>CAXIVR010000006.1:62678136-64113136 GCA_964035755.1 Teleogryllus oceanicus | reverse complement strand
TTATCACACAAATAGTGCAGCTTACAGCAAAATGAAATAACATACACCTGATCTCCCTTTCATCAATATTATTATTATTATTATTATTATTATTATTATTATTATCAATATCATTGAATTATCAAGATGTCATTCAATGAATTTTGCCTGTCGGTTAAAAATAACAAAGAAAATAATAATCATAATTGTACTAAGGTTTAGTTATGATTACTAATCTGAAAGAAAACAACTAAATGTACGAAATACAATTTCTAAATAATAATCAGAACTCCCTCACCTCTGATGTTTTCCGTAGACATCACAACAGTTTTTTTTATAAGAAAGCTCATTGAATATCTACAACTGGTAATAATCGTTTATGGTAATAACATTGGTAATAATAATTACCGATATACTCAATCACAGTAATAATAATTACCGATATTACAAATATACTCAGTCACAGATACTGGGCTTGTGATGAATGTATATTAACAATTTGAACACCCCCCCGTAAATATTTTAAATAATTATTTGATGTATACATAGAAATGCACCGCATGTGATAACTACAGTGATGAATACATGGATCTATTACACAACGTTCTGTAAATAATACTGCTTACCATTTCAGTACTATCATAGAAATACCAAAATAAAAATGTTCTACATGATTAAAAAATGTAAATTTACCCTGATCTCTTTCATAATTTATTATCAAATCAATATTTTATAACAAAAATTGACAAACGTTCCGTAGTCCAATTGTTATTATTAATAAAAACAACAACAACAAATGTATGTCCCTTCACATAAAATTGCAGTGATGGCATTAAACAATTCCGTCATTACAATAAGGAAAGTCCGTATTTGCTGTTATGGCGAAAACAGTATCCATGTATATACGTGTAAAGATCTTGATAGATATAAAACATATTAATATTCATGAAATATAGTATTTTCTGCGGTAACTTTTCTACAGCTCTCCTTCTGTGTGACGTAATCTCACGGGTTCAGCTATTATATAAGAAAGTTCATTAAATACTTACAATTGGTAATAATCGTTTATCGTAATATAGTCGGTAGTAAGAATTACAATCGTTTTAACAACGCAACACGTTCTCTGATCAAGAACGTGCTCCGCCATTTTACTCTTCCATTTCCGCCAATTTGTTGAGATGCGCATGACTCCATCTTCCCGTTTCCATTTTAGCCGCAGATTTCAAACATCGCAAATGTCGTTGCTTTTTATTAATAAAGAAAAGCTGCGATCTGTTCAATGCATAATTTCCTCCACTCCTTATTGTTTCTCTTTTTTTGGTACATTTGCTTAAAACTGTTCTCTGGGAGCCGATTGAAAGCGAAACTTATTAAGTCCTTATATTCTATTCAGTTCCATAGGAATGGAATAAATCGTACAGTTAGGTAGTGCAGATACGTAGGAATGTAGCTTAATCTATTAAAACATTTATCATTAGCTATGTGATGTAAGGATTTCTTTTTTCTTAGTTTTAAAAAAGTAATTTTATTAACTTTTTCACTATAGAACTCTATGTCCAAATGTTCACATATCCAAAAAGGTTTAAAAAGTTGTTTAATTATACTGTTTCATTCAGCTGGCGATCGAAAAAAAATGATGATGACAGCTATGAGAGGTCTGGAGAAGGAAACTTGCATAAAATTCGTACCTTGGTCTGGACAACAAGATTATGTCTTAATGAGATCTGTGCCTGGGGATGGGTGTTATGCAATGGTAGGTAGATACAAAGATTTGGGACAACCTCATCCATTCAATCTTGAATCAGGCTGCTTTCGAGGTCCTGGAGCTATACAGCACGAGTTGCTTCATGTCATAGGATTATATCATGAGCAAAGTCGCCCAGATCGAGACGACTATGTCAACGTATTGTGGAACAATATTCCCAAAAGTAAGTTCCTTTTATAATTGATTTGTATTAAATGAAATTATACATTTTATGATGAAAGTATTAAATACTTTATAAACACATTACAGAATATTGGCCTGATTTTTCGAAAGCAAATCCAAGTGAAGTCAGTACATATGGTGTGGCCTATGGATACGATAGCATAATGCACTATCCTAAAAGCGCATTTTCCAAAAATGGTAAACCAACAATTGTAGCTAAGGTATATTACTGTATAATTTTAATACACTTCAAGTTTCCTTTATTAAGATTTATTTGTTAAATTTCTTACTTTTTTGTTCAGTATTTTCAAGGTCTGTTTTAATTTTGCAGAAAGATCCATCCAAGGAACTTGGCCAGAGGAAAAAACCCACAAAAGGAGATATACTGAAAGTGCGGAAAATGTACAAATGCTGAATTTAATATCATTGTTAAAAATACTTAAGTTCTACTTAGATTTATAATGCAATGCCCCGTTCTGATTTTAAGTGTAGAGAAAAACTTTTATAATCCATTTGTAAATTGGTACAAACTTTTCATGACTTGTTGCAATATAATACGAAATGTAATATTCTGCACTGATTTATTTAAGCAACTAGTGGTGCTACAAAATTGCACAAACTCTCTCGCTCTAGTTAGTTTCCTAATCCTTCAGCCTAGGCCAGCTTTTCGACATCGCGCCGCCGTCGTCCCAGCAACTACTACTTATCGGCGTCGAACGACCTTTTCTCTCATTTTCTCAACTTTTCGGTCCCCTGAGAGTAGAACTGAAATATGTCTTTAAGAATATTAGTGAAACATATTGATATAGTCCTACATAAAAATTTTCATTGCAAAATGTGGAGCCGTTCTTGAGAAAATGTTTGTTTCTTGATAAGTTTTGAGTCTTCGAGAAACTTCACGAGAAATCATTTGACGCAATTGTTTTTACAAATGCAATAAAGTAAAGTTTAATGTAAAACGTGATGAGGTTACCTTTAATAACTATAAGTGCAGCAAATAAATTGAAGATATATTCATTATGAAAACCGTGTGATTACAATACTGTAAACAGCTCCAAGCGTGGGAAAAACACACACAGTCACTGAGCAGCGCCAAGCAGACCCTACCGTCAGAGTCATGGAATAACTTGTAACTGAACTTTCCAACTATTCCGATAGATATAGGTACATGCGTAATGGTTACATCGTCATTACGTTGGAGTCGTTATTGAGAAAACCAATCTGTGAAGATCTTGAGCTCGGAGAATTTTAAACATATTTTGATTTAGGAGGTTACTTTACATGAAGCATCAACTTTTAATAAAATGACTCCAAAAATTGTCGTTAAACTATTTCTTTGGTAACATAAGGGACTCTTAAAACGTGGTTCAGGTCATTTTTTGTTGAAGTCCATGAATTTTTGAAACTTGCGAAAGTTCGAAAGTTCACTGTTTTTTCAGCGCCTTCCTCCACTAAAATTTTGAAGATAAATATATTACTGAAATCTGTTCTTCAACGACATATCTTAAAATAAGATCATTAGATCATGAAATATTTTTTGAAAATATGAATAGTTTTCGCGGGTTTGGGTTAAATATATGCAATTTTGAAACAATTACTTTTTCAAAAACTATCCTAAATTATTTTCGTAAATATATTCCTCGTATATAGGAAAGGACGGTAAAAAAAATTGGAGTCAGATCCATTTTTGACGCTCTCTCTCTGAATTTTCGTAAGTGGGAAAAAGTTAATATTACGAATGTATAATATTTATAATTGAGACTTTTTTAAATAAAATATTTTCTAAACGAGTGGTGCTACTGAATGGGACAGACTTTATTGTACTAGTTTCTTTCCTAATCTGTTTCGCGCTGGACCAACCTTTCGGTATTGTTCCCACAATCTTCCCAGCTGCTACCTATCGGCATTTAAAGGACATCTCTTTCGTATTTTTTTAACTTTTCAGACCCCGCGTAGCAGAAAAAATCTTTTGGTGCTACAACTACTCGTATTTTGCTAATTATTCCTAACTTTTATAATTTTCAAAAAATCAGAGATCAACGAAAATGAACTCATTGATTCTTAAGTAGCCTTTGGAACAATTGATCTGAGGAAACAATTGAGAGAGAAAAATTGCATCTATTTCAAATAACAATTGCGCGAAAAGTAATCGTTTTCAAATAATAGTACGTTCCATAAAATATCAAAAATTATAATTTGTAGTATTTTCAAAACTTAAAAAAATTTTTCTTTTTTTTAATTAACGTGTTCTTATTAGAAAAACATTTTTTTTTTTTAAAACCAAAAATTATTAAATTGTCTATTTCCTTCTTACAGCATACAGTCATATTTCATGGCACATAGATACCCATCGAATAGTTTCTGAAGGGAGATGTAGTTTATTAAAACATGCTATTATAGCTTATTGTACATGTTAATGGGGTTGTAGCCAATATCTTATGTTTTAATAGAAAGAACGTTTTCTTTTATTAATAAAAAAATAACAAATAAACAGAAGTGCTTACAAGCTTTTTATTTTGTTGCCCTTACAAAAGTACTTCCATTTTCTCCCTGATATGTAAGAAGCGATGGTAACAAATATGGAGCTAGTTCCATTTTTGGTGAACTTTCTTTTCTTTCGAAAATTGCAAAAAGTTAACATTTCAATACTACAAATTTGAAGATAGACTTGTGCGTGAGACAAAGTCAGTTGTAAAAAATCAGCTCCTTAAAAAAAAATTATCTACACACATTTGAAGAAACATGGGGATTTTTGCGCAATTTGTGGCTGAAATTAATGCAATTTAAAAATCTCAAAAATCTCTCCAAATGTTTTCTTTAAATTTTCACCTCGTGTCGACGATAAAAGTTATCGTGCTTGTCTTTGAGTTCTAGAATCTTACCGCTCTTCTGTAGAGTAATGTTATGGTTGACGGCGACTTAACTCGGAGACCTTGAGTTCGAGTGCCGGTGCGGAAAATAATGTTAGCTACCTGAAAACACGTTTGCATGTCTATGTCGTAGTATAATATGGCGGAAAACTTAGGAATAATTCGCGAAAATATGTGCCGTTGTAGCACCACCAATTTAATACTGGTCATATTTCACTCAGTATTGACCGGAAAACAAAATAAAATCACAAAATATGCATAAACTTCATGAAAGGATTATGTAGAATAAATTTCATTTCAAGGAAAAAGCGCTATCTTGTTGTAGGAAGATGAACATTTTTCAAACTTTCGCAATTTTCGAGGTAACAGTGAAAATCGAACCTTTGCCGTCTGTATAAGGGTATTTAACTCTATTTTTACAAGAAATTTAAAGAAAAATTTGGAGCCATTTTTGAGAAAATTTTGAAATTGTCTCAGGGGCTACATTTAAGCCCCCCCCCCAAAAAAATTGCAACTTGCAGAGCTTTAATTGAGGTTAGATCAACCGGGGAGTATTCAGTTTGGAAACAATCCTATACACAGTTTAGCGCTAGTGTTGTTCATAGACGTCAAACGGACAGGCAGACGGACAGACGAACAAGCGGACACACGGACGGACGTTTTGAAACAAAACAAAACTTTTTCGGTATCAGGGGACCCCAAAACATGTATTTCTGTTGAAATTTGGAAATCGATTTTCCGCATTACATAACTTTCTCTATACTAGTATTTTACATCTTATTTACGTACCTGAACGATAAATTTAAAAAATTCACAATTATGGTTTCAATAATTTTCCACGGAATGCAAAGAACGATTAGACACATATCCCAGGGCTCTTTCTTTTCGTTGAACTCCCTGAAAAATGCAAAAGTTAGAAATAATGGGAGAAAATACTGGAGAATAACACTGTTTCAAACTGTTTTTCATTATTACGAATAAACTTTGCAAGTAGTACATTCAATAGAAATGCAATTTTCAACTTATTCCCTTCGAGTGAAATTAATACCTTGGAATTTCCCAAAGTTGTCCACTGCACCCACTGCCGATCAATTGTTATGGAAGTTGGCGGATAGATACCCGTCGATTGTGTATGTCTATGTGATTGATTGACTTTTCGTGTTTCCAGGCGCGTCAACTGGTCATTAGTCCCATAAGTGTAGTGCATTTTTTCTCGGGAGATGGCGGTGATCTTACCCGCTGGATGGCGAGATCCGGTGCCGACCTACCGTCGACTAGTGGGGTTTCCCCCTAACTAGGACTCTCCCACCAGCGGGGCACCGCCCCAGCTGGGACAAGTTCTAAGCTCCCGACCGGTCTCCCGGAATATGTGGTAGTGCAGTGCATGTTAGTGTAAGTGTGTGTCTGTAAGGGGAGAGGATAGGACAAGGACGAGGAAGAAAAGATCGCACGTGGCCCATGGCCCGTTTGGTAGGGGACTGCTCCGGCATTCGCCTGGTGTTGATCGGAGAAACCACGGAAAACTACCGATCAGAGCAAACGGCCTCTATAATTCTCCTCCAGACAGCGGTTGAATTCGACCTAGCTGCAAAGCTAGTGTCGAAAATCCTGTCACCTTCGGGACTCAAATCCTAGCACCTCCGGTCAGAGGCACTGCAGTGACATCAATTGATGCCCTGAGGTACCTCAGCCAGTACTTGGTTTCATGCGTCTGTATAAGTGTCGTGAGACAAACAGGAAGGCAACTTTTATTCTTCTAATAGAGCTGTTCATGCAACAAAGTAGGGAGAATGAAAGTAAAAGTGTGGGTTACCGCAACGCCGCCATGGCCGAACACGCGACATGCAAATTGCGCCTTAGTTTGGGGCGACCTGCAGTGTGCAAACGCACGCAGCCTTATCTCGGGGTCGACGCCCTCCCGGCGCCCGCGCCGCGCTGTGGAGCGCCCGCTCCTTCATTCACTCTCTTCTTTTTTCTTACTTTCTCGCCTTACTACGTATACATACTAAAGATAACGTATTGTACACGTATTGTACACGTAACGAAGATAACGTATTGTACACTACAACGAAAATCTGTAATATAGTGAAAAATGCCCGAAAAAACTCATTTTTGTATTAAATTGTCTCACAAGACGTGTTCATTTTTCCTTCGTTTACTCACTTCTTTTTACTTTCTCACCTTACTACATGTGCATACTGAAGATAACGTATTGTAAAACTGCAACGAAAATCGGTGATGTAGTGAAAAATGCCAACAAAAAAAAACCCAACTATTTTTGAGGTCATTAAAAAAATTCATTTTTGTGACCATTTTGATGTATATATTTTGGGAGAAAACTCATTTTTAAGGCTCCAAAGAACCTTTGTATTTTGCGTTGCATTGGCATTTAAATGCCACGCCCAATATTTGTAGTTCTGTTCTACATGTAGTTACAAGCACATTGATCTTGTCTAGACGTTTTCTTTTCACAATTGGCAGCCATGTACTGCATTCTCTACTCTTGTTTCAGAAACGTTGCTAGTTCTTATCTTATTGAATCGTAAGTGGATGTTTATTGTTATTGTGTGAAGACAGAAATGCCGGGAAGTGCCAGTGTATATAAGAAACGTAAATTTAAATGAAACAAATACAAAAAAGAAACAAAAAACAAACAAACGAAAACAACAGTACTTTACGACTATGCATATAAGAACGAACCTCGACAGCATCTCAACCCCTAGTACAAGCAAAGTACAAACAAAGAGCACGATGGACATTGCCTCGAAAAGGAAATTGATTTGTTTTGAGGAATGAGAAAAAAGCTCCCAACCGGTCTCCCGGCATGTGTTTGGGCCCACAAGCAAAGTAGAAAGCAAGTCACAAGCCCACGTCTTATTTCGTATATGCTTTGCCAGGACAGAAGCTTCGCTCTGAAAATCCTGTGCTTCGTGATCGTAGTTTTAGAAGCGTTTGGTGGCGGTTCGATGCTATGTAAATTAGAATGTGTATATTATTTCATATTTCTTTGTTCGTGTCTTACTTTGGAGCTTTTGTTATACGATTACATATTAATCTTTTAGAAATTATTTAAAACCTCTTTGAAATATATATGAACTAAAGATCGCTAGCCTTCAGTCGCCCGTGCCTATATTACGCAGTTGGATGCTACGAAAGTTAGAGTTTGTATGTTATGTCAATTTTCATTTTATTATTATTTATTATATTTTATTTATATTTATGTTATTTCATTTTCAATTGCTTCCAATGTGTTAAGTATGAAAACGAATAGATGAGCGGTCATTATTGGTTTTTGTAACCCATTGTTGTATCGCCGCACTGATAACAGAAGGCGATAATGACGGCTGCCTTCCGTTCGCGGTATATAAATAATACTTTTATATATTTGTAGAATATTACAATATCATAGTGTTTAGTAATTACTATTATATATTTTTCGATATATTTGTACTTGTTTGCCAATGCTATTGGTATCGTATTATTTATTACCATTTAATTATTTTAATTTCTCGCATATTGCTTACGAAGAGTAAGGCTAAAAAACTCATCCCATATGTTCGTGAATACACTGCATACTTTATGCAATGAATTCAATGCCAGAAATATATTTTCATTTAAAGTTTTGAATAAAGAATCTATTGTTTGAAACTATTTAATTTTCGCTTGAAACTATTTAATTTCCATTACTAATGGCCACGGTGGAAATAATTATTTCCACCATGCTAATGGCAAAGAAGTACGTGCTGTTTTAGCACCACTTAACTATATAGGTGCTGTCAAGCCGTGCTAACTGATTATTTTAATTACAAGAGAACGAAAGTCATTTTATTCTATTGAAATTCTCTTGATGTAAGTAAATCGTGTTAGTTGGCAGATCATATAGTACAATATTGTTCCTCTTATATGAACTTTCAAACGTGAGTTTAACCTCCCCCAGCAGTGCCTGACGTGGACTCTCTGACATATGTGCACCCTACGCTGCCAAATGTTTTAGCGCCCTTTTTAATTTACCTTTTTAACATAAGTTATTTATATTTTAAATTAAAAAATGAATGATATTTGTAACCGATGCAATTATTGGGTACGTGAAAATAATTGATTTTATATTTGCATTTTCTTAAAATATCAAACATTTTTAGATCAATAAATTAAAAATATAAGGTAATTACAAAAGAATTTATACATTTGAGTATTATTTTCATTTTGTTACAAAGAAAATTGGATATTAAAGTAAAAATAACATTTAGGTGTACATACGAAATATATATTGTCACACGGAATTTCGCTTTCTCGCTTTAGTCTCGGCAAATTTCTTAACAGTGTCTTCAAACTATATGCATCCTAAATTGTCATTTTCTATGGATTATGAAGATAATGCATTCAATGTGTCTTGTTTAAGTTTCGATCTCAGATAATTTTTTACGCGTTTCAAAGGAGGGAAAGACCGCCGCCATTTCCATTAGTCACAGACATCATTTCTATACGTGGAGACAGATTTTTTAAACGCATAATCTTATATCTTAATCAACTATTATACTGATATTAAATATCAGCATCAGAGTGAGGTAAAATTTTTAAAGTCTGACAATTAATTACCAGAAACTTAGTCATTTGTCATTGTAATTTATTTCAGCAATTTCTGAACAAAACAGTTCAAAAACACTTTTTGCACAGTTGCACAAATGTATACAAGTTACGATAAGAATTGCTCTTGTTTTGCGTTTAAAATAAAATTGCAAATAAATAGTTGAACCAATTTCTCACCGCGATATTTATTTAATAAATATACGATATTTTTAAGTTAATTATTATTTATTATATTTTATTTATATTTATGTTGTTTCATTTTAAATTGTGTCCGATGTGTTATATATTGTGTTATTTATGTGTATATGTATGTTGATGGATGATATATTTGTATCCATTAATATGTATTAATTAACACTTTTTTGCTAAAAATATGGAAAGAGATATTTCTATAAAAACATTAAAAAGATAGTCTTATGAAATTTTGCATCTGCTGAAATTCGACCGCCCACGAAAATTACGCCCGCCAGGCTGCGGCCTACTCAGCCTGTTCTGTAACATGACACTGTCTCCAAGTATTAAAACTTTAATATTATGTTTTTTATCTATAATCTTAGAAATCCAAAAAAAAGGAAAATTTAGTGAAATTTTAAATACTTGTAGTTTTGTTATTGTTTGCTTGTGAAAAATAATTTATGAAGCAAATTTGTAAAGAATTGCATGATCTTTAAAAGAACACATAACCATTTTTGCACTAATATCAACTGTTTTAAAGTTATTAGCCAACGCAAAACCCAAAAATATCCCAAAATTCCTTGTTTTGGAGCGGGGCAATCAAAACTATTTTTTTTAATCAAAACTTTTCCCGAAGTATTTCGAGATGGGAAACTTAGGGTTTCCTTACTAATAACAATAAGGACAAAATAAAAAATAAATTTTCTATCGACACCCATGAGGGGGCCCACCTTGCAAAAAGTGGGCTCGTTGGGGAGGCATACGCCTATTTGTGTGATAATAACGTACGATAATATAATCAATGCCGCAGTGATATTCACTTATTAACTATCTGGCAAGCCCACAATATAATATTCCCTTATATTGTGACGTGGCCAATTATATACGTAGATTATGGGCCCTGATATTGCACGGTGAGCACGGTGTAATGAATATACTACGTACACCGTGATCGTGGGCAACCCTGGAACGAGACAAGAGACAAGGAAGATTTGAGCGAAGTGAATCGACTCTACACAAGATGCGGTGAGGTTCTTCCTGGCAGAATTGGACAAGATAGGACATGAACTGTGTCAGCTGATAACTTTCCAACAATTTCGTGTAAAATGTTATGTGTGTTATAGGTGAATGATGGACGATAAAGTTTCATGGCAAACGAATGATAAGTAAGGAATAATCCTATTTACTAGTACATGTAGACTGACCTGTCTCAAATGATTCTTATCCGTAGAATAAAAATTTTGTGAATTTAAAATATATGTACATCCAGTTAACCAGAATGACGATTCCGGGGGATGAAGTCTTACCGCAAATCATGCCGACCGAAAACAGTAAGATAAATAATAACATTTCAATATTCCTAATGCACTTACCATGGATAAGGTTATTAAAAAGTTTTGTTTTTGGTTTTAAGCAAAAGAATGGGTATGGGATCCAGAAGAAACAACAAGTGCTACTGTCCTTAAACGTGGCAATCAAGAAGTATGTTTCCATCCTAGTTACAGTTCTGGTACAGCAGCTGTACGTGGGAATATGCCTTTTACTCCAGGGCGAGATTATTTTTGGGAAATCGAAATGCTTACTCCTTTGTATGGCACTGATGTGGTATGTATGTTTAATAAATTCCTTTATTGTCAATTTCTTCAAAAGCAATTTAATGATTATGGAATTATTTTATTACAGATGGTGGGAGTGGGAACTATGAAAGCAGATTTAAAAAAATATCAATTTCAATTTGGTAGTTTATTGGGCTCAGATGAAGAATCGTGGGGATATTCTTATAGCGGTAAGATATATAATTTTAGAAAGCAATTACCCACGAGTTTATTTTACATATTTGTGATTGTCAAAATGTGTAGTGGTTAATGTACAGAATAACAGCCCCTCCCCCCCGCACACACATGAACACCATCTCCTTCACACACACATGAACACAGTCTCCAAGGCTGCCTATAAGCCTAATTAGAACAACTCGCCTATATGGCAATGTAATCTACGTATAAATAAAAGGGAATGTGTTCATGTCTGTCGTGTATAGACCCAAAAACTACTCAGCCGATTTCACTGAAATTTTCACCCTTAGTTCTTATTAGTATTGGTAGTATTGATGTTTGAGTGAAGGGGGTTTGAAAGTTCAGGGAGGTTTGAATTAAGTCGGACATGTGAGGGCATTGTGTTTGCAAAGTTAATCAACAAGATGGGCTCTATGCTATTACCAGAACTTGCTTAAATTGTGATCTATGGGCATCTTTTGAACTTCAAGCCTTGCTTCAAGTTATAATGTTGAATGACATCAAAATGTGATCTTAAAAGCAAATTTTGGTGGTGCACAACATTATTCAAATTTGTTTATTTTTGAAGTGTGATTTAATATAGTGCAGTATACTTAATGCATGGTAATCTTCATGGAATAAATTGATTTTGAACTTTAATTATATTTTAATATAATAATATTAATTAATTCATGTTTATTATTAAATTTAATTAATATTATATTTATTTAATACACTGCAATTGCGAAGCAATAACAAATCTGCTAGTTTAAAATAAACATTAGAACAAACAATAATATAGACATTCACAAACAAAAAGTTTGTAGGAATTAACAATTAAATATTTTCAGGAAATTTTCCTAAGTTTCATCTACACTGCTTAAAAGTAACATACATCAATTTTCATGTTTTAGCAAATAAAATGCAAGTCGAGAGACAAAATTTTCCTATCATTTATCATTTCATTTTTTTAACCAGTGACATTTTACCAGCCGATCAATGAGGACCGCATCATAAAGTTTTTTAAATGAATACATTTGTTATATTTTATATTAATTTAGTGATGTATATATGATCCTGTAGAATATCCTTTTTTAAATAATTATATAATTCCAACATAAAAATGTAAGTCAATTTTACCAAATAGAGGGAGGTATCAAATGACAACGTAGGCATTTCGTGTGTGTGGGGGGGAGGAATCTCCCATCTCTCTCCCAGTCCTGGATCGGCCACTGGTCTTGACTGATCCAACATTCACAAAGGGCCTTTCTGATTGCACTCTCAAGGCTTGGTTCACTCCTCCATTCTCACTAAAGCACTCCTGTTGTTTAAGGGCGAATATAGGCAAACAATTAATTTTTAATTTTTATTCCCTTAGTTTTTAATACATTCTCCCCAAGTTTTTCATCAATCAGGTTGCAGGAAGATCTTTAAAGTTTAAATAACATACCAGCATAGCATCTAGATAACTTGATGGAGGTCTGTGAAAAGAAGAAGATGATAAGAAAGTTGGCTGTGGTTTCAGATTAATTGACTTATGAATTATTTCTGAAGCAATTGGTAAATATTGTTATTGTGTGCAAGGAATGATAAAAAGAATTGTGTGCAAAGAATGATTTAGGGAATATTGGTAAAAGAAAAAATTATGTTTTGATCAAGATAATGTTTCAGAAAGAACTCCCTAAAAATTTCAAAGCAATTTCCTGTATCTTCAATTTTATGATAAATGTACCATTTGTCCAATTCCTTTCAAATTTTGTACATGATTAAAATATACAAAGAAAAGAAATTGCGAGTAAGGATTTTTTAAAATGTTGCTTGGTTGCCTGGATTGGACTTTATGCACTCATATTTCAGAAAATATAACTTTTTCTGCAATTTCCTTAGAAATTAAAATTTTTCATTTTTAAATTTAAAATGTGATTGGTTTCTGGAAAAGTGTACCTTAGTAAAGTTAAACTTCAAAAAATTCATGTCATAAACAACTTTGACAAAGAGTTTTATGTAATAATAATCAATTTTATATTTTAGATAAACTCCTCCAGACTACAAAATGTTTTTGTTCAACATTAAATTCCCACTGCCTACAAAATTATATTACATTGTGTAAATCTGCCTACATCCCCACATTAATAAATTTCTCTTTTAAGAGAATTTCTTTTAAAGAAAGATGGTTTTGTGTTGATTTACATTTCCACTCCCACACCACAAAATATCTACTGTTACACCACAAGTCACCATGAACAATGGCAAATACAAGTAACGTATTTCTAAATTTATAGTTGTCTGTCACAGCAGGCCGTGACATCCAATTTATGTTGGCTTGTGGTGAGGCTGCTATTGTAATTAAAAGTTATAGCTAATTGATTCAGAAGCTTTATGAAGTCATGTGGAGTCATTTTAAAATACCTCTTAAAACCAAATAAGGGTAGAAATGCAGTTTGTGATCTGATTTGTTCACGTGTGTGGAATAGAGATGCTTCGCTATTTGTGTCCAAGTTGAGGACAAGGCTCGAGCCTTTGCCCCTGCATTGACATGAAACATCTTGAGTCTGTCCAACACATTCTCTGTGAATACTCACCTTAATCATTTGGCGTGCACATGTTCTTCTATTCTCCACATATACTCGCATAAATCCTCTCTAGATCTGTTCTGTTTGTTTTCTGTTCCATGCGGGTGAACGAATCAGATCACAAACTGCATTTCAGCCTAAATAAGATTTTTCTTTGTCGTTCCTTTAGTGAGGTTATCCAATTATAGTGTTTGTGACATCACCACTAAAAAACTAAATTAACCTTTAATGAAATCTATACTATGTTTGCAGGAAAACTAATCCATAATGGAATATTGAGATCTTATGGCTCAAGATTTTGTCAAGGCCACACTGTTGGTGTGCACCTAGACATGTGGAGAGGAATTTTGACCTTCTATCTTAATAGGCAACCTTTAGGTGAGGAAATACTGTACATGTAAGGGACACTCTTTGTGGGGCCAATAATTGTACACGTTTGATGGGAGTGTGTAGAAAAAGTAGTGTGATAGGTATGGGAAAGTGTTGTGTTCAAGTCTGTGATATTAGACAGGTTCAGCACTGTGAAAACTGAACATTGCTGTTATTATGACTTCATGTAAATAATTATGTTCTTTCTTTGTATGAGAAAATGGGGAATGGTTTGAGGGAGTTATACTCTAGATCTTGCAATGTTTCTTGATGACAGTGAATTGAACTAAAGGGGCTGGTTAGTGGCTCTCATGGTTTCTTAACATACCAAATTCTGTAAAAGTGAATATGGTTCTCTGAAATAATTCTGACTGATGAGGGGAATGTATGTTGTACTATTTATGACTTATTTTTCTCTCTTAATGTGTACATTTGATTTTTCTTCTCTTTTCTCCTTTTCAAAAGTCAGAAAGTTATACATGCCTGCTATCCACATTAAACTTCATGATTGTGCAATTCCCTGCTGTGTATTAAAAAGTGGTTTATAGTATTTTGCCAATAATTCTGTGTAATTGTTTTGTGTTTTCTTTTTTTAGGTGTAGCATTTATGTCTTTGAAGTCTCACATACTTTACCCCATGGTTTGTTCTACTGCAGCTCGATCGGCCATGCGCATAGTTTGTTCCTATTCTTGCACATCGTCATTGCAGCTCTCTTGCCTGAAAGCATTAGGAAGCAATCCTCACTTGGTCAGGAAAGTGAGAGCAATTCCTGGTCTTCGTGTGCTTGCAGAAAGAGCTTTCTGGCAGTTTTTCCCCCGTTCCAGTCCATTCAGTAGAGGTTAGATTTGTTTATTAAAAGTTGTGGGAGTATAGGCATGTCTCAAAGCTTTACATGTGTTAAAAAAAAGATTTTGGCACATGTCCAAACAACCAGTTTGGATGGGGTTACATTCTTGTCGGAGAATTATGATTGATGATCTGGGCTGTCTGGGTGACGTCGCGTTGAAGACTGGGGTGCCGATGTTTCGACTGACATATCACGGTCCTTTTCAGGGCTGTACTGCCCTGAAGAGGACTGCGATATGTCGGTCGAAACGTCGGCTCCCCAGCCTTCGACACGGTGTCACCCGGCAGCCCAGATTATGACTCTGGCCGTGGAAGCCTACGATATCAATTATGATTGATGATTACCACAAAATAACCTCTTAATCAGAGATTAGTAAATTATTCCTTTGCAGTAAAGTACAGTACTTTAAGAGTTTAGATTGTATTTGTCAGTTGTTTTGTGAATTATTTCACATGGTTTTTTAAATTACCTCAAAAACAATTTGTACGTGCTATATTCTTTACAGTTGTATGAAGGTTATAAATTTGAAAAAAAATTATTGAAAGAAAAATTGCTTTGACTTCTTTATTTCAGGTGAAGCAGTGAATCATCTATGTAATCAAGAAGGCCACATGGATGATGAAGTCGAATTAGATTATTCTCATTCAATGTGTTCAGGTGAGTTTTATCAGTCAGTTCCAATTTCAGTTGATAGAAGGCAGCCTTCAAAAAGAGCCAGTGATAGCACGGAAGCTTGTTATGAACTTCGGAGACAATTCTGTGTGCAATGTCGAAGACCTGAAAACACAAATGATCAGTCTAGTGGTGATGAGGCGAGTAGCTCAAAACGAATGTGCTTTCTTTGTGATATCCTTTTTTAAACAAAAAAAGAACCAGTGCAGTTGTGAACTTAGGAAACAGACTTGTGTTTGATTAACGATGCCAGTAGTACAAGGTTGGGAAATCTGAAAAAGAAATTATCGAAAAGCTAAGAGCTAGATTTTAAAAAATTAATAATAATATTGTTATAGCATAATGTACTTGAGTGTGTTTGAAATAAGCCATATTTTTATATAAAGCAGTTTGTAGTAAGTTTCACTTTGTCCATATTGAAGGTGGAGACCTGACGGAATGGTTAGGTGCGCCTGTGCCCAACAGACTGCATTCAGACTATCATGAAATTGTTAATAGAGTTGAGCGTACCATTGAGTCATTTTTGGACAATAATTGAGTTGTACCAAAGTGATTTCTGATACCATGTGCACATTGAATGGAAAAAGAAAGAAAAGGAAAAAATCTGTAGTTGGGTTCCCCATTTGAGGGTGACATTTTTCAGACATTACAATTGTTCTTTCAGGAACGAGTTGCTTATTTTCCAACATTAATGCTGTAACCTGTGATATTAAAAACTTGCACTGTTATTTTGTAGGCAGGTATTGTTTAATGTATTTTGCCAAAATGAATTATATAAATCAATTATTTGAGATTTGTTTTTATCAAAGGAAGTTTCCTTTCATGTGTAAATTGTTAGTTATTGTCAACGTTCAAATATGCAGGTCGTAAATTAAATTGTTTATTGCATTCCAGTTTTCAAATTCTGTAAGTTTAAATTTAAAAAATTTACATCTAATTAGATTACCTGACACTTCCATTCCCAAAATTAAATTTTAAAAAAATTGTCCAATGTTTCAACCATAAATTCATGACCCTCTTTAAGAAGTAATATGAAATAGCAAATTTGTCTCCTAAATAGAGGTCATAAAATATGGAATTAATATTTCAGATTTGATATAATTTGGTTTATAGTTCTTACCGCCCATTGATCTATCTAATTAGTACTAGATTGTCTTTAATTTATGGCCTATATGTTTGAATACTCCTTTGTTCCTCCCATCATGAAACGTTATCAGACTAAATTTTAAAAAATTCTTTGTCCTGCATTACACCTTGCATGTTACATAAAAGTTTGTTGCTGATTGGATGATTATCTATCCAACAAACTTGTAATTCATTATGTTAAATATTTTTACACTGTTAGTGGCCTATTTTTACTTTCTGGACTTATTATGTATCAAGTAAAGAGAAAGTATTGTAGTAAGGTGATAGAAATCGGTGATTTTTTTTCAACAGAAAAATTAGTGTAGTTGGGCCCTAGTAATGAAAAAGTGCATATCTTGTTCCAATATGTGGTAAAGTCTAATACCTTTTGTAATCAAAATTCATGATTTGTGGGTCCTTAATATTGAAAAACCCAAATAATGCCAAAATGCATGCCTGTCCATACTGGTTAATGCTAAGATATGTTTTATGTAATAACTAATAACGCACATTGCTAATGAGGATTTGGTCACAGAAGCAGCGTTGTACCACCTTTCCTGACAAGAGACATTGTACGGGCCAACAAGAAGGAGAAGGCAAAGGGATTTTGCCTAGCCACTAATGTTGACGGGTCCAAACAGTTCATATATTAATACAACTCTAACGAATGCCACTACTCTTATTGATGATATAATGGGCGAATACATGGAGATTACCAACCCAATAGCTGCAGAGTATAATCACGCCTCCTTTAAAATGATGGAGAAGACACACTGATAAAAGATTGCACTCGGAACATCAATTGTATGTTTTCAAAATATTGAGTACGAAGTATTAAATGACTATAGGTATTGGAACAAAAAATATAATATTGCTGATGCACATCTCTGAGTCTTTAAAACAGCAACTGACCCATTCACAGGCATACATTTAAAAAAATATCTACCAGCAGACTATTTCTCACATAAGTTTGAATCGATCATGCCAGATATGTTGCTCTTATTGTTTGAGTCTGGGATTTTCTAACTTAAGAATTGTGCAATTAACTCTTGAAAGAAAAAAATATATATTATTGTTAATCTCATTGTATCAGCAGTAAGACCTCGGTATTTTTTTCTCTTTCCTTTTAAGGTTTGTAATGTATGTTAAGTGGGTTGTACCACATGCAATAAGTTGCTAAAAGATTTTCAAATGGATGTTTTTGATATTATTTAAAATGAAGTATTTTGCTTCACTTTAAATAATTTTTTAAGTTTTCAAGATGAATGCCCCAAAATACTACACATTACTAGTTAACATTCTTGCTGTATGCAAATAAAATGCAATCAAGTGCTAATTTTTATATCAATACCGTTAATGTTTTCTATGGTATGTAAAGATAATTGCTTTATTAAGAATTGTATTATTGTACTTCATTGTTTAAATTTTAAATTTCACTTTTATTGATGTTATTAGCAGATTACTTTAATAACCACATTTCTAAAAGGCGTGCAGGTGTTCCTGATTGTCCTTCAGGGTTTTTTGACTGAGGTATTTCTTTGCTTTAGATAAGAAAGAATATTAGTTTAACTTTCCAGAGTTTATTATTTCGTTAATCACGTTTAGAAAGGAAAGTAACAGCATTATATTTTCTCGATGTTTCTTCCAAAATAAAATACATGTAGACTGAAGAAGTGAGTTAACAGTGCAGTTTTGATACGTTAACACCTTCTTAGTGAAGTTAATTTCTATTGTAAATATTAGCCAACTATCATGCTGACAGTATCATCGTTTTTAGGTAAGTTTTATTGCATGCATTCAGTTGTATGATAAAATTGTTCGTGAACAGCAAACTACACATCTCTAACTTCGTCGACAATACCACACGTGTAATTGTTAACCTGTTACATAGATATTAGTTATTAAAGAATGAAGATTGATTTGTAGAGCATTATGATGTTTCATGAAACTTTCAAAATTTTATTTACAATTGCCTCCAGATTATTTATTATTCCTTTTTCATAAAATTAATTGACAAACATTAAATATATTTGTTTCAACAATAAACAACAGTTTTTTGTTGTATTGATTTGTCATAAAACACGAAGCATTGTAATCATTTTATTGTTAAGATGTATTATATAATATTTTCGAAGTTCTGAATTATCATGCAGTTAATATTATCCTATTTAGGTAAGTTTGATTACACGCATTTAGTTGTATGAAAAAATTGCCAATGCGCAGCATATTTGAGCCTGCTTGTGCATAGCAAACTGTACAGCGTGACTCTAATATTGTCAACAGTACTACACGTTAATAGTCAAACTTCTACAGAGAGATAATAGTTATTAAAGAAACAAAATTGTTTTGGATTACTTAATGAAATGGACATCTTTCAAAACTTTATTTACAACTGCCATGGGATTTTTTTATTTCATGAAATTAATCAATAGCTAGGCGTTGAATGTGTTTATTTCAACAATATTGACTTTAATTTTTTATTGATTTGTCAAACGCATCAAGCATTCTAAACATTTTATTGTTTAAGTTTATTATCAATGTTTATGGCACTTTTTAAAATTGTTTGTATCAATGTAAGTGAGTTAAGTTAATTGTAAGGAGTAGTAATCAGTTAATTAAGATTATAAATGTTTGAAAATTCCCTTTATTTTTTCTTGTATTCTCAGATAAAAAGAAAATAGCAACAAGTGTTTAATTAGCTCATAACAACACCTGAGTGAATGCGTTATTCAGCATTTAGTGCACTGTTGATAAATTCATAATCCTTTCTGTAGATGGTTGAACTATTATTTCTTGCCAGAAGTACACAGAGCATAAATGAAGCCACATCCTTGTTCGCATTGTTCTAAACTGAAATGTTTTCATTTTTTGATAGAAACATCAGCTATTATTTGTTGACAGAAGTGCTAAATGCATGTATATGAAATCTCTCTTGAGACATGTCCAAACATTGCATTTAAAGCAAAATATTTTTCTAGATGAATGTGGGATGAGATTTAGGAGGATGGCATTCTTCTCAATGTACGGCCTTAAAGTTGAGAGTGAGGACATGAGGCAGAAAGGATCTTCTGCAATGTGGCCCGTTGTCACCGGTCAGTGTTTGACCGAATTTGATTCCAGTAGCAGCCAAATTACTATACTTGATAGTATATTTATTTGTGTATAAAATTACGTTATAGGTTTTTTGCAAAAGATAACGTACAAAACCCATGATAAGCTTTGGCAGAAAAAGGACATGTCCTTCTGTATACCCCTCCTTTTCGACAATTCCTGGATACGAGGCTCAATACATATAAATCGTTTTCACCAAATAATCTACTCTGCGTGGCTTTGCAAAGATTGCGTGTCATGTTTAAGATCCAGTTAAAATAATACAATAACTTGCTACATGTATTGTCTACAGTTAATGGTTGTCAAATAGTTTTTTGCAATACAAGTATCGTAAGACATATTATTACAATACGAGATGGGAGAATTATAAATGTGGCTGTAAGCCGAATTTGAAAACTAATCGAATATTGTAATGTTACTTCGCAGATTGCGTAGAACGTTAGACACTGTAAAAATTCAAGTGGGCTGTAATTTCCGTTTAACTTTGAATTGTGATTCTGGGTGCGTCAACGGCTGACGTCTTTAGTCCCGTAAGTGTATTCCATGTTTTATCGCTGCTGGTGGTGGCAGTGATCTTCTCCCCTGGATGGGGAGACAGACATGCTTACATAGTATCTCATGTTAGGGCTCGGTTGATCGATTGTTAGTGATTCTGGGCGCGTCAACTATTATGGTCTTTAGTCCCGTAAGTGTAGTGTGTTTTTGTTCATCGGAAGGTAGCGGTGATCTTCCCCACTGGATGGCAAGGTCCGGCGCCGACCTACCGTCTGCTAGCGCCGGTCAAGGCGCCGACCTACCGTCGACTAGCGGGGTTTTCCATCAACCAGGATATTTCTCCCACCAGTGGGGCACCGCCCCAGCCGGGACAAGCTCTAAGCTTCCGAACGGTCTCCCGGCTTGTGTGATAGTGTAGTGCATGTTAGTGTAAGTGTGTGTGTAAGGAATAGGACAAGGAAGAGGAAGGACGGATCGCGCGCGGTCCGTGGCCCGTTTTTTAGGGTACTGCTCCGGCATTCGCCCGGTGTTGATCGGAGAAACCACGGAAAACTACCGATCAGAGCAGCGGGTGTCTAGAATTCTTTTCCAGATTGGGGCTAAATTCGACCTAGCTGAAAAGCTATTGTCGAAAACCCTGTCGCCGTCGGGACTCGAACGTAGAGCCTCCGGGTCAGAGGCACCAGCTGATGCGCTGAGCCACCGCTCCCGGCCAGGGCTTGGGCGTGTCTGCCGGGAGCGATTTACATCAGACTAGCGTGGGACAAACGTCGTCTCCGGCCCCCTGGTGCTCTGGCAAGTCGCATTCGCATGAACCCGTTCTGGGCAGATACGCCTTTCGAGGGCCGGTGGCGCCGGAAATCGAGAGATTCCGATTGCCCGGTCGCACTTTCCTTTGTGGGGAACAGGCGCGGCCTACCGCATTCGGCGACGAACCGCCTATTCAATGCGCCCCTGGCGCTCTCGACGTGAGCGAGGCCGTGAAACTCGCGTACGGGTGCGCCTTTACAATCCTCCGCCGAGAACCATGGCCTCCGCGGGCGGAGGTTCCCACTGGGACGGGGAGACCGCATGAGATACGTTTGTTAGGGTACTGCTTTGGCATCCACCTGGTGTTGATCGGAGAAACCGCGGAAAACTACCGATCAGAGCAGCCGAGTCTGACCTAGTTATCTATGTCGAAAATACTGCCGTCGGGACTCGAACCCTAGGACCTCCCGGTGATATCAGTTGATAACTAAGCCACCTAAACTGGTCGTTAAACAAATAAGAGCCCTTTTCGAGTAAATTTCGAAATTATATTAGGTTTCAATTTAATGTTGATATATTGATTATTTTACTTCAATCGGTTCATACGCATGCACAGAAAGGCAGCAATTGGTTTGATGATACATATGTTTTACAAATCGAACAAGGGAGTTGGAGATTTGTTTCAAAGTTCAAAATAGGAAAATCGCATACAGACAGTTTATTTAGTATCTTAAGTATCTTATTTAGTATCTTAGTGTGTGTGTGAGTAGAATTACTCAGAATTCTTTCTAATTCTGTCAGCCTTCATGCAGCTCGTTGCGTGTATTTTGTAAATGTACATTCCCACCTGAGATATGGCATAATATTCTGCGGAATATTCTTCCTTTAGTGCCCAGACATTTAGATTGCAAAAGAAAATTAACCGAATAATGAAAAAATCCCATCCATGTGATCCGTGCAAGCCTCTTTCCATTGAGCTTGGAATCTTACCATTGCCTTGCCTATTTATTTACGAGTTTGTAGTATATGTCAAAACTGACACTTAACGGTGGGAACTTATTTTCATGTAATACTGATATTTATAGTTACAACACTCGACGTAGAAATCATGTTCATCAAGTGTCATGATCATCAGCTCACTACAAAAAATCCACATACAATACATGTACGTTACTTTACAACGCATTGCCAGATGAAATTAAACAATTAAAATTTGTACACTAAAATTTTTCTGCTGCAAAACTGTTTCTATACAATTAGAGACTATACTGATCGTCAAAAAGAAAAATAATGTTTACTTTAACAAAACCAAGATATAGTATAATGAATTAGTTTACATTTGCATTGTATAATTTTAAAAAAAGACTCAATATGCCTGTAGCAAGTAATGTACTTCAGCTTCCGGGTCAATGACCCCCATCTCGATCGGGATTTTGTCCAGTTTCCCTGATCCATTGAGCAAATGCTGAGATGGCCCCTTGATTTGCTTCTGGACGTAAATGTAGCTTCACTATGCGCACGTTTTGTTGAACTTTCCTTTTGCTTGTAGTGGTAGTAGAGCTTAGGGTGAGTTTCTATTTTGTTAACAATACAGAAAAATCAAATCTGTTCGTTCCTTTACCGTTAAAAATAAATTTTCTATAATTCGGCAACGAAAATATCTAGTTTTTGAAATGTTAATCGCTCGCTTTTTATTTTTTAATTTATTATTGTTATTATTATTATTATTATTTTCAACTATTAATAGTTAAATTGTTGGGAAGGGATTCTGAAACTCAAGAAATTGTGCGCAGATGCTTTTCTCCCCCATACGTCACATACAGTTTTTGACTAAATAAATAAAATAAATATGTCCGAAATTCTGATTAGAAAGATTTTCAATAAAGTTTCTTGTATTCTCAATATTTTTCTGCGGCAACGGATAGTAGTAACAAATAAATAGCCCGGAGCCAGACTCGAGCCAGAGCGCCTTTCCTTGGAATCGCGCGAAGTCCGTACCCGACATTCAACCAGTTCGGCCACCCGGGTTACACGGAGAACCAGCACTTCTGTAATAGTCAGAAAGATAACAATGGACTTGATGGTGCATAAGTTTTACAAATCCACAAAAGATGTGGAAAAATTAAAAGTTGAAAATTCGAAAATAACTTACACTTTTTATAACATACACAGTTTATTTATCTTGATCAGTAGTATTTGCTATTAGAATTCCTTTAAATGGTTTTCAATAAAGTTTCTGGAATTCTCATTTATTTTCTGCAGCAACAGAATTGCCACAAATAAGAACAGCGAACCTTCCGTCCGAAGAGCTGTGTCCGTACACGGCAATTAACCATTTTCTCAAAAACTGCTCTACATGTTTTCTTTCAATTTCTTATGAGAGAGTAAAATTCACTTATAAAGGTGGCATATGTCGGATTTTCAGGGTTTACTCTGAATTTTCGATCAATTCACTATTCATGAATTATTTCCGACGACTTCTTATGACTGCAAAATTGAAGACAGATTTTTCCTTCAAATTAAATTTGTTATCCATAATTAGTTCTTTCAATAAGGGCATGTTCATATTTTGAAAATGTTAGTCGTTTTCGAGCCATATTGCGGGTAATATGTGCAATTTAAAAAAATAACAAAATCAAGATTTTCTCAAAAACGGTTCCAAATTTTTTCTTTAAATTTTTGGTAGTGGTGGGGCCAAGTGCACCCCATACGATGACATAATCGCCATATAGCACTATTCTTTTGTTTTTCAAAAATTACAAAGTGTATTTTTTTCACTTGTCTTTTACGTCGATAATATTTACATTGGCGGCAATTTGTTCACATTATTGTATTTATAGTACATGCGTTTTAAATAATATATTATTTCTCGAAAACTCGACAATTGTTTGTTAAAATGAGCACAATGTTCCACATTTTCAGAAACGTTCAAACGCAATTTTCTCAAAAATGGCTTGGATTTTTTTCTTCAAACTTTTCCAATGGATAGTGATAATTGCACTGTTCAATATTTTGGTGTATTCTTTTGTTTTTCAAAAATTACTCAAATGTAAGTGTTTTTAAATATCATCCACCGTTAATATGCAAATTTCCACCAATTGGCAAACACTATTGCATTTGTGAGTGAAAGTGCTTCAAATTACTTCCAATATTTTTTTTTCGAAACATAACGACACAACTTGCTCTATACTACTGTATGTATATTACTCCGTGTATACGTACGTATACGACAAAGTAAAAGGAATGCGCGTGCATTAAATTATTAATATTATTAAAGACAATCTTACTCATCATATATATTTGACTCTTTAAATAGTGAATATTTCCTTGTAAGATAACTCATTAGCAGCATGACTGGTGTGTCTGCAGCGTCGATGAAAGTCGCAGGATTGTGGACACTAGCTTGTCAGTCGCTGTCTGGGGGGGGGGGGATTGTAGCCGGAGGCTGCTCAGATCGGTATTTTTCCGTAGTGTCTCCAATCAACAGCAGGGTATTGCCGGAACAGTACCCTGACAAACGGACCGCGCACGATCTGTCCTTCCGCTTCCTTGTCCTATCCTCTCCCCTTACACACACACACACACACACATGTATTACATTACCGCATATTCTGGGAGACCGGTCGGGAGATTAGAGCTTGTCCCGGTTGGGGCGGGGCCCCGCAGGTGGGAGAGTCCTGCTTAGGGGAAAGCCCCGCTAGCCGGCGGTAGGTCGGTGCCGGATCTCGCCATCCAGCACGAACTTTCCTTCCTGTTCCTTCTTGCCTTTCTCCTTACATACACACCCATACTTACATTTTACTTGGAGTACAATACTCCAGACCGGGGGAGAGCTTCGATGTATGGTTTTGGCAGTGCCCTGCTCCAGGGATGTGCCTGGAGAACGAACATCGTTTAAGCCTAAGTGTAGGTCGACACCTGATTCCAAGTTCCAGTGTGGGAGAAACACCGATTCCAGCTGGGATAAAACATGCACTACAGTAACGGGAGTAATGAGCCCAGCGGTTAATGCGCCCGGAAGCTAATCAATCAGTCCAGCAGCAACAGCCGTGGTTGGTGTGGGGAAGGGGGCGGGGCGGGGGGAGGGGAGGGGGGCGGCGATCGAAGCACGGGCCGACGCTTATACACGCGCCGTGCGTCGCCGCCGCCCAGTGTTGCGCTGCCCCTTGCCTCCACGCCACGCCGCCGCCCCCGCCGCCGCCATGCAGTCCTGCGGCATGCAGCTGGCCAAGTACCTGCTCTTCGGCTTCAACCTCATCTTTGCGGTACGTCCCCCTCACACGGCGCCACTCAGAAGCCCTTCTGAGTGGCGCGTCTGTTGGGAGAGGGTTGGTTGGAACGGAGGTATTCACACGAGCGGCGAACTCCCGCCACCAGCAGAACATGCCAGCCTTCACACTAGACGCGCCACTGAACCGGTTTTTACCGGCTGACTGCCTTTCGGCCGGCGGAGCGCACAGCGGTGTGACTCACGAATTCTTCCTGTCTCGCGGTCAGTGGCGCTTGGCGGTGGCTGTATGTGAAGGGCTCTGCAGCTCCTCGGTGGCGCCGCCGAGAGGCTGCGTGTATAGGCAGGTAGCTTAACGCTTTTTTAGTCTTCACAAAAGTGACAGCAAGAAAACAGACGTACCGAAGAGAAGTATATTCTGCGCACGTTTTTTAGAGCTCCCGAATCTGTACATCGTTTAGCACATACCTTCCCGCATTATAGGTAACGGCTCCCAAATATTAAACTGCCTCTGGAACTCGCAGACATTGTTTTCGAACAGCAATTCTTTTCCCTCGCCGAGACTGAAACTCAGATCCATCGTGTGCTCTTCACCTTGCGCTCACGTAGACGCTCTGGCGTACACTGTTGGACTGACGCTTCACAATTTATTTGTCCCTCGCAATATTTTCAACGCGTAATTTTCAAAAATCCAGAGTCCAACGAAAATGTGACTTGCGCCAATCTTTTAAACGTTTCTTATAGAATCCATGGGAAAAATTAAGAAAAACAATTGGAGCGGATTTTGAAAAAAATGTTTTTTTTATAAGTTGCATTTGTGTAAGGAACAAATTATGCAAAAAATATTCATTTTTTCAAAAATAATCATTATATTTTTAAATTTGTGAGTTTTTAGAACAGATTATAATACAAAAAGCGATAACTTCAATTTTGTACTTTTGAAATGTTTACTTTTTCCAGTTTTTGAAAGTACACTGAATTTGCTGGAATTGGACTGGTACCACTTTTTTTTATCGACCTTTCATATATACGAGGAAAAAATTTGGAACCGTTTTTAGAAAATAATTCTTTAAAAATTGCCCATATTTCACGCAAAATTACAAGAAAACTTCTCACATTTTGGAAAAAATGCACATGACCTTATTTCAAGATGTCTTTAAAAGCGCATTTTTTAAACAAGAAAAATCACTGAAGTGCAATATTGTAGTTGTTGGAAAGTGCAAAAAAATTAAATTTTTCTTTTTTTCCAAAAAGCAGGGATTTCGTCCTTTTTTCGAAAAAGTAAGGATAAGCGTCCGTTACGCTATTCGAGGACAAAGCTTTCTAAAAAAAAATCAAGCTATTTTTGAAACTTTGTGAAGATGTCATGTAAAGTATCCCCGAAATTCCAAATATCCGTTTCTTATTCGCAGAGCTGTGAGTTGCAATAAATCGATCGAGGAATATCAGTTTGGAGAAAATTGTGTTAACGGTTTAGGCGCTAGCTCTGACCACAGACGGACAGTGAGAAGCGTTTGCCATAAATCTATTTTTCGGTATTTAGGACCCACAAAACGTGGATCCTGAGTACACAACGTGAAACGTAATTTATTACCTATAGGAACAAGGTTTATCCACTTTTTTCGTTACCAGGGCACGGGAATAGGAGTTTTTCTGTAAAAAAAATCGCGGTATTTCGCCGCACGATTACTTCTCTTTTTACGAAGAGGAAAAAGTATTTTTTTTACATTCCTATAATCTTCAATATGAAGTCTAGAACAAAAAGATGCTTAGTAACACCGTGGACGAATCTTAAAACCTACAATTAATTCAGTCAATTGGTGCTCAAAAGGGTCCGATCCAGGAAAAAAATCCAGAAGTTTTTTCTCAACGGTTCTATACATTTTGAGGGTGATAAATTCGAAATAGATGTTTGCTACCTCAAAAAAGGTCAGCTTCACAGAGAAAATTGCAAATAACCCTTAAAATTTCGCCCTGTTTTCGGTTTTTTGCTTATATCTTCAATAATGTGCGTTTTATCGAAACAATTATTTAAAAAATTGAAGTAGATAAAATTTCCTGCAAAATGCGTACATTCACTTTAATGTTGTGAGAAACGATTAAGGCGCTAGAGCGCGCTGAAAAAAGGTAACTTTTTGGGCCTCTGGCCAAAGGGGGAGAAAAGCTCTCTCCAGCGCCTGCGCACTAGTCCCTCAACCTAGCCCCTATCCACCCTCACTTCCTCTCTCACCTTTTCACTAAAAATATTTATACTATTTTTTCTTGTTAGGGTTCCTCCCCTTCCCCCAAAGTTCACTCACAACTAAAAGTAATAAACAAATCTAACTAAAAAATAAAAGAATGTACACCTGTAAATTCTTTATGTGGAATATTATAATTCCAATTAATTGCCAAATTGTAAAACTTACCATTTTTTTTATTATTTTTCTTCTCGGTTACGTATGAAGAAAAAATTGAAATTGTTCATAATATCACGCTGAGATATTTGACGTCTATATAGAGTTAAGGTTATTTTAATGAAATTCAAGTACGCGTTTTTTAAGTTCTTGGCAAATAATTGTTAACGGAAAGGTGCCTTTAAATAATTTATAATATTAACTCAAAAAATCTGAGATCACAGGTATCCGGGCTTCGGAAAAAAATTTCTGTTATCTAAAATAACCTTTGTTATATTTTCAACAACCTTCAAAACAGCGTTGACACACTTCATTTCCTTCAAATACCCATTTCTCTTTTACTTCAATTATACTTCTTGCGGAACTTATTCTTATCCATTTAAATAATCATTCCTTCACCACTCGAAGGTATGCTTTCACTTTCTTTTTTAAATAAAATACTTGCCTTCAAAATATCATCCATCAGTATAACACTTGAATCATTCATGATATGGTTCACTTTCGCTCGTGCAACTCGCGAATAGACAATACTAATTCTTAATTTACTGCAAATAAGCCAACGACTACTTCGTGCAGAACACATGTGTGCATTTATTCATTCTTACGACAATATCAATCCACAAAAACCATCAGCAAAATGATTTTTTCCAATAATTTCATGCCTCATGTACACTTCATTCATTCACGGCTAGACGCAATTATAATCAATATCCAAGTTACTTTTATAATTAGAGTGAAGCAAAAGTGTCAGGATAGTTCTTAAATATGAACACTTGGGATTAGACGATTGAATGGGAAATTAAACAAACAGTGCTCTCCTATCCTACAGCTACGCAATTCTGAGCATTGATGAACTCAATCGTAGATTTCAGTCGACATTCTCTAGTATTTATTTATTTATTTATTTATTTTACGTCAAAAAAAGTTAAAAACTGCGTATGACGTGCTATGGGGAAAAGTGAATTGTGTGCACATTTTCAAAATTCTGTGATCCCTACACTAAGTCATATACTTCTTAAATTTTGAATTTTGAAAGGGAGAAAAAAAAACAAAGACTCCCATGTAGTAAAATCTATTTTCATGGATAAATAAGCAATAAATTTTGAAATTAAGCGCGCAGCTTAACTATTGCACCTTGATACACTCTTGAATTTGTGGTGTAACGATAGACAAAAAACTACACAAAAGTAATTATTTTGAATATATATTGAGATTTGTGGTTGCAAAACATAGTCTATAGTACTCCTGACCTTCAACGGACAAAATTTTCATTGATATTGGTTCATTACATTCAGATATAATCACGCTCTAAATCAATGCACTTATCTCTTTATAGTATTGTATGTTAGTATAGTTATAGATGCAGGTATTTAAAAGTTAAATGCCATTGAAAATTAAATGTTTAAACAAAGTCCTATTGACTAGAAAGAGAAATAGGGTAAATGAAGTGAAATTCGTTGAATAAAATCATATTTACATACAAGTAAATAACTGTGCGGATGTTTTATTTGTAATTAATTGCTGTAATGAACGGACAAGAAAACAGTAAACACCGCTACACCGATTAATTTTGAGACTGGGTAAAGGCGCTGAAAAAATTCTGAATTGTAATAAGTTGAATGGCCGCGAATTCTCGTAACATATAGTTACCATTTTTAATTAACACAAGCCATTTTCATTAAAATAGCATAACAATTAGTTCGATAGTGATTATACAAGTAGAAAACTGTACTTTAAGGTTTTTCAAAAAATAATATAATTGTGAAGAATAATTCTGGATACATTGTTTTTTGTGAAATATTTTTGATATTCGAAAGTAATAAATATACAGTGTTGTACCTAAATTTTTATTTATTGGATTATCAAGCTTCGACCACTTGGGAACCTAACGCAGAAATTAGATGTATGTGAAAAGCAAATAGCATGCAAAAAAGATGTCCATACGGCAGCATTCAGTAGCGAGCTGAAGTTACGGAGGCATCATCACTTAGTACAAAAATGTTAACGAAGAAAAAAGAACCATTGTTACAGAAAAAATATAAATAAAATACAAAATAAGAAAGTAAATTAAATTACAATTAACAGATACATTTAAATTTTAATAACAAATAACATATAAAATTGCGAAAATTGAAATGCAACGGGGGTTAAATTAAAAATTATAAAAAACCAACAAAGAAAGACATTATGTTATTGCAAAAGATACGTAACAACTAGCAGATAAAATTGCAAAAAATGAAATGCAACAGGAGCGAGAATTAATATAGATAATAGCAGTTCAAATTACAAATTATTATTATTATATAGAAATACACATTCTGATATTGCAAAGGTACGAAAAAAACAGAAAGGGGGATAGTAATAATAATTAATAGCAAATGGTATTACAAAGATGGGGAAATAATAAGTTGGGTCGCTTTGCTTACTGCTTTCGATAAAAGTCGGTAGACTGTGCCCAGAGGGAACGTGACACGGTTTTTATTGCTTTCTGGAGATCCGGCGAGGGGTCGGAGGTGGTCTCTTTGTGTTCTCTTGGAAATGTCTTAGGAGGCGGGGGGGGGGTCAGTTTGTGAGGTCGGGGTGTGTAAAATTAGTAGTAGAGGGGACAGAGGGAAAGTAGTTTGTTCGTTGAGTAGAGCTTCAGATTTCTGCTTGGCTTGAAATATGTGAAAGATATGGTGGTGATATTACTGCACTTACATGTCACGAAGGGTGGCGATCTTCAACTGTAGCTGAATTTTACATTGAAGAATCAGTGAATAATAAGATTTATATTGCAACAAGATATTGGTTACTGTAAAAAAAAAGGGAAAAAAAGCACTTTGGAATTAATATTCATATTCATAAAAACTAATTAGATGTTCGTTATTATTGTTAAATATTACCGAATAACAGCAACATGTAATTTTAAATTAGTAATAAGTTAATAAACTAGATTTTAAAAGTGCAAGTTTTTTCATAATATATTTGATTTTACTGCGAACCCAGAAATCTATTTACATGGTACCACTGCCTCCTCTATACTCCATAACTGATGATAAATGAGGGCTGTGACTATTGTCTATATGGGCTCACTATGTCAGTGATGACTCATATTTCGTGCAGAAATTGCGATGACGTAATGATTCATACCATAATATGCCATATTATGAATGATTTTGGTAATGGAAAAGGGTTGTTTATAATGCTGGTATACAGAAAAAAATTTGCAAATATTTTGTTCGATTTCTTGCCTTTTCAGCAAAAAATGCATCCCGCTTTTGGAAGGCTTAACGGAAAATATGGCTAAAAGTGCGTTGTAATAATTGGCAACAAGGTTACACTCACTAACGGCAGGTTCAGCACGTCCTCTTCCTCTTGTACTAATTTTTATGCGAATAAATGGTAATTAATGAAAGGGCATGGGTTCAGGAGTGTTACTGACAATGCACACCATGTCACAACTTAACTGAAAATATCAACGCTCTTCGTGCGAATCTAATCAACGGTCTTGGTGTAACCTTTACTTGCGCGCAATTCCCAAATTTCTGGTTTCACCAGGGTGGCTATAAAAAGAGGTTAAGAGAAAGCACTCTGGATATTTGGAAAATCAGTTCGGTAATAAACAGTACGAACTGAAGAATTGGACGAATAATAACCAAATCCCACCCACGTGATTTTTGAAAGCCTCTCTTCATTAATCTAGGAATTACAACACTTTGCCAGATGACATTAAACGATTAAATTCAATACAAAAGTTTAAATCCAAAGTGAAATTGTTTCTGCTGCATAACTGCAATTAGAGACTCTACTGAGCATCACAAGGAAAGTAACATTAATTTTAACAGTGATATTTAATGTATTATTTACCATTGGACTGTATAATTCTAAACAATATGTAACAAGTATTGTATCGCAACTTCTGGGTCAATGACCCCGATCTCGATCAGGGTTTTCGTCCAGTTTCCCTGATCCATTGAGCAAATGCTGAGATGGCCCCTTGTTTTGCTTCTGGGCATAAATGTAACATACCTGTGTGTTATCTGTGCACGTCTTCTAGAATTCAGTGGGAAATACAATTATTCAAATTATCGTTTCCATGTTGTCGCGGCAGGAAGTATTATTCCTTCACGAAGGACATCATGGATAAGAGGCCAAAATTTATTGCTTATTTATCGTTGAAAATAGATTTTCTTACATGGGAGCGTTTTGTAAAGTTATTTCAAAATTCAACTAGTATATGACTTTGTGTAGGGATCACAGAATTTTGAAAATGTGCACAGAATTCACTTCTCCCCATGGCATGTCATACGTAGTTTAAACTGTTTTTTGATGTTAAATAAGTAAATAAATAAACAAAAATAAACTCCTTCAGGTCGTCTTAGAAGAGAAAAATGTGTGGTAGAGGCAAGCAAATATCTAGGTTATGAGCTGTTTATGCTAGTTCTAGCTGTAGTTTTCTTCTGTGAATGAGAGTAAGTAAAACAAATTCAAACTCACGGCATATTACAGCTCGAGTTGCTTTTTATTTTCCGTAATTTCCCGGGGCAAGCGACGAATGAGCCGCCTTGCGTCGCAGTGGGGCAGGTCTCGTTGGCAATCATCATCCCATGGAAACCGCCGGCGGCTCTTTGTTTCGTTGGTAGTCGTATAAAGTGACAAGTTTGTTTGCGGGTCGAATGCTTTCCGTATCGAGCTGTTTGGTGTGACTCGCCAAGGCACGTGCGAAGCCTGTGAGGACCTTGGACTCGAGAGTCGCCCGCGCGGTGACTCACGTGCATTTGACCGACTGCAGCTCTGCGTGTGTGGAAACGCCAGATTACCTCCACCTTTAGTCATTAATGGGGGGAGGATGTGAATGAAATGTCATTTTATGTTATGACAAAAGGAAATGATCCATTTTTATAGGTTATTATTTTTTTCCGTCATTTTAATGCATTTTTTTGCAGATTTAATCGATTTTAATATCGTTTTAAATGGTACTTGCTTCAAATAATATTTACGAGATGCAACAAATGTTCTTCACAGAATTACTCAGCAGCCTATTCTATTTGGTCGCTCAGAAATTGTTTTGACAGTTGTTGTATGCTATTCTTGTGACGTATATCAGCGCCATTGCCGGTTTGGCCGATTTCGGGGTAACTAAAGAAAGATTTTCTGGTGAACAGCCCAAACCAAACGTTTGCAAACTGAGTTCACTCGAACGAATGGAAGAAGCCTCAAATACATCAGTAACGTTGCTCATTCGAACTGATTTTCATAAGATTTTTTACAGACAGACCTGTTGTCATTCGATTTCCGTCTTCTATGGATTCTGGCTACACCACATGGCAGATGATTTTTTCTAAATTTAGCAACTGGATTTATCCACTTTTTCGTTACCAGGCCCTGTAATAAAGAGTTTTTCTGCCGAAAATTCGCCGTGTGTTCGCTTAGTGTTACATAATTTCCTCTCTACTCCGTAGCGGGGGAGTAAAAATAGGGTTTTTATCCTCAAATGTCAACCTAAAAGTTTTGTGTGCTGGCATATCTACGTAGTTTACCTAATGTCGGACTTCAACATTTCCTTTCGTTGACGCTATTAGTTATTAGTACTGAAAACTAATTTTTCATCGCAGGCGCCCTGTTTCTTTCACCGCAACTCTTTTATAAAAACGTACAATCATTCATTTCAGTTCGCATTACGTGTCACAGAGTTATGATCTCACTCTAAATAGCCTCGTTCGTGACGGCGTTGTAGCCAGTGACTCGGGCCGCGACGGTCCCTACTGACCCGCTGAGTCAGCGGTGACGTGAATTAATGCTACACGCCACGGATATTGAATGGAGGAATATCATTCAAAATATAAGCTAGTGATGCTACCAAAGCACATACTTTCTCGCATTGTTTCTAAATGCTACGCAATACTACACTACCACATAAACTAGCAAAAATATTTTCAACCACCAAACTTTTTTCTGCTCCGAGAGAGACACGATCCTCAGAGTTAACTGGCCGGTAATCACACCTCTACGCCCCACACGATCTGTATGGATCAAACTCGGACAGGGCCGAAAAAAAGGTAAATGCCTGATTCCTGAAAAAAGAACAACAATCAAATTTCCGTTAGAAACTGCCAAAGTCTCCAGTCCGTTCAGCTCGATCAGGAAATATCAATTTTGGAGAAAATCGGCTGAACTGTTTACGAGCTACAGTTGTCCACAGACAGACTGACAGCTGTTAGGTTGATAGATAGTGATTTCCGACGCCCCAACTCCTAAGGTCATTAGTCCCAAATGTGTAGTACATGTTCTTGCACGGGAGGTATCTGTGATCTTCCCGCCCTCGATGGCTAAAACAAGTGCCGACCTACCCTCGGCTAACGGGATTTTCCCCAACTATATACCTCCCACCTGAGGAGTATCCTCCTAGCGGGGACAAGTTTAAGCTTCCGACCGGTCTCCGGCATGTGTAGTAGTGTGGTGCATGTAAGTGTATGACGTGCATCAGAGAAACCACTACCGATCAAAGCAGCCGGCCGATAGGATTCTTTTCCACACAGCAATAGGAGTCGACCTAGCTATCTGGCTAGTGTTGAAAATACTGCCATCGTCATGACTCGCACCTAGAACCTCCCGGTCACTTGCACTACAATGACATTAGGTGATGCCCTGAGCCACCTCTCCCGATCATCCGTTAAAGATACGTAACTCGATCCCATGGGTAGTGTATATATTGCATTTAATTTTAATGTTGATATATTCATTATTTTACTTAAATCGGTTCAAACACATGCACAAAAATGCAACAATTGTATTGATGGTACATACGTTTTACAAATCCAATAAAAGATAGTAACACGTGAAAAATTGTTTCAAAGTTAAAAATTCGAAAATCACATACAGAAACTTCCAATTTATGTATCATAATTAATAGTATTTGTGAGTATAATTCAAATGGTTTTCAATAAAGTTTTTGAAATTCCCAAAAATTTTCTGCGGCAACAGAGAATTGTGACAAATAATAATCCCCGACCGAACCTCGAACTAGCGAACCTCGAATCAGCGAACCTTCGCTGCAAAGAAATGAGTCCTTACCCGCCAATTCGCCACCTCCGGGAGGGACAAGGCATAACCCTGGGAAAGGAATAAGGCATAACCCAAAAGCTAGTCGAAACTAACGAGGGTAGAAAACTAACATGTGCAAGAAAGTCTGTGCCATTCTATAGCATCACTACTTTATTTATTTACCGTACGCTGTTACATACAAAGAGAAACTTTAATGAAAATTCAAAACATTGTAGTACATGAGCTTTTATAAGATTAAGTTTTAGAACATATAGAGAAATTTTCGAAAATATTGAGAGATCGCCAAAAGACAGAACTGCAGCATTTTATTCATCTAAAGCTCTTAGAGCGGGAAGGGAAAATTCAGGCACAGTTCCAGACCAGTTCCATGAGCTGCACCTGCAAATCATTAGAACATTTGTTTACAAATTGATTTCCGGCTGCCGTCAAAATCTCACAAATTCGTACGTGGATGCAGCAAACATAAACATTCAAGAAAGGGAAATTTTAGGCGCCAGCGGGGACCGAACCCGCGACCGCTCGGCTGCAGAAGGAGGGACATATTGCAGTAAGTTGCGATGTCAATATACAAAAGCTTTATTACAAGTCTTTTTCATTCCATCCTAAACGTATCATGCAATAAAATTAATAAATGTACCATCGACAAAAGAAGAAAAGTATGTATTGTTCTGGTAAAGTTAAATCTTCAAACTTGGCACTTTTTTTTATTGAACAATAAAATTCATTTTGATATTTTACAGCAGTTTTGTCTAATTTCCAATATGGTAGACAATTATATTTTGTATTAACGGTTTTCACTTAAAAGTTATCATATTTTACAAGTTATCATGTAAATTGTTTACAAAAAAAGAAGAAATTTCTAAATTTTTAAAGGTTTTTTTGAAAGACTAGTTTACATAAAAATGAGTCTAATATACAGGGGAAATTGAGTTGTGTACGACGCATTTTTTAAAAAAATGGTATCTTAAGTACTTTATGGGATAAATGTACCAATGTCTACTAGAAATAAATGTGCGGCAAATGGCCTTCAAAGTAAACAGTGACACCCACCAACCACGATGACAGACATTGGCGCCTCTTTTGATGTAATATGGATCCTCCTCGTTTCTTTTCTTCTTGATGTTTCTCTTCTTCTTCTTCCTTGCTTCATCGTTAAGATCTTCCACTGTTTATCGGTTTTTTCCACTCCAAATATAACTTTTAACTCAGAATCGCAAGAGTATCTTCATAAACAGATGCGCGTTGACATACGCCTTGTCCGGAGGCGTAGCAAATTTAAATACCCGAGAAAAAGGTATTTAAATTTTAGATTCGGCCAAACGGTAACTACAGCTATATTCAGCACACTTTCAAGATACAAAAATGCGATTTTTGTTTTCGAGTTTTCATCAAAATGTTTTTGCGGTCGTCGATGGTGTAACGGTTGGCGTATCGGGCTGTTATTCCGAAGTTCACGGGCTCAAACCCGGTTAATGTCGTGGATTTAAGGGCGAGAAGATCCTTCGTACGCCATCCTTCGCAGAGGAAGTAAAGCCGGCTGTCCCATGTTAGTAGATTTACTGCATGTAAAAGATTCTCAAGACTAAATGAAGCCTCTGAGCTAAATTCAAATAGCCTAAGTAATACCTTCTTTCTCCCCTCTAGTTGGTGAAAGAAGCGTAGCGAAATTTGCGTGGTCAGACGGAAGAGCGGGCCTCATGGCCTGAGTCACGCCACGTAAAAATAAGGCATCAATTCAATTCAAAATTCCACTAGATACTCCCCTCGAGTAACAGATTCCTCAACACCACGTTTCCTTCAATCTCATCTATCGATTTTTCCTTCAATTGGACCTGTGCATTGAAATCTCAACATCAAAGAGAATGCTTTGGTCTGGTGAAAACGATTTGTTCCTTTTCATTTCGGAGCCTGCTTGCTGCCTTGGGGGTTGTTCATGGTCGAATGAATCGATAATTCAGACGTGGGAGGCGTTGCATGTGTATAATAGTAATCGAAACTCTGTGACGCCTCCTTTACTTCGATCCACTACCGCGTTGGAAACATATTTCGAGTTAGACGATACAATAAGCATTGGAAATGCCTTCTGAACAATTAAAAAAGCAACTTTTCAGACACAATATTGGATTGTATTAAACTAGTGGTGCTTCAACAGCACATACTTTCCCGAATTATATCTAAATGTGCAATCTTTGAAATTCCAGAGTTCAAGAGAGAAAATGAGACTATTCTTTTAAGAGTCCCTTGTTCTATCCATAGAAGAAAAAATGAAGGAAATAATTGGAGGGTTTTTTGAGAATATGTTTTTTTTGCATTGATTTCATGTATAAATTACACGAAAATTATTCGTTTTAATAAAAAAATTGTACATGATATTTTTTATTGATAATAAAAAATAATTTAATTAATATTAAAAGACATCTGATAAATATCTCATATTTCATTTAGAACGAAAATCTCTACGTTCAATGTTGTACTTTTGCAATGTTAAAGTTTTGCAATTTTCAAAAATACATAGGGCTCGTCGAAAATGTGACTGAGCACCACTTTTTATACAGTCCTTTGATGCGAATACCTGCAATGATAAAATTTATAGAAAAAATAGGAGCCTTTTTCGAGAAAAACGTTCAAAAATTGCCTACGTTTCACTCAAAATTATACGAAAAATCATATTTTCGAAAAATGGAACAAGATCTTTCTTCAAGATCTGTCTTTAAAGAACAGATTTCATTAAGCAAAAAATATCTATTTTCAATATTGAAATTAAAGGAAGACGACAAAGAAAATTCTGAACTTACGCAATTTCGGAAAAATCAGGGGTATCAAAGAAAATGAGACCTGCGCCATTCTTTTAAGCGTTCTTTTTGCTATCGAAGGACAATGTTTAATAAAAAAAATTGAAGCAATTTTTGAGAAAGCATTGAAACACATTTGACTCGTCAGTAAAATCCTCCCTCCATAAAAAATCAAAATATGCGTTTCAAACTCACAGCCTTGTGCTGAGTCAGATCTATCTTGGAATGTCAATTATGGAGGACATCAATTGGACGGTTTAGGTGATAGCGTTGACCGAACATGAACGGACGGACGGAAAGAAAGACGTTTCGCCCTCAACCAATTGTTGGAGGGATGAAGGGACGAAAAAACCTGGATTCTCACTCCACAATGTGTTACAGAATACTTATTTATGTATCAAGGCCGAAAAAGGAGTGATTTTGAATGAGGTTGGTAAACTAACCGAGTCCAAAATCATTCAATTTGGGCCGAGTAGCATATATTTGTTTTTGTATATTAAACTCCCAATTTTAGGTTTGAATTTTTAGAGAGATCCCATGTATATCATGCGGTTTCGTCGTATACATGCAGATGTTCTTCTGTGTTTTCGCCTCTGAAGTTGTCAGTAGTCAAAAGTTTTAAAGCGTGTAGAATTTGTTTTAGGCGGCATTCCGCTACGATATTAGCTTACGCTGGAGCTACTTTAACAAATATTAAAAGACATGGTGGGTGGAAAAGTTCAAAGGTAGCTGAAGGATACCTGGACAATTCAGTGGAGTATAAAAACAAAGTAGCTAGAATGATCTTGCAAAACCGAAATTGTCATTCAGTTACAGTTGAGACTACTTCAATTTCTGTTGAAACTCCTAACACGAGTGCTAATTCCCGGAAGACGTAACAGTTACCAGTGTCTTGTTTACTTGACGTTGCCGTGGTAATCTTTCTTTAAAATTCTTTCTTGGCCTAGGCCGCCAAAGTTCACCTGTGTGGCGTATAAATGCTCTGCCAAATACGGGTTTTGAAGAGAGGATACAAAAATTAATTTATTGCTAATAGAAACAAGAATTATCGAATATTTGTATACGAGGGCCACACAATACGAGTTTTTCTGTATAAATATCGCCGTTTTTTACAGCAGCATTGCAGTACATTTGCTTCACTGTGTATGTGAATACATAATAAAGGAAGCTGGTAAAAATGAGAACGGAAACAACATTATTCCTCAGGAGAAGAGGCCTCATGTCATGTAGAAGTTGTGAATTTCGGCTACACAAAATGCGGACTAAAGCCCAACTGGGTGTACGTAGCGTGTAATGAAAAGCCACGTCGAAAGGGAGATTTTAAAAGCATTCATTTGGAAGGAAAGTGTGATAAGTATCGTTTTTCATGTGAAATGTTTTTACAGACGTATATCGCAAGCTTATAATAGCAATAGCGTATTGAGATACGTGTTTTGTGTGATATCACAAATAAAAACTACTTATTTTGGATGTATTAAATAGCTCTTATAATGAGATTTTTGTCACAATTCATTACGTAATCACTTTTACTTTCTCGCATACTGATTATGTAGTTCCTATAAAGTATTCAATTCTGCCTCAAAAAACGGCAGTTTTTGCCAGAAAAAACTCGCATTGTTGGGTCCTGGGACGAGATACTGCTCCAAATTGCCTAAGGAGAACTGACGTGAGTTATTTGTGAGATTTTATACTGGATGCACAAGATCCAATTTCTGCTGGAGATCTTAAATTCTGGGTTCCCTTCCCTAAACCTCATACAAGTTGAATTTTGAATACAAATGGAAATAGCGTTTTTGTTAGGAATTGATAAGAAAATATATAAATACTAGCGTACCCGTGCCAGAACTCTCGCATGTTAAACCCCACCCTTCTTTCCTATTTTTCCATTTCGATATTAAGCTTGTAATATATTTTTTCTTCAAAACCCTCTTATCTTCCATCACATGTTTTATATGTCTCCTTGTAATTGATAACAATACAATACACTCTTGTGAATACAAACTATTCGTATTTAACGTTATTACCGAGCAGAGAGCTAAACGCGTGTAATTCAATCGCGTATAATATCACGTAATTACTTTGATTTCACATACAGTTGCAGATTCTACAGGCTCTGAATAGGTGGGGTAATATCGAGAAGTGCCGGAGCAGCAAAAATGTGATAGAATGTTCAAGAAGATCTCAAACGTTTAGTTTTTCAGGCCCTACAACGCTTCATTTGGGAGTTATTTAACGATATGGATTGAAAAATACGAGCGAGTGTTGCGGGTTGCATTTGACATGAATATTCATATACGTTTTTTAAACAAATCCTTCATATTTTTAAAGTCAAAGCGCAGTTTGTCTCGTCTCCGTGAAATTCTGTTTCTTTAGACACCTCATTTATAAAGATTGGTTGCGTGCAAGGACCGCAAATGGTATACTAAAATAATATAGGAGACGATATAATATGTAAATAATAAATAAAAATAGTAAATAAAATTTTAAAAAAGACTGAAACACCGCCAGTCGAATGGCGCCGGGTCGATTGATTGATTGATTTTTTCGTGTTTCCGGGCGCGACAACTGCGTTGGCCATTAGTCCCGTAATTGTAGTGTTTTTCCCCTCGGCAAATGGCGGTGATCTTCCCTCGCTGGATGGCAAGATCCGGCGTTAGTGGGGTCGTCGGCTAGTGGGGTTTCACCAGGACTCTCCCACCCGCGGGGCACCGCCCCAGCCGGGACAAGCCCTAAGCTCCCGACCGGTCTCCCGAAATATGTGGTAGTATAGCGCATGTTAGTATAAGTGTGTGTGTGTGTGTGTGTGTGTGTGTGTGTGTAAGGGGAGAGGCTAGGACAAGGAAGAGGAAGGAGAGATCTCGCGCGGTCCGTGGCCCTAGCTTAAACGCCCTAGTTGAGAAGCTAGTGTCTACAATCCAGCCGCCGTGGGGAGTGGGACCCTAGGACCTGCCGGTGGGAGGCGCTGCAGTGACGCTCCCGGTGCGCCGGGTCGAGAGGTTGCCGGGTGGCGAAGGGCTCGTGCGCGGGGGGCGTGAGGTGCATCCTCGCGTGCGCGCGTGACCCACTCCGCAACAGGCGGCGGCCCGGCCACGCTCCTCCTCATGCTCCACGCACCTTATTACTATTATTATTATTATTATTATTATTATTATTATTATTATTATTATTATCATCATTATCATTATTATTATTATTATTATTATTATTATTATCGTCTCCATGTTATTTCAGTAGTATAAATACCTTTTACGGCTCTCATACGCAACCAATCTTTATAAATAGTCTCTAAAAAAGATAATTTCAGGAAGACGTGACGAATTGCACTTTGAGTTTAACAATATGAAGGGCGTGTTTAAAACAACGCATCTAAATATTCATGTCAAATGCAACCCGCAACACTCGGCCGGATTTTCCAATCTATATCGTTAAATCACTCCTAAATGAAGCATTCTAGGGCATTGACAACTAAAATTTGGAAGCCGAAGGCCTCAGACAAACGTTTCTCACACTTCAATCTACAGGTTGAGATCTTCCTGAACATTATATTACATTTTTGCTGGCTCTACGCTTCTCGATTTTACCCCTGTGTTTAGAGTCTATGGAATCTGTATCTGTATGTAAAATTAAAGTAATTACTTGATATTATACGCGATTGAATTACTGGGATGTGCCTTTCTGCTCGGTAATGACGTTAAATAAGAATAGTTGGTATTGACATGGATGTATCATATTGTTAAAAATTACAATAAAACATATAGAACATGGGACGGACGACGAGTTCTCGCACGGGTACGTTAGTTATTTTTAGTTTTATTATCTTTATTCTTATTATTATTATTATTATTATTATTATTATTATTATTATTATCATTATTATTATTCGTCTACTTCACGACTAAAAATGTTGAGTCGCTTGAGTATAAAATCTACTTCGGGTTGAAGCCAGCTTCCGGAGCAGATATAGAAACTGTCGGTGCCTCTGTATTATTTTGCGCAAAATGTGGGCAGTTTCCAGTAAAACAATGTTTTGCACTTCCCAGTCTTTCGAATGACCTGGCAGTTTAGACAACTTCTTAGACAAATTTTGCGGAACAAATCCCAGAGCGCCGATAACTTTGGGGGCGTCTGTACTTCTACGCCCCACATTCGGCTGATCTCGATTTCCAAACACTTGCATTAAAGAGGTTTCCCTGCCTCAGTTACATGATTTGATCGCACGGCACGGCACCATCTACAAGTGGACACGTTTCTTTAACCAAATCCCAAATTACAATATCATGTTTGTTTTCTGCTATTGTGCGATGTTTGAATTTGTTAGTCGAACAATATTGCACACAGTCCAACAGACATCACCCGTTTTCGTGAGTATTCTTACCACTTGGGACCGGGAGAGGTGGTTCAGTTCATCGACTGATGTCGCTACAGTGCCTCTGACCGGGAGGTTCTGGGGTTCGAGTTCCAGCGGGGACAAGATTTTCGACACTAGCTTTTCAGCTAGGTCGAATTCAGTCGTTGTCTAAAGGAGAATACAAGCGGCCATCTGCTCTGATTGGTACGTTTCCGTGGTTTATTCGATCAACACCAGGCGAATACCGGAGCAGTACCCTGTGAAATGGACCACGACCGCGCGCGATTTTTCCTTCCCATTCCTTGTCCTATCCTACACTTACTTGCACTACATTACCACACATTCCGGGAAGCCGGACGGGAGCATAGAGCTTGTCCCGGCTGGGCTGGTGCCCCGCTTGTGGGAGATACCTGGTTGGGGAAAAGCCGCCAGCCGACGGTAGGTTGACGCCAAATCTTCCCCGCCGGGGAAGATCACCGGCGCCTCCGGAGCAAAAAGCATGCACTACACTTACGGAACAATGACCTTAGCCGTGACTCGACCGGAATCGTACCACTTGGAGCATGTGTTTGGAACTTCGAGGGCGTATCACATCTGCCAGTGGAGGTAACCTCTTCATGTCTTCTCATGTATTCGGTCTTTGCTAGGATTGGACAAGGTGAGACGATATGATTAATGGTTTCTACTCGTTCCTGGCAGATGCAGCATTTATCATCGTGGAAAATTTTGAGAACAGCTTTGTCATAAGGTTGTGTTCTCAACGCCTGATCTAAGGCAGCTATTGCAACTGCTTCCCATTCTCGCTTCATTCTTCCCCTTTTCAGCCACATAAATAGGTGATCTTTATTGATCTGCACCTTGTCCATTTCTTAGATATTGTTCTTGGAGTGGTTTGTCTTTCCCCTTTTTTTGCTTCACATCCATCATTTGTGATCCACATGTTTTTGTGTTTCATATTTCATGTTAAATAAAATTCGAAGGTTAGCGTGTGTGTAATACTGCGTGTTTTGCATAGTTTTTTCGCAATGCATCTTGCTACCCATATAATGCTTCTGTTTCCCATTCTTTGGTCAGATTTAATGGCCATCCTCATTAGTGGATCATTTTGATGACTGATTACATTCTTTCCCACTGGATACATTCGAGGAGAAAAGTAAAAGAAGAAATTAAAGCAGTTTTTGAGAAAACATGTTTAAAAAATGCCTTTATTTCATGCAAAATTACACGAAATCTACTCACGTTTTCTAAAAAATGTACATGACCTTATTTTAAGATCTGGTTTTCATCTACAGATTTTTTATAAAAATATATATTCAATATTTTAGTTGTAGGTTGGCGCAGAAAAAATTCTACTTATGCAATTTTCGAAAAATGAGGAATTCCAACAAAATTGACGCCTGCAACATTCTTTTAAGAGTCCTTTTCGCTATCTGGGGACAAAGTTTAATCCAAAAATTTGAAACCTTTTTGAACAAATATAAATGAGGCTACAAGAAAAGTATCCCTAAAAATCAAAATATCCGTGTAGTAATTTACAACAGGCCTTAAGTTCATTTAAATCGATGGAGGAAAATCAATTCTGGAAAACAATCGCCTGAACGCAACGCAAAGCAGTGCGCTGACGTTGACTACGGACAAAGACACGAACGTAGAGTGAATGCATACGCTTTGCTGTCAATTGATTTTTCAGTGACAAGGACTCAAAAGGTGTGCATTTTGACTATACAATTTTCTATATGCTACATTAAATAGCACACACTTCCCACTTAAGGTCGTGGTAACTAGGTATATTCTAGGCATTGTCGGATCCCCTGGGTTCCCCACGGGACCAAAAGGTTTTCTGCATTTACTGTCAGCAATGCTAAATTGCTCCATCGTAATTTACAAATTGTATGAAGAGCTTAATAGAGCGTCTGAAAGTAATAAACGAGATAGTCAGTAGATTGCCTCGAGTCATGATCCCCAACGTCTTGAGGGCACTGACTGTTGATCGTGGCAGAGCCCCAGAGGTTCCAACCACCACTGGCAGGATTCTGGCGAATTAGAGGAAGTAATTTACTACAGATATGAACAACATTTATTCATTTTTTATTACCGTGGCTCGGCAAAAAGAGTTTTCTGTACTTTTCCAACGCACGATTATAATACTTTCTCTTGTTACGAAGTAAGTCGAAAAAAGAAAAACGATCAATTCGGTGGTGATGGCGTCGAAGAATTGCACTTGTTTGAGGTGTGACGGCGAGAGGTACGGTCCGAAGCGCAACTCCTCCAAATGAGAGTGTGGGCGCAGGCGAGTGCCGGGGCGAAGTGGGTCACGTGGTCGATGGCGCGGGGGGGGGGCGGAATTTCGATTGACGCTCGTGCCAACGACGCCCTCCCTTAGATACCAGCTACGCAAACACGCTGCGCAGCAATCTAGAGACACGGTAGCGGTCGAACTTTTTAAAGGCAAAATTTGTTACTACATTAAAACAATTTTATTGTGATAAATCGTGATTAAGAGAGTCATTTTCTGCAACAAATTACGTGAAATTACCTGATTTTCATTCTCCGAAATGAAATGCGGAAAATTAAGCTCCACTAACATAATATGGGTATTTTTACTGCCCGTTAACACCAACATTCATGTTTTACAGGCAAATGGCACCATAAAGAACTTCAGAATATGAATAGCTTGTGAAAGTAAAGCTAGATGGTATTTTTGACCTTTGTGAGTTAATCGGGGAAAAATAAACTGTAGCTGTAGAAAAGCTAAAGAATAGGAGAGGACAGCATACGTATTCTATGACAAGAGTTTAAACGGATATCTTCGTTTGTCTTTTGTATCGTGGAAGAACAGGAAAAGATTATTAAGCACTTGGTGAACGATCTTGCAAGAAATTATCTAATGCGATTATGTTTGACGAAGGTTTTTATTCTTAGTAATTCAAAATGAATGTTCGATATATCGCGATTCATTGAGCTCCGAATGTCAACGACCCGTGACCTTTCCGAGTCTGTTCGCTTCGACCCTTTCTGGAAAAGGCGAACGTCGAAAGTCTAGCGCGCCGAGGCAACTTTTCAACAGCTTCATAACAGATTATCCAAACAGAGGAAACTGTCGAAAGCACTTCCTTAAAGGCAATTAATTGTATCAATCTTAATATATTACGCATGATGAGGAGAAAATGATGACTGCAATTGTTATTTTTCTAGTAATTCAGATATTGAAGATTCTTTTTCTTGTAATTTTGCCAACCATCGTTACATCTCTTTCAGGCACTTTCTTACAATTGTATCTTCACAATAGTTCTCTGTACCGCTTAAAGGACTAATACGAGTGGTACCACGGCAGCACGTACTTTTTCAATTTATTTGTAAGTGTTCTGTAATATATTACTATTCAAACCCACAAAAGTGTTTTCATCCTACAACAAAACTTTTGTCCACGCTGATATTCAAAACTCAGGTTCTGAGTGGGGCAGGTACTGATCCTTTTCATCAAACGCCTGAGTTATCGTTCCAACGATCCCGCGGTTACAAAAGGAAAGGTGAATTTTCGAAAATTCATATCCTTTAATGAAAATCTGACCTAAAAATTTAAATAATTTTCAATAACAAACTAAGTTAAAAAAAGTGCTACAACAGCACATAATTTCTCACTAATAAATGAAATAGGCGAAAACTATTCATGTTTTGGAAAAAATAAACATAACCTGTCTTGTTTTAAGATCTGACTTTGAAGAACAGATTTCATTAAGGAAAAAAAATCTCTTCAATATTGTAGTTAAAGGAAACGACAAAAAATTTAACTTTTGCAGTATTCAAAATCGCGGATGCACGATCTCTTTCAAATCGATGGGGGAAAATTAATTTAGGAGAAACTCGTTTGCACTGCTTTGGCGCTAGCGTTGCCACAGACGGAACGACACGGTCGATCGATGGAAGAACAGGTTAATTGATTTGTCGGTATCAAGGACGCACGCATGGATTCCGACAAAATTTTCTACAAACCTCATACAAATATAATACACTCCCCCCCTTAAAGAAGTGATACGAAAATGTTTCCTAGGCATTTTAGGATTCCCTGAGTTCGCTATACTTCCTCAGGGGACTAAAAGGTTCCTTTTCTGAACATACTAACAGCAATGCTAAATTGATCCAACTCACAAATCGGGCGAATCTTCTTAGAACTCGGGAGTGTATTTAACAAGATAGCCAGTAGATCGTTCCTGGACGTGATCCCCGACGTCTTGAGGACACTGCCTGTGGATCTGGGCATAGTTTCTGAGGTACCAACCCCCACTGGCAGGATTCGGGCGTTGTCAACTCCATGAATTTGGGCTGCCAGGGGAATGACTGGCTGGTGTTTTATCACCTTCTCCTCCCAGCTTTCAGGAGGCTAGATCCATCCTCGTGGCGGACAGTCACATGAACCCCGTGGACCACTTCCCGTCTTTTTATTCATTGATTGATTGTTTCGTGTTTCAGGACGAGGCAACTGCTTTGGTCATTAGTTCCGTTAGTGTAGTGCATGTTTTTCTCGGGAGATGGCGGTGATCTTCCCCCGCTGGATGGCGAGATCCGGCGCCGACGTACCGTCGGCTAGTGGGGTTGCCCCCTAACCAGGACTCTCCCACTAGCGGGGCACCGCCCCAGCCGGGACATGTTCTAAACTCCCGACCGGTCTCCCGGAATAAGTGGTAGTGTAGTGTAAGTGTGTGTGTGTGTTTAAGGGGAGAGGATAGAACAAGGAAAGGCGCGCGGTCCGTTGCCCGTTTGGTAGGGTACTGCTCCGGCATTCGCCTGGTGTTGATCGGATAAACCATGGAAAACTACCGATCAGAGCAGCCAGCCGTTAGAATCCTCCTCCAGACAGCGATTGAATTCGACCTAGCTGGAAAGCTAGTGTCGAAAATCCTGCCGCCGTCGGCACTGAGCTACCGCTCCCGGTGGCTTTTTATTACCAGGTCAGGTGTGAGTCTAACCTCTTCGGCAATGGATAAAGTGGCTTCTGTGTGTCCAACTTTCGGAGCATCTGCTCCCCTATGACGTTCTTGATCTCGTCGTGATGTTTTGTTCTTGCTGGCTTAGTAAAAGTTTTTGACCCTGGACATGGTTCATGGTTATCATCGACGTATTTCACTTCCTGCAATATACATCCTCTCTGGGCCTTCCCTTCCTAAATGTTGATTTATTTGATCTCCATTGGAGCGAGTAATGGAAAGTCCAGATTTCAGAAGAGTGCATAGTCTCTCACACCGGCTTTGTCAATTGAATCGTTTGTATACGCCTTTACCCATCTTGTTTAGGATTCGAGTTTATTCCAGGCGGCAACCTCGTCATTGGCGCATTTCTTCGTTATATTTGATCGTAGGGACACTTGAGCGACAAAGCATTGATGGTTTCTAATGTCCGTTAGGACATAAAGGGTAGAAAGCCGGGTAGGAGCACTGCCATCTGCATATAGCATCTGCAGATTTTTCTGATCGTTAACCCAGGTTCATTGTATTCTAGGAATGTGATGGGCGAGCCCAGCAATCCCAGCCCTACATCGCTCTTGGCCTTCCACGGTACTCATAGGCAGATGTAGAAACACTGATATTACCGTCCGGCGTCCACGTCTCTGAGTATCGACAGATGGCTTGTCACTGCTTCTATCAAATTAAGAGTAAACGAAAAAACGATTTTAATGCAGTTTTTCAAATAAACAATTCTGTGCTCCATTGAAAATGAACGGTGTACCATTGACTGATGTTAAGGCAACAAACTTTTTAGGTCTCTCAATTCAGTCAAACCTTAAATGGAACGTCCATTTAAATGAATTGAACACAAAATTAAGTTCATTATGCTATGCGTTCAGAATTCTTGCAAATTCAGTCAGCCTTCATACTGTTCGTTGTGTATATTTCGCGAATGTTCATTCCCGCCTGAGATATGGCATAATATTCTGGGGAAATACATCATATAGCTCCTAGACTTTTAGATATCAAAAACGTATTGTACGAATAATAACCAAATCCCACCCACGTGATTCATGTAAGCCTCTCTTCATTAATCTAGGAATTTTACCATTACCGTGTCTTCTTATTTACGAATCAGTGGTTTTTGTAAAAAATGACTTGCTCAAGGGCGGGAATCATGTAACACACTCAATTATTAATTACATATTTATAAAAGGGAAAACCGAAGTCTATTCTATAACACTCGACGTAGAAATCATATTCATCAGGTGACATATCAATAGCTCATTACAAAAAATTCACATACAATACATGTACATTATTTTACAACACTGCCAGATGACATTAAACGATTAAATTCGATAGAAAAGTTTAAATCCCAAGTGAAACCGTTTCTGCTGCGTAACTGTTTCTATAGTCTCTATACAATTAGAGACTATACTGAGCACCACAAGGAAAGTAACAATATTTAATTTATTATTTAATTTGTGATATTTAGTTTATTATTTACCATTGGACTGTGTAATTCTAAACAATATGTTACAAGTATTGTATCGCAGCTTCTAGGTCAATGACCCTCATCTCGATCAGGTTTTTCGTCCAGTTTCCCTGATCCATTGAGCAAATGCTGAGATGGCCCCTTGTTTTGCTTCTGGGCATAAATGTAACTTCATTATCTGGGCACGTCTTCTAAAATTCAGTGGGAAATACAATTTTTCAAATTATCGTTTCCATGTTGTAGCGGCAGGAATTGTTATTCCGATGGACAACATGGATAAGAACCCAAAATTTATTGCTTATTTATCCTTGAAAATAGATTTTATTACATAAGAGTTTTTTTTTATCATTCAAAATTCAAGTAGTATATGACTTAGTGTAGGGATCACAGAATTTTGAAAATGTGCACACAATTCAGTTCTCCCCATAGCACGTCATACGTAGTTTTAACTGTTTTTTGACGTAAAATAAATAAATAAATAAATAAATCATACGTCGATATCTTTTCTGTCTTTAAAGACGTTTCGAAAGCTTTTGCGCCCCCATCTTCAGATCTAATGAAATAATACAAGTCATCTTAATTCCTGAATATATAACATTAATCTATATTGAGTTGTAGATAATGATCATGTAAACACAAACTTACTGTTGTTTTTTTCAAATAAGATGTTTTTAAGATCCAAGAGAAGATATCTGTTTATACTGGTTTGTAGCGACTTCCTGGGGAAGTTTATACATTGTCGAAAATTGCCTAAAACGTTTCAAAAATGTATTAATGGGTTGGAAATTTAGAAAGCTATTTCTACAGAAGTTTCATTTTTTTAAATTACTAATTCTAAGAAAGCAGAGCTCACCTGTTTGTCACGAACACAGTCATCTTGCTAACTGACACTACTCGTATATACAACCGTTGTCCAACTGGACAACGGCCTACCAACCCGGAAACTCTCTGTTATTGACACTGGTATGTTCGGGAACTAGATCGGAAGTGATTTCAAGCTGAATAGGACTGGGGAAGAGTGAAGGGTGAATTCATGGTCTGCCGAATTTTTATCTGAAACGTTGTCATTATTATTCTATCTTCTCTCCTCTGGTAGAATTTGTGGGTCATTGAATTCTATTTTATGATTTATATCTAACCTGTCCTTTTAAAGAGTTTCCGTAAGCAAGATGACTGTGCTCGTGACAAACAGATGAGCTCTACTTTCCTGAAATTGGTAATTAAAGAAATGAGTCTTCTCTAGAAACAGCTTACTGAATTTCAAACACATAATACATTTTTGAAAACTTTTAGGCGGTTTTCAACAACGGATAAATATCCCAAGCAAGTTACTCCAAACCAGTATAAAGAGATATCTTCTGTTGGACCTTCTGTTAAGTACCCCCAAAATTGAAATATCGGTTTCAAAACCAGAAGGCCGCGACATCAGCCAGATCCATTCGGGAATATCAATTATATATTAAAAAAAAAATAATAATAATAAAAAAAAAAAAAAAAACAACGGCTGATCGGTTTATCCGCTAGCGTTCACAGGCAGATGAACAGACGGACAGACAGACAGAAGTCTCGCCATCAATCGATTTTTCGGTATCAAGGGGCCACAAAACATGGATTCTGGCTACACCACGCGTTAGAGGATGTTTTTTCTAAATTTAGCATTTGGATTTATCCACTTTTTCGTTTCCAGGGCTCTATGATCATAGTTTTTCTGTCAAAAATTCGCCGTTTTTCCGCGCAGCATAACATAACGCGGTAGCGAGAAAGTAACTATAGTCGTGAATATTTTATAGTGGTAACCTGCCTGCTGTGACAACTCGAAGGATCTGAGTTCGAATATCGAGGCGGAGAAAAAACGTTTACTAGTTGTAAACGCTTCTGCATGTTCATACACTTGTATAATATTGCGTAGTCATTAGAGATAATGCAAGAAAGTATGTACTGTTATAACACCACTAGTTTTAGATGGATTTAACTCTTTACCTGTATCTCATCAAATGCACAATTTTTTGTTTCAGTTGTCTGGCCTTCTTATCGTAATAGTGGGTGCAGTTGTTCTTGCAACAATCGATGACTACCGTACCTTCATGGAAAGCCGAGTGGTGGGCCCGCCCATCGTACTCATCGTAGCAGGCCTTATCATTTTCGTGATTGCATTCTTGGGGTGTTGGGGCGCCTTGCAAGAAAGCAGCAACATGTTAATTGCAGTAAGTATATTCCATTTGAACTATACTTGGGTTTTCGTAACGTGACTCCTGAGGGTATTATCTTCAAGATGAAATATGGCACGACTTTGCGTCTTTCACGGTCCTGTCACATGATCGAGACCATATCAAGCAGTGCTACAGATCAAGCAACTCTAGCGGCACAATCGAGAAAGACGCGTAAAGCCGTGCCTTATTCCATTTTGAAGATAATACCCTCAGGCGCCACGTTATGAAAATCCAAGAATAGCCGGATCCGTGGAGCAAGCCGCGCTTTATATTCCATTGTTTTTAAACTGAACATAATTTCTCGCTAGATCGCTGCGACGATCATCCATTTTTGTACTCTCTTTATTCGCAGCCGACTCATACCTCAATTCGGCTTCCGAGAAGACGCATCGACATGACCTTCAACCCTTTCACTTAGGTAAACTTGGGTTTTTCTAACGAGACATCTGAGGTACGTAACACCAAGATGGCACAGGTTTTCGCGTCTTTCTCGTTCGTGCCGCTTGATCTATAGCACTGCTTGATACGGTCGCGATCATGCGACATCTTGCGGCAGGACCGAGAAAGACGCATATAGTCGTGCCACATTCCATTATTGGAGATACTACCCTCAGATGCCACGTTAGAAAGTGACATATCTGGGGAGGGGGCAGTAGTCTCTCCCCTCAATATTGCTAGTTTCATTGAGTTTTACATTATTACAATGTTCAACTAGTAAAGCTGCAACAATACATCCATCCAAACTTCCAATGAGGTTTTTCGAAAACTCAAATATGTTCTGTGAAAAAAAGCTTCAAATTTCGCATTTACAGAAACGCTTAAATTTTTTCAATAAAAATTACCATTTATGACGGGGTTTTTCTCTTCTGTAATATTCTTAAAGTAATATTTCGGTTCTACTATTAGGAAACCGAAAAATTGAGAAAAGTAAAGAAAAATAATTTTTTAAAAAAATTTAAAAAGTTCTTTGGGCGGCGATAGATGGCAGTTAGCAAGAGTATGTGGCAAGTCCGAATAGTTAGCCCAGACCAAAGAAAATAGAAAACTAATGTGAGAAAGTCTGTGCCATTCTGTTGCACCAGTAGTTTGGTTTTTATGATCTGGTCACCTTAGGGATGACATGATAATATTAAGGATTCTTTTAATATGTGACTTTTCAACACCATTAGAAAGGCTGTCATGACCAGTCAAATTTCTCAAAAGTTTTTTAATACGTTGTAGAGTCGAAAAGCTGCGTTCAACAGTTGCAATTGTTACCGGAATGGTCGTAACCAGTTTACAGAATTTCCTGACTTCTGAAAATGCCTTTTCTAGTTTCTTTTTACAATAAATTAAATTTTATTACCTAGTATATTATATACCCCATTAAGTTCTTCTACATAAATATTTTGTCAAAAATAACAATTTGCATCTAAAATATTTCTTTGCAAGTAATGTTTGGCATCACTTTCTGAGTAGAAAATAAAATTTATTCCTGTGAAAGCAAACATCAGGATTGAATAAGAGAGTTTTAGAGCCCCCAAATGAAGTCTTGCAACTGGCTCAATTTAAGTCACTGCAGTGCCTTCGTCTGGGAGATCATAGGATTCCACTCCTATCGGTGGCAGGAACACTAGCTAGAACGCGAAGTTGAATTCAGACGCTGTCTGAATTCTAGCGGTCGGCTGCTATGATCGGTAGTTTTCTATGGTTTCTCAGATCAACATCTGCCGGAGCAGTACCCTAACAGCCAACAAATGCCGGAGCAGTACCCTAACAAACGGGCCACGGACCGCTCGCGATCTTTCCTCTCTTTTCCTTGCCCTATCTTCACCCCTTTACACACACTAAACATGTACTACACTACCACACAAGTAGGGAGACGGGTCGGGAACTTAGAGCTTGTCTTGGCTGAAGCGGTGCCGGCGATGGGAGATTACTTGTTGACTGCAAGTCGACATGTAGGTCGGCTCCGGATCTCGCCATGCGGGGGAGATGATCACCTCCACGATAAAACATGCACTACCCTTACGAGACCAATGACCTTAGCTGCTGACGTGCCTAGAATCACTCATCAATCAATCAATGAATCATAATGACTGCTCCTGGGCATCTGCAAGTGTTAATCAGGCCCTCTTTCCAAATGCTGACTGTATTTGCCCTTATGATCTTCAACATTTCTTATTGATGTAAAATATTTCACTATGTTGTTTTTTAATGTGAGAAACACACATGAATTACTGCAAGATAAAATATTTTTGAAAGGAAAAGCCTATTCACTAATCAAATAATAATTGTGTCTTGTTAAAATAAATAAATTAGATTCATCATAAGCAAGAGCAAATATTTTATGTGAACATTCATTAAAATATTTTGACATATGCTAATTTTCATCTTGAAATTCTGATTGTTTCTTTTTTCTTTTTCAGTATGCTGTTCTTTTGCTGTTGATTTTCATTATAGAGTTGGCAGTTGGAATTACTGCTGCAGTTGTTAAAGATGATTTTGGTGACACAATGGAAACGGAAATGAAAAAATCCATGGAACGCTACAAAGATGAGGAGGTAGACAGAGCAGCCTGGGATACATTGCAAGAAAAGGTAAGCACTTGACTTGTAGGTATGGATTCAGCAAGACGACTTTAATTATTACATTATCAAGTTGAAAAATGAAATGTCATTCACAAATAAAAATATGAGCCTGTTAAGGCTCAAGTGGGGATATTCCAGTTTCAATTTGTGCATTGATAATCATGTTCAGCAAGTAGTATTCTATTAACAACCCAAAGGATGTAGTTGAATGCTACTTATATTTCTCAAACAACTATTACTAAACCTAATTGAAAATGGAGTTGCATCACTTGGTCACTAAGGGATACATAAAATAAACAAAACCAACCCAGGTCATAACGTAGAGCTGTTTGAAGGTTGAAAATGTATTGAAATAGGTCAAATATGTAAAAACATGTAAATATACCAAAATACATATGTAAAATAAAAATAGTTCTAATTCATTCAGAATGTAATGTAAACTCACAAAAATATTATTGAATCCAAGATCTAGTTCCTGTAAAATCATGTAATTACATGGAAATCTGTTCCCTAGTTATTATGTTCACAAGGCAATTTACATGATCTTGTCAGGTAATTATGTGTTAAGTCCAATATATTCACACTCAAGTTTTCACCCCTAAGGTGCTGTGATTGGTAATGAACTTTACAACTAATGGCTGAAATGTGTTAATATGGACAGAAATTGCAGTATTATAATTTTACCTATGTGTTAGTTAGGCAAGAATGTACATGCTGTTGAAGGACTAGTTAAGATATTTCACCTACTAACAAATGCTTCCAGTAGGACAAATTTTTCATGACCCATAAACATATACAATAAATGAATTAAATAAGCATTTATCATAACATCTGAAATGTAGCACTATCCCAGTATTAAATTAATAAAAATAAATACCCATTGCTAAGATTGAAATAAATTACATCTGACTACGAATGTGTGTTTTCTATCAGTGAGACCCTGCGTGCATGGCTGAATATCAACCATTCTTCCTCCTCTTTTATGGCCTTCTCCAGGGCATGATGCATTCAGCCCTAATACTGTGTACCTGGTTGTGATGACAAAAATGTGTAATCTATGTATCAATATATTTTTCTTGGAATAAAATATTAAATGTGGAGATTTGGACTTGCATAAGGATTTTGCTCTAGTATTTAATATTGAGAAATCGCTAACACTATAAACAGGCCCGGATTAACCAGTACGCAAATTAGGCACAGTGCGTAGGGCCCACTAACATGAGGGGCCAATGATAGGGCCTCCTGATAATATTTCTTTTAAGTTATTTTTAGGAACTAAAAATAAATAAATGACATGAATACAAAATTATCGATTATTTAATCTTAAAAAAATAATGTCAATGATTTTTACTTTGCAATACAATGTTTGGGTCTAAAATTAGAATATTATTGTTAATATAAGGGTTTTATAGTATTTTAAATTCCAAAAAAAGTCTAATAATTACAGCTTTAATACAGTTCTATATTTTTTTCTGAGGCCTAGAAAAAATATCTGCCTAGAGCTTATGTTAAACTTAATATGGCTCTGAGTAATCATATCAAACAGTGATACAACAAGGAATTAAGAATTAAAGATACATTTCTAAATAGTTTTACATTAAGTATTTAAATAGGTAACAATATTTTAAGAAGATCAACAAAAACTCTGCCGCTGCCACACTACAACTATTCAATATATAAAAATAGTGTTTATTAGGTACCATATTAAAAGAACATGCTTCATTTTTTGTTGAAAAATGTATTTGTTCTTTATTACAATTTTAAAAAGTTTTTAATGTAACATTTATTTTAATTTTCAGGGTATACAAAATCCTGCATTCTATTAGCATGTGATACATACTATCGTGATTTCACTGACCCATTTTGTTCTGCATCAGTATCATTCAGCATTGTATGTACCTTAAATTATTTGATTTTTCTGTTTTGCAGTTTGAATGCTGTGGTGTTCATAAAGTAGATGACTGGGAGGGAGTCATTAAACCTGGAATCGTTGCGCCCAGTTCTTGCTGTGCAGAGAAACGGGAAATTTGTGTCAACACAAGTCGTGTGGGAATGCACCAACTTGGATGCTACTCCAAGCTTGAAGAAAAGGTCCAGAGTAGTGTGATATGCCTAGCAGGGATTGGGATTGGAATCGCTTTCATTGAGGTCAGTATATAGAAGATTGATTACACAATTGGCATCCTTTGGCCTGCTTTCAAGTACCTGGTTCATGAAAGGCCTACTGCAAACAGTTTAACATATTAATAATATACTACATATATTACTCTGTATATATGTACGTACACGAGAAAGTAATAATATTGCTGGCGAGGTTGATTCCCTCAAATAATTTGACTAAATTTGGGTTGTTTGATAGTATGCTCAATGTGTTGTTTGTTAGTATGTATAGCTTGATTAATCAAGCACACTACAACAGTGCGAGCACCAAGAGACACTGCCACACACTGCAAAACCCAGCAAGCACGCTGCAAATGCAGCAAATTAAACAAGCTTGATTAAATGTGGGAATTGTGGGAATTCTGATATAAAGAAGTCATCGTCATCAACTTAATATATTTATTTAGAGAGCCGGCTTTCAACGGCTTTGCTGTCAACTTCAGCCTCCAAATATAAACAAAATAAAATGTAAATAAAATACCAAGTAAATAGAAAATAAAAAAGAATAATAAAAAGGGAGATATTAAAGCATATAAAATTGATATAGATATTTAACTTTATAATAGTTACAGACCAATAGCAATTAAATTAAAATATGAAATACAAATAAGGAGAATACACTTTATGGAATTCCAAAAGAAAAAGGGGGAATAGTAATAATTAAAACCAATAGCAAATGATATTACAAAAAGTGCAAAAGAATAAGTTGAGCTGCTTTGCGCATGTGCCAAAGTTGGAAGACTGTCCCCAGAGGGAATATGACATGGATTTTTTATAGCTTTATAGAGCTCCGGCGAGGGGTCGGAGGAGGTCTGTTTTGTGTATTCTTGGGTATGTCTTGGGTGGCTGGGGGGGGGGGCTCAATTTGTGGGAAAGGGGTGCATAAAATTATTAGCAGAGGGGACGAAGGCAAATTAGTTTCTTCATTGAGAGCTTCAGATTTCTGCTTGGCTTGAAAAATGTGAAAGATTTCTAAAGCGCTTCTGTTTCAGAATTTATTTTCTATTTCAAGAATTTTATTGGTGGAAAGTGTTTCCTGTGTTTGTAAGATGTGTAGTAAAGTGCGATCTGTTTGTATTGGGTTTCCATACATGTACAATTTAACTTTGGCATTGACGCTTCTACCCATCTGGCCTATGTATTTAGCTTTGCAATTGTGGTAGTGGAGGTCATAAATTCCTGGTTTCGCCATGAATGGAATGGTGTTGCGAGATGAGAGTAGGTGTTTGAGGGATTCATGTGTGGTAAAGGAAACTTGAAAACTGTATTTGTGAAGAATATGATCTACCTTTTGTGATTTTCCAAATAACCATATAGAAATAAATTTTGATGAATTCTGGGTGAGTGGAGCAAGGCTTGTGTACATTTTCAGTTGTTTTTATTTACTTAATTTGCTGCGTAGTATGTTGTCAATGAGAATGATATTGCATCCATTAGCCGTAGCTATGTATTTTGAAAATTGTCTTTTGTGGTAAGTTGAAGACTGACAAGTCTGTGAATCATGGCATGGAAAGCCATGTGTTTGTGAGCAGATGGATGTTGGAATGCATGTGTTGTGGATGACAGTATCTGTGTGTGTGGGTTTTCTAAAAACATTGAAGATGTTTGCAAGGGGTGGAGACAGTGGTTCTTCAAGCTTTATTAATCACAGTTACATATACTAACAAACAACACATTGAACATAAGACACATCCAAAACCCATCTCATCAGAACAATCAAATGCCAAAAAATCTCCCAGGACAATGTTATTAATACTAAAGCAGACAAGGGCAACTCCATAGTGATTCTGCACAAGGAAGATTACAACAACAAAGTACACGATTTCATCAATGGTATCTCACTCCTGAACTAGTGGTGCTACAAATGCACACATTTTCTCTCATTATTTCTAAAGGCTCAGCTATATTATACAGTAAAACTTGCTCAATGCAGAACCTCAAGATACTAGTACTTTTTTCCGTATTATACAAGATTCCGCTTTATACAATGTAATACAGTAAAACTTATGTTTGGCAGGACCACAATTCATGTTCACATTAGACAGATTTCTGCATTGAACAAGTTTTACTTGCAAAAGTATTTTCAACCAGCAAAAATGTATTTCCGCTCCCAGAACCGAACTCAGATCCTCAGAGTTAACTTACCACATGAAGAAGGCACTGTAGATCTTACAACATGATAGAGATTTTTCCCTTAATAAATATGTTCCTTAAAGATAGATTTTGACATAAGATCTTGTAGAATATTTCGAAAATTTGAGTATTTTTCACGTGAAATATAGGCAATTTTTATTTAAACAATTTTTTTTCTCAAAAAACGGCTTTACCGCTTTCGAAGAAATTTTGTTGGTGGACAGTTTGAAGGACGTTGAACAGAATGAAGGTCTTATGTTGGTTAAAAAACCTGATATTTCGAAAATTGAAAAAATTACATTTTTTCGGTATCTTCCTACAACTACAATTATGAAGACACACATTTTTCTCCATGAAATGTGTTAATCAAAAATCTTCAAATAAGTTCTTGTTAAAATTTTTGAAAATATGAGTATCTTTTCTGCAATTTGGCAACAAACATAGTCCCCACTCCCAATTTACTGCTCTTTGTGATCGTACAATGAATGCTAGTCATGCTAGGAAGTTGGATGCTACGTAAGTTAGAATTTGTATATTATTTCATATTTCTTTGTTCGATTCTTCTTCGAGCTTTTGTTATAAGATTTAAAATTAATCTTTTAGAAATTATTTAAAACCTATTTTAAATTGTGTTCTTTAATTGTGTTAAATGTGAAAATGAATAGATGATTTCGCTCTGCTTAATAAGATGGATGTGTGAATGAAAAGTAATGCATGTAAAAACCGAGTAATTTTGATGAATAAAAATATTATATTTAATTGTTATATTTTTCTTTTCATTTTCATCTTCTTGCTAGCGGTATCAACAGTATTAATTGGCAAAATGTGTATCCTATACGAATTAGCGGTCATTGTTGCTTGAAACGCCGTACTAATAAAAACCGGTAGCGGTAGCTCAGTGCATCAACTGATTTCACTGCAGCGCCTCTGACCGGGAGCTCCTAGGTTCCCACTCCCCACGGCGGCAGGATTTTAGACACTAGATTTTCAGCTAGGTCGAATTCAGTCGCTGTCTGGAGGAGAATTCTAGCGGCCGGCTGCTCTGATCGGTAGTTTTCCGTGGTTTCTCCGATCAACACCAGGTGAATGCCGGAGCAGTACCCTACCAAACGGGCCACGGACTGCGCGCGATCTGTCCTTCCTCTTAATTAACTGTTTAAGAATTACTGTTTTGACTTCTTTTCATTTATACATAACTTTATTTGCTGTCTGTGATCACAAATATTTGATAATAATTTACATTATTTTCAAATTTTTTGCAGTTGGCTGGAATTGTTCTGGCACTGCTTCTCGTCCATGCCATCAGAACATCTGCTCAAAAGTGAACCTTCTTTACAACTAAACTCTGGAAACTTTGGTTTTACAGAATGTAGCATAGAGTTATGAAAAATTATTTTTGAAACATTATTTCTAGTAATGTGCTGTTGTGTGTATAGTATTAAAACTTCTGGGGGAAGTACAAAATAATTATAAAAAGGAAATCTTTTGTTATTCATGAGTGGCTAAGGTAAAAAAACATTGATTGTAATTCCCTCTCAAAAAAACAACAACAACAACAACAATATATGGGAAGCTTAGGTAAATTTAACTGCAAGGAACTTAAGTGAAGTGAAAGTACCAGAATTCCAGTACACTATAAAATTGTCAAGTAATATAGAATTAATAGAGCTAGCTTAATCTACTGGCCTGGGGTTTTATTGAAGGTGAAGTGATGTGCAGTGGATTTGTTACCCAATGTCAGGCAGATTTATTTATAAATAGAAATAAACAAAGTATATGACTTGTAAGATAGGAATTCAGTATTAATTTCTTTACTTGAAATTAAAATAAAAGATGTGTATTTAGAAAACAGTCCTATTTGCACTAGTATAAGATTTTCAAATTTTAGCTAGTAATCACATTAGTGGTTACTACGAAATGAAGTAGGCACATCATCTTAAATATTTCTGCATGTCTATTAGCATATTTTACCACAGAATGATCTTATACAGAAGTTTTCAAATATTCAATTACTATATTGTTTACTATGGTAATTTGAATCTTTTAAAATTAGCAGAAAATTGTATTTTTGTTCCTGGTGTGTTTACTAATTTTTTATAGGTACATAAATTTTCGTGAAAATAATCAGGATAACAAATTTATGTACAATTGTAATTTTTTTTTATAACATGTCAACCCCAAGAGAAAAGGTTTGTCATGAAAAATTATCAGTAGAGAGTGTGACATCCAAGTCATTTGGTCCAGTATAAATAGTCCATGTACAAGAAAGTCCATTCCAAAATGCTCAAACACATACGGAATAATCCGTAATGTCATTACACCCTTTAGATTAGGCCCAGAGGAAGTTTTCAATTTGCAGATATGTCAAAAAACAAATTGACTTAGTCTCTGTTAAAATGTTGCGCTTATTATAGTCCATTCCACAAAATGCTTAATATTTATCCCATGTGAGTAGTGTTCTGTGTACAAGACACCATTGTACTTTATTATTTTTACTATGAATAATAACAAATTGTGGTTCATATACAATCATACATTCACATTCCTTATGGTTCATTACATATTCATCAGAAAGCAACAGAATGAATAACCGCCATTTTGTCAGCATCAGCATCTTCCTCCATTTCAGACCAATTTTTGAACAACTAGCACTGAGATCCAGCTCAGGAAAATGATGAATTATGAAATAAATTCACATTATCCAAACTTTATATTTAAGAGCAATGTCTTTGCTATTAAAAATGGTCCAGAAAATAATCATTATTTAGAGCCATTTGTTTACTGGTCATTATTATATGTCATTCTGGACTTTTAACATTTTTGTCCTTAGGAGATATTTCATGACATTCAAACATTGAACTTTTTTTGTAATGGAACTGTTTCATAAGGGGGTCCTTAGTACGCAGAGGACATTTTTATAAAATTAAACTCATAGTATTGGACATTGTTAAGATATTATTAGAGAGGTTAATTTAACCTTTAAAATAATTAACAAGACTTTGGTGTTGGAAAAAAACTTAGTTTTTTCAATTGTGTGTTTGTGTCCTATTTGTGAACATAGATTATAGATTGTTTTAACATTTCAGCTTTGATCATGATTGCTATGTGATCAAAAAATATTCAAGGTATTAATTATTATATAAATTACTAGACAACATGTGTGCCTCATTCATGGGACAAAACTCGGATGATCAGAGTATGCAATCTACTCTTTGAACCTTTGACTTGCCTTTCATAAAGTCGAGTTTAGCTTTTACCTGTGCTATCAATTGTTTCCACAACTTCACACTCTTAATTCAAATCTAAAAATAAATCAGTGTTTTGGTAGATGGATAATTTTACAAGTTAAAATTTATATAGGAGTGTAATAAAGAACAATTTACTGATTGATCAGCATGCAATCTATTAGTGTTAAGAGATTTTCGTATTTTACTCAATGAATTAGAATATTTATATGATGTTGTTTCTAGCGTAGTTTATTTAAAAATAATACATATTTTAGATACTGACACTTAGAAATGTAAATAATATATAACAAATATTTTTGCATTTTATTCAAAGCCTTCACTTGCACATTTTCAACATCAATTTGAAACTGAATGATATTCTGATATTCATGTTCTTCTTTCTGGGTACTGTTTCTTCTTTGTTTTTTATTTAAAAATGGCATGGCATTAAAAATTATTGTATTGAAAATAATTTTCAAGAATGAATATTAAATTCATACATTTTAAATATTTTTAAATTAAAAATACAATTACTAAGATTGAACTCTCAATGTCAAAGAATTGTGATAAACAGTGCTGATGCTCTTAAGCATTGACTTAAGTAAATAAAAACTCAATTTGTGTATTTTGTGTAAATTTCAAATGTAGATTTAAGGAACAGCATTTGATAAAGAAATAATTATTGTTTACTGCTTATAAAATTATTCAAGTTCTGAAATATTGGTGACGTGTATTCTAAAGACTAACAGTTGACTATAGATAAATAATCTTCCAGAAAATGTTTTGCCTTTATGAGGTGCAATAAAAGAGGAATTCACTAATAGTATTTTCATTATGAGGACCAAAAACGTTATTTTACAAGTTGTTAAGATTCCGTCCAAGGCATTAGACGACCTGAGGCTGGAATTTTGAAACAAGTAATACAACACTTGTCTGTGTTGTAACATGTTTTATTTCAAACCATATGTTGCAGTTCCTTTTTTTATTTTAATATTACAACAGGCATTAAAGATATTCAATTCATTATGTAAGTAACTCTTATATAGTGGTACTGGCAACTGTCAATAAAAAAAATATCTTTCCCACCCCAGCCTTCTAGACTCATGATATTTAGAAAACCATTACAGTGCACTGAATATTTTAAAATGGAAGGAAAGAAAGTGTGGTGATTCTGAAATCTATAATAGTGAAATCCAATGAAGTATAAGAAGAATCTCTCAGAAATTTGAAAGTGGTTTTAGAAAGGTAACAATTTTGTTCATAGAAAAGTTATGTTAACCTAGGTAACGAAGATGTAATGTTAGAATAAGTACCAGTTTTGGTAAGTACTACACACTGCAGCCTCACGACATTGTAATATGTTGCAACTAATGAGTATAACGAAGATGTAATGTTAGAATAAGTACCAGTTTTGGTAAGTACTACACACTGCAGCCTCACGACATTGTAATATGTTGCAACTAATGTTTATAATCTTGTTATGGTGTAACTGTCATCATATGGCATTATCTAGATTTGCCTGAATGATGTTAAGTTTAATTTTGTCTGTTGTAATCACTGGGGGAGGGGGGCACATGGCCTCCCTAAAACAACTAGTTTTCCTTTAGCTTCCTGCATTTGGCAAAATTGATTTAAATATTCATTATGTTCAAATTATGTAATTATTTTTTTCAAATATTGTATAGAATCATATCTACAGTACTACATAAATAACATACAATATAACAAAAATGTTACTTATTTAACAAAAATCTATGATCCCCCCCCAATGTTCGGCTGGATCCACTCCTGGTTGTAATGATTTGTAGCATTGGTGGTGGTCATGTGTTAAGAAAACCAGCTGTGTTATCCAACACTGCAGTTCATAAGTTGATATGAGAATTCTTTTATGGTACGTAAACACAGATATATAGGTCGTATATGCCTATGACTATAAAGCTTCACTTTTGGGACTGATTTGAAACACATGAATAAACTAAATTCAACATAGTATGAAATTAACATGGTTTTCTTCCTCCCCTATTTCTGTATTACAATGAAAGGGCAACAAGAGGTGAGTTTTTTTTCTTTTTTGAAATTCAGAAAATGTATTATTATGTACTATTATTTGATTATTGTGTATATAAAATAAAATTTAAAAAATTTCATATATTCATATCATTTCCTGTAATATCTTACTGTTTACTGCAGTTTATAGGAGAGTGTTTGTAGAAGAGTCTGCTTATAGGTGAGTCTGGTAAATTTCAGGACTTTGGGAGACTCTTGCAGCTGTTTTCTTGTCTGCAACACTGTTGTCATTTTCATTAATCATGATATACCAGCTAGACCAACTAGACATGGCCAAAGTAAAAATCTGTAAATACAATATAACAATAATCTATTTTTGCAAATTATAGTAATGATAACTATAAAGAAAATAAATTGAATTTGATTTTATAATAGTACCTCTGATACCTGCAGGCCAAGAAACAATACAAATATCACTTCTACACTTGGTTCAGTAATTGTTTCTAGTTCCTTGATGCAACCATTGTGGTTCATTGTAAAAAAGTCCCCAATTGTACAGGCAATAGTCGCATTATTATGAGGACAACATGATGCTGGGATGTGGGGTAAATATTGAAACCAGTCACTGGCTTGGTATTTTCCACAGCAATTTAACTATGAAGGCAAGACTTTGTTATATATATATTTTTGGATTGAAGTAATAATTATAACTCAAATATTGAAATATCCTTTCATTTTCATTTTGCCAAATATTAAGAAATTGGTTAATATGTTCCAAAATAAGGTATTTTAACAAAGCTGAATTTATTTCTAAAAAAATGTTATTAATGGGAATACTTTTTGTAATAGAACTTCTTAAACATTTCCGTGCATTGAAATACATACTGATATCTGTGCATAGTCCAAAGCTTGGGGATTTTGTGTGTAGGTTAAAATTTCCTCTTCAAATAGCAATTCCACTGTCTCTGTCAGAGTCTCTTCCAAAAAGCTGATGTAGATTATTGATATTGTGATGTGTGACATCAAGTTAAGACTTAGGGCAACATTGAACTATAAAATAAGTAGGTAGAATTAAATATTGCTTGCTTTCCTAACAAAAAGTTGGTTAAAAATTATATACTAACCAGTCTGGATGGTCTCTTTTTGCAAGAAGAATAATATCCCCAAAATGCAATTACGATTGAAAATATAGATCCAAACAATATGTATGTGATCATAACAGTTCCATAATAATAAAGAAAGGGATCATATTTGGAGAATGTTCCCCTATAAACTACGGATACTGCTATGAGTGCAACAGAAAAAACCTAAAAGAAGGAGTAAATAGGAATTAAGAAAGAAAAAAAAGTAGTGTAAGTCAAAGAAGTAACCTTATACTATGACACTTAAGTGTTATCCACAGCTAGGATTTATATGGAATATCAGGTTCCTAAAAACTAGATATAAATAAGGGGTAAAAATGACCAGTATATGGTGTGAAATCAGGACCAACAACTGAAGAACAGGGTAAAAAAATAGTGAAAATAATGTATTAATAATGTATTAAGATACCTAAATAGAATGGTCAGAGAAGTTAATTTTAGAACAAAATTTAATTGAGCACAAAAATACACAGAACAATGTATAGTTGAAAGAAAATTTCTTAATCATTTAATGATAATTGGCGATTTACACAGTTGTGTACTACAAAGAATTATTTTAAATGTTTAACAGTAAGCCTGCCCTTATCATCTTCTGACATTGCATTTGCACCAGTTAAAAAAGGTCGCTTGGCTCAACATCAGGAGTATTAAGTAATGGAGTCTTCCTTGAACTTAATAGAACATAACAGAGTTACATTCAGATCTTGTAAATCTTTTTTACCCCTTTATATTGCACTTAAAGTTAAAAATCTTCCAAGAATAATTTTTAAAGACTGTAATACAGAACATATTGCAAATATAGGTGATTTTCGGTAAATAATATGTAAAAATATCTACGATACATGCAAATGCACACAAACCTGGATAATCAAAAAAGTTTTCAAATCACTTCAAAACGCCTAATTCGCATGGCAAAAGTTAGGTTATAACTAATGAGCAAACAAATTTAATTACAAACTGATCCTAGCATGGTAATAACATTAAATGCCTAGAGGGATCAATAAATGAATTGAGAGAAAAAAAAAACAAATCCTAGTTAAAACTCAATTGTTGAATTAAAATCATATTATTATTAATTTCATTAATTCACTGTGTTGGAGGCAAATATCCTACATACGGCCGGATCAGCCAAAGGATGTAAGACTTTTTTAGTACTATGTAGGCCTACATCTTTTCCACCTCTTGTTCTTACAACACTGCATATATCCAGAGTCAAGGACTTGTGAATGGATGTACACCTTGCATTTCAAATCTAAGATGTAATACTGCAGTTAAATTTGTTGAGGCTTTCCCTTGCAGTACCAATAACAATTGGTAAGTACCTCTACTACTTTTGTCATAATCCATGTAGATTTGATTTCGTATGCCAATGGCAGGTATTTATTAGATTTTTCCGTGTGTACTTTCTTCAGATTGGCTGGTAGAGAGACTGCTACACTACCGGAAAAAATATTGCATAATCTGTAAAATTTTTGTTTTCTTATGTTTATTTCTGTAAAACTCCATATCATGCGTTTAAATACCATACGTGAGAACCTTATTAGGTTGTGATAATGATATACAATAAAAATATATCATTTTAAAAGGGATTAAGTTGCCTTTTTACTTTCACGCCCGACGAAGTTCTTCGTAAGAAGAGAAAGTTATGCAATCGTGCGCCGGAAAATGGCGAATTTTCGCCAGAACTCTTATTGCCGGGCGAAACGTAAAATTGGATAAATCCGGTTGCCAAATTTAGAAAATAAAATCCTCTAACACGTGGCGTAGCCAGAATCCATGTTTTGTTGGGTTCTTGATACCGAAAAATCGATAGACGGCAAAACGTCCGTCTGAGGTCAACGCTAGCGCCTATACCGATCAGCCGATTTTCTTCAAAATTGATATTCTCCAATCGATCTGAACGAATCGGCTTCGGGATTTTAAAACGGATATTTTGTTTTTTAGGGTACTTCACATGAAGCCTCAAAAACATTTTCAACATTTTCTTAAAAACCGCTCCAAATTTTTTGATCAAACTTTGTCGTCGAATAGCATAAAGAACTCTTAAGATAATGGTGGTAGTCTCACGTTCGTTGAGATTTCAGATTTTTTTGAAAATTGAAAAAGTACAATTTTTTTAGGCGTCTTCCTACAACTATAATATTGAAGATATTTTTTCCTTAATGCAATCTGTTCCTTAAAGACGGATCTTTAAACAAGTTCTTGTTCAATTTTTCGAAAATTTGAGTGTTTCCCGTGTAATTTTGAGCAAAATATAGGCGTTTTTCCTCGAAAACCGCTCCCATTTTTTTCTTTAAATTTTCCCTTCATATGTAATAAGGGACGGCAAAAAGTATGGTGCTAATCCCATTTTCGGCGAACTCTCCGTTTCTTCTAAAATTGCAAAACGTTACCGTTTTAAAACTACAAAATTGGAGATAGCAATTTTGGCTTTAAACAAAATCTGTTGTAAAAAATCAGCTCTTTAACCCATGAAAGCCCAATGTCAACTACAGTTAACATAACAATTTCGCTTTCCATTTGTTCAGTCTGTTTTTTTAAACCGAGGTTTCCGTGTCAGATTGTTAAATACGGTTCTGAGAATGAGTAAGACCATTATATGTTGCCTTGCTCTCAGTAGAGCGATAATATTATCAAAATCGTGGAAGCAGTTCTAGCGGAAAGTGCTCTTGTGCGAATAATTACTTTTGGCAATGAAAAATCATAAAGAAAGATAATATATTTCATTTTTGAAAACTTTTATCTCTTTGTGAATTATCAACTAAACAATTCATATTATCAATTTCATGAATTTACTGTATTTGAGTGCAGTGATACGTCAGAAATACCAAGGTTCACCTCCAGGTGACATTAGACATATGCACTGCCGTTCTCATACATTTACATGCTTCTGAAGTAACGATCAGAAGTTTGTATCTACTGAAAGAATATCGTATCAAAATAATTCCTTTTAATTTATAACTTGACTTTGCGCGAAAAACTAATGTTTGGAAGAAAAAACTGACGAGTTCATAGTTGACATCACGATTTTCCCTTCTGAAGACGGACTCAATACCTCCTAGATAGTACAAGGCCTGTCGACTGCCGCTGTGACGTCACATGGGTAGTCATGGCGGCAAACGCGTCTTTCGCTTGCTAGTCATTTCACGTTCACTTACCTTCTCCGCCGCCTTAAAATGTTTTTTAATTCAATATTTTATTTTATTTCAGAAAATTAAAATTAACTAACTATCAGTAAAAAATCAGTTCATTAAAAAGGCCATGTACAATTTTTTGAAAATACGAGCTGATTTCGTGTTTGAAATTGATGCAATTTCTAAAAATATTATTTTCTCAAAACCCGCACGAAATATTTTCATTAAAGTTCCTCCATGTATGTAAATAAATAAATATACTAGTAGTACTGTAGAATTCCACAGACTTTCCCACAGCAGTCAGTTTTCTCAACTCTTTAGTCTCGACTAGTTTTAGGGTCATGCCTTATTCCTTCTCCAGCTGCCATCTTCGGCCACCCAAAGGACATTTTTTCACATTGTCTCAATGTTTTGGTTTCCAACATCCTAGAACTGAAACCACCATACCCTTATTACTGTTATAGAAGTGTCAATACAATGTCCTTCCCTGATGGTCGAAGTGCTAATTGGCGGGGACGGACTCAGCTCTTCGGAGGGAAGGTCAACAGCTGTCATTCCGTCTGTGTACAACTGTAACGCCTAAACCGTTCAGCCGATTTTTTTCAAAATTGATATTCCCTGTTCGAGTTGAGCGGGCTGGAGGCTGTGGAAGTTTCGCACAGATATTTTGATTGTTGATGGTTTTTTACATGAATCAGACATTTACCTCGTTATGCCTCTGCCCGAGTTCGATCCATGCGGCACTTATGTGGCGTAGTGGTATGAGTCCCTGCAAGTTAACCCTGAGAGACTAAGATCAGGTCTCGGAGTGGAAAAAATTCGCTGTTTGAATGCACTTTTGCTGGTTTATGTAATAGTATTAAATCTTGCGGAGCATTTAGAAACAATGCGAGAAAGTATGTGCTTTTGTAGCACTACTAGTTTATTTTTGAAATTAAAGATTAAAGTAATTCCAACTCTAATAATAATAATAATAATAATAATAATAATAATAAACGCGGAAGATAACTTTTCGAAAACACAGTATTTTAATGTGTAGAAATGGATTTTAATACTTTATATTTCCTCCTCAAGCTTTTATTACAGCTTCACACCCATGAGGCATTGAAAAGAGTTTACTAGTTCGTTCTGAAATTTGGATGTACCTTACTCTTCTAACAGATTCTTGAAGCTCCTTCATGTTTCTAGGCTGCTTTCAGGAAATGCAACTCCAATTAACTTCCAGCATTCTGAGTCGGTTTTAAGTCAGGGCGTTTCCTGGCCAGTCTTAAGTTTGTATTTATCTCTCAGGAATCCTTCAACATTTAAGTTCTATAGTAGAGTGCTCCATTATCTTGAATGATTTAAGTTCTTTGCTGATTCAAAATGTTGGAAAATTGTTGGAAAGAGTTTGTTTTCCAGATAGTGCAGTCAATGGGGAGCCAAAAGGGGGTCACCATCGCCAAAAGTGAGGTAGAAAATTTTATTTTTTTATTTTGTTTATATTGTTATTAGTGAAAAACTAAATTTAAAACTTCGGGAAAAGTTTTGATAGAAAGAAAAATTCGAGCCTTTTTTTGGTTTTTGCATAATAACCTTTTTAATAGTTGACTTTGGCGCAAAAATAGTTCTGCAGTTGCTCAAAACTACTAATAGTCTCTCTAATGTAGTATTTTTTTAAAATTTCTAAGGTCTTTATAAATTAAAAGTGATTAATTACTAATGTTTTAATGCAAACTGAGGTTGCACTCGCGTTTGAAAGTTCTCGTAGGAGTGTCAGTAGGCTTATACATTCTGACAACCTATCCGATTTATTACATCAAGGGCATTTCAATAGAATAAAATTACGTTCGCTATTTTCTTCTTCTTCTTCTTCTTCTTCTTCTTCTTCTTCTTCTTCTTCTTCTTCTTATTATTATTATTATTATTATTATTATTATTATTATTATTATTATATTAATAGTATTATTAAGCTGATTCAAGAAGGAAAAATTGGAAATATTCTACTATGACGCGTTTCATAATTATCGAAATATATTATTTTTTATGAAAGGACATTATGAGATAATTATTTACAACATATTTTGAAATCTTAAATTTCGGTCACGCCACATCTCGTATATCGCTACTAATAGCGCTTCTACTTCTCTATTACATTGCTCGTTTTCCTCTCGACCCTTTTAACACGGGAGGCTCACAATAAAAACGTTACCAATAAATATGTTTAGGTATGTACATCGGGAGTGTATTTTATATGTAAGAGGCATTTGGACGAAAGTGAAGTGGTTGTGGGGAAGAAGAAAGGAGAGGTGTCAATCTAAAAATTGTTCTTATGGGAGGATGTGACTGTATCTAATCGTTGTCATGCGAAGTATATTAATCCAAAATTGATTTCTGCATCAACTCATAAGGAAAGTGTGCATACTCAGCCAAGTATATCAACATCACTGAGATCACATAATAAATACTATTTCAAAACATATTGTTAACTATGTGGGAAAGAGAATGCGACTGAATTTATGGAATCACAAAAAGGATTGTGCTATGCACACACAAATTGTGTGCACAAAATCATGAAGGCGTCTGCTGGTGCCTGCGTTTGACTTACTGCTGCGCTCTACCAGATTATCTATGAACCCTATCCTTTAGTAAAATCACGTCAGTGTAAATATTACTATATTGTGTTATTTATAGTGTTATCAGTGTATCTTAGTGGTGTGCAACGTTCTTCTGGACGGCCTGTGGGCTGGCTCGACTTATCTTCATAGATAATGCTGTATCAACCAACACCAAGATGAATTCAACGTCACCTAACCTACAAGCCACCGACGGATTCGTATGCTGGAGCAGCAAACACAGTGAGTTTTCCATGGAAAGATCAAGTCATATTTCTGGATGCATGTGAAAAGTTATTTGTTAAGGACTAAATAGGCAAGTTAACTGAAATTGTTCCCCCCAGTGCCATTACGTTCATATCCAGAATCTCTGACAACAGAATACTATGTGTATTTCTGAACTCCACGAATAATGTTTTTTGGAGTTTTTTTTTCTCCCTTTCAAAATCCAAAATTTAAGTAGTATATGACTTAGTGTAGGAATCACAGAATTTTGAAAATGTGCACACAATTCACTTTTCTCCATAGCACGTCATAAGCAGTTTTTAACTGTTATTTTGACGTAAAAAAATAATGCTGAGACAAATAAACTCCATACTCTAAGAATCAAAAATATACCTGGAAATGTTATACCCCTCATTAACAAACTTAGGCGCATTACAATGTCAAATGGTTACCCGTTTATTCCAAATGAGGAAATCATCAATATTTTTTACAAACACAACGTCAAAATTGCTACCAATTTCATTAGAGCTGGTGTAACGTCCACGTTACCTTGCCTTTATAACTGGCCGTTACAACTTTATATATCCATACAACATCCCCTTATTATGTTGTATCTTTATCATGTTGTTTATTATGTTGTATGACGTTCTTCACTTTTCAGATATCACATGAGAAAGATTCTTTTTCTTTAAAAGAACAATTTATTTAACCTTTCAAAGTATTCCTAATTCCAATTTTGTATCAACATCTTTTTTCGTCTTTTCTCTGTCAACAACTTTTTATTTCATATCAATACTCTCTGTTACTATCGTAACCTTTAACAATGTTTCCAATATTTGTTTACATATCATGTTAACTTTGGCAAATCCGCCAGCGAAGTTGAAACGTTACAAACACCTCCCCTCTTTCAAGAATTTTGGTCACCTTGGTGCCAAAATTTATAAATCTTATAATCAAAGTTTTAAAAATTCATATACAATAATAACGTTTATTTTATGACAACTAGATTAGTCCGGAAATGAATTTGCGGAACCTTTACTTAAACAATCGGCATTTCCATGTGCCTTTCCATGTCTATGCTGAATCTGAACGTTATATGCTTGAAATATCAAACTCCATCTTACAATTTTACAATTTGCATTTGTTTTTTCTTTTATATATTTGAGAGTTAACTCTTTCTCCAATTTCTGACACAGAAGACTATCTTTATCTGCAACTAGCTTCTGAAGAGATTCCAATTCAGTATTATAAACTTTATTGACAGAATTCAATTTCCCCTGCAAGGAATTAATGTTTTTCTGCAATTCAGAATTATCATCACGTATCCTTTGAACAGTATCAGTGAGCCCGAAACTACTGCCACTTTTGACGAAAGTTCTTCATCTTTCAAAATTATTTCTTCTTTTAAAAGCTCACTTTACTCTCAGTATCTAGAAGTTTCTGCACTCTTTCCTCAATTTCTTTCCTGAAAGACTCACGTTCTAAATGAATTGATTTCTGAAGAATTTCTAATTCATTTTGCAAATACAATATCTTGCATTCATTATCAAGTTATCTTTTTGAAACGTATTGATTGTTTCAGATAATTTGTTGATTTCTCCTATTTCTCATCAAGATTCTGGTTCTTGGCAGCAATTTCGTCCCTTAATTCAAGAATCTGTTCTTCTCCAGCTTTGACTTCATCCTTCAAAGATAAACATTCCAAATCAATTGAAGTCTTGCAAACAGCTAGTTCAGAATCCCTTTCTTTCACAGCTCCATCTTCGTGAAATTTGGTGAAATGTTTACTCTGTCATCTATATCATACTTTTGATTTTCTATTTCCATGGATTCCCCATTCTCTTCAAACTCTTCGTCCGTTTCTATTTCATCATTATTTTGACATTCCTCTCCTTCATTAACGTTTAATACGTTAATTTCATCTATAAGATCTCTATCAATTCTTTTATCAATTTTGCAGTTTATTTCCTAATATATACTCATCTCTGTCTAACTTATCTGAAACTACTACGCTTTTCCATAAACCTTTCCAAATTGGCCACAGATTTCTACTTCTGCTACAGGCAAACATATGGGATTTTCTGTTAAGGGAGTACATACCCAGACACTTTCTCCAATATAATGCTCTTTTCTAACATTTTTTCTTCCTATTAAATCTATTGAAGCACCGGAATCACGCAGAATTTTCAATTTTTTTCCATTTATATAAGCTTCGAACGTATAAGGTGCTAATAAATCTTTACTGGAAGTTTTTAAACAATTAACGTGCTCAGATCCTATATTCTTTTCAACCGTTTTATTTAATTTTGGGCAAAATGGTTTTATATGACCTATACCGTTACAAAAATAACAATGTACTTCTTTCCTTTCTTCGAATCCTTCCTCAATTTCCTGTTTTGTATCAACTTTTTTATTACTTTCTTTTTGAATTTTGGATTTCTCATAGAATTTGGTAGTATCAGCTGATTTATAAAACTTATTTTTTTGTTCTAGTAAATATTGATCACAAGTTTTCAATTTAAAATTTTCTCTAGTGATGTCATAATTTTCTAATTCTTCAACTATGTCACGAGGTTTTGTATATTTAGTCCATTTGCTAACTAGATGCTCTTTAACTACAAACGGAACGCATCGTTTTATTTGTTCCGTTATTAGTAATTCCTTTATTTCCTCAAATGAGTATACATTTACGCCTTCTAACCAACCATTAAGACTTATTTTTAGCTCATAAGCAATATCTTTCCACGTTTTATCAGGTGTTTTTCTGATCGAAAGGAATCTCTGTCGTAATTTTTCTGCGTTACTTTGTACTTACTCAATAATATTTTCACTATTTCATCATAATCTTTTACTTCCCCTACCATTTCTCTCGTTATATATTCAGCATCATGTCCTGGCAAATGTGTCATTAACAATGGTCCCCATTGGTCTTTAGAAATGTCATCAGCAGAAGCAAAGTGTTGAAGGTATAAAGAAATATCATTTTCATTTGATTGAAAATGTTTCATGCACTGTGTGAGTTTCAAGGAATTTTTACTTTGTAATCCCTGAGTTAATTGACCTTCATTATTTATATTATTTGTTGAAGTATTTCTCGACATCACCTTACATTTTTCCAACTCAATTTTTGCCAGTTCAATTTCGTGTTTCTCCCTTTGTATCCTATCCTCCCTTTCTCGTTCTTCTTTTTGTAATCTATCCTCCCTTTCTCGTTCCTCTTTTTGTAATCTATCCTCTTCCTCCAACCTTACCGTTTCTAAAACCGATATTTTTTTATAATATTCTTAACAGTTTCTTTCTCCGAAACCTCGCAGTTCAATTCCCTAGCTAAACTGATTAATTGACTTTTCTTACATTTATTTAAAAAAGCCATTATCTTTGTTTGACCAGTTCGACAAGGAAACACACTTAAATTAATCTATCTGAATATCCGTTTCACACACACATCAGCTGTCACTCACGTTTCAATCAGACAGTTTCTAGGCTCCTTCAAAATCTCCAGACATGGTTAAAACATTCCACAGTTCTCCTTCGTATAAAATTTCACTCCACGCAGAACCACCACTGCAATTAATACGTCTTGATTACCAACCACAGCAACCAACTCTGATTCTTTGAACACCCTTTCCCGCGAACTACAAATCCAGGCACACCACGTTGTTCCACCACGTTGTTGCAACCATTTCTTCTAACAATTTCCACGTCGTCTCACCGCTGCCACCAATTTTGTAACGTCCACGTTACCTTGCCTTTATAACTGGCCGTTACAACTTTATATATCCATACAACATCCCTTTATTATGTTGTATCTTTATCATGTTGTTTATTATGTTGTATGACGTTCTTCACTTTTCAGATATCACATGAGAAAGATTCTTTTTCTTTAAAAGAACAATTTATTTAACCTTTCAAAGTATACATATGATTCGTACAATTCCTAATTCCAATTTTGTATCAACATCTTTTTTCGTCTTTTCTCTGTCAACAACTTTTTATTTCATATCAATACTCTCTGTTACTATCGTAACCTTTAACAATGTTTCCAATATTTGTTTACATATCATGTTAACTTTGGCAAATCCGCCAGCGAAGTTGAAACGTTACACTGGTCTTTCAGATCAAAGTTTTAGTTTTATTATGAGGTTCAAAAGGCAAGTATTTGTCCAACCTGAGGAAATTCATAAACTTCATCATTGATTGAGCATGAAGGCACATCATATAGAATTTTGGCTGATCCCGGGTTTACGGTGCACCTTAGCCTAGGCTTCCTCCCCTTCACCGTAAAGAGTTAGTGCCTCGACGGGATCCAATTCTCTTCCAATCGGTGCTAGGTTACTTGAGTGACCCGCTGTAGGCTTTTTAGTGAATATAGTGAAAAGGTAGAGCGATCACACTGCTATAATGTGTGATTATTTAATGTCAAAACAATTTTGTATTTGTTTTCTGTAAGTGGCAATAGTGTCACTAATAATCCAGAGAGTATGATGTGGCCATACTTTTAAATAAAATTTAACAATCTTTTTAGAAACTGAAAATTTCATAAACAATTTACGTGTACTCTATTCGTTTTTTCAAAAAACTTGTACATGACCTTTCTTAAAAAACCGATTTTTTAAACAGACTTCAAGGCAAAAATTGCTATCTTCAGTTTTGTAATTTTGAAATATTAATTTTTTTCAATTTTCGAAAATACAGACAGTTCGCCGCAGTGAAAATTGGACTAGCACCTTATTATTGTTATTTTTGCATTTACAATCCTTGTGCATCGTTGTCTTTGCTTTCCTCCTAGTTCGAATCTCGGAGAGGGCGCATTGGCAGTATGTACACGTGTAAGACTGCGGGCATCAAAAATATTTTTGAACTTGGGGATAGGTTCTGTTCGGAGCAATGACGCCTATTTGTTGCCGCCCGCCCTGTGAAGCAACGGCCGTGAGAATCCTTCCGACCACAAACATCGATTTATTGACATCGATATTTTTTTTCGATTTTTTCATCGATATTTTGTTGCCAAAACATCAATATTTTTAAAAATTTTTCATAAAGCATTATCGATGTTTTGCGTCATCTGCATGACAACGCTGCACATTTCGTCTGTGCAATCTGAAGAAGTTTCGAAGCTGCTCGCGTTGTGAGTGTATGTTATCGGTAAGCGTGTCATTGCCTCAATCAATAGTAGTGTTAGAAAGGGCCATCAGACATTTTGACAGGTCGTGAAACAGACTCACTGCCCTCAATCCAGGGAAATCACACAGTAACATTGCACAGTACTATAATTAAAATTGGATAGGAAAATAACAAGTTTATTAGTCTATATTTAAAGCATTGATGTTTTTTGTCGATGTTTTCATCGACATAGCAAACCCTTTAGCAATGTATCGATGTTTTAGCAAAATTTGCCATCACTAGGCTGGACACGCTGAAAAATCGAATGCTTGAAAGGAACGAAATAAAAGGGCTCTGTTGTATAATAATATCCACAACTTATTGGAGAAAAAACGAAAGGAAAATTTATATACTCGTACTTTTCATCCACGAAACTGCTATCTTCACTTCGAAATCTTATAATTCTCCTACAATTTTAATAATTTCACTTCTTTTTATCTGAGATCGAAAATCTTAATTTATTCTGCGCGTCTGAATCAATCTGCCTATAGTCGAACCATGGTGTGGGTTGTTGTTTCATGGTATCTGTAAGAGACGGACGGACACCCTTTCTCCGCCACCCGCCTCAACAATCAGGGGCAAAAAGGCCGTGGGGAGGTGCGGGAATCCCAAATCGATTCGGCGCTGGGGCTGTGGTTCGCAAATAGAGAACTTCGTGAATGCCCTTGCCAAGATCACTAGTACTAATTGGCTCGCTGCTCGCTGCCGTTTTTCGCCTTATACTTCCCGCTCGACCGGCGCCTTCGCTGCTCTGTTCATTCTTGAGCCACCAAGCCACCTCAGTTTTTCACGACTGGAGTAAAATCGGTCACATTCAACAATTTTTCAAGATAAATTCAGTACTATACTTCGGTGACAAAATATGAGACCGTTTGCCCCAGTTATACCACCAGAAATGTGATTTGTGGAAAAAAAATGTCACAGAACGGCACAGACTTTCTCGTGCTAGTTCTTTTCCTAATTTCTTTGGTGTGAGCTATCTTTTTGGTTTTGCCCCACCCTCTTCCCAGCTGTCATCCTTTGCCACCTATTTCCATCCATTGCCAAATATTATTTTCTCACATGTTCTCAATTTTTCGGTTCTCTAATGATAGAACAGACATGTTACTTAAGAATATTATAGAAGAGTAAAACCTCGTCATATATAGATATTTTCGTTGAAAAATTTGAGAAAATGGCGTTCAAGCGTTTGTGGAAATGCAGAACACCGAGCTTATTTTTTTTAGAATACTTTTGCGTTTTCGAGAAACTTTATGAGACATCATTGAAAGCACGTGCACTCACAAATGCAATAATATATACAAGTCGACGGTAATACAAATATTAAGGACGTGAGAGAAATGACAAAAAAATTACAATTTATAAGTTTTAAGAAAACAACAACAAAAGAATAGATCAAAAGGGTTATGCATTACCATTAGCACTATCCCTTTCAAATGTTTAACGAAAAAATAAAAAAAGAACGTTTTTGAAAAATTGTGGTTTTAGATATTTTTGTGATGCACAAATTTCACGCAATATTATGTACGCGAAAACCACTAAATTTTCAAAGAAATGTGCATGACGTCAATAAAAGAATTAATTAGAGGGAACAAATCTCATTAGAAGAAAAAATATGTATCTACAATACTGTAGTTGTAGGAGACGCCGAGAGAAATTCAAACTTTTGTAACTTTTAAAAATTAAAAGCCAACAGTAAACATGGGACCTATGTCAACTTGAGAAGCGTATTTCAATGTATTCTTACAAGAAAATTGAAGAAAAAATTTGGGACCAAGTTTGAGACAAATTTAACTGTTGTCGGTACATTGAGCCTTTAGAGGACAGGCTATCGGTCGGGAGCGTGTGGGAGTGGAGAAGGAGCGGCAGAGGTTACTGGGGGAGGCGTGAAAGGGGGCGGGTGGAGTTAGGGTGTACACATGGGGCTAATTTTAGCAGAGGTGACGAGAATTCAGTGACTTGCTGGTTAAGAGAAGTCATGTTCTGATTGGCTGGTTAGTTAATGTTTCCGAGCGCGTCAACAACGTAGGACACTAGTCCCGTAAGTGTAGTGCATGTTTTTTCATGGAGGTGGCGGTGATCTTCCCCCGCTGGATGACGAGATCCGGCGCCGAGCTACCGTAGACTAGCGGAGTTTCCCCCTAATCAGCGGGGCACCAGCTCAGCCGTGACAAGCTCTAAGCTCCTGACCGGTCTTCCGGAATGTGTGGTCGTGTAGTGCATGTTAGTGTGTGAGTGAAAGGAGAGAGGATAAGACAAGGAAGAGGAAGGAAGGATCGCGCGCGGTCCGTGGCCCGTTTGTTAGAGTCCTGCTCCGGCATTCGCCTGGTGTTGATCGGAGAAACCACGGAAAACTACCGATCAGAGCAACCGGCCGCTAGAATTCCCCTCCAAACAGCGACTGACTTCGACCTAGCTGAAAAGCTAGTGTCGATAATCTTGCCGCCGTCAGGACTCGAACATAGCGCAGCAGTAACATCAGATGATGATGCACTGGGTACCATACCACTTCCGGTTTATGTTCTGGTTTTGCAGGTTGTTGTGTATATGAAGAGGTTCTAACTTTACACAGAATAAATCGCTCCCGATCGACGGCCTGTCTTCATAAACGAGCCACCCTCTCAAAAAATCGCAGAACTTCGTTTTCCACCCAGACGCTGCAAGGAATGCACGGCCCAGTTTGCTTACGCATCTGGCAAACAATGTCAGCATTTTGTACATAACATTTTGTAATTAATTTGTGTAATTTATACTTCACTTTTATATCATGTATTCCTGTAATTTTTTTTGTAGCTCTGAGGATGATCGCTACGCAATCAAAAGATCTTAAGTTTTATGTGTGTGTATATATATATATATATATATATATATATATATATATATATATATATATATATATATAAAAGAGAGAGAGAGAGAGAGATATCGGACATCTTTTATTTCCTTATTAGAAAATATCTACTTCACCAGAGATCTTATTCTATTAAAATCACGTGACCAGTGGCGTGTGAAGTGTAATCCATTGTCAGAGGGAAGCATTGCCGGTCCACTATAATGTATAAAAAATCGTTGGAAAGGCACAAAGTAACGGCGTGGTGGATATTAAAAAAATTGAGTGATTTATAAAAAAAGACAAGAATACAGCAAAATGACTTTTATGTCATTTTATGCAGTGCATTTAACTCTATCCGTATAGTCGTAAAAGTTTCAAGAAAAAATTTGGAACCGTTTTTGAGAAAATGGAGCATTTGAGCGTTTCTGGAAATATGGAATTGTGAGCTTATTTTCACAGAAAACCTTTGGATTTTCGAGAAAATTCATAAGACATCATTTGAAGCAGATGTACTTACACATGCAATAATATATACAAATCGCTAGTAATGTAAATGTTAAGCACGTGAGGAAGTGTGTGCACACAATAATATATATATAATAAATATAAAATATGAATATAAATAAATATTATATCAATATAATAATAAATATAAATAAAATGATGTGCACACAATTCACTTTTCCCCATAGCACGTCATACGCAGTTTTTAACTGTTTTTTTTGACGTAAAATAAATAAAACCAACTTTCAGGTATCAAGGAACCATAAAATGTGGATTCTGTCTGCCTAACGTATTTTAAAAAATTGTTTATTTATCATAGCAGCAACAATTATTCAGTTTTTCATTACCTAATTATCAATTTTTCTGTCGATATATCCTGTTTTTTTCACTACAGTATTACAACACATTCTCTTTATTATGTAGTTTGCTATCAATTTGCTAACCTACCAGCATTCAACGTCAATTAAAACGATATCTCGAGAGCGGAGAGGTTACAAAGTTGCGACACGATGAAAATAATTCAGATAATATTTCAAGAGTTGGTGATGGTTTGGTATTTAAAAATTAAGGTATAACGTATGATAATGAACATTAAAACAAAGACTTAATAGTGAGGAATGGTCGGAAATGTACAGCTATATAACACAGGCCTACAAAAATAAACTTTTTACTTTCACAAGAATGAAAATAACATGTTCAAGAAGTTTCTTCATACTGAATTCAAATATCATTTCAGTTTTCCCCATTGGACAGGAGTTTTGTGAGATGTTCATTTGAATTTTTGATAATTTTTAATAAAATCAGTAATTAGCTATCCAACTCTAAATGGTATACTACTCGTCCTAACTTACATTCTTACTACTCATTCTGTTCCTAGAAAGTTGTAATGTTGATTTACGGACATATTCTGTAACTGGAACATGTTCTTGGTCCAACAGTAGTCAGCCAACATCTCGCAAAGTGTTTGGTTATGGCTCCTGTGAAGACATCACTATCCAGAATTCTAAGAGTTTCGCTGAGGTACATGCACGTACGCGAGTCCGAGAAATATTTAAATTTAATTACGTATGTGGAAAATCTTTTAACATGCTCTCACAATCAGTAAACGCCACGAATGTAAATAGAAAATAAAGATTTTAAGATTAATGATTCATAAAATTTCACACAACAAGTAAATGTAATGTAATGTTTATAGAAAAAATAGTTTTTACAGAAGAGCACGTAACACTGCAATTCCTAATTTCAATTATTTCTCGCGGCTCGCTATATTTTTTTCAGACGAGGACATCATAAAAGGAAGCGTCGAAGCCATTTACAACTTAGCCAACTGCAAACGAACGAATGCAGGAAGGGAGTCTAATAGGTTCGAGAGCACAACGACCACAGAACCTTGAGTTATGTTGCCAGCACTAGCTGTCACTTTGGCTCATCCTTAGGAAAATCGTTCTTTTTTTTATAGTACCAGTTTTCCATTGTAGAAATTAACCGATGAAAACGCCAACCGTGCTCATCGCTGACAGCCCGGCAATTTTCCGGGAGCAAGTCTGAGTCAGAGTGTAAAAAGTGGATTTTCGTAAAAGACATGTTACGTCTCATAGTTTTTATAAGAATGCAGATCAACCACTGTGTCCGATAGTTTTCTGCTTTATGGTTTCCAAGGAAATTTCAACATAAACTTTTGAAAGACTGCCGGCTGCTTTTCTAGTGGATTTCAGTTTTTCAGAAATGTTCATCAGCCATTAATGATCACATTTGTGGTTCTAAAAATACCCTTTTAATTTGGGAAATTTCGATTTCAAGTATAAGAATCCATCAGAAAGTTAATTCATAGCGTTTACGAAATTTTTTTCCTCCTAATTTAATATTCAATAAAGGTAAGTAAATTTTCCAGGTTTCACTAAATGAACATGCGACACATTTTTTGGGAGAGAGATACGAGAATCTTTTAATATTTGCCCAACAAAATAACAATCACTTAGATGATCCGTCGGCTCCCTCCAAATCATAGGAATTGCAAATGGCATATGATGTGTACCATTTTTCTAACAAGACAATGGTCTTAACACAAAACACACATTTAGAACCCAGCTCTTTGTGGAATCACCAACTTGACAGCTAAAGTAATATTGATAACACTTTGTCGCAAGTGGCGTTAAATTTCGCCTCAGAGTCAAGTCAGTTCATCACAAATGCAGCAGAAATTATCTGCATGATTTACACACGTTCTTGGCATGATGAAAATACAAAACACTAAAATACAGGTTACACAGGTCCCTTCTAAACACAAAGGAAGGAAATATATCACTAGTGTTATTCGTGCCAACAAGTTCATAGACACCTCACAATACCAGATTAACTGGTCTGAGTATTTCAAAACGCACATAATTGCCTCTTGGTGTTTTAGTATATTACATATAATGTTTTTAAATGCTACTTCAACAAAATTGTGACATGCAAGGTAAATGTTTCTATGACAGGTCAAAGAGAATCAGATTTTCAAGAGTAGCTGTCACAAAAAAACTGTAACTTCTGGAAAAATTCTGAATACATATCTGAATTCAGCAAGAAAAAAACCGCACTACATTCACTTATCAGATTTCTTGTGAAGAAAACCTTGTCGGCCAGTGTAATGTGTGATTTCTTTGAATGAACAAATTGGCTTCGTCGTATTTCCTGGCATCGGTTTTAATTAATAACAAAAACTTTTGACAAATTTTAAGATTCCATTGCAGTATTTTGCAAAATGACTTACCACTGTGAACGAAGAAAATAATCGTTGCAAATATCGCAGAATTCGTAGCGTTTTCGTCGTCATGTTTCACGTCAGGGGAACCATCCGAGGCTCCCACATTGTATTCACTTGCCCCTTTCAACTGTCCACTTCGCTTGACGACGTCGACGCAGGCACTGCCGCAACGGAGCGGAGGAAGTCCACCGAATGTTTATCACTCGCGATAAGATTACACAGAGACGATCGTAATCTGAATCAGAGATTCCACTCAACAATTGTGTGTGGTGAGAAGAATGTGGACACTTATCGATTATCGTACCGTAACGTCCATGAATATTGACTCTCGCCACGGCGAGATCGGAAAACGAAAACAAAGAATCCGGCGTCGTGAGTCGAATTGTTTAACTTGTTTAAGGTTTAACAATTCATTATGTGACGCCTGAGGGTATTATCTTCATGGTGGAATATGGCACGACTTTTTCAGTCTTTCTCGATCCTGCCGCAAGACGTCGCACGATCGCGACCGTATCAAGCAGTGCTGCAGATCAAGCGACTCTAGCGGCACGACCGAGAAAGACGCGAAAAGCCGTGCCATATTCCATCTTGAAGGTAATATCCTCAGCTGCCACGTTACAAAAACTGGAGTACATGCTCCGTGAACTCATGGAAGCTAAGAAACTCGAGACATCACGAATGCCTAGACGGGTGACTGTTCGGGAACCCTGGTTACTAACTGCGCCGAATCCCTGGCGGAAGGGATAAAAGGCACTGACTGATTGCGACGTGACGAGACAAAATGAGAGTTTTTCTGCCGAAAATTCTCCGTTTTCCGGTGCACAATTACTAAACTTTTTCTTCTTGCAAAGTAAGGCGAGAAAGTAAAAGATAGAAATTTCAAGGATTACTCCAGGTTCGATCAATGTCCGAAAAGGGCTAACAGATGCGATGCGGAGGTGCAACAAAATAAATCTGACACTCAACATCACACTGACATTCTTTCTCGCACATTACATCTGCACATTCTTTCTCGCAATATTGTTAATGATTATGTAATATTACAATATGACAATATCTGTGGTTGTGGAGATTTTTAATGTTTTTCCAAGGTAAAGACTTTTTTATATTTTTTTTAAATGAAGAAATTTAAGGAGACAATATTTAATCTTTTAAAATTTTATCCATTCCCTTTCCTACGAACTATCCATGTATAACACATTCGATAAATTTTATGTGAAAATAAACACAATGTTATAATGTATATTTGTGGGTAATTTATTGAGCATTCTTTGCATAGAAGCTGCAAGAAGTATCTATTTATATTTTTTTCTAATAAAACTATTTCTAATACCTTTGCTCATTGAATACGCAACCCAGTACCTGTACTGAACGGGGCGTTGGCCTTTGCTCATGGTTGCTGGTTTGAGTCCAGTTTAAAATATCATGCAACTGAGCTGTGGAAAGCAATGACAATCCACTGTGTATTTTGTGTCAGTGAATATAAATAATTGCCAAATAAAATCATTGTCCTGAAGTGTAAGTCACAAAGCTAACATTCAGTACAATTCAAAATAGTAACTCTACACTGAATATAAAACATAATCTATAATCTCGGAAGATCAACTGTTTGCTCGAAGAGTGCAATATCGAGGTGATTCATGTGAAATATTTATTGCTTTGAGCGTTTCATTTAGGGCCTATAGACCGTTCTATCCATCTAATTTCAGCTTTTCTGGATCTCGTAAATATAACAAGTAAGGATTTCCAAGAGTGAGGCTCCATTAACTGCACCCAGAAGACCCAAAGGAACGTACGAGTAAGACCTCTTGCTAGGGACTAGTCGCTCGATTTGAATGAAGAGCGCTACGCACGCGGCGTTGCCGACTTGCGCGTTAGCGTCCCGATCCTCTAAACTATACTAGGGTTTTTCTACGTGGCGGCTGAGGGTAGTATGTCCAAGATGGAATTCGGCACGACTTTTCGAGACATTCGCAGTCCTGCAGCTAGAGTCGCTGGATTTATTTATTTATTTATCTTACGTCAAAAAACAGTTAAAACTGCGTATGACGTGCTATGGGGAAAAGTGAATTGTGAGCACATTTTCAAAATTTTGTGATCCCTACACAGCATATACTACTTGAATTTTGAATGAATGAAGAGGGGGAAAAAGCAAGCTCCCATGTAATAAAAATCTATTTTTAAGGACAAACAAGCAATACATTTTGGGCTCTTATCGATGTTTTCCTTCGAAATAATACTTCCTGCCGCGACAACATGGAAACAATAATTTGAATAACTATATTTCGCACTGAATTCTAGAAGACAGATAATGAAGTTACATTTATGTCCAGAAGCAAAACAAGGGGCCATCTCAACATTTGCTCAAAGGATCAAGAAAAAACCTGATCGAGATGGGGGTCATTGACCCAGAAGCTGGATCTGCAGCACTGCTTGATGCGGTCGCGATCATGCGATATCTTGCGGCAGCACCATGAAAGACACAAAATGTCGTGCCGAATTCCATCTTGGAGATACTACCCTCAGCCGCCACGTTAAAAAACCCAAGTATACGAATAAAATTAGAATGTTGAGGACTTTTGGGAGTGGAGGAGGCGGTGGTGCCGCATACTGCGCGCTCTACCACTCGCTCTCAGCACTAACTACACAAACAGAAGAAAAAAAAGTTGAGAAAGTCGTAACAAGATTGATCCTAACACTTTTTTAATTTGTTCTTTAACATTTGTAATATTGTTATGCTCGTAACATGTCTTCCCTAATCCCCCAACAATGCGCAAATGCTGAAGCTTCTGGTTCGCTGTTCCCTAGGTTACGGCGCTGGCATCGTCATGTGACCACGAAATGGCAATCACATTGTAATTTTTATTTGGACCTGAGAAAGCACCCGAACGTCTGCCTTCGCGCTAAATAAGACTTGTCATTTTCCCGAATTTTCCCGCAGTAAATGCTAGACGCTCTTGAAATTTCGCTTATCGGTTTTTCGTGATGATAACTACCTAAGCAATAGCTCTTCAAAACATTTTCAACATAGTTTACTCAGAATGTTAAAATTTCTTGACGGTTCTGCCAGGAGGTCAGCGTAGAATCCAGTCAGCAGGTATGTACTGAAAAAGGGGGGTTACCTCGAAAACGTTCGTGAAACCTTTTTCTTTGGGTATGGTGTATGTACCCAGGTAGTAGTTAAAATTTTCGACTTTCCAGACCTTGTGCTAACTCTGGGAAGTGCGAAAACCCGGTATTTTTTTCTGGCTTCTCTCGCTTTTTGCTCTATAGCTCTTTAACCTTAAGGCCTGTAGAAAAATGATTCAACTAACTTTTAAATAGGTCCCCATCTCGATCAGGTTTTTCGTCCAGTTTCCCTGATCCATTGAGCAAATGCTGAGATGGCCCCTTGTTTTGCTTCTGGACATAAATGTAAATGTAAATGCACGTCATACGCAGTTTTTAACTGTTTTTTGACGTAAAATAAATAAATAAATAGGGCAAAATATCCTACAGTTTTTATGTAAACCATTTTTTAAACCGATTGCGAGCGAGATACACCTTTTCAAAAGAAATCCCTTTAAACATTGGGTGTATTTATTTATAACAATCATCTATTAAACAACTCTACCCGTCATGGCCACTGTGCCCGCTCAGTGAATTTTATACGGGGTATGTGCAATGCGGGATGCATAATGCTTTTGTTTGTAAATATCACTCCTTTCCCACGCACTTTTCTAGAATAGGAGCGTGTTACCACCAATGTATTATTTTCCCCCGTTGTAATTACCCTGTAATAATGTATACAGAGTTTCGTTGAAATTACAATGTTACCAGGTTGGAGAGTTACAAATGAATACGAATAAAAATATATACAACAATTTTTTTGTGTATTAAAATTTTTGGCAATGGGTACATTTATAAAGCAGTGTGTGCACCGCCGTAGAGATAAATAATAGTATTAGATTACACAACTTTTAAATCGTTATTTTTTCAGAAACCGCGCACTGAGAGAGGTAGCTCGGAGTATCAATTGATGTCACAGCAATGCCTCTGACCGGGAGGTCCTAGGTTCGAGTCCCGACAGGGACAAGATTTTCGTCACTAGCTTTTCAGCTAGGTCGAATACAGTCGCTGTTTGGAGGAGAATTCTACCGGCCGGCTGCTCTGATCGGTAGTTTTCCGTGGTTTCTCCGATCAACACCAGGCGAATGCCAGAGCAGTCCCCTAACAAATGGGCCATGGACCCCGCGCGATCTTTCCCTCCCATTCCTTGTCCTATCTCTCCTTTACACACACACACACACACACTTACACTAACATGCCTTACTACCACATATCCCGGGAGACCGGTCGGGAGCTTAGAGCTTGTCCCGGCTGGGGTGCCCGCTGGTAGGAGAGTCCCGGTTGGGAAACCCACTAGCCGACGGTAGGTCGGCGCCGGATCTCGCCATCCAGCGGGGGAAGATTACCGCCATCTCCCGAGAAAAACATGCACTACACTAACGGAACTAATGACCAGAGCAGTTGACGCACCCGGAAACACGAAAAAATCAATCAATCAAAATCTACAATTATATATCTCTGCGCAGTTTGCTTAAAAGAATTGTGAAGTGTATACTTCAAATTAACCCTCAAATAGCATGCGTGGTTAGTGAAGCAGCAGCTATACTTTTTGCGTCTAAAATACAATGTTTTTGCCAATTTTTATGATATTTCCTTTTTTAAATTTTTAAAGTATTATTGTCAAAAAAGGCAAAGTATTATTTTATCATATTTTATACCCTCCATTTTTATATTTTCAGACCGTATTGATTCTTTAATCTCAAAGAAGTACAAAAAGTTCATGCTCAAAAACGTACCAATTCGAAATAGAAGATGTGCTTGTTGCTGAAGAAACATTCTCTAAATAACTGAAAGAAACTAGTTCTAAAACAGACGGAGGACGCTGATATAAATAACATACAGGAAAGTTCACTCATCAAAAAGCACTCCAAATAACTATGCTAAATCACTATTGGCAGAAACGTTCTCACCTAGAGATATAATCAGAAAGTTACTTAAAACTAGTGAATTTCATATTGGTTCTCTCATGGACGTAGAAGAAAAAACTATCAGAGACTTTCAATAAGTGCAACTGAAGTACAATATAGAAAGTATTTCTAATCCTTTGCGTAGGCCGCTTCCAAATTCCACATCAATGATAGAGCAATACACAGACATCGGAAATGAAAGTCAACAATCAGACATCTCGTGATCCCAATGACGTGTCTGAGAGAATTATAATTTTTTATTTCAATACAAGGAACATCCAAAGCTGTCTCAGACGATCATTCCCAGTACTTGCCAGTGTTCTCTCAATGAACGTAAACAGAAATTGTTATTCAATGAATTTGGCCACAAGGTTTTCTTCACCTGACAGCTTTATACAAAACTACGAATTTTTAATTTATATGAACAATCACACCAAAAAGAGTTTATTAAGCATTGCAGAACGACGTTGCGGGAACTCATTTTTCTCCATCCTTAGGCTAGTTTGTGTAAAGTACAAAATTATCACTAAACATGTTCTAAAGAATATTAATAAGAAATTACTGAGATTATACGAATAAATATTATTACAAAGAAACATACTACTCGCTATAGTCTAACATAGAGACTCGCCAATTTAAAGCACAAAAGATCAGAATAAAATAAAAAGTTGAGTGTACGTTTTTTTAGGGGGCTTTTTTCCAAGCCCCGGATGAAAATTCTTAGATTTTTGCTTTTTTACCGGTCAAAACCGTACGTGGTATCATTTTTCGAGGGAATCAGGGCGCGCTGATGTAAAATAGTATTTGATATGAATATATTTGACTAAAAAAATTCATTTTGCTCTAAGAAGTTTTAATCGCTGATTATGGTTTTCAGAAATTGTTAGCGCACTTCGATGTAATCAGGGCGCGCTGATGTAAAATAGTATTTGATATTTTCTGTGTGTGCTGCAAATACTGTAACAGTTAAGATTTATTCATGTTTGTTTCATTTGTAAGAGTTAGAAATTACTACTCTTCGTGACACAGGCGCTTCGTTTGAAAATGCACTTATAACTAATTTTTTAGGATGGCAGAAATTACAATATTTCAATATTACGTAACTATTTCCTTAATGCAGGAATGTGCTGTTATAGTTTATTATTTAATTTTAATTCTTAACAGATAATTTTTACGTGTTATGCCCGAGGATGAAAGAAGAAAGATACATGGTAACTCTAGGCCAAGAAAATAGGTGTTTTGGACGATGAGGTATTGTATGTTTGTAAGCAGAGACCGGATGTTTATGTAATTATATATTTTTTGTCTTTCTACTGTGATGACCCCCCTGGGACTGACTGGTTTGCGTTTTCCCTAGGTGATCGTCATTTGGGAGTACTTGAAAAGGGTGATTACGGAAAGTTGGGGAAAGGGGAAGGGCGACCTCAAAAGGCGTTTTCAGTAACAATGCCCATTTATTTGTTTAAAAAGGGAGACGGGGAACGGTGGATTGAAGGAGATTTGGGAGCAGTTACTGATAGCGGATCACCCATCCCCCCGTGGACCCAGGCGTTACGGGGGGGGCGGCAACAGCAGCGGCGCCCCGGGGCGTGTCGTCCCACCCCGAGAGTCGTCGGGAGTCGGATCGGTAGTCGGAGAAGCGAGTCCCAGGCTCGTCACTGCCCTCATCTCGCTCCGCCAGCCATTCTCCGTCACTTTTCCCCCCTACTGCTGCACTGCTCTGCAGTGCTCTGTCTGCCTGCTACTACTGCTTCTGTCTGCCCCTGTTCGTCGGGCCCGTTTATATTGGGCCGACTTCGAGCTTTTTTGGGGCCGCTGCCGGAATGTTTGAGACGCTGCGTGCCGCCCTTGCGCGTTTTCCGGCGCGGGTGATGTGGTAATGGTGGTTCCCACATGGCCCCCATCCCTTCCAAAAAAACATAGCCATATGGCTGGTTTTGATACCGTGTGCCAAAGGTCTCACGGGGGGGGGATGGTTATTTTGGGGATTGGAAAAAGGGTAGTAAAACAAAAGAGACTATTTACTAAATTATACAGTGCTATAAAATTTTGAGTGATTCACAGGATCACATAGTTCCCTCAAAATTCAAAAAGACTATTATTTACATTTCTTGTCTTTTTTACTTTCTTTTGGAGAGTCTGTCTGTTGTCACGATGATGGCGATGGGTGGTGGAAGAACTCATTTGCGGGGTTGGAAACCCCAGGATCGGCGTCGAGATGTCACAGGTGTCGTTTGGTGGCGGTTGTGGCCACGGTCAGGCGGGAATAGATGATCGGGACTTGAGCTGTGCTGTGACCATGCCCATGGCCGTCTGCCCCGTGGAAGTGGGTTTGAGTTCCGGGGCCGTTGTTTTGTCTCGACAGGGAGGAAGTGGTGTTTATTGTTGGTGGGTTCGTGGTTTCTTCGGGGGACATGGGGGGGGGCCAATTGTTTGGGGTGGTCGGGCGTTTGGTGAGGGGTTTTTGGGGTGTTATTCTTTTTGGGAGATTTTCCCGTTGGTGTGTAACAGGAATAAAAGATGGGGCACATTTGCAGAGAGGAAGTGAAAATTTGTTTTTTTTTTTAAAGGGGGACTGGATAGTTGGGTTTATCTAGGATTTTGCGGTTTCGTCGATTGATCGTAGTCCGTGTTTTGAATGTCGAAACGCGCGTTGGTTTTTTGGGGGGATGGGTGCCCAGAGGTTTTTATTGGTGTAATTGGAAGCGTGTTGGCGGACCGTGAATATGTAGTAGGGGTTTTGGAAGGGGGGTTTGAATGAGGTGCAAGGATGCAACATGACATGGGAAGGTGTTCTATAGCCGTCATCAAAAGGTTTTGTATAATTTTGTTCATGGCAGGTCTTTGAGAATAAGGACACGGTATTTTTTTGAATGGGGAAACGCTTCCCCTATCTATTTTGTGTTTGAGTGTGTATGTGGAAAGGTCAAAGTAGCTTGAGTTTTGATTTTTGTTTTGGGTGGTTGGGTGATTAATGTTTGTTCCAGAGCCTATATTCTTTTCCTTTTTTTTGGCGATCGTTATCTATAGTGGGAGAGTTTCCCCGTGTTTTTTGCATGTTTTTTTCAAAGGGATTAAAGGATGCGCAATTTGTTTTTTTTCTTATTCACACTTACATTATTTTTATTCCTATTATAATTATTCCTATTCTTATTCCTATTCTTCTTAAAATTTTATTTTTTATTTCATTCTTAAAATTAGAATTGCTCCTAATTAACATCATTGTTATCATATAAATTCCTTTCTTTGTTATCAATATCATCATTATTACATCATTATTATCATCTTATTATTATTATCATATATTACTATCATTTATTATCCGTATTCTGATTTTTCCCACGATTTCATAAAAAGGTATCGTGATTCCTCTCGGAAGAATTAAATTTATCATTGGTTGCATCTTGTCTCTGCAAGGATAACCTAACGATGTTTCGACGGACTGAGTTTTGGAATTTTTTCCCGGGAACGGTATGGGGCAGGGGACTTAATTAAACGCGAGGTATGTTCTTTTTATTAATGTTTTTTCACTAGAGTCGCGGGGATAAAATACCGTGGAGGTAGTGTTTGAGGCCGGAACCGCTAAAGTTGAGGATGTAATCTTTTTGCCCTGCAAATGGTTCACTACGGGGGGGATAACGTTGTTTCTGAAGGCGACGGGGGGGTGTTTTTTCTGGGTCACTGGATATGGGCGGGAGGTGCCGACGCGTCATCGAAAGCTTTTTAAGGCAGCGTATTCTCGAGGACGAGGGGCTGTGTGGGAATGGAATTGCTGACGCCAGTGACGCCTGCGAGGGCGGCGGCGGCGCTGAGTCGGTGCTCTGTTGGATGGGGGGGAGGCTGTTCGGGTTGGCGAGTTGAACGTACGGAGGGAGGGGGTAGTGGGGAAAGTTTGCGTGGCGGTTGAATAATTTTTTTTGTTGTGATGTGGGATTGAGGGTAGTCAGCAAAATTTTAAAAAGAGTTTTCTTTTCGGATGGTTCCTTAACATCTGTTGGCGTGTGCACTAGAGGCAGCTTTAGGAAAAGGGATTGTCTCTTATGGTAACGTCCGTTAATTGTAAACAAGCTGTGTTAAATAAAATTGCTTTTTTAAAAGTAAGAAATCAATGCCAAGTATACCGTTTTTTGAATATGGGGCGGTCGTTTGGATATAGTGAAATCGTGCGACAAAAAAAAGGAGGGGAGATGGGAAGATAATTTTGTAGTTATGGACCAATGATTAAAGGGGGTGAGGGGGACAGATTTAAATTGCGATGGGGTGCATTAAATTTAGTGTTGTCGGGAATGAATTCTTAAAAATAAGATAGTCTTGAGCACCACTGTCTACGAGAAGAAAAAGGTTTTTTTGCCGAAAGGTCTGTACGAATGCGGAAATGGGTTAACGTTTTGTTCTGAAAAAGTGTGCATTGTAGCCCTGTGGATTGCTGTCGATTTAAGTCGTGGGGTAAAAGAACCCAACTATTCAGAGAAATTTTGAAAATCAGTCACAGTATGGGAAAAATATTCACGCAATCTTTTTTAGCGATGCGTGGATTCGTGCGCCGGGGGTGAATCTGATAACCGTGCCACCAGATGTGATGAGCCACCCCCCGGGCTGCTGGCTTCGCGTTTCCTAATGACTCCGCCCGGTATTGATTGTTTGGGGTGACTTACGGAAAGTTGAGGAAGGGAAGGGGCACCCAGAAGGCGTTTTGTAACAATCCCCCTTTATTAATGATTAAAGGAGAGACGGGGAACGGTGGATTAAAGGGGAGATGCTTGGGACAAGGTTACTGATGCGGATCTTCCCCCATCTCCCCGTGGATCGGCGTTACGGCGGGGCGGCAACAGCAGCGGCGCACCCTGGGAGCGTGTCGTCACCATCCGAGAGTCGTCTGGAGTCGGATCGGTAGTCGGGCAGTACGTCATTCTCACGCCGTCACCTCGCTACCGCCAGTTCTCCGTCACTGTCTCCTACGCTACGCTACTGCTCGCATGCTCTCTCTCTCTCTCTGCTCCGTCGCTCCCTGTTTTGTGGGGCCCCGTTTATTTTGGGGCCCGACTTGCTTTCGGCAGCTTTTTTTGGAGGCCGCTCCCGGGTTTTGAACGCTGCGTGCCGCTTGCCTTGCGCGTTTTCCTGGCGCGGGGTGATGTGGTAATGGTGGTTCGCCACACTACTGACCGTCTTACCTACTTACCAAATTCGTAATCTTGGCGAATCGGCCCTGTCCTAATACAATATTCAATTTTGTCGTTACATAATTCGTATTTCGTATTTTTACATAATTGGTACTATACTACATATTTTAGTATTTTCACGCAATCGTTTTTTATTATATTAATTTTATTCAATTGTATTTCATATTTTTTATGAAAAGAAATGTTAAAAAAAATCAGCATTTTCCCCCTATTATTACTGCGTGCTGTCCTCCACCCCCTTTGAAGGCTAATTTTTTCCGTCCCAGCGTCTGCTTCAGTTGCCTCAGTTGGCGGGAAGGGCGCGCCAGCAACTGAGATCAGCTTCAGGTGTGAAAAGATCGTGACTTTTAACCTCAATTTTGGAGAAACTTCGATCCCAAGGTAACATTCAATGAGAATTTCACGTTCGGATTTTTGCTAGTGGTAGTTTCACTGGTTTTATCATTCTTCTATTGTTATTTTTTAATAGTCTGGCTGCAAAGAACTACCATTCTGAATAGCAATACATGAAGCTTGGGAAAGTTGTACAGTGCGAAGTGTGTATAAATTATGCTCTCCCAAAAGATTTTTAAGACGTTTGTATTATTTTTAAAAATTTTTTTAAATGTTACTGTTTTCATTACATATTTATGTACATATGTTGATGTTCCATACTACATACATTTTTCCGGTCTCTATTTACAAGAAGTGAATCGTCTGGAAAGGAATTTCAAGAAATGTGTTACCAAATGAGTGGTACGTAGGCCCTTTAGGCGTTTAATGGTACCGAACACTGAGCGCACCATGCAAAGAAATGGGAAGCAATTTCCGAAAAGAAGAAGAAGAGCAACAAAACAACTCCGGTCCGGAGGGAAGCCCTCCGCGGAGAAATAAAAGGCGATCGATGCGGTCGGCGGAGGGGGCCGAGCGCGGGCGGGGAGAGCCGAAGCGGGAGGCGGCGCCCGCCGCAGCCGGCCAGTCGCCGAGCGGAGGCCAGGCCGTCTGGAGGCGCGAGCGGAGGCGGCAGTTGCGGGCTCGACGCCCGCGCCGACGCATGCTGGGGGGTGTCGCTGTCGCCTTTGGCCTTGGGAACAGCTGAGCGGCGGGGCGCGCGCGCGGGCGGGCGCGCGTGCGTGCTGGCATCGGACGAGGCGGCCAGCTGTCCGTCGCTCGCCGCCCTCTGGCGCCGGGACGACGACGGCGGCGGCGGCGGGGCCCGGGGGGCCGGGCGCCGGGGGCTGGCTGGGCCCGAGGGTGCTGCCTGCCTGTCTGTGCGCCTACATGCTCGGGTGCTCAAGAGGCGCTGGAAGCCCAAAAGGTGCGCTCATCTCTTCTTCTTTCTTCTTTCTTCTTCTTCTTCTTCTTCTTCTTCTTCTTCTTCTTCTTCTTCTTCTTCTTCTTCTTCTTCTACTCCTTCTTTTCTTCTTCTTCTTCTTCTTTTTTATTATTTTTATTATTATTATTATTTTCGTCTCTGGCGAAATCAATGATTTAAATGGTCTTTTGTTTATCGCATTAAATGCACAGCAGTCCTTTTCATTATAAGGTAGCATGGATAAGAGGTAATTATTTTTTTTTTAAATGGCTTGATGTGACTATGATATTATTTGTAGGTGGATACTCCCACAAAACTTCCAATTCTTTGCACAAAAGAGGTGTCCTTTTTTAATACCCTCATAAAAATAGTTTGTAGAGAAATCAATCGACATTCGGGGATTGCAACCTCGTTTTTAATTTATCAACTTAGACATTATAGTAAAATGGAAACGACGTTCCGTAATTATTAATAGCATAAATTGAACAGTCAGGTTCAAAATAATCAGGGAATTGTATTTGGTGGTTCCAATAAAAATGCATGTGTAATTTAATGAGGCGTTGACATCTGTTTATTGCTGCACTAGTCTTGCTCGCCATCCCTTCTGCATTGGCAGCGTGCGTCAGCGATGCGTTTTAAAGGCACCCCAGCGCTGGGGGGGAACATGCGAAGGGGGGGGAAAACAAAAAAAATCCCCGGGGGGCTGAACAGCGCTTCAAATCTTTTGCCGAAGGGCAGTAAAGTTGTTCATTGTTTAAATTCAGTTCCCGATGCAGCGACACGAGACATGTTGTGGTTTGTTGTGGGGCAAATTTAACGGGACGGTAAATTCGCTAAATCCAACTCAAATGTGAAGGTTTTCCCAGTTGGGTGTGGAAGAGAAAGGAGTGCCCATGCTGCGGACTACTCGCTCTATCCCTCCACGATTTCGCACACACAATAACAACCCAATTAACACACCTAGTACTCACAATTCCCGCTCACGTTACGCCTTTTAACGCAATTTATCACCCTCTCGACATTTCTTTCATGACGCCTAAGAGCGTTAGCTGATAGTATAGAGATACTCCTTTTCTTGTGTGGTTTGTCATGAAAATGATGCGTCTGTTGCTTGTTGCCACGTGACCGCGCCCTGTCCCAAAGCCTTTTTTTCCCGTGGGGTGCGCGCACCCCTCTCTGTCGCATTGGGGGTGCGGCCGGGGCCCTTTGGGGCCCCTCCTCTTAACCCCCCCCGCCCCCCCTCGCCTCGCCCCTCGCCCGCCCCCCCGCCCGCCCCTCGCCTCGCCCCCGCCCCCCCTCGCCCGTCCCCCGCCCTCCCCCGCCTGCCCCCCGCCTCCCCGACCCCCTCTCGCCCGCTGCATCTTGCGTCCGCCCCCCTCGCCTCCCCCATCTCCCTTCCCCCCCGCCTCTGCCCCCTCTCCCCTTCCCCCCCGTATGGCCTCCCCCCGCCTGCGCCCGTCCCCTCGCCCGTCTCGCCTCGTCTTCTTGCCTCGCCCCGCCCCGCCTCCCCGCCTCGCCCCTCGCCATCCCCTCGCCCCTCGCCCCCCGCCCCCCCCCCCCCTCGCCCTCCCCCCGCCTCACCTCCCCCCCTCGCCTCCCCCCCCCTCCCCTCCCGCCCCCTCTCTCGCCTGTCCTCTCGCCCCCCCCTCGCCTCGCCCCTGCCCCTCCCCATCGCCCATCGCCCCTCGCCCATCGCGCCTGCCCCCGCCCCCGCCTCCCCCCCCGCCCTCCCCTCGCCCCCCCTCGCCTCCCCTCGCCCTCCCCCCCCTCACCTCGCCTCCCCCCGCCTCGCCCCCCGCCTCCCCCCGCCCCACCCTCCCCGCCCCCCGCCTCCCCCCCCCTCGCCCCCCTCCCCCCGCCTCACCCCCGCCCGCCCCTCGCCCCCCCCGCCTCGCCCCCGCCTCCCCCCGCCTCACCTCCCGCCCCTCGTCTCTCGCCTGGCCTCGCATCTTGCGTCTCGCCTTGCCTCGCCTCTCGCCCCGTCTCGCCCACCCCTTCACGCCGCCCCCCTCACCTCTCGCTTACCTCCCCTCCGCCCCGTTTTCGCCTTTCCTCGTCGGCCTCCCCTCCCCCGCCTCCCATCCCGCCCTCGTCGCCCCGCCCGCCGCGGCGAAACGGGAGGGTTCACAGTGATGGCAAAAAAATCCTTGTTTCTAAAACATTGATGTATTAACATTCTGTTTTCCTTTCAATATTTTGTTCAGATTGATATATTTGTCAAGAAATACGGATGCTTTCAAAAAACATTTCTCATTATATAAATAAAATTTCCAGTATCTAATTTTTTTGTTCATTGCTCGGAATCAACGGCCACTGACAACTGTCATTGTTGCCGGCCACCAGGCATCACGAAACCGTTTGACCGGGAGAGGTGGCTCAGGGCATTAACTGGTGTCCTTGCGGTGCCTCTGATTGAGAGATCCTGGGATTCAGACCCGACGGTAGTAGATTTTTGATATAGATAAAAGCTGGGGCCAGTACTGTGGCTTCGGAGAGAAAATTTTAGCGACCGGCTGCTCTGATCGGGAGTTTTCGTGGTTTCTCCCATCAACCCCCCCCAATGCCGGAGCAGTACCCTCCCAAACGGACACGGACCCCGTGCGATTTTCCTTCCTCCCTGTCCCATCCCTCCCCCACTCCCCCACAACTGCCCACTACCACATGCCGGGGGGACCGGTCGGAGCTTAACTTTCGCATTTAGTCGGTAAGTAGAACGTTTTGTAATGCTGCGGGAAAACGGCGATTTTTTTTACAGAGAAACGGATGTCAGACGTTTTGCCTTAATTCAGCTGAATTTTTTCGCGTACTGTTCATGCGGTAAGTAGAACGTTTTGTAATGCTGCGGGAAAACGGCGATTTTTTTTACAGAGAAACTCTTTCTTGTATGACGCTGGTGATGTAGTGAATTATGTTGTTCATATATGTTGTAAATTACTTCCTTTAACACGTTGTGCAGTCAGAGTCCATGTATTCTGGGTCCTTGATTCCAAAATACAAAACAACAACAAAATAAAACGATTGACGGCAGAACGGCTGTCAGTTCGTGTGTGTCCTTGTCTGTGGTCAACGCTAGCGCCTAACTCGCTCAGATGATTTTCTCCAAAATTGGTATTCCGAGATTGATTTGAACGAACGTGGGGGCTTCGAAGTTGGAAACGAATATTTTGATTTTTGGGGTTACTTTACATGAAGCTTCAACATTTACAATTTTTATTTTAAATGTGGCACCAAATGCTATGATTAAATGTCCTCATGTGGCTCATAGAGAACTCGTAAAAAATGGCGCATTTTCCTTGAAATTCCAGTTTTTTGGAAAATTGCATAAGTTCAATATTATTTTGTAATATATTTATTTGGTATTTAAATGTCACTGACCATCAAAAAGAGAAAAAAAATTAACAGATATATAATTGTGGCAAATACGGTAATTCGGTTTCGGGTCAATGATCCCCATGATGGGGACCCATCCTTACCAGGCTTCCGGCCAGTTTCCGTGACCCAACCGCTGAGATGATTTCTAGTTCGCTTCTGGACAAATTACTATGCTTTACTATGGTTCTTACTAAACTTCTGTTTTATTGAACTACCTTTTGCTAGTTGTAGTAGGAGTAGGGCCGGAGGTATGAGTTACTCTTTTGTTAGAAATACTAAAACTACTCCGCTCTACTCCGCAGCGAGAAAGTAAAATGAAGTCTGTAGTTCGTTTAGGGATGCAAATAAGCATTCTCTGACTTGGAAGCAAACATGTCTAGTTTTTAAAAATTCTTTTTTATTTGTTGTTTTAAAAGTTTTTTGTTTTCCTTTTATTATATTTATTTTTCCCCATTGTAATCTGTCATTTGTTGTTTTCGGTTTCATAAAAATATTACGTTAGCATTTTCATACTTGGATTTAGGATTTACAACCCCGTTTTATACTCAAATTAATCTTTAAAAAGTTCTAGTTTAAATTAAAATTTTTTTGATATTATATTGTGTTTGTCAGTTTTAATTTCTTTTATTATTTGTAATTTTTTCGCGGAATATAATTTAAAATAAATTGGATCGTAATTTCACTTAGTTTCTATTTGACTAGCGCAGTACTCCCTGGCAGGCGGACTAATAACCACAGCCACCTGCGGCAGCATGCGAGGGCAGGGTAGGGGGCCTTGGCTGAATTCTACATGTCAACTGCCACACAACGATTCAGTGTAAAAGTTTCACTCATAAAAGTCGTAGAAAAAGTACCGTATGAAACGATGTAATAGGTATTAATACACTCGTGTGAAGTTTGCGATACGAGCGAGGAACGATCGCGTATGAAAATACCACACTAGTGTATTAATACCCATCATTACATCATCGTTTCATAATGTACTATTGTGGTTCAAGGGTGGGGAAGTGATTTTGAAGCTCCAGAAAACGTGCGCAGATTGAATTTTTCCTCATAAACGTCACATACAGGTTTTACTGTTCTTTGTCTAAAAATTAATCAAAATCAAATTAAGATTCTGCAAATGATTTCCGTTCAATAGAGGATAATGTTTATGTTCAGTGAGGATTTTGATTAAAAAAATTATATATCTCTTGAGAGAAATTTAAGTAAATACTCGATGTTTGAGGACGAAACGATTGATTGAATTGCATAAAACGAGTGCCAGGAAGAATGCAACAATGATATAAGGCAGCTCATCATTCACAGAAGATAAGTGTCCAAAAGCATCTGCTTTGGTGATACCATTTGCAGCTTCTCCGAGTGCGGATTAAAAGTGAAGAAAAGTCACTGCTCCTGGAAGCCCCACCGCTCCTGGAGAATGTGACCTGAGGAGTCAATTTCCTCAACCCTCCTCACCGCGTTCTCTAGAGAATCTTCCTGGACTCGGTGCACCACCTGCTGCTTTTGTTTCGGCGACTTCACAAAGACACACCGATTACTTGGAATTGGTCACAATCTCTCTGGTTGGAATGCTTGCGTTCAAAAGCAGTTCATCCACGCGCTTGTAAAAAAGCGGGGTGTATTTAATTTACGTCACGAATTCATTCATTGCGCCCGAACTCATATTGTAACTCATATTTAAGCTGAGACAACCACTTGCAAATGTACAGGGTGAGTCACGTAACTTTAGCACCTCCTGCAATTTTTAAACTGTTGAAGTTGTTGCAATGCAGTTTTCACGGAAATGCGCTAGGGAATGTGGCTAGTTTATTTATGTATTCCTTTCCATTTTATCACTTGTATTTTACGAGATGCTGAGATGACTTTTTTCAAATGGAACTATACATACTTTTACTTTCTTGTATACGTACGTATATACGGAGTATAGAGACGTTATATAATGCTGCGGAAAATCGGTTTCGAGATTTCAACGGAAATACACGTTTTGGGGTCCCCTGATTCCGAAAACGTGTTGTTTCTTCAAAACGACCGTCCGTCCGTCCGTCTGTGAACATCACTAGTGCCTCCGCTCCGCTCGAGGCGCAGCGATTTTGAAAAAACTTTCTTCAAAATTTGGGGGTACTTTACATGAAGCGCCCCGGAGGGCGATGTAGAGGGGAAGAGGGAGAGCGAGTGGGGGCGGTGAGTACGAGTGGCGTGCGGACCCCGCCCGGAACTCGACGCCGGGGCCTCGGGATCGATGCGGCCTCCGCTCTTCCGTCGGCTGCTGCTCCACAGGCGGGGGGGATGGGGCCGCCCCTCCCTCTGCCCCTCCCCGACTCCAACGCTTGCTACAGCAGTTGAAATCCGTTCATTTGCCTTCTTTCTCACGAAGTTTAGGTCTCTTTCGTCGCTGTCAATTTCACCACCTCTCTTTTTACTGCGTATCATTTTCATCAAGACTCTGAATATAAAAATTATAGATAGATATAAGAATTATTTAATTTTAGTTTTTACTTTTTCCCGTATTACTTACGTAAAATAGAGAAAGTATTGTAATGGTGCGGAAACAACGGCAATTTTTCTACTCGAAAATTCGTATTGCGGGGTCTAAAAGTGAATAAATCTTGTTCCAATGCGTAATGAATTACTTCCTTTAACACGTTCTGTAGTCAGAATGCACGTTTTGTGGATCTTTGATACCGCAACATTTGTGAACGGCACAACGTTTGCCCATTTGGCTGTAAACAATGCTGCTGACGAACCGGTAAGATTTTCAACCGAAATTAATATTCCTCGAACGTTTGCCTTCTATTACGGTCCCTTGACTTTTAAAATGATATAATAATTTCTTGAGATACTTTACATGAAACATTAACATTTTCAAAATTTTCTCGCAAATTGCTCCAAATTTTCTGATTAATCTTTGTTCTTGGATAACGAATGAGTAGTTTAATAATGACCTAGGTATCATTTTCATCGAAATATCTGTTTGTTTGAAAAATTGCAAAAAGTTAGATTTTTTCGGCGTCTTCCTACAACTACAATATTGAAGGTAAAACTACAATATAATATTTAAATGATAAAATGCGATAGATGTATTGCTTTATTTTTGTGCTTTTATAAGGCGATATGTAGGATGACCTGTCGCTCTGACTGTTTCATTTAAACACTTCTTTCACTTAGAAAAGGTTTGATCGCTGATTATGTTATCATCGTTAAAATATTAAAAGCTCACTTCAACTTAATCAAGGCAAGATTGTGTGCAATTATCCTTGCTGTCTGTATAATGTACTGCGAATACTGTAACAGTTGAGATTTATGTTATTTTCTTTTGTAGATGTAAGAAATGAATGCAATATTATAATATTACGTACCCATTCCGAATACTGTGAGAATGCTAATGCTGCCATAGCACTACTTGTTTTCAGTGCAATAACGTTCACCGTTTTCTAAATAACCGAAACTCGTGCCAGGCAATGTTGGTAGTAAACCTGTTAACGACAAACGCTATAATTTCTTGAACGCTTAGTAGAGAATGAGGTCGAATTGACGTTGCCCTGAAGGAATATAATATTCAGCCAATATTATGTTCTTTGTTTTGGCAGTTGTGCCTGCCTCAGGCCGTGTGTCAGACAGCGTTACGAATTCTCACGTCTCTGGTTACTTGCTCTTTGCCCAGAGGCGGATTTTCAGAGGAGACAAGGAAGGCCAGGCCTCCCCATAAAATTGAACACTAAAAGACGTATTTTTTAAACTTGAAAATTGTTAGTATTAACTTCGTCTAAAATTGACATCACTGTTTACGGCTGGCGAGTAAACATTTAATAGAAGTCGTTTCTCTCGCTGCAAACATAGCATTACAATTCTAGATGGACCCAAGCAGTCCTATGGGTTACACAAAGGTAGTACCACCAAGTACTAACACTGCTTGTGTCTGAAGGATATACTAGCCAAAGTGACAGCTAGTGCTGGCAACATAACTAAAAGTTCTGTGGTCGTTGTGCCCTCCAGCCCATTAGACTCCCTTCCTGCATTCGTTCGTTTGCAGTTGGCTAACTTGTAAATAGCTTCGACGCTTTCTTTTGTGACATTCTCGTCCGACAAAAATATAGTGCGCCACGAGAAATAATTGAAATTAGAAAGTGCAGTGTTATGTGCTCTTTTGTAAAAATTCCTTTCTTCTATAAACATTAACTTTTTGTGTGATAAATATTATGTTTATTTTAAAATCGAGACTTGAATGTGAGATACGTACCAGTGTACGTGTTTCCGGCTTAAAATCATTTTTCTTTCTATTTACATTCGTGGCAGTTTTCTTTTATTGATTGTGAGAGCATGTTAAGAGATTTTCCACGTACGTAATTAAATTTAAATATGTCCCGGACTCGCGTACGTGCATATACCCCAGCCAAATTCTTAAATTTCCGCATAGTGATGTCTTCACAGGAGCCATAACCTAACACTTTACGAAGAGGCTAGGCTGAACAGCTGTCGCGGCGGAGGAATACTTGTCATAATTACATGTGATGTTCACTTGTTACGCGAACTCTCAATTTGGCTCATCCTTAGGAAAGTCCTTCTATACCGGCGGCCCAAGCTGACGCGTGCCTCCTTTGTTGCCATGACAACGTCCCTTCCCCAATGAGAAAAAAGATTCGCATCGTTTTGTGCAGCTTTGGAGTTGGTTTCGCACGGAGGCTTCCCCGCGTCTGGCCTCCTCCTGTGGAGGCGTGTTGCGGTCACAGACAGTGGGTGCCGGATACATTGTGTGGCAAATCTAGTATTTCCGTGGACACAATAAAATCTTTATTGGAAGTGCCGTTTTCGCGAAGAAGTAATCCTAAAAGAGAAATATTAAATCTACTTCTCTTATTTGGAATGTCGCCAATAGCACTTTCCCAGTAAACCAAAGTGTCATTGACTTTTAATGTCAGAATATGTTTCCGTGGCTGAATTTGTCCGGGCCTCCCCAAGTTTTGAACCCACCGTCCGCCACTGTCTTTGCCCGTGGTTTGCTGCAAATCTATTACCGGATTTTCGTCAAAATATGAATAATAACTAGTGATGTTACAGAATGGTACAGACCTTCTCGTACTATTTAGTTTTCTAATTTCTTTGGTCAATTTTTGTTGAAAATTTTGGAGCCGTTCTTAAGAAACTGTTAACCGTAACTGTAAGTGTGAAATTTGAAGTTATTTTTCACAGAAAACGTTTTAGTAGTCGAAAAACATAATTGGAAGTCACTTCAAGCTCTTCCACTTACAAATGAAACAGTGTATACAAATTTCTCCAAATGTGCATATTCAAGGCGAGGGAGTTATTTAAAAACTCGTGGTGCTAAAACAGCACGTACTTTCGTTCCCGTACTTTCACGCAAAATTACGCAAAAAGTAAAAAAAAAAAAAAAATCGAAAAAAGTATCAATTATTTCAAAATCTATCTTTAAATAACAGATTTCATTAAGGGAAAAAATCTGTATCTTTGATATTTTAGTTGTAGGTAGACTCCGAAACAATTTTGAAACTTTCAAAAATTCAGAGTTTTCAACAAACATGAGACTTGCACCATTCTCTTTAACGTCCTTCATACTATCCAATGAAAATTTTAATCCAAAATGTTGAAGCCATTTTTCTGAAAATTTGGAAAATGTCCCAAGAGTTTTAAATTGAAGGATCCGCGACACCAGCCAGAACGATTCAAGAATATCAATTTTGGAGAAAATCGGCTGGACGGTTTAGCCGCTAGCGTTGCGCACAGACGGACGTTTTGCTGTCATTCGATTTTTCGGCATCAAGGACCCAACAAACATGGATTCTGATCACACCACGGGTTAGAGAATTTCTTTTTAATTTAGCAACTGGATGTATGCACTTTTTCGTTACCAGGCCCTATAATGAAAGTTTTTCTGCTGAAAATTCGCCGTTTTTTCGCGCAGCACTTTCTTTCATAACTTTCTCTCTACTGCTTAAGCTGTAGCGACATAGTAAAAGCACGTTTTCGGTACCAAAGACCCACAATTCCTGAAATCTGATTACATTACATGTTAGAGAATGTAATTAATTACATATTGTATTAGGATTTATGTAGTTTTTCTGTATCAGGGCCCCACAATATATGAAGTACGTATACGACGCAGTAAAAAGAAAAAAATTAAAACCTTTAGAGGACTGGCAACAATATTTTGCAAAACGTATGATGGTTGACAAATTTTGTTTAAATTTTCATAAATAATGGCTGTTGTACATGTCTGAAATTTTTTTTCTGTATAACCAATAAAGGGTAAAAAATTAATCTATCAATCAATCTTCCTCTTCGTATTCTTGGCTGTGCAGAGCTGTACTGCTGGAGCAGTACAGCTCTGAAGAAGGCCACAAGAAGATGGCCGAAGCTCATCCACCACGACAGACGCGGCTCATCCCGGACAACCAAGAACACAATGACTCCGGCCGCGGAAGTCTGCGAATCCAATCTTTCTCTTCCTGTTTCCCTCAACCCCCTCTCTCCCTCTTTCATTCTGTTTCATTCTATTTCTCACTTTCTTTCTCTGATTTCTCTCTCTTGTTTCTTTTTTCTATGGGTCTCTCTCTTCCTCTGGGCTCTCCTTTCTCCGGGCTCTCTCATTCTCTGGGTATCTCTCCCTCCCTCTCTCTCTCATTTTCTGGGTATATCCTCTCTCTCTCTCTCTCTCTCTCTCTTATTCTCTGGGTATCTCTCTCTGTCTCTCTGAGTCTGTTTGGCTGCTTGTCCAAGACATCATCACCTCGCCTGGCCGTCGAATCCTCACTTCGGATGAGGACCTAAAGGGTTTATCTGTGCTATGGGAGCCGCTTTGTTTTTTAAGAACTCCCAAATGTCCAAGTGACTAGTAAGTGAACGAATTCCAGCCTGCTGATTCAAGAAGCAGCTTCTGACTACGTGCTGCGTAACTAAGCTTTTCGTTTTATCCTTATATAATTACAATAGGCTCCGTTACATAATTACTATAGATATCCTTATAGAGCCAACTCCGGTTGTGAAGAACATCTGGGGACTCACATGTTTGGTTCAGTATATCCGATTATGTCAAAATTAAATAGAATTTCTTCACAATGATTGATGTTATTAAAATAGAAATAAAGCAAACATTACGGATTATCAGCACGAACTGAAAATTTCACTTTCTTCTTTTGTCCTTAAAAAATCAATTATTTTCAAATATTTTCTACATACAGTTTTCATTTATAATTTCCCTAAATCCTTCTCCCAGCTCCCAGCCAGAGTTCCTGCTCTCTCCATACTTTATTTTGCATTGTCCTCTGTTTCTAAGTATCATAATGCAGTCTTGACACCTGTCAATGCCTTTTCCATTGTTGGAACACCGCCCCACTCTCCGAAGGTCCTTTTACTCGCCTAATAACATTCGAGATCCAGTTGACTTAAAGGACGTTGTATTTCGTACATATGGCTGAGGTTCAGTTTCATTATAACTGAATCCTCTTATGCTTATTTGTAATGTAAGTGAAACGGGATCAGTTACTCAAGTTCACTATAACCGAGGATTCAGTATATCCGAGTTCGCTATACCCGGAATTGACTGTATATCATTACAACGGTTCTGTGATTGATTCATTCATTCTTTCGTGTTTCCGGGCGCGTCAAATGCCGTCCCGTTAGTGTAGTGCATGTTTTTTCTCGGCAGATGGCGGTGATCTTCCCCAACTCTCCCACCAACGGGGCACCACCCCAGCCGGGACAAGCTCTAAGCTCCCGACCGGTCTCCCGGAATATGTGGTAGTGTAGTGCATGTTTGTGTAAATAGCGAGGATAGGACAAGGAAGAGGAAGGTAAGATCGCGCGCGGTCCGTGGCCCGTTTCTTAGGGTACTGCTTCGGCATTTGCCTGGTGTTGATCGGAGAAACCTCGGAAAAGTACCGATCAGAGCAGCCGGCCGCTAGAATTCTCCTGCAGACAGCGACTCAATTCGACCTAGCTGAAGAGCTAGTGCCGAAAATCTTGCCGCCGTCAGGACTCGAACGTAGGACCTCGCGGTCAGAGGCGCTGCAGTGACATCAGTTGATGCAGTGAGCTACCGCTGCCGGTAATGGTTCTGTGCTAGGAAAGGGCCTGGGGGAGCGCTTGCAATGCCGGGATATTGGCAACTTCCCCATCTGCTCTTTATCCGCCGGGGCAAAGCCGACGGTGGGCGTCCGTCAGCGGTCGGGTGCAGCTGCGAGCGCCAGCGCCGAAGTGGCGAGACCGGGAGTTGGCCCTCGCCGAAATGCGACTGCGCGCGCCTCCACTCGCCCAGAAGCAGGGGGAGGAAGTAACGTCGAAGGCTCCACTTGACATCTCATTCAATCAATTCCAAAATGAAACGGTTTTGCTTCTACGATTATTGTTTGAATGCAACTACGTGAATGACAGGATTGGGCACTTGATTAAAGAAAGTGTGTTTGGGATGTGGACGCATCTACAGGGACTGCGAAGCCCCTGGAGTGTCACGCCTCGCTTGGTGCGGAGCCGGGGCGGGGGCAGGGAATAGGCGAGGGGGGGCGCGGGGCGGGGGTGGTGCGGTGCGGAGCGGAATGGGCGTGGCGTGGGGGGCGGGGCGTGACGGATCGGGGGCGGGAGCGGGGCGGGGGCGGGGCGCGGGCGCGACTGGGGGGGGTTGTGGCGGAGCAAGGTAGAAGGGGCAGGGCGGAGCGGAGGGGCGTGGCGGGGAGGGCGGGGCGGGGCGGGGCGGGGCGGGTTGTGGCGGAGCAAGGTAGAGGGGCAGGGCGCGCGCGACGCGCCCAAGGCCCCCGGGGCGCCCGCGTGACTCAGCGCCGGGCGATGCGCCGCGAGGAGGAAGGCGCCGCGCGCCGCTCGCCCTGCGCATGCGCGCCCGCACAGCCATTTAAGCGCCACTACTACCACAACCACGATTCATCGAAAAACCGAAATCGATATTTTTGACACGGATTAATGAAGACGTCGAATAATTTTTCCGATTTTTAGCTCGATTATTTTAATTCAAATATTAATGTTTAAAACGAGCGAAATATGAAAGTACATCTCTACTTTTGAACTTTAGCAATGGAATTCCTCGTCTCTACATTTTAATCTGCCCAGTTTATGTATCTATTCCATATTGTTTACTTGAAGTTCTATTATTGAAATTTATATTATATAAAAATGTTTTTGTAAAAGAATTTTATTTATTTTGTCGTTTATTAGAAGAAAATAAAATAATTGAGATTTGTTCGATTAAGTAGTTGCATTTTATTTGTGCAAAAACTCTGTGTATTACATTCTTATGAATTTAATTTAAAAACGTTAACGTTATTTTAATTGGCAAACATGGTTTTTCTGACTTCGTTAAAATACCAACTGAAATTGACTTAATCAAATGTTTAATTAATAAATTTTAACAAGACGGAAAATTGAAAATGATTCGCATTACCGTGATAGGTTTTCTTAAAATAAGTTGTTACGAAACGATTTGTTAATTTACAAATTAAAAATACTCTTTTATGCATTTTACTCATTATTTAAATTAATGGGTTGTATAACATTAATCGATTAATTGGGAACGATTAATCAATGCATATTAATTCAATAAAATAATGATCATTTATATATTAATCGATTAGTTTTTAATAATCGCCCATCGCTAAAACGAAGTTGCCGAGGTGGACATCATTTGGTTGCGCCGACATAGCACCTTCTTCGGCGCAACTTTAAATTGTGGCTGATTTGTACTGGCATGGGCTCTTCGAAATGCCCTCCTTCTTCCCTGATACACAATTCGCCTCGTGGTTGCACGGAAGAAGATACTCAATGCAATACTTTCCGTTTATTCCTGATACCTACGATAGATAGATAGATAGATAGATAGATAGATAGATAGATAGATATTATTTCTGCAGGTAGGTATATAAACCTGGTAACAGAACACTACAATTTACATATTAAATTAGGAATATTAACTGTAAATTACTTAACAATGTAATTTTAAATAATTTAAAGACAATAATAATAATAATAATAATAATAATAATAATAATAATATGCTAACAATAATAGTTTTAACTACATTTTATGGCTGATCTGCACAGTTATTTTAAACTATTAAATACAAGGTTACACGACTTTTTAATTACACTTCACTTCACAACATTTGCAATTCACTACTCTTTCTACTTCTATACTGCACAACACGTCACCACACTTCAATACAATACTACTTTGAATATAATTATATATTTAATAAATCAACACATTTAATAGTAGTTAACACAATAATTATAATTATTATTATTATTATAGCAATAAAACAATAATAAGCAAATAATAACTGTTATAATAAGCCTAACTTACTAAATTAATAAAGTTTACAAAAATCAGTAGTTAATTTCTTTTAAAATCTTTGAACACCATGATCACCACGGCCATCTGTTTCGTTACCTTGCCGCTCTGTTGTCGCGCAGACACGAGAGAATTTAAACCCAAAGGCCCCGAAGGCCAAAGGCGAGTAGTCTGAGGTGCGCTGATCTCGCTGGCCACTTTTGAGGTCCACCTTCGTGACACCTCAACTGTCAGTATTGCACTTCAGTAGATAATGCAGCGGCGCTCCATTGTGCTGAAAATACATGGTAAACTTAGTTACACGACGGCACGCTTAGTTGAAAGGAAATTTCCTGCTGTACTCTTTGCCACATGCAACCGCGAAGAGACTCTTCTTACACTGGTTGATGGCCTTTCTTCGGCTTCCCTCACTACAAGGTCACTTTGCTTCTTGCGAATCGAAAGAAAAAAAACCGCGTTAGGAGGTCGGAGAGAATGAACAGGTTTCTCGCAACCTCAATTAATGCGCCTTTATGCGTCACAGTGCCATTAGGAAATCGTTTGCATGAATCTTTTCACACTGTGCTGACAAAATCATGAATAAAGTATTTTAAGGTAGTAGATTGACACGGTAAACACGTACACGATTCCCAGTTTCATTTTTCAAAATAAAGGAAAGATTTCAGCATTTTTTAATTTTTTAAATTTATTTTATTTACTTTACGTCAAAAAAACAGTTGAAACTGCGTATGACATGCTATGGGGAGAAGTGAATTCTGTGCACATTTTTAAAATTCTGTGATCCCTACACTGAGTCATATACTACATAAATTTTAAAAATAAAAAAAAGCTCTCATGTAATAACATCTATTTTCAAGGATAAATAAGCAATTAATTTTGGGCTCTTATCCATGATGTCCTTCGTCAAGAAATAATACTTCCTGCCGCAACAACATGGAAACGATCATTTGAATAACTATATTTCCCAATGAATTCTAGAAGACGTGCACAGATAATGAAGTTACATTTATTGTCGTTCATGTATTACATTGAAGTGTCGCTTTCAAATCTTCTCTCGCCCTATGGAGTACCAACTACAGTTGACTTCGGTTATAGTGAACCCTCGGTTATAGGGTTCCCTTTATTCGGTTATAGTGAATCTGAACCTCGGCTATAGTGAACGTAGAAAATACAACGTCCTGGAAATTAATTCCCTCCTGGAAAAGAATATATCGTCTCAGTGCCACAAATTCAAATACTAGCCAGGTTGAAAAAAATATCGTCGGCCAAAGGTCATAATAGAAGAAGTCCCACCTGAGGTGAGGAATAGGCACCTTACTGATGTTGATTCAGTGGTCTTCAATCATTCCAACCTTCAATCATTCAAGCTGGTCTTCAAGCAAGTGGTCTTCAATCATTCCAACCTTACTGATGACCTTGTGACAATGTTTCACTGCGGAAACAAAGGCCGGTGTAGGCTACAACTGGAGGTGGTGATACGCGGTATTCCGCGGGACAAAGCGGGAATGATTGCTGATTTACCCTTGAAAATATATTTTATTACATCGGAGCGCATATTTTGTTAACAATCCTTGCAAAAAACGCTCATCTTCTATATTCAAAATTAAACTAGTATGTAGCTTTGTGCACGGATCACAGAATCATGAAAAACCGGCACAAAATCTCTCCCCATGTAGCACGTCCCGTAGCTTTTAACTGTTTTTGACGTAAATTAATAAATAAAATAAATAAAGGTTCGTTGAAAACCCTGATTTTTCAAAATTGGGAACGCTCAACACTTTTTCGGCCTCTTCCTACCACGAAAATATTAAAAAAGCCCATCTCGATCGGGTTTTTGTCGTTTCCCTGATTCATTGAGCAAATGCTGAGATGGCACCTTGATTTGCTTCTGGACGTAAATGTAGCTTCACTATGCGCACGTTTTTTTGAACTTTCCTTTTGCTTGTAGTGGTAGTAGAGCTTGGGTGAATTTCTAGTTTGTTAAAAATACAGAAAAATCAAATTTGTTTGTTCCTTTACCGTTAAAAATTAGTTGTCTATAATTTGGCAACGTAAATATAGTTTTTGAAATGTTAATCCCTCGCTTTTTAAAATTTGTTATTATTATTATTATTATTATTATTATTATTATTACTATTATTATTATTGTTATTATTCATCTTTCAACTATTAACAGTTAAATTGTTGGGAAGGGATTCTGAAACTCAAGAAAGCGTGCGCAGATGATTTTCTCCCCCATACGTCACATACAGTTTTGGACTGTTTTTTGACTAAATAAATAAACAAATAAACAAAGATATAGATTTTTCCGCTAATGAAATTTGTTCCTTAAACATAGATTTTGAAATAAGATTATGTACAGTTTGTCGAAAATTTGTGTACTTATCGCGTAATTTTGCGTGAAAATACGGACGAGATAGTAGGAGCTGTTTTAGCACCACTAGTTTTTTTTCTCGATTTGCGTCTCCCTATTCGTAGAATTGATATGTGATTTTAAAACAATTTTAGAAGAGTAAAATATTGTCCTGCATGCTACTTTTCATTTAAAAATTTGGAGCCGTCGTTCAGAAAATGTCGTTTGAGCGTTTTTGAAAACGCGACAGAAATCTCATTTCTACAGAAAAGTTTTGAGTTATCGAGAAACTTCATTTGAAATAATTTGAAATACTTGTACTCACTAAGGTGAGGAATTATATGCACTGATAATCTACAAAATATGTACGCAATTTTGCAGTAAAAACGCGCAGGTATGCACTAAAATATTCCCCATAAAGCCATGGAGTGCGCTGAGGGAGAGGCAGGGAAAAAGTTTGAAAGGAGCCCCGTAGAGATTTGTAATAAAACCTTTTAATTTCGTAATTCTGTTCAATCTGTGTGGCAACTCGTTCATCAAAATCCTCCGGTGGTCTTGTGTGAGGAGACGCTCAACCATGGTTGTGACGACGGGTGTTGCCTGCAGAGGGGAAATATTATATTGTGTCTACGGGATAATTAGAGTAGTAATGGGCCAGACGATCTATGGATTAAACGCATACCTATATTTTTCCAATTGTATATCATATTTTGCACTGTTGTATGTATTAACGGTAATTTATTAAGCAATGTCTAATTATTAATAATATAATTATGCATATATGGTGATCTATATATTTATAGACAGTCAATTTGTGTGTAAAAAATGAGAAAACCTCATAAATTATTTCAATTTATACAAAAATGAGTTAGAAGAAAAAGAAAAATGTATAATATTGAGGTGAGCACCATCATTATCTGCCATGGATTTCAAATAAATTAAACTATAATTATATAATAATGTTTGGGTTTGTATTGTTTTTATAGTAGCTGACGACGGGAACAAGACAGGTTCCCGAAACGTAATAATAAAGAAATATTTTTTATGAGGTTTTCTCAAATTCTTACACAAAATTTGACTGTCTATAAATATATAGAGAACCATATATGCATAATTATGTTATTAGTAATAATATTATGACTGCTTATGTTTCTTGTTGATGTTGTGTTTCGAGTAATTAATCTTCTATTAAGATTAGATAGAAAAGATATAGAAGGGAATTGATAAGACAACTATCATTTCCTTTAGTTGGTAACCATCTACACACTGTCATGGCATTTCCCGCTTCTCCTGAACTGCGTACACACACTGACTCCAAGTCTGATACTGCTTTCATTGATATCAGTCAGACCTTCGATAAAGTTTGACTTATGGGACTTCTTTACAAAATAAAAAAGATGTCTACCTCATCAATGGTACATAATTCTCAGCTTCCATGTGACAAACAGACCCTTTGAAGTAAAGTTTCATAACTAACTGTCGTCATTTCGACTAATAGAATCCGGAGTGCCCCAAGGAAGTGTGCTGGACCCGATCTTGTATTAATAATACTGACCTACCACACCATGACGGCATCACAACCGCAACCTACGCAGACGTCACAGAAGTACTGGTTACCAACAGCGATCTTGTTGAAGCATCCAACATCCTAGAAAATAATCTGAATGAAATTTCCGAGTGGTTTAGGAAATGGCGAATTCAACCAAATGAGACCAAATTTCACCCTCAACCTTCACTCTAAGGAAAAATACTTGTCCCGCCGTGAAAACGAACGACAATTATCACAAACTGAAGTAGTAAAATATCTTGGTCTGCACCTCGATCGAAGACTAACCTGGAGAGCCCACATCTTAAAAAAATCGAAAGGAGATAGACCTAAAACTTAAAAAACTCTATTGGATGATTGGCAGCAAATATCCTCTCTCTCTCTCTCTCTCTCTCTCTCTCTCTCTCTCTCTCTCTCTCTCTCTCTCTCTCTCTCTCTCTCTCGCTCTCTCTCTCTCTCCTTTCCTCTCTCCCTCCTCTCTCTCTCCTCTATCTCCTCTCTCTCCTCTCTCTCTCCTCTGTCTCTCCTCTCTCTCTCCTCTCTCCTCTCTCTCTCCTCTCTCTCCTCTCTCTCTCCTCTCTCTCTCTGTAATAAATTACCAGTTTACAAGGCGACATTATTATCGAATGTTCATGTAAAGAACAAATTGCGAATAAACAGTTGATTTAAAAAAAACGGCTTTTCTTCATTGACAGGCAGACTGGCACGCTCTGACGGACACAAATACAGACGGACGTTCTGAAAGAAAATGCAGTATCTGGGGTTCCCAAATGGTGTATTTCCGTTAAAGTCTCAAAATCCAATTTCCGCTATTATACGTAACTTCATCTATACTATTTATTTCCACATATACGAACGTATTCGAGATTCTCGCTAACACTCAGAGGTTTATTTGGTATGATGTGTCTTTGGTATGACAAAAGGAATGTTTGTAAAAGAAATATCGCATTCCTGTTGCATGAGTGAAGTTGTGCTTATGTTAAGCAAAATCTTTGCTCAACCCATTTCATCAATTTCTGGTCTTATCCCTTTTCGTTAATAGGCGATTCCAATTCAAGTCATCGGCCGACGACAATGAATGCGGCGGGAGCGAAGGCATTCTGTTTACAAGTTACACGAATGAGAACAGCTGCAAACTCGAATATCTTTTGATTGAATGCTATTTGTTTTGATGAGCAATCAGCATTTAAATTTCTTCAAGATCACATCCAAAATGTCTTGAAAATCACGAAATGGACGTTGTTTGGGGGAAGAAGAGTTAGGAAAAGATATTTTGGAGCGAAGGGTCAAGAGTGTGTTATGTTTACCACGGAGGTGGGAGGCCGAGGAGTCTCGCCACCAACTCGGACGCGAGTAGCGAAGCGTACAGAAGCAGCTTTCGCCGTGTTGTTCGCGTGTTGCCGTGCGCCATGTTCTCGAAGAAGTGAGCCGATTCCTTCTCGCTCGTAGCGAGATGCGATATGAGTCCCAATTTCTTCTGCTATATTCTTCTGTCTATAATTTCGATGAATGGAGTCGGATATTTTTGTTAGGGCTTTTTGGTCATTTGAGTAAACTCGCCTTTTGACGATTTTGAACAGCTTTGTTTGGTAGAGTAATTGAAGTTCATGAGATACCGATCTGCCGACTTGATCGCTAGAATGCGCTGCACGCAGTGCGACCGCGCCTGCGCTCTAGTGAGTATTTGAAGTATTCGGTCAAAGCGCAGATCTTCCGACCGAACATTAATGGAACTTTAGGCTGTCTTGGTCTACATCTTGCACCTTCGAATTTAAATGACGCTCAAACTAGTGTGCGTTATGTTTCATAAGTGTTGCTCTCATAAACCAATTTTGCAGTTGCAACTACCGATGGTGTTGCATTCATGATGCCGTTATCACCAGATTAAGTATTCTCGCGTAAATCTTCGAACGGTTCAACCAATGATACCTTTGCAATTTTATTATCCATCCGTGTATTTCAGGGAACTTTTTGCCAAGGAAAACTAAATCCCCCTTCATACCTTTAAGTGCATTGAGCGAGTGATCCCATTGTTAACTGAGCGAATTTATTTTCTTCATTTTTTGCGCCTTGTCATGACGCAACGCGTCGTTCAGCGCAAAGAAAAGCAAAGTTTTCAAAATGAATGAGATCCAGAGGGGAGCGGCCGGGGGGGAGGCATGCATTCCCCAAATGCCCAGGGTTTTCGTTTGTTACCTTCCTTTACTTGGCAAAATTTATGTTAATATTTATGTTAGAATTATGTAATTATTTAAAAAATAATATTGTGCAATATCATACACAAACTACAAAAATAATATACAATATAATAACAAATGTTTATTACGTAGTGAATATGTGATGGCCCTCTCCAAAATGATCCGCTGGATGCGCCCCTGATGAAGCCGTTTAGAATTACAATTCTTTGTTTCTTGAGAATAAGTGGAGAACTGCAGAAAGCAAATTTCACAGCAGATCAACCTATTTTGCCAACCTGTTATTTTCTGAACGAATACCTTTACGCGAATAAACAGAAAACTGGACTTATTTTGTGTTACTCAGTTTTCTCATATCGTTGTTATAACGATGATAATAAAAGCAACACGACCTGAGTTGTTGGTGATTATGATCTGACAAACTTTTAAGTCCGTTCGTTAACTCACTTGCGCACACTGCTACGTGTAACGTAACTGGTGTGCGCTATAGAGGTTAATTAGGAGGCTCCAGTGGTGCATTCATCCCATTTTCAGCCGAAAGTTGAATAATGAGCTTATTCGCCGGGGTCAAAGACTTCGTTCCAAAGAGAGCCCTCGCTGCTCGCCTGCGTTCCCACAGCGTCAGGTTCCGCCGGCGGACGCCGCCCAATTGCCCAAAAGGGGCACCGCCCCCGCCCCCGCCCCCGCCCCCCTCCGCCGCTCTCCCACGCTCCCACACCGCGCCTCGGAGCGGGGGGGGGTATCCCTTCGGAATCGATCGAGATTTTCCATTCTATATTTCGTACTTGTTAATTTTAAACAAACAATATTAGTCCATTACATTTATTTAAAAATTAATTTGTTTATTTATCTTTCCATTTTGCAAAGTGTGTGATAAGTAGAGGCCGGATTTTTATGTAATTACATATTCTTTTTCTTCCTGCTTGCCGTTCTAAAAATTCTAATCTTGGCGAATGGCCGCCGTCCGAACACCATAAAGAAATTTTCAATACATATCTAGTACTATATTACATATTTTACATATTTTGGCTATTTTCACAAAATATTTTTTTATTCTATCAATTTTCTCCAATTTTATTGCTTATTTTGTATGAACAGAAGTATTTTCAAAATATCGCCCTTTAAAACTATTAGTGCGTGCTGTCTACGCCACATGAAGACGCGCTCGGATGTTCTGAGTTCTGAGTCAGTTAGTACCACCAAGTGAGCTTCCGTTTGTGCTCTTCAAATGAATTTTAAAACGTTGGTATTATTTTTAAAATTTGTGTTGGAAATTTTTTATAACTGTAATTTCATATTGCATAAATGTTTGTTTTATTATTATTGTATTTTCAAACTACATATTATATCCGATTTGACATATTATTACATATTCTTACTGTTTTCATTATATATTTTGACGTTTCATACTACATATTTTTTCGGTCCCTACTGACAAGACGAGTCCCAGTGTGTGTCCGTTGCTGCATGGACCGGCACTCCCAACTGCCTTCTCTCAGGCGGCGCATCCCTAGCACTGGGGATTCTGTGATCGAGAACTGAAGTGTTCTTTCAAAGACGTAGCTGTTCGACGCTGAACGTAGCTTTCAGTGACGTGGCCGCTGCTTACCTTCGGGGGGGGGGGGACTTTTTCCCGTGATTGGTAGGAAACTCAACCCGCGTTTGTGTTTGTCAGGACACGTTGTTCTAAAGCAATTAAAGAGATTTGTGTAATTCATTATTCGTGTGTACGCATGTATGTATAGTATACCATTATACTAAGTATGACTTCCCGGTTAAAGCGAGAGTCAAATCCTACGATTAGACGCGAACCATGATCAGAATGAAATCTATTCAACAAAATTAGATCTTTAAATAAGATCATCTACTTTTTCTCGGAAATCTGAGTAATTTAGTGTGAAAAATAGGCAATTTTAGAAAATTGTTGTGAAATCTCTCTTACGTCGTTAATACTGACATTGACTTGTATTTGTACACATTGCAGTCATGTGTATATGTGCTTCAAATGATATCTGATAAAATTCCTCAAAATCTCAGAATTTGTCTGTGACATTGAGTCTGAAATTCCGCATTTTCAGAAACGTTCGAACGCATTGTTTTAAAACGGTTCTAATTTCTTCTTTAATTTTTTGCTCAGGAACTGCTCAGCAAATGGAACGAATAATATATAAATGCCACTTTGAGGTAATCTTTTGTTCTGTCAAAAATTAAAATTAAAATTATCAAACATCCGTATTTTTGAAAATTGCAAACAATGAACATTCCAAAACTACTAATGTCAGATTTTTAGTTTATGGAATGTATTCTTCAACATTAAATATTTAAGGAAGGTCATGTACATTTTTTTAAATATCTGTAGTTTTCCATGGCTTTTGCATTTTTTGAAATTGCAAATTCGAATTTCTCGCATTTATTTTGCCAAAATCTCTCGGACATTATTATGTGCCTTTACAGCGAAAGCAATGCCGCGATTAGTTGATTTGAAATTCCCAGAATAACTTCTCATTCATGGGTAGCGTTTCATGATGAATGGAATGCAATTTTGGATTGTCGAATTTGTTTTCAAGTATTAACTTAAAATGAATAAAGTTTTCTCGGCTAAAGCGCATTGATTGGTAATTGGTATTACAAGTAATGGGTGAGATGTGGAAATATGGACAGAAATTGCGCTATTATAATTTGACGTGGGCGTAAATAATACGAGAAAGTATGTGCTGTTGTAGTTCCTCTCGTTGTGGTTTTTTGTTCGCTTAATTTAAAAATTGTTTTGCTGGGATGTGAAACCGAATAGCTTATAGGCGGGGGAGGAGGAGAATTTTGCCCGGACTCTATTTTTGCTTGAAAAATGAATATGCACATTCACCCAAAGTAAACCCCATTTTTTCTATATTTATCAACTGGATTTATCCACTTTTTCGATACAAGGGCCCGGCAATAAGAGTTTTTGTGTCGAAAATTCGCAGTTTTCCGGCGCACGATTACAATACTTTCTCTTCTTACGTAGTAAGTGTGAGAAAGTAAAAAGCTGTTCATGTCCTCATTGTTTCCGTCCATGCCTGAAATGCTAGCGGTCACAGCCACCTCTTAAACAGATTTTCTTCACAAAGAGGCATTGCGACAACGCGTGACCGTCATCCGGCAATCTATCCATTCTCTTCTCATTCCAAACTAATATTCCCGACGCGTTTATGAACTGCAAGAGTGATTCATCTTCTGCTTTGATAAGAGAAGAGGAGAATAGCACCGCCTGCTCGTTACGAGAGTCGCTGCACTCATAGCAGTTTCATTACACTGGTGTGATTGATTACACCGGATATTTGTGTAATTACATATTTTTTATTTGTTTACTTACCGTTCTCAAATTTGTAATCTTGGCGAATCGGCCCTGTCCTAATACAATATTCATTTTTTTCGTTACATAATTCGTATTTTTACATAATTGGTACTATACTACATATTTTACATATTTTAGTATTTTCACGCAATCGTTTTTTATTATATTAATTTTATTCAATTTTATGTCATATTTTTTATGAAAAGAAATGTTAAAAAAAATCAGCATTTTCCCCCTATTATTACTGCGTGCTGTCTCCTCCAGGCCACCCATATAAAGACGCGTGATGTTTTCACAGTCCCTTCAGCGTCTGCTTCATTTGCCTCAGTTGGCGGGAAGTGCACGTAAGCGACTGAGATCATTTTCAGCTTCAGGTGTGAAAAGATCGTGACTTTTAACAATTTTGGAGAAACATTGGCGATCGCCAAGTGTACCATTCAATGAGAATGCTTCACGTTACAGTAATGTTTGCTAGTGGTAGATATCGCTGGTTTGTATCATGTCTTCTATTGTGTCTATTTTTTTAATAGTCTGGCTGCAAAGAATTACAGTTCTGAATTGCAATAGATGAAGCTTGGGAAAGTTGTACAGTGCGAAGTGTGTATAACTTATGCTCTCCAAATCATTTTTATGACGTTTGTATTATTTTTAAAATTTGTTTATGAATTTCTTATAAATGTAATTTTGTATTATGTAAATGTGTTTTATAATTAGTGCATTTTGATACTACATATTTTATCCGATTTTATATATTTATTACATATTACTGTTTTGTTGTATTGTACCCTCAACGCACAAAATGGGCGATGTCCTGGTAGACTTTGCAGAGTTTCATTTACCCCGCCTGCAGAATCGAGCTGACAATCCGCACAGCTTCATTTCAGGGAAGCGGGACTATTCATCTTAGACATTACAAAATGGTGATATGGCAGTTATATTATAAGTAAATATTTGAATATAAATATTAAATCAATAACAATTTACATAAATTTTGTATATACATTTGTTACATAAATAAAGGCATACAATTTCAGTAGAAAGCGCTATATTTAAAACTGTTATAAAACAGGTTTTGCAAAAAATAACACTGGACAACGACTTCTTAAGCTCCATCTACATTTCGTCGTTTATTAGTAATGTTTAATATAAAATGCAATTTTTTAATTGTATGCATTATAACCGTTTATTTTATTGAAAATTAATAGCAAAGAAATACGTTTTGAAGTCAGTTTCACAAACATCTCCGAGATAGCAGCTTTCCAGTTGCAAATACTTCATCATCGTTCTCAGATTATTGTAATTAAAATACTATATGGTCGCGGACATTAATATTGTAATGAAATAGTTTTGATATATAAAATACTAAATAAACTTAAAATTATTTAAAGTTCATTTTAGTCTAATGAAAGTTTCTGCAGACATTATGATTGAGTAGATGCAGCTGCAATATTAGATGATTATTGATCTTTGTTTTGGGGATCACAGTTAATTACCTCTTCAATCTAACGTTAAATTGGTGCATTTTTACATGGAGTTCTTTACCATAAATATTAAAATCATATGTGATACCTAGTCTTTGAGGATTTTTGCATTGAGAATCAAAAACGACATATGACTCTTACATAACATTTAATATCTTTAATGTTTGCAGAATTAGAAACACCAGCTTTCGTCTATTGCATGAACATTGAACACACACACACACACACACACACACACACATACACATACACACATACTCATATCAATATGTACTTACATATAATTTATATATATGTTCAATCCAACGCAGTAAATTAATATATTTATATTATTATAACGGTATATTTTTACATTGATATTTTTATTTTCAAAGAGACGAGCAATGCACAAAGTTTTACACGTCATCGGAATGTTACACCTTCTTCTAGATCATGAACCTATGCAAACACTGTTTTGCTAATCCATTAAGAATCATAAATTCTCCTGTATAATTAACAAATTGTAATTATTAATAATGTTTCAAAATTTTCAATGAAACTTCGGAAATCTATGTCGATAATCGTTAGAAAATGAATAGGATCCTCTTCTATGAAATATTGTTGCAGAATAAAATTTTCTCTATTTCCTTACATTTTTACATTTCATACAAAGTGCCCAATTTATTGGATGAGGTATTTCACTAACGCATCTTTGATATGTGCACTGCATATTCATAATTTTAATGAATTGATAATAAATATTGTAAACAAAATAAGCAATTAATTTTTATTTGGGAAAATTCATTTAAATTGTAATGTTATAAAGTAATTTAATTAAAGAACTATATTATGAATTAAGATTTAATTTATTATAACTACAATATTTATTATTGTTGGAAACGCATTGCTACTATATTGCGATATATGATTTAAAATGTACTGCCCATTGATTGATAGTTTGTGTTCGTATATAGTATATCTCACGCAGAGACAGTTTTACAAGAAAATCTGATAATAACGAAATAACCTCAAATTTATAATTCATTGGCATTTTAGTCGCTTTTGCCAGCGACCACTTTATCTGAGTCGGAAGAAGGAGAAATCTGACTATCGCTGTTGGGTTTCGTAACCAAATCGTCAGGGTCACCATTGCGTTCCTTTTACTTAAGTCTTAGGATTCCGAAAGTGATGCTAGATATTTCAACGTGCTTTGAGAATGTTGCATACCATGAGGAAATGAACAAATGTCTGGGTTTAAAGTCACCTTTGAATACCATCAAGTCCTACTGGCTATTGTAATTACATTTTCTGTCATTCGTCGATAGGCTGCCGAACACTTTCCGGTGAATTATGTTATCATACCGCTAAAACTGAAGATTTCCAGGTTAAAGAGACCCACATATGTTATTGGTGGATCGAAATAGATTTTAATTGTGGAATTGACATTATTCATTGGTGCAACATACAAAGAATGTAGATTTATATTTGTACTAGTTTTCTCTTTTCACTTCAGTCCAATCAATTTTTCGAAACATAATTCAGTATCTTTTATCTAAATACAATGCTTTACTTTCGACCTGTCAATTCGAAGATGGTGTTCCCATTGACAAGCGATCATGCCGATCGTGGACAAAGTTTACAAATATCATAAATACCAAATGAAAAATATCTGATATTTGTTATCTAAAGGACTCCCCTCTGAAAATAATCAAATTTCTTTGTTTTCATTTAATCTTTCAAATGAAGACGTAACTTTGGTTTTGGTTTGTTGTTCGGCAAGATCTTATGAATCTTGCCCCGCTCTGTTTAACACATAATAACAAGGCTTCTTCATCCGGTATCTTCCACTTCAGGTTTAAGGTATTATTATTAATTCTTAAGCGAGTATTTGCAGTTCTAATGACCGTTTCATAATCCACGCAATGTTTTATTTCCGTCAGGCATCTTCCTCTATTCTTGTGCCTTCATTGTCGAATCGATGGCGATAACACAAACCGCCCGGCCTTCCTCGTTTTCTTCTTTCGAAGGATTCACTCAAAGATAATTTTGATATTCTGTCAGCATGAATTCTGCAGCATACCATTGGAGTTGTTTGGATTCTACATTTTCGATCACTTGTCTCTCAATCATTTATTATCTGTCTAATCTCTTCGTTTGGTATTCTATCAAACAGTATACTAGCAACATCGTCTCCAAATATTCATTTTCTTAGCATTTGACAGAGTTTATTGCATCATACAATTCTATTTCCGATTCATACGTGCTACAATCTCACCATTTATCTTGTATATTGTCTTAGTTTTCTTTCAGAAATTTTTGTTTTATAAAATATGATCACTAATTGGCCTTCTGGCTTATTTTTAATAAAAGTCAATGACCTTAGATCCCCTGTAATAATCACTCCGATATGTTAAATTCCTTTCCTGCACAAATGTACCAGTTCTGTTCTAGATCGTATCAACCTACAACCATGTCTTGACTTTACATTGTTATTTTAGTCCATTTTATGTTTTCATTAATTTCTGGATTAAATGTTACAGATACAAAAAAATATTATTTTCTACTATTTTCAAGTGATGCACTGACTCCAAAAGCGAAATCAACATGTATAAATTCAAAGATTTTGCAGCCATTCTCGAAAGTCTTAAATGATATCACAACATTTTTGTTTATTTGGATTATCCACTAGTCAAACCTTTCAAGCATTTTGTTTTACCAGTCTGCATGATTTATTTGGTGTCTCTCCTAAAATAGTATAACCAGTATTTCAACGTCAAGTTAAGGGTAAGAACTGGCTCTGATGAAATGTGTATATAAATAAGATCTTCATCTTCATCTTCATTACTAGTTTACCACTAGTTCATTATGAGAGAGAAATGAATATTTTCTAGGATGAAGAGAGGGCACGTGACCCTGAGTGCTTTTATTTGGATCCGCCAGTTGGGTTAAGTTTAGTAAAATAGTTGCTGTATGCTCTTGAATGAATGATTAGAGAAGAATATTTAATAATGGACTTTGTTAATCATTATCATTCACAACATTGTAGCCTTTCAGAATCGTATGATAGGCATGATAAACCTTTGCTTCAACTGTAATCAGATATTTATTATATAAATACATGGTTTTAAAACCAAGAATTATTTTTCAACTTCGACTGTTCAGCAAAATGTATCTAAGTGACGCATCATGACACTTCATATTACATTCTGTATCTTACGTATATACGAGTAATATACGTAGTATAGTATTATATAATGCTAACGCAAAACTGCGCATTTCTGCGAAAAATCATTGCCGCGCTCTGGTGACGAAAAACTGAATCAAAAAGTTGCTAGAACCAAGAAAAAATACTCTAACACATGGTGTAGCCATAATCCATGTTTTGTGGGTCCTTAATACCAAAAAATCAATTGACGGCAAAACTTCTGTCTGTCTGGCCGTAGCGCGTAAACATTTCAGACGATTTTCTCCAACATTGAAGAAACCCCTGTCATTTACGCCTGAGCTGAAGCTATGCATTTTGAAAACATTCATTAATTTTGGGACTATTTCTTGCCTTCGGACATTTTAAATTGTTTTCAAAAACGGCTCCAAATTTTTCATAATTGTAACAAGGACTGTTTACTCTATAGTAAAATACGCTTATAAGGTAGAATATATCAATTGTCACGATTAACTCCGACTTTGAAAAATCAACTAAAATTTGAATATTTTACGGCGTCTTACCTAACTACAAAATTAAGATTGATTTGCTTCAGGTAAATGTATTGCTTATAATTAGATTTTTTAATAAGGTCATACGAATTTTTAAAGTTTTAGTTGATTTCTTTAATGTGATGCAATATTTGCAATTTAAAAATTTACATAAACAGATTTTCTCAAAAACGACTTAAATTTTCTTTAAATTTTTGGTTGAGTAATGCCAAATGCAGCCTATCCGATGACATAAACAGGATATTGCTCTATTCTATTGTTTTTAATTACACAAATGTAATTTTGATACCTCTCACGCTGTTAATATGAGCATTTGAATGGATTGTATAGATTATTTAACTTGTGGTAGAAGTGCTTCAAATGACTTTGGGGAAGTTTTCAAAAGCTCAATGATTCCCGTGAAAGAGCTATTTTGAACCAAAGTTGAAAATGTCAAAAATGTATTTTGTGCAATGATAGATGTCAGCTGTAGAGAACCTTAGAACCTTGTGAGTTATAAGACAAATGATCCACACAAAGAGTATAAACATTTGCTACAGAAAGTCTGTCATTCTGTACTTCCTCTAGTTCTTCATATTTTGGAAGTAGCAGTGTAAACATTTCTTACTTTTTAAAAGCAAAGAAAAATTTCAGCTGAAAACTTGACAAAGAACAATTGAGACACAAATAAATAAAAGAGTTAATTACAAAGGACATAATACTCGTGTTAGGGATTGGGAAGAGAACGAACATATGATGTAAAAACCAAAACGGCCTATGAACAGGAAATATGGAGTAGTGAATGATCTGGTAGACGACCAGTAATCTGAAGTACATCAAATTCTTTCCGCAGTTTGTAATGGTATCTTCTTGCAAGAAAGGAATGTTGAACATTCTCGACATCGTTATTAGAATTTGTGTTTGTTGCTCACGTCAAGTAAAAAACCACTTTGATATCGTACGCAGGATTTGAACACGCGTTCCTCTATTGGCAAACCACGCACTATAAGCGATTGCGCTACCAACACGAACGTACGTAAGCATTTCCGTAGACAATTAGAATCTTAATTTTGTCTTCAAACTCATTTTCCGCACTTCTGCAATTTAAAATATTAAATGATTACCTCTAAGAGACAATAAGATAGCAACGAAATCTACGCGGCACTATAAATAGATTGAATTACCGCAGAATGTTTCAGTTCAATTCTTCTTAATTTTTTGCGCTGGTTCTGGCCTGACGCTCCAAAGCCCTTATCGCCTCTGCCCAAGGTGAGATTATTAGACGTATTAACGTTGGGCTGAACAAGTTTCGACATTGACATTCAAATTCATTTGCCGCAAGTAATTACTAGAACCTAAAACGTTTAATCGACTTCAAGAAAAGATACCTATCCATTACGCAGTTATTATCTTTGTTCATCTACTCTACATTTATATAAATAAACTCTTATTTTCTGTATTATTAATATTTTCTTAATATATAACAAATGTTACCTAATAACTTCATCCCGTTTTGAAACTCTCAAACGACAACCGTAAATGCATACCTTAAATTATTGAAAGGAAAGGCCAATTAAAATCACATAGTCAAAATAAAATTTACGCCAGACAGGCCAGGTTGTGAACTCAGGTCTTCCAGTTCTTCAAACAAGCACCTGAACTACGACATCCTCCCCGCAGTCCACTTATACAATGCTTTACATATTATAGGATGTGTTTGACGAGTAACATTGAGTTTTGCTGGCTGAAGACAGGTGTTGCTTTGCAACAGAAAACAGTAAAAGTACGATTCCGCAAAATCAGTTTTGAAACATTTTAATAGTGAAAGAAAAAGTAGTTTCATTGCAGTTTGCATTTCAAACAATTCTTTAAAATTGTAAATTAGCACTTTTGCACGAAAATCTGTCATTCAAGAGAAGCCTACATGGTTGTTATGCAGAACGAATTATGGACCAACATTTCATTTGAAGGAACAAATCTGTTTTCAATTTTGTAGTTGTGGATGACGCCCCAAAATGTTCAAACTTTAAAATTTTCGAAAATTCAGAGTTAACCATGAAAGTTGGAACTATGTCATCCTTGTAAGTGTATTTTACTCTGATCTTGAAAATTTGGAGCCGTTTTTAGAGAGGTGAGAAAATGTGTCAAAGAAAGGCTTCACATGTAAGTACCCCAAATTTCAAGATTTTCCAAAATTTTCAAGCTTTAACTACAATAGAAAACAGGGTTCTTCAATTTGGAAAGGATGTTTGTGTGGTTTAGGCGTATTAGCGACTGATCACAGACGGATGGACGGACGGTTTGGATAAAACCACTTTTCGACTCAAAACGCGTATTACCGTTAATCCTTGAAATCGATTTCCGCTGTATTACATAACTTTCTATACGTATACGCACGAATATACGTATGCTACATACATGCACATACGAATGTATATTATATTATACGTATACATGAATATACTACGTATACGTATATTCGATGCGTATACGAAAGTAAAACAGAAGTACAAGTTTTGTTTTGTGCTGAGATAACGATTATCATGTTCAAATCCATCTAAACGATATTTTGTAGTTCAAAGGTGAGATACAAAAACAGTACAGAATTTTCATTACTGGTGTCATTTCAAGGTGAGTTTATCTTTTATCGTGATTCATGTTACAAAATGAATGTATTTATGTAATCAAAGAAGAAAAAACGAAGTAATTTGTACAATCTGGCACGACGTTGTGTAAAGTCACAACGTATCAATTGCCAAATGTAAACCTTCCCTCATACTGACTTACGTAAATGATGACAGCGGTAGCCAAATATCAAATGCGTGGAGATACACGAGCCAAGAGCCCAACTGTAAAACGCATTTTTCAGGCTCAGTGGTCAGGCAACTGGTCGTAAATCGAACGATGCGGGTTTGATTCCTGCCCGAAGAATTACATCTTTAGTACTCAATTATTACGGTTATCGGTCACAATATATGGATATCACTAACGAACAGGATAACATTTCCCTCATATTTCATTTCCCATAAAGTGACAGAGTTATGATAAACTTTTTGGAAGTAGACAAAATGTATGTCAAAACATTCACTATCTTAATTCCAAGCTTGAGGTTAGAGTTAAATTCTTACTAACTAAATATAAATAAATACATTTGTATAAATATTTGTAATAAAGCGGGATCAAACTAATTACATTATATGGTAACAAAAGTTCAGCAAAGATCTTATAAACAGATAAATGCAAGTATTTTCGCTAAACATTCTTATCTTTTAATTCTCAGACCCATTAAAACAGAACGGAACAGAGAGAAAAAGGCATCACTTTAGAACTCGATCCTCCAATACCTCCAGTTGACTCAGTGTAAACGATTTCAGCTACAGAAGTTGTTGAATATAATGTAATCTATAAGCAATGTGTCTACAGATACGAAATGTCTTTGTTCTGTAATTTCTCATTTTTCTCAGAGTAACATTTAGACGTAGCCAAATCATATTCTCTAAACATATTCGTTTCTCAAACGGTACAATTTTCTGGAAAATGCAATGTGAACGACTGATCTTTTAACAATGCATGATAATATATTCTTTATCTGTCTCCGTTGTATTTATCGATTTTATAATAAATTTAATATTTAGATTTAAAAGACATTATCCCAGACATTTTGAGATCAGAATTCCAACACCCCTCCCTTATTTTCCTATATTGGGATTCGATGTTAGGTGATTTGTGCATTGGATCACCTACACAAGCATGTGAATAATCATTGGATATAATAAATAATTAAAATTCGCCTTTTCTTTGTGAAGAGTGGGACTGATTGAATAGTCTCACTTAGTCTCAGTCTACCCCGCACTAAAGATAAGCCGTATCAAAACATTGTTTATTTAAAAATGGAATAATAAAAAATGTTGATTTCTTTCATGACCAAATCAAATCATGCTGTGTATGTTTTGGGTTAATACATTTTAGTATGGCTCCACCTACCGAGACTTACATTAAAATTTTAAGAGATATGAAATAAAATTATCAATTATTACAAACAATTAAAGAGTGCGTTCTGTTAGCATTTTATCACAAGGCACAAACACAAATGGTAATTTTAATGGGTTCTTAATAGTCTCTAAGGAACTTTATTGACGTATGTAAAAGACTATTCCTTTCTAAATTAATAAAAGGAACAGAAGAGTACCTTTATTGCAAATTTTATAATAAACCCACAGACTTATTGGGATTCTGATTATCTCTAGAACTGTTAAATATATGATTACTAGTGATTATACAACTTGGTACAGACTTTTTCATATTATTTAACGATAAAAAATATGATAATGATATTACAATTGAGACATATTAATATTTAGGCTATCTCTTTAAATTTCGTTTCGTCACATTGCTTGAATAAGATGCTTTGATATAATATAATCACATTATCGTTTACAAAAACAAGTTTGTTCCTCATACAGATTTGAATGTCTCTCTCGTGATGATAGTATTAATGTGTTTCTGGGCATCAGGTGAAAATACATATTCAATAGGATTTGATCAATCCATTCCTCTATCTGCACGCGTTTTGTCCACGGAGCTATCACAGAGTGCATACAGCACCGATGAGGAGTGTTGTAGAATGAATTCTATCTTGACATTTATTGTTCTTGATGTAACATTTACTTCAGGTTACAGCAAACTCATTCTTGATAAAATGTGGAATCATCAACGATACTATTCTATGATTGATTCCTAGTTAAAATGTTTTGATTCGAATGTCTTTTGTGTAGGGCTCATGGTAGCTTCTATCCTACGAACTGCTATCTGCCCCTCATATCTTCAAGGTAGTCTCCATTTACGCGATAGACTGAACTGTAACTCGTCGTGAAACACCAGTCCCAAATACAGACCATATTAGTATTAAGCAAGTAACTATATTGTTTTAATACCAACTAGCACAGCTAGAGAATTTCCGGATAAATTTGCATTCGTTGACTGGCTTTGTAACCTAAACTTGAAGTGATATAATTACTAGCAATATTTTAATTATCAGCAAATAGTTGATTGATTGCTTCTTAAAAGTTATAAATGCTTATAAATGTAGCAAGTAGTTGAATTCCTAACAGCACATACTTTCTTCTCTAATATCACTGCTCCATAATATTATACTATTACATGAATTGGGAAAGAGTTTTCAGCCAGTAAGATCTCTATTACAATTTTGTAAGATTTTTTGAAAATTAACTTTTTCAATTTTCAAAATATATGAGTTCCTCGAAAATGGGACCACCAAACGCCTCGGTCAGATGAGCTGGAGACAGGCTTCTGATCGTCTTCGATGGACGACAAAACTGGCCCTTTTAGAGGCCCTAAGTCTTTCAAGTGTATTAATTACAAAATTTTGGACATATTACTGCAGAGTCACACCGTAACAGAAGAAAAAATCGCCTTCCACAAGTTCAGACTCACACAACGTTAGCAAGCCGACAGCGTACCTATGACATTAACCATTTCAGCTAAAACGATTTGTATTAGTTGCCACTTAGAAAGTAGTTAAAAATAATAAAACTATGCTAAATAGACATATCCAATTTCAGTATATATTTTTTCGTTTTCAGAGGTCAATCCTTTTAGTTTAAATATAATGCTAGTATATAATATAATATAAAATGTATAATATAGAGTGTAAATATATTAATATAATATAATTATAATTGTAGATGCGAACTTTCTCTATAGAAAGAAATTACAATATTTACTTTTCTTCTGCATGCTTCTTCAGTACCATTGTGTAATAAAACTAGAAGGGACTTGCAATTATTCAGAAGGCTAATGTCTAGTAGACAGTTTTAAAGATACTAGTGATGCTAAAACAGCATGTACTTTCTCCTTATTTTCACGAGAAACTTATGCGGAAAGTATAAAAGTTTCAATTGCACATGATCTTATTTTAAAATCTTATCTTTAGGGAAAAAGGATTTCATGAAGGAAAATCTCAAATTTCAATATTTTACTTGTAGAATGCCTGAAAAATCTGTTTTCAACAGACGAGACTAGGAATATTCTCTTAAATGCACTTCCCAATATCAACAATTATTACATTTACATTTTATTACATTTGTAATAAAATTATGCGACATTTGTTTGAACATTTGAAAATGTCCAGAGGATACATGTAAAGTACCCTCCCCCCTAATTGAATATGGTTTTCAAATTTAAGGTGCCTGACATCAATGGATCGATTGGGAGTATCAATTACAGGTGAAAGTCAAGCTGAACGTTTTAGCGCAGCGTTCAGGGACGGACGGACGGACATTTTACCGTCAGTCGTTTTCTTATCAACCACCTGAAACATGGATTCTGGCTACACCACGATTTGGAGGATTTTTCTAAATTTGCCGTGGATTTATCCATTTTTCGTCACAAAGGGCGGTGTAATATGCGTTTTTCTTGACAATTCCACCGTTTTTTCGCGTAGTATTACGTAACTTTCTCCACTCCTTAAGAAGAAGTGCAGTCAATATGAAGAATTTAGATTATGCGTTCACGGAAAATTTTATGCTTTCACTGCAAAGCAATTTTCAATTTGATACTGTAATTTTATAACCATTTGTAAAATTAATTACTTTAGGAAAATTAAAGAGTTCATGAAATTTGAAACAGATTAGTAATTGTAATGTTGAAAAATCCAGAGATATTAATAAAAGGTGTTACTACAATATTTATGGCAGTATGATGTTCGAATGAAAGTGTAAAGTAAAAGAAAGTTCTTTTCAGAGAGTTTCAATAATGCAATATGAGCATAATGTAACATATACCCTCCAGAAATATTGGAATATCACTAGTTCGATCCCAATGAACTTGCTGATATAATATCAATTTTGAAAGAGAATACATTGATTTAGAAGTCAGTAATGTTTTAATATTTTGCGATTCATGCGTACACAGGTCCTTTTCCTACAACGAGTCTAAATAAATACATGTTCGCAGAGTCTTTCGGAAATATTTTCAGGTTCGTGATTTCAAAGCCAATTTTCTTTCAAACCAAAATACTATTTTACTTGATATCATTGTTTCTGTGATGTGCTGCGCATTCAGAATGTAAAATAATTAAATTATTGTAAAGTCTTTATAATATTAGGCCAATTATTTTCCATCTTTCATTCCTCAGATTAAAAACTATGGAAATATTGTAATGAAAGAACATTATTAAATTCAGTGGTACTCAGTTTATTAAATATATTTATTTTATAACGAAATGAAAGTGTGAATAAAATATGTATTGTGCTGTAATGAATATCATTTGCAATATTGTAGGAAATCTCTGAGAGAGTTGAATATTAAGTTATAAATAATAAATCAGATTAGCAGACCATATGTGAAAATTTCATTTTTGATTAAATAAATTTCCATTTTATCTTCTATTTACCCAGGGAAATAAAGTCCTTTAGGTTTTTATTAGGCAACGATTATTGAAGTCAGATTCAAATATGTACTTGAAATTTTCTTTGACAATTGGAAATTGTGTTTTTTTGTATATATTTTAATGTCTCTTTTTTTAACTACTAGGTCATATATGACCCTGTGATTTTTATGTTTGGTTTTCTGTAGGAGAATACATGAGACATCACGAACACATCTATCTCGAGGCGGAACCACGGCCCTTTGAACCTAAGGCTTCTGTGTGTCGTCCATTTCCTCTTCTCCTAGTAAACCTTTGTATCATATCAGCATCAAATACATCGAAGATATCGCTTAATTCTCATCATTTGAATTGTTTTTCCTGTGTCCCTAATACGTGGGATAAGTGGAAATGAAACCTCTCTGACCATTAGTAAAGTTGGCCTCGAGGAAATGAAGAGACATCTTTATGGTAATATCTACTCTTACTACAAGATTTTATCAACGTTTACATTTTGAGTGTACAAACAGAGTGGCAGAACTCTTTCAAACTCACAAGGATCGCAAGACCCTTGTCGTAGTCATCGGCTCCTAAGCGAGCAAGTATTCACCTTCGGATCAGGCACCACCACTTCTGCTGGACATCTCGATGCAGTTACCCACCCCTATCCCCAGAAGTGAGAACAGACCTTTACTTATGCAAACGTATCCTGTACTGCGATAATGAAAGAGCAGAAGAAGGCATGGCTTTTGCGACTATAGAAAGAGATGCTGGCTACTGTCCTCCGCAAACTCTTTAAACTTTCTTAGCTATGGATTTATAAATCTAATACGCGTGAAGGGGATGATTTTTAACAAGACTTTTATAACTAATTTTGCGTTTTTGATGTAACACTGTCTTTGTCATTTATTTCATTTTAAAATTAGTCATTTTTTACTGTTTTTACTCTTTTAATCTTGTAATTAATAAAAAATATTTTGGCAACATACTAATTTCAAATTTTGCGAATAATATTGCACTATGTAATTGACAAGATATTTGAGCACAATGCTACAGTTCTTTATATTATTAAGAAAATTATGAGATTTCACATTTCGTAGAAATAATAAAGACTGTAGTTTAGTTTTCAGATTTAGAACTTGTGATCTCATTGAATCTCTTGTTTTCCATTTGATACAAACCAAATGTATTTTGAGTTCGATATGCATTCAAGTATTGGGATCTTATGACCTGATGTATCATGCGTATATCTTACAATGCTTCGTGCTGATTAAATCGTTAGAAAACAAGGACAGTGTTTCTATGAATAAAAACGTTTCTTACTTCAATATCGATAACCGTGTCAAAGGTTTCCGGATGTTTAGTGCGGAAACTTCTTGAATCGAACTAAACACTCCAGAAACTATTCTAGAGGTCATACAAAGTAACATAAATTGGAAAGATAATACGATTCGGAAACACTGTGTTCCGCTTAAATATTTGATTGGAAAATTGTCCTGGAATTGGAAATTTTTAACCAAATACTCAATCTTTAAAGTTATTCAAACAAGTTTTGTTTTCTTTCTTAATATTAGCTCGTTTTAGAAAATTACGTTGATTCAGCAACATTTTAAGGTTTTCAAATATATTCTTTTTACTACGTGGTTATTCAAAAATATTTGAAAGATATTTAACTTCGTAGATTTCTAGGTAAAAGAATTAAAAATTTGCTGTTTATATTATTAGCTATTTGACAAAGATATCAGATGTACAATTTTGTATTAATATATGCAATGTGATATTGAAAATAATTAATTATGTTGTACCTATTCAGAATACTATCAGATTTGTACTATTGCCTGTATATTACCTTAAATAAATAAATAAATAAAAATATCATGGAAGGATATGGAATTATAATCTTTCTCAACCAGTGCATTAACAGAAAATAGTAACTTTGAAAATATATGAAAAATAGACGATTATATTTTCAAATATTTATCTATGGAAGTTCCTAGTTCCTTTCACCCGATTATCACTATAGTGCATCAATTTTACAAATAGTCTAAACAATATTAACAATATAATTTTGCAATGATAAATATGGTTTCAGCAGTGATTTTTAATTGGTGCTGAAATCACTGTTTGCATGCCGCCTGCTCATATAAGAAAATGATTTATTTTCATAATGCGTAATAAATGTACCATTATTTACTTGCATTTCTTAATAAACTAATGTCTTCAAAACACAAGTTTTTAAATACAATGAAACATAATTTCAATTTGTGATGAAATGTATATGTAAATGTATTACCTGATGTTGTGTTTCGAAAATTGTATGTAATGTTAGTGTTCTTGCTAGAATATTAGCATTTTAAAATGGTTTGTAAGAAACAAGGCATATTCTATTAATTTAATCTGACACAAATTTCTCACAATATTAGATACCATAAGTAGACTTCATTTTCATAGTAAAGGAACTCGATAAAAATGTCACAGCCTTCCGTGACCCTTTGCCCCTTGGTTCGTCAGCGTCCACGGTTCAGAATAACCGTCAGTGCAATTGGCGGAGTGATCCTCGCGCCCGCGCACTGAAAATCCGTTTTGTTTCTGCCCTCTGTGCCTCTTACGCCTCTCCACCTCCCTCTCTCTGTACCCCTGCTCACGTTGGCGGGCAGCGTCACGAAGCCTCATTTATCCGCCCCTTTGAGATAACTAGGAGGAAATCTTCGAGGGAGGAAGGAGACGTATCTGAAACTTGGAGCAAAGCCAATGATAAGGCCGGATACGCCTCGACGCCAGTTGGTCAAGTGTCAGCATTCGTTTGTCCAAGCTGTGCGGAAAAGCCAGATTTGGCCACGGGCATCACCCACATTCTGTGAGTGGGTATACATATTTTGATGTGTTCATTACATATTTTCCCGGTCTCTAGTAATGAGTGTGTATGTACCGTGAGCGATTTCGTGTCAAAGGCGTTTGCTGCAATGATATAACCATCTTTAACCCCTGCCACCATACAGGATCTCCTTGCCTCGACTGTGTCCAGGTATATGATTGCGCGGTGATTTCCTTTAACTTTCTTGTACCGCTTACGCAGTCTGGAAAATTATGTAATTCTGCACGAAAAAATGGCGATGTGTCGGCAGAAAAACTCTTATTACAGGGCCCTGGTAACAAAGTGGATAAAACCAGTTGCTAAATTTAGAAAAAAAATCCTCTAACACATGGCGTAGCCAGAATCCATTTTGTGGGTCCTTCCTTTCAATGTCGTTATTCCGTACCGGTAGCAGTAACTCAATTACATCAACTGATGTCACTGCTGCGCCTCAACAGAGTTCTAGGTTCGAATCTGGCGCGGTTTTCCGACCGCAACTTTTCAGCTGGACCGTATTCAGTCGCTGTGGAGAATTCTAACGGCGGCTGCTCCCGGTGTTGTTTCCGTGGTTTCTCCGATCAGCACCAGGCAAATGTCAGACAGTACCTACCGACGGGCTACAGGCGCGCTGATCTATCCTTCCCTTCCTTGTCTATCTCCCCTTACACACGAACAACATGCTACCTGCCATGTTCCGGGAGGCTGGTGAACTGCGACTTGTCCCGACTGGGGCGGTGCCTCGCTGGTGTGAGAGTCTGGTTGAGAGCCCTACTAATACCGACGGTAGGTCGGTGCGGATCTCGCCATCCAGCGGAAAGATCATCGCCATCTCCCGAGAAAAAAACATGCACTACACTAACGGGTCTAATGACCGCAGCAGTTGACGCGCCCGGAAACACGAAAAATCAATCAATCAATCAATCAATCGATTTTCCGTCTGTGTGTGAACAACTGTAGCAGATAAACCGTTCTGCCGATTTTCTCCAAAATTGTAATAACAGAATTGAGCACAAATGTGCATTAGATAGTTTTTGCATATTCCGCTGGGGACACTGTTCGTTCCGTTGACCTTGTGAATATCGATCACAGTATTTTCCGCCCAGGACACCTTCACATTCTGTCGAGGGGTCGAGGAATTTCTTCCCTGTAAATAATTGATGATGAAAACTGGGCACTGCTAGTCTGTTGATTGGGCTTCTTAATTCATTGTTTGTTCCGGTCCAGTTCCTGTTGATCATAGCGTCCGTTGAGTAGAAGTTGAGGTCGATTTCTGCCCGCTCTCTTATCGTGACTCTTAGGTGTCTGACCTCTTTGCTGGTAGATGGCAATCGTAGTCTTCTAAAAGAAAAGGTTCCTACGCCGGTTTATACTAGTCTGGATGGAGTTATTTTTGAAATCCCTTGTGCTCTTTTTAGAAATGTAGATTTCGTGCATTCTTGAGAGTTCAGACTAGTCGCCATAAGTTCTTCCAATATTTGCCCCAGTCCGAGTGTTATTAATTCGAAACGTTTCGCGAACGATAGTCACTGCTGTTTTTAGGGATAGTTTAGTCAGTCGTATATACACCTGATTGCAGCCATCGTTCTTTCTCTTATGTGTAATCGGAAGGGGATTGCTGTTTGTTGGGTGATTCCGAGGTACTAAAAAGAGTATACCAATTCGATATCCTCTACTTTGAACTGAAACTTGGCCCTTGCCGTGGTTTTACCTCCTTTCCTGAAGATGATTTGTACGAAATAACCGTACAGACAGTTTTAGCGCAGACTGAAGCAGCCACTGTGGATGCCGATGTTCCGCGCCCTGCCTCGCGACGCAGCTGAGCCGAGCGGTGGCTTCCGCCGCTAGACAAGCGCCGCCTCTGGAGGTGGGCGCCCTGTATTTTGGGCGCCGCCCCCCTCTCCCCCCCCTCTGGGGGAGCCCCTACGAGAGACGGTTGGAGTGTGCGAGTCGAAAATAAGAGGTTCTACTTAGCGTTTTCGTGTGCTTGTGTTGTTGGTCGTGAAACAAGGTGTGGATGAAATATTAAGGAAGAGCTGTGAAGACCGGTGTCTCCGGGCGTCGGTTGACGTGGCTGCAGTGCCTTTGATCAGGGGGTTCCAGGGTGCCGTCGCCGATGGTGACCGGAATCGACCCTTCATCTGCCTGCTCTGATCGGTAGTTTTCCGTGTTTTCTCCGATCAACACTAGGTGAATTCCGGGGCAGTACCCTAACAAACAGGCCACAGACCGCCCCCTTCCTCTTCCTTGTCCTATCCTCTTCCCTTACACACACACACACACACACACACACTCTTACATTAACCCGCACTACACTACCACACATGCCGAGAGACTGATCGGGAGCTTACAGCTGGTCCCGCCTGGCGCGCTGCTCCACCGGTGGTGTTGGAGATTCCTGGTTGGAGAAAACTCAGATAATTGACGGCGCCGGATCTCACCATCTAGGGGGAGAACATCATCACCACCACCACCTCCTGACACGATAAAAACAAACACTACTACACTCACGGGACTAATGACCTTAGCCGTTGTCGCGCCTTGTGTCTCTAATCAATCAAATGGGGAGGGGAGTCCAGGGGTGGCCACGAAGGTGCCACTCGTCTGCACGGCGCAAGATGTGGACAAAAGTGAACACTCGCTCTGGGGCCAAGCGAGTTTATTCCGTGTCACTGAGAAGAACTCCATTTCGTATTAACAAGAACTTCTACGACTCCGAAGAATTGGCATTTGCTCGCCGTGAACAGATGCCGGCGCGGGGAGTGTTTAATCCTATACGATGGTGCAACAACATTTGGGTGACCAGATTCTCAACGATGAAAAACAGGACAAGTTCTTAAAATGCAAGACATTCGTTTAAAGAAAACAGACCATAACATTTTAAATAACAATGTAATGGCACATAGTGTGTACATGTGACATTGTATTTTTCTGAAAGTATTCTGACAGATGTAAAGTACTGATACATGAAAAATTAACGAATTTTTTATTTGAAATAGTGACGTAGATTCCAGCTACACAAAATTTGAATTAAGGCTCAGAATCTTTCGTTCTTATTTTGAATGCAGGATATTTCAGGGCTAAGGTTTAGTTCAACTTCCATTTCCGCTTTGTTATGTTTAAATATCACAATATATCTTTAGCAAATGCGTGTCTAGCAAAACAAAAACCGCGTGCGTTTACTTCGTTGTCAGAGTCCTCAACGGTCTTCAGATTACTAAGAACAAGAATGAATGAACCTCTCTACTTTGTTGCAATATTATTTGCACAACAAACTTTGTTTAAAGCAAAAATCGCTATCGCGAATTTTGTAGTTTTAAAATGTTCACATTATTGGTCATTTTCGAGAATACGGAGCAATAGCCGAAACTGGGACTAGTACCATATTTTTTACCGTCCCTTATAACATATGTGGAGAAAATTAAAGAAAAAATTTGGAGTGGCTTTTGACAAATTGTTTTTTAGAAATCGCATAAATTTCAGACACTAATTAAGCGAAATCAGCTCGTTTTCAGAAAAAATTGTACATGAACTTTCTTAAAGAGCTAACTTTTTACAACAGACTTTGTTGAAAGGAAAAATAGCTTTTCCAATTTTGTAGTTTTGAAATGGTAACTTTTTGCAATTTAAAAAAAAACGGAGAGTTCGCCGAAGATGGGTCTAGCACTATATTGTTTACTCTCTCTTATTACATATGAAGAGCTAATTTAGAGAAAAAAAATGGAGTGGTTTTCGAGAACAATTGCCTATATTTCGCACAAACATTTCTACGCATATTTTCGAAAAATTGAATATGAACTTATTTACATATCCGTCTTTAAAAACAGATTTAATTTAGAAGAAAAATCTCGATCTTCAGTATCATAGTTCTGTAGCACCCCTAGTTCGGTATCAAGAGCCTACAAAACATGGATTCTGGCTACACCAGGTGTTAGAGATTTTTTTTTCTTTTAGCAATAGGATTCACTTTTTCGTTATCAGAGCCCGGCAATAAGAGTTTTTTTGCCGACAATTCGCCGTTTTCTGGTGCACGATTACATAACTTTCTCTTCGTACGGAGTATTTGTAAGGCCGGAAAGTAAAAATTCTATAAGAACTTATTTAAACATCCAGTTTTTGAGATCAAATTTCACTGAGAAAAAATGTATAATTTTTGTAGTTGCAGACGTCGAAAAAAATCCAGTGACTCCTCTCATATTCGTCATCCGTCGTTGCCAATTCGCCTGCCGATGCGAAGGGCGCACGCAGACAACAGGTCCAGTGTGTCGGTGTCGTTGTTGTCCATAATAGAACTATCGTTCTCGGCCGCAGCGGTCTCGGCACGCCCGTCTCGTCTCTGAGAACGATCGTCTCTTTTTGCTCGGCTCTAGTGCTCACTCCAAAGGCGGAGAACAAGATGCTACGTAGATTCCCTGCGATTAGTAATGCTTTTTAGAAGTGATAGCTTCGATGAGACGATACGGCCTTAAATGCGGTGTTATAATTCTAGTAACAATTACTATAGCGAGAAGGTACGTGTTGTGTATGATGTTCTTGGAATGTAAAGAACTGTTGTACTGGGTATCGACATTTTCTATACTATTATAGTGCAATATTCGTGAAGACGGAATTTGTTAAAGTATTTAATGAATGTCAGTGATTCACTCAGTGAGTTGCGTTGTTCTTGAACAATGCTTGTGCTCCTTTTCGGAAATCCATGATGTGTTCTTTCCCCTATAAGCATGTGTGCTCGTATAGGCCACTAGCACGTTCCCATATTCGTGGATGCGGGGCTACATATGTGCCCCTACTGCAGCAACTGTTCCCTGCGCCGGCGTGTGGTTTTTCGGAGCGTTGTTTTGCTCTTCGTCCGATGTCTCGGTGCGCCGTGCCCTGTGTTTTCCTCGCGTTCCGCGCGGGGCGTGGCGCCGACCGCCGGCGCCGTTCGCTCCTCACCCCCGCCCCGCCCCGCCCGCCCCGCGCGGCCCAGAGCCCGTCGGTATCCCGGGAGCTGGAACAAAGGCTGCCCCGGGGCTCCACCCGCGCCCCCGCCGCCGTCCCCTCCGCCGCCCTCGCCGCCGCCGTCGTCCCGCCCCCCCTCCGCCGCCGTCCCCGCTGTCACCCCCGCCACCGCTCTGCCCCCGCCCCCACCGTCCTCGCCCCCTCCGTCGCCGCCCCCGCCACCGCCGTCGGGGACTCGGCCTGAACGCAGCCTTGACGGCGGCGCATTTAGGCACATTGGCCTCACAACAATTTATTACCTCTTCCAAATTTAACAAGAATTTGCTATTACAATATTTGTCAGAGCAGCGTAGGTGTATCATTTGATGCGACTGCGGCGCTTCTGACCGCGAGGTCCCAGGCTTCGAGTCCCGACCGAGCTCACTCGGAGTCGCGACAGTCCACGCCGACGCTCGGTGGAAGGGTGGAAGATGGCTGTTGTGATGTTCGACCGCGCCTTTCGGCTAGCGGTGATCTGCAGAAACAGCCGAGCTGGAGTGCTATGAGCATACATTAAATCCCCAGGTGTGATGTTCTGGCTCGCAATTAATTGTAATTATCAATTACACTGGTCGAAAGTGATTGTGTTAAGTGGCAAACTGTAGCTGTTTCTTATGTACTCACCGCTAAAATAATTAATACAACATTTCTCACTGGGCTCTGTTTAGTATTGTGTGTATATATATATATATATATATATATATATATATACACACACACACACACGGAAAGACACGTGTCTATCGCAGATAATCACGTGTTCCAATTCCATTCAAGACGCGAGATAGATAGCAGACCGGTCAAATCAGTTGAGCAATTTCGGGGATTGCGAAGGGAATTGCGGTGACCCACGGAAACGACGCGCCGAATTTGACTCCCTTAGGCATATTCTTATCCCTTAGGCTTATTCTCCCTTAGGCAAAGGCATATAAGTTGTATGTCGGGTAATTAGGAATCCGAATCATGCGCCACTCATATTTGCTGTGCGTCTTATGTAACACTACTTAGAGGTTGGCTTAACGGAAATTTGTCGCGTCATATACAATTTTCAATTGCATGGCGTGGAGGGAACCAAAGGATAAACCCATGGACTGATATTTCTGAATCTCCAAAGTTGCTGGAACCGCAACCAAGAGTAAGTTAGACAATTCACTATCGCAAGCTCCCTTCAGGCCTGTTCCTCACACAGACGACCTTCCGATCCGAGCGCCACCGGACATGGGAGTTTGCATTCCGAAAACTCTGACGATTAAGATGTAAATGTAAATACCAAGGCAAACGACGACAATGCAGTCTCAGGTTTCAGTGAAATACCTTCAGAATACCATAGAATAAATTAGTGAGAACAAAAAGATCTAGTTCGTGATTTAAACTTGACGAAGAACCAGGCAAAATTCTTAGCATCTCGATGAAAGGAACTGCTTTAGAAGGGAACAATTACCGCGTATTGCCGACGGAAACAAAATCTTCGATGCTTGCTCTCAGAGGAAGGAAGGCAATCTAATGTATAATAGAACTGATGTTGATACATTATTAAATATTTTGAGGGACCATGATTCTCAGAATTGAAAATTGTTTATAGATTCCTCTACACTCGATTTAAAAGCCGAGCTTATTCATATTGGAAATGAGAAACCAGCTATTTCTCTTTCCTGTGCAGCCAATATGATATCAACAGACGTTGATTAACATGGAATTTCTGCTATTGAAGATACAATTCCATCAGCATTCCCCGGAAGAGATAGCTCAGGATATTAACTGTAGTCAATGCAGTCCCTCTGAACGGAGATCCTCGGTTTGAGTCCCGACGGTGGCAGGATTTTCGACATTGGTTTGTCAGCTAGGTCGAATTGAGTCACTGTCTGGAGGAGACTTCTATCGGCCGACTTGTTTTCCGTGGTTTCTCCGATCAACACCAGGCGAATGCCGGAGCAATGCCATATACCAGACGAATACGGATCCGCACAGTCATTTCCTTCCTCTTCCTTATCATATCTTCAACCCTTACTTGGCACACACTTACACTGTATACGCTACACTACCACACATGCCGGGAGACCGGTCGGGAGCTTAGAGCTTTTCCCGGCTGTGATGGTGCCCCGTGGTGGGAGATTCCTTGTTGTGGAAAACCCCGCTAGCCGCCGCCGGAAAGACCACCGCCACCTCCCGACCAAAAACACGCACTACACGTACGGGACTAATGACCATAGTAGATTTATGCGGCCGGAATCACTAACAATCAAGCAGCGTTCGTTGAATGTTTACGGCGGTTTGAAATTTATCGAATTGAATTGAGTGTGCCTCATTTTACGTGGCGAGACTTAGGCCATGAGACCACTCTTCCGTCTGACCACGCAAACTTCGCTACGCTCCTCTCTAGAAAGAAGGTATCGCTCGGGCGACGAAACGGGCGATTTGAATATAGCTCAGAGGCTTCCACTCTTGAGGATCTTTTACGCGTGATACTAACATGCGATAATGGCTACCTCGAAGGAAGGCGTACGAAAGATATTTTCGCCCTTAAAAATGCACGGCTTCGAACCCGCAAACTTGGGTATAACAGTCTGATACGCTAACCGTTACACCATCGCCGCCGCAAAAACCGTCGCTCTTTGGTAGGTCTCCAACAAGGATATTCTAAATGTTGCTGCTTTCTTTGCGATTGGGAGAGCAGACATCGCAAAAATAATTTTGTGAAGAAGAAGAAGAAGAAGATATTCGTGGTCGGGAGCCAGGACCAACCCCCAGAGGAGACTTGTGGCCGCCGCGCCACCAGAGCAGCCAGAGCTTTGCGAGAGGGGCCCACTCTCCAGTACACCTCGCTCTTGTTGCACAAACAGCTTGCGTGCTCACAGTACCGCCTGACAACCCCTACCCAAGCCTCCACACCATACACCGCACCCCGCCCCTCCTCACTTAACCACCCGTTAGGCAGGGCGCGAGGCGGGGCGGCGGGGCGGTCGCCGCCGCCCGCAATGGCTGTGCGGTGACCCAGATGCCCTGCTATCGACCGGCAGCAGCTGAGCCCCAGCTGGAGCGAGTGGGGCGGGGCACGTCAGGTGGCGCAGCAACTAGACAGAGCATCTTTTACCGCAAGTGAAAACGACTTCATTATTCATTTGTTTGTGTTCAAAGTATTAAACAGGCCCACGCGCTTGCGCAGGTTTCTAGCATGGCGCGTCGGGTAGGTTGTGTAACAAACATTTTTCAAAACGCTGTCATTTTCACGGTTGGGGGTGGACTAGCCACAATTGAGCTTGAAATGCAGATGCTTAAATTGGATTCTTTTGCGGAGGGCGCCTCAGAGACCAGGGTGGCGTTGGTGAATGTTAGTACTTCGCCCGCAAGTCGTCGCTTGGCAGCTCTGGTTGGTCCTGGCGAAGCCTCTGGATGGAAACTCCATTTCCCCGTTCGTCCGCTGCTGTGGAAAGCGAGTTTGTCTGTGCAATGGAGTTTCTTCGCAACCGCTCCTTGACGCATTTTACTTTCTCGCCGCTACTTATGCAGTATAAAGAAACTATTGTAATGCTCCGGGTAAAACTGCAAATTGTCGACACAAAACTTTTATTTCGGTGACGAAACTCTTGCCGGACAAATTGCCGGACTTTAGTAACGAAAAAGTGAATAAATCTTGTCTCGTGTAATAAATTACTTCCTCTAACACGTTGTGTTGTCAGAACAGTTGTGTTTTGCAAGTCCTTGAAACCGAAAAATCGATTGACGGATTAACGAAACGTCTGTGTCTGTTTCTCCGTCTGTCTGACCAACACCACCTAGACATACAAGGCCTGAGCACTTATTCAAGATGGCCGCCTAAGAAGTCCATACTAACTGAAATGCGAAGTAAAATTGTGGTTACCAGACGAAAATATATAACAAATTACACTACCAAATAAGAAGAAAAGAGATCTCCTTTCTTCAGCTGGAAGATTCTACATAAATATATATATTCTTTTTTAGGCAAAACAAGCTGCATACACTTTTCTATTAATACTGTTATTATCTCTTACACCGCACAATACATGAAATACTATGTGTTCTGCTGCAATGCTGGGAAAATTCTGAAAAACAATAAGTTAAGAACTATTGGTTTACTTCAGCGTAAGAAATACTGAGTATTGAAGTTGTTAGTGTTACCTTGTCTAGGCGAAAAGAAAACCTTTCTTAATCCTGGCTTAATACCATGTCAGGCAAGGCCCGCGCCGAAACACTCTGATCACGGAGTCTGCACTACGTTATCAATCGACAAAATCTAATTTTTCAACGCAGCCAAGAATTGAATTACTTAGCCATTTTACTGACGAGGTGATCCTTTGTGAAGTCGCTCGGCTGACGATTCTCAAACAATTGACTTTCGTAAAGTCTTATTTGGAAATGCATCTGATTCTCAGAAATTATTAACAATACGAAATGCTGTCCCTCGCTGGTTCCCAGTAGCTGGAGTAATCTGGCGAGCGTTTTGAAAGTTCAAACTTTCAGAGCAGTTTCAGTCCTTCCAAAGAGTTTCAAACTAAAGACTTGTTGCCTTTTCCTTGTGGAATCTGCGGTTTTTAGAAAAAAACATTATAGTCCAACGCATGACGTTCCAAATGTATACCGTTTGCTGTTAATTAGGTCCAAGGAATTGTTATAAATGATAGAATTTCAAGTACGGCGCCAAATTTGAATTAATTTTGGCCGCCTATGTGAGGGCGGTTATGATCAACCGTTTTGTCAGTCATAATAGGCCGATCCCAGTATACGATGTGCGTCTTCGTCTCGAGCACAGCATCTGGTTCATACTCGTAGTATGAGCATTATTCCCCAACATTCCAAGTTTCATTCCTAGTTCTCGGTGAATGAGTTTCGCCACTTGGTAATGTCTGCCTAAATAAGCACTCCCTGATAAAGTACTGCACCCAGCCATCATGTGCTCGATAGACTCTTCGTTGTTCCACATCTTCTACATTTATCTATATAATTTGTTTTTAAAATATGTTTTCATAGTTTTCAGTTCTTATTACTCTATTCTGAATTCTTGCTACAAAACCTTCAGTTTCCTGGTACAAGTAACCATTGCTCAACCACTTTTAGGAAGCAGATTTGTCAATCATAGGGTCCAACAGAGAATTTGGAAATTTACCGTGAAGCATCATTTGCTGCCAATTTTGTATTTCCTCCAACTCTAAAAGTTGGTATTATAATATACGGGCCTTGGTTGCTTAAATGGAGTGGTGTGTATCCAGTATCAGCGCTCACCACCTTCCTCAGACCTAAGTATAGCGTACCTCAATTTTTGTTTTTGGGTTCTGCAAAGTTTAAAAATATTAAGTAGCCCTCGACCACCCTCTCTTCTTGGTAAATACAATCACTGAAGAGTTAGGGTGTAGACATCTGAATTTTGTAAGAAGCCCTCTTGTAAGTCTATCCAGTGAATTTAGGTCCGCATCAGACCATTTTACTACAACAAAACTATATATCAGCGTAGGTACAGCCCAGCTGTTGATGGTCGTAATTATGTTTTCCCCAGCTAGCTTCGTATTCAGTATTTTGGTTACCCTCTTCTTGTACTTCTCGCTAAACTCACGTTTAATTTCGCTGTGATCAAGGTTCATATTCTGTTGTATTCTGAGGTATTTGTAAGCAGCATCAGGTTGCAGCTCTTTTATGCCTTGGACATTTTATCCAACTTTTCTGCTTTACCTTACCGTATGCTTATGATGGCACATTTATCCAAACCTAAGCTCATCCTAATATCTTGGCTGAAAATCTTGGTAGAATCTATTAAGGAACAGAGTTTTTGATGTGTTCCAGCATAAAGCTTCAGATCGTCCATAAATAAAAGATGATTTAATGTCTTATGATCTGATGAATTAATTTTGTAGCCAATGGAACTATTATTTAACAGTAATATAACGTATTTAAGGTCAGACAAAACCATAACGGTGAAAGAGAGTCTCCTTGGAATATACCACGTTTAATGTCCATTGTATATATTTTTTCCTTATTAGCATGGAGATTTACCCTCCACGTTAGCAACAATGACTGCAGTGTGCTTATAATATTTATTTATTTATTTATTCATTTTATTTTTATTTATTTTACGTAAAAAAAAGTTAAAAACTGCGTATGGCGTGCTATGGGGAAAAGTGAATTGTGTGCACATTTTCTTAAAGTCGTTTTCTAATTCTACGGATTGAGGATGGGAAATATTGAGAGAACGCGGAAATTATTTTAGGCGCCGATAGGTAGCAGCACGAAAGAAGATGAGGCAAACAGAAAAGCGCAGGCTAAAGAGACTAGGACAATAAGTAGTGCGAGGAAATATGTGCCATTCTCTGACACCACTGCTCTATTATGACTTAAACTGGAAATGTACATTAAATGTGGTACTTCGCATTTTCATAATCGTTAAGCTCTCGAAAGTAAAGAGGAATTTTGTTATAATTCCTCGTGTAATTTTCTAAGATGTATGAATGACTAGCAATTCAAACTGATTGTCGTGCTTACAGAAAAAAATAGCAATTTTTCTGTATTCTGTCTTAATTCTTTGTTGCTTGATTTTAATTGTGACTTTTTCTTTCTTCAGGTAAATGGTGAGCTGCTATGGAAAACCTTAATAATTTTTGATTGTTGCTGTTGAGGGAGCTGTGGTGAGTATCTTGAAGAAATGACAAGATCAGATGATAATGGTTTTGATGCACTTAAGGGATTCTATATAATGGATTTCGTGGGATAAATGTTTCATATTTTCATGGGGGTTGAAAGATGATCATATTTCGCCAACGACAATGTGGTGAGATATTTCTTATCTCGAAGTTACACGTTACATTTGCCTCTATTAGGTTGCCACTCATAGTGCACGGGTGTTTCGCAGGTCACGTTCTAACGGAAATTTTGTTCCCTCCTAACACCAACGAATGATGAGTAAGCGTATCAATCAGAGACAAATGCCACATAAATACAGATCGGTTGTTAAGGCTTCAAAATAGTCTCTAGCATTTTTGGGAGAGAGTAGTGAAGATAAAATTTGGAACTTGACTGGCAACAGCGCTCAGCGTTCTGGTCCCTGAAATTTAACAATTATTTTCTCAGCACATGCAAGGGTTAGAATCTGTTTGGAGACATTAAATATATCAAGCATCGTATGATAATATGTCTCCTGTCTTGGCGTCATATTCGCGTGTCTTTTACCTCCGTGTGGTTCCCGTCAGCTGGTATCTCCACCCACCTTATGTGCCCTTGGCCAACATTCACAACACGTAAAGAGCATACATTACGCGGCCGGCGATAATGGTTTTCAATAGTGCACCGATATTTGAATGACGACTAACAGCTCCTGACTACATGAAAGCTTTCTGTTACGTGTAGAAACAATACCGGAAGCAGCTCTTGGCTCACGTTTCATCTAAGGAAGCGAAACGGCGTCTTCCTGGAGTTCACATAATTTTCTAGAGTGATTAGAGATTTCGCGCACTAAGTTCATTAGTCCCTAAAATTTAGTGCATGTTTTAATTGCGCGAGCTGGCAGTGATATGACTTCGCTAGACGGCGAGATCCGGCGCCAACCTACCCGTCGCCTTGCGGGGTTTTCCATCAGCTAGGTATCTCCCACCACAAGAGCACAAGCTCTAAGCTCTCGATTGCTCTCCCGCTATGTGTGGGAGCGTAGGGTATGTAAATGTGTGTGAAAGCAAGGAATGAGGATAAAACAAGGAAGGAGAAGGAAAGGTCGCGCTCGGTCCGTGGACCGGGAGCGGTAGCTCAGTGCATCAATTGATGTCACCGCAGCGCCTATGACCGGGAGGTCCTAGGGTCCCACTCCCCACGGCGGCAGGATTTTCGACACTTGCTTTTCAGCTAGGTCGAATTCAGTCGCTATCAGGAGAACTAGCGGCCGTCTGCACTGATCGGTAGTCTTCCGTGGTTTCTCCGATCAACACCAGGCGAATGCCGGAGCAGTACCCTATATCAAACGGGCCACGGACCGCGCGCGATCTGTCTTTCCTCTTCCTTGTCCTATCCTCTCTCCTTACACACACACACTTACACTAACATGCACTACACTACCACATATTCCGGGAGACCGGTCGGGAGCATCCCGGCTGTGGCGGTGCCCCGCTGGTGGGAGAGTCCTGGTGGTGGGGAAACCCCGCTAGCCGACGGTAGGTCGGTCCTGGATCTTGCCATCCAGCGGGGGAAGATCACTGCCATGGCCGAGGAAAAAACATTCATTACGCGGGACTAATGACCTCCGTAGTTGACACGCCCGGAATCACTAATCAACCAACCAACCAAATGCAGCCAGAACACTCCTCCCCCCACGAGTAGTGAGATAGGGCGCGAGGCGGCTGTGCGCCGCGCCCCTCTCCAGGTGGCTTCCTCTGCCGCCTCTCAGGGCGGTGCCCCGCCCACGACCGCTTGACACGATGAACACAACAGTTGAAACTACAGTAAAATCTGCCCAAGCCGCGAATCTGCCTTAACCGCACAATTTCTCTGGCCCGTGAAGTTAAATGACCTCTTACATGTAAAGCCGAAACGGGTTTTCGGAACGGTTTTTCGCGGAAACGGAATGGTTTTTGATGTTATGCAGTAAAAAAAACTTGATAAAACGGAATTCCCGTCAATTTAATGCAATTGAGAGAGGGAGAGAGACGCAAGATGTTCTTATTAACAGAATGCATCTGCAAACTTGTTTAAAATTCTCTATCCCTGTGACAGGCGATTTAGTCGTGGCACCGTGCATTGAAGGAGAGGTGCTTTAGCTGTCAACGTAGAATTCGCCCTTAAGGTCACTTGTCTCTCAAGGCGTAGGGCATATGTGAATTCCTTCTCTCCCGATCCTCTGAGCGTGGGAAGGTGTAGGACATTGCTTTTATTCATACGTCTCCCTGCCCCGTGTTGACAATCATAACTCCTCAACCAGATACGCATTGCTCAAGGCCATGTGAAGGTATCAGAATGACATAGTACTAGGTTGTGACGCATTGAGCGTTGAAAGAGTCAGTAAGCAGTCTGAATATAGGCAATAAGGGGTATTTTTGAACTCAGACTCTGTCACTGAAGGGTGTCTAATATTCATCTATTGGTGATTTCTTCCATTAATACGTTATATGTTAATGTACTTTTATAATTATAATAAATTCATCTAATTTACTCATTCAGGACAGATACGTCAATATCACAAGTGTCATAAAATGGACAACCCGGTGAAGGGCTTTACAGCCGTACCGTTTTTTCGCGCAGCATTACGTAACTTTCTCCATACTACGTATATTATTCCGTATATACGTACGTATACGGGGAAGTAAAAAATGGCGTCTTCACGGGATGCGGGGGCGTGTGTTGAAGGGGCTGGAGGGGAGCTGGAGCTGGTTGGCAGACGATCAATGGAGCCCGAGAGACGGACGGAGCCGTGGCCCACGAAGAAGTGATGGAGCGGAATAGGCTGGATGGGAGGGGCGGCAGGGGACTGCAGGTCAGCCGTGGCATGACAGGTTGTGAGTGCACGAGACTTGATCAAAGCGTGAGGAAATATGTAATGAATATCTGGACAATACCGCGTAATAAGTTTGTTTATTTCGTATAGAAACAAGATTTATCCAGTTTTACGTTACTAGAGACGAACAATACTAATGTTTCTATCGAAAAATCGCCGATTTTGGCATTGTATTGTGGCATTACAATACTTTCTCCCTTATTAGTAAAATTATGTAAGTACTCGTAATATTTCAATATAGACTTTTATTCAACGTAGTTTTCATGAATGAAGTTGCTTACGTCTTATTATTTATTAGTGTTTTGAGTTACGGGATTTACATTTCCGTCATTTGATGAAGCTGCAATTCTCATTGTGCCGTCAATGTTTGACTGAGAATTGGAAATCGGAAACTGAAATATTATAATGGTTATGGAGGTGGAGTTGTGTACTGATTTGTCCCGCGATACCTTGATACGTCAATAGTTCCTGTTTAAAAAGCAATCATACGCAAATCACCATACTTCCCGGCCATTAATCCGTTAAATATATCTCCGAGATTGAAAAAAATGTTGGGGTCTCCTACCGGCAGATGTCTCCCCTGACCTCGCCCACCAGCCGAAATCAATTCGGGAACACCAAGGCCGCCCCGGCGCACGTCAGCGCTCCATGCGGCAGGCAGCGGAACCAGCCTCGCCACAGGGCACTAAAGGCGAGCTTCTGTGGGGGCGGTGGTAGTATTAACCAGAAATCTATGTCTGTCCTTCTGTCAGTCTGTCCGTGTGCCAGCATGTGGGTCTAGAGAGAAAGGGTACTCGCGGATAAAATGGTAAAAAGTTTCCCTAAACCAAATGAGATATGAGTGGTGACATTATAATTCTATCACAAAAATAATATAATTGTCACCTTACCCGTCACCTTGTTGGATGCACTTACGATCGGAGAATATGTTCCGCAGACGTACAGCTATCCAAATTGTGACCATGTTACTGAGTAACAATGTATTTTAATTACTAAATTAGTTCAAAGAATTGGTCGCCCCGACCGGGATTCGAACCGGAACCTTCTGGTTTTTGTCCCAGCTGCTCTAACCACTAGGCTACCGATCGAATCCCGGTCGGGGCGATCAATCCTTTGAGCTAATTTAATTAAAAAAATAATACTTTTGAAAGGTTTCTTAGCCCCCATCCCACCACCCACACCTTTTTACAGCCAAAAATGTGTTTTTTTAATTTAATTTTTTCGGCAACTAAAAATCTTTTTTGTGTTTGAATTTGGGTGTGAGAAAATATCAAAAATATCTTTCTGGTGTATACATTGCCTTGTCATTAATCATATTTTTTCAGTCAGATAAAATAGTGTTAATTTGACGAAAAAATTAATATTAAAAACACGTTTTTGGATGTAGATGGGTGTGGGTGGAGGGACGGGAGCAGAGAAACATTTCAAAAATATTAGTTTTATGTTAGAATTATAAAGTAACCACTCGTATGTCATTTGGTTTAAGGGAACTTTCATCATCTTATCCGGGGGTACTTTTAAGTAATTAGTTCTTAACACTTCGACTGCTGAGGTATTTTGCACACTTCGAATACTAAGGTGGGGTAACGAAGGTACCCCAGGGAAAACTCAAAGTAGTTTCAATATTTTTACCGCAAATGTAATATTGTTTTGGTTATGCAGATTAAATATTATTTTGATATATTAATAAAATATTTAGCGATTTTAACAATATATTTTACATGCAGGTCTTCGTCCACGACGAAGTCTCGAATGCCATATCCTGCCACATTCAGAACACATTGTACTATTCGTATCGTCTCTTTCACATGATAGTCTTCAGAGCTTTTGTATGCGTCATCATTCACGTTTTCCTTGTCTTCAGGACAAATACTATCGTTAACTTTATCTATAACCTCTACACGTTGTGTAGAGGTTATAGATAAAGTTGTGTAACTCGTCACAACGTTTCAGATGCGGCTTGTGACCGGTTTTCAAGTGCGCATAAGAAAGTATAAACCCAACACACAGCCATTAATAAGTAATAAAATTAGTGCCAGCCATTAATCGAATAGAAAATAATGCCAGTAATTCTTTTTAATTGTCTCGATGTCAAAAAAATGTTACACTGATAAGACACTGAGGTGTAGAGTTCTATTTTGAATTTATTATTTGAATTTTTTGTACATAGATCAATTCATTGAACTACACATATGTAGTGATGGCATAATGGCACCTCACAGGTTCCATGATGGCACCTGACAGGCTCTATTCTAGATTTGAAAAAAAATTACAAAATATGTGAAACGGATATTTATTTTGGATGCGAGTAGGATGATTCGGGGTTTTACAGACGTTGAATGAGGATAACATTTGGAAGTGGTGAATATTGATGAAGAAGTTATGGGATAGGTAAGGTATGTGGTCAATGATGGGATCGAGGTTGAATTTGTTGTGTAATTAGTGATTTGATATGAACTACGATGAATTAGTGATGGTACAAAGAACTTGGAACTGTACTATTTGAATTTTGTTGATGTTTGTTTTTGCAACATTCATCCATACTGGGCAGGCGTAGAGAAATGTCGGTCTGATTATTTTGTATGTGTAGTATTATTGCTGTGTTGTATGAGAGGTATTAATTCTGATTAATTAGAATTTTTAGTTGATGCGCTTTGTTTTTAGTTTATGTTATTTTGTGTTATGTTGTTTCCCATTAATTTTGGTGTTCATGTCCTAAATATTTAATGGGTTTATTTAGGGAATACTATGGGACGGGATTATTATTTAAAGTTAATGTGGTTGGTGGAATGTATGGCCTTAACCCATTTATTCCCACTATCCCATTATTGGGGCGGTGCCTTTATTATAAAGTTAGAGGTATTAGAACTTCATTTCAACGAAGTTTTAATATGAAGTGATTGAGAGTGGCTATATGTAATGCACTAACTGTCGAGACTCGCTTTCATTTGTTTCTAACCGTATCCAATGCACGTCACACATCACGACTTTTCAATATTATGGCTTCAAAAAGAAGATGAGGCCTTCCCCTTGACATATTTTTTTAATATTCTGATAGTATTATTTCATCTCCTTCTCTTAAACATTCTCAACATATTAGTATTAGAAAATTGCGAAAAACATGTGTGAACAAAATAATATGAGTGTAAATAATAGCGCCCCAATAGTGGGGCGGTGGGAATTATTGGGTAGGGGTTTATTTATTTTGTTGATATTATAATATAGCTAATTATAACTCCACATTATTATAAATATTCTTAATTTTTGGGTTTATTTACAATGATTGGACACGCGTGAATGACATAACGCTACTTTTCGTGACTTTCAGTTTTATGGTGCACGAAATTGCATCGATACTTGAAGACTACATTGATTTATTGAGCGAAAATGTGTATATGCAACCTCCTGAGAATCATTTCTTGTCAGATAGTGATGGTGAAGACGATAACAATGCAGCTGTAGATAGTTTGAGCGGCAATCTGTTGCGTGGTCATGCAGTGTTATTTGCTGTGTCACATATGTTGAAATAGGTACACCAGGGGATATCTACGAAACAAATTATTGTACAGATAATACGAAAGAAAAGAAACATTTGCTTCTGTTAAGATGTGATCAAATATTTGTTTCGCGTGCTTGTCAATTATGCTCGGAACCGGAACGCTTAAGTAATGATTATACTTCAGTAGAGCTCTTTGAAACATTTTATGATAGGGGGCAGCAGACACACAAAAGGAGGGTAGCAGTCACAGTTCGATTTGATGGAACGAATTACATCAATCTCAAGAGCTCAACTTCGATACGTTATGCATTATGTCACAAAAACACCACAGGAAAATGCAAAAAAAAAACTTTGATATGGGATGTCATGTCAATTATTTAGAATCTTTTCATTCCCTATAACGACACAGACAATATTTTTATCTTAATTTTTCTTTGCATGTTACAATATTTAATATGTATCTTCACCAGGCTCCCGCAGACCTAGGCGGAAGATCCACAGCCCACGCGGAATGGCCGCAGCGGAAGTTTCGCGCCACGTGTTGCCTTATGAGCACGTTCAGACCTGCGCGGCAGGCAAATCCGTCGCGGCTTGACTCGCCGGCGAAATTTGTAACGCAGTCAGACGCGTTTCTTCCGCTGCAGCTCGAGTTTCGTGGAAGTTCGCCCGGTTCGGGGTTTCCTCCCCTGGGTCGAGCCCTTGCCAACCGTCACCAAACGCTGACTAAATTGACGCTCCGGTGTGGACGGTCCCGCGAATTCCGTCAGCTCGGAACTTTCTGCGCCGCACCCGCTGCGGATCTACCGCGCACTTCCGTTGCCTGCACGGAACGGAAATTTTGCGACACCTGTTGCCTTACGAGCACGTTGATACCTGCGCGACAGGCGAGCGGCCCGGCAGCGGATTGGCAGCGTTTAATTCGCGGCAGATTTTGTAACGCAGTCGGACGCGCTTTTTCCGTTGCTGCTCGAGTTTCGTGGAAGTCCGCCCGTGTTCGGGGGTCTTCGCTCCTCTCTGGGTCGAGCTCCCCATAACGACCCACAACAGTTCTGCCCCTCGCGCAGAACTCTGCCGCTCCAGTTTCGCTGTGAAATCGAAGGCAAAGACTCTTCGGATGTTGAATATTTTTGGCTCATCAGTGAATCTGACACGACTGACCGGTCAGAAAAAAATTACTTCTAATCATGTTCAGTAATTTAATTAAGTTTAAATAATATTAATCTTTCTTTTTAAAATTTTTTGTTCTTAAAATTTTGTAATGAAAAATTTACTAATGAAAAATTTCAGTGAGTTGAATATTTTTGGCTCATCAGTGAATCTGACACGACTGACCGGTCAGAAAAAAATTACTTCTAATCATGTTCAGTAATTTAATTAAGTTTAAATAATATTAATCTTTCTTTTTAAAATTTTTTGTTCTTAAAATTTTGTAATGAAAAATTTACTAATGAAAAATTTCAGTGAGTGAGTGCAATAACAAGTTGTCCTTCAGGGTAGATAGCTTCATGATTGTCAAGGGTCAGATTTTCTAATTTCTTCTGTAATCAGATTCAAAATTTATCCAGACAGTCGCTGGTCATTTTAGTAAATTAAATGCGTTTCTCGGTGTGGCACCAAGGTGTGAAATTCTCCGTACTAGGTCAAAATAATGGACCATTTTCCACGTTTTCTAAAGATATATTAATAATTTCAGGAAAAATCGTAAATAAAGAAGGAAAAAGTACCATTCTGCATGTGCTCAGAAAACGTACTACGAGTAAAACTCAGTATTTCTATCTCTGCGTGAATAGAAGCGAGCGCCTCTTCTTTATCGGATGAAAACAGTCACTAAACGCTGCCTCATAATGGACGCTCCGGTCTGAAGGGCCCGCGAATTCCGCCGCCGCGTCTAGCGCGGAACTTTCCGCGCCGCACCCGCTGCGGATGTTCCGCGCCGGTATATGGGAGCCTTTACAAGTGCTTCCGATTTTGGGTTCTTTCTTCGCCTTTTAAGCCACACAAATGATTGATCTTTATTGATCTGGACCTTGGCTAATCTTTTTCAATACTGTCCATGGAGTGGTTTGTCTCCTCACGATTTCTTTAACTTTTTGGGGTCTTTATATATTTGGTCGAGAATGGGCCAACCTAGAACCACGCGAACGCGCCGCTTGCACCCAGCAATGCCCAGTCACAGTGGTGTAGCTTCTGATGGTGTCATCCCATCTGCAACACTAATGGTATCACCCCCCCTAATTAAATATAAAAATATCGTTGAAATCGAGATACTCTTTGAAATTGAAAGATAGGTGTTTACCGCTTTTAGTTTCGCATTATATTTTTCATTATTTCTTTTCTTTGATTTTGTAGTATTTGATTTAAATGCATACTTATTAAATTAATATATATAATTTTTGACTAAACCATAAAAATTATATAATTCCAGCAATAAAATTTTCAAATAACTAAAACCAAAAAATCTCTTAACATAAAAAATTTTTAAGTAAATTACATAATTTCAATTATAAAATATTTTAATTGGTGCCACCCGGGGTGCATGTGATCTTTTCGGGGGATGAGCACTTTTATACCGAATCCTTTTTTACACCCCAAGGTTGTTAGCACTGGGTGATGAAGTATGAGACGATGATGATGAAGGGTGGATGAACAATCACAAACATACAGACACGAACGCATACAATCATGCCTGAGGTGGGACTGGAACCCGCGATCCTTTCGTCCGAGATGGCAACGGCACTATTGCCTTAGCAATCTCAGCTATCCGTAACGGATTATTATATTATTATTATTATTATTATTATTATTATTATTATTATTATTATTATTATTATTATTATTGCCTTTTGCGTGTCAAGTGGATCCTTCCACTGCGCACTAGTTTGGCGCGTCCCACTGCGCGAGGGGACGAGGGGGGCGGAGGTTCGTGACGAGGCGAGGCGAGGCGAGGCCGTGACCGCTAAATTACCCCCGCGCTGCCCAGCCGCCGCCTTGGCCGCCAGGGGCGCGCAGCGCGGGTGGGCGCGCACGGAGAGCCCACACGCGCACGAGACGCAGTGGGCGGGGGGCGTGCCCTCGTTTAGCCACCTCAGCGCATCAACGGATTCACTGCAGCGCCTGACCGGGAGGTTCTAGTCCTGACGGCGGCAGGAGTTTCGACACTAGCTTTTCGGCGTGGTCGAATTCAGTCGCTGTCTGGAGGAGAATTCTGGCGGCCGGCTGCTCTGATTGGTAGTTTTTCGTGGTTTCTCCGATCAACACCAGGTGAATGCCGGAGCAGTACCCTACCAAACGGGCCACGGACCGTGTGCGATCTTTCCTTCATCTTCCTTGTCCTATCCTCTCCCCTTACACACACACACACACACACACACACACACACACACTAACAAGCACTACATTATCACACATGCCGGGAGACCGGTCGGGAGCATAGAGCATGTTTCGACTGGGGCGGTGCCCCAATGGTGGGAGATGCCTCTCTTTATCGTAAAACAAGAAAGTGAATTAGCTAGAGAATTGACGATTTTGCAACAGAAAAACACGTTTTCTGAATACCTGATTGTGGAATAGTGGACTTTTCTTGCCCCTATTTGCAGCAGGGGCGGCTGCAGCTCGAATGTCGTGATTATAACTATCAAAATTCCGAATTCTAATGCATAATAAAACGTAAGCAAGTCATATAAATTCATGAAAACTAAGCTTAATAAATGTATATTCAAACATTGTTACGTTATTTTATTTGTAGAATCCATGTTAGGTTTGCATTCATTCAGTGAACATGGTTCCGACTTTGCTTTCCAATCCACACTAGAGTTTATTTTATTTATTTATTTACTTAACGTCAAAAAACAGTTAAAAGCTGTGTGTGACGAAGTATTCCAAGGGGGCTAACCTTTCCACAAAGAAAGTGCTCTCATCAAATGCACATTTGGAATCAACACACATAATATAAAATAAAATAAATTCTCCAATTATCCTAAATAGCAATGTATACATACTGCGCCATTATTTTAAGCGGCCTTCTTTTATCCGTGGAAAAATTTAAAAAAATGCAATGGTTTTTGAGAAAATATATTTCATTTTTATTCAAGCAGAAATTACGAAAATGACTAGTTTTTTTCAAAAAAATGTATGGGGCAGATTTTTTAAAAGGCTGATTTTTTTAGAATAAATTTTGCTTTTTAGGCAAACATTTTCATCTTTACTTTTGTAGTTTGCAAATAAAAATATAGCGTTCACTGGAAAAGAGACTATCACTACTTTTTTACTGTCCTTCGATACATATGAAATGAAAATTAAAAGAAAAAAATTTGAAAACGTTTTTAATCAAATAATTGTTTATACAATTTTGAAAATTGCCTATATTCCACGCAACATTTCGTGGAAACTACTCATATTGTTGCATTGTACGTGACCGTACTTCAAGATCTGTCTTTAAGGGGAAAATCTAGTATTACGAATATGCCGAAAAAACTTGAAATGCATTTCAAACAAAAAAATAACGAAAATGAGACCGTTCCTTGAATAGTCCTGTACGGCATTCCAGGGCCAATTTTAATGCAATTTAGTTGTGCTACCAAAGCTCATACCTTATCGCATTGTTTCTAAATACTGCGTAATATATACTACTACACACACCAGCAAAAGTGTTTTCAATCAGCAAATTGTTTTTCTTCTCCGAGATCCGAACTCAGATCCTTAGTTTGCCGGAACTCATACCATTAGGCCACTCACCTATCACACTCACCCATTGTGTCTAACCCGGGCGAGGGATAAAAAGATAAATGCCAGATTCATGTAAAAAACAGTTAACAATCAAAATATCCGTTATAAACTGCCGAACCCTCCTCTCGGTTGAGGGAATATCAATTTCGGAGAAAATCGGCTGAACGTTTTAGGCAGTACAGTTGTCCACAGACAGACTGACCGCTGTTAGACTGATAGGTTTCTTCGCTAGATTGTGATTCAGAGCGCGTCAACTGCTAAGGCCATTAGTCTCGTAAGTGTAGTACATGTTTTTTCTCGGGAGGTAGCGGTGATCTTCCCCTCCCCTGGATGGCTAAATCCGGCGCTGACGTACCGCCAGCTAGCAGGGTTTCCCCAACCAGGTACCACTCCCCAAAAGGGGAATCGCCTCAGCAGAGACAAGACCTAAGCTCCCGTTCGGTCTCTAGACATGTGCCGTAGGGTGGTGCATCGAAGAGTGTGTGGGGGGGGGGAAGGGTCGGGTAGAACAAGGAATGGGAAGAAAAGATCGCTCGCGGTCCGTGCCCCGTCTAGTAGGGCACCGTCCCGGCATTCGCCAGGTGTTGATAAGAAAAAACACAGAAAGCTACCGATCAAAACAGCCGGCCGCTAGAATTCTCTACACAGCGACAAAACTCGACCTACCTGTCTGACTGGTGTCGAAAATATTGCCATCGTCATGATTCGAACCTAGCACCTCCGGTCTGGGGCACTACAATGACATTGGTTGATGCCCTAAGCAACCTCTCCCATTCAGTCGTTTGGGACGTATAAGTCTGTCCCATATGTAGTATATATATTGTATTTAAATTCCATGTCGATATTATGGTCGAAAGTATCCGGCGCACGGTCACATTTCTTTCTCTTGTTACAAGGTAAGGGCGAGAAAGTAAAAAGTGAAATAAGATATTTTCTCTTGTTAATCAAAAGAGACTAAGTGTGAATGAAAGACGAATCACATGTTATTGTTCTTAAGCAATACATCTTTCATTAAGTACTGAGTGTGTGATGAAAGAAAATGGCTCATTTCGGTCTCTAGAATTAATTAAGTTGTAAAAAGTCCCAGAAATATAGATTAAAAATGGTATTTTCAGTTATCTATCATGGCAAAATTATTACGTGCAAGGTACCAGACAATCTTCAAAATATGTGATTATGTTTTGATCCTATCAATGAAGTCTACACCTCTTGCTATAACTCGTTATGTGTAATGGCTCTGCTCTCTTTAATACACAGAATTAGACCGCGAGATGCAACTGATGGGTGTTTTGTCTGTTTTCGAATAAATTGTAAGTTATGAACACGTGCCACAATGAACGGGAACAAAAATGACAAAGAATACAAATGTAAATGATACTTGATATATAATTCGCCGTCAAAATATGTCGGAAAACATTATAAGAGCTTTTTCTTTGCTATGTCCCTCGTTCGTGCTTCCTGCAATGTGGCTTCCTGGTGTCCATCTCGCGAGGTTTCTCTTCCCCACAATCTCTTCGGCTTAGACATGTGCACGAATGCGAAATTTTCATTGGCAAAGCACCGGGAGCGGTAGCTCAGTGCATCAACTCATGACACTGCAGCGCCTCTGACCGGTAAGTCCTAGGTTCCACTCCCCACGGCGGCAGGATATTCGACACTAGCTTTTCAGCTAGGTCGAATTCAGTCGCTGTCTGGAGGAGAATTCTAGAGGCCGGCTGCTCTGATCGGTAGTTTTCCGTGGTTTCTCCGATCAACACCAGGCGAATGCCGGAGCAGTACCCTACCGAACGGGCCATGGACCGCGCGCGATCTGTCCTTCCTCTTCCTTGTCCTATCCTCTCACCTTACACACACACTTACACTAACGTGCACTACACGACCACATATTCCGGGAGACCGGTCGGGAGTTTAGAGCTTGTCCCCGGCTAGGGCGGTACCCCGCTGGTGGGAGAGTCCTGGTGAGGGGGAAACCCCACTAGCCGACAGTAGGTCGGCGCCGGATCTCGTCATGCCGTGGGGGAAGATCACCTCCATCTCCGGAGAAAAACATGCACTACACTCACGGGACTAATGACCAAAGCCGTTGACGTGCCCGGAAACACGAAAAAATCAATCAATCAATCATTCATAGGCAAAGTCCCGACGGCTGTGGAAATTGTCGATAAATCGAGTCGCAAAGGAACGGGGGAATTTATCTGAGAATTTACAAAGCAAGAATTTATAGTATTTTACGAATGAAATTTGAATTTAATGAACCTGTTAATTAATTCACATCAAGCAAGATAGTCGAATTTCTTCACCAATTTCCAATTCAATGATCACATTACTAATGCCCGCTCACAGCTTTCTTGTTTGGTGTGATTCTAAGATCACCACCTCCTTCGAAGGGATAACTCTTAATGGATGTGTATGTCGTCTCTCATTGGTTGGTATTGTGACAACTCACTCAAATTCGTGATAAAATTAAGTTTTATTTATGCCTGTCATTCAAATTTGTTATAACGCTTTTTATCATCGTTACTCGAAACGTCGCATCATGCACATCTTCTGACTCAGCAACGGTTTTTTAAAATGTGCTTATATTCACAAACCTGGCTGTCAAAAATTGAAGGACAAGAATAACTATCGTGGTGGAATGACCCGCTCGTGACTTGTGGGAAATGGTGTATGACTAACGTAGTTTCATGAGTGAATTCACTGCTATGACTAGTGAGGTAGAAAAATCGATACGTTGAAGGGGAACGACGTAGATCGAGTGGTGCATTGCAGAAAGCGATGGATATTGCTCATTCTCTGGTTGTTCCAGGAGTAGAGGGACGTGCATTCGAGGCTAGCCTACAGGTCGTGCCATCGCAGATTTCTAGATTCATATGATAGCAGCCATTGATTACATCTACTTATTATCAAAATCCAAAGTGTCACCCAGAGAACTTTTGTACTTATTACTTGGATTTGACCTGCCGGTTGTCCTGCTTATTTTTAGTCAGCAAAATTTCTGTGGAAAAGGGCATAAATTATAACAAGAAATCCATGGATCTGCGCTGCAACCGGGAAAACAGTAACCTTTGCATTCCGCCTCCTGCTTTCAAAAGAAAAAATGGAAATTTACACGTTGAAAAGAAAACACAAGATTACAGGAAGGGGCTTAATCTTCGGAGCACGCGGTACGTCGCCAAGAAGACAGTTCCCATCGCTTGCACCCATCCTAGAAAGTAAAGAGCAACGTTCTTCATTTGTACTTTGTCGTGTACGTACTGTAGAGACAGTTATGAAATGCTACTCCAAAAACGGGCGAAGATCTCGAATTGTGAGGTCCTGATAGAGTAAAAGTAGGAAAATCCGTACTATATGTAGCAAATTACTCCTCTAATACGTTATGCATTCATATTTCACGAACAGTGAGTTCTTGATACCGAAAAAGTGTTCTTATTTTTCAAAACGTTCGTCGACCCGTCCGTCCGTCCGTCCGTCCGTCCGTCCGTCCGTCCGTGCGTCCGTCCGTCCGTCGTCCGTCCGTCCGTCCGTCCGTCCGTCCGTCCGTCCGTCCGTCCGTCCGTCCGTCCGTCCGTCCGTCCGTCCGTCCGTCCGTCCGTCCGTCTGCCTCCGGCTGTCGTCTGTGAACTACACAATCGGCTAAACTATGCGTACGATTTTTTCCAATCTGAAAACTCCCTGGTCGATCTGGCATCACTCAAATGTCTGCGATTTTGAATAACATTCATTAATTTTTTGAATTACTTGACATGAAGCCCCTGGGAGATTTTCAAAATTATCTCAAAAATGGTTCCATATTTTTTATTTCAATTTCTGGTAAGAATATAGTGAAAACCAGTTATGAAGGTGAAATAGGGCCAGTTTGTAATGTTAACGCTGGAATTTTGAAAATTACCAAATATTGGATTTTTCTGCGAATTCTTTATACAACTTCAAAAATTATGAGCATTATTGAGTGAAATTAGTGCAATATTAAAAAATAATAAAACCTAGAATTTCTCGTAAATGACTCCAAATTTTTTCTATACACTTTCCGTGGGAATAATTAGTGCTAAAAACTGTTACAGATCATAAATACAATTTTTCTCTATTGTTTTATTTTTACAAAAGTTGCATAATGCATTTTTTATACTTTGTTCTGAATTTCCTGGGTTTGTAAGTATCGTGATGCAGTCTTGACACCAGTCGATGCCCTTCCACTGTAGGAACCCCGTCTCACACTCCGTAGGCCCTTTTACTCGCCTAATAATATGCGAAATCCAATGCATTTCCAAGATGTTGTGTCTCCTACGTTCACTATAACCGAATGTTCTTATGCTTATTTGTAATGGAAGTGCAACGGGGCCAGTGACTTACGTTCACTATAACCGAGGGTTCACTACATCCGGGTTTACTATAACCAGAGTCGACTGTGTATTGCAGTATAGAAAAATTTCGTTTTGGCTGCACGCTCAGAGACGTGATGCATTGGCATAATTGTGGGCGCAGCGCGAGTGTTCCCATCTGGCGACGAGGAGGAGCGGGAGGCAGGGGCAGGGCGGAGGTCAATGGCTAAATCACGGGTGGGAGGGGGGCGTCCGAGCCCCGGCGGGCATCACCAACCAAACTCTCCTGCTGCGTTCGTCGACTAAGAGCGCCCTAAAGAAGCAATGCCACAGCCCTGCCCCCGCCTCCGCTTTCGATCCTGCCCCGCTACTGTCCCCGCTCCTCCCCTATCCTCCCGCCCCCCCCCTTTCCCCCCCGTCCCCGCTCCTGCCCCCGGCCACGCGAGAATGGGAAGTCAGGTCAATTGACAGTCGCAACGAAAATGAGCATAGTGTGCTCCAATGTAAGCAGCATAATAAACTGAAATTTTGCGTGACGTGGATATTAATGAATCCAGTTGAAATGTGTTAGATGACTTGAAGGCAAGTGCTCGCAAGGAAGTGCCTTGGCATGTGGCGCCTCTCGGAGGCTTCGGAGGCACACCCTCGCAGGAGAGTCCTCGAGTGGATGTTCCCCCAAGGATTACAATCCTGTAGGTCATGAATCGATCTTGACGCGCTTCCCACGTATTTGTTTCTTTGGGGTTGGCAGCTCTTCCCTACTCCCGATTCTTCGCTTTCCTCTCGAGCTATCAATAGACTTCACACTTCTCAAATATAATGTCCTGTGCGGTCGTGGTCTTCTGTTACGATTTCTATTTTCAATATGAACATAAATTACTCTGTTACTAGCGGGTGAATCATCATCCCGCATTGCCGGCCAGCCCCGATTGTTTTGGTCTTCTTGCCTTGCCTGTGCGTTGGTGTTCGATTCGCTCCTTCGATCTCGCTAGCTTATTTTTGACTCTTGTGGCACACCAAGCTTCGAAAGATAGACTGCAACTGTTCAGGTGTCGCTAGCACCTCACGTAGGTTTTGATTGGGATGTACAGAGTGCCCGAGTGCGTAATCGAAGGGGAGGGGGAGGGGAAGAGGAGGGGGGCCCGGGGGGGGGGGGAGAGGAGGGGAGGGTGGGAGGGGAGGGGCGCTGGTAGAGCCAAGGAGAAGCGTTCCGGGGAGGGGAGGGGTTGGAAGGGCGAGGAGGGGTGGGGAGGGAGAGGGGCTCCAGGAAGAGCGAAGGAGTAGACATCTCGAGGCGGTGAGGGGGGAGGGGGGCCCGTCTCAGCGAGCGACACCTGGACGCAGGCGCGCCCTATTTTTAGAAGGCACTTAAGCCCCGGCAGCCCTTCGGCGCCCTCGCTTCCTCCACTTCGGCTCGTGACATCCTAGCGCGAGGGAATGTGCTCGTTGACGTAATGCAGGTGAGGGCACCTCTCGGGTAATATCTCAGTGCATTTGCGTCGCATTCGCGTGAGTATCTTAGACAGATATTAGTCCCCTCCTTTTCGCAGTTGGCTCTGCTCCGCCCATTGGAGGTCGTATTATTTACCAACTCTCTAAATCCGTTTTAGTTTTAGGCAATTTCAAAAGCCACAATGCCCTCTAAAGTTTAGTCAAAACTCACAAAGGGTGGAATGATTAAAGATTGACTTGACAATCACAAACATCGTATTCTTCTAAATACTGCTTAGCTACTCGATTTAAAGTCGGTTATGGATCCGAAAGCGCTATAAGCTTAAAACTTGCTTCATGTCTTTGGAGCAGTAATTTCAAGAATCACTACCACTATTTTCAGACGAAATTTTTACATTTCCGAGATCAACTGTTATTTACGAGATTCAAGACGCATCCAAATGACCTTTAAATGAAGAAAAAATACCAATGCTTCAACGTTATATCAATACATATATTGATAAACTTACTAACCCGGAGTTCTTACAATCTACCCAAATCTATTAATTATACAAATGATTAATATTATTACTACGGCAGTCAAAATATAAATTCCACAGACATCGGGTATAGTTCAGAAACATCAGGTCCCATGAGGGAATGAAGAATGCATTACAGTCGCTAAAGTCCAGAAAACAGCTTCCAGAAAATTCATGAAGAACAAAACCAAAACCATTTGTTTACAAAAGAGAACGAGCTAAAGCACATTTATCTCTCAATATTACAATGACAACAATTAATATCTACAATTATATCTCGCCACGTCAACTTCTACATTCTGGAAAAATGAGAGAAATGAATGGTTCCAGATTAACTCATGTTCTCAAACTTCTTGAAGGCAAAATTGAAATCAAATGCTGTGATGCACACGAGACTTTACTAGCGTCCAGTTTCGCAAAACAATTAAAAAACATTAATTCTATCTTAAGACAAACCTTAACAAAGTTACCTCATTCTCAGAATCTGTTAATTCGTTTCTCGAAAATGATGCAAATCAGTTCAAACTACCATCCCATGTGGACGAACGTCTGCATGTGTTAAAGAAGAGCAAGGACTCAGCCGCAGGTCGAGACGATTAATCCAAGTCTCCTGACAAATCGGTCTCTAATAGGACTTAAATATTATAACTTCACCTGAACTATTCGACATATTCAGACCAAACAAAAGAAACTGTTGCAATTCCTATTCGTAAATCTAAGAAGGGCCCATCTTCTTAGGTGTAGATCTCTCAAACATCCGCAGACGTATTCCTCTAATCTACATTCTCCAAAGATTGATCATTAAAACCCAGCACCCCTATCACCATATAAAAGTTCTTTCTATCATTTAGTACGTATCATACTGAGTATCTAGTTATTATTGACATGGAAATACGTAAAAAATCAACAATAATTTATTGCTGTCTCTTTAAATTGAGAAACGCCATACGGTACTTATTGAGATTCTTTCGTCGTTCGAAAGGAGAAGAAACGAGTTCACATTCATTATTAATTTTCTACGGCACGGGAATCTCCAAGTTCCAAATTGAAGACAATTTCGCAGTACCTGATGAAATTATCGATGACCTCCCACAAGAATCGGCTTTGAGTGTGCTGCTCTCCCTCATCTCAATGAATGATCTCAGCAGAGGAGCTGATCAGCCAGTTGTACAATTCCTCTTTGCGGGCGATATTACTGTTTTGTGCGATGAGAGAAAACTTCAGCTGAGAAGAAATATCATCCACGATTTCTTGAACAAGATAATCAACTGAACTAATTCCTCTACCTTTATCATATCGAAAACATAGTTTCATAATATTCTCCAGAAATAGACAAAACTTGGCAGCTAAAGTTAAACCACTAATTGGGAGGCCACAGCTTGTAAGAACTAATATTTGTAAGATCCTTGGAATGTTGTCTGAACTCACACACTCGCGGAGTAATCATTCATTAAACCAAAATAGGTTTCTGACAGAAGAAGTCGCTGTTTCTTTCGCTTCCGCCGCGGCAGAGGACGGCCGCTCTCCGACTGCAGCAGCAATTGGGAGACCCCAATGGGCAACGCTCAAAGAGGCCACTTCCGGAAGAGGTGGCTCAGGGCAACAACTGATGCCACTGCAGCGTCTGTGACCGGGAGGTCCTAGGTTCCCACTCCCCGCGGCGGCAGGATTTTCGACACTAGCTTTTCAGCTTGGTCGAATTCAGTCGCTGCCTGGAGGAGAATTCTAGCGGCCGGCTGCTCTGATCGGTAGTTTTCCGTGGTTTCTCCGATCAACACCAGACGAATGCCGGAGCAGTAACCTACCAAACGGGCCACGGACCGTGCGCGATCTTTCCTTCTCCTGTCCCCCCTGGCCTAAGGCGGCCCAGTCTCGCCATCCAGCACGGGAAGATCAGAGCCACCCCCGATCAAAAACCATGCACTACTCTTACGGGACTAATGACCTCAGTAGTTGACGCGCCCGGAATCACTAACAATCGCATTAAGAAGAAAATAGACGAGGAGGGTTCTCTCCCTCCCCTCCTCTGAAAAATGTCAGTGAACGCCCACTTTAGTGGCGGAAGAATCATCCGAAAATATGCCAATTATACATTTTTAATTGTTTTTCATTACCTTCTTAAATAATATAAAACTTACTTAATATTAAACTTACTAATTACTAATGTTAAACTTACTAATAACTTAATATTAAACTTACTAATAACTTAATATTAAACTTACTAATTACTTAATATAAAACTTACTAATTTTAAAATCAAACTATACCTTTTCATTACTTACTTAAATAAAGCGCAATATATGAATTTTTAATAAAAATGCTGAATGAGTTATAGTTCCCTACAACATTTGAAATATGTTTACAAAGAATTGGTTTGAGGAGAGACGATTGAACATATTTATGAATCACTATAATGAAGTGGGAATAAAATTTTGGATTAAAAATATTAAGCAGGAAAAATGAGTTCCAAGCTCGTATTCAAACTACTGCCAGAAAAATTCACCGGATGCCATTGCTAACTTTTTTCAGTGTTGTCCTTTTACTCTTATAATTCACTTAATGTAATTCACTGGTAATGCACTCTTTATGTTAACTGGAAAACTTGTGGGAACCAGTTTAGATGATACATTTTTCAGTGTCTTCTCTTTCAGGGAGTAAATGTTCTGTGTCCTCTCCCTTCCCTCATTCGTTTGCTTGCGTTTGCTTTAAATTCTTTTGATTATTTAATAATTCATAGTAGTAGGTTTGTTTCTTCAATATTTACCTTACCTCGGTTAAAAATACACGATAAGTTTTAATTGCACGTTTTGAAAACAAATGACTGGTGTTATGAAAGTGATGTCAGGAACAAATATACTCGCCTACGTCACTCAGTTATGTATTATCTGACTTATTGCCGATAAACAGATCCAATCCTAAATTAGCCTAGAATGGACAAAAATGTGTTGAAAATGTTCATGTGTCTTAGCTTTGTCACACACCAGTGGCCTTAGAAACAAGTTCATAATACGAATTCGTATTTAATTAGTATTTTTCATTGTTTATGCTTGATGTAATCTTGAAAGCGAAAGCCGTCGCATAGGGGAATTTGGAAGTATTTTGAGTTTCAAGTTGTACGAGTGTGTGAGGATTCATCTATACTTCGATTTTTTAACGTGGCATCGCAAGGTTACGCGCGAAAGAGGGAGGGGGAAGGCAAACTTCAATAGGGAGCCGTAAAGGTCGGAGGAGCTGTAGTGACGTTGCAGCTCCCCATTGGGTCTGTCTTCCCTCTCCCTCCTTCGCGCGTGACCTTGAAATGCCACGTTAAGAAAACCCAAGTATATTCATTATGTCTCATTGTATTTCAGCTTTGTAGGTGTGTTGACCTAATACCGATGTGTTTTGGTCTCTGCAGGTGAGGACTCTGCGAAAACTTCCTCGACTGTGAGTGACCAACGGAGTCCCGGAATGCACAACGTGTGTGAAGATTTACAATCGTAGGTACACAGCACCTAGGCCTTCTCAAAGTATTTTTACTTGCTCACCATTGAATGCGAGGAACAGCAGTAACATCGAATATTAGGTTAAGTTTCATTACATAGTTTTACTTTTAATTTTACAAAAAGAGCACGTGCCTCAATGCTGTGCCCATGCTCTGAATACACATTCTTATGAGCACACATCAAAAGGTGAAGCTGATGTCAGTGTACTTTCCATAAGCAAAGCGAGGAGTAGAATACAATAGCGATAATATTAGGTGCGTACAATAAACGTGTGACATCTTACACGAAATGTTACTTCTCCAAAAGTACAAATATTTGTAGATAGTCTTGCAGACATATTTCACATTTAAAAATTGAACAATTGAACGTAGAGTTTTACTTGAAACAAAATATGTTTAAAAAATAAGCTCTTTAGAAAGGTCTAGTATTTTTTTTTTAATAAAACGAGTATCTAGTTTTTGCATAATTGTGCTTGAAATTTACGTTTCAGAAATTTTATTTTCCTGTTCGCAGTTCCTGATACGACTCTATAAATTTTCTGGAGGTTCATATTTCCTTGGTAGTTATTATGCTGTCCAGCGTTTTGAATTAGTTTTTGGGCTGCAAATTGAGGAACTTGAAACAAATTGCAAATTGCGGAATATTCTAATACGCTATAGCTTCTCTGACAAAGTCAGTACTCTTGAAAATTAGTTCCTTGCCTAAGGGCTGATATTGGGAGGGGAAAGCTTTTCTTTTGTCTCGGTTCAACATGTCCCCGGGGCAAAGGTCTGCGCGCAACGGGGAGTGGACGGGTGCAAAGGTTGCGAAAGCAATGACAAGACACTAGGCGATGCAGCGCTCGCTTTGCCTTGCTAACGTCGCCCTCTCCTACACGACACCCCCCCCGCGCCACCCCTCACTTCGCCACCCCTCGCTTCGCCCCGCCTCGCCTTGCCTCGCATCACCTCGCTTCGCCTCGCTTCGCCCCGCTCCCTCGCTTGCCTCGCTTCGCCTCGCTTCGCCTCGCTTCGCCTCGCTTCGCCTCGCTTCGCCTCGCTTCGCCTCGCTTCGCCTCGCTTCGCTTCGTAATGCCTCGCCTCGCCTTGCTTCGCTTCGCCTCCCTCGTCTCACCTCGTCTCGCCTCGCTTCGCCTCTTCGCCTCGTTTCGTTTTGGTTCTCCTCGCTTCGCCTCACTTCGCCCCCCCCCCCTCCCCCCCCCTCCCCCCCCCGCCCCGCCCCGTTTCGACTCTACCCTCTGACTCTCCCCGCCCCCTCTCCACCCCCGCGACCCGCCGCGATCGCCACGGCCGGCCGGCACGCCCTCCCTCCCACTTCGCGGCATTCCCCGCCTCGCCCGCCCCGCCGTCTTCCCCGCCGCCAGCGTGTGCGTGGGCGCGGGGAGGGGGTGTTCGCAGAGCAGTCGCCCGGGCCTGCGCTCGAGAGGCTGTGAAGGACCTTTGACGGCGCAATTGGGTTACAGCGGTTGGAGCGGCCCGACGGACAGAGCCGGTTAATTGCATTTCCCGACACGAGCAGCCAGGCGCAGCGCCGGCACCGCTGCAGCGCCGCATCTCGCGTAGGCCTCCTTGTTTCCGCAGCTCGTATCAAAATGCCCCTTCAACCTATCACCTAATGCGGCTCTTCTCAGCAGCCTTGCTTCATGATAATGAAACTCATTGCTTGAATCGCAGCATGCATTGTCGTTTTACTGCGCACTTCGTGCCTGAAAGCTTCGAAATAGTTTTTGCCAGTTACGGGAGAGCAATAAGATGTGTGCAGCCGAGACTAGTACAGCGTCCTGGAATATAAGAATTACGTTGTCATCTTATGTGGAGTTAGAATCTTGTCGCGAACACTAAATATATCAAGAACAACGTTATGTGTATATATACACATATTTATATATAATATGTCATTCGCATATCGCTCATTTCTACCTGTACTTTATTCAATTGCCGCGAAGACATCATCAGCTGCTTTGCCTTTAGTGTTATTTTGCCGCCATCTCCAAGGAGTGCACTCTATACCCCAGACCAAGAGTGTCAAAAGTGTGTAGATTTTTTATGACCAATAACAAACTCTTGACACAATGTGAAACGGTATCTCTTTCATCGACCACTATTAGTTCGCGTTTCAACAAAGCCTTTGGGGCGTGCTTCGCTTCTTCAAATAGTACCATGTTGCTTCGTCATTTTGATTGGTCATTGTTGCTCTCTAGCGGCATTATAAAGTAGTTTTTCAATCAGTGGATTCGGTGATATAGCGGTTAGCGTACCAGGCTGTGGTACCCACGTTTGAGGGTTCAAATCCTGTCGAAGCCGTGGTTTTTCAAGGGCTAAAAATAGCCTTCGTAAGGGGAAGTAAAACCGGCTGTCCCATGTAGTAGATTTACTGCATGTAAAAGAATATGAAGCCTCTGATCTAAATTCAAATAGCCCGTTTCGTCTCCCAATATAATACCTCCTTTCTCCGCTAGATGGTGAAAGGAGCATAGCGAAATTTGCGTGGTCAGATGGAAGAGCGGGCCTGATGAAGTTTAAGAATTCGGTAAGAATTTGGATGAGCTAGCAGCCTTACAGCAGTGGACTGTTTGGGGAGAAGGTTACCTGCTATTGCTACTAACTCAATTACTTTCAATGGACCCGTTCTTCAATAACTTTTGAAGGACCGGTATGTTTGAGTGAACATACACGCTCTGATGTTTCTGAAATAGCAGCGTATGATATTCTGGAGGGACAAACTATCTTATAGGGAGATTCAGTAAGAACAAATTCATTTAAGAAATGTGATTAAAGTAAATTATTACATAATTGGATATTAATTAGTTAAAGTTGAATCACCTTGGGAAGATAATTTAAATCAATTTATTTTGAACTGCTGTTAGCATAGTCAGTGAGACAAATGTCTTATGCAGATTGAAACACACCATAGGTGTTATTAAAATTGGAAATGACGTTAATGTTCCATGCCTAAATGAATGTTAGAAAGTACGCTGAAAGACCCACTGAATGAATGGGAATTGGCATAGCGTTACCGAAGTGAATTTACAATAAACATTAAAACACATAAATAGCACTGAACATACATAATAAGCTGGAATGAAAACATAATGATGTTGATGGAGCGACTTGTGAGTGCACGAAGTCCGCATGCGCGACGAGGCAGCTTGTGACGACGGCTGTCGTCAGGTCGACACTTCCTGGCGCCCCTTGGAGGCCGTGGAGGCCCTCGTGGGCGGCCAGGACATCGAGCCATCGCTACGTAGTAGAAAACTAACACTTGACTTGTGGAAATAGTTGTCGCAGCGAGGGGGCTAACAGCGACATGAGACGAACATGACGTATTCTCTTCTCCGTAACTAGCAAGATCCGCCTGCTTGAGCTTTTCTTCGTCACACAGCTACAGAAACTGGGACGATTTTAAAGGAAAGCTACAGCTCTACTTTTGCCTCACCGGGAATCGAACCCGGGATCACAGCACGGGAAAACAGTACGCTGACCACGAACCCTCCCTGGGGCAATATATGTATGTATTATGAATAATTGAACATTTAGAAGTCACTTTTCGTACTTGTCATATTTGAGCCCAATGTTACGTGCGGAAGTTGGCGAGCCTAACCTGCGCTTGTACCCGGCGACTACCTGTTGCAGCCGCCTGCAGCTTTGCGCCCGGTTTTGACGGAGAGCTGCGAGGCGCCTTGTGCGCACGGGAGCGTCCCGGCCGTTGCCTCCCGCCCCGATAGGAATCACCTCGCGCCGCTTCCGGAACTGCTACGCATGAGAACCAAGCGCCTTGTTCATGCGAGATACCCATCGCCTGCGCTCGCGGCGGGCGGTTGTAATTCGCTGCTGTCTCTTGCGCCTGGAGAGAACGTTACTCCTTATTTCAATTCCGAATATAACAAAGAATCTGCACAAAATACTATAACGTAATCTCAAAGAAATGAAAAGAATCAATTTTTGAAGCAATTGGAGGTGAACAGTTTTCGAGAAATGTTGAATAGAAACGCCGAGAAGAGAGAACGGGTTGAAATTTCATTGCCACAGGAAACTTCGGAACATTAGTAAGTAACTAAGGAGACTCAAAGTCAATCGGTCTGGGTCCCGTCTCTTTCCCGCAGAGCCAAGGATTTTTAAATCTTCTGAAAGATAGGCGATTTCATTGTGATAATGCGTCGTTTCCAAATCAGTAGTCAAGAAGTTAATACAAGGAAGAGAAATGAGCATTGCTTTCGTAGAGGAATAGTATGGTAAGAAGGGGTATTTCTCCATTTCAGCTATTGGTTTTGGATCTTTATTTCTAATTGACTTCTTACATTTTCCGATTTGGTTTACTGCTGCTGTGGTTATTATAAAATCGGCAATGTTTCTATTTCTTGCTTAAATAGCGGATTCGGTGGTATAACGGTCAGCGTACCGGACTGTTGTCCCCGAGTTTGCGAAACCCGATCGAAGCCGTGGATTTTTAAGGGCGAAAAAATCCTTCGTACGCCTTCCTTCGGAGGGAAAGTAAAGCTGGCTGTCCCATGTACTATATTTACTGCATATAAGAGATTCTCAAGCCTAAAAGAAGCCTCTCAGCTAAATTTAAATCGCCTGTTTCGTCGCCCAACATAATACCTTCTTTCTCCGCTCGATGGTGAAAGGAACTGGAGATGGTGAAATTTGCGTGGTCAGACAAAAGAGCGGGCCTGATGGCTCGCCATATAAAATAAGGCATTAATAATTAACTAACTAAATAAACGGGTGGGTGAGTGGTGCAGGACAATTTTGCCTCGACGGCCCCGACATGCATGAGCCAGCGTCAGCGAAGCGGGGGGGGGGGGAGGCTGGCCGAGTCTTGCGTCAGCACCCGTCACCAGCGCCTGCACGAAGCGAGAGCGTTCCAAATATTTATTGTGAATTTACAGAGACTGACATGAAACCACATAAACATTGATTTACTTCTGAGACGTGAATAACGGTCAGAAGACTACGTACATTTAAAGATTCAAGGGCGACTCTGTTGCCAGCATGGTTTTTACGGTAGTTTGCTTGTGAGGGCTTACGGGAATTGATGAATATAGGAAAGAAAATTCCTTCGTGTAGTTAACAACAGTAATTCCTCTCAATCTCTTACGCCGTATTCTTGAGGAGTAAGCTTGGAAATATACAGCATCATTATTAGAATATTTGAGATATCATTTTGTATTAGTTTTGCTTAATAAATTAAGGAAATATATTTGACAAAAGAAAAATATGGAAGGATTTGTGACGTTAATATGTCAATGTTTAGAATTTTATTTAGGCGCATAATTAATGTTTATTATTTTATTAACGGAGTGAATTCAATAAACGCGAGAGGTGCAAATAATCTTATGTTACTTTTGAATTAAGGGAAATAATACTGGAGTATGAGACAAATAGGAAATATACTGTTAATGTACAATAATATTTTTTATTAATTTTGTTGGGTATTGGCAATCCAAGAACATTTTAAAACGTGAAGATTTTGTTCTGGGATGTTATTTTAGGATTGTGTTTTCTAAAGTCTTAATAATTTATTATATTTTTGAGTTTTGGATGGAGTTGCGTGTAATATTTACATCAGTGGCGATTTGTGCACTTTATTGCATTTACGAGGAGATGGGGTTTAAATAATGGCATATAAAGTTTCTCGAAAACAGTAAAGTTTTCTGTGAAAATAAGTTCAAAATTCGATATTTTCAGAAACTCTCAAACGCCATTTTCTTAAAAAGGGCTCCAATTTTTTCTTCAAACTTTTCGTACGGAAAGTGCTAATTGCACTGTTTAAGATGACATAAAATTAATTTTTGTTGTATTCTTTTGTTTAAAAAAGAAATGTATTTTTTTAATATCTCTCATGCCATAATTTCCAGCAGTTTGTATTCATTATTGCACTTATGAGAGGAAGTGCTTCAAATGAAATTTATCAAAAACTCAATAGTTGTCTGTGAAAAAGAGCTTCAAATTTCGCATTTCCAGTAACGTTTAAACGTAATTTTCATAGAAACGGCTCCTAAGTTATCAATGAAAATTGCTATTTATGACGAGTTTTTACTCTTCGTTAATATTCTTGAAGTAATATTTCGCTTCTACGATTAGGAAACGGAAAAATCGAGAAAATTTTAAAAAAAGAGTACTTAGGACGACGATAGATGGCAGCCGGCAAGAGTGTGTGGCAAGTCAGAATAGATAACCCAGAGGAGAGAGAATAGAAAACTCATACGAGAAAGTGTGTGTCATTCTGTAGCATGACTAGTTCGAAAGTGCCGCACGCGCTTTGGGGTGCGCCAGATCCCACGAGGCGCTGAGCAAGGGATGGCTCGGCCAGTCGTATGGACACCACGTCAGCGAGGGTACATCGGTGGCCGCCGGTATCACAGCGAGGTACGAAGCCTGGGCGCTGTAGTAAGAGTTAAGTGCATATAGTGAACTGCAATGTACCGTTGTATTTTCTTTTGTTGGAAAAGTGACGTCTGCTGCATTTTTGAGATGTTTTCCGATGTCATGGTTATTGCATTTTGGTCTTGGCATTTCCTTCTGAATCAACGATGCATTGTCAAAGTTGTTGGTGCCGTTTGGTTTACGAAAAATTGTAAACTATTGTACAATAATCTGTCTATTACATGGTGTTGCCCGTTATTTTGAATACTTCACAAACGTTCAATTTTTTTCTTATTTCTGTGCAATTTAAAGTGTTAATTTTTATGTTGAATAATGAATGTTCATACATTCATTGCCAACTAATTATTTCCATCATAGAACGTGTAAATCGATTACAGCCTTCAAACGGAGAGGCTCCACCTATTTGGGCTCCTTTCTCTCGGTGAGAGCCCCGCCTCGCGTGGAGTGGAGCTTCTATTTTCTCTGCTGCATCTGCGCGCGGCGCGCGGCTCGTAACTCGCCGGAGATTTATCCCTGGAAAGTGTTGTCTCCGGCGCCTCAGCCCCACCCCCAATCGCAGGCGGGAGGCAGCAGCCGAGTCGCGCCAGAGGGCGCTCGTGCGAGGCGGCACTCGCTGGAGGTGGCGCCCACTCCTCCGCAAAGCCATCCGGATCCTTCACTAAAAACGCGTTTTTTTGCTTTTCAAACAACTAAAACGTGTTTTTTTGCTTTTCAAACAACTAAAACGTGTTTTTTTGCTTTTCAAACAACTAAAACGTGTTTTTTTGCTTTTCAAACAACTAAAACGTGTTTTTTTGCTTTTCAAACAACTAAAACGTGTTTTTTTGCTTTTCAAACAACTAAAACGTGTTTTTTTTTTTGAAACGACTGAAACGTGTTTTTTGTTTTTCAAACGACTAAAACGTGTTTTTGTGTTTTTCAAACGACTAACACGTGTTTTTTTGCACCTGCGAAATTGCACCTTGATATCCAATGTACCAAAGAAAGGGAGAAATGTTCTACTTCTCTCGTGCATTCTCCTCGATTATGCTCTAGATAAAGACACAGGCGATGATAGAAAGTCAGAGATTATAACATTACATAACATAACGAACGGAAGTGTTGAAGTAGTGTATGGAAGAGTGCCATGTGCAACGTAGCTAGAAACACAAGAAGGTGGCCAGTGATGACATTGTAGTTTCATGAATACATTTGGTATCAACTCCCTTGTTATACACAATGCAAAAAATGAGTCAGTGAAAAGGCGAGAATTCCAGAGGCAGCTTTCTTTAGAACTTGTAAATGATCACTTGAAAGAAAGAGCAATGTCGAAAGTCCTCCCTCGTGAAATGACAGAACGCGCGAAGAAGCTGTGTAGAGTGGAGGATGCAGCTCCATCATCCGGACGTCGAGCGCGCTGCGCGGACTGTACTACAAGGAATCGAAAAACAAAATATTTGAGACAGATTTCATTTGTTTGGAGCATTCGCTTATGGATTGTAAAGCATGCAACGAAGGAAAGCTGTCAGATATGTAAAATACTTCGTATACAGTCAATGGTTAAATCAGCCTTTTTTTTTTTTCAGTTTTGTTAATTTGCATACAAACCACTAAATACTGTAACCAATTATGTAAAAATATATATCATTTTTTAAAATAATATCCACCTTTTTTCTTGTACAGTCCCTTGATCGAAAATATAAGAGGAAGTTGAATTAAGGGAAATGCAAGCAGAAGGGTCTGTGAGAGGGGGTGCGTGCACTGACGCTAGAGCAAAAGGCGTGTGCACTGCTTTATTAAAATGCCAACAACCATTTACGAACGAAGCAATTGAAGTCAGGTTAGAGGCATTACTATATTTTATGGGAAAAGCTTCAGAGCAGAAGCTTTTACTACGGTTTACGCACACGATTCATAGTATATTCCAAAAGTAAACGGTAAAAGTTCAATCACGGTCTGATGGGTCATTTGTTGTTGCAGTACAAAGGATGTACTACGGTGTTTTATGCCTATGATTCGTAGTGTATTCCACAACCATCTTAGCAACAACGAATTCGTGAGCCTGAGTAAGTGGCTGATGTTTGCTCTCCGTTTGGCCGCCGTTGAAGAAGCCCTGGGGAGGGGGAGGCACCCTACCCCGCTCGCGCAATCAATAGACTCCGCCCGCGGCCGCCCTCTGACTCACCCCACGCACCTGGACTTCCCCCGCCACCCCCGCCCACCCCGCCCTCCCCGCTCTCCCGCCCTCCCCGCTCTCCCGCCCCGCCCTACCCCGCTCCGCTCCGCCCCGCCCCGCTCCGCCTCGCCCTATCCCGCCCTACCCCGCCCTACCCCGCTCCGCCCCGCTCTGCACCACCCCGCTCCGACCCATTCCGTCCCACTCTGCCCTACCACACTTCGACCCACTCCGACCCATCCCCCCTTCCCCCGCTCCCTCCCGCCCTTCCCCGCTCTCCCCGCCCCCCCGCCCGCTCCGCCCGCTCGCCCCACCCCGCTCCTCCCCGGCCGCCTCGCTCTGCAACACCCCGCCCGACCCATCCCACTCGTCCCCTTCCCCCCTACCCCGCTCCCTCGCCTCGCCCTTCCCCGCTCCCCCGCCCCGCCCCCCCGCTCCGCTCCGCCCGCTCTGACCCACCCCGCTCCTACCCGAGCCGACTCGCTCTGCACCACCCCGCTCCGATCCATTCCGACCCCCCACCACCCCACTCGGCCCATCCCGCCCTACCCCGCTCCCCCTCTCCTCCCTGACTTCCCCGTGCCGCCACCACTTGACGACACACTCTGGGGCTCACTTTCACTTTGGGTTTAACATTTCGTACTTGCTCGTATCTGTAGACGGAATGCTGCGAGGAAAGTGCTGTTTTTCGACAGAAAAACACGTTTTATGCCTCTCTGATCCCACAAAAGAGGACTTCTCTTCTCCCAATGTCATTCAAGGTTTCCTTAATTACGCCGAAGTAAGCTTCCAAATATACCCTAATCAAAGATCAAACATTTTTTAAAGTAAAAGAAGTCTATAAATTAAACATTCAGAACTGAAGTCAATTTAGTATATCGCCTTATGAATGCATGCAAATAAGGTTACAAATCTCTCACCTTTTATAATTGAAATATTTTGTCTGGAACACATTAGAAACATTTGTACGAAATTAATTCTTTTGATTTCATCACATATCACATATTCAATATTTGAGTATCGTCTCACTGTATGAGGTAAATACTGTGAGATGTAATGTCCACATTGTGTGTGAGTTTTTCTATTCTAACTAGAGATGGGCTTAACAGCTTTTCTTCAATAACTGTTATCACAAAAACAGATTACTCGTAATAGCTGTTATTAATAACAGTTGAAAAATAACAGGTCCTTGACCAGCAACCTAACATGGCAGACTGCTAAGAGTTAAAGCAGTTGTAGCGACTGCTAAGAGTTAAACCACGCAAAACGAATGTTGGTAGCACCGTAAAGCTTGTGCAGCTACCTTACGGCGCTTCCTTGTACTACTTACCCTAACATGTTTGGACAGAGAAGTAGCTGATATGAACGAGACTGGATGAACTGCCGATGATGAATAGTAATTCATATAATGTGTAGCGAATGTGTATAGAATATAGAATGAAAGTGTACTAAAGTTACTAAAATGAAAGTGATTCGGGTTTAGATTGCAAATATTCTTTCAAATATGCAACTTGTGCATAGTGCAGTGACGAATATATATAAGCCACGGTAATATAAACGGTACACACCTTACTAATACACAAACTAGTCAAACTTCATGTTCGCCTACAGACCAACTAGAATTGCTGAAGCACAACAAGTCCATTGTAAGTCCGATCAGGGCCATAATTTTATTTCTAAATTAAGGATTCCTTGTCTCGGTTATTTTTGCAAATCCAAAGGAAACACCCTCGAAACTGAGGATTTCCGCAAATTCTTTTGGAACAATTGTCGGTGAAAGCCTTGACAATTGACGATTATTCCTCACCACTGATAAATCGGGTTATGAACCGAGCTGGCGAGTACGGTTGAAGATTGTATTAGAAAAGTATTGGTCGGTACAAGACCGAGAACACAAACAACAAATTGTTTTTATTTTTGTTGTAAACGGCGTCTGTTATTTACTGTTTATCATTCTGATGGTATTGATAAGTAGGGGGCAGATTGTAATGAAATATAATATTTTTCTTTTTACTTTAGAACGATGCCGTTAAGTATAGAAATTAATTTTAGGTTATGTCAAATGGAAATGACCCATTTAAACGACTAATAAGCCAATTTTTTTCCTGATTCCATTGATTTTAATATATTTTTCATAGTACTTGCTTCAAACAATATTTACGAAATTCCACAAATGTTCCCCACCAAATTCCTGAGTAGCCTTTTCGATTACTTCGGTCATGTATCGTTATGTCGCCGTCGTGAGTACTATGTAATCGAAGGTCTCTGTGACGCCTATCGTCACCGTTGTCACTTCGGCCGATTTCGCGATAAATAAAGGCAGAGATTTTTCTGTAAAGACCAGCCCAAACCAAACGTTTGCAAGATGAGTTGACTTGAACACAAGGAAGAAGTCTCTATTATATCAGTAACATATCCAACAGCTTAGGTTGTTCATCTGAAGTGGTTGAGATCAAATTTTTTACGTCATTTTTCATTGTTTTCAGAGCATCTTTAAAACATTTTAAGAGCATTTTATTGATCATATTGGCGATAGTTTAGGTCATCGAAATCCGTCCCTATTGATAAGTATGATCGTCTCGACCATATATCTCCGCAATATGTTATAACATCCATCCATTTCAAACTAGGGATAATATTCATGTTAAATAATCCCTTCTGTTGCGCGCCACGGTGGGGGGGGGGGGGGGGCGGGATGTCCCCGTTCGTTGACTTGATCGACCTGCGAGTGTCGTGCGCTGCGCCTGCGGGGTCGCTGCCCGACGCACGGCAGTGCCGCGCGTGTTGCGTCGCCGCCGATGGCAGGCGTTGCGATGTTATCGGCCCACTGGTCGGGAGTCGGGGCACTCGGGTGCGAGGTCCTCGCACTGTCAGGGGCTGGAGGCGGCGTCCCGCGCACTTCGATTGATGAATTGATTGATTGTGATTCTGGGCGCGTCAACTACTGAGATCATTCGTCCTGAAAGTGTAGTGCAAGTTTTCCATCGCGAGGCGGATTTGTTCTTCCCTCGATGGATGGCGAGATCCGGCGCCGACGTACCGTCGGATATCGGTGTTTTCCCCCTCGCAGCTAGCTATCCCCTAACAGCGGCGCACCGTCCCCGCCACTAAGCTCCAGACCGGTCTCCCTACTTATGTGGCAGTGTGTGTGTGTAAGGGGAGAGGATAGGACAAGAACAGGAAGAAAAGATCGCGCGTGGTCCGTGGCCCGTTTGTTAGTTTATTGCTCCCGCATTCGCCCATTGCCTTCAGCGGAGAAACCATGGGAAATTACCGATCAGAGCAGCCGGCCGCTAGAATTCTCCTCCTGGCGGCGACTGAATTCGACCTAGCTGAAAAGCTAGTGTCGAAAATCCTGCCGCCATCGGCACTGGAACGTAGAACCTCCCAGTCAGAGGCACTGCAGTGAAATCAGTTGATGCCCTGAGACACCTCTCCCTGTGCGCTCCTTCGAATACCAGGACAGTGCATTTCAATATCGTCATTTCTACTTGACACGGTAACCAGCGATTATTGTAAAACTTCACGGGGTAGGGGACTGTGCACGAGGTGATTGCAGATAGAATATCTGTTTGGCGTCAAAACGTCGACACCTGCAAATTTTTGGAATCGAGTTGGTAGGTCGACTGATCACTTCCAGGCGAATTTCGGAGTAGCGCTGTACACAAAGGGTCGCGGTCCGCTCGCTCGCAATATATTCATAATTGTGTGTGTGTATATATATATATATATATATATATATATATATATACACACACACACACACACACACACACACACACACACACGCTCATACCCGCAAGCTTGCGGCCTCCCACGCGCACTGGCGTCTCGCGACGAAAGTCCGGGGAACAAAGCGGTCCTTTCCAGGGGCGAGCCGCCTTTACAGCCTCGCGAGGCTGCGTCGCCACCCGCCGGGTCTTGTGGCACAAGTGTGACGCGCACCCTCTCGAACTGTCCCCTGGGCTCGGCCTCCCTCGCTTCCTGCCCATTGTGGTGCATTCTGCACGTGTCCACGATACTCGCTGTGCACCACGCTGCCGTGTGTGTTTCAATAGCGGACGCTACTGCTTCTTCGAAAGAGAATGAGAATGTGATATCGAGGGATAAGGAGCCATCGAAGGCAGCGAAAGCAGGTGAATGCGTTGGCCACTCCCAGTTAGTTATCGCCTGCGAGTGTATACAAAATCTCCCGTGTCTTCTTCTAAATCCTTCTGGTATTTCCAACTTGACACCTCGGCTATTTTATCAGTTTTGTATTTCCGTTAACTCTAGATTACCAAGGGGCCTGTACCACGCATTATCAAAAAAGGCGTAGTCTGACAGACTATTTGGGTTAAAAATAAAGAAAAACTAATTTCTACAATGAAACTAAATTTCATGGATTAAGCAAGTATGATATGGAGTTACAAAATACATTTTAAAGATTTTTATAAATATCGACTCTCACAGCAGACTCTTGCAGACCTAAATAACTTGACTCTCATGGCAGACTCTTGCTTGGTGCTGTCTACACATGGCTCACGAGAAACGTCTACACAAGTCCCTCGTCATGCGACCTTTGTTACGATTGCCGCCATCCCATTGCGATTGCTACATGTTCAGGACAAAACGTAAATGCTACAGAACAAGGAGTTCGTATTCATTAGCCAATAAAGCACCAAAAATATCACTAACGTAACTACAAAGCCTTAGTCTACTGGACGACACGTGTTAAAAATTGCGTACACCAGAAATAGGTATGCGTACAAGAGGACGAGTATTTGACTGGCTAGGCCCACAATGAAGGTACCTAGAGTTTCGGAAATGAGGAGAGAGAGGAGGGGATGGGGGAAGACAGACAATGCCTTTGTAATCTAGGGTTAAATCGGGGGAAACGATTTAATAGTTTAAAATATCCCTTTGATCCCTTTACTCAAAGCGTGAGCAAATTTAAAAATAAATTAGATTCTTAGATGTTATTATGTGTATTTTATCTTCAATATTATTAAATAAGTAGTCTTCTGTATAAAGCATGTTGTATTATCACTATTTTATTATTGTTACTATTTTTGTTGTAATTAATAATAATAATAATAATAATAATAATAATAATAATAATAATAATAATAATAATAATAATAATAATGTGCAGTGTTGGGAAGTTGAGAGAAACGAGTGAGTAAGAAACAAATTAAAACTCAGTGATAAGCAGTGTGGTGAAGTAAAGTGAAGTGTAGTGAGGTGGAGTGCTATGAAAGCTTGCACGGTTAAATGTTCATGTTAATTTGTAAAGTCTGTAAATGTTGTAAAATTTTGTATAGTTGTTAAGTTCTGTAATGTTCTGTAATGTTGGTGTATTCTCCCACCAAGGTCTCAAACTTATTTACCGAATTAGCAATAAATCTAATTTAAACTAATACATATTATTAAAAATTAAAGACGGAATGAATGTGTTTTCCTTTCATTCGCAATTGATTGGATAAGAACGAAAATACAGCTATTTGAAAGCTGACGGATTTTTCGTTATAAAGAGTACTTTTCTTTACTTCGACATGATGTTGAATTTGCGGAGACCTGCAAAAGCTATACTTATTCTTCTTAGCTCCGCGACTGAATGACAAGGTTATAGTTGAACCAATTTTTCCAGGCAAAAGTCTTCTTCCTCTACCAAATACTAAACATGTGAGAAAGGAGATGGCAAGGTCAAAAGGTCTTGTTACCCTATTTAATATCACGAGTGATGGAGTATTGTCCGACCGTGTGTCTCTGTCCAACCATGAGTCTCTGTAGTAGAACATCAAATTAAAAAAAAATATATTTAATAAAGTTAATATAGAACTTGTAATGGTTTGGTTAAGTAGTGAAAAATATGAATTAATACGACTATTAGACCTTCAGGTGGGGCGGGAAGCGGCATTTAGGGTCTTATCTGGGGCAGCAATCAGGTTAAATACATCTCTTTCTCTCTGATTCTCACTTACGATTTCCGAAGCGATGAAAAGGTGCCTGGTGAAGTGTTTTTGAATTGGAAGCGGATGATCTTTGGAGAGTTTGAGATTAGCTGAGAGAGGAAGTTGGTAATTCCGTATGATGCCCATGGTTGAAATGTGACTAATTTGTATTTATTGTTATTTTATTATGAGCAGCAGGTATATTGAAAAGTTATGTGCTTCGATATTTTAGGCGTATTACTTTTTTTATACTTGGCAACCTATGTAATTTGCAGGATGATTGTTAGGGCACACTGGTAAAGTATAAGGAGCACACCGGTAAAGTATAAGGAAAGTATTAAGGTGCACACTGGTAAAGTATGATCTTTTTTTACAATCTTGAGGAGTATAATCGTTTCCACATTTTCCACATCGGAAGGTTTTTCGGGGTTCATTGCAGTGCCTCTGACCGGGAGATTCTAGACTTCGAGTCCCAACGACGGGAGGATTTTCGACAGCTAGATTGGTAGGTCGAATTCAGTCGCTGTCTGGAGGAGAATTCTAGCAACAATCTTCTCTGAACGGTAGTTTTCCGTGGTTTCTCGGTCCAACACCTGGCAAATGACGGAGCAGTACCTTATCAATCGGGTGCGATATTTCCTTCCTCTTCCTTGTTCTATCTTTCACATACTTACATTCGCTACACTACCACACACGGCGTGAGATCGGACGGGAATTGAGGACTTTCCCCGACTTGGGTGGTGCCATGTTCGTGAGGGATACCTGGTTGGGAAAAACCTCGCCAGCTGGCGTGTAGATCCACACCGGATCTCGCCATCCAGCGGGAGGGGGGAAACCACCTCCACATAGCGCGATAAAAACATGCACTACACTTACGGGACCAATGAGTTTAAGTTGACGCGTCCGTAAACACTAATCACTCAGAGAATGTTGCTCCAAATGCTGACGATCGTTCATAAGCGGAAATACACACCGAGTCGTGTCGCTGCGGCGCCGTTGGCGTGTGTGCGTGTGGTGGCAGCGTGGCGGGCGCGCAGCGTTGGCAGGCGTGGGCCCCGCGGGGAGGGGGCTGCGTGCCTGTGCGTGAGCCCGCGTGCTGCGTGACTCCGCGCACGGGTAAACAGGCGACGGTCGCCTCGGCCACCTGCCCTGGCAGCCCCCCACACACACACGCACACGCGCACGCGCACGCACACGCGCACGCACACGCACACGCACACTGGACGAAGCGCTGCGCGGAGCCACTCCCAACACTCGCAAGGAAAGCGGTTGTGAAGAGCCCAGCTGGAACACTCCACTGCACTACTGTGTGTATGTATTGGGCCGGTAGTCCGACTTCGCCGGCCAGCTACTGGTGTCCCCCGTGCCTGAACCTAGTTAAATTCCCATGCTTGGGGGTAAGAGCGACATGAGGCGAGAATGACGTGTTCTCTTCGCCGTAACCAGCAAGATCCTCCTGCTTCAGCTCTCTTTGTCACCAGTTACAGAAACTGGGTCGATTTTCAAAGGTAAACTACAACTTTATTTTTATCTCGACCAGAAATCGAACTCGGGACCGCAGTACGGGAAGCTAGAACGTTGCCCCTGAGCCATCCCAGAGGACTACTTCTAGTAAATAGTAGAATAAAAATTAGTAAATGTGCCAGAAGGCCAGTATTGCTTACCCAAATATTCACGTTAGTTAAAAAATGTGCCAGAAGGCCTTTTCCCAAATTTTAGTTAAATGTAAATGTGCCAGAAGGCCAGTATTGCTTACCTAAATATTCACGTTAGTTAAATGTAAATGTGCCTTCCGGTTAGTATTGCCTCTAGTATAATCTCTTATCCTCACATTGTCTTAACTTTGTACATAATGGGTTAGTTTATTCTTTTCAAATATTAATTTATGCACTTCTCTTGCTGTTTCATGCTTCATGTTAAAACTTATTCCCAAAGCAAAATAAAATGTACCCTCAGGAAATATAGGCGTATGATTCGCCGTCCATCGGAGAGAGAAAAATGTAAACACCCCAATTTAGTTCCTTGAAGACATGTAGATTAACTTAAAAGCGATGTCAAGGAGGGGGAAGGAGGATAGGGGCTTCTGACCCTCACCCAGCCCGGCTGCCGCTAGCATGCCACGTGTATTTTGTGACTGCAAAATAAACAATTTATATACTTCACGGTACTAAATATGAGACACCAAATTTTGCGACGGCCGTGGCTTCTTCACGCCTTATCTTCATTCCTGTGTTCTTAGGCTTTGTCAGGATAATGACATATCAAAACAAGTTTGGCAAGATTCATTATTAGGGAGCGGAATTTATTGTAATAAAAAATTCAAAATATACATATGACTTATTTTTTCCAAACATGTAAGAAAAAATAGAAAATATGTAAAATAAAAATTCATTATTGTATTTAAAATTGTTCTCTACAAGCATTTTCCCAGCATAGAACGTTGCCAATCAGTTCTTAACAAGCATTCGGATTGGCTGAAAGTAGGTTCTACCTCGACAGTAGTAATTCTACACTAGATTTTACCTCATATAAGAATTTTATTCGAAATACAAAATACGTTCGTAGGATATATTACAATGTTTACGAGAAGTCAGTGTTCTAATGAATAGTAGTACCGTTGCCAGTGATGGATCATGGAGGAGGCGGTTAAAGGGAATCCCTCCCTTCAATCGAACAACACAAAAGACAAATTTGTGTAAAAAATATTTGTTAGTTTTCGATTGAGTAACCGATTGTACTGTTTGAAACATGAGCAAAATTGTGGTTGAATTTACATTTGTTCACAGAAACGACGTCGTCCATCCGGACGACCATAATGACGAAAGCAGTTGACGTGTCCGAAAACACGAAAAAATAATCAATCAAACGTTTCGCCGCCAATCGAATTTTGGATATCAAGGACAAACAAAACATGGGTTCTACCTGCACCTCGAATTAAAAAATATTTTTCTAAATTTAACAACAGGATTAATGCAATTTTTCGTTACCAGAACTCGGCAATAAGAGTTTTTTTCTGGCGAAATTTCTAACTTTCTCTTCTTACGAAGAACTTTATAAAGCGATAAATTAAGAATCAGAACTTTCAGAAAGAGAAGGAAGAACGTGGATGAATATTAAAAATAAAATAAGAATGAAATTACTATTAAGTGTTTCAAGTTGTTTATTCACTAGTCTGCAACCAAAAAGCTCTTTTCATAATTTTATCTGATTCTCATGTTTTTGAGTGCGGCGACTGCTCGTATTCGAAAATGACCACCGTTTCTTCTTGAGACGTCAGGTTCTTTTACAACCGAAATGGAACTTGGTGAAACAAATAGCTGGATATCGCGAACTTTCAAATTCATCTCACTTGGGAATAAGAATGAACATGGAAAAACAATTTAAAATTTAGTGTCAGTGCACCCAAAAACATTAAAAATACGCATATGTAATGATCCTGATGGGGATCACTGCATTGTTGAGCGAGTGTGCTTGCTAGGGCCTACCCACGCCAGCACATTCCGCAATCTCCCCCAGATTCCTCCACAATCTTTTATTTCATTTGAATAATCATCCAACTGTTTATATACATGTTTTCTTCCGGGCTTGTGGGCCGTGGTCCAATTGGCGTTGAACTGCCAAACGTTTCGCGGGCACCATGCAGGTCCGGGCGAAGTGTCCGAGTGCGATCTGACTGACGAACAGTCGCCAGTCAGCCACCGTCCCGACACTTCGCCGAGACTCGCCACTGAAGATGCCCGCCGCAGTCGTGGGCGAAACGTTTGGCAGTTCAACGCCAATTGGACCACGGCCCACAAGCCCGGAAGAAAACATGTATATTGACTCCGGCCGTGAAAGCCTTCAATGCTTTATACATCCAACTGTTGTTTGTGCGGTTCCAATTTATTGCAATCCCTAAGAACGTGTATAAATTTGGCTGACAGTTTCTTTTTCATATGTAGAGAATTCACGGTGAAAAAGGAGCAGTTGAATATTACAGATTGTGTTTAGAAAATTTATTTCATTTATTTTAAATTAGAACTTTGTGACGAAGATAAAGTTTGGGCTCCTAAAAGTATTTAAGCGTTGCACCAAATACCTTTTTTCTATGTTTATGGGACAGTGGAGTCCCAAAAAATCACTAAAATTAAAAAAAAAAAAAAATAGGCCACCAAGACGTTATTGGTGAAATGAATGTCCTCAAGGAAACATTGGTACTCCATGAGAAAGGTTTGTTGCAACCTGTACGTTTAAAATTAGGATTAATGAAGCGCTTTTAAGACTCTTCCAACGATAGCGAATGTTTCAATTCCTTGCATCCAACTTTCCAGGTTTTTTGGGAGGCAAAACTGAAAGAGAGAGATTTTGTAGTGTCGGATATTAGAAAACCCATACCCGACAAAGACTTCAACAGTTCAATGACTAAAATAGATGCATGGGTTACCTTTGCTGTGGTCATAAAAAACGTTTTGGGAAACCAAAAGGATCCAAATCACAAGAAAAGCGTGGCAACAATGTTGAAAGCATTCCAAAAGCTCGATTGCTCAATCTCTCCAAATCTCAAAACGCCATTGCCCCATCTGACACTTTCATTATTTTCCAGAAATTTTGGGAGCAGTGATCGAAGAGCAAGGGGGATAAGGTATTTCCATCAATCAATAAAAAGAAATGGAATGAAGGTATCAAAGGAAATAGAATGTTACGATGATGGCTGACTACTGCTGACATCCGTCCGCCCGTCCATCTGTCCTTCAGCCGATTTTGTCCGAAATTGATATTTCATAATCGATCTGGCTGATAACGCGGCCCCTTACATTTGAAACCGATATTATAATTTTGGAGAGTACTCTACATGAAGCCGCTGAGACATTTTCAAAATTTTGTTTTTGTTGGATAGTGTGAATGACGTATAAGAGAATGGTGCAGGTCTCATTCTTGTTGAAAACCTCGATTTTTCGAAAATTGCAAAAGTTGAAAATTTTGTTCGGCGTCATCCTACAACTAAAATATTAAAGATAGAGATTTTTTCTCTTAATGAAATAAGCTTCTTAAAAAATAGATTTTGAAATAAGGTCATGTAGAATTTTTCGAAAATTTGAGTCCTTTTCGCGTAATTTTGGTTAAAAAATACAGGCAAAAAATAGGAGCAGTTGTAGCACCACTCGTCTGTTTATACCGAGAGTGGTAGCTCAGTGCAACGCCTCTAACCGGTAGGTCCTATGTTCGAGTCCTGACGGCGGCAGGATTTTCGACACTAGCTTTTCAGCTAGGTCGAATTCAGCCGCTGCCTGGAGGAGAATTCTAGCGGCCGGCTGCTGTGATCGGTAGTTTTCCGTGGTTTCTCCGATCAACACCAAGCGAATGCCGGAGCAGTACCCTAACAAACGGGCCACGGACCGCGCGCGATCTGTCCTTCTCCTATCCTACCCCCTTACCCACACACTTACACTAACATGCACTTGATTATTACACATGTAGGATGACCAGCCGGGAGCTTAGAGCTTGTCCCGGCTGGGGCTGTGCCCCGCTGGTGGCAGAGTCCTGGTGAGGGGGAAACCCTACTAGCCGGCGGTAGGTCGGCGCCTGATCTCGCCATCCAGCGGGGGAAAATCACCACCGTCTCCCGAGGAAAAAAGCATATACTACACTGACGGGACCAATGACCTAAACTGTGGGCACCGCTAACCAAGCAGCCAGTGGTGTGTTTGTGGGGCGTGGCGGGCGAGAGAGTGGGCGTGGCCGCTGAGGCGCGGCGCGGGCGACGCCTCCGCCGCCGGGGGCGCCCGCGCTGGAGCGTGCGAGGGCACCACCGCGACGAGCCCGTCTCCATTTTGCGCTTTCAGCGGCAACCATGTACTATGCGCGCACGGTTTCTTGATCCTCCACCGGGAGCGGTAGCTCAGTGCGTCAACTGATGCCACTGCAGAGCCTCTGATCGGAAGGTCCTAGGTTCACATTCCCCACGGCGGCAGGATTTTCGACACTAGCGTTTCAGCTAGGTCGAATCCAGTCGCTGTCTGGAGGAGAATTCTAGCGGTCGGCTGCTCTGATAGGTCGTTTTCCGTGGTTTCTCCGACCAACCCCAGACGAATGCCGGAGCAGTACCGTATGAAACGGGCCACGGACCGCGCGCGATCTGTTCTTCCTCTTCCCTGTCCTATCCTCTCCCCTTACCCACACGCCTTCACTAACATGCACTGCACTACCACATATTCCGGGAGACCGGTCGGGAGCTTAGAGCTTGTCTCGGCTGGGGCGGTGGGAGAGTCCTGGTTAGGGGGAAACCCCACTAGCCGTCGCTAGGTCGGCGCCGTATCTCGCCATCCAGCGGGGGAAGATCACCGCCATCTCCCAAGTAAAAAACAAGCACTACACTAACGGGACGAATGACCGAAGCAGTTGACGCGCCCGGAAACACGAAATAATCAAATCAAATCTTTGATCCTCCAGCTCCTCAGTTGTGGTCCAGCCCGGCAGAGCACGGCCCGCTAGAAAATATGAGCACGTCAGGCGGAACGTCACGACTCAGTTTTCAGTGCTGCCACCTTCGTCTTTGACAATGCGAGGTTTTCAATTTTCTGACTACCTGTGCGTACAGTGCTCCTTGTTACACAAGAATTTCTTTAACTATTATTTATTCTTCAGAATTTTAAAAAGCCTTGCGTTGTTTCTCATTGTTGCCTAGTCCAAGGCGCGCTATTTCTTTGAGATGTCTGTCAATGAAGTTGACAGCTCTGCACTGCCGTGACGTAGACAGAACCCGATTCTCCCGCAGCTCCCTTGTGGAGTATCAAGAAAATATGCGCGATTAGTACACACGTCATATGGTATATTAACGCTCTTCTGAAGATTGTTCACGTCCTGGCGGAGAGGAGATACAAGCATTTATGTTCCCGAAAATCGGGATGTCGGAGAGTCTGACTACCTGGGATGGATGGACGGGTAGACGGACGGACGGGCAGTTGGAGGAAGGACGAGCGGTCGGAGGGTGGACGGGCGGACGGAGAACTGATGCACGGACAGACGAACGGACAGTTTGTTAGGGCAACAAACTGCCCACAGATCGTGGAAAATCTTTCCTTCTGCATCCTTGTCCTATTGACCACCTATCGTCAATTGTTTTTATCATATGCCAACCCCTTACTTAAACACTTACACATACAAGCAATACACTTCCATTCTTGCCAGGAAACCGGTCAGGAGGTTATATCTTGTCACGGTCGGGGCGGTGCCCCGATGGTGGGAGAGTCCTGGTTGAGAAAAACCTTGTCAACCGATTTGTAGGACGGCGCCGGATCTCGCCATACAGCGGGGGAGGATCACTGCCACTTCCCGCCAGAATAAGCACTACTCTTACGGGATTTAGTTGTTGACGGACCCGAAAACACCAATAAGTCATTCTAGTAAAGGAAAGTGTGGCGGTTAATATGCACTAATTGTTCTGTGTGGAGAGAAAGTCTCGAACCGTTGTTGGCGGGGGTGAGGTGCGGTGGGGTGGGGGGTACCGCTGCTCGCTTCGCGGCGCGCCGTGTGTCTTTCATCAGCAGATGAAGCAGTTTGTTTGAGCGGCTGAAAGAGCTCAGCGGCAGAGCTTGGAATAAACTTGGGAATGATTTCCTTTCCCCACTCGCACGCCCTCACGCCCTCCCGCCCGCCCCGCCCACCACGCCCGCCCCGCCCACCTCGCACGCCCCGCCCACCTCGCACGCCCCGCCCACCTCGCACGCCCGCCCACCTCGCACGCCCGCCCGCCCGCCCGCCCGCCCGGCCACCCGCCCGCCCGGCCACCCGCCCGCCTCGCCCGCCTCGCCCGCCTCGCCCGCCTCGCCCGCCTCGCCCGCCTCGCCCGCCTCGCCCGCCTCGCCCGCCTCGCCCGCCCGACCACCCGCTCTACCCACCGCTCCACCACCCGACCACCCCCCCACCCACCCACCTTCGCCCGCCCGCCTTCCCGCCCGCCTCTCAAATACTCGGTGCCGAGCGTCTGGAGTCCTCCGGGCCGGAGCCTCCGACGGTTTCGGATTGCACGTGCGCGAAACAACACGAGGGCCTTTCGGGTTGTGTGCGCCTCGCAATCAGCGCTGCTCGTGGAGAGAGAGAGAGCCCGGGGCGGCGCGGCGCGGCTCGTGCCAGCCCAGATCTGAAGAATAATTTAGTTGGCGGCCGTGATTCATGCAGCGCCCCGGGGGGCTGAGGGCAGCGCGTCCTTTGAAGGGCGCCTCTGATGGGCGCCGGCAGCGCTTAATCAAGGGCGCCGCTCTCAATTTCGGGCGCCCGGCCAGGAGACGCGAAACGGCTCTTAGCGACTTCTTACGGGCGGAGGGGGGGAGGGCGTCTTTGAGAGGCGATGGAGTTTCTCGAAATAACTTGCGCAGCGCTGGCGAAACGGCAGAACAGCGGAAGACGTCTTATCAAGGAGCTTGTTAACGGGCCCACCGCTTCGTAAATATATTATCAGGGTTGGGCAGTATTTAAATACTTGTTTGATATTAGAACATCATGAAACGATGATGTAATGATGGTATTAATACACGAGTGTGGTATTACGATACGAGCGAGGTACGAGCGAGTATCGTAAACTTCACACAAGTGTATAAATACCCATTATATCGAGTTTCATATGGTACTTTTTCTACGACTTTTATAAGTTAAACTTTTACATTGAATCGTTTGGTTGTAGTTGACTTGTGTATTCAGCCAAGGACACCTAGCGAACAGCTACCCTACCTGCCGCAGGGGGCTTTGGTTTACCAGTCCGCCTGCCAGAGAATACAAAAGTTGCGGCAATAATTCCGAGGTCACCGTTTTCGCGTTTTCTCTTGTTTCTGGAGGTGCCAATTCCTCCTCTGATTCACTAGACACTTCAAACTAAAGAATTGGCCGGCTGTAAAAGGCAATCACACTGCAGCAACACGTAAGATACAATAACTTGAATTTTGATCTTAATGTCAGTCAAATATTCCCTCTACCACTACCACATAGGATCAAAGTGAAATTACGATCCAATTTATTTTAAATAATATTCCAAATAATATGAAAATATTACTGATAATAAAAGAAATTAAATCTGATAAATATAATATAACATTGTTTGAAATTTCAATGTAAACAATCGAACAAAACATTTACTAGAACGATTCTTAATGATAAATGTAGTGTAAATACTTGGTTTGTAAGTTTCTCTGTAATTGGTCAAGAACCTGTATCATAATGAAATCTGTATCGTAATGAGTATCATTATGCAACGCGTTGCAGCTATCAAATGATAGAATTATTCAATGGGAGTAGAAAAACGTATTTTAAGTACATTTTGAAAAATTTTTAGGTTTTTGGACATGTTTTTGGAAGTATTCAAATCATAAAATAGATACTATATTTAAAAAAGAAATACTTTAAATACAGATGAAGAAGATAAAGAGGATTTTTTTGATTCCGCTAGTGAATGCACAAAAAAAAACAACTCCTTTCAGATGCTTAATTTGAATTACCTTTTTTTTTAAAACGAGAAATATAAATCTTTAAAATGCTGCACAAGTATTCCACAAAAAAAAGTTTGGGCCCTAATCGTTATAACACTAGTTTCACTTGTTAAAGTTCCTCCGTACCAGCTGAACGATTGTTTTTCTTTAGCAGGTTTTGTACATTCGCCAGCTAGGGGTTTATTGCCTGATGATTTGTTTGAAGAATTACTTAGTCGTTTTGAAAGGAAATTCCATTTATTTGAGTTAGTCATATATTTATATCATTTTATATTTGAAAATGTTTGTACATAGATTTATGTCACAGTTATTTTTCAGTACGGAGACTGCAAATTTTCCACAGAATAACTCTTAATGTCCGGCCCTGGTAACGAAAGAGTGAATAAACATTGTTCCTAACTATAGTAAACTACACGTGCTATAGTGGTAGCTGTCCACGTTTTGTGCGTTCCTGATACCGAGAAATCGATCGATATGACGTCACGGCACGTCTGTCCGTCTGTCGTACATGACGGGCATTAATTAGAGGTGAGTTAATGAGAGAAGGTTATTGAGAGAACATATTTCATATGAAAAAAATCGCTATCTTCAGTATTGTAGTTTTAGGAAGACGCAAGAAAATTACTTTTGTCATTTTCGAAATTACAGAGTAAAGTTGCAATAGGGCATATAGTATTTTTTAATGTGGGGTTTTCACTCCGTTGTTACAAGAAATTATAGAAAAAAATATGGTGTCATGATTTAGGAAATTTTGAAAATGCATCAACAATTTCTGTAAAGTACCTCCAAAATTCGAAAACCGGTGAATTTTGAGCAGAAAAACTCTTATTACAGGGCCCTGGCAGCAAAAAAGTGCATGCAACTCGAGATGTTAAATTTAGAAAAAAATCGTCTAACACGTGGTGTAGCCAGAGACGATGTTTTATGGGCCCTTACCGAAAAAACGTTAACAAACGTCTGCCCTCTGTCGGTCTGAATGTGAATAACGCTAGCGGCTAAACTGTTCAGACGATTTTCTCCAAAATCGATATTCCTCAATCGATTTGGCTGATAACGCGAGCCCTTGAATTTGAAACTGATATTTTAATTTTTGAGGGCACTTTACATGAAGCCCGTGAGACATTTTCAAAATTTTCAAAATAAAGCTCCAAACGTTTCCAATAATCCAACCAAAACGTTTCTCATACCGTATTCTACAGGATGAGATCATCATTCTTAAACATTATATTATATTATTGCTGGTTCGACGATTCTCGATTCAACCTCCCCTGTTCACCGCCTGTAAAATCTGTAACTGTAAGTGAAATGAAACTGGTTACTTGATAGTCTACGTGACTGAATTACATGGGTGTACCTATCTTCTTGGTAATAACGTTAAATAAGAATAGTTTATATTGACGTTGAATAGTTTGTATTGTATTGTTATCAATTACAAGGAGACAGAGAAAACGTGACGGAGGATAACAGGGTCTTGAAGAAAAAGGTATATTGAAGACTTAAAATGGAAATGCAAAACTTGGGAAGATGGTGGGGTTTAACGTGCGAGAATTCTCGCACTGGTACGCTAGTACTACGTTATTTATATAAAATCATCTCAACTGATTAACAAACCAGTTTTTCGGTAACAAAGTTAGAATTGTTTCTTGCCACATATTTTAATATTTTTACCTAAGTACAGAATGTTCTTGGTTCAATGAATTTATGTTATTTGTTTCTAAAATCATCTTCCCATTCCGAAATATTAGGAGATGAAGAAATTATAATGATTCAATGCATAGTTAATGTAGTGAAATTAAGAAAGAAAATTATTTTGAAAATATAATTTTCTACCAATGATCCTTTTGTTCATACCTCAAAGAGGCAAGGAAGAGAGAGTATTTTGCAGTGCATTTTAGTAATACACATTTATTTCCTTATGAATTTCGTACTGCATATTTTAAAGATTTATTGCTCGTATTATGTGGCATATTTTGGGTATTTTTACGACATAGAAATCTGGGCTCTGTAAGAAAACAAAGACGGCAAGGCACGATACATATAGATCCTCCCCCTTCCCGAAGAGGGTAAGTTATAGTAAGAGACATGTTTGAGAAACTAGTCAATATATAGTAATTTTTCACAACCATACTATTTGGAAACAGAAATAGTTACAAAGTGTTAAAAATCAATAATATTAGTGCGTAGTGTAGGTGGAAATTCCATAATTGAAAACCAGTTATTATATTTGAAGTCGTAGTAAACGTATTTGTTAGTAATATGTAAAAGAGCGTATCGGAGGAAAATATGTTGGGCGTCAGCGAGGCTTCCGCTTTCTCGCGTTGTGTGCCGTGCGGTCGGCCGAGGGCCTGGGAGCGCAGGCAGCCTCAGCCGAGGAAGAGGAAGCGCTGAGCGCAGCGGGCGGCGGCGGCGGCCGACGAACGGGTCCTCCCTCCCCCCCACCCGCGCCGCGCCCCTCCCCTCGCGTGCCGCGGCGGGTTGGCGCCCGCCCCACCGGGCCGCCGCCGCCGCGCCCGCGGCGTGTTGGGCCCTGCCTCCCCGGCGGCCGCCGCATCGCCGCCCCTTGTGCGTGCTTGTGAGCGCCTCCGCCTGCAGGTGCGCTTCGCCTGGCTGCTACCTCCGCCCTCCCCCCTCTCCCCACCACCGCCACGACTCCGCCCGCCGTACAAGAGTGCTCTATAGTGAAGTGGAATGATCTTTCACGCGTGTGGGGGCTTTTCCTCGCGCTAGCAAAACCATTTTCTGGCCGCATACCGTGCTTGCTGCGCTACTTGCAATACAGGTCGCGTGACGAAAGTATTATGCCGTGTGTTCCGTGTGCGTTGCTTCATGCGTGCTGTAAACGTTTTGAAACCTTAAACTGTTATTGAGATTGAAGGCGTTGTGAACTTTTCACTATCAGCAAAGTGTAGAACGAAACGGCGTGTGTTGCAACCCATTGCAAACTGTAGGTGCCGTCTCCCTTATGGGACATGTTTGGAAATGCGTTTTCTCAGCTGAAACTCGCGTAAGACGACTAAATGGGTTATCGGAATAATATCATAATAACCACGAATTTAATTTGTGATAAAAAAGATCTGATTTTAATGTATCTGCCACGCGGAATGTATGAATTACAAAGAGTCAAAAATCACGTCATACTGCAAAAGTAAAATATTATAGTTCTCTATTCCATTGAGATGTTTTTTTTATCGAGCAAATTGTTAAAGAATCCTCGGAGCTTATGGCTTGTTGTCCTCATTATCATTTGTCGGAAGTCTTGTATTTTTGTTCTTGTATGATGAGAATTTACAATTCTCTTTAGAAGCAATATCATGGTTTCATTTTGTTGATCAAGAGAACTACAGCTACACCTTCATTATTTTTACCTTATTTAATTAATTTCATGTTCACCCTAAAGGGCAAATTAGGAAGAGAAAATTAGTAAAGCAAGTAAGTAATGGACTCCAAATGTATTGACTATGAGACGTGTGCAACACTGCATGGACTCTGTTAACACTTTGGTATAATGATGCACGTACTTTCTCAACTTTCTCTGCTGCGTGACCAAAAAACAATGAACTGTGCAGTTGGAATTTTTGTTAAGCCCTAATTAGTATCTATAATACCATTCCATCACTTTTCTATCAGAAAGTCATCAGGTTTATTGCTTTTACCAGATGAGAACTTGATAAAAAAAGACGTCCGTGTCGAGTGATAAATTAGTCTATGTTAGCATATTGCATTTCGTTATTTCTGTAATAATTAGTATGAATTATACCGAGTTAAAATATGCTTGCCCATCCAGTTAAAATATCGAACGATTTGTGGAACAAATTACTGCAGGAAATACGAATATAAATCTCATTACCGCAATAATTCGTTTTGTTAATGAAACTTTACTCGATTGCACCTGGTAATTACTTTTCGCGTTATTTACGTGTGCGTATGGGGAGTAGATATTATACATAGACCTATTCATTGAATACCAGTTAATGAAACTGTTAGAATTTGTGTTTTAATAGTAACAAAGTGCGTTTTAATGGGCAAATTATTATTTAAATGTGGCAAATAACCAAAAGGAGGATGTTCATTTCATTCTCCAAACACTAGAAGTTTCTCTTCTTGTTAGTATTTTGTTTGTTAAGTGTAATTGAATGTCGTCGCTGTGCCCTTATCTCCTCCTCCCCCCCACTTTTTTGTGGCGTGAATTTTGTGTTACAGGCGTGAATTTTGTTGTTAAAACTGGTAAAACCCACTGTTTGAAACATTTTTCTTAAGAAAAGCTGAAAATTGATATATTCTTTTGTACAATATTTCAGTCGTTGAACCTTTGTGCCTTCAGTGCACACAGGCGCTCTAATACGACAAAAGGACGATAGAGTAGGATCCCTCTAATTCTCACCCAGCAAATCCGAAATTTCGAATAATCCGAACAAAAATCGGGATGGAGGAAAAAAATAATCAAACAACACCTGTTTTGTATTAACTTAATGAACGAAAAAGCATGAACACAGTTTAAGTGAGCGCAGTTCTGAATACTGTTCGTAGAATACACGGTAACAGCAACAACACAAACAGTGCTTCATCTCTCCTAAATAATGTAGCAAGTACTACCTCATGCGATCGGTTATGTACGTACTCCATTGTTCGCAACACTTGCCACTTCATGTCACTACGCTCCGTCGCATTGTTTCTGGCAATCGTATAGTTAATGTGCGGTGTACTTTTTTGGATAATCCCCAATTAGTTCGGGATACCGGTGTTGTGATGCAGTCGTGTGTGTGTGTGTGTGTGTGTGTGTGTGTGAGCCCACGTGGCGCGCGCTGGGGGGGGGAAGCGCCAGCGCCTGCCCGGCCCCTGGTGTGTGTGGGGGGGCGAGACGCGAGGGCACGCGCCTGCCGCAGTGGTCCCTGTGCCCCACCCTCTCGGCCAAAACACCCGAGGCTGGACGGGAGTACTATCAACTGTGTTTGTGAATACGCATTTTAACTTCTTCCAGTATTACAAACGATCTTCTACGTTACAAGAAATCGGTTCATCTCGTAACATCTTACGTATTTGCCGATTATGACGTATTTGCCATTTATGGTACGAATTTTTTCGTATTCACACATTCAGCCAACCACGAAAGAATTGTGGGGAAGTAAATCGAAAAGCTGATCATCGTTTTTTGCACATACTATGTCAAATTCCCGTGACTTTACAGTAAAGTTCTTTCCAAAAATTAATTTTATATAAACAGTTATACAAAGAAATAATGTATGTAAGCCGTTTATATTGTTGCTTCATTGCATTCGCACTACTTTGAAAATTCGCTCCTAACACCGCTCGTTTTCAGGACATGTACTCCGGCAATGAAGCGTAACATTATAAATTAATTGCAATATTCTTTATTATTGGATTCTTATATATTTGTGGGTAAGTTTAGTCGTGCCTCTATACAGCTTTTCGTGTTTCAAATAATTGTTTCTTCTTGTGCCTGTTCTCCTTACAAAATGGCGTTCAGGAATGAGAAAAAAGAGTGAACTGGTCATGATGTTCGATGCGGTGGTTCGTCTGTGCCTGACAATTGATGACCGTCCGAAAACAAAAGGCTGCCTTACTCGCTTACAGTGTCATGGGATTCCTCGTTTTATGCATGATCCCGTCATGTGGTTGTAATCTCGTGCAGTTCATATAAATGTAATGTTTCTAAACTTTATTCTTAACATGCATCTTAGATACTAAAGAAGGCCACAAGTTTATGAATGGCTGAAATGTTGAAAAACGATATTAAATACTTATATTTTTGAGTTATGCCTGTGTTTTCTGAACTTGCGTCAATAAATTAAAACAAAGATGGAACTTTTGCACTGTAAAAATGGAGTGGCGAGAACCGGGGTTTTGACTTCAAATCTCGCGCAGACATGTCATACATATATGAAATCAATTCTTACGCGCTGAAAATGCAATTACGCTGAACGACGTAGCCTTCGCCGCACCTACACAACGGCGAGGGCGGGCGGTGACCGCTGCAGAGGCATCGGAAGGCGGAAGTTGTTCCAATCGAGTTGCTCGGATTGGATTGGGCCAAGTGGCGAATCGGGGCCAGGCAGCGCGTGTCGGCGGTGCCGTTACCTCCTCCGATCGCTCACCGCCGGCCGCCGGCGCAGCAAATGAAGCAGAGATCCTCGCAGTCTGCGCCCCCGCTGTCCTCAGTCCTCCGCGTCGACTGGCGCCGGCGCCAGGCGCCCCACCGGCGCCCGCTAGGCGGCAGGCCGATCGCCCACGTCCGACCGGGAGCGGCAACTCATGCCATGCTGACACTCCCCACGGTGGCGGGATTTTCGACACTAGCTTTTCAGTGAGGTCGAATTCAGTCGCTGTCTCGAAGAGAATTCTAGAGGCCCGCTGCTCTGATCGGTAGCTTTTCTTTGTTTCTCCGGTCAACACCAGGCGAATGCCGGGGCAGTACCCTAACAAAGGGGCCACGAACCGCGCGCGATCTGTCCTTCCCCTTCCTTGTCCTATCCTCTTCCCTCACACACACACACACACACACACACACACTAGCATGCACTACGCTACCACACATGCCTGGAGACCGTCGGGAGACTAGAGCTTGTCCCGGCTGGGACGGTGCCCCGCTGGTGGGAGATACCTGGTTGAGGGAAACCCCGCTAACCGACGGTAGGTCGGCGCCGGATCATTTGCAGATGCCGAGTGTGTTGAGTCGCCTTCAGATTGAACCTACGTTTGTGTATGACCGCGTGCAGATGCTCTTGATGACGATGAAGTCTATTCAATTGTGCAACAATACTTCTTCTTAACACATGAATGTCGTGCTTTGAAGTGTGACAGGACAGCTGGTTCCGTGTCCTCGCGTAGAAACCGTGGGGACGGGAGTGCTCCCCCCCCCTCCGTGCCTGGCGCGGTGAAGCGGGGCTTGGGCGTACCACCACCTTCAGGTCACCTCAGGAGGTCCTAGGGTTCCACTCCCGCCGGTGGCAGAAATTTCGACATCAGCTACGAAGCTAGGTTGCGTTCAGCCGCTACACGGGGGAGAATTCTATCGGCTAGCTGCTCCGATCGATAGTTTCCTGCGGTTTCTCCAATAAACACCTGGCAAAAACCCGAGCAGTTTCGTAACAAACGAGGCACCAATCGCGCGCGATCTTTCCTTCCCCTTTGTCTTTTTCTCACCCCTTATTACACACACACACACACACACTTATATGCAGTACACTACCACACATCATGGGAGACCAGTCGGGAGCTTAGACTACACCAACTGGGGGTACCCTGCTGGTGGGAGATACCTGGCTAGGAAAACCCCCGCAGGCTGTCGGGTAGGTCTTCACTGGGCTCGCTATGAAACAACACCGCCACCTCCCGCGATAATGACTTGCACTACAGTGACGGGACTAATGCCCTTAGCAGTTGACGCGCTCGGAAATACATACCATCCATCAATTCGCCCTCATTCAGGCCCTCGGTCGCCTGGGGGTGTTCCTTCATCTCTTCACAATTCGCCGCAGTGACTTTCAGCAACAAGCGGTAGACGCGTTATCTTGTAAGCGATTAGGAACGCAAAGTAGGTTACTACCTCCGTAGGTACGAGGTCTCTGGTTTACATTGTATTCAGGTACTCCGGAAAAATGTTTAGATATTGATAATTTTTGTCTTTTGTACGAGAGTACCATTTCGGTTGAAACACTCTTATATCATCAAGAATTTCTCGCGAATGACCCGGAAAAAAAATTCTTAGAAATAAAATATCTTATGGTCTCTGTAAATTTGCTCTCATTACTCATTTTTTTTGTCGAAAACGAGAAGAGTAACCCGTTCAAGAGGATTTTCGTCATGACTGTGAACTTTATACTTAGTCGAGTTAAATTTCTGCGGGTTATAGGATGTAGCCTGAAGTGTGTTTATGAACATAACGTATATTTCATAAAATCATTAAGCAAAACCGAGTTACGAATGCGAATCGATGTCAATGTTTTTATGATTCGTTCATTGATGTATTTAATATCGATTTATCGAAGCCGATGTTTTTTAACATCAGTGTTTTGTGTTCGATGTTTCTTCGTGGTCAGTATTTATAAAATATAAAATGTTCTTCATAACAAAATTTCAACATTAATTTGCACTTGAATCCGGGGTCGCTAATTAGCAAGTTATTATCAATCTAAAATTGCTAAAAAAATAAATAAAAAATATTAATGAGCGCCTATCCAGGTTCACATAAGAGCATTTTCAATGAGAAAATAATTAAAATAATTTCAATTTCAGAGACGTGAATGATAGTTTTGAGGTGTCAAGTTTGTTTAATATTGTCAAAGGGATTATGTTGAGACAAAAGGAGAAACCTTTTTAACCTAGAAATAGTGATTTTTTTGTACCTTTCCAACTATCTTGGAAAACTTGCGTGCTCTGATTATTATCTCAGTGAGAATGGTAGTGGATGCTTTCAGTTGAGACCGTAACGTGAATCATTTTGTGGTTTCCGTCGTTCAATTCAAGAGAGAAAGCTAGCAGTGAGAACTGCTTATATTCGAAAGCCTAATGTCTTTGTTACCCTAGTTTTTGTTACAAAACTCATGTTAAAAAGCACACTAAATATTGACTTGTTTTTTGAAGAGTACAATTTTGCAATGTAAATGATGTATTAATGTTGTTTAAGGTTATTTGAAATTGCCGAAATTGTATTACGAAATTTTACTAATGCATTTTTCGAAATTAATGGCGAATTTGATTAGTATATAATGGCAGTATAATTAGAAGTGGTTCAGAACCTTTCGAGCTATGCCGTGCAGTGTACACGGCCACACACCGAAATATGGCTAATGTTATAGGAGTCGTTTAAATCGCACTTTTGCCAGACGCAGTAGTTAAAACTATGAACGACGATGAACGGATCATTTCTTTCTTCAGCCTCAGGGCACTGGCGGAGGACAGGCAAGGTTTTTACGCTTGTGAGGCGTCTTATGTCTTTATACAAAGTACAGTCAACTCCGGTTAGAGTGAACTTCTGGGGACATTTTTGGTTCACTGTATCCGAAGTTCACTATATCCGATGTCAAAATTAAATAGAATTTCTCCATAACATTGATTTTAATAAAATAGAAATACAGCAAAATACATTAACCACACGAACTGAATTTCAACATCTTTGTTTGTTCTTATTTTCAATAGTTTGCTTTGTAGTTTTTCATTAGCAATTTCTCTAGATCCTTCTCCAGTGTTCGTGCTCTCTCCATATTTGATTCTGCATTGTCCTCTGTTCTAAGTATCATAATGCAGTCTTGGCACCCTTCGATGCCTCATCCTCTGTTGGAACACCATCTCACTCTCCGAAGACCCCTTTACTCGCCTAGTAAGATACACGATGCTTTCGGTAAGAGGATGGCGCGAGCGGCTAATGAAACTGATCGCTTTTCCGTGCGACAGGGCGGGTATCGCCAGGCTGTGACAGCCGCGTGCTTCCTGTCGCCCACGTAGAACTCAACTCGCTTTGTCCTTTCTAGAAGAAGTCGTACAATACTTAACGCAAAATATAGGATGTTCCAAATAAAGCAGCATCTTGCACTTCCCAGTCTTTTGAACGATCTGTGTGATTTTAGCCAAGTTCTTACACAAAGTTTGTGGATCCAATCCCAGAGCTGCAATAACTATTGGGACGACCTGTGGTTTTACGCCCCACATGTGGCTAATCTCGATTTCAAAACTCGTGTATTTAAGACGATTCCCTGCTTCCTTGGTTACGACGTTTTAATCGCACGGCACTGCAACGTCTACAAGGAGGCACGATTGATTCTCGAAATCCCGGATAACAATATCCGGTTTGTTTGCCGCTTGAATTTGTTGGTCGCCCAGTATTGTACACCGTCTAACATACGTCTATTGATTCAGTGGTGAGTTGTAGTTGACATTTACATAATTGATATGATTAAAGGCGTTGTCATTGTCAACAATACTATTTATTTCAATAAGAGCAGCTTTCGATGGCGATGGAATAATTTCAACTAACATATGTCACCAAATTGATGAGTGAGGTTAGTAATTTCTACATTACATATTATGATTCCAAATGCATATTCAGTTGTCTCACTGGATCATTATGGTACCCCTTTGGATTTGGTTCGTTGTGATCATATTAATTTGATTTTAATGGTCTAGAGATTCGCATAATAGATAAGGCGTGAAAATGTTCACATGAATTATTTATACTTTTTTCCTACTAATTGTACCGATTTCTAGCGCAGGAGAAGGCAAAGGCGATTAGTACGGAAGCAACTCGTTACATGAACAAGGACGCAAATGAAGGTTTCGTGATCGGTGTCTATCTGATGGAGACTTTTTTTCCATGATACATTATGTTAACATGAAAATGCCGTTTTATTTGACTTTGCAATTATGAATCTTTGGGAAGGAGTAAAAGGAGTGTTTAATTTGTTATGAGTAATACTCATTCAAATACTTCAATATTATAACAGTGAGCTGCCCGATCCAGTAGATCTGTGTTCCGAAGCAACGTAAGGGGACACACAGGACGCGAGTGGCTGTGTGTGAAGAGAGTGCCCCTGGAATGCGAGTGGATGGTTGAAGACTGCGTGGAAGTGCCTAGGAATGCAAGTGGTTCCCACGGAAGTCGAGGTTCTTTCAAACAGATGGGAACGACTGCAACCCAGTGGTGCTTTTAAGTGCATTAGTCTTACAGACAGCTCTGGGAACAGCGATATTTGATGCCGTAAGTAGCCACGACCGAAGAGTGGTTGTTAACTATTAGAGAGGTTTCCATCAGAAATTTGTCCGCTCCACGTGCCATTTTTTTGTGAATAATTGTTCTACTTTTGATAGGTTTTCTAAAAAAATCTAATAACTTTAATTTCACTGTGTTGCTCCTGCCACAACAGAGACATGTCGAAGTTCCAACATTTATTCGTACGTGGAGAGTGGCAGTGGTTGTTTGTTTTCAGCCTGTAGTTTGCGTAGTATTTTGTAATTTCTCGAGCCCCTTCGCGGCTAGGGGGGAGGGGGCCGCTCGTCGCCTCGGCAGAGAAAGTCGTCGGAAAGGTCGCGGAAAAAGCCTCCGACGGACGGCAGTCGCACCTCCCGCCGCCGCCCAACTTTTCTCATTTTTCCTGCTCCGCTCTGGTGGCTGCCGATGGCTTCGGCCCAATGCACGAGCATCCGGCGAACCGGTTCATTTCTCCGCGACGGTTCTTCGGTTCTCCTCCGGGAACTCGTTCAGAATCGATCTCCTCCTTGAAGCTTCTTTCAGCATTCGTTACGGAGTGACCTATGCACACGCTTATAAACTTGGATGTGATAACGTATAGGGTGTTTCTTAATGTTACCTTTACTTCAGCTACAGTAGACTGGATACATCAAGAAAGTAGTGGTGATTGGGTCGTGGTTTTGGCATTGCCCACCTCCTGTGTTTTTAAAATTGGAGAGATTTTCTTTGGGGAGTAGCGGTTCCAGACCATATCCTACGGGCTAAAACCCCTTCAATGGTGGGAGAAAGCACGTATTAATGTTGTTTACCATTTTGGACTTCCTTCATGTTTGACCAATAAGAAAAGTATTCAGTAGATAATATGAATAAGGTGTGATTAAGGATTTCATTCTAGATTATTTTCAAATTCTAAAGCAGTTTGCTCTGTTTCATGAACATTTGTGTTTTCTCTGGACTGGTGCGAGAACTCTGTATGCTCTACTTATGACCGCTAGAGGTGGCTCAGTGCATCAACTCAGGTCACTGCAGCGCCTCTGACCGGGAGGTCCTAGGTTCGAGTCCTGACACTAGCTTTTCAGCGAGATTGAATTCAGTCACTGGCTGGAGGAGAATTCTAGCGGCCGGTTGCTCTGATCGGTAGTTTTCCGTGGTTTCTCTGACCAACACTAGGTGAATACCTCCGACCAACACTAGGAGTACCCCAAGAAACGGACAAAGGACCGCGCGCGATCTGTCCTTTCTCTTCCTTGTCTTATTCTCACCCGTTACACAATTACACTAACATGCTCTACACAACAACATGCCGGGAGACCGGTCGGGAACTTAGAGCTTGTCCCGGGTGGGGCGGTGCCCCATTGGTGGGAGATACCTGGTTGAGAAAACCCGACTAGCCGACAGAAGGTCGGCGGCGGATCTCGCCATCCAGCGGGGGAAGATCACCGCCACCTCCCGATGACAAAAACATGCACTACACTTACGGGACTAATGCCATCGTCAGTTGACGCGCCCGGAATCACTACCGAGCAAGCCACCGACCGACATCTACTTATGAACGCGAACTTCACTAAACCGTCCTGCTTCGGAACCGATGAACGCAGCGGGATGGACTCGGGCTACGTCCTCCCAAGTATCGACGCGGGAGGCAGGCAGGCGCGGTGTGGCTTGGGTGCTGGCGAGGGGGCGTGGCCGGGGGAGGGGGCGAAGCGGAGGGCGGGGTGCTGCATCGCGCATGGGCGCACGCGGATAAAGCAGCGCACGTGCTCCGACGCACGCGTGAGTCACGGCTCCATCAGCTCCCTCCGCCGGCGCTTTCTCCCTCCTCTTTTAGATTTCTAAAATGAATGTTTTCGTCGGACGAGTTGCGATGAAAATAATTACTATCTATATATTTTCCAAAACAAAGCAAAATAGTGGTTTTTCTACTCCCATTGTATAATTCTGTCATTTGATGGCTCCAACCCGTTGCATAATGATACTCATTACGATACAGATTTCATTATGATACAGGTTCTGGACCAATCACAGAGTTTACAAACGCTATTAGCCATGCTAATAATACTTCATACGACCCTTTCATCTGATTTCATAAAGTACTCTTTTGTTTGCTGGAAATACGAGTATGTATTTTAAAAAAAATCTTATTTTCACGTGAGCGCAATTGTATCTTCCGTTATGAACGTAAAAGATAAGGAATAAAATCCCGTTACGTGCAAACCCGCTGATTCTCTACATGCCACAGTTTTCCTCGTTGAAGAAATATTTTAAAGAGGTAAAATGAATGTGATGATTCTCTGCTGTCCGGGATGAGCCGCGTCCCTGTCGATGGAGCTGATGTTTCGGCCATTTTGTTGTGGCCTTCTTCACAGCTATATAGTTCAATTATGAAGAAGACGACCAAAACGTCAGTTCCATAGATTGAAACGCAGCTCATCCAGGACAGCCAAGAATCAAATGACTATGGTCACGGAAGCCCACGAATCCGAATGAATGTGAAGTTGGGACATAGACGTCGCCCCTTCCTAATTCGCTACCCTTCGGCCGCCACTGGGTGTGTGACTCGTGCCATTCACGATCGACCAATTGCATCTTTCTTGCGCAAAAAAAGGAAATCAGACAGCACGGATGCATATTTATACGCAAAGGGAGGGTTTTTTTTTGTATTGTATGCTGTTTATAGCATGCTAAAAGAGTTTAAAAACGTTTCATGAAAAAAAAAAGAAAAAAAAACGGCATACATAAGCAATGCTTCGTTTAGGGTAGAGGACGATTATTTTGACAGGTTCTAAAATAGTTGAGCATCACTCAAGTAAAGATTGTTTACCGCCAACCAGTCAAGGCGAACACGGGCTGATAATTTTTCGGAGTGGCCACTTGATTGAGTTCATTTGGTAGTTAAGGATAGTTTTCAGAAGTGATTTGGTTCGTTGCAATATCGTCACTAAATATAATATTGTAAGAATTGAAAGAAGTTATGTCGATAAAATGTCGAATATTAATATGAATTCTTTGATGGAGATATTCAAAGTGAGCCGAAGCACATCGAATGTAAACTGACAGCGCATAATCGCCGAATATAGAAGAGCCCACGCGGATCAGTTTAAACACGATTTTAACCAAACTCGCAATATACCGACGGGGAGTCAAAGGCTGATGCTAGAAAGTTTTTTTTGTAGGTTGAAAATTATCTTAGTTGTCTTGCTGTGTAGGCCCATGCAAATGTTCTTGAATGACAAAAGCAAAGAGCACATAGGTTCAACCCCAGTTAGGCGACGTGCGTGAACCGTGTGGAATTAGGTTCGAATCCCAACTGTGGCAGAATGTTCTTCACTAGCTTGTCAGCTAGGTCGAATGCAGTCGCTGTCTGGAGGAGAATTGTAGCAGCCGGCTGCTCTGGTCCGTAGATTTCCGTGATTTCTCCGATCAACACCAGGCGAATACCGGAGCAGTACCCTAACAAACGGACCACGGACCGCGCGCGATCTGTCCTTCCTCTTCCTTGTTCTATCCTCTTCCCTTACACACACACCTACACTAACATGCTCTACACTACCACATATTCCGGGAGACCGGTCGGGACCTTGGAGTTTGTCCCGGCTGGGGCGGTGCCCCGCTGGTGGGAGATAGGTGGTTGAGGGGAAACCCCTGTAGTCGACGGTGGGTCGGCGCCGGATTTCCAGCGGGGGAAGATCACCACCACCACCTCCCAAAGAGAAAGCATGCACTACACTGACGAGACTAATGAGCTGAGTAGTTGGCGCACCCGGAATCACTAACCCCCCTCCCCCCAGTGTGAAGCGATGGCGAGCGAGCGGGGCGCGGGGGCGTGGCTCACCGCCTCTGCGTCTGTCCGTAGGCGCCGCAGCCGCCCGCAGTCGCCGCCCGCAGCAGTGCCGCCCACTCCGCGCCAGCGCCACGGATGGAGGGGCTACCCAACACACGGCAAGAGTACGAGAAATGACTGTCAAAGGGTTCGTTTGAGTGGAGTAACCCCACAGTGGGGTAGAGAACAGGGAAAATTTAGAATTTGATTACTACGTTGTGTCAGCGTATGAATAAAAAGAGGAATGCCGTAGTGAGAATGTAAACTGGTGTGTATCCGATTATCCATTTTACTTGTTCGTTGCGAAGTGTGTAGTGTACGTGAAAGTCATTCAGGTATGAAGTGAAGTCAGTGATAGTAATAATTCGATAGTGAGTGTGGTTTCTAATTTTTTTTAAAAAAAAATCACCAAAACTTGCCAGTGCATCTGCAGGATCTTCAACGTTCGTTTCTCGACGGAGGCTACATAGACCACAGGAGTGGGTGGCTGTGTTATTGCGGTGTCTGAAGGTGAAATCAGAATTGCAGCAGCTATCAGTGTTTGCAGCGGCAGTCTGCAAACATCGTGGGAATTCGCGCAACACAGCACGTCCCTTGTCGTCTTGCCACTCGTGGAAAACCAATTGTGCAGGGCAGAGGGCACGCAATCCACGAAGAAGTTGCCATGTGGCGTATGCGCGTGAACTTCCGGCGAGCAGCGCGCGGCAGTGATTGGAGCGATAGCTTATCGCACAGAGGCGGCCTCTGTAGTTTCCGCCCTTGAAGCCCGCTGCGGCCGTGTGGAGAACGGAGTGTGGAGTGTGGAGGAGCATGGAGGCGCGGCGCCGGCGATGAGCGGCTGGTGGAAGCTGTCGCTGTTCCGGAAGCGGGAGCGGGAGCGGGAGCGGGGCCCGGCGCCCGCCGCGCCCTTCGGCCTCGCCAACAGGTACCGACCTCAGCGGCGCGCTTGCCTCTGCTTCCTACGCTCTTTCTTCTGCTGCTATTCTTCTTGTGCGTCTTCTTCTTCTATTTCCTCTGCTGTTACTTCTTCGTCTTCCACTTGTGCTCTTCTGCTGCTACTTCTCCTTCTTCTGCTGCTGTTGATACTTCTGTTGCCTTTTTTTTTTCGTCTTCTACTTCTGCTCTTGCTACTTTTTTTTCTACTTCTGCTCTTCTGCTCTACTTCTTTCTACTTCTGCTCTTCTGCTACTACTTCTTTTTCTACTTCTGCTCTTCTGCTACTACTTCTTTTTCTACTTCTCTTTTGCACTCTTCTTCTCCGCTTCTCTTACTTCTTCTTCTCCTACTTCTTCTTCTTCTCTTCTTCCACTGCTTCTTCTGCAGCTGCTACTTCTTCTGCGCTTTTTTTCTTCTTCTGTGCTGATTTTTCTTCTGCACTTAGGACATGTGGCTGTTTACTCAATAAGAGCGTCCACTCCAAATTCCCTGAATGCAATTTACGACTCACGACCTCATTAGTTGTAATGCACTGATTTTCTTTAGTAGAGAATTTGTTATTACGAAGTTGTTGAGGTAGCGCGCTAAACTTCCTAGCATTCGCAACAACGTCCAATTTCACTCTTTGGATTGATGACAGAAAACCCTCGTTAGCAGTACTCGCTTCACATAAATTTTGTAGTTACTCGAACAATATTTAGGTCTCGGCGAGAAAAATTAGTAATACGAATATCCTTGTAGAGTAATCGAGTAACTTGTGACCATCCGTTCGTCTGACCGCCGTCACTCAGCTTAGACAACTCCCAGCCCATGAATAGAGGCGGATGAGCTTTCAATCGAAGCATCTCGGTCTCAGCTGATCTTTTTCTGCGGCTCCATCCAGAAGAACGTTTTCAAAACACGTGTTTTCTTTTTTAAGCAACTAAACCTTGCCTTATAACGTTTTCCAATTCATAGTAGCAACTTATCCATTCACATAAAAAAATCCTTATTACTATAAGGAAGGTCCAGCCTTCACTTGTGAACCCTCTGTTGATGCGTTGAAAATGGTCGTAATTTGAAAGAAATGGAAATGGACAACTATTTCAAAGATTATAAGGATTTTTACAGTGGCATCTTTCTTTGTAGCATCAAGCAATATTTACGTGACTTGCAAAACCCGTTGAAAATGCACAACGATCAAGAATTTAAAAAAAAATATCGTTTTACTTGGACTTTTGTTGTACACTTTTTGGTAACATTGGTAGCTAAAACCACCTCTGACTAATAGATATTTACTGATTTCACCAACATTGAAGTCTTTGAGATACTGGCGCTATTTAAGAAACAATTTAGGTTAGGTTATCCCACGGACGGACGCATATGGTAGTTCACGGCTAGTTTGATGGAGCGCTTCTGCCAGGATTCAAAAGGTTGTGAAACAGCCAATACACTGTTGCCACACGAAACACTGCTAGCATCGTACTGGTTATAAGCATCGTCTATGAATACCAAATGTGTATAAGCACTTCCTTATCCAAAGTAACTTCTTATAGCTTAAGTATTTTCTTATCCTATAAGTGATGACTATGAATATGGCCCTAAGACAAGTTTTGGTCGACTTACAGCACCTAAAGAGGCGGTCAGTAGCTCGTCGTATCCTCTCGATAAGACAAATGCACAATTCTTAGTCGATTCCGCGTGGGGTATTCTGAAAGAATGATTGAAAAAGGAATATTTTTATTTTTTTTCCATGTCCTGACGAGGATACTATACTCTCTGCCATGTACACATAAATTGTAACGACGTGAATCATGAGAATGACTAGAATCTAACTTGGACGAACCTTTTTTTTGTATGAATTATCAAGAAAACGTTGGAGAGGGGAAGCACCAAAAAAGCGTTTTGGGGAAGTTTCAAACCCGCGGATGAAGATAATCACATTTTATAGGTACCAGACCGGGAGCGGTAGCTCAGTGCATCAACTGATGTCGCTGCAGCGCCTCTGACCGGGAGGTCCTAGGTTCCCACTCCCCACGGCGCCAGGATTTTCGACACTAGCTTTTCAACTAGGTCGAATTCAGTCGCTGTCTGGAGGAGAATTCTAGCGGCCGGTTCCTCTGATCGGTAGTTTTCCGTGGTTTCTCTGATCAACACCAGGCGAATGCCGAAGCAGTACCCTACCAAACGGGCCACGGACCGCGCGCTATCTGTCCTTCCTCTTCCTTGTCCTATCGTCTCCTCTTACACTCACACTTACACTAACATGCACTACACTACCACATATTCCGGGAGATCGGTTGGGAGTTTAGAGCTTGTCCCGGCTGGGGCGGTGCCCCGCTGGTGGGAGAGTCCTGGTTAGGGGGAAACCCCACTAGCCGACGGTAGGTCAGTGCCGGATCTCGCCAACCAGCGGGGGAAGCTCACCGCCATCTCCCGCGAAAAAAACATGCACTAGACTAACGGCACTAATGACCAAAGCAGTTGACGCGCCCGGAAACACGAAAAAATCAATCAATCAATCAATCAATATAGCTACAAAACCACGAGGCGAATTGATTGGCTCCGTTTCTACGCGAATCTTTCCACAATATTCTGTAAACAATCATGGAAAACAATTACGATGTTTTAACGCACTTACGGAGATGAAACGCTGTGGATTATCATACTGATTTTCCGCCTTTACGACAGTCTTTTTATTATATTGAAAGTAGTTAAAACTATTAATATAATGAAACAAGAAGTTTTAAAAATAAATTTATATGGAATTCGTTTTCATGGCATGCTCTGAGTCTGTGGAGAGACGAGCCAGGCAAAATTTTTCAGGGTTTCTTGCGTAAATTGTCTCCAGTTACTCCCCAAAAAGGAAACGCTAAAAAATCTTAAAAATCTCAAAAATAAATATTTAATTACTGTTTAAAATTATTTCAATTAAAATAATCCCTTAGCAGTATTTGAGAAACTCCTCGAGTGTGCAGATGTGCGAGTTTCCGTCATTCACGGATAGACCATTTCCCGTGCACCGATCGAGACGTGTGAGGCGTCTCCGTCTCGTGATGGGGAACTTGTAATTTGTTTTCAGATACGACTAGAACATTCAAGGAAATTTCCAAAAACTGGTTGCGTGTTTGGCGCTGCGATCTTAGTGAGTTTGCCGAGAATTAAAGCAACGCCACCTAAATAGATTTATGTAGGTGGCGTTGATCAAACTCCAGTATTGAATGGCATTTTTTGCTCAATACGCCATAATTTTCTTTCAAGACGTTCGCAACCCTTTTGCTGACATCTTTAAGTGGGCAAGTGAAGTTAATTTGAACAAAAATGTGAATCGCGTGGCATATTTCATTTTAAGTTTTGTCAATAAGACCTATTATCATATTTTCATATTATTTTCATGTTACCATATTATAATCACAACAACAAATAAAGTCAACTTAATTTAAATTTTAAATTTTAAAAAATATGAAATTGCATAGCAGAAATAAAAATTGTCAATATGAAAATAATATTTGCGGCTGTTGATGCCAGGATAAGCTAGCTTAAGATAATCGGATAACATGAACACATATTATTTTAGTCCCATAAAATTCGTCGTTTCTGTCCCATAAAGTAAACCCTCGTGCTAACGAGTGTTAACTTTATCAATATTTCTTAATTTCTGTGCAAGATATGTTCATGCGTGTAAAAAAAAATTAGTATTCAGATAAAAATAATTGACTCCAATAGCTTTAAAATAAAAAAAAAATATTGTCATAAAGGTAATACACTTGTCCCCATAAGAAGTCACAGATTTTATGTGAGAAACGGGAACAGTTTTGTAAACATCTCATCTCACTGTCCGGGCGCGTTTAGAGAATATTCAGGTCGACGTTCGTGACTAGCGCTGTGTATCAGAACGTAAAAATAACTTCACCTGCTGTTTTATAATTAATTTTTTCTACTCCCATTGTATAATGCTGTAATTTGTTGGCTGTAACCAGTTGCATAATGATACTCATTACGATACAGATTTCATTGTGATATAGGTTATTGACCAATCACAGAGAAGTTTACAAACCATTAATGCCATTACAAGTATTGGCAATTAATCATTGAGAATGGTTCTAGTAAATGTTTCGTTCGATTGTCTACATTAAAATTGCATTTGATATTATATGATGATTGTCAGTTTTAATTTATTTTATTATTAGTAATTTTTTCGCGGAATATTATTTAAAATAAATTGGATCGTAATTTCACTTTGATCCTATTTGACTAGCGCAGTCCTCCCTCGCAGGCGGATTGGTAACCACAGCCACCTGCGGCAGCATGCGAGAGCAGGGTAGGGGGCCTTGGCTGAATCCTACATGTCAACTGCCACAAAAGATACAGGACGAACCTGTCTGATAGAAGGCGTAGAAAACAATTTTTAAAATAATTTGTGACGTCAATGTAAAACACAATATTCACAAGTATATAATCTGTTATTACTAATTAGTACATAGTAATTTCTTTCTCTAGGTGAGGAAAAGATGTGAATGTCATGTTATTGTCACCAAACGCAGCCTATTTGAAACATTCTTGTGCATATTTCAACATTTTTGTGTCACATTTTTGTGCATATTTTACGCCAGGAAGCTTTCGGAATATTTCCACCCTTCGCAATGATAATGATGTCGCTTTTCTCACTCTCAGTCTCAGGGCAATCAAGGTATGATGGTATAACAGTTGGCGTATCGGGTCGTTATACCCGGGTTTGCGGGTTCAAACTCGACCGAAGTCATGGATTTGAAAGGGTAAAAAAAACAAAAACAAAAAAACTTTGCATGTCTTTCTTCGCAGGAGAAGTAAAGCCAGCTGTTCATGTTATAGATTTTCTGCGTGTAAGATAAGAAAAGATAATCAAGCCTTTAATGAAGCCTCAAAGAAAAATTTGAATCGCCTATTTCGTCGCCGGAGTGATGCCTCTTTTCTCTGCTAGACGGCGAAAAGATCGTAGCAGAATTTAAGTGGTCACACGAAAGAGCAGGCATCCGAGTCTCGTCAGGTAAAATAAGCGAACAGTGAATTGAATTGCGGACAGGGATAGACAAATATACCTTTTTCGTAATTCGCATGTGCTAGAACCCCCTACATACAAGTATTAGCAATATGGTTCCTGTACTCTTAAGTTTATCTCCTTTTTGTTACCATCACTTAACTGGGGCGTATGGGCCATTAATTGTCAGTTTATCTGTACTGATATTTGAAACGCTTAAATACATTGCGAAACTTACACAAAATACGTCTATTGAGACTCTAAACCAGGAATTTCCATCCCTTTTCTTTCATCGATTCCTTTTAACCGAATTGTTTGGTTTATCGAGCCCTTTACGTTTTCTCTATAGTATACAGCTTTTATAATCATGACATTAAGAATAATACATAATTAGTTTAAAGATAACAATTTCGTGCACCAATATTCTCGCAAATATCTTGATTTTCAATAAACGAAGAGGCTTCCACTTTTGAGTAGCTGAATTTCTAATCTTCTTTGTTGTGAAATAGTAACAAAATGCTGAGTGCTTTTCTGAGACTGGCTAAAATATTTCTCTAGTGCGTATTGCGGATAGTACTTTCTTACGCTGTAGGATATCGTGAAAACATAATTATAGTTCACTGACTTTTCTAAAATTTTCTACAATATTATTTAAATCTGCCTAATTTTTGTAAATCTAAAACCGGGAATCGGTTTTGGTTCTGTGTTCATCGGTCAAATCTTGAAGGAGATAGGATCCAGCTGCCAGACTCGGAGAAGTGAAGTGGAGTCCCTTCTATATTAATCCCAGCGATTATTTTATCTTCGTCTAAGTTCTCGTTTTATGGTTAACATCATTGTGCCTCAGAGTAACTGTACGTCAGGTGGCACTACCTGGGAGGGGGGGGGGCTGACCCTGACCTGCGCATCTGGCATGGGCGCGTGTGGTTCCTTTGAGCCGGAGACGTTTTGTATCTCTTCGCCAGGTGTTTGCTCATCCCCACTCTTGAACAGAAAGAATGGCCAAAAGAGGACTTTTTTTTAGCAAAATAACATAATATTAGTTCACTGGAATTTACTACAAAGGTCAGGGAGTTCGATTGATTTTTACACATTAATAATGTAAAATTACATGATTATATGTTGGTGAAAAATGAACGACCTATTTTGGCTGAATTGTTTTTCGTTTATTGACAGTAGGCGATACCTTTTCATCCATTCAACTAACCTTTCACGAACATGGTAACATTTTCTTATTAGACCGTCCATTTGCTCACGTCTCATTCCGCTAGAGCTGTTTTTTGCCAAGAAAGTCAAAAGTACCGATGGAGCAGAACAACCACAAAAGTAAGTATGTGTTTGTGCTGTTAAGTAAAGAAGGGAAGTGAATACTACATATATGATGAATGAATGGGACTTATTGTGAATCAATTAATCATTTATGAAAAATAAATTTGTATTTTAATGGATTCTAGAACTGGTACTGTGTTCTAGTTACTAAGTGAAATAAATTGTACTATCCGAGCCCACATGAACGTTCCGCACCTTGTAAAGCTTTGTTTTAAAACTTAAAGTAAAGCTTTGTAAACCTTCGTTTTAAAACAGCTTAGCATTAGATCCAAGTTTCCAACTATGCGTTACAGCGCTGTATGCCCGGTGTTGTCATGCTTTGGGAAGCGACATGGTGCAAGCGGCCAATGAAACCCAACGTTTTCCGCGTGGTACGGCCGATATCACGAGGCTATGGCAGTCACGTGCGTTCTGTCACCTGTAGAACTCAACGCCCTTTATTCCGCGGAATATCAAGGAACATCAACATTGAAACTGAAGCAAGAAATCGCGAGTCGCCGCTGCCAGTTGTAGCCCAAGCAGGACACGGCCTTGGTTTCCGCAGTCAATCTGAGGTCATCAGAAAGGTGCCCACTCCGGTTCAACTACCTTTACCTCAGGGGAGACTTCTTCGATCACGACCTTTGGCATCTGATATTAGTTTCAAGCTGCCTAGTGTTGCAATTTAAGGCACTGAGGCGATATATTCTTTTCCAGGAGGGAATTAATTTCCAGGACGTTGTATTTCCTACGCTCACTATAGCCGAGATTCAGGTTCACTATAACCGAATTTTTTTTATGCTTATTTGAAATGTAAGTGAAGTAGGAATAGTGACATAAGTTCACTACAACCGAGAGTTCACTATATCCTATTTCTCTATAACCAGAGTCGGTTGTACAGATTTAAAGAACAGATTACATTAACAAAAATGTGCATCTTCAATATTGTACTTGTAGGAACTCGCCCCCAAAAAATGGAATTTGCAATTTTCGAAAAATCAGATATTTCAACGAAAATGAGACTTGCACCATTCTTTTAAGAGTTCTTCATGCAATTCGAGAATTCTGTATAATTAAAAAATTTGGAGCCATTTATGAGAAAAATTTGAAAATGTGGGGTCTTCATGTAAAGTACTCCGCAAAATCAAAATGTCCATTTCAAACTCAGAAGGATTCGTTTCCCGTTAAATTGATCTAGGAATATCAATTTCAGAGAAAATCATCGAATGGCTTTGGAGCTAGCTTTGACCACGGATAGATTGACATGGATCACATGTCAGCCCGTCTTCTCCTAACACATTCATAATGTTTTGGGGGAAGCAATTTACTATACAAGAAGAACAAGATTTATCTACCTTTTCGTCAGCAGGGCCCAGCGATAAGAGGTTTTGTGACCAAAATTTGCCGTTTTCCAGCTTGCGATTGCAGTACTGTTTCTTGCGAAGTAAGGACGTGAAAATAATAATGGCTGTGTTATTGCTAGGATAAATGTTTCTCTTTGTATAAGTTAATTTTTTCATACTTGAGATCCTGTTAGAGCAAGATTGTGGACTCCCACGAAAACATAAATTTTCCAGAAACCTGCGAAAATGACTTAGTACGAATTCAAGTAGATATTTATGTACCAGAAATTAAAACACCATACATTAAAAGTAATAGATTATTAGTAAGATGGTTCGCAGTTGAAAAGAATCCCCTTGTGCAGAGTACTGCTTGAGGCTCGCAACTAATCCTCACCTTGCACATCCCACGCGTCCCGTCTGGTGTCAAGAGTCGCGCTGCCGTGGCAATATTTTTTTTGAAAAACAAAATTTCTGAACTTAGAGTAGTAGAATACTAATTATAAGGTTGAAAAGCAGCATTAGAAAGAAGTCTCTCTTGTTATTTATCCCTTTTCCCTCGTACGTCATATCTGAGATGAAAATTTGAGTTGATTTCTTAGCTCGTGCGCCTGCAGGAAGCGTGTTGTCCTACAGGTCGGAGGGCACGTCTGAGATGACACAAGAAAATGGCGCGTTGACTCGGAGGGTTTGCGCGTTTCGCACTTCCGTCAGATCGACCATTGTTTCGCGGTCTCACGAGCGGACGTGGGACATTTTATTGAACTGGCATTATATTTTAAGCAGAGTTTTACATTTTCGTTATGAGTTAGAAAATCACGCCCCAAATAGACGTACTTTAGAAGTTAAATTTATTGGTTATATAATTTAGAAAATAAAAAAAGTCGATATAATGCAAGAAAACGATTGTTTTATTTTTAACTCAAAGATTAACGTATACAGAAATTATTTTTACATTTTCTGTATATCTACGTTCTCCAAAATAGTCCATTTTCCACTTAGTCAAGCTACAAAATAGAGGTATCATCTTTTAGTGAAACATGTGCAACACTAAGAGAAAGACAAGATTAAGTGTGGAAAAACCTTTGATCAGATAGCATATTTCCATTGATCACCAATTTTCGATTTGGGACGCTGTCTCATTACGAGCTGGAGATATTATCTAGAAATAAGGAAAGCAGCTGTTATCTCTGAGACGCCCTCCGACCGGATCACGGAATGGACGGTGTTCTCCGTGAGGTGCCCTCCGAGCTGTAGGGCGAGCCACCTTGAAAGCTCCGAGCTGAGGGCCATAGACGCCACGCCATTGTACGGATAACATGTAGGACGGTTAAGTTATGAAACGCATCCGGCTGCAAAGGGTTGAAGCGTTTTGATGTTTGAAGGAGGAGCTCGTTGGAGGTGCGGTGTCAGCAGTACTTTCTGCTGCATGTCAAAGGTTTGCTGCTTTACTTTTCAAGTCAGTCGTTAATTCAAAGACTCCGTTGATCACCAAAGAACGAAACTGGTGAAAGCTTTCGCTAGCGAAAGAGAATGAAGAATTAAGGGACAACTTCAGATGAATTATTCAATGTAATTTAAGACCATTTAATCCGAAATGAAGGGCACTGTTGACTGAGCGTTAAATTAACGGCGCTGCTTAATGGAGTATTAATTTTTCCGAGATCGTAGTCTTGGCGTTGCGATTCTACGGAAATCCAATCAAATTGCGAATATTAGACGCCATTCCGAGGAGTGTTTGTGTGTGATCTCATCGCTACATTCGTTAGAAGGGGAGAGATTCGTTCTGTCGGAGGAAAATTATATTTTGTCTCCCCTCTGCAGCCTGTAATAAGCTCGTTACTGTACAAATAGAAGGGCTTGCAAGTGCGCTCGCGCCTCAGAGAACTCGTTAGTAAGTTTTTTTGCGAAGTAAACTAGAAAACAGCGTAAATCGGAAGTGAATGGTGCCCGTTCTTTGACACGAAAAAATTCATCCACCGGAAGGAGTCTGTTTTCAATAATGTGAACAGAATCACGCGCGAGGAAGTCAATCAGCATTTATTAACACGCGTACGTTTTCTTGAGCCTCGGAATATCTACACCCATTCCTTTGCCAACATCATTTGAATTAAGAATAAATGATAGCAAGGAGCATTGTAGACAAAATTTGATAACCAGACATGTTTGCTCCGGTGTCGTAGAGACTATTTGGCTTCGAAACACGAACTGCAAAATTGATATAAAGTTTCTTTTGTGAAAATAACCAAACTTCCTCTCTCCTCTTGCAACCAGCGAAGCTCAAGAAAACGTGCTCGGATAATACACGATACATATAAATATTTATTTTTACACAAAACGTACATATTATTACCACAATTCAAAAGTAATTCCATCACTTTATAACTACTTTAATAATACTGTATTTTGGACTGCCGCCTCTAGTAGAAAGTACTTGAATAAATGTATTTTTTGTTTAGTTAACTAAATATGCTGATTAATTCCATGAAAAATCGTTGTGTATCTCCATGTTAATAGCACGCGTGCAATTAAAACGACGCACCTGCCTATCAGAATTCAGAAACGGAGCCAAATCATGGAATTAAGAGAATATAACCAAGGTATTTGCAGTCGGTCATGAAACATGAACAAAAATCTTCATTACTTATTAGATACCTACAACAACTACACATACACAACGAATGAATAAAACTAAATTGGGAAAATGAACCTTAAGATAGCTGACTCATGGAACAACGTAAAATATTTAACGTGAAGAAATTGAATGTTTTACATATAACACATTTGATCTTAGGATTACGAATGTAAAAAATGTAAGCGTCAGTTATGTTTGCCAGTTCTGAAAAGAACGCTGTAGCAAAACTGTGTCAGAGGTGACTAGTTTTTTTTCGCAATATTTATACTTGTTGAATTCTCTCTCATACCTGTCTTTACTTTTTGTAGGAAGTAATATTTTGTTGCCTTTGTCAGCTTCTAATATTTTCACTTCAAAATGCTTAGTACCATTCATTTGCAAATATTTTGGGGAAACCATAATAATGCAAGGTGCACTAAAATAGATATTTCTCAGAAGGAATACTACGTCATAAAATGCATACCTCTCATACAAAAGATCCGTTGAATTCTTTTAAAACTTAAATTATTTGTAAATGGAAACGAAAAAATATTGAACGTAACTTGCGAATGAAGGGGAATAATTGCACTCATGGTATATAAGAAAACTTGCTCCTCTCGTCGCTCGTTTTCGTGAACGTACCATTCAAGCAATTATATACTTCTTTATACAGTCGTTTCGTTAATTACTGTACTAGTTTTGTAAAGTACTAAAAATTATGAATGAAGCAAAATACATTATTTTCGTGTTTATTTATATTTCATTCATTCTATTCATGAATGAACTGATTATTTAAGTTCATATTTTTCATAGTAGAAATTATTTATATAGCTCTCGCGACCTGGTTCGCACCTGTACTCTCGCTCGGGCGCTCACGCTTTTTATAAGCCTCCCTCACTTTTAAGAGAATTTGTGTTAAAGGGAAATAGTATTGTTCTGACCTGAACTTCTACTCGCCAATTACTTACGCGAAGCTATAAAAGAGAAATAGAAAGTAAACTTACCTAATCAGTCGGGGGTAGTATACGTTCTCATACGTTCCTTCTCACGTGTACTCACATAAAGATGAATCGAAGTTGTTTTCAACTTGCAAGCCCTTTGGGATCCTAAAAGACTCACACTGACACCACTGAAACGCTTTTAAAATTATTTTAAATCACGAAAAGCAAACATTCAAATTCTCCACCACAGTAAATCCTACAATTATATTTTAAAACACAACAAATGCGAATATTGTGCACAAACTCATACAATAGAGCACCAATAAATAACATTAGTTACCTCGAGAAACGATTGAATGTCCATTCGTAATGCTAAGTGAACGATTCATTCTAATTACTACTACTCTAATTCTACCTACTCATTCTAATTCTACCTACTCATTCATTCATGGACACATTTCATTCTATGGACTTATTTACTGAACTGGCACAAACGTCTGATCATCCGAAAACAGAAGATTAGGATTTGTCTTGTAGTGTAATTGTTTCATTAGGTTTGCTTGTCATGATGCAGTCGTCGCCCGATTCTTTGTGGTCTGTGGAGCTATCACCTCCCCACGCTGAGTGGATCAAGGGTATCGCAGTGTGTTACCCCAGAGAGGCTCCACGCACCAGTTCACGCAAGGAGCAGCAGCTTCCGCCGTCCAAATTGCACGGCTCAGCGACACCCGTAGCCTCGCCGCTGCTGGAACGAAACGTGCTGCTGCTTCGCGGAAGCTATACTTCGGTTTTTCTAACGTGGCAGCTGAGGGTATTATCTCCAAGATGCAATATGGCACGACTTTTTTGTGTCTTTCTCTGTCCCGGCGCGAGATGTCGTATGATCGCAATCGTATCAAGCAGTGCTGCAGATCATGCGACTCTAGCGACACGACCGAGAAAGACGCAAAAAGTCGTGCCATATTGCATCTTGAAGGTAATACCCACAGCTGCCACGTTAGAAAAACTCAAGTATATAGATCCTACAAACTGCTCTTCTCCCACCGGCAATCGAACCTTCACGTGGCAAGACGCTCTTTCAGTTCAAAAAATTATCTGACGACTTCTATGGATGCCTGGCTAATTCAGCATGATATAATTTAATTATTATAACACAATCTCAAATTGATCAAAGTATCTGTTAGAACTGACTAATATTTTTTCTTTGTAAAAATTTCTTTTTAACGTGCATGAAATGATGTGAATTTGAGCTAATTTTCACTGTAAAAATGTACATTTGCTGTAACATTCCCAGAGGTAATATCTTTCACTGCTGATGTTCACACTGGTTGAAATGGAAATAATCTGAAATCTGTGACCGCCCACGCAAATCTCCGACTGTATCTGTGGAAAAGAGCAATATTTGTAGAGGAAGGAGCGGTCTGAACTGTAAAATCTCGTTGGGAACCGGAATTAGATATATGTTTCCATCTCGTAGTCTGTTCTCGTGACTCGATCTCTCGGTTGCGGCCTCGGGCACCCTAGAGAAGCTCTTCTATCTGGAAGAACAATAAAGAAAATCTCGGGAGCGCAATTTGCGAGACGGAGTATAAAAGAATGCCGTTTTGGGCCTCATGCGAGTGCACATGATTATGCCGTCCGCGCGGCTGGCGTGAACACGTACAAGGAAGCCGAGGGGCTCATTACGGCGAAATTGTGTTGTATGCGCCGCCGCGGTGGGCGTTCTCGCGTGAGTCACTAATTGAGGGAGCATCACGCAAGACGCGGAACCGTAAATAAAATTCGCCGGCCTTTACTGCGCGCCGTGTGCGTGGGGCGAGGCGGGCCCCCCTGTGGAGTTTCATGCGTCCGCAGAAGTTCCACCCCGTTCCGGTGCGTTGGCCGCCCGGCCCACAGTGAAATGACGCAGTCTCTCGATGTAGTAGGTCCTGCTCGGAACCAGCCCCGCCATTCTTGGATGAAACTTTCGGCCAACTTTGATGTGTACTTCGGATGTTATGCGTTGCAGTAATGTTGACTGCAATTTTTGTTGTTATAAAAATGGAATGTCGAAATAAAAGTGTATTCATTTGTAACATGTTTCCAAAATGAAACACAATTTGTGAAGAAAAAAATATTTTGCTTTATTTCAATATTTCAATATAGTCGCGTATTAGACCCCCTCAGTTTTTGTTGATGTTTTGTTTTAAGAGCGGGTGTTATATTCGAGAAAATACAATACGTATTTCCCCTCAAGCCAGGTTATTTACTGACAACTGATAATTATTTACCTTAACTAAGTAGTTTCGAACTACTAATTTGAGTTCATTATTAATATTAGTATTAGTGTGAGCTTTATTTGTTATTTTTACTTTCCAACCATACTACTTACGCAGTAAAGAGAAAGTATTTTAATCGTTCATCGCAAATCGACGATTTTCGGACAAAGAACAAAAAACAAGAAAATCAGGTCCTGATATCGAAATAATGGATAAATCTTGTTCCTGTTCCTAGTAAATTACTTAGTACTACGACACGTGTAGTTAGAATCATATTTTATGGGTTATTGGTACCAAAAATCTAGTTTGACAGAAAAACATGTGCCTATCTGTGTCTACCTGTCTGCGTCTATCTGGCTTTCGTCTGTCTGGCTGCGTTCCATGTTACGAAAACAAAACGTAACGTAAAAAGATATAAGGTAAAAAGGTAAAAAGATATTGAAAATAAAGTTAAAACATGAAACTTGAAGAAACTTAAAGAAAAGTGGGAAAGAATTGGAAAAGATGATGCGGAAACAATAGTTGGACATGCATTTAAAATTATCAATACCTTAAGAAAGTGTGAAGAAATAGCAAGGCAAAATGAAGATCAGAGGAGAATTAAAAATAAAATTTACTATGATAGAAGCAGTAAAGACAGAACGTGCAAAGGTCTAAATAATGAATCCTGGTGCAGGAAAATTCGTGATAAAATGGAAACACTCAGGGGAAATGGTTAAAAGAATATCAGAAGCCAATTATTTAATTCGACGTTTGAAAAATTATAAGTTTCAATATAAAGTTTACCATCATAACTATATTTTCAGAGAAAGAGAAGGCAGAGAATGAAATTATGTAATATTATCAAGAAAATGAACCATTAGATCCTTTGACACAATACCTTCCAGTTGACTTGCTTTGAGAATTTCGTCAGAGTATCAGATAAAGGAAATAAAATAGATAATCTTAAAATTTAAGGGAATATTTGAACGAAAATTTATTAGTAAAGTATTTAGTATTGTTTGATATCGCAGTCTTGAGGCCGATGTTGGGGATACTATCCGGTCTTGGAGCCTTGGAACCAATTCTACTGATTACATGCAATAGCTCATAATCGTGCAATGGTGGCTTTTGGGTTGCGCGTTATTCGTCAGTTGGCCGGTGTGATGTGGGAATATATTTGTCGCAATTCTCCGAAGAATGTCAGGGGAGGTTGGAATATGTGTGTGCCTGTCGGTCTGTATGTATTTGTGTGTGTGTGTGAGTGTGTCGGTGTTTGTGCGTCTGGTCATTGTGTTTAAGTAAAAAAAAAAAAGAAAAACGATCACCTAGCAACGAATATTTAGTAACGCAAATGAATTGGTATTAGTATTGCTCAGATTCTCTGCCCTTTGAGAGCGGCGCGGGGTGCAGCTGCGAGGGAAGGAGAAGGGGTAGGCGAAGCGGGGGGGTCAAGGGCCACTTCCGGCGGCGCCACCGAAACTCGATAACCCACGCCCACCCGCTGTCGCCCGCCGCGCTCCGCCCCGCAGCCCCTGCTCACAGGCTGCTCCCTCATGCCTTCGCCGGGAGCGGTAGCTCAGTGCGACAACTGATGGCACTGCAGCGCCTCTGACGGGGAGCTCTTAGGTTCCCACTCCCCACGGCGGCAGGGTTTTCGACACTAGCTTTGCAGCTAGGTCGAATTCAGTCGCTGCCTGAGAGATAATTCCGGCTGCTCTGATCGGTAGTTTTCCGTGGTTTCTCTGATCAACACCAGGCGAATGCCGCAGCAGTACCCTACCAAACGGGCCACGGACCGCGCGCGAACTGTCCTTCCTCTTCCTTCTCCTATCCTCTCCCCTTACACACACACACACACACACACATACACACACACATACACACACACACTTACACTAACATTCACGACATAACCACATATTCCGGGAGACCGGTCGGGAGCTTAGAGCTTGTCCCGGCTGGGGCGGTGCCCCGCTGGTGGGAGAGTCCTGGTTAGGGGGAAACCCCACTAGGCGACGGTAGGTCGGCGCCGCATCTCGCCATCCAGCGGGGGAAGATCACAACCATCTCCCGAGGGGGAAAATGCACTACACTTACGGGACCAATGGCCAAAGCTGTTGACGCACCCAGAATCACCAACCAGTTAATTAATTTTTATTTATTTATTTATTTTACGTCAAAAAACAGTTAAAAACTGCGTATGACGTGCTATGGGGAAAAGTGAATTGTGTGCACATTTTCAAAATTCTGTGATCCCTGAACTAAGTCATATACTACTTAAATTTTGAATTTTTGAAAGGGAGAAAAAAAGACAAAAACTCCCATGTAATAAAATCTATTTTCAAGGATAAATAGCAATAAATTTTGAATTTTGAAAGGGAGAAAAAAACAAAAAAACTCCCATGTAATAAAATCTATTTTCAAAGATAAATACATTATTACATAATACATTTATTAAATACATAAATTACTCATGTTTTCCCTTTCCACCCCACTTCGTGCCCCCGGGCTCTTCCACTCTTAAGTTTAAGGTTTTGAAAATGAAAATCGCGCGAGGTGGAGTAAACACATATGAAACGTTTGCGTTTGAGGAAGTCTTGTTTTCTTTTCAATTTTTCAAGGTTGTTCCTTTTTTACTCACAATTGCGAAAAGTTCTCATGTTTTCAAAAAAGCATTATTTAAATATTTGTAGAACGGGGATGACAGGAAAGAACAAGTGTGGGCATAGAAGAAGGAGGGAGAACAGGAAAGAGCGAGAGAGGAAGGGAAAATAATGAAAAGGTTGAGGGAGGAAGGGACAAAGCGCAGGAAAAACCGGGGAAAGAAGAAAAAAGGAAACTATTGTTTTATCGAGAGGCGCCCCCAGGTGTTTCTGAATGTAGAGTTGGTTATCTTAACGTAGCGAGACTCGCACCATCTTCCGTCTGAGTCGGGAAATGTCGCTACGCTCCTTTCACGATCTAGCAGAGAGAGAAGGTATCATCTCATGCGACGAAAGAGGCGATTTCAATTTAGCTCAGAGGCTTCTTTTAGTCTTGAGGATCTTTTACATGCATTAAATGTACTATATTGGACCGCCGGTTTACTTTCCCTTCATAGACAAGCGTACGAAGGATTTTTTGCTCTTAAAAATCCACGGCTTGGATCATGTTGAATCCGCAAAGTTGGTACAACAGCCCGACCATTATATCACCGCACCCGCAAGGGGCGTGGCGCGGTGTTCAATGTCTAGCCGACTTGATGTTTTTACGAATTTTTCCGTAATACTGATCTTAAATATATTTTGATTGATTGACTTACAGTTCATATTTATAACAGTAACTAGTGATAAATTGACTCACTTTCTTTAGTGTATAAAATTAGTAAAAGCTGTATTTCGCTTTGTCGCCTTACAACGTACTTGCTTACTTAAGATGAAGTATTGAACGCTGCATCAGAAAAAAGTGTTATGGGACCCTTGTAACGAAAAACTGGATACATCTTCCTCCTTGTAGCAAATTACTTGTACTTCCCCTAATTGGTTGTGTTGTCAGATATCACGTTCTGTAAGTCCTTGTTACGGAAGCATTGATTGACGTTAATACGTATCTCTATCTGCGTTTGCTTAGTGTTGTCACCTCAAATTTTAGGACAAAATGATCACTTTCCACAAGTGCTGGTGTGAACGAGTTATTGAGATACAAGGGTACTTGAGACCTGTATGTGCACCGAAGTCCGAGAGACATTGCAAAAACCTGTATTATGATTCGTTGATTGTTGGTGATTTCAGGCGCATCAGCTGCTAAAGTCATTGGCCCTGTAAGTGAAGTGTAGTTTTGTTTCGTTGGGAGGTGGCGGTGATCTTTCCCCGATGGTTGGCAACATCCCCCGCCGAAGTACCGACGGATATCGGGATATTCCTCAATCAGGTATCTCCCACCAACGGGGCAACGCTCCATCGGGGCTCGAAGCTCGCTCAACCGATCTCCCGGCTTGTATCGTATGGTAGTACAAGTTGTGTAATTGTAAGTAGGGGTGAAGATAGGTCAAGAAATTAGGAAGGAAAGGTTCCGCTCGGTTCGTGGCCCGTTTGTTAGGGTACTGCTCCAGCATTCGCCCGGTAATCGGAGAAACCACCGAAAACTCCCAATCAGAACAGCCGGCCGCTAGAATTCTCCTTCAGACAGCGACTGACTTCGACCTAGCTGACAAGCTAGTGTCGAAAATCTTGCTACTGTCAGGACTCGAATCTAGGACCTCCCAGTCTGTGGCACAGCAGTGAGGTAAGTGGATGCCCTGAGCCACCCCTCCCGGTTGTGTAGTATGAGCGTGTGTGATTGCGTCGTGCCTCCTGAAGCCGTGCGCGAGGGCGTGGGCGTGGTCGCCAGCAGCTGGACTTGAAGGCAGCGGCTGGGAGGCCCACTGAAACTGCGCCGCTCGGCGCAGACGAGCCCCGCCCCCCTCCTCCCTTCCCGGCTCCCCTCCCAGCCCCAGAGGTCAAGGTCCTCGTGCCCGTGAGGTGGCATAGTTGGAAGTTTTCCAGCGCCCATCTCTAGAAAAGCACCGAGCCTGATGTTGATTACATTCAGATTACACTTATCACATCATAGAGATTACGTAGACTTTATATGCGTCTATCGTTTGAATGTAACATTTCTCACACTGGATGTTTCACTGTTGTCGCTGGATTGATCGGTACGGCCTCTGGGCTTCTTGTAATCAATGTTCAGTTTTCGACCCTCTTCCCAATTTTCCCATTTCAATGTCGGGATTCACTTACCTCCAAGCCAGTGTGAAAGCATCATCACTCCTTTTGTCTTACATAATTTTGGGATAATCCTCTTGTACAGATGAGAAGTAATTGCGTGCGGCAGAAGCTATGAAAACTCTCTTTTCATTCTTGTTGTTGTTGGTGGTGGGGTTGGGGGTGGTGGGTTGGGGTGGGGGTGGGGGTCGTCTATCTGAACGGAACGCGCGATGCTGTGAAGCCTTTGATGTGTCTACATCTGACTACGTCAAATTATCTACGCCATTGATCTACTGCTGACATTGCATGTCATATGAAAGAAAATGAAGAAGAGGTGGTTAATAATTACCTCTCAGAACATTTTTGATAGCACGGTCAGAGAAGGCAACTACCTTTTTAGAATATGCACACGTACATTTTTTTCCTTTCAACTACGGAGGCGTAAGTATGTACGAATTGGAGATCGTGGTTGAAAGAAAGAAAAATCCTAAACAAACAATTACGTTATAATTGTATCAATTACTGTTTCATAAAAACGTTGTCGGGCTTGTTTACGTTTTTTAAAGAGAATCGGTACAAAGATGAAACATACGCTGTCTGCTAATAAGTTTTTTCTTAATAAAAGTTGCAATAATTTCTTTTTATAGACAGTCACAAATCCATTTATTAAAACAAAATTATTGTAATGTAAAAATCATTTTGTTTTAATAAATGGATTTGTGACTGTCTATAAAACGTAATTATTGCAACTTTTATTAAAAACAAATAATCGGTACAATTTACGTTCTAGAACAAATTGTATACAAATCATATTGAAGGTCTTTGTGTTTGAGGTTATGGTTGTATGAGAAACGGCAGAAAATTGGAGCCGCTCAGGTGTGCTTGAGGTGGGCGCCGCGGAAGCGTAGTCCCATGTGAACCGCTTTCGCATTCCAGAAATTATTTGAATGTCCCTGGGAAACGTTCCAGCGGTTCTTTTTCGCATTCTCCTTCTCTTTCGCCTGTGCCACGAAAGTAACTTTGCTTGTAGCGGCTTCTTCTGAGAACATCATTAGCTTTTACAATTTACTTTAAAAGTAAATTAAATTATTTTAATGAACCAACGACATTAATACATCGCCTGAATCTATGATATTCTCGAGTATATTACGATACTATTTACTAACAAAAAGTATTTCATCTCTCTCTGTCTCTCTTCCTCTCCTCTTTCAGTGTGGTTACTTTGTTTTTTTTGGAGGTCCATTTTAACAATAGCAACAAAATATCTCTTTTCTCTAATAGAGAAGTAGATTTTTGAAGTTTCGAATGTTTTGGTTTCGTTTAGATCATCTTTAGATCGTTTCTATTTTGTTTTGATCGTTGTTTCGATACTATATTTTTCAAACGTTTTAAATGACTGAGGCGGAAACTTTTGCACCCGTTATTCAGTGATGGTAAACAGCGCTTCTCTCTGAAAGTCGGACTGACAGTCAGTTTCCACAGTCCGAGCTGTGGATTAAAATGAAATGTCACAATTCACGAAGAGTCACAAGTAAGTCACAGACTTCCCTTGGTCGCTTCATCTTGAGAGAAATGGAAGTCTTTCTTAACAACAAGAATAACAATTTAATGACAAAACTTCCGTCCTACAGTTTTACAACTTATACCCACTTGTGTAAACACAGAAGTCACTGATAACGTCCTTCGCATATCACGCTTACACTTGCATAAAACCCCCAACGAGTGAAACTAAGAAGCCCTCGGCCTAGTCCCCACGACCTGACGAAGCTTCTGCTTGTGTATCCAAGGAAGTCTCACTTGATTCCCCGCTGCTACGTGGAGACTACTGACTACACATCCCACCACGTTACAGAGAGAGAAGCCCTAAACAGGGAGGGGGGAGGGCTCGGAGCGACCGCTGGTAAATCATGCGCCGAATGTAGAACCACTGCACACAAGGGTTCATTCTCTAGAGGTGCGAGGCAAGATTAGATAAGGTTAGTGTTTGAGAATATTAAAATAATTTATAACGAGGTCTCAGCAATGATATAAGATACATTTTATTTTTATGGTATAAACGAACATTAAATTACATTTTTGGAATCCCTCGCAGCACATTTAAATTACAATTTTGAAATTCCTTCTCTCCCATTAATGCTGTTTTGTACAGAGTGTTTGAAAATTATGTCAAAAGTTTTTAAAAATGTAAAAGAGGCGAAAATAATCACTTTTAGCCAATGATTGGTTGGTTGGTTGTTAGTGATTCCGGGCGCGTCAACAGCTAGGGTCATTTGTATTGTTTCGACCTAGCTGAAAAGCTACTGTCGAAACTCCTGCCGCCTTGAAGACTCGAACCTAGAACCTCCCGTTCAGAGGCACGACAGTAACATCAGTTGATGCACTGAGCTACCACTCGCAGTTTTAGTTAATGAACATGATGGGAATATCATGTAACGGAGTAACATTGGGTCTTGAGTGTTAGGCAGCGGAGAGCTCATTGGTGTTGGGAAGGTACATGAAATCTCCGGAATGCGTCCTAACGTCACCCCCAGAAACCTCTGCGTAGAGTTGTCTCACAATCTAGGCTAAATGTCACACGAGTACGCTCTGAGGAAGGCCACAATATGTTGGCCGAAACGTCAGCTACAAGCAAATCGACGCGGCTTGTCCCGGACAGCCGAGAGACATACTCCGGTCGCGGAAGCCTACGTAATCAAATGTCACACGAGTTTCACTCTTAAAAGAAATGTCCAAAAGGTATTACTGACGACTCCTCTACGTGTTCTGGACGTTGATTCTGAGACATCCTGCGCTTGATGGAGTTGTGTTGCTGCCACTTGGAGGCGCCGAGTGCGTGATGTCTCCCAGCCCAACTAGGAGAGAGCGGTGTCAATCCCTGCATTTCACTGAGCGCAAAGGGCTGAGTCGCTTTGACGGCGTTGCTTTGCGCCTTCTCGCGTCTTTAGGGCACATGTTCCTCTCTCTCTCACGGAACTCCCTAGCTTGCGGCCTGGGCACTATTCTGCGGTTTTCACACAGTTGAACTTGACGTTTCGCCAGATGTCCGGCCAGCTGTGACAGAGCTCCAATCGGGAGCTTACACGTCACTATAGGTAAGGACGTTTAAGCTCCCGATTGGAGCACTGTCACAGCTGGCCAAACAGCTGGCGCAACGTCAAGTTCAACTATGTGAAAACCGCAGTATGGTTCCTGTTAAATACTCTTCTCTATGTGCCGTTAGTTATTCCACTTGGGATATGTAGGACATTTTATAGCCCTTGAAAGTCTCCTAAAGACCATGCCAAAGTCAAGGTAAATCCAATGGGCTAAATAATAAATTCCAATTTCAATCTCGGCTAATTCAAGTTAGAGCGTAGCTTATATCATATAACATCGCATAATAATTGCAATGGAAACCCTAATTTTCTTGAAGTCAACATATATAAGAATGTAGTATCCAATAGAAGACACCCAATAATCAGAAACCAACACTTTCTTGTAATGAGAACGGTGATAGCCGATATTCTTCAAAGCTCTTTGCAATTGCGAAAACTATGAAAAAAGTTGAGAACTCGTTTTAAACGCTAACTGAAAACAATGTCTCAAATAAAAAAAACGAAGTTATCTGTCACTCTATAAATCGCTTCCTTTTTTATTGACTTGTGAATTTGAATTCACCAGAACATGGGAGCATCGTGCGTGAGACGTAGCATGTCGGCATCGATGCACTGCGAAAAGACACGACTGAGAAGACTCCACGAAAGCGTCTTGCCCAAGATATGCACAACTCCCTCACGGGAAGATCAGTTTTTTTTTCTTTTATGTCATTTCTTTATACGTCAAAACCATTTGCTTAATAAATGTTATTATTTTATTAATTAAAGTCATCATGAAGAAAATTATTATATTTTACTTTCAATTTACTTCTAATTCAAATTGTTTCATAAATATAATGTTAAACTACGAAAGACCTTGAAAATGTTTCCGTGATTGCCTTACCCTCTTACCGATCCAACGATCAGATAGCAGATTTCTTGTGGAAGAGGATGGACGTGTTCGCACGCAGGCGAAACTGATCTGGATATGTATCAGCGCGCGTATGTATCAGTGCACATCACGCAGCTCCGTGCAGCGACAAGGATAGTTAATGCCTTATTTTACGTGGCAAGACTCCGGCAATCAGGCGCCGCTCTTCCGTCAGACCACGCAAATTTCGCTACGCTCCTTTCACCATGTTGCGGAGAAATGAGATATCTTGCGCGACGAAACATCCGATTTCAATTTTGCCCAGGGGCTTCGTTTAGGCTTGAAGATCTTTTACATGCAGTAAATCTACTACATGCGACAGCCGGATTTACTTCCTCTGCGAAGGAAGGCATACGAAGGATTTTTTTCACCCTTAAAAATCCACGTCTTCGATCGGATTTGAACCCGCAAACTTGGGTACATCAGCCCGGTCCGTTATTCGCAGAATAATCCTCAGAGGAGGTAATACGTCAGGGCAATGTCGCAGTTCGAACAGTACGATCATTAAGTTCATACCTGCTCAGGTGGCTCAGGGCATTAACTGGTGTCACTGTAGTGTCACTGACGAGGAGGCACTAGGGTTCCGGTCCCCACGCGGCAGGGTTTTCGATTCTACCTCCATAGCTAGGTCGAATGCAGCCGCTGTTTGGAGGAACATTCTAGCGGTCAGGTGCTCTGAGCAGTTGTTTTCCATGGTTCCTCCGACCAACACCAGACAGAACCCTAACAAACGGACCGCTTCCTCTTCCTTAATCTATCCTCACCCGTTTCTTACGCAGACCTACACTTACATCCACTGCACTACCACACTGCACGTGCGTCGGTGCCCCGCTGGTGGGAGATTCCAGCACACTGCCGTCTCCCGTTAAAACTCCTTCCGTTGACGTAAAGTTTCAAAACCAATTTAGTGTACTTTGTGTATTTGTCTCTGCGGGCGCAGACACTCCTGCCGGGTGAGGACTGTGCTCTTGAGCGATGAAGCAGCATCCGAGAACTGGTCCTCACCTTCAATTGACGACATCAACCACCTACGAGAGTATTATATCACTGCATCTATACCCGCAGTATGCTTGAGAAAAGATGAATCAATTAAATGAGAGCCATTTTGTAGAATCGAAAGTTTCCTGAGTTTCAAAACGTTTATTTTTACAGTGCTGGTGGCGACAATCCCGAGACGATGTTTTTGGAGCGGGTCCAGGCTGTGGGCGGAAGGAGGTTGCGACCACTGTTTCCGCCGCGTGGAGCAAACGAGGTCCCTTCAAAAGGCGCGACTCAGCAGCTCCAACCAGTGTTCGTGAAATTTTAAAACTCGCGGATATCACGTCCGTACGAGACAGACCCTTAAAGACACTCATTTTGTACCAATAACGGACCAGCCTATGTGGCTCCCGCGGTCGTGGTACGATTTTCGACAGGAGTAGTTAAATACTAGTAGCTAGGTCGAATCCCGCCGCTGTCTGGAGGAGAATTGTAGCGGCCTACTGCTCTGATCGGTAGTTTTTTGTGATTTCTCCGTTTAATGCCAGGCACATGCCGGAGCTGTACCATGGGCCGCGCGCGATCTTTCCTCACTCTACCTTTAGCCATCCTCATCCCTTACTTACACACACTTGCACTTCATTTTACATTACCTCAAGCCAGGAGCCCAGTCGGGAGCGTAGAGCTTGTCCCGGCTGAGGCGGTGCCTCGCTGGTCAGAAACACCTGGTTGGGGAAAATCCGCAATCCAACGGGAGGGAGACACCCAGCGAGGGAGAGCCCCCTCCCGCGTTGAAGCATGCACTACACTTACGGCACCAATGACCTTAGCAGTGACTTGCACTAATGATCAATCAGTGAAAACCGTTGAGGCCGTTGAACTTCTCTTGTGGGGCGTGCGCGCGCTGGCGCTGCCCTTGTCCCTCGTCCCGGCAGATGGCGCTGCCTCAGTTTCACGTTACGGTCGCGCCAGCACGGCACATGGAGCGCGCCACCCGGACCTGGCTGCGGCGCTGTTCGCGTCATGTCCGTGAGAGAACGTGGGCTCCGTCCACTTGCGGATGCCGCGTTTCTTTCTCGCCATTTATAATCAATTCGATTTGCTTGGTTGGTAGCACGTCAACAGCTTAGGCCATTAGTCCCGTAAGTGTAGTGCAAGTGTTTTTTCCTAGGGAGATGGCGGTGGTCTTCCCCCGCTGGATGGCGAAATCCGGCGCTGACCTATTGTCGGCTAGTAGGGTTTCCCCCGAACCAGGACTCTCCCACCAGCGGGGCACCGCCCCTGCCGGGACAAGCTCTAAGCTCCCGACCGGTCTCCCGGAATATGTGTTAGTGTAGTGCATGTAAGTGTAAGTGTGTGTGTGTGTAAGAGGAGAGGATAGGACAAGGGAGAGGAAGGAAAGATCGCGCGCGGTCCGTGGCCCGTTTGTTACGGTACTGCTCCGGCATTCGCCTGATGTTGATCGGAGAAACCACGGAAAACGACCGATCAGAGCAGCCGGCCGCTAGAATTCTCCTCCAGGCAGCGACTGAATTGGAAGTAGCTGAAAAGCTAGTGTCGAAACTCCTGCCGCCGCAGGGAGTGGGAACCTAGGACCTCCCAGTCAGAGGCGCTGTATCGACATCAGTTGATGCACTGAGCTACCGCTCCCGGTCGTTTTGATTGCATGGCACAGCAGTATCTAGTGCTAGACACATATATTATTATCATTATTATTACTATTATTATTATTATTATTATTATTATCATTATTATCATTATCATTATTATCATTATTAGTAGTAGTAGTATTTTTAATATATAGGTATATTAGAGATATATAATTCATTTGGCATCGCAAATTTCAAACGGACCATGAAATAGAAAGATAAAATAGTGGAAGTTGACGAAGAAGACTTCTATTATTTCTTCCTTGAATAATGTCAACCCCCTTTCTTCAAAATTCACGCTTGTAATAGAACATTGTTTTATGCAATAAATTATAATTTTTCTAAAAAAAATATCACTAATTTGCCTCAATTATTGTTTTTGTTGTTGAACAAACACTCGTTCCTTTTTTCGCAGACTCGGTAATTACGAGTAAGAAAAGAAAGCAAGTGGAAAAAGTTAATAGGTGCTATGAATTCAATATCTCATAAATATTACAATATTTAAGAAGATTCGCGTCTGTAAGTTGGCGTGTTTCGATACTGAGAAAGTTATTATTCAATTATACAATAATAATAACACTTTTTTAAAATTTGGAATGTCTATGGATTAGAATGACACTGTGAGTACTACAATTGCGTCTTGAATTTGTCAAATCCTCTAAAATTATTTTGCTTCAATTAAAATGCCATATAATGTAATTCTCTCAAAGTTACATCCAGTGAAAGGGTAATTTTACAAAACCTCGGTGGGAAATCACATGTTTTGGACAATCAAAGCTTCATTTTTTATTTACAAAAGGAATGAATCATTTGTCGATGTTACAAATAGTGAGATACATACTCCTCTCACATACATCTGTATGATCAACTTCCAATGCGCGAAGAAATTATTTATTTATTAATTTATTTTACATCAAAGACAGTTAACAAGGGGGTGTGATGCTACGGGGAGAAGTGATGTTTGTGCACGTTTTCATAATTCTGTGATCCCTATCCCAACTACTTGAATTTTGAATACAAAAAGAATATGGGCGTTTTTGCCAGTATTGTTAACAAAATATTCACTCCCATGTAATATAATTCATTTTCAAGGGTAAATGAGCAATAAATTTGCGCTCTTATTTCTCATCGTGTCCTACGTGAAGGAATAATAATTCCTACCGCGACAACATGGAGAACGATAATTTGAATAACTAAATTTCCCACTGAATTCTAGAAGACGTGCGCGGATAATGAAGTTACAGTTAATTGAATGAAAACTGTGCAGCCTTGGAGCTTGTGAGAGGGTTGTGCGCTCTCCTTAGATATGCAGGAACTCCGGAAAATTCAAAAACAACGAAACACTTTCCATTTTGATTGAAACAAACATTGATTTGATGCAAACATTGTTTGTGTTATTCCACCTCTTCTCATATTATCCGCGCCCGTTTCGTTAGATGAGCGAGGAGTGGAGCGTTGGTTATTTTGACGGCAGGACTATTATATTACACGTGTAACTCGTTTCTCGATTCGAAATCGTTTCTATTACTCGAGAACGACCATTTATAGTTATCAGATTTTGTCAACAACGCTCGTTACAATCACGCACTCGTAATTCACGGATGGTATTAATCCTTCCTACTATAACCTATGGATGCCCAATCTGGGGAGGTGCAGCTCCTAGTAATATTAATAAAATTAAAGTAATTCAAAATATATTTCTAAGAAATACTCTACATGCCCCCTGGTTCATTACAAATGAACAAATTCACCGAGAATTAAAAATTACAAAATTAGAAGAAACCATAGCTAAATTAGCTAACAATTTTTACAACAATCTGCATACCTCACCAAGTATCATCATTTTTAACATGGAAAAAATGCGGTCAATCCACGCATAAAGTGAAGATTTCCTAAAGACAAATTCAAATCCCCGTAAACCACTATACCCTTAGCTCTTTAACATAATCATATTCCTTTCTCTTTTTAATTAACAATAACATTAAATCAATAATTATGTCAGAGTTTAAACCTCACTTACTTTATGGATGGCCAATCCAAAATTGTCATATAATAATCTTATGTATTTTGAAAACCCTTGAAAGACTGTATTGTCGAACAAGAAGAAATAAATTAAAGAAACAAAACAAAACGGATGGTATTTTTTAGGAGTGGGGGTTGGTATCCCGGGGCTAAAGAAAAAGTGCGCGTCGAATGCTCAGTGCGTCAACGCTGACGACGTGCGATTGCAAGGCCCTAAGAGCGCGCTCGCGACACATAGCGAAGTCACCGTCCTTTCACCACTGAGGTCCGGGTTCGATTCCCGTCGAATCTCCTGTGAAATTTGTTCCAACAAAACGAATTTGGCTGCTTCACAAGGGCTAGTCCAACCCCTGTGAAGTGTCCTAAACCCTGCCCCTAGCCTTATTCCGTTCCATTTCTGGCCGCTGGGTAGTGACGCAGGAGCGCGTGGTGGGAGGCGCGTGCGCGGAAATGCTTCCTGGCGGTCCTCTTCACTGCGACATGACGTGACATGACTTACAAATGGTAATGGAGGATTACTCCCCAGCGCAAAGCGCTCAACGCTCCTTAAGGGGCTTGGAGATGCTCTGCGTTGTTGTAGACGCAACAAATTTAAACATAATATAATAATAATAATAATAATAATAATAATAATAATAATAAAATAAGCGCTTAGCCGCCATTAAATATTTGCTATTCATGTGCTGCATTACGGAACAGGATCCTCTTGTTATGTAAAGAACCGTTGTAATGTATAAATATAGGAACTATTCTGTGTTGCAGTATTCGTGAAGAGTCCTTTTGGTCCAATATTTAATTTATTGCAGATGGACGAGTTTGTTATTTGTTGTTGTTGAGCAGTGCGCGAGCTTCTGTTGAGTGCTAACTTCGCGCTGAGTGTTTGAAGGCGGCAAGTGGGCGGATCCACCCACTGGGAGTCAACTGCGAGGCGTCGAAGGATTTCTTGCCGATGGTTGCTCCTCTCGTAAGCGTAACAGCTATGTTTTTTTTGGTTGTCTTCGGTGTCGCTTTGCGTTGGAGGGAAGACGCAAGTCTTTCTTCAGCGCTACCTAATATTTTTAACTCAGAGTCGTTATTCAAAGTGAAGAGGAGATGGTTATCTGGGAGTGAAATGTATGCATCCCTGTGAATTACGTTCACACGCACTGTTCTTTTGTGTTGAAGGAAAATTACTGGCGGTTACCACGGTATTCTAGTGCTGGGAGTTAGACTTGAACCACATGAATGTAGACTACTCTTGATCATCATTTGATGAGATGAATCATCTTGAATGATATTGATCATCATTTTAAAGAAAAAACAACTATGTTTTAGTATGTATAATTACTGGCAAGCGAGGTGGAAAACTGGGTGAAAACTTTAAGAGATAGTGATCAGTGATTCTTTGATAAAGAGGTTTCCTACAATTTCAGACGGTATTACGAACATGCGGCTTTTAATAAGACGTGTTGTCTCTCCCATGTTTCATAACAATGGGTTTGAACTTTCTAACAGTTAAATAATTCCGCATTCGTTGGAATTTGTTAGATTTATGCCCGAGAGAAGCAGCGCCAAAGCATGGCTCCCACAGTCCAGAGGGAAGCTCACTGGTTCTGCTGGGAGCCTGCAGCTGTTGCTCCCACAAATGCAGTTATTTGCCACAAGATAACATAAAATGGAATTTTTGTGCTTGATGAATGCTACGCGTCCGCTTATAATCCAGACATCTCTGTTGAACTGCAGGGTTTTCCCTCGAACGAGAAAGAAATATTTACCTAAATGAGAATAAACATGGCTGAGGCAGGCCACCCGCAGTCGCATTGTGGCAGGCCACTTGGCGGCGCTGTGGGTGGAGGAGTAGGGCGTGGTGTTGCAGGCATTGATGCAAGCCCACGCGTAAACTACCGTAGTGCAGGTCTACACTTGGAGGACGAGTAGATCGTAATCTGCGTAGTCAGAGGTAATCTACCTCTTCTATGAGACAGGGGTCATGTTCCAATGTTTGATTGATTAGTGAACGACTGGGATCATTAGTCCTGTAAGTGTAGTGCATGCTTTTCATCGGGAGGTGGTGGTGAGCTTCTCTCACTGAATGTCGAGATACCGTCGACTGGCGGAGTTTTCCACCACCAGGTATCTCCAACCTGCGGACCAATGCCTCAGTCGGGACAAGTTCTAAGTCCCCGACCGGTCTTCCGACTTGTGTGGTAGTGTAGTGTATGTTAGTGTAAGTGTGTGAGGATAGGACAAGGAAGAGGAAAGAAAGATCGCGCGCGGTCCGTGGCCCGTTTGGTAGGGTACTGCTCTGGCATTCACCTGGTGTTGATCGGAGAAACCACGGAAAACTACCGATCATAGCAGCTGATCCAGACAGCGACTGAATTCGACCACGCTGAAAAGCTAGTGTCGAAAATCCTGCCGCCGTCAGGAATCTAGGACTTCCCGGGCAGGGGCGCTGCAGTGACATCAGTTGATGCGCTCAGCCACCTCTCCTGGTGCCATGTTCCACTCCCAGAGCCCCAATTTATTCATAATTACACTCAATTTATCCAAAGCAATACTATAAATTCATTGTATCACTACCAAAAAATATTACCATTATGAATATACATTTTTAATTTTAAAACATATTTACTGTCTCCCTGCACTGTAGAAAAAAAAGTTATGTAATGTTGCGCGAAAAAAACGGCGAATTTTCAGCAGAAAAAGGTATTGCCGGGCCCTTGTAACAAAAAAATTGCGTATATTGCTAATTTACGAAAAAAAAAAAAAACTCTAACACGAGGTGTAGTTAGAATTTATGTTTCGTCAGTCCTTGATAGCGAAACATCGATTGATGGCAAGACTTCTGTCCGACTGTCGGTCTATCTGTTTGTATGTCAGTCTGTTCTTCCGTCTGTCCGTCCGCCTTCGTCTCGTGTCGTTCGTCGTCCGTCCGTCTATCGTTCCGTCCGCATGTCGTTCCATCTGTCTGTTCGTGTGTCGTTCGTCTGTCTGTCGTTCCGTCGCGTCGGTCGACCCGTCCGTTCGTCCGTCCGTCCGTCCGTCCGTCCGTTCGTCCGTCCGTCCGTCCGTCCGTTCGTCCGTCCGTCCGTTCGTCCGTCCGTCCGTCCGTCCGTCCGTCCGTCCGTCCGTTCGTCCGTCCGTTCGTCCGTCCGTCCGTCCGTCCGTTCGTCCGTTCGTTCGTCCGTCCGTCCGTCCGTCCGTCCGTCCGTCCGTCCGTCCGTCCGTCCGTCCGTCCGTCCGTCCGTCCGTCCGTCCGTCCGTCCGTTCGTCCGTCCGTTCGTCCGTTCGTCCGTTCGTCCGTTCGTCCGTCCGTCCATTCGTCCGTCCGTCCGTCCGTCCGTCCGTCCGTCCGTCTGTGAACAACGCTAGCGGCTAAACCGTTCAGCCGATTTTCTCCAAAATTGATAATCCCCAATCGATCTGCCTGTGTCGCGGGCTGTTGAATTTGAATCCGATTTTATTTTGGGACGACTTTTCATAAAGTCTCTAGGACATTTTCCAAATATTAAAAAAAATGCTCCATCGTTTTTTATTAAATTTTGTTGTTGGAGAGTGTTAGGGACGTTTAAGATAATGGTGCATATATCATGGTCGTTCAACTCAATTTTTCGAAAATTGCGAAACTTTGTTTTTTTCGGAGTTTTCCTAAAACAAAAATATAAAAGAGGTATTTTCCCTTAATGAAATCTGTTCGTTAAAGATAGATGTTGAAATAAGATCATGTTCAATTTTTCGAAAATTTGAGTACTTTTCTTGTAATTTTGCGTGAGTTAGTGTTTTAGCATTCCTCGTTTTATTTCAAGTTAACATTGTTTTTGCTTTAAAATATTTATGGTGCGGGAGAGTGTCAACGAATTGCCTTCCTCCCCTGTGAAATACTTGGATCTGCCTCTTGGTGAAGACCGTCGCGAAATGTTCTGGGATTTCCACAATATTCCTGTGCGTCGGGTTGGTGACACTGCACTTGAAGGGAAAGAGAGTGACGCAGTGTAGTCTGATGTGCATATTAAAACAACTTCCTACTGGTTTCTTGAGGTGCTTACGGAGGTTGTCATTTGTTCATCAAGATTGGTACATTTTGGTTTGACTTACTGAATCTAAATTAATTTTTTTAATATTAAATTTCGAAATACTTCTAAAATGTCTACGTATTATAAACTTTTTTTACTCCCATTGTATAATACTGTCATTTGATGGCTTCAACCCGTTGCATAATGATACTCATTACGATACAGAATTCATTATGATACAGGTTCTTGACCAATAACAGAGACGTTTACAAATCAAGTACTGAGACCTCATTAATCTTTGAGAATCGTTCTAGTAAATGCTTTGTTCGATTGTTTACATTGAAATTGCATTCAATGTTATTTTATGTTTATCAGTTTTAATTTCTTTTATTATAAGTAATTTGTATGTGGAATATTATATAAAGTAAATTGGATCGTAGTTTCACTTTGATCCTCTTTGACTAGCGCAGTAGTAGTGGTAGAGGGAATATATGACTGACGTTAAGATTAGAACGCAAGTTATTGTGCGTTATATGCTGCTGCCGTGTATTTGTTCTTGAAAACCGGGCAATTCTTTAGTTTGAAATGCCTAGTGAATCAAAGGAGGAGTTGGCAACACCAGAAATAAGAGAAAAAGCGAAAATGGTGACCTCGGAATTATTGTAAGAGCAACTTTTGTATTCTCTCGCACTGGTAAACCAAAGCCATCTGCGGCAGGTAGGGTAGCTGTCCGCTAGGTGGCCTTGGCTGAATCCTGCGCGTCAACTGCCACGAAATGATTCAATGTAAAGGTTTAACTTAAAAAAGTCGTAGAAAAAGTACCGTATGAAACTCGGTGTAATGGGTATTAATACAGGAGTGTATTAATAGCCATCATTACATCATAGTTTCATAATGTCCTATTTTTGGTGATTTGACGTGAAAAAAGGACTAGTTTGCCTAGACTGCGTAGTGCTGGTAGATTGCGTGCAGAACCCGCAGCGGCGCTCTGGTTGCAGGGGGTCGGGCGGGCGGCGCGGGACGGCGCCGTCCAAGGGCCTGGAGACGGCGCTGCCGCCGGATGCCGCCTCCGACAAGGGCCGCGCCGCCAGCTCCAACAGGTGAGACTCGCCCCGCACCTGCCCTGCACCTGCCCTCTCCTTGTCCAACGGGAGAATGAATGAATGAATGAATGAAATAGTGACTTGACAGAATCGAACGCGAGTAGAGAAAGGTGCTAAAACAGCACGCGCTTTCTCGCTCGTATTTTCAACCCAAATTATGCGAAAAGGACTCAAATTTCCGAACAATTGTACATAACCTTATTTCAAAATCTATCTGTGAGGGAAAAAATATCTGTCTTTAATATATTAGTTGTAGGAAGAGGTCGAAACAATTTTGAACTTTTGCAATTTTCGAAAAATCGGGGTTTTAAACAAACATGAGACTTGTACCATTCCCTTAAATGTCCATTGCACTATTCAACAACAAAATTTAATTAAAAACAATGTAGCCATTTTTTTGAAAATGTGGAAAATGTCTCGGGGGCTCTCTACTTCGTAGCGAGAAAGGAAACGCTGAATGCTGGAAAGATAACTACATTCTGGAGCGACATGAACAAACATCAGGCGTAAGTGACTCAGGGCACCTACTGATGTCGCTGAACGGGAGGATGTAAAGTTCGAGTTCCGACAGTGGCAGGATTTTCGTCACTACGTATTAGGGCACTAGCTAGGTCGAGTTCAGCCACTGTCTGGAGGAAAACTCTAGCGGTCAGCTGCTCTGATCGGTAGTTTTCGGTGGTTTCTCCGATCAACACCACGCGAATGCCGGACCATGACCCTAACAAACGGGCCATAAACCGTGCGTGATCTTTCCTTCCTCTTCCTTGTCCTATCCTCTTATCTTACACACATACACTAACATGCACTACACTACTAACATGGCGAGAGCTCGGGGCTTGTACCAGCTAGGTCGATGTCCCACTGTTCGGGGAAAAAAACGTTTACCGCCGTGGTCGTCGGCGCCAGATCTTGCCGTTCAGCGAGGGAAGACCACTGCCACCGCATGCCATAAAAATATGCACTATACTTACAAACTAATGACTGCAATCGTTGACGCGCCCGGAAACACTAATCCCACAGGTGAGACATGTAGGACTCATTCCTGGAAACTAGAACTACTTTCACTGGTTCTTGATTCAAAGTGTTACTTTGCCGTACGTCTGCCGCAAGGCAGTTGTGGCCGCCGTATGGGATAAGTAGGTTGGTTTTGAATAGTCTATTTTGGTTGTATACACCTACGAGTAATTTGGTTGCGGCAAAGTAACCCAAATACTCGAGCGTCATGAATCAAAATAGCTGCTGCTTCGCGTGTTCAGACCCAACGCTGTACTTGTAAGTTTCCATGAATTTGTACCAAAAATAATGTAGGCGTCTTACGAATATGTCTTAGTCGTACGTGATGCAAAATACCTGACTCGGCTTCAATTGTCGCGTCGCCCGTCAACATTTCATTCGTAGGCTGCATGCTCGCTTTCTACACCGTTCCTGTTCTTTGGATCGACAACCCGCTACGGGCTTTGGAGAAAGTGTGCGAGAAAGTATGTGTTGTAGTACCACTAGTTCTTTGAGTATGAAAATCCCATTTTGAGCGACCTCCTTTGCGAATCATTCTTACCCGGTTCCTTCCTCCGTATCCGGTTCTTTTGGAAGAATTATAGAAAAACAGGCGTTTTTAATGCACCTAAGAGTACATTGCTAAATCGCTGTAAATATACGTTCTTTTTCTCGTGTATATGAATCTTTATGACTTCAGTCATGAGACTGGCGATAATTAAACCTAATTTTGTAATGAAACGTACAAGTAATTACATCAAAAGTTTTCATGCAACTTTGTATGCCCAAAATTGGATGAGCCTGACAAACCATGTTTAAAATTAATTTCTTTAATGAAGCCGCAAAACTCAAATAACATTTTTAACTTAAAAAAACGCCTAAGGCGCCGCGCTAATGTAGTAATAAAAACATTGGGTACTAGCTGGAACCGAGTGTTCATTCTGCACTGGGTAAATTATCGTTTTAAAAGTAAAACGTGAATGGATCCCAACTTCGAACTAGCCTTTGATATGTATGTTAAAGCATCATAGGCCCGTCAAGGCGCGTCGATTTAATTTTGCATGGATTTTCAGATTGATTTTGAGGCAAAGAAGTTCCAACCCGGATGCCATTTTGTAGAATAGTGCTGAAAGTCACCTAACTCCGGTCCTGTACGGTTCCCTCCATATTCCCGGCTGTGCGGTGCATGTTCCTCATGTGTTTCGTCGTAAGATCCGGATTCCCGCATGCTCCACACATGAGCTTGTGCAGTGTTTGTAAGTGTATGTGTATGTGTTTCACAATGTAAATATTATAGATTCAGTTAGGACGTAGGACATTCTAGATTTAAGTCGTAATTAGTTCATTAATTGTAATTGTAAATAGTAAATTAATTTAAATTGTAAATAGAAATTGTAATTTAATTTATTATTAATTTATTTACTTTATTTATTATTAATTTATTTATTTTATTTATTATTAATTTATTAATTTTACTTACATTTAAATTGTAATTTAATTGTAAATAGAAATTTAAGAATAAGTACGAATACGTTTCCTCGATTATTCCACTGCATGGTTCCTCACATCTGCATATGGAAAATGAAGCTGCAAATCTTGAAATTCATCTAAATGTGTTTTACCAACTAATGCTTTTATGGCGGAGGATGGTACAGTGGCCCCTCTCCCAGATGAAAGGGGAAACTCTGATGATCTGTGGTGTCTAGATGAACGGTTTGCTCAAAATATGTAATATAAGGAATTTTTCACAAATAATGCATTAAAAAAGAACATTTAAATATATTGTTTTGAAAGTGAAAATTCCTTCGCACTAGAACCCAGCCCGAGTGTTCCCTGTACCCTTCAGAGTGGCGGAAGTTTCCAGGCGGTGTTGGAGAAACTTCCCCAAACCTCAACCCCACTTTTTTTAATGTTTTCAATAAGCACTCAGCTCTCCCTAGTCCAGCCTCCCAGTAGTCCGTCCCACAGCAGAAATGACACGCACAACAATGAATTATCATGTGCAATAATCTGTTGGAGTTAAAAATGTTAACAATGTTACGCATATTTGAAATTGTGTGTTCAGTATTATGGCTTCTCAACGAAAACACATTACGCCAGATCTCTAGTAGAAACTCGAAATTTTAGATAAGTGGAACCCAGGGTGTTCGTCGAAAGCTATTGCTGGTGTGCAGAATGTTGGGCGAAGAACAAATTTTCTATCAAAATGCATGTACAGTGTCTTTGAATTTCATTTTTTTTTTTTTAGTATTCCTGCATTATAAACGACCTTTTCGGTTGAAGGAAATTGTTCATAATTGGGCATTTTACGGCACAAACGATAACGCATTAGATTTTACTGCAGGTATGATTGTGCCATCACACATTCAGCCAATGGCAGCGAGAGAATGGGAGGGAGGTAGAGGAAAAGCGGAACAGCCGACCACCGTTTCCTCGCACAGATATCAAATATCCCAGACGTCACAAGAAAGTTGTTTCGCAAGATTCAGATTAATTCTCTTAAAAATTTATTATGCTTAATAATTTATAGTTCTTAATAATTTACATTTATGTTATACAATAAAATGGCGTATGCAACTCGTTAATAATGTTGCTTAATTGCTTTTGTACAAATTTGAAAACTGGCTTCTAACGTCGCTCGTTTTCGAAACATGTACTCATGCAATAGAGCTTAACATTATAGACGAATTGGATAAACTACTAATAAAATAAACTACTAGTAAAGACTTAACTAGTAGTTTATGCAATTCGTTTATAATGTTAAGCTCTATTGCATGAGATTTGAACTAATTTAATTATTAAAAAATACATAGTTACTCAGTAACGAGGTCACAATTTGGATAGCTTTACGTATGCGGAACATATTCTCCGATCGTAAGTGCGTCCAACAAGGTGACAATTGTAAAGCAATAGTTGGGCCTCCATTCGTGGATGGGCCAGCGGGTGTGTGTGTGTGCAGCGTTTTAATGAGCGTCGGGTGATTGGAGTGTGTGTGTGTGTGCGCGCAGGCAGATCCATCCGCTGTGCGAGGACAAGGCGCAGCTGCTGGCCTACGAGGCGGCGCCCGCCCCGCGCTCGCCCTCGCCCCCGCCCCCGCCCGCGCCGCCCCTCGCGCAGCCGCCCGCGCCCAACATCTGCGTCGAGGGCGGCCGCATCGAGTTCATAAAGCCGCCGCCAGAGCGCTCGCCGCCAACGCCGCCGCCGCCGCCGCCGCCACCTGTGCCGCCGCCGCCGCCGCCCCCGCCGCCGCGAGCGCCGCCCGCCGCCCTCGATCACGACCAGGAGAAGTGCGACGTCGCCAAGGTAGGGCGCAGCACGGGGCAGCGCCCCGCACCCCCCACCCCCCGCGCACGCGCGCCGAGCTACAACTTGTCTAGGAGGAGAACTTTCAGGGTCGTGTGCTCTTTAACACTTTGAACGGACAGAATTAACAACAAAATAAATAAATTAATAAAAATATAAAATTTTAGTCATCTTTAGGGAACGATTTTCATCGAAATACATATTTTTATAGGGACACTGTGCATTTTACACGATATTCTGAACGAATTGGGACCATTTTTATTTTACGTATTTTTACATATTTTGGTATAATTACATATTGTTACATGTTATATGTATTGCTACATATTTCGTTACATTTTAATATGTTTATGAGCCGAAAATGAACATTTCACATGCGCGTTCGAAATACGTTACTTGAAAACTAACTTTGTTACTGAAATACTTGCAAAGCCATGCAAAGTGCATGTATGAACGCTGGACCTTCGCTATTAATTGTCGAACTTACTCCCTCCCCCGCGCTTTCTGCTTCTTGGAAACCCCGAACTCGGGATCAAGGAGGAGCGGATGAGTGCGAAGCAGAAGGATCTTCAACCACGTGCTTACTCATGTTTCAAAGGCCCCATGCGTCACTCGATGAAACAAATATTTTTCAGATCATTGTCTTATCGCTTTTCGCCCTCCTCCTCTATCGGAGGAGGGAGCTGCGTATGCCTTCACTCCCCCCTCTCCTATCACAGAGTACTCGGTACTATGCACTTGAGCGCTGGCTCCTCGTATTGTCTATACTACGAAAGTGTTCTACATTTCGGATGAAACCAGCGAATAATTGCTTCTGTAGATGTAGAACTTTCTTTAAGCCTCTCTGAATCCATGTTGAGATCTGATCGACAACATAGTCTGCTCGGAAAACGTTTGGAGAAAGGAATTTTAAACATTATAACGAATTTTTATTTCACATATTTTATATTTTTTCCTACATATTTTAGAATATATATATATATATATATATATATATATAATAATAATAATAACACGCCCACCTACCACCTTCCAGCCGGTGGCGATGAAGCGTGAAACTATGAATGCTCGTGAAGCGAGCTTTGAATTCTCAGGAAGCAGGATCTTTCGGGTATGAGAAAGGTCTGAACCCTTGACACAATGAATTATATAAAATTCTGGTAAAATGAGCATATATTCAGTAAAACAAATTACACAGTGGCACAAATATACAATAAATATGTACTTTACGTAGATGGTCACTGCAAAGAAAACAGAAACAAAAAGAACAGAAATAACACAACCACAAGAGAATGTATAGGCGTCACCTTGACTGCCTGATTACTTCAGTACGCACTATTTACAATACTTTGCTTTGACCTCCTTCTCAATTATTTCGTGTACCTCATTTAACTGTGGTTAATCTAAAGTTTTCTCCGTGCACAGCCCTTTAAGTGATTCTCTACAATTATTCTATTATAGACTTCACAGAGGTCAGCCTTGAGCTGCGCATTTATTACAATGCTGTTAACTCTAGCACAAGAATAAACATGACACACGTTACTAAATCGTACCCTTTACAAAATTATAGCAACTGATTATTCCTGACATCATACAATGGAAACAATACTTTCAATAAGATTACTTTTACATTACATGAATAATTATAATTTACTTTAGAAAAGTTGTACAAGGTATGGCATTCAAACGAAATTACTGGTGCGCACAGCGAATGAAATCAAAGCTGCCGCTCATACGTTCGAAATATTTTCCCAGTAATTATTTGGAACTTTCACCTATTTTAGGACGCTACGCCTGGTGTTTAACGCTACACAGTTTCCCAACAAATTGTCGCATAGAAGTTGCCAGTTCTTTACCTCGACATTTCCTTCCCGCTCGCCGTCAGTTAACCTTGGGTTGTTCGGTCGCTCGCAGTCCTCGCCACGTCACTCGACTGGTTCGATGTCCCGCGGTTACACCTCTTCTTTCGCTCGATCTCAGGATGCCGCCACACGTCCAAGTTCCAAACCTTTCTCTCGTCCTCAGGCTCGTACCATCCACGGATTGGTCCAAGTCTTTCTCGCCTACACTTGAGTGTTGGAGTCGTCCTTCTGCCGCCTGCCGCGTACCCGTTGCTCGCGCTTCCAGTTTTAAATAACTAACGTGCTTGAATTGACTACTTCTAGCACTCGGCCGACATACCACACTTTGAGCGTGCGTGGTCGTGGCGTACAAAATTAAATACTGGATTTCGTTCAGAGTCCTTCTGCGCGAATTTACTTCGATGATGAAACTATTTCAAGTTCGAGCAGTCACAACGCTTGCTTACTCGCGTAATGTTAGTGCAAATGCTGTACATGCACTTTGCTTCTGAATTCTATCACTTATTACCGCGTTTCTTAAATCAGCTTTACTTAAGCAAGTAAAATTATACTCCTGCACTAACCAATTACTACCGCTGAAGAATTTAGTTGAGTCGCCGTCGCTGTCGAAGTCGTAAGAGAGCTCTACTGAAGTGCGTCACGGTGTTTATGCAACTCCGCCTGGGGAAAAATTTCTGGAGGGGTGAATTTTCTCTTCCGCGCCCTCTCGAGAAAATATTATCCGCTAACTTTGGACATCGGAGTACGAAAACCTGCGGGTAGATGTCACCTTCTCGGACCATCGCTCCGCCGCGTACCCTATTTCTCAGTTCTTTGGTCTTTTCTAGTGGCTTATGGTGGCGTTACGGGTTCGTATAACCCCGTGACGTCACAATATATATATATATATATATATATATATATATATATATATTCATATTTTGCTTTTCTTATTACAATACATTCCGTTCTCTAGTCATCTCAAGAGGCTGAAAATTCAGATATGACACTACTGCCTAAGAGGTAAATAATGTTATATTTCTTTTATTTTTGGGTATTTCAAATGCATCTCGCTGTCCAGCGGGGGAAGATCAGCACACCTCCCATGGCACTAATGACCTCAAACGTACCCGAAACACTCATCATTCACCAACCTGTATGCTTCTGAGATTTTTCGTTTTTTCTCTATAACACTCTCGGTCTCTGGTCTTGTAGAACAATATTAAGTGAGATAAATGGTAATAAATAAAACAATTTTAAGCAGGGTAATATTTCGTACAACTTTTGCGTAAAGCAATTCTTTCGAAATCAATTACCAAGTGAGCTACACTAAAAAAAACAACTTTTTTTTGTGTGTTTTGTTTCTAAAAAATCTGTGCAAAAATACATGCTTGGTATTATGAACTTATAACAAATAAAATTATTACATGAAATACTCTTCTTTATCTCACCATCGATGAAACATAACCTTACAAATGAACCCATTGCCGAAAAACTTAAAATATAAACAAATAGATTGATGTGTATTTGTGTATGTTGGTGGTCCAGATTAGGTCTTCAATGAGGGAATAATTGCATTTCTACAGAACTTGGTATTCAGTGTTACTGGGGAATTACATTGGCTAAAAGAATGATGTGGGGAAGACACTACTACAGGTAGGGGATGGGAAGGTAGTCACATTTACAGACAAAATCATTACGCCACCCGCAATGCAAGTACCACGGTTAATACGTTCTGAGCGAGCCCAATGAACGAGAAGAGCAGGGCTGTTTTATAGATGATTATGATACATAAATTCACCCCGTTTTAAAAGAAGTTGCTCTGTATGTCTCAAATTTTGTTCCTGGTAAGTCTTAACAAACCAATTCTCCTTTTGAGATTTAGCGTGTCAGAACATTAAAAAATATTCACAAGGTGTAGGTTTATACATAATTTTGCGTTTAAACAGTTTCGCTTGTTTGAATTTGTGGAAAGCGTTCCGTAAAACAAAAAAAATATTATTTATCTCTCAATTATTTCAGCCTTATTTGAATCACGATATGTCCAAAATATCGATATCGTCCTTTTCACTGTGGTGCAAGAAGCGGTCACCTTACTTCTAATCTCAGGGAAAACGTTTTAATAATTTAATTCCAATGGAGTTAAGTGTCTACTTGAGCTTAGCTTGCACTAGCCGCAGGACCGAGAAAAACGCAAAAAGTCGTGCCATATTCCATTGTGAAGATAATACCCTCAGTCGCCACGTTAGGACACCTCAAGTGCCGGTAGCGGTAGCTTAGTGCATCAACTGATGTCACTGCAGCGCTTCTGACCGGGAGGTCCTAGGTTCGATTTTTGACGGTGGCAGGATTTTCGACACTAGCTTTTCAGCTAGGTCGAATTCAGTCGCTGTCTGGAGGAGAATTCTACCGACCGGCTGCTCTGATCGGTAGTTTTCCGTTGAATTCTTGGCTGTCCGGGTAGTTTTCCGTGGTTTCTCCGATCAACACCAGGCGAATGCCGGAGCAGTACCCTACAAAACGGGCCACGGACCGCGCACGATCTGTCCTTCCTTGTCCTATCCTCTCCCCTTACACACACTCTTACACTAATATGCACTACACTACCACATATTCCGGGAGCTTAGAGCTGGTCCCGGCTGGGGCGGTGCCCCGCTGGTGGGAGAGTCCTGGTTAGGGGGAAACCCCACTAGCCGACGGTAGGTCGGCGCCGGATCTCGCCATCCAGCGCGAGATCACCGCCATCTGCCGAAAAAAACATGCACTACACTAACGGGACTAATGACCGAAGCAGTTGACGCGCCCGGAAACATGAAAAAATCAATCGATCAATCAAAACCTCAAGTATATTCACCAAGAGCGGAGAGCATGCCCATTCCAGGGCGAATCCTGGAGCAGCGTTCCTAGGAGAGGCGAGCGCTCCTCTCCCCCCCCCCGGCGATTGAGGGCAGCTGGCGGGGTGGAATTTCCCTCGATCGCGGCGATCTCCCCCTCGGCGGTAGAACCTGCGCCACAGAATAGACACTACACCGAAAGGTAGGTCTTCAGTGAGCCACCGCGCAGCGCGGACCGCCATTTTGAAACTGTGCAATGGAACCGCAACAGTCAGCTCAAACGCCATTTTCTCGAAAACTGCTCCAAATTGTTTCTTCTTACTTTTCCAACGGGTAGTGCTAATTGCACTGTGTATTATGACAAAATTAATTTTGGTGTATTATTTAGTTTATTCAGAAATTACACAAATGTAATTTTTTAAAATATCTCTCACGCCGTTAATTTGCAGATTTCCAGTGATTTTTAAACACTGTTGCATTTGTGAGTTAAAGTGATTTAAAAGAATTGAAATAAAGTTCTCCGAAAACTCAAAAAGTACGCACTATTAGTTATGTATTTATAATTATTTACCTTTTTCCTCAATTTTTTTATTTATATTTGCCTATTTGCGATATTAATAAGTTTAAAATGTCTCCTCGGGTTACGTATGTTTTTGGTATCTCTACACACCAAATACGACTAAAACGGAAATAAAACACACCTTTACCACTGTTCCACTGTTCACTACACAACAAATACCGTCGTACAACTTTGGCGACCGTGCGCATCATATCGGCGCACATATTGAGGGTAGCTTTATTTTCATTATCTTTAATTTTTATTATCAAAAATCTCTGTGTATTGAACATTTGCATCATTTCAGAGCGTTTCATACGCAAGAGTTAGCATTATTATTTAATTAACAAAGCAACGAAAGTATTCTGATAAGGTGAATAAAGTGTATTTTTAGTTAAAACCTTAATTCGTTCAGTATTCAAATTACAATAGGTACTATTATTCTTACAATTTTCTTTTTCATTGTTTGTCCTTTCTAATAAACTAAAACAGAAACACTACGAAAATTAATAAAACAAAACCTAATTTAAAGAAAATAAATAAGAAACCATTAAATTACTGTTTTATTTACATTGAGGTGTCGGGTGCAAATTATAAGATAAGAGGTGGGAAATATTGGGAAAGTAGAGAATTTACAGGGTTACAATTTGTATTTAATCCGTTTTATCATTTGCCTCAGAACATGAGCTATTCTTAAAAAATGAAGGAAAAAGTTTTTTTTTTCAATTTTCCCTTCTTTTTTTATTGTAATAGTCAAAATCGGTTGCAAACGCCGGAAGAAATTTTCAAAACATCTTTATTATCTATAGAAAATTGCAAGGATAATTTAAGTCAATATTCATAGGCGTAATGTGGTTTAAAATTTATTAAAACTTAAATAAGAAGCTAACATAAGCATTTATTAAAACTTACATAAGGAGCTAAAAACGCATATTTTCGTTTGAACGGAGTACTCAGGGTCAATTGATATGAAACCAGCGAAAAACATTTTTTCCCCCACTTCAATTACGATGTTCAACTTAAAGAAATGTTATCTCCTTGGGGCAGATTTGCCTATCTTCACCCGCTGCTCCCTTGTTTGCGTGTCGTCTGAGCCTTGATCCAACACAACAGGCCTCACAAGCACCTTCGATATAAAAAAGGAGTCCATTTTGAATCTTTTGAACAGACGCTCTACAGCCACGACTCGACAGAGAAAAGCGTATGCAGCCAGCACGGCAATACTCCCAGGAGTTCCGGCATCCGGTAGATGAGTGAGAGCCGAAACTTTCGGCAATCGTTCTCTGTGTCCGCCACCGTTTGAGTATGAGGCGCAATGATGCTGCAGAGTGGCGTCATTCAGCGCCGGGCTTCGACGCGCTGGGAACCAGCGTCTGGTCTGTGCGTAGTGATGGCAAATTTCACCAAAACATCGATACATCCATGTTCGATACATCGCTATAGGGTTTTCGATGACGATGAAAAACGACGAAAAAACATCGATGCTTTAAATATAGAGTAATGAACTTGCTATTTTCCTATCCATTTTAAATTACAGTACGTAAAAGGGATATGTTTTATTGTTTGACTACCATCATGTTAGTACTATGTTAATAAAAATTATTGTTGAATGTAAAGAATAAAATTAACAATAGAGAACATCCTGTTCCGCTACTTTACAAATGAGTCACTTTCATTCGTACACCATCGAAGTAAATCCACCTAAAATTCCCTCCGATTGCACATGCGAAATGTGAAGCGTGATGAAGAGGATAACGCAAAACAACGACATTGCTGCAGTTTGCTGCTTCTCCACAACTCGCCTAAGCTCCTTTATTTAAAAAAGATAAAAAATAAAATAATTTTTTTTAAAAATCAAGAAAACATCGATTTTTTGCTGCAAAATATTTTTTTATTTAGTTGTTTTACGTCAAAAACAGTTAAAACTGCGTATGACGTGCTATGAGGAAAAGTGAATTGTGTGCACATTTTCAAAATTCTGTGATTCCTACACTAACACACATATACAACTTGAATTTTGAATGGGAAAAAACTCCCATGTAATAATATCTATTTTCAAGGATAAATAAGCAATACATTTTGGGCTCGTATCCATGTTGTCCTTCAGAATAATACTTCCTGCCGCGACAACATGGAAACGATAATTTGAATAATTGTATTTCCCACTGAATTCTAGAAGACGTGCACAGAAAATGAAGTTACATTTATGCCCAGAAGCAAAACAAGGGGTCATCTCAGCATTTGCTCAATGGATCAGGGAAACAGGACGAAAAACCTGATCGAGATGGGGGTCATTGACCCAGACGCTGCGATACAATACTTGTTACATATTGTTTAGAATTATACAGTCCAATGGTAAATAATACATTAAATATCACTGTTAAAATTAATGTAACTTTTCTTTTGATGCTCAGTATAGTCTCTAATTGTATAGAAACAGTTATGCAGCAGAAACGATTTCAATTGAGATTTAAACTTTTCTATCGAATTTAATCGTTTAATGTCATCTGGCAAAGTGTTGTAAAATAATGTACATGTATTGTATGTGGATTTTTGTAACGAGCTGTTGATACTGTCACCTGATGAATATGATTTCTACGTCGAGTGTTATAGTAATAGACATCAGCATTTTTTGAAAATATATTCCCGCCCTTAAGCAAGTCATTTTTGACAAAGCCACTGATCTGTAAATAAACAGACAAGGTAATGGTAAAATTCCTAGATTAATGAAGAGAGGCTTACACGAATCACGTGGGTGGGATTTGGTTATTATTCGTACAATTCTTTTTTGTAAGTCTGGGAGCTATATGATGTATTTCAACAGAATATTATGCCATATCTCAGGCGGGAATGAACATTCGCGAAGTATACTCAACGAGCAGTATGAAGGCTGACTGAATTTGCAAGAATTCTGAACGCGTATCATAATGAACTTAACTTTGTGTTCAATTCATTTAAATGGACGTTCCATTTAAGGTGTGACTGAATTGAGAGACCTAAACATTTTGTTGCCTTAACATCAGTCAATGGTACACCGTTCATTTTCAATGGAGCGTTCATTTTCAATTTCAATATCGATGTGAAGAGCACATCAAATGAAAACATTAATGTTTTAAAAACATCGAGGTTTTTTTTTTTTGCCATCTCTAGTTGTGCGTAGCCCTACGTGCTCCAACTGGCCCCTGAGCGCGCTGGCCCCTGAGCTGCCAAATGGACAATTGGAAGGCGATAGCAGTATTCGTGCATCCCTCCCTTGAAAGGCCCTGCGTAGCAGCCCCGACAGGGTGTGCTTTGCGAGATGGCGAAAGAGAAGAGAGCGGAGGAGGGAGCGGGCTGAGGCTGCAGCTGCCTTCGAACCACGCCCCCTCTCGTCCTCACGTTTGCCTCCCTCCCTTCTCTCTCACCTCTCGGCGGACGACATTGTTTTGAAATTGCAAATTGACACTAACGCAAAATATATTACAATATAACTGAATAATTTTAGTTAAATAAAATGTAACTTTGTACACCTAGACGAAATGGCCCTGAATTTGAAATTCACCAGCACATTTGGCCACGAACTAGCCAATAGGAACGTTCCCGAGCGACTAAATGTTTACCAATTGGTCTCGGTGTACAACGTTACATTTTATTTGACTGGAATTATTCAGTTATCATGTAATAAATTATTCTTTAGGATCGATTATCAACTTAAAATTAATGTTTCGAGCAAATTATGGACTGTACAAACAAGACTGTTACAAACTACATATCTTCATACACTATGCATGTAGTATACACTTAGAAAATAATATTGTTTGGATAAACTTCATAAGAAGTTATTTGAATCTTTTCTGCTAACTTATTCAGTAAATTAAGAAATATAAGTAATGTTAATAGTGGTCATTGGCAAGAGAGCGAAAAAAAGTGTGTAGTTTTTTAAAAATTAGTTTATTGTGAAAATGGCAATAATGTCATGTCATCCTTGCAAGGCATCTAAAAGGTATTAAACGTTTTGGATACATAGTTGTTTTCGTATTTACGGATATACGTCACGATTATGGTAAAATTAGTCAACAACTGCTACTCATATTTAAAAACAAATGTTCATGACATTTCATGATATAAACGTGACGAATCAATGGCATTGAGAAAGAATCTCTGCTTTTAATACTAGAGGTGTAAGGCAGGTTCGAAAAATAATTTTACAGTTTTCAAAAATATGGAATTTTCACTTTTAATGAAAAAAGGAAGTATATCGTATTTACTTTCACATAAATATTATATTTTCTACTATTCTAGAAAATAACTTAAAGAAAGAATTCAATCCATTTTCCAGGAAATGTTGAAAATTTAACTAAGGAGTCGTATAAATGTTCCGCGATATTATCTTTTTATCTCCGGATCAGCGCAACAAGGTCTCCCTGACGTGTTTACACGTTTCAACGCAAAAGCATGTAATTTGACAGTCTGACCCATCCATCCATCCAATCCATCCAATATTTCATCCATCATTCCATCAATCCATCATTCCATCATTCCGTCCTTCCGTCCGTCCGTCCATCCATCCGTCCGTCCGTCCTTCCGTCCGTTTGTTCCTCCATCCACCCGCCCCTCCATCTATCCATCCATCCGTCCAGACTTCCTTGTATTCATCCATTGAGACAGATGGATATCCCCATTTTGTGGTATGGAATTACGTGGCCCTTCTCGCCAACTGCAGTGATTTTTACATCTTTGTATCAGCACTACACTGCACGTGCGGGCAAAATTACTGGTCCAAAGAACCTCTAACTGCAGAAATTTGAGTTCGTTTCGTTGAGGTTGTTAAAACTGATGACGTATTAAACTCATGATTCCTCAACAGCACGTACATTCTCGCGAAAGTGACGGCTAAGTACTGCAACTGCTCCCCCCTATAATATATATTATTTAATAAGAAAATCTAGCATATATTTTTGCTCTGATATTCATTTAGGGTTTAGCTGCTGTCAGTGTAGATTTATATGATCGTAGGTTCGATAATCTGCCTCTATAGAAATTCAGTTAAAATAAAAATATTACGTATTGTTTTAAACTACCTCCTGGCATTTATTACAATAAATATGTTGTTATGATGTTTTCTACTCCTATTGATTCAGTTCTAGTTGTAACTAATATCACCTTTTCTGTGAATGAATAACAAAAAAGAAAAGAAAACAAACAATACTTGATTGACACTGCAATTTTTTATTATTAAATAAAGAATCTATTACAATTCCCTTTCATTTGTTTGCATGCTCGGCCGTTCTCCTCACAATTAATTCTAAAAGAATGATAATAAAATTTAATTCTGCTTATGACAAAACCTGATCTTCTTACATTAATAATTCGAAAATTTCCACCAAAGTGTCCCCGTTTTACTTTCCTTTATGAATCTTCTGCCATCTTGACCGGTGCGCTGTTCATTCCAATTCCATTTTAATAAGTGTTTTGTTGTTTCCTAAACGATCGCATTTTTGCATCCATTTCTTGCGCCTATCGTGTTTTTTACGATATATTAAATTTATATTATTTTCCCTAGTATTTTGTATTTCCCTTGTGATAAATCATCAGAATACAATTATAATACCCCAATTTCTGCGCGTATTAACACATCATACGTGTTAAATGCTATATGTGGGAACAAGAGTTTTGTTACCTCGGCCCGCCAATAAGTGTTTTTCTGACAATCCACCGTTTTCCGGCAGACGATAACAATACTTTCTCTTCCTACGAAGAAAGGACGAGAAAGTAAAACACCAGTCTGTTAGCGAGAAATCAGTGTAGTAGCGGGAATGTTAAAATCAGGGATGTTTTTGTTTGCTTGTAAAGTGAGTTTTGGCAGGTGTGTAATGGAGCGTGGCGCGGTAGTTTTTTAATTCGTTGAGCGAGTTGAGAACAGCCCGTCCCACCCCCTGCAGAGAAAACCGCGGGCCTGCCTTCAAATATGTCCTACGTGATCTGATTGCCGGAAAGTTTGCTCTCCGGCGGCATAAAACCCGAGCGGGAGTTTTCATTGAGCGCGGAGACAGGCGCGTTTATAAATGGGCGTTTGAGGGCGAGGGAGGGCGCCAAAGGACTCCCCTCGCGCGTGCCGCGAATAGATGAGCCCGCCTGGGGGCAGGGCAGGGCTGGGCAGGGCAAGACGCGGTGTGGCGCTGGCCTCGGTCGGAGACAGACGGAAGGACGTTTTGCCGTCAACAGACTTTTCGGTATCAACGACCCTGAACGCGCCGGTTGTATTTGGGGAAAAGTGGACTGTAGTTTGGTATTGGACGTTTTACACAAACCGGTCCGCTCCTTTCGACGGTTCAGATGAAGGAAGTTTCCGGTAAGGATGTGCTGTGAATAAATCATCAATTTCACCTTGCACAAAAGTTTAATGTCTCTTGGGTTGCCACTTATAGCATTTTCACAGGTACAGTTCAAGCTCATGGCAGTTTAAATCACACTTGAAGGAGTTTTACATGTGATGCTACAGGGAGTCAGCTGACCTTGCGTGTGACTCGTGAAATAGTTTACACAAAATTAACAATTTACAGAAAGTTAAAAAATTACACAATGTTAATAATGCTGAATACGATGGTCATCTCGAGACTTCGAGATTTTTACGTGCAGTAACACGGAACCCAGGCGCTTACAGATCCACAGAACAGGGATTCTGGCTACATCACGTGTTAGAGGAAGTAATACGTTTATAGGAACAAGATTTGTTCTCTTTTTCCATAGCGGGGCTCGACAATTTGAGTTTTCAGGCGTAAATTCGCACTCTTCCGGCGCACGATGATAGTACTTTCTCTTCTTACGAAGTAAGAGGAAGAAAGTAAAATTGGGCTGCGCTGCCCTCCTGCGACGGCCTGCCTCGATGCCCTCAAGGTAGTGCGAAAGCAGCCGCACCGCCACGGACTGTCCAGCTGCTGCATGCGCCATGTCGCGAGTCCTCATCTCTTGCTCGTTCGGCCGATCCGCGCATCTCTTGTGAGACGGAACGCGTCCGCCGTGGCTGCCTTGACGAAAGGCTCGATCCACTCGGAAGCGCTTGGCGTGGACCGTCGCACCGCCTGCCTTTCACTCTGCAGCTACTGCCGTCCATTGACGTGGCCCTCCGGCGGTGGGGAGCCCGCGGGTTCCATCTCTGATGCGATGCTCTTGGCGCGATTGCAAACCCCCACCGCCGGCCCCTTCCTTTCGTCTGCCTACCAACCTGCCTCCATGCCTACCTGCCTGCCTGCCTATCTGCCTGTATGTCTGTCAGCCTATCTATCTGTTTGCCTACCTCTCTGCCTGCCTGTCTCCCTGGTCTGCCTGCTACCTACCTATCTGTCTGCCTGCCGTCTTCTTCCCCCGGCCAAAAAAAAATTTTAATTTTTGACTGCCTTTTAGGAGAACGGTCCTGTCATACTGTGTTAAGGAGTTGTTTCTTTGTCATTTATTTTCTTTTCATCTATTTTTGTATTCTATTTTCTATTCTATCGTCTCTTTTTGGACGTTCGACTCTTCTAAGTTCCAGGAGCGAATGTCGCGCAGCATGGGAAGTCACAAGAACTGGAATATCGAAATAGATGTCAAATTAGACGTTTATATTGAAACGTCCACAACCTGCTCACAATTATTGGGCGTTTCGACGTAACACGTTTCCGAATTTATGTTAACATGGGCGCCAGGAAAGAGGTTACGATAATATTTTTAGCTATTATTGCTCAACAAAAACTAAATATTGTCCCGCTAGCTGGGTCGATGGGTTGCGTCTGAAATAATCGCTATTACCTATTGACAGCCGATTAACCGACCTGCCATCCATACAGAGTGGCGATGAATCTGAAAACAAATATTTTATCTAGCTACTTATTAGCTCGAATTGGCCAATGAAAATATTTTTGTTCCTTTCAAAAAGAAACTTATGATTTATTGCTTATTGCAACAGAAAGACTGTCCTTTGGAAATGACCTTGTTCGAACCTTTATACTGCACTATACTTCGCGCGCTCTTGATCGACGTCGCCACGAAGGTTCATCTTCTCTTCTCCCCGGTGATGCGAATTCCAGAGTCGAAGTACCACGTTCTTCTCTCCTGTTCTTTCACGCGAACGTTCCCGAGCCACTGATCCGCACTACTTCAAATGTTCGTAGTTCTAGTTCGATTAAACTTGCAAAAGTAATACTTCTAATTATACTTGTAACACACTGTAAATTATTCGGAGCCCGACGTTCCTCAATCTCATAAGAAATTCCGAGTTCCAATTACACAAATTATCTGCCCGCGAGCGACCCGCACAGCGTCACGACATATGACAGAATGTGTGCTTTTTTATTACTGCTCAGGCCTCCAGAGCACGGTTTCCCCTTTCTACTGTTTTTTCTTAAAAAAAAAAACACACACACACACACACAAAAAAAAACATACTTCCGCTGTAGTAGACTATCGTTGCTCTCTCCAACCAATCTCCAAATCGTTTTCAAATGAGACTAGCCACGCCGTCACTTTCAGTGCCAGATGAATATTTATTTATCTTGACAACGACGTGGGCGCCGTTGTTATGGCGCCATATTCCTATTTAATTACCCTAGCATTTCCACCCATTTACGACAAATAACATTTAATAAAAATGACTTACATATTGGTATGGCATAATATTGTACGCAATTAAATCCCGCGGGTCCAAGTTCATTGATTGTCCAAATGAACCGACGTACAGCACCGAGTTTTATAATGCTCTAACGCCCCATTCAGAGCCTACGTGATGGAAATTGGGTTTCGGTATGAAGCTGTTTTAACTTTTTAAGCAGATTTACAAAGTGCGAAATGTTCACTCTGGTCCCCCTTGTGCCTGCGTTGATACCCCTCTGGATTTTGCGAGAAGCGCCCTATTTCACTTGCGTAACGTTCGCGTGAGAGTTTGTTTCGGTGGTGCCAACGTCTCGACTTTGCCTTGAAGCGTTTCCGCAATTCATGGGCTATTTAATCGCGATTAGTACAACAATAGATTGTTTTATACGATTAATTGAAAAATTGAAATGGATTATTTTTACACAGATGAATGAATACATCGATTAATTCTTACAATGTTTTAATCGATTAGTTTAATTCCAGTACTAGTTTCGAAAACGAGCAAAATATGAAAGTACATCTCTCTAGAACTTACGTAACGGAATTCCAGTTCTGCTCATCTCTCTCCAAATGCAACTGTACAAACATACACCATTAATTTCATATTAGTGAAACTAATAAAATGAAAAGTCACTGTGTATGATCTAATATTTTTAGTGATGATATATTATTCAGTATGAACTAAGAAAGAGACAGAATTACCAGTTTACCATAAAATCATCCTCAACTAAGTGCACCGTTATATTACAGTTATTAGTGTTACTGTGCCCACCTGGATGGCCGAGGTGGCTAAGAGCGAATACCGACTCAGCGCTTCGGTCCGAAGGGTCGCGGGTTCGAGTCCCGCCTTGGGCATGGTTGTTTGTCCCTTGTCTTTGTATGTATGTCTTATCGCGGAGGGCCTCGCGTTCTGCTGACCCCAGATCAGAGGAGCCCGCAAGTGTGTTGGTGTCTAGTGTGTGGTCGAATACGCGTCCCATCGAGACGTAAAGGGTAACCGGCTGTCGGCTGAAAAAAAGAACCCTAAAAAGAAAGAAAGAAGAAGTGTTACTGTATCTCGAAATTCTACGACCATTTTCCTTATAAACTGAGTTGCAGGCGTTTTCAGGAGTACGTGTAAAATAAATAGTAGGTATTTAAGTAAAGAATAAAGAAATATTATTAATTATATGGTGTCGCGCTTCTAAAAAACTACTAAACGATTAATTAATTTACAAATTAACAATTTTACGCATTTTACACATTATTTAAAACATGAAAAATTAATCTATTATGTAAGATTAATGGATTAATTCGGAAGATTAATCGATGCATATTAATATAATAAAAGAATTGTCGATTAGACATAAATCGGTTCTGATTTAGTAATCGCCCGTCGCCAGTTTCCGCTGTCCTGAGGGGGGGGGTGCCGTGTGGCGCGGCCTGGCGGGCGCGCGTTGCGTGTTTGTGCGCGCAGGCGGATCAAACGCGGCCGAGGGAGCCGGCTATTTCGAGAAGGAAAGAAACAACTTCCGTCGGAGAGGAATTAATGCCGGCGTCTCGTGTCGTAGAGAAAGACGTCACGCAGAGCGCTGCAACTGCCCACTTCTCACCTCGCGGGTCCTGAAGGGCCGTCACGAGCGGTCACCACGCACACATTCATATTTGTTGAATATTTTGCTAATGAATAAAATTGTTCATTATTCTAGTAACTTCTAAAAAACGTGCACTTCTACGCGAATGATTACAATATTTCTTTCGTAGACAAAATATTAATTTCATGTTATCTGTTACATTTTTTCTGTGGAAAATTGCATGGAACGTGAAAACTCACTATTTGTTAGCTTATAATATTAAAATTGAATGTCTCTCGACATAAAGTTGACCAGAAAAAAACTGGCTATTCAAAGAAAATTATATTTAGCCTTCTATATTAAAATATATAAATACATTAAAGAATTAAAATCTAATTTGTGTCGTGGAGAAATGTCTCCTCTTTACTTCGAATAGGTCAAGAAATGGCATTTCAAATTGGCGAGCAATGCAAATTAGTGTTACTTTATAATTTATATCTTTCGTTTGCACATATTGAATTGAATTGGCTTATATTGAAAATACTGCAAATCCGAATATGTTTTCTGACAAGTTCGTTTGCGATTTTAGAGTTCTTTTCTGCGCTGCGAGCATTTTTACGGGTTATTGACGCCGTTTTTTCCTATTTTGATTTCTCTGAGAACTTCCGTTTTGAGGTGTAATAAAGTTAAAGTTACGAGAAATAAGGAAAAATTCTTTCCGCATTGCAGAGACTCCGTGGCGCACACCAGGCAAAGTTTTCGGCCACATTACTTCGCGGAACAGGGGTTTCGCCGTTGGAAGGCGGCCCGCCTCGGGCTTACATGGCGAAAACAATAAAACAAACGGCCGCCACACGAGTAAATGTAGATCGGAGGCGAATTAAAATTCAAAGGCCGCGACCCGTCGCAACGGCGCTGCCGTGACTCGCGCTGCCGTGAGAGGGCGCGCAGATCGACCTGGGATTGGCCCGCGCCCGCGCGCCCAGCTGCGCGCACTTCGGTGGCTTTTCACTTCTGTGCCACACACGATGTGCTCGCAGTTAGTGGAGAGTTTGTGAACCCTCGCACGTTAAAGCACCTTCGATCTTTTGGGCACGCGCCGTTCAAGTGTCGCTTCACTTTGGTGCATCTGCGCATGCGCAGGAGATCGAAGGTGCTTTAACGTACGAGGGTGCACTGTCTAGTCAGTGCCTTATTTTACTCGCGCAATCACTCCCGCTCTTCCGTCTGCTACGCTTCTGTCTCTATATAGCGGAGAAAGGATGTATTATCTTGGGCGACGAAACAGGCGATTTGAATTTAGCTCGAGGCTTCTTTTAGGCTTGAGGATCTTTTACGTGTAGTAAATCTATTACATGGGACAGCGGGCTTTACGTCCCCTCCGAAGGATGTGTTCGTCCTTAAAAATCCACGGCTTCAGTGGAGGCGAGCTCATTAAACTGACTTTTTCTCCGAACAAGAAGTGACAAAAAGAGTTTGCATTGGATGTGAAGTAAGCCCAACCCGGCTTCGGTTGATGAGGACAACAATTGATGTCACTGAAGTAGTTTTGACCAGGAGGTCCTAGGTTCCCGTCCCACAAGTGGCAGGGGTTTCGCCACTAGCTACATAGCTAGATTTAATTCAGCCATACGAAGGAGAATTCTTGCAGCCGGCTTTCCTGATCGATTTTTCCGGATCATTTCCGAAATGTCCATATATTGTTGTATTCTTTTGACACGTACACGAATATTCTTTCAATTTCTAAATGCGATTTATCGCCGCTCGCAATGTTTCAAAAACACTTGACGGCGCTCTCCTCCAATGGCACCATTACTAAAAAAATGTTTATAATGTTTATTTTTGCATGACGGGATCATTACACTATTGCCGCCAACTTGTCTGTCAGTGATAATGAAGCAATCCCAATAGAGACCTCCTTTGCCACTCCATCAAGCCTCTTTTTGTATTCAAACTGTGCTTGGTCGCTACATGTCACGTATTGGATAATCTTACTTGATTATCCAATTGGATAATCTTGTAGATTGCTCAGGCGAAATGTGCAACGTGATAAAGAGGATGACGAAAAACAACTATATTGCTGCTACTCTACAACGTGTTTAAACCCCTTTATTAAAAAAGAAGTAAACAAAAATTAAAAATAAAAAACATCGATATTTTTGCCACAAAATATCGATGTGAAGAAAACATCGAAAGCGAAATATCGATGCTAATATATCGATTTTTTTGGTGGAAAACATTGATGTTTTAAAAATATCGATGTTTTTGTGCCTTCCCTAGTACCATCATCCTGTTTGCCGCCAGATTTTCTGACGTTGCTCCCTCCATGCGCCTAAGTTCTCTATTGCTCGGACGTAGGGCTGGACTTTGGGAAACTTTATTATTATTATTATTATTATTATTATTATTATTATTATTATTATTATTATTATCATTATATTTTTCTGTACATTTCTCAGTAGGCATTGAGAACCATTCATCTATTCGTACGACTTAGGCTCTGGCAAATGGTAGACAGATGTGAGGAAAGGCGGAGAAGAAATTCATCTTTGTCCGTCCTTAAATTTAAGAATTTGCGCACAATATGGCAAGTCTGTAGGATTAAAGCTTTTTGGATGGTTATGCAGATTCCTTTTGATAATCCTATTTTTATAAGACCTGAAGCAAATCAGTCCGTCTCCCCTCCTGTGGCTGAGATGATGAATATTGGCACAATTTCAACCTTACTTAGTTGCCAAACATGTTGGATTTCTGCTGCCAAATTCTGGTACTTAGAAATCTTCTCCGATTCTGTATTATTGAGTTTGTATGTCAGTGGACAGCCTTCATCTATGATTGTTGCATACTTTTATATTTTATTGATAGCTACTATGTCCGGACGATTATAATCCACAGTTTTATCAGTGACAATAGGCCTATTCCAGTAGAGTACTATTTCACTATTTTCTCTAACCGGAGAAGGTGAATATTTGTAAAATGGTGGAGGGTTCTCAATAAGTCTATAATTTGATGCCAATTGTCTATGGATTATTTTAGCTACTGGATTGTGCCTCCTAGATAATGCAGTGTTGGTAAGAACTGGGCAACCTGCAATCACATGGTCGATGGTCTCATTTGGTTGATTACACATTCCACAGACATCTTTTATACTGCTCTTCAGTACGCGTTTATCATAGTTGCGTGTTTAATATTATTATTATTATTATTATTATTATTATTATTATTATTATTATTGTTGTTGTTGTTGTTTTGTATGAAGCGTAGGAGCGACGCGAGGTAGCTGAGAGTAGGAGCAGCAGCCTGCCCGTGTCGGAGACCGCTCGCTCACTGGTGGCGGTGACTGGTGGCGGGGGAGTGAATGAGGGCGCCCCCCCCCAGAAAAAAAACGCGCGATGACAGCGCTGCGCATGCTAAAAGCGCTCTCGACTCGCGACGTCTAAAAGCTGCTCGTAAACGTTGTCGGGTTCTTTTCATTTCCCTCACTGTTTGCCGCAATTTCCCCATTTTGGGCCTCTGACCGCGTGATCATGCTTGCTGTCTTACAGCGTCTCATGAATCCATTTCTTTCTCATGAGACCCTCAATGATTTGTCTTCTTACAGATTTCGTCCATGTCTATTCATCTACCGCGATTTACGTCAAATTTTCTTTTCATCTCGAAAATCTCAATATAATTTTGGAGCGAACGTTCTGTACTATACGTAATATCCTTCGTCTCTCTTGGCTCGTGTTGAAGTGACTTGACCCAAATGTGGAGTTGCTGTTGACGTCGCTGAGCCAGCAATCCCGCCCGCCGTGTCCCTCCAGACGTCTCCAATGTTTTTGCGCTCCCGGAGATAATTTCTTCTGCCACGCGGAGGTTTTTCTCTTCTGCGTCAGACTTTCATCCTGTTGTGCACGTTGCAGCCATCCATCTAACGTCATTACGACAGTCATCCCAGTCAGTGCCTGACTTCGACTTATGTGCGCCCTAGGCTGTCAAATGTTTTAGCGCCCTTTTAATTTGCTTTTTTAAAACATTAAAACTATTTATATTTTGAATAAAAAATTGTAGTGAGATATTTGTAACCGACGCAAATATTGTGTACGTATAAGTCTAATATTGAGTCTACGTGTAAGTATAAAATAATCCTCATCACGATATTGATGTAATAAATATACGATAATTTTGTATTCATTTTATCTGTTTATATCTATGGGTATATTTCATTAATTAACACGTTCATTTGTTACAAATATGGAAAAAGATATTTCTATAAAAATTCAAATCTTTGCCTCATGAAATTCTGAATCCGCTGAAATTTGTTCCCCTCCCCTAACATTGCGCGCCCCAGGCTGCAGCCTGCTCAGCCTGTTCGGTAATCTTGCACTGATCCCAGTAATCCTTGGGCTTTTACATTTACCAGCACTTGTACTGTATACATGTCAAGTGTTTGACCTCGTTACCACTGTCCAACTCTGGCCACTTTGATTTTGAAATCTGTTGAAAACCAATCATTCCAAATATTTATTCAGTGCAGTGGCGAATTCTTCGATACACTCGTTTACCGCCGGTATACCTATTAATGAGAAGTGTATAAGAAATATTTCATGAGATTGGTAACCCTCTAATAAAGTTATTGAAATTTTGAAAGCTTTAAAACAGATGCAAAAATAACTATTTTTCTACCGAGAGCCAGTCAGTCTTCCGCATCCATAAGCGCTATGAAGTGCGTTATTGTGCGAAGCTTCAAACAGTTCTTAATGCTGTCCAGAGAATTCGCTAGCGAATGGGAAGGCACCGCATGCCAGCCGCGATAACCTAGGGCTCCTCACCTTTCAAGAGCAGGGACAGTGGAGGGTGCGCGTCTGGACAGTCGGTAGGCACCGCAACATATTGCGATGAACAGTTCTTCTCTGGTCGTTCGTAAGTTACGCTTTTCTCAAGTTTTTGTGAAAATGGAGGGTGTCATTGATCCAGAAGTTAGTGCTTTGTGTAGTTGTCTTGTAGAACAATTATTAGGGACGGAATTTCATAGTATTCGGATTTCAGAAAAGCTCAAAATAAAAGACAACGGTAGAAGTAGCTTCCATAAAGTGCGGTATACTTAAAATAATGTTCAGGATTCGCTACTGATTCAGTATTTTCTAATTTTATCGTAGCATCGCGTGAATGTAGGCACCAGTTCCTACCACCCGCAATGAGTAACTCTGCCTGTCACTGCACAGCGCTGCTTCGTGTCGTCGCCCTCGTCGCGCCCCTGGCGGAATCGCGATGAAGCTGCAGAGCGGGACGCGCCCCTCCTCGTGGATGCTGGTAGTGCGTGCGCGGTGCGGCAGATGTCGCCCCCGGCGCACTGGCTGCGCCCTCTGCCGAAGCGAATGGCGAAGGGAAGGGGCGGCCCGTGCCACCCTCCCCTCAGCCTCCAGCTGCAGCTGGCGCTCCCACTGGAACAGGCGCGCTCGCCCCCTTCCCCTAATAGCGATTGATTGTTGGTTGGTTGGTTGGTTGGGAGTGATTCCGGGCACGTCAATTACGGGCATTAGTCCTGTACGTGTAGTACATGTTTTTTCATCGGGAGATGGCGGTGATATTCCCCCACTGGATGGCGAGATCCGGCGCTGACTTACCGTCGACTAGCGGGGTTTTCCCCAACCATGTATCTCCCACCTGCGGGACTCGGCGCCAGATGGGACAAGTTCTTAGTCCCCGACAGGTCTCCCGGCATGTGTTGTAGTGAAGTGCATGTTAGTGTAAGTGTGTGTAAGGGTGTGAGGTTAGGGCAAGGAAGATGAAGGAAAGATCGCGCGCTGTTCGTGGCCTGTTTGTTAGGGCACTTGTACAGCATTCGTCTGCTATTGATCGGAGAAACCACGAAAAAACACTGATCAAAGCAGCCGGCCGCTAGAATTCTCCTCCAGACAAGCGAGTGAATTCGACCTAGCTGACAAGCTAGTGTCAAACATTTTCCTGCTATCAGGACTCTAACATAGGACTTCCCGGCCAGATGCACTGCAGTGACAGCGGTTGATGCTCTGAGCCAACTCTCCGGGTGATTGTTAGTGGTTCCGGGTGCGTAAATAGCTATAATTAGTCCCGTAAGTGTACTGCATGTTTTTTCCTCGAGAGGTGCCCCCTGCGCCGACCTACCGTTGACTGACAGGATTTCCCCACTTTGTATTATTCATCAGCGGGGCAGAAACTAAGCTCTCAACCGGTCTCGAGCATGCGACCCTTCCCCGATGTGCCAACAACGAAGTAGGTAGCAGCAGCAGCAGCAATAGGTTTGTGAATGACGAAATCAGTGAGGGTAATGACAATGGTGGTGATCGATGTGATGGGATGGATGGCAACGCAATCGGATAAAACAATGATCTTCTTATGTACAGTTTATTTTCAATAATGAAATACTTGTGCCCCAGGGTTGAGATGGAGCACATCTTCACGCTGTGTCTCCACGAATCGAGTGTCGTGGCCGTGCCACACGAACCATATGGGTAGAAGTCATGTGATTCCCTCAAGGCGCCTCCAGCCATTCCTCCATTGCCCAATGAGACGCTGCGCAGCCTCCAACTACAGCCAGTGAGCTTCAGGCAGCAGTTGGCGTCACAGTGTTAGCGGGAATTTTAAATGCAGCTAGATACCAAATATGCATCATCATCTTGTTACATGTCTTTGAACCAGGTATACAAAGCATTGTTTTAAATATTGCATTATTTATTTCAACTTAACCGTCGTTGCGTTATCTTGGTTGGGTTGATGGGTTGGTGATTTCGGGCGCGTCATTTGCGTAGGTCATTAGTCCCATAAGTGTAGTGCATTTTTCCCTCGGAAGATGGCGGTGATCTTCCCCCACTGGATAGGAAGATCCTGGGCCGCCCTACCGTCGGCTGGTGGGGTTTCCCCCTAACCAAAACTCTCCCACCAACGGGGCACCGCCCCATCCGGGACAAGCTCTAAGCTCCCGCAATATGTGATATGATAGTGCATGTTAGTGTAAGTGTGTGTGTAAGGGAAGAGGATATGACAAGGGAGAGGAAGGGAAGATCAGGCGTGGTCCGTGGCCCGTTTGTTAGGGTACTGCTCCAGCATTTGCCTGGTATTGTTTGTAGAAACACTGGAAAACCACCGACCAGATCAGCCGACCAGTAGAATTCTTCTCCACACAGCGACTGAATTCGACCTAGCTGAAAAGCTAGTGTCGAAAATCCTGCCGCCGTGGGGAGTGTAACCTAGGACCTCCCGGTCAGAGGCGCTGCAGTGACATCAGTTGATGCACTGAGCTAACTCTCCCGTTATTTTTGGTTGGGTCTACGATGAAAATTGTCTCTTTTTGCCCCTTCCAAAATGTTTCTCAACGCTTATCGCTTTCCATGGAGCATGACGGCCAGCACATGCTGTGGGCGTGTGTTGTGGTCACGTGATTCGTGATGCATCTGTGCTGAGCACAACCACTACCAATCGGTGTGGCGTAGCAGCTCGCCCGTGCCTTCGATGTCCCTGCCCAGGCGGACGCTGTCCTTTCTCAAGGAGCGCGCGCCCTGCAAGGGAAATAAGTGCTCAACACATACCGTAATACACATCATTCAAGTGTTAGAATTGAGTACCCTTGGATTCGTCTCGGAAAAACCGTCACTACAGCACCTTCTATCCACGAGTTAATCAAGTCGCGACTGGTGTCCTAACGAACTGGGAGTTGCAGCTCCGTCGAACGGCGGGAATGCAATTTCCAAAATTCAAAACACTACAAATGTAAGAAATTTTCTGAAAAATTTACAAGTACTGAAGGTGTTACTTCTAAGTTTTGTCGTATTTTGTTCAAAGATCAGAAAACTTTGTGCAAAGACAGTGGGCGCAGGTTCTACTTTCGGAAGTTACCTATTAATACATCAATAGGGAGCAAATTTTTCCAAAAAATGAATTTTTCACTTCTCAAAGTCAAAGTCAGTAGTCAAAAATTGTTAAGACGCTTTTCGTCTGAGAATTCCACCAGGTGGGAACACATTGAGGCAACCACTGCTTTATTACGACATCTAATATTAATGTATTCTATAAGCTGTTTGAAAAATAACGTGAATAGGTTCTGAACACTGCAAAAAAATCGTACATTTCTATTTTTAGGAGTCGTTCTCATCATGATTAAATTAATCTGATGTGCGTGACAATCGACATGTTGAGCATTAGAATAACTGCTCTTAACAAGTGTTGGAGCACCTTTCGAAATTCCTGACATTACAGAAGTATCATAGTACGTCTGAGCTATAAGTTTGTGGGCGGTTTAATTTATTTTCTTTCGTGTGAACTGCTCAAGAATGCAATAGGCCAACGATTCTGTATCATGAAGGAAAGGATTAAGAAAAACCCAAAAATTTCAACTGGTTTATCGTTAGCGATGTACTTGAAAACAATTACCAATTGAAATGTGCGCGACACACCGCTTGTTTCGTTCGCAATAACTGCTATAAAGATTGCTTCCCAGATTTCCTAAACAATTTTTTCTTGGCAGGCTTCTAACATAATTTGTAGCAACTCGTTCTGAATCGTTTTGGAAGTCTCGAAAAAATACTATTGCACTTTGCAGATGTTTTATAAAGCAACGTCAAGTTCTGCAGTGAAATCAATTAATCCTGTAAAATTCATGGAGTTGTGGATTCTTAATTTCATCGTGGTTCCTTAAAGCTAATTCCAAATCATGATAGAAACGAATAAAATTAATTATTTTGCTGAATACATATCTGTTTTCTTTCACTGTCGCATTGTGAATTTCAGTGTTTCTCTTCTCTGCATTATGAGTACAGTGGAATAGTTTTGCGTACGCAAATATGTGCAAGACGCATGCTAGGTTAAACACGAAGACTGAGATTACAATGATACATACACACTGTACATTATATTTGCATTACATTATATTTGTAGAGTGCTTCGATAGACGAAAACAGTTGTGTTTGTAACGCGTTACTCTACTTATGAGATCAACACTTGTTAATGAACTTCGCCGACTCCCGCACTAATTATGAGTCAACTTTAAAGGTAACATTCACTGTTGTGCAATTGTCGTAGTTGCCTTAAAGAGGACTGCAGAATTGCATGACCGCAAATAGAAAGATTTTCCACGTGGCGTGTGGCGACGAGTCCACACGACGGAGATTGCTCAAACTCTGGGTTTACTTGCTTACGCGCGGCAGATTAGAGGTGGGGACCAATTGCCCAATCAAATAGGCGAACCCGAAATGTCCTAGAACCCGCAGCGAGCCCTGATCTCCTCAGGTAGCTCAGTGGCTTTGAGAGAGTTTCTTTTTATTCTGAAATTTACTATCTTATTTTATATTTAAAATAATTAGTAAATGTGTTAACATTGGTAGTTGACAATGACAATTTGTGAGTGAAAGAATCCCAGTGGTACATTTCACCGCCGTCTTGAGTCTAGAACAGAAAGAGTTAATTTAGTACTTTTGGTTAGGATTTAAAGTTGAGGAATATATGTAACTGTATATATTGTATATATTGGGACTAATTAAACGCGGGCGAGTGGGCGGAATTTTGGCCTCTGCGCGTGCGACTTGGAGTTCACGTGTCGGTGGCCGCGCATCCCACACGGGACTTCCCAGCGTTAAAAGCTTCAGATTATAATGCTGAGATTTAACTCTTTATGAAAACATCAAAGGAGTGCGGAAATGTCCTCGCGGAGGGCACAGTAAATATGAAGTCGTAGGCTTCCGCGGCCAAAGTCATGTAAATGATTTTGGCTGGCAACACAGCCTTCGACGCGGCGTCACCCGGACAGCCAAGTTCATTTACGGAACAGTAAATATGTTTAATTGCAGTATGAACATATGTGGTTCGCTGTTTGTCTGTGTTTGACCGGAGTAAAAAAGAGATTCTATCTTATCATTCTCATAAATTGCAATCGGGGCATATTGTATGCCAACGGACCGTATTGTATATCTTTGTTGTTTGCAATATATTACGACTAGCAGCCCAGAGCCCGGTGTCCATTTCCCGCCCCGCCCCTCCCATCCCGCGTGCCCCCACCGCCTTCCCCACAGGCCACTCACGCATGGCTCGCCCAGCCCACCTCCACCGCCCCCCCTCGCCCGTCCAGCTGCCCGTCCAGGGGCTACGCGACCCCCAGCATGTTAACCAACTTAAAAGTTTAGGGTGTAAGGTTATGAGGTGCTCAAAAGTAGTTATGCAGTAATTTTTTCATTGAGAATTCACTTGCGCTGCTACTGGAATTTACAAGTAATATTACTGCACCTTTAATCTCTCTTAATACGAATGTACTAAGGATTATGAACGGTTTTTACTATGCACGAAGGAAAGTGATTACCGGCGTGATGTGAGTGAACATGTCTTTATGCAGCAGAGCACAAACTGTACGATAAATTCATTTCATTAACAGTTTATTACATTTTTGGGGGTTTAGCTTTTGTGAGTACCCCTCACCGTAATTCCAGTTGTGACAAACTAACAGATTGTCGAAATCTATGCACAAATAAATGGATTATTTGAGTTGCGCAGTTACCCCATCAAAGAATGTTTGTTGAGTTTGGACAGTTGGAAGTTGGGTTTATTTTGTTTTTAAAAGCACTTTAGAAGGTACGGAATACGTTGCATCAGTTTCTTGCGGCTACAGGGAACGGAAAGTCCTTAATTCGAGCCCCAGCAATGGGGGCGAGTAAATTCGACCTAACTGACAAGTTAGTGTCGAAAATCCTGTCACTGTCGTGACTCGAGCATACGACATCCCGGTCAGAGGCACTGCAGTGTCGTCAGTTCATGCCCTGAGCCACCTCTCCCTACAGAGTTGATGTAGAAAATTCTGCCGCCGTGGAGAGTGTTGCCCTAGGACCTCCAGATCAGAGGCACTGCAGTGGCATTGGTTGCTGCCCTGAGCCACCTCTCCCTACAGAGTTGATGTAGAAAATCCTGCCACCGTGGAGAGTGTTCCCTAGGACCTCCAGATCAGAGGCACTGCAGTGGCATTGGTTGATGCCTGAGCCACCTCTCCCTACAGAGTTGATATAGAAAATTCTGCCGCCGTGGAGAGTGTTGCCCTAGGACCTCCAGATCAGAGGCACTGCAGTGCATTGGTTGCTGCCCTGAGCCACCTCTCCCTGCAGAGTTGATATAGAAAATTCTTCCGCCGTGGGGAGTGTAGCCATGGGACGTGCCGGTCAGAGGCACTGCAGTGGCATTGGTTGCTGCCCTGAGCCACCTCTCCCTGCAGAGTTGATGTAGAAAATCTCGCGTGGGGAGTGTAGCCAGGGACGTCCCGGTCAGGGGCACTGCAGTGGCATTGGTTGTGCCCTGAGCCACCCGGGGCGCGGGAGTTCTGCCGCCGGGGGCGTGGGGTCGGCGTCCGCAGCAGCCCTCGCCCCGCGGGCATCGATTGCGCGGCGCCGCGGCGGCGAGGCGCGGCGCGCCCTCAGTGCTGCCTGAGCCGGCGCGGCGGCGGCGCCTCCTCGTGCTTCCCCTCGCGAGTGCAGCCCTAACCTCACTTCGCCGGACGCACGCGCACTTGTGACACTGCCGAGACTCGTAAGTGTGGTGCATGTTTTTATCGCGGGGCGGGCCCAGATCACGCCCCGCTGGTTGGTCGAGATCCGGTGCCGACCTACACGGCAGCTTGCTGTGAGTTCCTGGACCTGTTATCTCCCACCAGCGGGGCGCCGCCCCCAGCCGGGACGAACTCTAAGCTCTAAGTGTGGTAGTGTAGTGCATGGAATAGTGTGTGTAAGTAGGGAGTGAGAAAACGAAAGATCGACTGTGGTCCGTGGCCCGTTTGTCAGGATACTGCTCCGGCATTCGCCTGGTGGTGGTATGAGAAACCTACCGATAAGAGCAACCGGTCACTTGTATTCTTCTCCAGGAAGCGGCTGAAATCGACTTATCTAGCTAGCTCATATCGAAAATCCTGCCGCCGCCACGACTAAAACACTAGGACATCCCGGTCGTAGGCATTGTAGTGACATGTTGATGCCCTGGGTCTCCTCAGCCGGTTGAGCAGCAGCCAGTCGCGGGCTTGGTGCTCTGGGAGGCGGATGGCGGTGCTCGTAGCGACCGTCTTTTGAGCGCGTCCGCCTGGCCATTGTGTTGACACGTCCCTGGGACGTAGCGTGCTTCTTGTACCGCCGAGGAACAGCTTCGCTAGGAGCTGCCGTCGCGTGTTAAAGCGGCCGATTCGCCCGCGGATGATGGCGCCAACGGAAGTTCGTTGTTGCGTGGCCGTGGCCACTGATCTCAACGTTATAACTGGATGCACAACTGCAATGCTACGAAGTGCTGAAAATCGTGACATGCGTTTTTCATTAGGTTGGCTGTGGTGAACCTACAGACCGTCTTACGAATTATATGTGTCGTGTGTTGCTAGTAATGCTTACAATCGTCTCTCTAAACGAAAATGGCAAAACATTGCGTTACATTCAATATTAAAGAACACCAAGAAACTGTAAACTAGATGCAAATGTTAATAGGTGAGATAAATTGTTGATAGGTGAGTTAAATGTTATTAGGTGAGACATCTTTTAGTAGCCTTTACTTTAATTTTTTGAGGTTACCGACCAATATTATTTGCTATAAATTGAAGTCATTGAAATTATTAAAAATTCACCAACCGAGAACATTTCGCTGCGTGAATATTAGAAACGTTTCCAAGAAATAAAAGACTGGATTTTGTTACTGTACGTAAAATATAATTTTAAAACATTAAATATTCGTTACTTTCAACTTTGTATTAAGTTTCATTGAACATAAAAAGAGAATAAATGTTGAAAATTGAAATGAGACGCTAATTCTTGCTATGTGGTTTTGAGAAAACTAGGGCAGAATAGACGTTCACCATCATGGTCCGTCACGATGTTTGAGCCCAGAGCGTGGTCTCCAGTCTACACTAGAGCTCACTGGCCGTGACAGCGGTTGGCGTCCATCGTTTGTTACTTTTAATTAACAGCTGAGCATCGCAGGCAGCCGCTGCCGCCACCGTCTCCGCGGTGTCCCGCGCCATTAGTTCGGTGACGCGGAGTTCAATCCGAATGGAAACGAATGTGATAATGCGTTTTTAATGAGAATTTTAGGGAGACATTTCCGTCAGTGGGACCGCATGACACTGGACGTGTGTCGCTGGACGGCGCGAAATGGAGGTTATTAAATTATGAGTCGCGTTATTGATTGCGATACTTTCAATCAACTCGTTGTCTGTTGAAACGTATGGTATACATCTCTCTCTCTCTCTCTCTCTCTCTCTCTCTCTCTCTCTCTCTCTCTCTCTCTCGTGGTTTTGTCACGTACATTGTACTCATTGACCGGAAATGCTTTTGCGTGGTTTTCATAATTTGTGTTTGTTTATTTGTTCACAAAGCGTTGCATGCAATTATGTGATGATCTGTATTGTCGAAGATTTTTAACTGTAGGCGGAATGTTGTTTGCACAGTTCGATTTATGCGTTGACTCCGTGACTTTTGCTTGTGAAGGTTAATTTAAATTCAGATGCTAATGCTGCCAAACAAAGCGAAAACCAACACACAACGGTGTATTTAATAAATCGCTTGTTCTAATGATTCCTCTAATGGTAGTAGGATTGCTAAAAATGAAGTGGAATATCTCCTTTAGGGGCGTGAACAGGTTCTGCACGGACTTACGCGTTCGTGATGGTGGTACACGAATTAAATTTTTTTGGGTTGCGAATTATGTCAGTTTAATACGAAATCTGGCGATCTGCAACATAGCTTCCTCGGGTTCACTATCACAGGAAGGATTGCCTCATGATCTTCAATAAAACACACAAAGAAGTTAATTTGGACTCGAGGCTCTCTACAAGCCAGGTTTGGCCGAAAGATGTTAACACAAAGACTTCTGGTGAGCGTGTGTGTGTGTGTGTGTGTGTGTGTGTGTAAATAAGGAGAAATAAATAAGGAGGCGGAGGTGGCTAAGAGCGAGTACCGACTCAGCACTTCGGTCCGAAGGGTCGCGGGTTCGAGTCCCGCCTTGGGCATTGTTGTTTGTCCCTTGACTTTGTATGTGTTGTCGCGGAGGGCCTCGCTCAGAGGAGCCCACAAGTGTGTTGGTCTAGTGTATAGTCGAATATGTGTCCCACCGGGACGTAAAGGGTAACCGGCTGTTGGCTGGATAAAAACCCTAGAAAAACAATATATTAGAGTTAACGGTCTACATTTTGATATGTTTACATCATACATCTGGAAGATTCCTCCGGTATTTTGGAGATGATGTGATTACACTTGGACATATTTACATCGTACTTCTGAAAGGTTTCTTTAGTGGAAAGAACATGAGATCACAAGAACACATTAGTACGGAAGGTTTCTACGGTGGAAAACACAATTATTTGGTAAATAGACAACAGCGGCCGTCTGCGGTGTCTGGCGGAAGATTTCCCATGGGGTCTTCTATGGTGCTTTCCGTTGATGTCGTGAGTGAGTGAGTGCATGGCGTAATTCACGTCTTCAGATCCGCAGAAGAGGAATTTCTTTTCGGATTGTTCTTTTTGATTCCTGCTATGTCCTTGAAAAAAGAAACTGTTGCGACGTCTTCGTCTCTTTCAGTTGCGCGTGACGGACCTTTGAATGAGGTGCACAAATATCTTCTGTTCCATCCCCGTCATTGTGGATTCTTAGGTTTCCCGGCGGTCGGGTTCATTTTCTCATAAAATTCAGTGATGGAATTGCCATGCGAGGTTTGGATGAAGCTTTTGTGAGTACTCTGATTGGAGGTCCGCTCAATCTCGTCTTTCAGAATATTACGAAGTAGTTTTTTTTATGTCAAATCACTTAAAAATGTTCTTGTTTCGTTTGCTCTTCATGACATTCACCTCAGCAGGAGAGACTTGTAGTAGGATCCCTTGAAGGGATAAAGGCCTTTATTGTGGTGATGCACAATTGGGAGTGGGGGTGGTGGAGGGGCGAGGGGGCTCATCGGGAACAGCGGGTCTCAACACTCCCTGTCAGAGGGAGCGGGACTAAATTCTTACCCGCTGTTCCTGGAGGATACACAGGAACAGCTACATGTGCATTTGTAAGTATTCTCTATAGAACAGGTTTCTGTATATTGTTGTGCAAGGAAGGGAAATTTCGGCAACTATGGCATCAATTCCAATGAATTAATATATTGCTGGTGTTGATAGTTTCTTGTAAATTAACAAAAAAGTTTGGTGTTGGTGTCTGCTTTTCTTAATGGCTTAAGATCTGTTGGATTGTGTGGCGATCATCATCACTGCAAACTCTTCATATTACTCGCTTCACATCACCACAAATTTTCAATTTGCATTAAGACATGTATGTATAAAACAGGAAATTAGGATGTTAGCGAGTGCGTTTAAATCATCTTCAGTCTTAGCGAGAGCATTTCGTAATCCGCGCATTGAAATATTACGACCTAGCGCACTTTACAAGGAGGGTAATGCCTGTTCGAGTATGTGTGCGCTTTTACATATTATGGCGTTGCGTACTGGGATCCTCGTAGGGAGGGTCAGATTAAAGCGTTGAGCCCACTGCAGAAAAAAGCGGCTAAATTCGGGAGGAGAAACAACTGGGGCAAATGTCAATTGTAAATCGCTATTTCGCGTAGAAAAGCAGCACGACCGTATGCCCTCTTCAAAGCGTACGCAAAGCAACGACTCGAAATAAAATGCAGGAAGCAAAGACCAGATGAAGGAAAATTGAGCTTTGTGAACAGAACCGTTGTTGGCCGGAACAATTTACCTGCAGAGGTGCTAGTGTTTCTTCCCAGCAGCACACGAGCTATACGTTCCAGAGATCTGAAGAACATAAGTATATAGTGCAGTGAAGTGCACTGACCTTCGAAATAAGAGCAGGCCTATGGGCAAAGTGCAGTGCTTATACTTATCGTTAATTATACATTACTGGCTACCGAAGGGACAGGCATAGAAGTAAAATGATGTGAAGAGATTGGTACGGAGTAGAGATGATCACTGTTTATCTACTTTTTATACTTGTCTATTTGTGGTCTCATTTTATTTTATTTCAGTATTTTTGTATTATTTATCTTCTTCAATATTTTTATGTATTGTTTCTTCAATTCTAATTTTTGTTCTTTTACTTATGTTAAATTGCCAGCGAGCTTACCTTCATTTGCGGTTATAAAAGTTGTTATTATTATTATTATTATTATTAATAATAATAATAATAATAATAATAATAATAATAATAATAATATTATTATTAGTTTTAAAATCTGCTTCCGAGAGTAACAACCGAGAAATAAGAGTTGACCTAATTTCATGTGAGTTTTCACCTTCTAACGCCAGCAGAAGAGTTTCCGCGTGCAGAAGTCTTGTGGAACGTGCGCGACGGCCCGAGGGGGGGGAGGTTGTGGAGAGGGGAGGGGAAGGCAGAGGAGTGGAAGCGTGGCCGCCCTCGAGAGGGAAGAGTCGGGTGCTGCCGCGAAATCGCCCCACTGCCGGAGTGGGCGGGCAGATACGTTGGAAGGGATTCCAAACTCGTCCTTCGATAGAAAATAACCTATTCACGTGATTGCTTTCAATCAATTCGTCCATAAAAGGAGACGTTTAAGAAACAAATTGTTTTGTGAAATTTTGGAAAATTGTTAAGCTTTAGTGTGGCAGTTCTCTACTCAAGAAATGTAAAAAGGCAAAATTATTATATGGCCTTCTAGCGCCAAATTAAAAAATGTTTCGATCGAATGTTAGGCGATATATTTTTAGATATAAAATCGGCAGTAAAAAACAGAAGTTGAAAATGTAATTTTAAAAGTTAGAATGTGCAAGTGGCCACGTGCCCCGCGTGGGTGCGATGGAGGAGAGATCGGTGATCGCCGTCACTCGCTCACACTCCCTCTCACTCGCGCTCGCACTCGCTCTCGCCCTCGCTCTCGCACTCGCACTCACGCTCGCTCTTGCTCTAGCGCTCGCTCTCCACTCGCTCTTGCTCTAGCGCTCGCACTGGCACTCGCTCTCGCCCTCGCTCTCGCCCTCGCGCTCGCACTCACGCTCGCACTCACGCTCGCTCATGCTCTAGCTCTTGCACTCACGCTCGCTCTTGCTCTAGCGCCTGCCCTCGTCCTCGCGCTCGCCCCGCTCTGCTCGCACTCGTTTTGGCGCACTCTCTGTCGCAGCCGCTACTTCACCTTCCCCTGCATCCAGAGGATCCCGGCCCTTGCGCTTCTGGGGAGGATGTGGGTTTGGGGGCGAACTACGAACCTTTACGACGCCCCCCGCCCCCCTGCCCATCGCTTTCCCAAAGTCAGTCAACTGGGTGCACAGCCAAACAGATTGCTGGCGTGCTTTTCGCAAATGTGGCCAAGATACGTAAAACGACGGTGCAGGAGGGGGATGAGGCGTTTTTCAAAATCGTATTTATGAAGAAAATGTTACGGATTAACATATCAGATGTATAGAATTGTTTTTAAATATTTATTTCATATTCTCAGAATTGAAAATGTCTAAAATGTCTTTTTTTAAAAATTTTGCTTGAATTTGAAATAGTACAGGATATCAATATCATATGTACAGGATATCAATATTGAAATATTTGTTGGTGAATGTCTTATGTAAAAGTTGGCAGAATAAATTTGTAACAGTTTTGTCGTTCCAATACCAATTAGAGAATCGCCATGAATTAAAAATATTAGCTGTGCTTGTGATTCAAGTGTATTATCACGGTCAGCTGTGATCTAAATTAACAATCATTAAAATAACGAACGTGTTAACGTATAACGTATTTTCATTTAAACGTTGTTTATGTGAGGTCCGCATGGGCGCAGGGGTGTGTGTGTGTGGGGGGGGTAGCGGGTGTGTACTCGTGTCTCATCTTCCCTGCGCCTGCCAGGGGACGCGTGAAACAGAATATGGAGCGGCGTCGTGCGAGCGGTTGAAAATTCTGTGGGGGCGGTTGCTCGCTCGCCCTGTTAAAGAGCGGCTGATCTTATCTCCCCCTCCCCCTCCCCTCCCCCGCGCCCGCCCCCTCGCGCTGTGCGCTGCGGAGCGGGCAGGCTTTGTTTGGAGCACGAGGGGAAGAGGGAGGGGGTGGCTGCCTACTGCGCATGCGCCGCCGTAAAGCCCGATTCAAAGGGCAAACCAGGCGCAGATAAGAGGGCGGTGGTTGCAGCCGCCACGGCGGCGATGGACTTCACGGCCAAAAGTACTATTAATTTAATCCTTGATTTAACGCGGTCATTCAGAGAGGAAAAATTGTTAGTTCACTCCTTGACGGTATATTGTTGCTTGACTATGCTGCGGGTTTTACAGAGCTGTCTCTCAATTCCACTCGAGGCTCGTCACCACGGTGGTATTATAGCATGGTTTTTCGCGTCTTTCTTGATAGAGCCGCTTCATCTGCAGCACTGCTTGATACGGTCGCGACACCTAGCGGCACGACCGAGAAAGACGCGAAAAACCGTGCCATCATCCTGTCGTAGAGACGAGCCTTGAGTAGAATTGAGAGGCAGCTGTGTAAAAACCGCAGTATAGTTGATATTGAAGTCAACAGGTATGGCTCTTTGGAAAATGTTGAAGCTTCTGCGTTGTAATTTTCATGAAAACCCTATACCACATGAAGGACACAGGCTTCATATTGTTTCTATTTAATATCCACTTATATAAAACATCTGTTTCAAACGCTAATGTAAGTTGTTCTTACGAAACCAATGATGTAGCTTACAAAATATTTCAAAAATAAACTCATATTGTTTTCAATTCAATTGGCGCACCTTCAGATAGGTTTGCAAGCATATTGAAAAACATTATTACGTTTTTTTTTCATGAAAAAAAAATTCTCATTGTATATTTAAAGTACCAAGGACTTTCGCTTAGAAAGGATTTTGACCTTTGTGTCCAATTTTACTGAAATAATTTTAATCAAAGGTACTAGTTAACCCTACGTGTGTACTTTGACTTTATTAAATGGTTTTGTAGTTTTAACATTAAATATTAATATCTTTAAAATTAATGATCGCCTATCTGGCTCATTTGGTTGCCTGTTGTTTCGTTGTGAGAGTTGCTATCGATCCATAGAAAGCGGTCGTCCTTTCGTCGTCTGCTGTGAATAAAAGACTTTAGTTAGCGACGAAAAAAAATTTTTGTTTTTAGTTCGAAGATGAATGAGAGTTAAAGCAAAGATCTGTTAGCGAATATAAACGCGATGTTCAGTTTTCGTCCCAGAGCGTCCTAGCATGGAATAAGTGTTTAGTTAGGTAACTTTAGCACCTCCTGCAATTTTTGAGCGGTTGAAGTTATTGCAATGCAATTTTCATAGAAGTGGGTGAAGGAATGGGGCTAATTGACACATGTATTCATTTCTGTTTTATCACTTGTATTTTAGGAGATATTGAGGTAACTTTGTTTTTTCAAATAGAACTATAGATATTTATTTCGTCTACCATGACGAGCGTCAAAGGCGAATCCAATGTCATACACATTTCTTTACGTTAGAGAAGCATGTTTTAGTAATTTTGATTTTTTGTGGTCAGCTTTCCTTGCCCTGGCGCCGTTAGCAGGGGGTGCGCTGCGTGACATTGTGTGGCGGACTGTTATCCGTTCGAAATATCTGTTAAACACGAGTGGTAAAAAATGAAGTTTGAGATTTTTGTTTCATTTATGAGTAAAGTTTGTTCTAAAAAATCCGCTGTTTAAGGGGAGAAGGTCAAGAAAAAGTAGGGGAAATTTGCGCCATAACATTTTCTTCTCCTGAACATACTGTTATATTATTTATTCATGTTTTACTACGTTTTACTTCCTAAAAAGTATTTCATGGAACTATGGAGTAGTCAGGGCATTTACAAAGTGAACGTAAACCTTGGAGAAATGTAGAATGGGAAAATAATTTTTTTAGATATTTGTGAAGTTTGAGACACGGTTTATAATTCATGGCTGCGCTGTAATTTACGTCTAGCGAGTTTTCTTTGTTTGTTCTAAACAAAACGCCTATTGCATTACATAAGAATAGAAATAATTGCATTGTTGTAGTTTTATTGTGGTAATTAATTGTATAAAAGTAATTGTATTGAATAAGAATAGAAGTAAAGTATTGTTGTGTAAATAAAACGCCTAGTGTAGTGATGAAATAATTGGGAATGTTTGTTGAAAGAAATACTAAATTCATCCTCCAACGCATTGTCAAACATCGTGCAAGGAAGTGCGAAAAAATCTCCTTAAACAAAAACAGAAGAAGAATCAGGAATTTAAAAGCAAAGGAAATAATTAGAAGACCTGAATGAAAGAGAACATGCAAAATTTAGCACCAAAACATTGAAGTCAATTTACTCAAATTGTTTTTCTTTTAACTATCGGAACATTTATTTCCGTGAAAAATAATAGTACATGCTTAATTGTTTATGGAATTATCTTCAATGTTTGTAAGGTCATAATAAGCAACAAAACTACCAACAACGTCTGCCATTTATAAATGGATTCTTTAATGTTTTTTCACGTGCAAAACTAGTGCTTGCTTAACTATGTACCTCAGTTCGATTGCTAGTAGGCTAATATATTTTAGCCTGTTGAAAAATTTTTGTGGGATGAATTATTAATGCAATATGGTTTCAAATTATTCAAATGCTTCTCATTGTGTCTGGTCGTGTTAATCGTATGATGTTGATAACATTCTTAAAAATGGAAATAGGTTTTAGGAAAGTAATGTACTTAATGTAGAACTAACAAAAATACTTGACTATCGAAACCTATTCCTGACTGTCGAAAAAAAGCTATGCAGCAGTAGCTGCTATGCAGGCGCTTCGTATGAATATATTGAATTGGACTTTTTCATATTATATATGAGTTTTAGTAGAGCAGAAATTACAATATTTCCATTTTAGGTAGTAACTATTCCCAATAATGCAAGAAATGTGTGTTGTTGTAGCCCTAGTTTTTTTAAAAAGTTCGTTTAATGCAATCCGCAATGCATCGAAGTGTAGGAGGCGGGGGAGGGGACGGAAAGGGGCGGTCGAAGCTGTCAATAACATTACTTCTATTTTACACCAGAGATGCATTGCATTGCTAGTGCTGACTAATTGGTGATTGTGGTAAATACATAGCCTGGCAATCCCGAATTACTTAAGTGTCTTTATTAAAGATAAATTAGTAGTTCATATTTTCGTACAAATTATACGAAACACACTGTAATGGAGAATATGTTCATTAATTGTTTGTATTTTTTAAGTGCGGAGTCTATTTTATGTACTTTATATTTCACCTGTGTAATTGCTGACGTATTGGAAATCACATGCAAGAGAGGACGTTCGTTCCGTTTCATTTCAAATGTTTTGCAGTAATCCCCTGCAAATTATATTACTTGTTGTTCAGCTTGTCTAATATGTCGACGTGTCTTAAACAGTGCAAAATGGAAATTAAGTGTTACTGAGTTACCTCATGCTCATTGCAGTAAATTGCGAGGCAGTAGACATAGGAAGTGTTCTTCCAATGCAATTTATTTGTTTTATGAATTACCTATTTCTTACCTAAAGGAATGCCGTGAAATTCTTCGTGTTTCTTTAAGAGAACACGAATCATGTGTATTTAATGCATTGTCCTTCCTGACCTATAGTACAAATCAATCTTATCATGAAACAATGTCCAGGCATTTGGACACTCACAATGCAGCATAATCTCCTTAGCGACTATAGTTCGTGTAATTTTTAAACAGAAACTGCCTTGGGAACTCCGCTCAGGGCCTTTAGTCTTTTCAAGATTGCTCAAGTCTTTTCAAGACTCGCAGGCAGACTTGGAATATATGAGCTGCGTGCTTCCGCCCTAAAAGCGGCTTTGCCCTGGAGATTTGTCGCCCCTTCCCCGCCCCTCCCCTCTACCCCCTCCACCTGCCCCGCCCCGCTTGCTCTCACAGCGCCGTTATCGAAGAGGTCGTGCTTTAGCCAGTGCTGGTGCCGTTGTAGGTAAAAGATCACCCGCTAAATCATTGCGATTGCATCAATGCGTTGCAGCTCATTGTGTGTCAACAGAAAACTCTACATACTCCACAGAAAATCTATCCCTCCGAATATTGACCTTCAGAACATATTTGTCAATACTAATGAAATGGGGAAGGTTTACTGAATTTTTTCCAACAATACACTTACTTTTCACTGTGAATATAGTGTTAAAGTGCTTCTTAAAATTTGTACATTTTGTGATGTACTAAGAAAAGAAATCTTACTGTCCACATTATTTTAAGAACAAAATACATCACTTATGTTTAAAATCACTGACATTTTTTGTTAAGGGACACGTGTGCCAGATGGACGCATTTACAAACACTGAATCTTGGAACTTAAAAACACTAGCCACTATAATCTCGCACGTACATGCTTCCTCGCGCGAGACAAACTATCGACTGCTTTCGATAAGTCCATTGCAACTCGGACGACTAAACACTTAACGCAATAATGACGACATATGTAACGACGTAACCGTTCATTCGATTAGTTTTAAGATATTAAAATGTAACGTTTATTCTGTAACATTTGTGAAAAGCAAGAGGTAACACATCTCGAACCACTACTTTATTTTCTCTTTCTTTGTTGGCGTCTGAAAATAGCCAAAGTTTAATAAAACACAAATATTAGCTAAGACCTGAGGGTGGAGCACAGTTTGAATTTGCTGCAGATTCGGGACTCCTCTCACCAATCACCAATTTAATGGTCATGGCTTTAGACGCGGAGGCTACCAAAACGCTTCCACGCGAAAACACAGCCGAACCAGGTTGACTTCTGCTCTCACTCTCGTAGTACCGTCGACTCCGGTTATAGTGAACTTTTTGAGACTAGCATGTTTAGTTCACTATATCAGAGGTTCACTATATCCGATGATGTCTAAATTAAATAGAATTTCTCCTCAATGATTGATTTTATTAAAAACCTTAATAGCACGAACTGAAGATTTCAATATCTTTGTTTGTTTGTAAAAAATCAATTATTTTGAATTGTTTGCTTCGTACATTTTTTATTAGATCCTTCTCCAGAGTTTGTGCTCATTGTTCTGTGTCTCTAAGTATAGCAATGCAGTCATGGCACCTTTCAATGCCTCTTCCACTGTTGGTCGCACTTTGCGAAGGTCCCTTTAATCACCTAATGACATAAGATATCCAATTAATTTCCAGGACTTATTTCCTAAGTTCACTATAGGTGGTTCAGGTTCACTATAACCGAGTCTTCTTATGTCTATTTCTAATGTAAATAAAACTAGACCAGTGACTTAAGTTCACTATAACCGAGGGTTTTCTATATTCGAGTTCACTATAACCGGTCGACTGTATTTTCTAGTTAGCGGCGTGGAGATTCTGCCTCCGACCTTGAGTCTTTGCGGCGCATACTTACCAGCCATTATTGTACGAAAAATTGCATTAAAAACTCTTTTATTTACAATACACACTCGCGAACATGTAAACATAAGATTAGCTCAGGTACCCGAGACATAACGATTTCTTATCCTAAACGCGCTACGATCGATCAGAAATTGGTGGCCAATAATCAGTTGTAATAATCAGCCACATTATACCTATCAATCGCTAGTCTATATTGCTGTAGACCTCAATCGACCCCTTGATCATAGTTGATTCAAAATTTCATCGGTCCCAGGTGTCGATTCCAAACCAATTGAGAACCCCTGTTCTAAATACGAGTAGTGCATTCAAAAATGTTTGTTTCTGCGGATGGAAACGAATAAAATCGAGGAATTAATGAATTGACGGATTTGAGCTTCTGTGTCGCACGCGGCCGTGTGATCAGAACTTTAGTAGGCCATCCGGCCGTCAGAATTGTAGTGCTCTTTCTGTTCATAAATGGCGGTAATGATCTACGAAGTCCGCAATAGTTGTACGAATTTTAAAAATTCGCACGAAGGTTCATGTGCACACACTGGCCGTGACGAAACAAAAATGAAAGATCTACACTACCTCCTTTCTCTCCTCAATTACAGGTACGTAACATTCTGATACCGCCATTTCTGTTCTCCTTAATACATCTCAAGCTTCACTTATAAATATTATTAAACATTCGGTAATAAAACTAATTCTTTTCAATCTAGAATCATGAACACAAAATCGACCGTTAAATCGGTTTCATATGGCCATAAATATCTCTAAACAAAGAGCAGGAATTCTCAGAATTTCAAACTGCTGAGTCGTGGAACGGAGTTGGCTAAATATTGCAATCTGAAATCTCGTTAAAGAGTCTTTCAAATAAAGCGAGGCAAATTCGAATTGGCAAATTTCGAAGATTGACAAAATGACGCTAATGAACTCATATTGTTTAAAAAAATGTACATAGCATTCAATTTTATAAAGAACTGATTTTTTAGAAGAGATTTCATGTAACAAAAATGTCTCTATTATCAATCTTGTACTTTTGCAATTTTAATAAGCGCAAAACAAAAGTCGTTCAGGTCTGAAGGTTGTGGGTATCGCGTGAGCACCGAAGCAGCGGAGCTCTTCTGGAAATTCCTCGTTCCCCTGTCGTTGGTTGATGCGGAGGCCCCTCCTGTCGCTTGAGCCACCAGCGCCCACCACCACGTCCAACCTCCCCCCCTCCCCCTCCCGCCTCCCGAAGGAAAGGGGGGTGCGATCCACACGAGGCCCGACCGATCCCTCACGTCCAGCGCCCCCCCCCCCCGCCGGGCTTCCACTGCCTGGAGAACGAGAGGCGCGTCACGGGTCAAGTGATTTCGGCAAAACCAGGCCCCGGCTCAGCAAAAGGCTGCTCGAAATGGTTTCACGAACGGCAGCTCGCACACCGCTCAAGAACACCACGTAAAATTCTCTCCTTTAACACTATTGTTTTTTAACGACAGTAGTCTTAAGAAATACTGCTATAACAGTGTAGTGAGTAAAACAGTTCTACAACGCAAAATATAAATAAAAAATAATTAACGGCGGGCGCTCCTTCCTTGGACCATTGTTGTCACATGTCTCAGCTTTGTCGTAAGCAGTGATGCATTGAGTTTGATAATTCAGTTGCAATGCGCGATGTGACAACACGCGGAATAGCCCAATTCAGTATTTGCATTTTTCCCCAAAATCGAAACCTTTTCATTGCGTCACCCGCCTTCACCCAGTCTGCCCTCGCCCAGTCCTGCCCGTCTTCGCCGTGTCTGCCCTCGCCCACCTTCGCCTTGCCTGCCCTCGCCCGGCCTCGCCCGCCTTCACCCTGTCTGCCCTTGCCCAGCCCCACCCGCCTTCACCCTGTCTGCCCTTGCCCAGCCTCGCCCGCATTCGTCCTGTCTGCTCTTGCCCAGCCCCACCCGCATTCGCCCTATCTGCCCTCGCCCAGCCCCGCTGAGGCCCCGTTGGAATAGGTTGGATGGATGTCGTGCGTTTTGCATTCGGGCGAAGGGCGATTGGGTGGGCGGCGTTTCGCCCTCCGTCGCGTCTTGTTGCGCGCGCGTGCAGGCGCCAGCGCTGCAGCCAAGGCAACTCTCGAGGGTCTCCGGCGGCGGCGCGGCGGTCGGGGCATAAATCTCGCGGGGGCTAATCTGGGCTGTGCGCGGCGGTTTTCGCCTGGCGCGGGGGCGGGTCCAGGGCCCTGGCCGTGCGGGCGAAGCACAAGGGCAGAAGACGTTTCGCCAAGGACACTCGAGGAGGGTTGGAAGCCGGCCGGGATAAGGTATTTGGCAATGCGTTTGCCGAGGAGGGGTTGGAGACGGGAGAGGGAGCTCGTTTGCGGTGCCTCGGCCGAGGAGGTGGCTGAAGCGCTTCACTGGCGCCGATGGAGCCAACGGAGTGGAAAATGTCGCAGCCAGCCGATGGGAACACGGTGCAAAAGGGGGGAGGGGCGGGAAGTAAGGTGGACGGGGGGGGAAGGGGGAGATGATATGGAGGGGGGCAGAAGGGGGGGGGGGAGAGCGGGAGTCTGGTATGGACGGGGGCGGGGGGACAGAAGGAACGGGGTGACGGGAGGGACGGAAGGGCCTGCGTTGAGGGAGCACACCTCCCCTCTTATCTGCCCCCTTCCCCTCCTCTTCCTTTTACAGCTTGTGATGCTCCTCTGCGCCAACCTAGAGATTCTGTTCGACTGCCGTGGCGCGATGGAAATAGTTATTTGCTTAAATAGCACACAAAGTGAATCTTTGCTCTACGAATGAATGTTCGGAATTATGAAATCGCTACATCAAGAACTTTTTGTACGAATTGCGAACATTTTTTGGGGAGGAATTGAGTAAAACTCTTAATTATGTGGTCTCCGAGTACCAGAACGTCGACGCCAGTCATGCATATCCCCTCCCCCCGATTATTTGTTTACTTTGAAGAAACCCCTGTTTTTTCACTTTTCTGTACCCCTATCCCAAATCAAGAAGAGCGAACGGAATTGTTCTATACTCGGATGGTGAGCGCCCTCCACGGCCATCGGAAAAAGCACGGAAGACTACCGATCAGAGCAGCCGGCCGCTAGAATTCTCCTCCACACTGCGACTGAATTCCACCTAACTGAAAAGCTCGTGTTGAAAATCCGGCCGATATGAGGAGTGTGACAAATTCAAGGGGCTGTGACATGAGTCATATAGATCGGGAAATATTAATTTTGCCACAAATTCTGTTAACGGTTTAACCAAAAGCATTGCTCACACACGGATGGGAGGACAGACGTTTTGCCGACAATCGATTTTTCCGTATCAATGATGTATCAAACTTCAGACTACACAATATGTTATGCGAAGCAATTTATTATATTCACGAACAAGATTTATCTACTTATTCATTGCCAGTGCGCGGTGATAAAAAGTTTTTCTGTCGAAATTTCCCCCCTTTTCCCACAGCATTACAATACTTGTTCTGTACTGCGTAAGGAATATGGGAGAAATTAAAAAGGAAAACGTGAATGTTCCGTTACCGTCCACAGCAGGAGGCATTTAACGAAGGAGCGCTGGAAGTAGTGTTTGGGCGGAGCGCTGCAAATTGGGTTCTCATCGAGAGGAAAAGCGGAGGCGCTGCCGATGATCGATTGTTGCGAGGCGATTGCTCGATCTCTGACCGCGGAGAGAGGTGGAGGAGCGAGCGGCGCTAATCCGTTCATCTTGATCGATTGGGGGCTTCTCGGGCTCAGCTCAGCTCAGCTCAGCTACTCCCCCCCCCCTCGCCGCTCAATCCCTTGTGTAGGACTGTGGAGATTTAGGCTTCCACTTAACACTCGGCTAGAGGCGATGTTCGGGAGGTGACTCCATGTTTATTATTATTATTATTATTATTATTATTATTATTATTATTATTATTATTAGCGTATTGACAATTTCTGACTACGCTGCACCATTAACGTGTTTAAATATATGAAAATGTGTAAATAATAATATAATAATTAATATTAATGTTATTATTATTCTTGTTGTTGACCTAAGTCTCGGAAATCACCCGGTTTTCTCAGATGTGTGGAGCCAACATTGGCAGACTACATACTTGGTTAGAGCTCATGATAAATACAGCACAGTGCAAACTATTCCACGTGCTTCAAAGATGACAGATTTTTAAGATTTAAGGATTATTGCATTGAGGTTTAAATGTAATTTTCGTATTTAGTTGTTCAGGATGTTGTTCAGGATAATAAATGGTATAAGTTCAACAGAATTGGGACGGTGTATTTCTCTGTATTCTATGGCAAAGGAGATATTTGGTGACCTGTCTCATCAATGTTGTGGTCTGGTGGATGCGTGATATTTATGCGCTTGCACTGGTGAGGCCTCTCAGCGCGGGGTGTGTGAGGTCGTTGCTCCTCGCTTCGCGGCCGAGGCGCGCAGCTGTCTCTTCACACCTCTGGGTCTTCTTTATTAGTCAAACTCTTCCACTTCTGAAAGACCTAGGATAGCCACAACTACTATCAGTTCTTCTTTGCCTTCTACTATAATGAGATCTCATGTGTAAAAATTATAAAGACTCTTGCCTGGATCCTGAAACCTTTGTGCATTCTCGTTTTTTGGATTTAGGAACTTCTCAGTCTTGAGATTCCACCTCTGATCATTTGCCTGCAAAGAGCAGATTGTTCCCGAGCAGATAACAGCGCAGGGGGTGTCAGGGCAATTGATATCTTGCTGCATGTACTGAAGAGGTACCAAACTGCACAGCAGTGCTTCGTGAAACTGAAGACCCTCAGAATTTTACCAGTTTGGACTGTCATTCGTGGATGACTTTATGAACTGAGGATCTTTGCATCCGAGGTGGTCATCAGCGCGATCGCTCCGGTTAAAGGAGTTTCTATTAGGCTGCTTAATGGAACATACATAATCGCTTTATTACATTCAGCTATTTGTGTGGTACACTAAAATGTTGTACAGTTACGTGTTGAAAAAAACAACAAACAAACAATAAGAGTTTGAAGGTGGCTGAATTCGTGGTAGGACTGGACGTCAAGCAGGGGAGGGGAGGAGTGGGTGGGTGGTGGGGAAATCCCGTGACGCGGTGCTGGAATCCGCGCCCTCCCCCTTCAGCCTCCGCGCGTTTATTGCCCACGGCGCCGCCCCGATCCTCTTCTCCCCCCTACACTCATCCCTCCCCGCTCCCGCCTAACTTTCTGTGGCCCGCCCCTCCCTGTCCCCCGCCGAGCACCAGCCTGGCCGCTCCCGCTCTTGCCCGCCCTGTCCCGCCCCACGTGTCCTCGCGTGTGCAAAACGAGGACCGAAAGAGCTCTTCACGTGAGTGACGGTCCCACGGCCCTCGCAGCCACTCGAGCTCGTATCAGCAGGATTATGCCTATAGAAAAATAACTGATAGAGAAATTTAAAAATGAAATCTGTTCTTCAACATCAGCTTTCTAAATCATTTTATGTAGAACTTGGTACATAAAGGGTATAACACACTATTTCATGACTACGAATAGAACATAACTCACAATTTCACGAAACTCTACTGTTTTCTGGGGTTAAAAAAAAACAGAAACAGTTCGAGGAATATCCAGCTCTCTTGCAGTCGCTTCCACGAATCATATTCACGAAGACAGTTCAGAGGGAATCCCTCTTGCTACTGTCGACTCTTGGAGCTTAAAAGCAGTTTGCACAAACTATTGATACTCTTAAAATAGGCATACAACTTCGCCTAAACGCCGGTCATATAAACTTTTTTTTAAAACTTAAATACCACTATAGTGGTTTCTTTTCACTTGTAACCTAAATAAAAAAATATTAAAGTATGCCTTTATATGCTCAATAAAACCATTGATCGCCTTTGCAATGCGTTGATACGGGTGTTCCTGTTTCTGTGAAAGACTCAGTGCCGGCGAGACGAAAGCGTGCGTCGCGGTCTGGGTCCACTTGGGCAGACGCTGCACTGCGCATGCGCGCTGGGTTCTCTCGCCTGCCCCCACCCCACCCCTCTCGGCTCGTAAAAACAGGACAGCCGACCCCATGACGTCACCCGCAGCGAGTAACGCGCCCCCGTTTTTACGACACGTGACTATAAATTTGAAGAATAGTCCTGATATACGAGACGCCGTCAGCCCAGGAAAAGGTTTTAAATGTCGTTCGAATTAGTTGGGCCCCGAGAGGAGCTCCTAATGACGGAGGGGTCGGGTGTTAGGGGCTGCGAGAGATCATCATCGGGGCCGTGAGGAAAGATAACGCCCCCTGGCAGTCGCCAACTGGGGGCTGAGATATTTCCCAGATATTCACGCGTAATGAAAATATTCCACTGACCGCGCAGAGCATAGCATGTAACAGTAAAATGAAGTTAACTGAATATTAGTTATATAGCAGAACATTAACTACAGATAAGGACCAATGCTATTTAAATCATCTGCTCGAATTCTCTGGTCTGTGTACTGCAAGTTATTGTCATAGGAAATTTGCATTTTGATCTGAAAAGGGTAGTGAAAACATTTCTTGAACTAAACGGGCAAATCCTGGGTATTATTGAAAATCTTTGAAAACTTTTTCTATTTTTGCTGAGTCGGTAAGAATAAACGCTTAGTTCATTCAATGTATTTCGTTGTATTTCTGTGACTCTAAAACGGATTATATTACAATGTTTAGGTAGGTTTACATTTGTAAGCAATATGAATAGTATTTCGGTTTTGGCTGGATATTATGATGAGACTCACACACACTAGTAATGTTTAAAAGTTTTACCGGATCGTTAACCTGCTCGTCTTGGTTACACATTGTATCAATATGAAACCATTACTCATTGCGACTTGTGCATGTTATTATTCATCCAGGAATTTTGAAGGATTTTTGCATTAACAATATTTATTTGATCATTTTTTGTGCTGAAATTGATCTCTTGAATAACCAAAACATCTTTGTGTTAAGATGTTTGAATGTCCGGATGTATATATATGATTAATAAGTATTGTTTTTCGTCAAATTCGCGAAGAGTTGTCGGTAAAATTAATTATTACTCTAATTGATGCTCAATCTTCTACATCCAGAAAAATCGTTGGGAATACTACCCTTCCGCCCCGCAGGGGGGATTCACGATGGCGGCGGTTGTCGTGGTTTGTGTTGGAGTGTCGTGGACGATAATTCGGACCGTGAGTTTCGCGGCGTCACTCACGTCGTTAGCTTGACGGTGCAGGCAGTGAGTTGGCGATGCTAAGTTCCTGGTAGTCGGCGCCGCCCGGCTACCCACCAGTTGGGCCAATGGCGCGTCGACCTTTAGGCAGGATCGGGTGAAGGATGCTTTTCGGAGTACTCTGGATCCTACATATAGAAATCCAACGGGAAAACTGACACCACCCGTCAGGTTGCCCAGGTTCCGGCGGTACCCACGTCAATAGCTTAAAGGTGTAGGGAGTGGGGAGACGGGATAGGGGCTCCTAGCCGCCCGGACCTTAGTTCGGGTGGCCCACAGTTGGGCTCTCGGCTTCGTCGTGGCAGTGGCCCCGATACACTAGAGGGAATTTTTCCCTCCATCTAAACTACGAGTGTAACATGAATTGATGTAATATTTTTATTGAAGTTTTCTCGGCTAATTTTAAGATTTCTTTGTTTAACTATGAAATTGTTCCGTTTTTATCCGGTGCAAACATTCAGAGGATATTGTAATGCGACATACCGTACGATTCGCGGCCTTAAGTAATTCGCTGTAAGGTCTTATCATGTCGTTCTTCGTGCAATGGCTCTCCGAGTAAGCATATGCCAGTTGTGGTCTGATTATTGATTTAAATATTCAATTTCACATTCTATGTTAAGTCTAGAGTGGCTACTTATGGGTATACAATTTTGCATTTTTCACATATGTTTTTTTTTGGGGGGGGGGAGCTGGATAATTTTTTATTAGGGTTCCAGATGTTGTTTCGACTGATCCTCTGTATTCCATTTTAACTTTTTATTTTTAATTTTCATAAGTTAGGGTAATGTAAGTCCCCTTAATGTAAATATTTTGGATAGCTATCTTGTGGTATTTATTTTCATTTGCTATTCATAGTACCTATATATAATATATATAAAAGAACATGTAAACATTTCTGTAGTATTATTCTTCCGTGTGAGATATCTTTGTTTATCGTAAATAGTACTGCATCATGAGCGTAACATATTTGTTTATTCTATATCGGCATAGTCTGCAAGTCATCAGTCAATATCAGTCAGTTGGCTGAATTCTGCTGTTAATAGAATACTGTTTAGTTCTTTCATACCGATACATTATCTACCGCAATTTATTTTTAATTTTTTGATCGGAAGATTGCTAAAACTAGGTTTTTGGATGAAGGTGTAATTCAAACGTAGTGCATTGTGTGATGGGAAGTGGCCCTCATTCATCCTCGTACATCGCTTTTTTTATCGAAACTTATTCCATATGTTCAGCTTACGCGTTTTAGATGAAAGTTCGAACACAAGGAATTGATAATCTGTGAAAGTAACCCTGCATATTTTTTATACTTATTTTTTATTGTTTCAGGTAAGGGACAACCCCATCTGTGTTACTACACGCGAAGTAAGAAAACTTCTACGGTAAGGGCCAAATCCATTCTATATATAGTACGAGGACCTATGTGTGGTAGATGAATTTCACGTACCATTTATGCGGGCCTGTCAAATCGCCCGCACGAGCTACTTGCACGCGTGGGGGACCGGCGCTTCTACGAGCACGGACTTGCTGCTTCCCCTCACTCCGCTCGATTTTCCCTCCAAATTCGCCAAGGAATGTACTACTCGCACAACTTTTCTTGAACGGTGGATTGAGGAAAAACGGGCGAAGTGGGGGTATTAGTTACAAAGTCAGAGTATTTACAGTAATGCCAATCTCTGGAAAATGGAAGTCAAATCTGCTACGTGTGCGGCCAGGTCATCGCTCTGGGTAGGCAACAGCAGGGACACTTGAAAGGAGTTTTAGATGCCTCCCTTGGAGGACGTGGACCTGCCTCAGCCATTTCTTTAGATAATGGTAAAGCTGAACAGAAGTTCTCGACTAAGAAAGCAACTAGCTTTTGTTCCGCGCCAACGAAATTTTAATGCTTGGAATGTTGTCATCAGTGCTCGCTGCGAGTTTTTGCCTTCAACTGTTTATTGCTCAAGGGAGGGAGAAGCAAAGTCATCATTCAAGAAAAGATGTGCGAGTAGGACATGGAGGTGCCCTTACCAACCTCTTGCGTGTGCAGTAAATAAAATCACTCCGTCATATTCGTGGCCCCAAATCAGGTCTGTCCAACCAATACCTTCTGTTGCTACAGGCCTAACAATACGTCATTAGGTGCTTGTGACGGAGTATGTACGCCGACTATGACCACGTACGACAGCCATCTTGCTTTAGAAATAAAGAAGTTCCATCAAAATCGTTCAAGAAAAGTTGCGCGAGTAGTACGCATGTAAGCTGAACCGGCCCTGGGGGTAGAATAGTGGCTACATGCGAAAGTGTGTTTCCGATTTATTATATCAAACAACCGAGATTTGGATTATGTTTATGTATTTTTTAGTATTTATTACTATTTCATGTTTATTCTGTTTTTAAATTCTCCCTTTTACAAACATTTATGCCGATTGACATTAGATGATTACAAAATTTAGAGGGCATGCGGGTGCGTCGAAAATGGTATTTTGGGGTAATTTTTCATTGTATCTCGTATATTGAGGTATTCCTATTTACTTTGTATTTAATTTGTGAAATACCTCACATTTTAACAACTAATTATCTTCGTTGGCGGACTAATACTTCATTTATCACTGTAATAATTAATTTAATAGTCAATCCTAGTTTGCCCTGCTATGCTCATTAGCTCTCTCAGTATTCAACCATAACTATTGTAATTTTACTTTAATTTTGTTCGTGGGAATCGCATATAATACGTTACCTTTTTACTTTTTTATATGTGGACGTGCAACTCTGTACAGAATTGTGATTCCTGGAATTTATGCTAGATTAAACCTGTTATTGAGATGATGGCAACTACTGTAAATTATCAGCCTTTTCATTTCTCTAAGTAAAGAGACTTTAACATTTATTCTGATATTATTACAACTTTATATTGAGCTCATTAACGATATGAATAAATTTTCCTCTGTGTAATATTAAAGATTCCGTACGGTTTTCTGTATCAAGTTCGTAAGCTTACTGTGATGACTTCTCGGATGATTTCTCGGATGCCTTTCAGAAAAATCTTTCAGAAAATTAATTCGTACAGGGATTTAATATTAGAAAATAAACTGAGCTGTGAATGTGTTTTGACACTTTTCAGCACCTCGTAAATCTGAAGTTCGTTGAGGTTTGAATGTCCGTTTAATATTCGTAATGTTTGTTTGTCTTGGTTATAGCAAAAAAATCGGTTGGAATTATATTTTCAGCAGATGTGTCCGTCTCGTAAGATGGCGTCAACCAGTCCTTCGTTATGAATGTCCTCCGTGGGATGTCCTCGTTGATGCCCCTTCGATCGTTATATAGACTCTAGGCCGTGTATTAGGCCGCACTAAATTCGCAATATGGCAGCTTGAAAGATTTCCTGTCGGAATGGCCAACTTATGAAACTATAACTCTGATCAAGTCTCTCGCTTTTGTTTTGTTTGTTGTCTCATTCACAATCCTCGCGCGGTCTCGAGTCTTGTTCACTGTTCAATAATACATGTTTCGTTTTTCGGTAGAATTAAAAAGAGATGTTCATCTATAAACGAATATTAACTCTGTGAATAATTATTAAGTTAATTAAGGATTATCATTATCAACTATTGCGACCTTAAGAAGTTTTAAAAAGTGTCAAGTGCAAATGAAAAATACAACCTCAAAAGTTATCTGCGGTCATACTTCTATGTTATTAATGCTTTTGAGATGTGTGTCAACAGTTTCTTCACGTGTTGAAGTGGTAGTAATGAGTTTCATTGAACGCAAATAAATACCACAATTATTGAAGTTAATTAACGTGATATACATGGTAGTTTTTAAGTGATCTAATGAATTGTTCCTAACAGTCCAGTTATGTCAATATCAATGCAAATGCATCCATTTAATTTATCAGTTCAATTCTTCATTAGCTTCTAAAAGTAAGTTCTAAAAAAATAATGAAAAGCATCATTAGTGTAAGTAAGTTTTCAATAACTTATCCATTCTTACCAGAGACAGTCTTTGAATACGTGTTACCTCCAAAGGTTCAATATTAAGTATAGACCCAGCTGTTGTTGGGCTATCCTTTATTTTCCAGTTATAATTAAAATGAATTCATAAAAAATAATAATAAATATAATATAATTAATTTAAAACAAGAATACTAAAGGGACATTTAACAACAACAAATAATGAACTACTATAACTATTTCAATTAACTTTATTATTATTTCTAAAGAAAACAATAGGAAAATAATAAATAAAACTAAAAAACGCCTAGTACTACTAAATACATAAATTGAACGATAAAACCCAAAGAACGAAGAGCACCAAAACACAAAATGCAAATCTTTAGCAACACTTGTACACTAACACAACTTCACTTGGATGGCTTTGAATGTTGGCGGAATCTACGGAAGTAGTCATTGTTTCATTGCAAACTTAAATTTTAAGAGTCCCTACCGCTTGAAGGTAATATATACAGGGTATTTGTGTGACGGCTGGCAACAACGTTTGCCAACATAAAACGAAATGAAACTACCCTAAATCGAGTATAAATGTATGTTCTCATCCGACAGTGACATTTTTCAAAAGTTGTCCCGTTAGTTCGGCTTTTTAGCTGGCCAGCAGTCTATTGTAACAGCGGGGAAAGTTTACGAATGTCCCCAGAAAGCCCGGAATTTTTTACTTGTTGATCGGTTGTCCTGACTACGCGTATTCTTTGACTTTCCACGTTCTAACGTATTCAATACTCTCATATAATTCTATAAATTTACTTAATATAATTCGTGAACGCGACTTGCCTTGCCTGTGCTTCGGATGAAGCACCATATCGTCACTATCTATCTGGTGAAAATCATGCCCATCTACGGCTCTATTGGAACATAATTTCCTTCGAAACTGAGTTTATTTTCATTTAAATTACAAGTTATAATTTATACTGCAAGTTAAACTGATACCCTTGAACTCTAACTTGTGCAATACAAAAATACCCTAGTTAATAGTAAGTTCCCGCTTCCTTATTATTAAGTTATTACCCAGCCTTGATTTAAATAATATTCGTACCGTCCTGTTCTGTTCCTGACGAGAGAGAGATCATTTCGACCTTCATGCAGAACCCCGACTTTCAAAGTCGCCTTTCCATTTTCTGCATATCATGTCATGCTTCGCGAAAGAACAGCACTCCGACATCAAGCCCGGCATTTTATACTTGTTGATCGGTTGTCCTGACAACGCGTATTCTTTGACTTGACTTTTGATAAAACGAGAGCCTGAAATGTTGTCTTTTAAAGTTTCTCGTAAACTCAAAAGTTTTCTGTGAAAATGGGTTCAAATTTCCGCATTATCAGAAACGCTCAAATGTCATTAATTCGAAATTTTGAGCTCTGTTTTCGAAAACTTTTATTGAAAGACATTTAAAACACTTCTACTCACAAATGAAATAATGGAAACAAATTGCTAGAAATGTACATACTAACGGCGCAAGAGATCTTTAAAAAAAAATACATTTGCGTAATTTTTAAAAAAAACAAAAGAACCCAGCAAAATAAATTTTATCTCCTCTTTAAAAAAATGTATTTACCACTATCCGAAGAAATTATTTGAACAAAAAGTGAAACAGCCAGCCCGGTGGCCGAGATCGCTAAGGCAGTAGTGTCGTAGTGATTTCGAACCGAAGGGTCGTGGTTTCGAGTCCCACCTCGGGTATGGTTGTATTTGTGTTCGTCCTTTCAACCCTTACCATCACCATTTCATCTACGTGCATGGTTACCATACCGATAATAGTGGTCGCTTATGATCTAGCTGTTGATGCAACTTTATATATTTTTTTATAAGAATGGAACCGTTTTTGAGAAAATGGTATTAGAGCGTTTCTGAAAATGCGGATATTTCCCTTAGAACATCCGTCAAAGACAACGAATAAATATGCAATTTGTCGTCAATTTCCACCTGGCCTCTGCCTATCTCCTCCTCCTCTCCTTGCTCAGCCGGGGGTGGGGGTGGGGGGCAGCGGCAACAGAGCAGTATTTTCGGAAGCACTTTTCCCAGCCCCCTCCTGATGACGAGGGCCGTTTGGAGGCCTTTCGCAGCCGTTACGGCCTCTGGGTTCCACTTACCGCCTCGCCCATTCGCTGCCCCCACCCCCGGCCAACGCGGCACTCCGGAGGTGTTGACGCCGCAAAACCCTCCGGGTGTAACCGCCGCTAGAACGCTGTTGTTTGGGAAATTATTTCTTTATTTTGGAAATTATGATATTGCTCGCAAGGGCTTGTAAAAATCGTTGGGAGGTTACGTCCGCCAGTGGTAATGCGCGGAACGGAAGGCTTCCGTTGCGGCTGTGGGCGTTGAGCGCGTCGTAGAAAGGGTTGGCGCCAGGAGGTTATTAAACCGCACCCACAGGAGCCGCCACAAGGCACGGAGCACCGGGAGCGGTAGCTCAGAGCATCAACTGATGTCACTGCAGCGCCTCTGACCGGGAGGTCCTAGCTTACACTCCCCACGGCGGCAGGAATTTCGACACTAGCTTTGCAGCTAGGTAGTGGTTAGTGCCAGTACACTAACAAACGGACCATGGACCGCGCGCGATCTTTCCTTCCCATTCCTTGTCTTATCCTCAACCTTTCCTTACACACACTTCCACTTATACGCACTACACTACCACACATGACGGGGCACAGGTCGGGAGCTTAGAGCTGGTCCCGGCTGGGGCAGTGCCCCGCTGGTGGGAGAGTCCTGGTTAGGGGGAAACCCCACTAGCCGACTGTAGGTCGGGTCCAGGTCTCGTTATTCGGCGGGGGAAGTTCACCGAAGCATACTGCGATAAATATACACTACACTTACAGAATTGATAACCTCATCTGCTGATGTGCTCGGAAAACCCTATTATGCAATCAATAAATCCATGGCTCACCTTATTTTCAATGTATCATTGTCGGTATTCACTTTTGTTACGTATCATAGCGATGGAATTATGTACCATTAAGAATGAAGCAATCCAGGTAGCGTAATGGTTAAGAAAATGCCATACGTCTCCTGTTAATATCGTAGCGGTTCCCCCGAAAAACACACATTATGATTCAGTTCTAGAAAAGCGTGTTCATAGATCTACAATATACGCATATAAATCAACAATCGGTATATATAGGGTGTTCGGGGAGGAAACGTCGAAACTTCGAAAGTATGCGAAAATAAGAAAAAATTAACATGGTTTGAAAAGAGCACTCTAATTGTGTAAATTTGGCGCTTCTTTACTTTTGGGTTACTTTTTTCTGAACATTTATATCTTCATTTCTTTTTTTATATGATAAACAATTTATATGTTTCTGGAGTGTTTATATGTTTCCACATTGCACATCTTTGCATAGAAAGTACTTTTTCAAACCAAATTTTGAGTGCATATTGCAGCTCAGCTATTCGGATTATCCAAATGGTTTATTAGACAAAATATGCTTAAAATTGTCTTTATAGCTTATTTGAGAAATTTCGTCGTTTCCCCTCTGGACACCCTATGAGTTACAGCTGACGTCTGAAAACTGCGAATGTTAGAAGTAACCGCTAATTTGCCCATTAGTGAAACACGTTGGATAAAGTTGGATAAATAAGGACGTACAGATATTTACGGTCTCCATGCGATCAATTTCGGCATTAGCCACAGATCGCTGGCAAAAGTAAAGTGATTGTCCGGGTGAGAAGTCTTGTGTGTATTTTGACATATAACTGCTCTGGAAATTATACGTCGCACAGCCTGTGGTATCTTTATGTTTAAAAAGACAAGAGGACGGTGCCCCCTCATCAACTCAGAAATGCTTAGGGAGTTGTCCAAGGTCGTTCACATTGAGGTTAAGTTAGGTTGTTTGGTGTAAATGGAAACCTACGACTGACACAATGCAACTACACATCTTGTCTCTCACTGTTCTTAGAAACTTCTCACCGACAGTCTTGATTCCTGTGTGTCGTGTACTATCGTGTTCCTCGTCACCGTAAGTTCCTTCACGTACCCTTCCCAACTCATGTTGGCTACTCATGTTGGCCAACTCCCTCCGGTTAAAGTCGGATGTAGGGATCAAACGTGTTCATATAGGATATTAATCGATTTTGAATAATATGAATATTACCTGCTAGTTTGAGGAATTGGCAGATTCCATATTTAACATCGTAACATGACATAAGAAACTGAGAAATGAGTGGATTTTAACATAAAAAACTCTGGCTTACGAAAGTATCGAAAATGAGTGTTCGTAATACGTTGTCCCGACCACTTAGTATACCATAAGTATTGAAGCCGGGAGCGGTAGCTCAGTGCATCAACTTATGTCACTGCAGCGCCTCTGACACGGAGGTCCTAGGATTTTCGACACTAGCTTTTCAGCTAGGTCGAATTCAGTCGCTGTCTGGAGGAGAATTCTAGGTAGTTCATCGGTAATGTCCATGGTTGGTAGGAAAATTCATCGGTGGTTTTCCGTGGTTTCTCTTATCAACACCAGGCGAATGCCGGAGCAGTACCCTAACAAACGGGCCACGGACCGCGCGCGATCTATCCTTCCTCCTCCTTGTCCTATCCTCTCCCCTTACACACACACTTACTCCAACATGCACTACATTACCACATATTCCGGGAGACCGGTCGGGAGCTTAGAGCTTGTCCCGGCTGGGGCGGTGCCCCACTGGTGGTAGAGTCCTGGTTAGGGGGAAACCCCACTAGCCGACGGTAGGTCGGCGCCGGATCTCGCTATCCAGTGGGGGAAGATCACCACCATCTCCCGAGAAAGAAAACATGTACTACATACTCTGCGGACGCGCCCGGCATCAGTAACCAACCAACCATAAATATTGAAAAATGTCCTTGAGGTGCATGAAGAGGTGTTGAACCGAACGAGAAAAATGAGCAGTGGCTGCGTTCCCTCGAATGGCGTCTCCTCGCAGTGAGGTGAGCGACTGCCCGCCAGCAGCGCCCCCCTCCGCTTGCGGCCGCCGCTGGAAGTTGGCGCGTGAGCAGATGACAGGCGACGTCCGAGCCTCGAAAGAGTCGTTGCGCGTCACGCGAAGATGCATGTCTGGAAACAAATGACTACACAAAATGCGTCGTATGTCTTTTAAAATGAGAGGTCTGTGTTCGGAATGATGTTGAGAAATTGTTTTCTCACTGGAGAATTAAAATGCTGGCACGCAATAAAGAGAAGGAAAAGGTCGTTTCCTTTTCAACGGAAGCAACACGTTTTCGTGCATCATCAACTTAACTGTTGTTTTTTATAATGGAGTAGCCAGTAAGACATTTTACAAAGGAAATGGAGGAAAAACGGTTGTTTTTGGAAGAGTGTCAATTTATGTACGCAGGAGCAACGAGATATTAAATTAGATGAATGAAGTAACATATTTATTTTATTAAGTGTATGCCCTTTGTGTCAACTTTTCGTTCGTATCAATTACAGTTTTCAAATGCAGTTCATATGAGATAGCATAATGTAACAGATCAAAATATGTAAATGAAGAGGTAAAGTAAACGTGTAGAAATAACCTTACCTTTCTACTACCAAATACTACCTTGTTATATTTCAGTTTTTTTGTATAGCGCTCTCAACATATTTGGCAAGATCAAGCAATGAAAAGGTGATTCTGGTATTAATGACAACAAAGAAAGAGAGTAGAGAATTGATATTTAGTGATAAAAGTTCAAAGGAAATAAATGCATATAACATCAATTTCAAAACCGCACAAGTTATTACCAAAATAGTGACAGAGGACAATTTGCGTGTATTTTTAAACCTACTAAAGAAATTATTCTTATTATTTTATGTATACTGGAACGAGCCCTTCTTTCTACCAGCAAAATTCGTAATTTTACGAATTATTAATTACGTTAGATGCATACTCGTTTGACTCGTTCGTCAGACTCGTTTGGTTTGAATAACACTCGTAATTATTATTTTATGAATAATTTAGTTATTGATTTGAGCGCCAGGAAATAATTACGATTGTAACCCTGATGTTTCCTACCTATCCAAAATGAAGTCGTGCTAAGTTAGTTGGGTTCGGAGTTCATGATTGTTGTTACTTACTCTGAAATCAATTACTCAATCTGCCATCCAGACGGAGTGGCGACGAATCTGAAAATCTTATCAAAATATCTACTACTGGATTGCACGTAACAAATAATGATAATCAGCTTTCTTTCAAAGTAACAAATTGGAATTTAATATAATATGAAATATGATTCTAATAAAAGTTAAACATGAATTGTTACATCGTTAATCCAAATGAAATTACGTTCATGACCAGCTCTCTCTATCTTGAAATAATTATAAATCAACCTTGTTATATTCGTGAGTTAAATTTGCTAGTGTTGCGAATAATGTTGATTCTGCAACTTAGCTTCCTCAGGTTCAATACCACAGGAAGGATTGACTGATGATCTTGAATGAAACACACAAAGAAGTATAACGTCTTTTAATTTCAGACTCAAAGCTCTGTACAGGCCAGGTCTTGGCCGAAAGATGTTAACATTAAGACGTCTGGTGAGCTTATGCGCTCCCTTCCCTTCTCAACCTTGCGTATATATAGGGTATTTTACATTTGGATGTGTTTACAATATGCATCTGGAAGGTTCCTTCGGTATACTATAGATAATGTGATTACACTTCATATGTTTTATCTGGAAGGTTCCTTCAATGGAAAGAATATTGAATCACAACAACTCATGAGTAATCTACGGAAGGTTACTACAGTGGAATTATTTAGTAAACAGATAACAGCGGCTGGCTGTAGAAGCGGCGGTGTCTGGTGGAAGATTTCTCATGGAGTCTTCTGTGGTGCTTTCCGTCGATGGTGGAGTGGGTGCATTACATAATTCGTGGATCTCCGCGCGCTCTTCACTTCTCCATTCGATGGCGCCCCGTAGAATCTTCTCCGTCGTCGCAGCAGAATCTTCCTTCTTCATAAAGTCCTCCGCCTAATGTTCGCGATCAAGTTCAATTTCTACTAGCGATGAATGCAATTGTTAACCTTTTTTGTTATAAACCTGTAGTGTTCTTGAAAAGGTAGTACCTGCATAACGTACGAAACGTCGAAAAATGTATGTTTTTCACAAGATTCATATTTCCTGATATCTACTTGTTGATTGATCCTGTGTGGTCCAAACCTGCATCAAACGAACCATCTATTAATATTAATAATAATAATAATAATAATAATAATAATATGAAATTGATAATAATAATAATAATAATAATAATAGAATATCAATACTACAATAATACAATAATAATACCGTAATGATAATACAAAAATAGTAATACACAATTTAACAAAAAATGATTAGTAAGCAAAAGAAATAAATGCACGTGCGAATCACAGTAACTGAACTATTGCATCAATTTGGGATAAGTTATTGCTTATTATTGTTTTGCACTTCACTGCACCTCAATACACGAAGCTACTTTCCTTGCCCGATCCATTTCACTTCACTTTTCTCTGACAGATTCCCTCACTCAACGTTTCACGAAATTAAATACTATACTGCACTACACTGCACATACCTACAAGTACATTTCTTAATCTAAATAGCAAATATAAACATGATAATATTGTTAATATAAACTAAATTCTATTCGATTTGATCTATTTCTAAACAACTTTACAGTGCGAGGAAAGGTTTCAAAGACTCGAGGGTAAGCTGTTCCAATGCTTTATCGTGTGATTTATGAGAGTTAGTATTTTGTTACGTCTCCTTTGTTTCTTTCGTTCGATTTTGTGAGGACGACCCCGTCTACCAGAGTGGAATTGTTTCTGGATGGTGCTCTGAAAATCACCCCGGTTGCTTTATGTAAACGTTAAATAGAGCGCAAAGCCTGCCATTTTTCTACGCGTTTCTGAAGGTTCCCAAATCAAAAATACGAACGTGTTTATTTAACGAATGAGAATTTTTCTGCCCACCTTTGAACTTTACCCATACTGTGTATTTGTCACTTTCCTGGGGTCCAGCAAGCTTCTCCGTATTCGTAAATAGAGAGCGCATAGGAGACGTGTAAAATAGTAATTAATGTAAATATGGTATTTAATTATGACATGCAATTTATATCTCTTCTAATAGAAGTGCAACGTAAATACCAACAAGATTATCATTCTGCACCAAATGTGAAACATTTTTTAGTAAAAAAAAACAACACGCTGCTAGCATGAAGATAACGGCTGTTGGAACGCAAGTTGCAAGGCAATAAAATGCGAATATGGTAATTTTATATCGTATCGGGGTCATAAATGTGCGTATGGACAGTGCGGTAGCCTATAATGAAGAATCTGATTCTTTAATAACTGCAAAAGTACATTAGTATTTTATAGCACGTTGTAAATATCGGTCTTGTGTACTACTGTAGTTCTTCCCGCATTTTTGAATACTAAATGAGCGATTGATCGGTTTGGATCTACCATGAGTCAACTCCTCTTCAATCTTTAATTAACATCTAGCTATGCTTATAAAGTATTACTTTTAATATGTAGAATATGCTTAGGATTTTGCAATACTTAGACAAAATTTGACTGAAGTCACTACATTTGGATTTTGATAAAACATCTGGGAAAATAGTTGGTCATTTTTGGACGAAATGAATCCCGGAATGTTTATTCCAGTGATATACAGAACGAATAAAAATGGTTTTTTCGCTTTCAGTTGGTGTGTTCGTTTCTGGCATAAATTATGTGATTTGGAAGATTTGTCGTAACAAATGAGTTTGATAATTTAATCAAGGTTTTTTATTACTGGGATTGTGTCATATTAAATGACGGACGTGACCAGTGTTAAAGAAGAGCAGATATTAAGTAGTTGCATTAATTTTCATGAACTTTATGAAAACATTTCAAGTTTTAGTAAAATTCGAAAAGGTATAAAATACACTATAAAAAGTAATTGATAATAATATGTGCATATGCATTTTGACTCCCATATAATGGTTGTAGTAATTTTATCTTGTGAAGCTGTGAAATAATGTATAGGAGATTCGGAGGAGCAGATGTAATAGGCATCGTGATGTAATAGTACTAACGTGTGTTGTGGCATGGATTGATTGATTGTTAGTGATTCCGGGCCCGTCAACGCCTTTGATCATTAGTCCCGTAAGTGTAGTGCATGCTTTTCTCTCGGGAGATGGCAGTGATCTTCTCCCGCAGGATGGCGGGATCCCGTGCCGACCTACCGTCGGCCAGTGGGGTTTTCCCCCTAAACAGGACTCTCCCACCAGCGCGGCACCGCCCCAGCCGGGACAAGCTCTAAACTCCCGACCGGTCTCCCGGAACATGTGGTAGTGTAGTGTATGTTAGTGAAAGTGTGTGTGTGTAAGGGGGAAAAGATAGGACAAGGAAGAGGAAGGAAAGATCACGTACGGTTCGTGACCCTTTTGTTAGGGTACTGCTCCGGCAATCGCCTTGTTTTGTTGAGAGAAACCACGCAAAACTACCGATTAGAGCAGCCGGTCGCTAGAATTCTCCTCCAAACAGCACCTGAGTTCGACCTATCTATTTAGTGACGAAAATCGTGTCTCCAACGGAACCTGCCGGTCAAAGGCACTGCGGTGACATCATTTGATGCACTGAGCCACCGCTTCCGATTTCCCTGCTCATCCCACACCTCTCCTCACCCCCCGAGGGTCTCTCTCAAAACCCATCGTTTCAGCGCCTCGTAACTCCCGCTTACCCGCCCCCGCCCCATGCGCCGCCGGCCCTAACTCTAACTTCGCCCAGCGGATTACTGCGTCGCGGGGCGAGCGGCCTCCCCGAACGAAATACCGTAAACATTTTCGCGAAGCAGCGTAAATAAGGCCCGCAGCGCCAGCGTTCGAATCGGGAAAAAAAGTGCACGCGCAACAGCCCTTTTAATGAAAGAGGAACAAACGATCGTTTAGGCGGCGACCAGGCGCACGAAAGAATGACCCGCAGACCATTAACGACTGCGCGTCTCTGATAGATATTTCGCGCGACACTATAATTATTACCTCGTATATTTCATCAACACGAGAGCACGAAAGGATAATCCATAAATTTATTATTATAGCCCGGTCCGTGCGTTGCCGTTATATCGACACGCGTTTGCCAGAGAGAGATGCGGCGCGACGCGAAACGCGGAATGCGTTGGTTTTAACGCGGCGTTGCCACGTCGCCGCCGGGGGCGAGTAAACCTGTCGCAACGGAATGACCGGGATAAAGCGCAGCTAATGCCGTGGCGACATCCAGCTGAAACGATCCACTTGTCGCCGCTGGCGGCCCACGCCAGGCGCCGCTGCTCTCCGCGCCCGTCACACCCTCAATAGGCTGCTTGTCATGTGATGACCTAACACTTCTCCAAAAATAATCTATGAAATGCTCTTGAAATGTTTTCAAAGTGCCCTAAAAGGAAAGAAAAATGACGTAAAAAATGTGATCAAAACCAGTTCGGATTCACCGGTAGCGGTAGCTCAGGGCATCAACTGATGTCTCTGCAGCGCCTCTGATCGGGAGGTCCTAGGTTCCCACTCCCCACGGCGGCAGGATTTTAGACACTAGCTTTTCACCTAGGTCCAATTCAGTCGCTGTCTGGAGGAGAATTCTAGCGGCCGGCTGCTCTGATCGGTAGTTTTCCGTGGTTTCTCCGATCAACACCAGGCGAATGCCGGAGCAGTACCCTACCAAACGGGCCACGGACCGCGGACCGCGCGCGACCTGTCCTTCCTCTTCCTTGTCCTATCCTCTCCTCTTACATACACACTTACACTAACATGCACCACACTATCAAATATTCCAGGAGACCGGTCGGGAGCTTAGAGCTTGTCCCGGCTGGGGCGGTGCCCCGCTGGTGGGAGAGTCCTGGTTAGGAGGAAACCCCACTAGCCGACGGTAGGTCGGCGCCGGATCTCGCCATCCAGTCGGGGAAGATCACCGCCATATCCCGAGAAAGAAAAAAAGCATACACTACACGAACGGGACTAATGACCAGAGCAGTTGACGCGCCCGGAACCACGAAAAAATCAATCAAACAACCAGTTCGGATTCACATCTCAAGCTGTCGGATTTGGTACTGATGTAGTCCAGGCGTCTTCCATTCGTTCGGGTGAACTCAGGTTTGAAACGTTTGGTTTGGACTGCTCTTTACCAGCAAACCTCTGTCTTTAATTATTCGTAAATCCGCTGAACCGCCAATGGCGCTGACAGGCGTCTCAGGAACCTTAGATTACTTACTCACAATGGCTGACGTTACAACTTCTGAGCTAGTCCCATTTTTCGGCAAACTGCATATTTTCGAAAATTGCCTAACATCGCAAAAGTACAAACTTGAAGATAGAGAATTTTGTCCTAAATGAAATATATTATGAAGAAATAGACGATTGTCATGCACACTTAGAAATAACGGTTAGTTTTCGCGAAATTTCTCCTTGAAATTAATGTAAATTATTTTAAAAAATCCCAGAAACCTGTCCATATTTTTTCTTTAATTTTTTTTCAAGGATAGAACAAGGAAAGCTTAAAAGGATGACGCAACTGTCATATATGTTGAACTCTCAATTTTGTAATATTATTTATTGTACTTGTTCGACATACAAATATCTTCCAAGGGTGTATACAATTTCAATATTTTCACAATTCCGTAAACTATAACAATTAACATTGATATAAAATTCCTAAAGTTGCCCAGGAAGGGTCCCACACAGTTACTTACTTAGAATTAATATTTTTCTTTTAGTTTCAATTTCATACTGCTATTTAAGGTTGAGAGAGATCTTCGAATGAATATCGAGTCTTAATGCGGGAAAAATTGTTACATGATTTGCCTAATTTAAATTCATTAGTTGCTGAACAAGATGGAAGAGAAAAATAAATACGATTTCATAATTTTGAAATATACGAATCTATTGCTAGTTCACTTAATATTTGGTCGTTACGAATAAAGTTTTTAATATTTGTCGTAAAATCTTATTTTGTATATTTTGCAGTTGTTGAACTTCTTATATTGAACTCTCTGAAGTAAGAAAATTTAAAATGTAGAAATAATGCGAGAAAGTATATTCTGTTGTTGCACCACTAGTTTCTCCCTCATTCCACCTATCTTTACTATTATGATTTGTCTTCCAAACGTGTTATTTTTCCTCCCGGATTTATGTGTCCATTCGTTTTCGTGTTTACGGAAGTAATGCCGCTCTCGGGTGTTGTCACTGATGATAGCGATGATGGCGTTTTAACGATGATGGTTCGCTGACTTGGATAAACCCGCGTGTAGATTGAGGTGGGATGTGTATCCAAATGGATGCGTGACTTCACCTTAGTCTGATGCGTAGTTGCCCTTCAGATTCTCCCCCTCCCCCGTTGTGTCAGAACTTAAGCGTCCACATTAACTCGTGCATGTGGAGCCAAATCATTGAGTTTCTCGAAAAATCTTTTTACCCTACTATCATTAAAAGGACGGGATCGGGAGATCCGTTGATTGTTGTTTTTATGCGTTTCAATTGTTTATCGATTTGAATATCATTGACATTTTTTATGATGTGCATTTTAATGAATGACACACTTTAGAACTGGTTGTAATTTGAGCTACCAAAGCTTGTTTGATCGTTGTTACAGATGTAATAGTTTTTGCCATTAAATTCAAATGTTGTTGCTAAATAAATATATATTTTTATGTAAAGAGAGAGAAATTGTAGAATTTTTTTGTTTAAATGCTTGCGAAGATCCACATAAGTAAGTCCTAATGCGCCCAGAAATTTAAAGAAAACTTACGTACACGCAGTACGACATCCTAAGTACGTGTAGTACTACATCTCAATGAGCGCAGAAGACGAAACAAAACAATGCGGCCTTCGGCAATGGGAGAGGCGTCTATGGTTTCATTAGAGGAACTCCGGAAGAATCGAAAAACAATGGAACAGTTTCGATTTTGACTGAAAATTAGTGGTCCCCAAGGAGCGGCTCCATATCATAGTACAACTATATGAACCTGCAATCAGGTCTTGGTGTTTTGAACCAGTACATTTTTTCGCGGAGACCCGCACTCCAAGTTAATTCGCATTTACATCTAGACCATACTGTCGCCCTGACGTACTCACTTGAGTTGACGATTAAAACTTGTCTCTCCAATTATTTCCAACACGCAGGTTTCGAAAATTCAGAGTTCTAGGAAAATGAGACCTACATTTCTTGTTTTATACGTGGAAACAAATTGAAGAAAATATTTTGATAGGTTTTTGAGAAAATACTGTCTTTATAAAATGAATTCATTTCTAGTCGAAATTACGCAATAAATACTCTTTTAAAAAAATTGTACATAACATTTTTTAAAGAGCTAAGTACGTAGAACAGGGTTTTTTTAAGACAAAAATCTCTATCTTCAATATTGTGAATTTGAAATGTTTCCAGGTATTGAGTGCTTGCAACGAGATCCTAACATTTGTTTGTGCTGACAACAAAATTGTTATATTCCTGAAACAAGAATCGTTGTCGCTGGCGAGGTTAACAGATATCGACTTAATCGACCCGAGATTGACTTATATCGACACCCGGTGGCGCAAATTTCTCCTTACTCCTCTCCCAAAACTGCCAATAACTATTTCGTAGCCTTAACATTTTCATTTTGTGAATAAGGAGTAACTATTGTTTTAACTGGAGTAACTTTTTTTCGGATGTAAGACCGACGTTTCGGTTATATAACTGAACAATCACAACAGTAAGACCAGTATTGAACACAGCCAACTCCTCGTAGTATACTCAGATTGCAATATCTCTCTCATTCCCTCTCTTCCCCTCCCTCCCTCTGACCTCTTCGCCTGGTGACGACCTTGGAGAGTGGAGCTGGTGCTTGGAGGCGGAGGGCACTAAGGCGGGCGTTGGTGCTGACCACATACTCAATCATCCTCAAAATCTCCTGCTTCTTCGCGAGAGCTTTCGCTAGGTCCTTGAGGTTGGAGTCTAAACGGGCGCTGAGTTTTCGACGCTAGATAGCGACCCACCGACGTCGATTTCAGCCACTGACTGCAGAAGAAATGAAGTGGTCCGCTGCTCTGATAGGTAGTTTTCCGTTTGATTGATTTTTTCCGTGTTCCCTGGCGCGTCAACGGCTTTGGTCATTAATTCCGTAAGTATAGTGCATATTTTTTCTCGATCCGACGCCGACCTACCGTCGGCTAGTGGGGTTTCCCCCTGACCAGAACTCTCCTACCAGCGGGGCACGGCCCCAGCCGGCACAAGCTCTAAGCTCCCGACCGGTCTCCCGGAATATGTTGTAGTGTAGTGTAGAGCATATTAGTGTGTGCGTAAGGGGAGAGGATAGGACAAGGAAGAGGAAGGACAGATCGCACGCGATCCGTGGCCCGTTTTGTAGGGTACTGCTCCGGCATTCGCCTGGTGTTGATCGGAGAAACCACGGAAAACTACCGATCAGAGCAGCCGGCCGCTAGAATTCTCCTCGAAACAGCGAATTAATTCGACCTAGCTGAAAAGCTAGTGTCGAAAATCCTGTCGTCGTCAGGACTTGAACCTAGGGTCTCCCGGTCAGAGGCGCTGCAGTGCCAGCAGTTAATACACAACTACCGCTCTCGTTGGTAGTTTTCTGTGCATTCTCTGATCAACACTTGGCGAATGCCGGAGCGGTATCCTCAGAAGCGAGCCACGGACCGCGCGCAATTTTTCCTTCCAAGTCGTACCCTCACCGTACATACCCTTACCCTTACTTACACTATACGACCATCTACGTCGGAGGCTCAGAGCTTGTCCAGGCTGGGGCGGTGCTGCGCAGAAGGGAGATACCTGAATAGGGAAACCCCACAAGGCGTTCCGGCAGTCGGCGCCGAATATCACCATCCATCCAGTCGAATCACACCGCCACCTCCCGAGACAAACAAACAAGCACTTCACTTACGGGAGTAATGGCCATTGACGTTGTCACGCGCTGGAAAAGGAAATGCGTGAGGAGTTGCCGGAGCACGCGGGGAGGAGGCCGTTCGGCGGTGACGCCCCAAAGGGCTCCCGAAGGGCCGCAAATAAAACGACAAACGGACGCAGCTGGGATCCTTTTCGAGGGCGTCGCGACGCCGCGTCGAGGCGATTGGCTGTCGCCGTCGGCTGAGCGGCCCCAGCCGCCGCCGCCGCCCCTCAATTCCCAGGTGCCGCTGGGGAAGCAGGGAGAGGGGAGGGGAAGGTCTGGAAAGCGCCTCCCGGCACGCCGAGATTGCAGCATCTGGAAACTCTGCTTGGGAAGAGGTGTACAGCAAATGAAAACGGCGGATTGATTGATTGTTAGTGATTCCCGGCGCGTCAAACTACTAGGATGATTAGTCCCGTACGTTTAGTGCGTGTTTTTGCTCAGGAGGTGGCGGTGGTCTTCCCCCGCTGGATGGAGAAATCCGGCGCCGAACTACCGTCAGCTTACGGGATTTTCTCCAACCAGGTATCTCTCACCAGCGGGGCACCGCCCCAGTGTGTGAGAGTGAGGATAGGGCAAGGAAGAGAAAGGAAAGTTCGTGCGCGGTCCGTGGTCCATTTGTTAGGGTACTGCTGCGGCATTCGCCTGGTGTTGATCGGAGAAATCACGGAAAACTACCATGGCCAGCCGCTAGAATTCTCCTACAGACAGCGACTGAATTCGACTAGCTGAGAAGCTAGTTTGGAAACTCCTGTCACTGTCCGGACTCGAACCTAGGACTTCCCGGTCAGAGGAACTGCAGTGATATCAGTTGATACCCTGAATCATCTCTCTCGGTGAAAATGGCTGGATTTGAGGTGATAAGAAAGATGCAAAAACGTAACAGAAGTGCAGCATTGAACGATTTTAATGAAACAACTGTGGAGGGTCGAGATAATCATTTAGAATAGGTATATTTCGTTTTGATAAATTGTGTGAGGGGAGTTTTAGTCATAAACGGGAAACTGCGGGTGTAAAGTAACAGCGTGAGCGTATTTGCCTGAGAATTCCTTCGGGGAGGCTTCGCCGATATGTTATTGCTTAGCCTTCTGACATCGTATGCCGTGACGGTGACGTGTCCTATCCTTATTTATTAGGTTACGGTAAACCTCAGACGCTACTTTTGGGAGGGAAGCATGTCGTTCACTTGCTCTGTGAAATTAGCAACCCATGAGACCACTGCTGTGATATACTCGTTGCCTGCGACATTATCACAAATTATGTTGTTTAGTATTTGGCGACAGGCCGGCCCTATGTTTCCTTTTTACTTTCTCGTACTTTCTTTGTAAAAAGAGAATGTATTGTTATCGTGCGCCGGAAAACTGCGAATTTTCGACATAAAACCTCTTACTGCTGGAACCTGGTAACGAAAAAAGTGCATAAATATTGTTCGTATAAACATAATTTCCCAGGAGGAAATGTCAACATTTTTGGAGTTCACTGTATTGGTCACCGAGCATCACATATTCCGGGAGACCGGTCGGGAGCTTAGAGCTTGTCCCGGCTGGGGCGGTGCCAGCTGGTGGGAGAGTCCTGGTTAGGGGGAATCCCCACTAGCCGGCGGTAGTTCGGCGCCGGATCTCGCCATCCAGCGGGAGAATATCACCGCCATCTCCCGAGAAAAAAACATGCACTACACTAACGGAACTAATGACCTACGCTGTTGACGCGCCCGGAATCACCAACCATGTGACATATGCTACTTGTTCTGTGTTTATGTTGATTTCTATTTCTGTGTGATTAGTGATTATTTTAGTCTGTGTAGCGGGACGTAATTGGAATAGTGAGCTGTGCGCTGCACGCAGTGAGTGACGAGGGCGATGTGCATGGCCGGCGGGACGGCGCCAGTGAATGGAGGAGCGCGCGCCGCTTGCCGAGCGTGCCGTCTCCCGGGCGACGCCGCCGCCGCCGCGCCACGCAGCCTCGCCTATCTCCGCGTGCACGCCCCCTCCCCCTCCCTCTCGACTCCCCCTCCCCGCGACTCAAACGATGGACTCCGCGGCCGGGGGAGGGCGGTCCGTGACGCACGAACTCGCGGCGGCGTGTGAGCATCTGTTGCTCCTCGGTGCCAGCGGGGCCCTTTTTCAGGAGGAGAGACCGGACAAATATGTACAGAAATATGTAATGAAAACAGGAAGAATATGTAATATATGTGTAAAATCGGCTGAAATATGTAATATCAAAATTCACTAATTGTAAAACACATTTACATAATTCGTAATTACATTTATAAAAAAATGTCCTAAACAAATTTAAAAAATAATGCAAACGTTTTAAAAATCATTTAGAAAGCTTAAGTTGATACACACTTTGTACTACACAACTTTCCCATCAGTAGTAAAAGCTTCATGCTTAGCAAATAACAAATTGCTAATCAGGACTGTGGATTTGCAGTCAGGCTAGATGCAATAGAAGACATCCTACAAACTAGTGATATCTACGACCAGAAAACGTAAGTAAAACGTGAAGCACTCTTATTGAACTTATTACACTCTTATTACACTTGGCGATCGCCAACGCTTCTTTAAAATACATTCATACATACATGAAAGTTAAGGGTAAAAGTCAGGATCTGCGGCGTCAGAGATAATTTTCACACCAAAAGCTGAAAATGATCTCAGTCGCTGACGCGTTGTTCCCGCTACTCAGACAACTGAAGCAGACGCGCGGGACTGTGAGAATATGACGCGTCTTATCATGCGGTACCTGGAACAGACAGCATGCACTAATAATGAAGGAAAAAAATTCTTATTAAAAGAAATATTTTTTCATAAAAAGATTGTAAAAAAATTGAAGAAAATTAATATAATGAAAATATTTTGTGAAAGTACCAAAATAGTAAATATTAAAAAAATTTGGGGAAAAAAAAATGTGTAAATATAAATATATTATTTAATTACATATTTTTGCCTTTCTACTTACCGTTCTCAAATTTGAAAGCTTGGTGAATTGTTGCCATTTTAACACAATATCAAAATTTTCGTTACATATTTTTACATATTTAATAATATGTTACATATTTTGCTATTTTCACAAAATATTTTTAATCTATCAATTTTCTTCAATTTTAATAATGTTTAATGAAAAGGGTATTTTAAAAAATCAGATTTTTTTCCCTTCATAAATACTAAGTGCTGTCGACTCGAGGTGCACTACATTAATACGCTTTCGGATGTTGTTACAGTCTTGCGTGCCTGCTTCAGTTAGCACAGTGATGGGAAGTTCGCGACTGTGATCATTTTCATCTTTAGGTGTGAAACGTGTTATGGACGTCGCGTTTCGTGACCTTTAGCCATAATTTACGAAAAGTCAGCGCTGGATCTCGCTATCCAGCGGGAAAAGATCACTGCCACCCCCGTATGAAAAAAGTGCACTACACTTACGGGACTAATGACCTCAGTAGTTGACGTGTCCGGAATCACTAACAACCAACCAATCAACTCGGAGGAAGCTTTTCTGCATGGAGAACGCTCCTTCTAACGATGCCCTCAAAAAAGAATGCCTCCAATTATAAAATAGCAAAGTATTTATAGCCACAAATTGATCAAAGGCTTAAGAAAGATTTCCTTTCCCGTTCCCATCCGACTGTTCTTCGCCTGAGCAATTCGTCTCCGGACCTCTCCACCCTTTCATTCGCCCCCGCGGCGAAATTGCGAGAATGAAAAGGGGAGTCTCTCGCGCCCCAAGTTCTTTGGAACCGAATTGGCGGAGGGCGGCTAGGATTCATTAACACGTGCGACAAGCTTCAGGGAATTATTTTTTTAAGCAACCATTAAAGCACAATACGAACTCTGAAGCAGTTTTTCAACGACGTTAGAAAACCGGATCATTTTTCAAGGTCATGTTCACAACGTCTTAGAGAAGCGAAAGCGATTTCAATGGAAATGTTTTTTTTCCTTTTAATTAACGCAGCCGCACGTCGCTCGTCAATTGAGATTTTTCCCAGACAGGTTCATTACGCGCGGCGGAAGCGAGCCTGCCCCTGCCGCTAGGCAACCCGCGCGGCCCTCGTTAAGGCGGGCCGACCCCACTCCACCCCACCGCAACACAAACCTCAGATTTAAACCAGTCTGTATCGTATTGAACTTGCAACGTTCTTCACTATTTGTACCCAGAAACGTGAGGGCGGAAATTGTTTTTAGAAAGTTTTTTTGACAGGATTTTGGACATTTCATTATCTGAGGTAGCGTTGCATTGATCTTAATTTCCGCTGCGGCTTTTTGTTTGAGAAGTTAATTACAATCCGTTATTCAAATAATTATTCTTTGAAATATTAAAAAAAATGAGTAGAATGGATTTCCAGAACAGGGGTTCTGCGTATCGCAGTATATCACCGTTGACATATATGATTAGCCAAATGCTTTTCTCATCCAACATTCTCTATTTTATTAATATAGAAAATTAAGAAATTCGGAATCACTATAGGGACCGAAATACTTTCTCGGCAACTAACGAAATTTCCGGCGTTTTCATTGCCACTGAAAGTGTCGAAATCAGTTTTAAATATTGTGATTATAAGTAGAAAATGATTCTTAATTAATTAAGGATCGATGAGATATCAACCACAAAGTATATTACAATAAAAATTATTATAAAGAATAAACAGCGGTATACGTGTTTCGGGAATAATATTTATCACATCTTCAGTAGCTCCAAGTATCATGGATTAACCACGGAGGACTGGACTCGGCGCCATCTTGTATATTGTGCAGTAGGCGTACGAAGAAATAAAGGAAGTCCTCTCCGTCAACTTAATATATTTATTCAGAGAGCCAGCTTTCGACGTCTTTGCACTCATCATCAGTCTATCTGCTTTCGGCCCAGTCTTCCGACTTTTGCCGAAAGCAGCGAGACTGATGATGACAGCAAATCGGTCGAAAGCCGGCTATCTAAACAAATATATTAAGTTGACGAAGATGACTTCCTTTATTTATTCATGTAATAACGTCATCAACACCGCATCAGAATTCTGACAATTCAGTAGACCTATTCTGTGACTACATGATTCTGTAGACCAAGTACCCAGAATTGGTTAGACCGCCGTCGCAGGCGGTTTTAGGATCGTGGGAGCGCCCTAAGCGATGTTGGCCTTCAGGTTTGTCTTTGCGCCTTGTCTTTCGAATCCCTCAAACCCATTTATCTCGTGTATCTGTAATTGTGGTTCAGTTCTACAAGCACCCTTATAATGATCACTCTCATTCATCATTTGTAATCGGGACTGACATCTGTGCTTCAGAGCCATGGGAGGCGAAGACCCACCGTTGTCCGAAATCGAGAAGAAGATAGTACTTTGAATTGCTGGCCCCTTGCGGCAATCAAACATTTTGCGACTGCAATTGTTACTCGCATCTCCTAAACTGTAGAGGGAGTTTTGTGATGCTGGGACCTGGGTTCACTTCCCGGCCGCTCCACGTGGGAATTCCACCCTCGCTCACTCATCTTCCATCATTTCGTCCTCTCCTCGCGTAGGCTGAAAGGTTTGATTTCATTTGATTTTTTCGTGTTTCCGGGCACGTCAACTGCTTTGGTCATTAGTCCCGTTAGTGTAGTGCATAATTTTTCTCGTGGTATGCGCGGTGATCTTTCCCCGCTGGTGGCGAGATCCGGCGCCGACCTACCGTCGGCTAGTGGGGTTTCCCCTTAACCAGGACTCTCCCACCAGCGGGGCGCCGCCCCAGCCGGGACAAGCTCTAAGCTCCCGACCGGTCTCCCGGAATATGTGGTAGTGTAGTGCATGTTAGTGTGAGTGTGTAAGGAGAGAGGATTAGGACAAGGATGAGGTAGAACAGATGGCGCGCGGTCCGTGGCCTGTTTGGTAGGGTACTGCTCCGGCATTCGCCTGATGTAGATAGGAGAAACCACGGAAAACTACCCATCAGAGTAGCCGGTCGCTAGAATTCTCCTCCAGACAGCGACTGAATTCGACCTAGCTGAAAAGCTAGTGTGGAAAATCCTGCCGCCGTGGGGAGTGTAACCTAGGACCTCCCGGTCCGAGGCGCTGCAGTGACATCAGTTGATGCACTGAGCTACCGCTCCCGGTAGGCTGAAAGGCTTTGATCTGAATGACGTTCACCAGTGCCAGCACTAGGTATGAGCAGACCGGACGATTCCCCGGGGTCCCGCAAATGAAGGGATATGGTGATGGCACTGATAGACAAAAATATAGTAAAAAATTGAAAAAGAAATTAGAACTCGAGAAAATCGTTATCAAGGTTTTATAAGTCGCGGTACAGTAATCTGATATTTCATTAACTGAATTTTCAATTAATTTTTTACCTTAAATAGATTATTGTAATAATTCTTTATAAGGTAGCACTCTACGGAACGAATCAAATGACTCTAACATTAAAATAGGTTCTACTGTAATTCAAATGTATTATTTCATGTCTGTAACGTGATTTTATTAAACATTATCTACAAACAGCAACAATTTTCTAGCGTTTAAGCTCACCGTCGTAATTGTATTATTTGATTACTAAGTATTTTCATTTAAAACTATTATTTAAAATACATATAAAAATTCTTGCTTAAAGTTACAGTTTTTGTTGAAATAAAATAACTTAAAATTTCTTGATACAACTTTCAATTTTTTCGGGAGGGGGGGGCGGCTACGTTATAGCATTGCTCCGACGTCAAAATTGAAGGGCTCAATGGAACAAGGGGATATCCCACATAAACATAGATCTGAGCTATTGAGAGTTTTCCTGAACTTCATAGCGGACTTTCTTATAAGTCCATATTGGGTTTAAATAACATATTAAGCTAAAATAATAATATTTGAAGTTTTGAACGCTAATAACTCAATTTGACAATGAGCCCTTCAGTTGTGTAGCTCCGTCACTGCTATGACCATGGAGCTATGAATATGTGGATATGGTATGACGTCACAAACGTGAAACTACATCCGCCATATTAGTGAGTCCAGAAAGATTGTAGCATAGACAAACTGCGTGTGAGTGCTGTGAGGCTTGTAGCCGTGCCCGTGTTCAACTGTGTTGTTTGGCATCGTTCTTAATCTTTAAAAGCCTTGTTCGGAATAGCTAGCTTTTTGTAACAGTTCGTTATGGTTACTTGTGTGGCTAATGGCTGTTCAAGCTGTACGAGAAAACCGGAAATTACTTTCCCCAATTAAGTAGCTACTCCATGTAATTTGCAACATTTAGTCACTTTGTAAGTTATTCGTTAATTTTTGTGTTTTTTCCCCTTAAAGATTCCCTGCGGATCCAAAGCGGAGAGCAGTATGTGCGACGAGACAGTGGGCAGCTTAGCAATTACAGCAGATTGTGTTCGGCTCATTTCCAAGAACACGATTTTGATAGAACTTCTTTATTACTAACGGAAGATGGTTGTCGTACGTGGTCGTAGTCGGCCTACATACTCCTTCGTCACAAGCAGCTAATGACGTATTGTTAGGCCTGGAGCAACAGAAAGTATTGGTTGGATAGACGTGCTTTGGGCCCACCAATATGGCGGAGTGGTTTCACTTGCTGCACACGGAAGAGGTTGGTAAGGGCACCTCCATGTCCTACTCGCGCAACTTTTCTTGAACGATGACCTTGCTTCGCCCTCCCTTCAGTTGAAGGCAAACGCTCGCAGCCAGCACTGATAACAACATTCCAAACATGAAAACTTCGTTGGCGCAAAACAGAAGCTAGTTGCTTTCATAGTCGAGAACTTCTGTTCATCTTTATTACCACTATCTAAATAAATGTCTGAGGCGCATTTAGTTCCTTCAAGAGAAGCACCTAAAACTCCTATCTTGTGTCCCTGCTGTTGCCTACGCAGAGCGATGATCTGGTCGCACACGTATCAAGTTTGACTTTGATTTTCCAGAGGTTGTCTTTACTGTAAATAGTTTAGCGGTGTACTTTGTAACTAATACCCCGACTCCGCCCGCATTTCCTCAGTCCATCGTTGAAGGAAAGCTGCGCGACAGCTGCATGGGCGCGAGCGCGGGGGCGGTGGGGGCGGAGAAGGCGCGGAGCGGTCCCCGGAGGCCGCCTGGGGCGGGGGGCGGGGCCGTGGGGCGGGAGGGCGATCGATGGCCCTCGGGACGCCGTCGCCCCGCGCCGACGCGCCGCCCAGGGACGGCCAGCGCGCTTCACACTCCAGCCAAGTGGCATTTCACTCAGCCGGCGTCAGCACCAGGGACGGATGCTTGTCGCCTAACACGTCGCCAAAAATGACCAAGGAAATGCTCCATACCCTAAAACCAAAGAAAAATGACGTAAAAAAATTGATCTCAACCACTTCACATGAACAACTCAAGGTGTTGGATATGTTACTGATGTAATAGAGACCTTTTGTTCAAGTGAATTTGGTTTGAACTAGTCTTTACAGAAAAATATGTGCCTTTATTTATCGCGAAATCGGTGGAAGTGACAATGACGACGAGAGGCGTCACAGAGTCCGTAGGTTACATAGTACTCACATCGGCGACGTTACGATACATGAGCGAAGCAATCGAAAAGGCTACTCAGGAATTTTTATGGTGAGCATTTGTTGAATTTCGTAAATATTGTGTGAAGCAAGTACCATTAAAATATTAAAATTGATATCAGTGAAAAATGCATTAAAATGACGTAAAAAGGTAAAATATGACTTATTAGTCGAAATTAACGAAAAATGCAAAAAAGACCAAAAAGGGTCATTTCTTTTTGTCATAATATAAAAGTAATACCTATACTACACGGCAGCATTGGAAAGTGAAGAGAAAACATGACAATTCATTAAAATCCGCTCCCTAATCATCACGATGTGTATCCATTTCAGAGGAAAGCTTTTTCGATTGCGTGGTGGTCGTCATCAGTGCAAGAAATTATTTTTTCATACCTCTAAAGTACCTTCATTCGCTAGAATTCCGTTTAAAACATTTTAGGAGACCGAATCATAAATGGCTAATTCTTATAAATGCCGGTTAAAACACATTGCAATGTGTTAGATGGCCGACAACTGTATGCGATTGAATGTCAGTTCTACCGACGTAATGCAGTGATGATTTGAAAGGAAAATAAGACAGTATTACTCAGTGAAAATAAGATTGTATTACTCATGTGACCGAAAAAAAAGTTTGCTGAAATTAATTCGTAATGTCATGAGGTTACGTTTGCTTCTTCGTCTCCTAGCCTCTTTACATTATTGCTGCATTTTCTTACTATCTTTGATATGAATCAAAATGACACGTGTGCACTAATATTTCAGGCAATTAGAAATAGCAATGTGACTGGATGGGGTATAATAAATTAATATTTTTTGCATTTTCTCCTGGAAGTGACGAATGAACCCATATTTCTCAGGAGATCTAATGTTACTGACATAATATATAGTGTTTGCATTGTTCATGTTTTCCTTTCAAGACTGACGTGCAATTCCAATAATTCAAGTCCTGCTCCTTCAAACTTCAGCAAAGCGATTTCGCTTTCAATATGACTCTCGATTCGCTCCAACCTTTTTACTGGAATCTGCACTTGCTGTAATGACCCTAACCATCCATATTGACGAGTTTCAGTAAGGGGAAAATGGAGGTTTTCTTAGTTTCAACGATTTTCCTATTAGGCTGTTTCTGGCAGTATAGTTTTTTTAAGTTAAGAGAAAGACTGAAGAAACATGAAGTTCCCGGAACTCACCTTAAAAGCACTTTTTCCACTGAGCCTAATTGAGACCTACCAATATTGCAGAACAATATATAAGAATACGAGACAAATAGTGCAAGTGAAACACAATGGAAATGTGTTCAGTACAATAATAGCTTCTGTAGTGTTTTTGAATTAGCTTGAAGGAGCCACGATGAAACTAAAGAATTCACAAAAACAGGAATTTTTTGAGGATTAATTTACATTTTTAAGAAACATTAAAAATGGTTTGTGATTCCCACAAGTTTTTGAGCTTTCAAAAATTCTAATGGACTTTGAAGCAATTTACAGTACAAAGGAATTCTGGAGATTATCAGGTACCATTAGTTTCTCAAAGGGTGCATGTGAGAAAAAAAATTCAGTAAAGTCATCACTCTATTAAACATCCTAATTACAATTCTAATGACCACTTCTCAACATGAGCGATTTTGGGATCTTCAAATGTATAAAGATGTTTCTAAGGAACAGCGTGTCACAAGACAGATCGTCTGGCAGCATACACAGCTTAGGAGAAGAGAAGTAGAATAACGTATGGAGGCACCTGGTTTGCGACGCCATATCTTTTGTTTTGAAGAATGTTGATTTTGCTGATTTACGTGTGAACCCCTTAGATATCTTCAAGAATTAATTTGGGTTGAAACTTAACATGTTGGGGCGTGCTGTTATCGTATTTGCCCACATAATTGCAGTGTAAAGAGAATAAACTGAGAACATGAACGTAAACAAACATCGAAATTGCGTCTTGTGATTCGTGCTTGCTCTGCACTCCATGTCTGTGTGCTTAGCACTGCAATAAGAACGTTTGGGCAAATGTTTGTGCTCCGGATCAATAGTTCGCCGTCTGTTTATTTTATATTGTTTACTATTCATACTTGCTTATTAGGTAGATGTCTGATGATTCCATCCCCATGCAGTATTTGAGTAACTGCGAGAGGGCGTGTGTGGATGTGTTTGTGCGTGCGCGTGCGCGGATCTGTCGCTGTCGGTTAGACCACATCCCGTGCGCCAGTCGAGTCATGTGAGGTGTCATTTGACGCGTCTCAGCCTTCTGGAACTCCTCGGAACTAATAATATTTTCGGTTCTAGCTAGAAGATTCTAAGAAATTTCCCAATTCGTGTTTTTGCGTCAATGATTGACAGTTGTTGTTTGTCTTAGGTGCTGTTTTGAATATAAGAAGTGAAGTGTTTCGTTATATGTGTTTAACGTTCGTAGTTCGTCTTTAATATTAAATTTGCAAACGCTTATGTACAGTGCTACCATGGATCGTATTCAATTTGAGCAACGTCAAGTGAATATGGAGAGAACTAGAACTATGAGTAATGTTGGAAAACGGAAGGACATTCGTATTCGCCTCTGCATATTCACGTTCTAGATGAAAATAGGGAGAAGAATCAAATGTAATTGTAGAAGGTTTTGTCACAGAATTTCGGGAACTAATTGAGAATGATCTGATATTAGGATTAGAACATAACGCTAACAGGTTACAGGGGATCTTCCATCTGCATTTTTGTGCATATTAGCAAAAAAGGGCACAAAACGTAGCTGTACTAAATTCTAACTATTCGCATCATCCATACCTGCCAGTATATTTAAGGCGATTACAATTTTGTAATTGCAATATTACCAGTTCGTATCCTGTATGGAGATAACATGCCAGGTCATTGGGTGTTGGGAAATTTTGTACTGGAGTATAACATTATCAGCTGCTACGATTCATTGTTATGTTCAATGCCAGAGACTGTATGAACTTATTTGAAAGTGTGCATGAATTTAGAAATTTTCATCACATGAAAAAACTTTTAAAACAGTGTACGTCAGAGATACCACTGGTCGGTATCCGATATACCGGTTATGATCAACTGGTATTGATTATAATAAAGGCGATGGTCTCACGACTAAACTGTTAATGGGAGAAAAATCTTAATCACATTAAATGAAGGTAATTTTATCTCCTTTTATGTCATATAGGATAATTTATTACGGACAATGAATAGTGTATGAGCTATTTTGAAAAAAAAAAAAAAACAAACAAACTAAGTCGTGATCTTGACTTATTTTGTGCTTAAAAACGTATTTCCGGGCAAAATGTTTGTTGGCAAACCTGGTATTCGTGTTCAGCGACCCCCCCCCCAAAAAAACATATAGGAACCAAATATCAAAACTACACCTAAACTTTCCGCTATTTGCCCTTTTGGAGTATCAATTGACTGTACTATAATGTTTGCCACTGATTTTTCTTTTGCCATACACCCACCTTGCTTTGCTTTTTAACTTCGTTATCTGATTATTATAATATTCTGGATTGGATTTCCTTCTATGATTTTATACGGTACATAGAGATCCATACACTTATTAATGATTTTTTTTAAAAATTATTCCACACTTCCTCTACAGAATTAAACTCATCGACTAAATACAGTCAACTCCGGTTATACTGAACTCGGATAAAGTGAACCTTCAGTTAAAGTGAACATAATCACCGATCCCGTTTCACTTACATTACAAATATGTTGGGGCGGATTTTGATGACGTAAAACATCGCCCAAAATGATCCATAAAATGCTCTGAAATCGTTTTTAAAATGCTTTAAAGCAAAGAAAAATGACGAAAAAATGTCATCAAAACCAGTTCAGATGGACAACTTAAGCTGTTGAAATGTTATTGATGTAATCGAGGCTTCTTCTATTTTCTCAAGTGAACCCAGCTTTCATACTTTCGTTTTGAACTGTTTTTTACAAGAAAATTGCATGAAAAAAATGCATTAAAATGACGAAAAATGTAAAAAAAGACATATTAGCCGAAATCGATTAAATTAAAAAAAGATGTATGAAAATGTGTTATTTTCTTTTGTTGTAACAAAATGAATTTCAATTTTAAACGGCATTTTTCTAAAGTGAAAAGAAAAAATACATTTCATTACAATCCGCCCCCTACAAATAAGAGTAAGAAGATTCGGTTATAGTGAACCTGAACCTCGGCTATAGTGAATGTAGTAAACGCAACGTCCTGTTAAACGCAACGTCCTGTTCCCTTCTGAAAAACAATATATCGCCTCAGTGCCACAAATTCCAACTCTAGGCAGCTTGAAAGAAAAAAAAGCTCGTCGTGAAAGGTCTTAATCGTAGAAATGACCCCTGGGGTAAAGGTAGGGGCCGGGAATGGGCACCTTACTGAAGATCTTTTGCCATTGAGTTTCCCTGCGGAAGTAAAGTTCGGGGCGTGCGTGGGCTACAACTGGCGACGCAATTTCTTGCTTAACTTTGTATCTGGGTGTTTCTTGATATTCCACGGGACGAAACGCAGTTCTGTGCAGGCGACAGGAAGCTCGCAACTACCGCAGCCTGGCGACATCCGCCGTGCCGCGTGGAAAAGCGATCAGTTTCAATAGCCGCTTGTGCCATCCGGCTACCGAAAGCATCTGGTATGTTCTTAGGCGAGTAAACGGGCCTTCGGAGAGTGAGACAGTGTTCCAACAGTGCAAGAGGCATTGAAGTGTGCCAAGACTGTTTTACGATACATAGACTCAGGAGACAAGTGCATAACAAAGTCTGGAGAGAGCAGGAACTCTGAAGAAGGATCTAGAGAAACTGCTCATGAAAAAGTACGAATCAAACAATTGAAAATAATTGATTTTTTGGAAGGGCAAATAAAGATATTGAAAATATCAATTCGTGCTATTAATGTATTTTTCTGAATCTCTGTATTAATAAAATCAATCGTCAAATTTAACAGAGTTTCTCGATATCATCAGGTATAGTGACCCAAAAATTTAAGTCCGCTGAAGTTGACTATAACCGGAGTCCGCTGTACTTTTGAATATTGGCCACGACAGCCTTACGGTGGAAGTAAATCTTCTTACGCTCAGTTCCGTGTTGTGCAGTTCAGTGCCCCGCTCCCCTCTCCGTTCCCGCCTTCGCGACCCCCGCTCCCGTCGCCGAGCCACCCCCTTTGCCCCCCGCCTGTCACGGACTGCGAGGCAACTTTTAAAGAGATCTAAAAGTCATGTGCGTCCCTTCGCGAAACTTCTTCTTCCGGATCGTCACGTGCTGGCCCAGGGATGGGACCTACTTGCCGTGTGACTTCGTTTGCCGTGGATTGCTCGGGGCCAGGTTACGCCTTTCGAGAGTCCAGTAGTTACTGACATTCGAAGTGCGCAGTGGGTGTTTTAGGTCTTGTTAAAGCAGCCGTAACTTGATCCATAACTTTAGGAAGGCCAATTCATCCAATTCAAACAAAGCGCCTATGCTACATATCGGCATTTATTTTGACAATCAGCAGCAGTAGTCATTTCTTTTACGAATGAAGCAAACATGAACTAATTTCACTGTTACATTATTTGCATCATATTATATAGAAAAGAAAGAATAATATTTCACACAAGCTGGATTGATTGTGAATTTGGGCGCGTCAAGTACGAAGGTTATTAGTTCCGTAAGTGTGGTGCATGTTTTCTCTCTCGATAGGTTGCGGTGTTCTCCCCCCGATGGATGGCGAGATCCTGCGCCGAGGATTTCCCAGATATTTCCCACCAGCGGGACACCGTCCCAGCCGGACAAGCTCTAAGCTCCCGACCGGTCTCCCGGAATATGTGGTAGTGTAGTGCATGTTTGTGTAAGTGTATGTGTGTAAGGGGAAAGGATAGGACGAGGAAGAAGAAGGGAAAGGTCGTGGGCGGTCCGTGGCCCGTTTGGTAAGGTACTGCTCCGGCATTCGCCTGGTGTTGAAACCACGGAAAACCTCCGATCAGAGCAGCCGGCCGCTAGTATTCTCCTCCAGACAGCGACTGAATTCAAACTAGGCAAGCCAGTGTCGAAAATTCTCTCACTGTCGGGACTCGAACCTAGGACCTCCCGGGCGGAGGTATCGCAGTGACATCAGCTGATGCCCCACACTGATATCATTTACATCGAAATGAGGTTACAATGCCCATAATCAGATACCATAAGAAGGGATTAATACGTCTTAATAAAAGAAATGGGTTTTGTTAGTTCTACGTTAAATATATTTCTTTCTTAAATTTATTTCCTTTCGTTAAATTTTTATGTATATCGTATGATCATCACGACCTGGGACAATGAGAAGCCTTCGAATACAATTTGAAACGCCGTTCTGCCATTTTGCGAACTGGTTGCGAATTAAACAAAGCGCGAGAAATTCCAATTTACCATTTCCATTTTTTTTTCAATTTTAGAAAATAGAGTGCGCCGAAAATGGGCCAGCACCACTTTTATTGCCGTTCTTTCCTATATTATAGAAAAAAATAAATAAAAGAATTAGAGCCATTTCTGAGAAAAAAATGGTTAAAATGTAATAGTTGCCTGTTTCAGTCAAAATTACGCAAAACTTCTCACATTTTCGAAGAATCGAACCTGACCTTATTTGAACTATTTCATACGGAACACATTTCATTAAGAAAAGAATATATTTATAATTGTAGCTGCAGGAAGACGCCGAAAAAGGTTGAATTTGTGCACATTTCGAAAAATCAGGTATTTTAATGAAAATAAAACCTACACAATTCTCTTAAGCGTCATTAAAACTATCAAAGATCAAAATTTAAGCAAAAAGTTTGGTGCCAATTTTGATGCAAAATTTTAATAAAATTAGAGGGTAAAGTTGAAAAAACAAAAACAAAAAACGTTTCGTTTCAAATTCGTTTCAAAATTGAAGGGGTAAGGTTCTCAGCTAGATCGATTGGAGAACATTAAATTTGGTGACAATCCTACGTATGGTTTAGCCGCTTACGATTTTGACCACACCATTTTTTATATGCTACATTAAATAACACACTCTTCCAACTTAAAGTCGTAGTAACTAGGTATATCCTAGGCACTGTCGGATCCCCTGGTTTCCCTAGACTTCCTCAGGGGACCAAGAAGTTCATTTTCTGCATTTACTACTAGCAATCCTAAATTGCTCCATCGTAATTTACAAATTCTGTGTAGATCTTAATAGAGCTTCTGAGAGCAATTAACGGGATAGTCACCTCGAGACATGATCCCCAACGTCTTGAGGGCACTGACTGTTGTTGATCGTGGCATAGCCCCAGAGGTTTCAACCACCACAGGCAGGATTCTGGCGTTGGGCACTCCATGAAGTTGGGCTGCCAGAGGAATGACTGGTTGGTACTTTACCACTTTTTCCTCCCCTGCTTTTAGAAGGTTAGACCCATCCTCGTGGCGGACAGTCACATCGACCACGCGGACCCACTCCCGGCTTTTTATTACCAGGTCAGGTTTGAGTCTAACCCCTTCGGCAACGGACAAAGTGGCTTCCGTGGACACCACAGTGACTGATTTCCGGAGCATCTTCCTCTCCATAAAGTTCTTTATCTCGTCATGACGCTTTATTCTTGCTGGTTTCGTAAAATTGCACTGGCCGAGGATGTGATTCATAGTTTCTACTGCTGTATTGCACTTCCTGCAGTATACATCCTCTCTGGGCCTTCCTCTACCAAGAGTAGTTTTATTGTCAGCGGTATTTGATCTCATTTGCAGTGCCGTGATAAAAAGACCAGGTTTTAGATCAATTCATCTTTCAAAAAGGCAATTCCAATCGTTAATATGCGCCTTAACCGCTCTCTCTTGAGATCCCAACTTCTCCCAGGTGGCTACCTCATCGGCGCATTTCTTCTTATAAGCTCTTAAATCTTGTTCAGTATATGGCCAGTTGAGCCTCAGTGCTTTGGCGGTTTTAAATGTCCGTTGGTAGGAACTAGGACAGGAGCTCAGCCATCTGCAAATGGGATCTGCAGATTTTTCTAGTCGTAATCCTAGGTTTAGCGCTTCCCTAGGAACGTGTTGGGCGAGCCGCAGCAATCACAGTCCTCCATTTCTCTTGTACAGGTAAAATAAACCATCTGCAGTACTCATATGCAGGTGTAGGAACTGTTTGACAACCACTCTGACTTGACAGTCCGCTTCCCTGAGCATCGACGTAGATTTTCGATAAAATCGATAAAACTAATTGGTAGTGGTAATGAGAGATTATGTAGGTTTGGAGTAATGCCAACTTCTGACTGAACTTTAAATGCGTCTTCTGTAGCCTCGTCACTGCTTCCATCAAATTCTATATGGATACTTTACATGGGAAGCCGTTACAGATAGAGTATTTCACTCCCAAGAATGTCAGGGTTTGTTCATCATTGACCAGAGGAATTCTCTCCCCCAACCTTTCCAGACGGGGGTCTTCAATGAACCAGAATCGTTCAAAGGATGTAATTAGGAATGATAAACACTTAACTACGGACAATGTCATTCCGAGGACCCCAAGATATTCCACCACAACATCAAGCAATTCTTGATCTCCTGGGGCGTCTTTTGCTAACAGCATCAGATCGTCAGCAAATGCTAATACGGACACACTCCTTTCCAATAGCGGGTATCCTGCCATGTTATCTAATTTCTCAAACAAGCACTCCATAATGATGTAAATGAGTGGGGACAGGGAGTCCCCCTGTTTTACTCCTCTACGAATTGTCACCTCAGTTCCTTTCGAGGGTGCTGAATGACGGTGGCAACATCTGCGTTGGAGTGCATTACCAAATTGGTAAAGGCTTCGGGGATGGGTATGAAGGTATTGGGAAGTGGTAAACGGGTCGTCTTTCATGGACAGAGCCCACCAAATCGCCACGTGAGGAACAGTGTCAAATGCTTTGGATATGTGTACCACCATGCTGTTAGAGGAAGTAATTTACTATATATAGGGGCAAGGTATATTACCTTTTTCGTTACCAAGGCCTGGCAATTAGAGAATTTCTGTGGAAAATTTGCAGCTTTTCCCCCCGCAGTATTATAATACTTTCTCTATACTGCTGTAGCGTATCGAGAAATTAGAGAGAAACAAGTTCTAAACATTTGGAACTAACCTCAACAAAAGTGATTTTGAAAGTGAAAATATATTAAAATATTTTTAAAATAATATTAAAATACATAACATACACCCCCAATCTGCTTAATTTTTAAGTTCTTTGTAAGTAAATTGTCGGCACTTCTTTTTCTAGGCAAAGGTTTGGCAAACAAAACTTGGGAGAAAGTACGAAAATGTTTCTTTTAATCGAGAGATTTCTCGTGATAGGTTTAATGGTATTTAAATCCTTAGCTTAATGTACACGCAGGTCTGCGGCGGTCGAAACATTTGGGTCAAGGGAAGGTCACAGGGCAGTTTTATGTCCATTCTTATCTGAAAGAAATATGTGAGAAAGTTATTTCTTCAGACGTTTTCTAAGTGCGATTTATTTTATACTTATGATTTTTTTCGAAGGACTTGCGAGTATGTGTAGACATGACGTTGGAGTTCTATCGAGACTAAACGATATTTCTATTTCATTTCATTATAAAGAAAATTTCTAATGTAACACGTAGTTGGCCCTTTGTTTATAAGTGGATAGTAATCAAAAGCTATCGTTGCCTTCAACATTCTCGTGTGCTATTAACAGCTATGTTCCAATCCTTTTGAAAGTGCTATACTCTGCACAAGTTTAATGTAAGACGAAATACACAAAATGCATTGTTAACATTAAGTATTCAAAACTTTTAGAAGTAATGTGACTCTACCCTATCTGTAATAGGATTGAGACATACCAAGAAAGATTTTTAGAATCGTGGGTTCTTTTAAGTTTCAAACAGCGGAGCTTGGGAATACCGCAGTACACATTACTAAATTCTAAATCACAAATGGTACGAAAAATAGGGTGCTTACCTCACTACAAAATACACAATTGTTCTTCGGCTGATACCATAACATTAATTGTTCATTGTTCTTCTCACTTAAAAAATACACACACACACACAAAACAGCAAAAATTAAGCCACTTTTTAAAAAGGGAACAAACATGTCATTCAAAATTATCGACGAATTTCTCTCTAGTCAGTTTTCTCGAAAATATTTGAGAGGTTTTTCTACACTCGAATGGAAGCTTTTCTAAAAAAAATCAAAGCGTTTTCAGACTCGCAACACGATTTTAGAATATCAAAAACTACGGTAACTGCCATTTTTTCCCAGCATTCCAGCACTCATTGGAATATTTTTATATTTTTCCAAAGCTTTTGACGTTATTGACCTGAACATCTTGCTCTCAAATTTACCTTCATATGGAATTCGTGGTATTGCCCTAGATTGGATTACCTCGTACCTTAAATATCACACTCGAAGGGTAGAAATACCGTGTTCGCACGAAAGGACATTATTTACATATCTTTCCAATTCTTTGCCAATTGAGCAGGAGGTCCCGCAAGGTTCGATCTTAGGGCCTCTTTCTGTTATAGGTAAACGGTACGCCCTACTTTATTAAAATGGAAGAATAGTGCTGTTGGCCGATGACCCGAATCTTCTTTGCAAAAAAGAAGCAGTAAATAGTGCAATTTCAGAAGTTATAAATTGGTTTCGTAATAACAAATTAATAGTTTATGAAGGAAAAACGGTTTCAATGCATTTTTGCATTTCAAACCGGCGATCGTATGCTCGATTGAAAATAAACAATTTGCAATTAGCTGATGTTAAAGTATTAAAATTTCTAGGTCTCTCAATTCAGTCAAACCTCAAATGGAAAGTACATAGTGCGACCCACCCCTCCGCCGGCTAGCTCAGAATGGGTTTTCAAGGTGGGCGCAAAATAAAAAAATACAATTAGAATAGCGGGGATCAGGGTCATGTGGGCCGTTGTGGATTGAATGCATTTAATCAGAAACTCAAGTCGAATCACTTTCCACTTACTTAAGTATATTCTAATTAAATTGCTGTTACAGTAAATGAACATAAAACACTTTACATATACAAGAATTTTGTCCTGCTGAAAAAAGAAAACAACTTACACTCTCAATAATTAACTACACTGTTTCCTTTCTCTCATTTAAATCAATTTCAAAGAATACTTAAAACTTTGCCTAATCATTCCAGTCGTAAATTCCCTAGTTGCAACTTTACAATTAGCTAAGTTTTTCTTGAAAGAAAAGATTGATTCTATTGTTTACAGAATATCGGTATAAAGAACCTGTACTAATACTTTCTTTCCGAAACAAATTATTCCTTCTAATATCTACAAATTGTTCAAGTTGGCACGACCTTACTGTGTCTTTTCACGGCGTAGAGAAATCTACGGCGTCGACTCTTCCAGTCGCTCGGTGTCCTTGTCCTTGCAGCTCGGTCGGGAGCAAAGCCGCCCCTCTGCAGAACCGCACGGTCGCCCCTTTCCAGTACCGTTGTTCAACTCACGATGTGGCCTCCGTCTCGTTTTCCGTTGATACTCTTTTCGTATTCTTTTATAGAATGTTACTAGCTTTTAATTCCATATTTAAAAGAATCTACAATACGACAACTGAGTCTATCGTATAAGAAGAATAAATATAAAAATAAAAAAAACTCCTCGAATGTCTTGAAGAGTTTTTATCGTAGATGCAGTCCTGAAGTCCGTAGCAGTACGAGGTGCCGCCTTCTCGTGATCGGTAGGTCCTCACTCTCCAGCTGTTACTTCAGAAAAGAAAGCTTTCTTTCTTCTCCCGACTCTCGGTGTCGCATACTCTACCGAGACGCTCCCTTACGGATATAGTTCGTAGTTTTCATTTTCGGATTGTATTCATGCGCGTTGGCGCGCGTTCAAACAGCTCATCTTATTCTTGAATATTGATGTGCTCCGTTTTCCGAGACCTCGGCAAACGGATGGTCACAATAGATGAGAATTGAACATTAAATTAAGTTCATTAGGTTAGGAATTCAGATTTCTTTCAAATTGTCAGTCTTCATGCAGCTCGTTGCGTGTATTTTGCAAATGTACTTTCCCGCCTGAGATATGGCATAATATTCTGGGGAAGCTCATCCTGCAGTTCCCAGACCTTTTGATTGCGAAAGTAAAAATTTCAAAATATGAAGAAATGGCATCCACGTGATGCCTCCTAGCCACTTTTTCATTGAGCTTGATATCTCACCATTGCCTTGCTTATTTATCTACAAATCTGTAATATTTTTGAAAACTGACTTGCTTAACTGTGAGAACGTATTTTCATGCAATACTGATATTTATAATGACAATAAGGGAAAGTTATGTTAACTGGTCCACTTCTTTTAATTTGCTTTCAAATATTATTTACTTGACATATACACGTGAAATTTCGCGTATTTCAGTGAGGCTTTCTCCTTATATTGTGCAAACAAACATCATCATTGTGCCTACTGTCGTTGTCAAGTATGGAATGTTTTATACATTTGCAATAGGACCAGTTAATCCACCAGTACGGTTAAGTGGACCGGAAATTGAAATAAATTGTGAAAGTAACATTGACGTATTAATGAAAAAAACTTTTCTACGTATTTACATAATCCTTTTCTACACATATATGGACTAAAAGGGTAGCGAAGATTGTACTCTTCCAAATTCCCGCTAAAATAAATAATATCTTTAAATATTGCCCAGTCATCCTTCAGCTGACATGGAAACATGAACAATATCTATTGTTGAAACAAAGGCATTTTGGTTGGTCCGGGAGAGATAGCTCAGGGCGTGAAACGATGTCTCTGTTAATTGCAAATCTGCAAAAACTACTTTCGTAAAAAAATAAGGGGTTAAGTGGACCGGTCCACTTAACCTAACTTCCCGGCGGTCCAGTTAACCCCACAGCACATATTTTCTTTATATGTTCGAAATCTTACAACACGCGACGTATTATAGAAAACAAAACACACAATTATAAAGCAGAAATATTGTCACTTCATCTAGGGTGAAAATTGTTTAATTTGATATGTATAAGCGTGCTGATTTTTGAGGCCTCGTTTCAGGAGCTACTAAGTGGATTGGGGAATATGAATTTTCGATAAAATTCTGTGAACACGATATTAAGTCCTACATTCTTTCATTCTTAGGCGCTAGAGTTGTTCATAACGTAATTACTGACGATTATTCTTCAGGGTGCCGCTTCTCCGAATTTCGATTTTATTTCCGTTCAAAAACACCTTAGGAGTTTAAGTATAAATAGTTGGACGTTAACAATCGGTCTTAAATTGGTTTGAGTCTCCGGCATTGAGCCAGTTGGGATCGCTCCGTTGAGCGCAGCTTCCCCCCTCCGCCGCGCCCTCTCGCGGCGGCCGCTTTCTATTTGAGTTCTTCATTTGACGGCACGGCCATTCCTCAAACACCCACCCCACCCCACCCCACCCCACGCCGCGCCTGCGGAGGCAATGGGCTGCGAACGCCACCTCGCGCCGGAAGAGGATATTAGGGTTTCGCTTCGAAGCATTATCTTCCAACGACTGTGCTATGTTTATTTGTTACGACGCGGAAGCCTCTCCCCCTTGATTTGGCGGAAGAATTGGTTCTAAGGTGCGTCCAAACCTTTACTTCATGCGCCATCCTCCTTCCTCCCTCTCCCCTCTGTCCTCTGACCTGTTCCCTCCGCCCTCTTCCCTCCGCTCTGTCCTCTTCCCTCCGCCCACTGCCCTCTTCCCTCCACCCTCTGATCTCTGCCCTCCGCCCTCTGTCCTCCGCCCTTCACCCTCTTCCCTCCGCCCTCTGCCCTCTTCCCTCCCTCTTTCCCCCCCTCTTTCCCTCGCCCCCCCCCCCTTCCCTCCGCGCCGCCTGCGTAAGGACTTTGCTCTTGGAGAGATTCCTCTGTGTGTCGAAGGCCTTGAACGAGGGGACTCGGAGGGGTGGGGCGTCCTTCGCTAATCCCTGCCCTTGATTGTTCTCTTCTCGTGGGTTTCTAAGGCGTTTTACCTCTTTCCTCAACGTTTTCATCCTCATCAACCCTTCTTAGTTCCTTCGTGTTCTACTGGTTTTCAACCTCATGTTTTTTACTTACCTGTCTTTAATTATCTTCTTTGTGCTTGTTTCAAGGATTTACACTTCAAAGAAAGGGCACTTTCAAGGAAATTGAACTTCTGAAATCACATCTCGTGTACTTGTTTTTTCTTGACCTTAAACAGTCATCTTTCAGCTTCAGGGGCGGATGCTGCCGAACATTGGGGGGGGGGGAGCGAGTATCGCAGATTTTTGTTAAATAATAAACATAATTTTTATTATTGGGTATATTTATTTATATACAATATTAGTATTTAAATAATTCCATAATTCGAACGTAAAGATTTAAATCAATTGTGCCAAATAAAGGAAAGTAAACGAAAACTAGGCCTGCTGCCCCCTCGGATCCGCCAGTGTTGAGCTTCCATTCCAAAACCCACGCTGTCTGCGAGTGACGTCATCCTCCTGAAGTCGTTCCCGGGCCGCGTGCGCCTGTAATTCGGCGCTTTAACTCTCATCTTCCACGACTCGCTCATCGCCCGCCTCGTGCCGCACAATTTCCCCCCTTTTGCTTCGCCGCCACTCATTACCCCAAACGGGCCCTGTGAAGGTAAATAGCGACGCTAAGGAACAACCTTTATCCTTTACCAATCTCAGCGCTTTGAAAAATTGAATTCTAAATCCCGCTCCAGTTCATTTTAGGGCGCCTTTTAAGCCGCGCGGCTGGGGGTGGAGCAAATAATATGCAGATGGATGCAAATGGCCGAGCGAGAGGACCGCGCATTAAACAATACGTCGTCGCCAGTGCGGGACTGGGGGGGGGGAGACTGTGTGTGTGTGTGTGTGTGGAAAGGGTTCTGGGGGAAAGGTCGCGCCCTTGCCGGCCCTTTGTCTCTGCCGGGGTCCTTCGCCGCTCCCGAAGTGACCTGCAGGCGTCGCGAATGTGCGTTTAGAGGTTCCGAAGCAATTGGAGCGTTTAGTTTCGTACTGGTTTATGTGTAATGTAGGATGGTGTGAAATGGGACGAAATGTTTTTAATTTAAGTTTATATACGTATTTAAGGTACTATGAGAAATACATAGATTTCAGTCAATCGCAGACCTTACTGATTTTATTAAGTCGGACACAAACATTCATGGTAAATATAACCTGATTTTGACATTGAATCCTAATGAAAATACACACTTCAATTGTTATAGAATACTCAAGGGAAAACATTATGCCATTAAGCCATGCGTGGTAAAGAGTTGGTGAATAAAGCTATCCTCGTGGCACATAGCAAAGTCGCTCGCATTTCACCAAGGAGATCCGGGTTCATTTCCGGTCGAATCTCATGTGAAATTTGTTCCAATAAAGGGAATTTGCCTGCTTCGCAAGGGCTAGTCCAACCCCTGTGAAGTGTCCTAAACCCTACCCCATATCCTTATTCCTTCCTAATTCTGGCCGCTGGGTAGTGACGCAGGAGCGCGTAGCAGGAGGCGCGTACGCGGAGATGCTACCTGGCGGTCCTCTTGACAACACACTGCGACGTGACGCGACATGACAGAAACTTATATTAGAGAATTACTCCCTAGCGCAACGCGCTCAACGCCCGTTAAGAGTCTTGGAGACGCGTTGCGTCAAAATGGTAGACGCAGCAAATTAAAAAAATAATGAACAGATTTTGAGAGAGCCATTACAGGAACTTCATGAAAGTGGTATAAGATTCGAGTACGAAATAAAACGTTCTTGACAATTTTCTGTCTAGCCCAAAGTGTGCGTGACTTTGCATTGCTGCTCGCTGTATCTTTCGAGCGCCGCAAGTGAAGATTCTCGGAAGACAGGAAGCAAAAGGCGCCGGGCTCAGAGTCAGAGGAGCATGTCATTGAACACGTTGGACCGTCCACCATCCTCATCCTAGAGCTTCTTCTTTCATCTCGCGCTCCTTACTGCGCTCCCACCCATGCACCGGCCGAGGCGCCTCAGGATGATTGATTGTTACTGATGCACTGAGCCATCTCTTCCGGCGGTGCCTCAGGACATCAGCTCATGTGGCTGCCGTGATTTTCGATGGCCGAGGTCATATTCAGCGGCTGTCTGGAGGACAATTCTAACGGCAGCTCTAGACGGTAGTTATCCGTGGTTTTCCCGATCAACACCAGGTCGAATGCAGAGGAAGGACTCTAAAAAACGCGCCAAGGAGCGCACGCGACCTTTCTTTCCTCACCCCCACACACACTTACACTAACACGAACAACACTACCACACCTGCCGGGAGACTACTCGGGAACGTTTGGACGGTGTTTCGCTGATGCCTGGTTGGAGAAAACCTCACTCGCCGACATATAGGTCGGCACCGGAGCTGACCATCCAGCGGAGGGACTAAAGACCTAAGAGCAGTTGACGCGCCCGGTAACTCGAAATAACCAAAAGACCTCGCTTCTGCGTTCTCCATCGGCGCCGTCGCTGCCTTCCACCGTAATACTAAACTGTAAACATATTTTTTGTAAGTTTCCTGTTTTATTGTTGCCTATTCCAACATTTGAAAAGCCTATCTGAGATGCTGACAGAACCTATTTTAGGGGCCTAAAACGATTATTTGAAAACCTAAAAATCCGTTGTCTAGTCATGACTACAGGCGAAAACACAATGTCTTCGGCTCCGCGTACATGCACACTGTTCCAAACCATCCAAGTCGCTTTTGCATCGCTTAGCGAGCGGCGGTTGGAGCAACCGCGTCTGTCGCTCGCCGTCCGTTTCCCCTCGCGCCGCACCTGCCAGGCAGAGCAACCGACACGAGATCCTCCAGGGCGTGCATTCGGCGCGGAGGGCAATGAACCACCTCCATGCGAAGATTCAGACCAGCAAAAGATCACTTTACGGAACAGATGGAGTGTAATCCAGAATTATGTGTTGTTCTCGTATGACATAAACTCTTCATTTAATTTGGTGTAAAGAATGATATAGTTTAATGGCTCGCCCCTTCTTGTAATGATTTACAAAGTAAATTAAAACTCTTTTGGCAATTTTGTGATATATTTTGTATGTACTATTTATTTTGTGTGTTGTGTGAACATTACAGGTATTAGTTTAAGTCTTTAAGCAAAGGAGTGTATTGAGTGGAATTGAGAATCATTAGTTTAATTCTTTAAGCAGAGGAGTGTATTGTGTAGAATTGAGAAGAATTAGTTTAAGTCTTCAAGCAGAGGAGTGCATTGAGTACGATCCGCCGCTGGCTACTGACTTCATGCGCATCCCACTGAATTCGCGCGTGTGTGTGGCGAGCAGACAAAAGGATAAACGGTTATTCGCGGACGGAATCATTACAAAATGTTCATATTTTCAAAATTTAAAAGGGAATTTGCGTTAAAAAATAGAGGTTGTGAATTTAGCCGGTCAGTTTGATGAGCCAATCAAGGAAAGATTTCGTCGCTGAGAAGATGAATAGATTTACTTGTTAAACTAATTCAATGTAGGTGTAAATCGATATTACATAGCATATCATGTTTCGGAAGAATCATCCAGAAACTATTAACATTCTATCATGTGTATTAATCGTTTTTCTTGTTGTTGCAGGTAAGGGATATCTATTGTGCCGCAAGAAGGGAGGGACTTTCTGGTAAGATTGAAGCTAATTTCGATGTAGAACTGCATGATAATTTCTATAGTTATTGTCTTTTAACTTTTGTTTTGTATTGGTATATTAAAAAGTAATGTAAACTTTCTTATATATTCATATATTCGAAGTGATGAATAGAAGCAATGTTTTGTTTGCTAGCTTTATAAATAACCTTTTTCGATAAACAAATAGTTCATAATATGACAGTCCGCCGGTGTATGAACAATGACCAAACCATAAGCATAGCTTTCACCAAAATTGATATTCTCCAATTGATCTTGCTGATATTGAGATCCATGAATTTGCTACCGATATTTTAATGGGGGGGGGGGAGTTCTTTACATGACGACCCTAGAACATTTTCAGAATTTTCCACAAGAAAATGACATCAACTTTTTTCATTGTATTTTGAACCCGGATACCATAAAGGAGACAAGAGAATTTTTTTGAATAATTTTCATTGAAATCCTTTATTTTTCGAAAATTGCAAAAATCCTTAACTGCCCGAATTATTTTTACAAAATCTGGTACACGTTCGAAAATGTTTATAGATAATGAAAAGAACAATAAGTTTAAAAAATAGAATGATAAAACACTTGTTAAAAAAGAATTAACACAATAAAATAATTATTTGCAAAATTGAAATGAAGTACTGTCATTTGGAAGTATGGTAACTTCAAAACATTCCAAATAAAAATCCTATTTCAAATTTTGCGCGCTGCTGATAGTACGCTTGAACGACTCCTGCATCTTCTCTTAGTTTCAATTTTTATATACTATAATGCATACAAGTATAACTATCAAATCTCGTGTCTTCTGTCAAAACGTTTTTTTATTTAATCGAAATACTCGGGGTAAATTGATTTAAATCCGGCGAAAAACTTGTTTTTTACACTTCAGTCACGATTTTCAACATAAGAGAAATTATCTCGTTGGGCAGATTTGCGTATCTTATTCCGCTACCCCTTTTGCGCATATTCATAAATTCTCAAACGTTTTCTCAGTAACGCTCCCAAGTTTTCCAGTGAAAATTTGTATATAGACCTACATTTTACTCTTCTATAATATTTATAAAGTGACATTTCAAATCTACTGTTAGAGAACGGAAAAATTGAAAAAAATGAGTAAAAACGTTTTTTAGGCGTTGATAGAAGCTGGGAAGAAGGTTAGGCCAACTCGAAAAGTTAACCCAAAGTACAGAGATTAGGAAACCAAGTAGGACGAGAAAGTATGTGCCTTTTGTAGCTCATTAGTTTTAAATTCCACGTCATGCAAATTTGAAAGTCCGGCCAGCGAAATCTCATTTGTCTTTGTACGTTCGTGGAACAACTTGTTAGAATAAAAATTGAAAACAGGGACATTCTTTTCGAAATTAAAAAAATGTATACGTTGGTAATAAAAACAGTCATCATTTCATTGCGAATGAGTATCGTTCACATTCTGCGTTGTTGATTTTTGTAGAAAAATTGCAAATTTTAAAAACTGTATTGATTATGAGACGAGAAAAAACGTTATCCATTCAGGCTGTAACTTCGTGATTACAATTTCTACACCAATGTGTAACTTTTACCCTTCTGAGGCCGGTGTCTTGGAACTACTCTAATGTGGCATTATGGAAAAATTAGAACTGAATATGACGCTACAGTTCGTAACTGCTTGAATTTAGTAGTCGTTCCTTCATTGAATGACTACAAAAACTCTTCAGACTTCACACGCTATTGGTCGCGTGAATCCTTGAGGCATCGTGGCGGCACAGAGGCACTCATCGGCAATACTTGAGGTATTGAGCTACGTGGCGACACTCAGTTCAGAGACGGGTCGATACTATCAGTTATGGAGTAACGAAGGGCAAAGACATTGAGATTAGCGCATTTGAAACAATCTCTCAGCTCCGTTCCTCTCTAATACTTGGACTGTGCGAACTTGGATGGCCTCAACGGATGATTGGCTTCCCCTCATCGGCTCCTCACCATTTTCTGTATTCCGTTTTGGGCGGACTTTCCTAAGGTGCCCGTCCATGGACCCAGTCGTCCTTCCGCCTTTCCCCCCCCCCCACCGCCCACGCTCGCAAGGCGTATCACGGAAGAAACGGTCTCACGGTCAGAAAAGTTGGTCACTTTCCCAGCGGCGTCCTGGGCCCGAAACGCAGTCGCCATGAATTTATTCGTGAAAGATTAGCCCTTCCGAGCGTCCGTCTGTTTTTTGCCGTAAAGGGTCAACGTTTTATCTTTGCTTACCGAGCAGGATTCTTCCCTTTCAAGAGCGCTTCTTCTTGTGAGCTCTCGGTGGAAAGTAATGTAAAAGCGGTTGTGCTGGGAAAGGGGCTTTCCGCTTTTTTGCCCTAGAGCCCCCCCCCGACATCCAATTCTCGCTTCCGCTGCGCTGTACTTGCCACTCTAGCGTTTCTCGGTGTGGTCTGTTCCATACTTGCACCTTTTTTCCTAGCCATTTTCTCGCTCGTTCTTTCTGGTTCGGTGTTCCCTCTGCATGGTGAAAGCAACGATATGAATCCAGAAGTTGTGATTTTGAATCCAGGAAGTGAATTTGAATCCAGAAGTGGCAAGCATCGGCAATGCTACTGAGTAATGTCTACCTCATCCAATAGCATCCACCTGTAGCGGTAGCTTAGTGCATCAAGTGATGTGCCTCTGATCGGGAGGTCCTGCAGTGCCTCTGACCGGGGGGTCTTAGGTTCGAGTCCTGACGGCGGCAGGATTTTCGACACTAGCTTGTAAGCTGGGTCGCATTCAGTCGCTGTCTGGAGGAGAAGTCTAGCGGCCGGCTGCTCGGATCGGTAGTTCTCCGTGGTTTCTCCGATCAACACCAGGCGAATGCCGGAGCAGTACCCTAACAAACGGGCCACGAACCACGCGATCTTTCCTTCCTCTTCCTTCTATTCTCTCCCCTTACACACACACTTACACTAATAGGCACTACACTACCACATATTCCGGGAGACCGGTTGGGAGCTTAGAGAATGTCCCGGCTGGGTTACGGGGAAACCCCACTAGCCGACGGTAGGTCGGCGCCGGATCTCGCCGTCCAACGGAGGAAACACTGCCACCTCAACTGTACCACACTTACGGGACTAATGACGTCAGTAGTTGACGCGCCCGGAATCACTAACCAACCTTAAGCATCGATGCATTGACGTCGATGTTTTATGAACTTAAACATATTGTGCCCGATGCTTTTACGTTTACGATGTTTTGTTCGCAGATGTAAAGGTCCCGTAATCACAATTCTGCCAATGTTAAATGGTCCCGTAGCTCCCAGAGGTTTCGCCAAAAGGCCGCATGGGGCGCCGTGTTCGCTGCGCTGCTCCGCGCCGACCCACGCCCTCTGAAAACCTCTACCACACTGTAACTTAACCACATTCGCGACCCCTTACTTATGGGCGACAATTTCACTTCTTGGGCGATCCAATCTACCTATTTTACCCCGTGTTGTTGATGACGGCATTTCCCGGCTACTCTGAAAGGCGGTGGGGATGGAGGGAGGGTGTGATTTCGTGTTGTGGCAACAATCAGAACAGCCGAACATTTCACCTGGTGACCCCCTAAAGGGTTGCCAGTATAATCGTTTCGCGACTCACCCGAGGACCGCAGATCCCACTTTAGGAACTTATTTCTGATAATAAAGGAAAATGTGAAATGAAATTAAATGTAAATTTAGCATTGGAGAAATTAATTGTATTTTACTATTTGTTCTAATGCATTATTAATAAGGGATTTTGACTGCGTCCAATCATTTTTGACGAGTTACTTCGAGATACCTATTGCACAATATAATATTAAACACATATTGCTACCTTTATTCTTGATTTTACTTGAAAATCTACTTGAATAAAAGAGAAGAGAAACTTCTCTTCGTGTGTCACATTTTTGTACTGTTTTTGGCAATAAATAAATGAATAAATAAATAAATAGATGAGAGAGGATATACAAAACGAGAACGTTGAGAAATGTACACAAGAACCATATAGAAAGAATATAGTATAGAAATAAATGAATGATCATCTTTTAACTTACTACAGATATTTTGAACTTCAACATTGTTTATTAATTAAACAATGAATTATTTTGCTGACTTACATCACACATACCGTTTCTGAAAATATGACTTATATTGAAATAATTGACATGTATAATTTTCGCCTGCTTTAGTAATACGACCTCAAAATAGGGAAATAGAGTGAAAATAATGCAAAATATAGAAGAACAATGTACACAATGTATTTATACTTTGTTTTGATATTTTATACAATGTAAATTATAATTAATTAATATGGCAAAAAAATACGTTTCTTTTCTGTTCTTACATGTTTTACATTAAGCCTCTAAGAATAGACATTTTTTTCAAGGGTGAGACAGCAGTGCTGACTTTGATGACAAGTTAGTCGGGGCAGAAAGCTCCTCCTCATCTTGAGAGTTGAAATTGAGGGACCATTACAAGGTCCCTAATTTTCCTTAACTAGCGATGTTTTTAGTGAGTTGAAGTAATTGTGGTGCTCTGAAGGTTCGTGCTGCAGAAGTTCAACCATGTCTTTTAGTTTTTGCTAAATTACCGAGGTGCAAAGTTCAACTTCCTCTGCCGAATATCTGAAAACGTTTGCAAGGTGTTTTTATTGCATGGTAACTCCATCATTTCAAATGTCACTAGCTCGTTTAATATTAATTTGTGGAACATTTTGTTAGGTTCTTCTCTAAGGAACATCATCCACTCTATTTGCAGTCAATTTACTGTGGCTTCTTCATTATTAATTTTCTTTCTCACAGCTGCTTTTCCCAGCTGCGAAGTAGATTTAAAATCTGCTTGACCCATTTCACATATTTCGAAACTGTTCTTAGCTGAGCTGAACGGATGGTATTATGCCAGTCAGATAAAGGGATGATATTATTTCTATTGTGCCCAGCTTGCTCTTTGTTTCCAAACTCAGTCATTTTTCATAAATGAGTGACCGACACAAGAAGTTTGTGGTCAATAATATTTAAACTCTCCGCTGTGCTCATTCGTCCATCAAATATTTGAAAAAATTTAAAAGGAACTGTTAAGCTCTCGTTTTTGTATTTAAAAAATAATTTTTAGTCCTGTCTTTTTCTTTCCTACTTTCATCGAGTTTGCGCCTTTGCTTAACTTCCAAGTATTTTTATAAGGTCACAAATATATGTATTTAGTGCACAAAAATCTAATCACTAAAATTTTCCAAAATTATTGAAATGTATTTAATCTTTCGTACTTACTTTTGTGCTACAACGCTACAGGCATTTGCAGAATTCATTTTTAAAACTGTTTCCTCACCTGAATTTCTTTTCAACTTCTTGACATTTCTTCTTCAATTAGTTAAGTTTTTCTTCCTTCATTTAGAAGAGTTAGCTTAAGTAGTCGCAATAAGACTTCTTAAAGAAGAATTAAAACTTCAAATTGCATAATTCTAAGTAATGTTTATTTTATATCTAAATATTTATTTTATGTTGATATTGATCTATATTAAGTGAATTGATCAAGAAAACGTCCAGAAAACGTCTGTGACCAAAATATATTTCAAAGTGAACTAATTGTGACTCTTTAATGTTTTTATCCAAAATATTAATTATATCAAATGTTTTTGAGAGATCTGAAAGTATTCCTTATGGTGCATCATTTTGATCCATTGATGAAGCGACATGTTTAACAAACGAAAACATGGACTATTTCCGTAGATTTTAATTTTGATTTCGTGGATTTATTTCGCAATCGTGACTCTTTTTCATTTCGCAGTTGATGTGGAGTTGCTTTTAGTGAAGAATCGGCTCTGGGAATACATCAATTTCCCAATATGGTGCACTAAGAAAAAAAGTATGAAAATAACCATGGGATGAAATGATTTTAGTTGTGAATGATTTGTTAAGTCGTTCACTTGCTGGAGCTTTAAAGCCAATAGTATTAAAGTGGCATTATAATAGCCATGTTCCTGTGTTAAAATTAAAAGTAGGGAGGTATATGGAATTTACATCGTGAAATGTATTTTGCAAAGTATTCTGGCACATACTGAATGCGAAATTAAGATTTGCACCCAGTGAAAAAGTGAAGACCGGAGCTTCGCTACTAACATGGACGCGCGTAATGAAACGTAAAATGGGGCCGAAAAGTTTAATAATATAGGATGTCATTTCTATTCATGGTCTCGCTTTGTCGTTCTTCACGTTTTCGCGGTAGAGTGTATAGGGAGCATTCCTTCACGCGAGGTACGATAAGGCATAAGAACAGTTACATCGGTAGGCCAGAAATGTTGATTCTTAATTTACATTGTCGTATTAGTTAGTTGTAGCAAAATGTTTGACACAAAGAATATTTTTAAAAAATCCCATTTAGGACCTTTAATCCTGTTTTGATGGACCGGTAGAGGTGGCTCAGTGCATCAACTGATGTCACTGCAGTGCCTCTGGCCGGAAGGTCCTAGGCTTGTCAGTAACAAGATTTTCGACATTAGCTTGTCAGCTAGGTCGAATTGAGTCGCAGACTGGAGGAGAATTCTCGCAGCTGGTTGCTCGGATCGGTAGTTTTCCCTGGTTTCTCCAATCAACATCAGGCGAATGCCGAAGTACCCTACCAAATGGGCCACGGACCGCCCGCGATCTTTCCTTCCTCTTCCTTGTCATATTCTCTCCCCTTATACTTACACTAGCATGCACTACACTACCACATATTCCGGGAGACCGGTCGGGAGCTTAGAGCTTGTCCCGGCTGGGGCGGTGCCCCGCTGGTGGGAGTGTGCTGGTTAGGGGGAAACCCCACTAGCCGACGGTAGGTTGGCGCCGGATCTGACTATCCGGCGCGGGATGATCACCCCCAGCTTCCGATGAAAAAGCATACACTACACTTAGGGGCCTAGCGACCTGGGCAGTTGATGCAGTGTCAAGCAGCCAGGCGGGCGTGAGCGATGCCTCCGTCTGGGGCGGGAGGCGCCGCGGCGATTCCGCGCGGCGCATCGCCCGCTCCCGAGGGCGGTCGATAGCGGCTGTTTTTAGCGGAGCGGGGGGGGGGGCAGCGGGGAGGGGGGCGCGGGATTTGCGCGCGTCGCCGCCCGAGGGCGCCGCCGTCGATCAGCGCTCCCTGCGCCTTCGCTTTGCCTTCAGCCCGCACGTTCTTCCACCTAAATGGGCATGCAGTTGTACTAAAAGAGATAGATAGATTTATCCTGCAAATAATTACTAAAACTAGTCGCAGAACTTGACAATTATTATTATTATTATTATTATTATTATTATTATTATTATTATTATTATTATTATTATTATTATTATTGTTTTTGTTATTATTATTATTATTGTTTTTGTTATTATTATTATTATTATTATTATTATTATGCAACGATAATAATCATGTAATAATAACACAATAGTAATTTTAATGTAGTTTTTGCAATCAGCACACTTAAAACAAGAAGAAACAGGTGAATACTCACAAAAAAAGTTCTTTGATCGTCCGCTTGTTATTAAGAAATAAAAGCAAGCGCAACACATCACAGCAACACAACTATTGCATCGATTTTGAGTTCGATGTTATTGTCGTTTTGCACTGCACTTCCTTTCACCTCAATTTATTACGGTACTTTCCATGACCGGCCCGTCACTTCTTTTCTCCTGCTTGATTTCCTCAGTGAACCCATCACTACAGTGTACTGCGGGTAACTACAAGTCCATTTCTTATTCTAAATACCAAACACAAACTAGATAATATTATTAGAGTAAACTAAATTCTATTCGATCTGACCTATTTCTAAACATTTTTATAGTGCGAGGAGAGGTTTCAAAGACTTTTCGAGAGTAAGTTGTTCCAATCCTTTATTCATAAAAGAGTGTTTTGTGACGTCTGTCCTCTGCTTCTTTCGTTCGATTTTGTAAGGATGATCCCTTTTGCCTAGAATGATTTGTCGATTAATCTCTGATTTTCACCCCATGACTGTTCTCGTATGTAAGCTTTAAATAGAGCGCAAAGCCTGGCCGTTTGTTTTACGCGTTTCTAAGGATTTTCAAAATCGAACCCTTGAACGTGCTTTGTTTACCGAATGAGGATGTTTCTTCCTGCCTTTGAATTTTATTCAAACTGTGTCTTCTACCCTTTCTGTAAGGGTCTCAGTAAAAAGTGCAAATAGGTATTTATTCTTACTAACATAGGGGTACAAAAATGTATGTAATCAATAAAAAAGCACATTGAAAAGGAATTATTGTAAAAATTAATAATTAAATTGATTTGAATTTTTATCCTAACCGTAAAATTTACATTTAGCACTTATGTGGAAGGAAACGATCTTTTCTTTGTAACCTTGATTGTGCATGGACATCCGGTATGATTACGAACTTGTTTTATTCACGACGCTGTATACAAAATGCTACTGTGGACTCCCTTTTGAATCTTGAAATGACATCAGAGAAAACGGGATTATATTGGTCCCTCGCTTTTTCGTAAGTCGTTTCGCTTTTTGTGTAATCATCAGCACTGAGAAGGGTTTATCACATACAGAGAGCTTTGTCGTCAAAAGGGTTGGGGGGGGGGTCATACCGGAAAATAGGATGGGTTTCCTTGTCAGCGAACTAAGCCTGGCGGCATAAATGAAAAATATCAAAATCCTTGACCGGTATTTTCTTTCTCATTTAGTTTTTTTACGCTATCCCCTAGAACATCCTGTTGGACATAAGGACAAAACACGATTGTGACTTTGTGTTGTCCACTTCTGACAGCCCATGTGGCGGTCCGGGCGGTCGGTCGGTCGGTCGGTCGGTCGGTCGGTCGGTCGGTCGGTCGGAGCATGAATGGAACCGTGTCATGAATGGAATGGTCAGTGTGTCTGTTAGTCCGCCTGTTGGTCCGTCTACCGGCCCGTCTGCGCCGATTTTTACGGTTTCCCATTGGAGTCTGCGTGCCCTATTCCTCATCATCCTTCCTTCCCATCTTCCCCTTCACCTATCCTTCCTTCTCATGTGACCTCGAGACGCCACGTTAAAAAATCCAAGTATACGGAGTACTACTGATCAGAGCAGCCGGCCGCTAGAATTCGTCTCCAGGTAGCGGCTGAGTTCGACCTAGTTCTCTAGCTAATAACGAAAATTCTGCCACCAATGGGATTTGCTCCCTAGGACTTCCCGGACAGAGACACTGTAGTGACATCAGTTGAGGCCCTGAGACATCTTTCCAGGAATTTTACTTTGTGAATATACAAAAACATAGAGGCACTTTTTAATGACTGATAAAGAGTTTTAATGATTGAATGTTAATTAGCGTTTCAATCTCGCTCTTCTGAAAATTTTGATATATTTATTGATAATGATTTTATTAATTTTTGATATGGTAGTTTAAAAAGGGATATTTTATTTGTCGTTTTACGAATTCCGGTTATGATGATGACCGTAATTTATTTGCACATTTGAAGGGAGCAGATTTCGCTGAGATATCTCCCACATTATTTACCTTCCCTCCTTCTTTCCCCCTCTTCCCTCTTCCCTCTCCTCCCTTTTCCCTTTTCCTCCCTGTGTGGAAGTGTCGAAATGCGAAACAATGTGCTATATCCAAATTGCAAATTAATCGTGGGCACTTGTTCTTCATTCTCTTTATTTCTTGCGACTTTGATTGCCTAAAATAAACGAAAGGGTGCCGTATAATTGATATCTATTCTTTGAAGATGTTATTTTGGTCGTCGATTTCTCGTGCTATTTCGGAGAGTACCATTCGTTTATTCATGACCGGCTGAGGTGGCTCACGGCATCAATTGATGTCAGTGCATAGCCTGACTGGGAAGTCCTAGGGTGCGAATCCTAACGGACGCAGGATTTTCGTTACTAGCCACAGAGCTACGTCGAATTCAGTCGCTGTCTGGAGGAAAATTCTAGCGACCGACTGCTCTGATCGCTAGTTTTCCGTGGTTTCTACGATCAACACCAGGCGAATGCCGGAGTAGTATCCTAACAAACGGGCCATGGGCCACGTGCGATCTTTTCTTCCTCGTCCTTGTCCTATCCTTTCCCCTTACACACACACTAACCCTAACATACACTACACTACCGCATATTCCGGGAGAACGGTCGGGAGCTTAGTATTTGTCTCGGCTGGGGCGGTGCTCCGCTGGTGGGAGAGTCCTGGTTAGGGGGAAACCTCACTAGCCGATGTAGGTCGGCGCCGGATCTCGCCATCCAGCGGGAGATCACCACCTCCTGCTACAATAAAAACATGCGCTACGTTTACGGGACTAATGATCTTAACGGTTGACGCTCCAGGATATACGAAATAATTAATCAAACTTTTATTCGTATATTTTTTGTTTGATTGATGTATGATGCATTTGCTTTGTTTAAAACAGTGAATTTTCGAACAACACATGTGTTACACACTGTATATACGTATTGCTGTATATAGAGAATCCCGTTCCGAAAAGGGAAGCGCACTGTTTGTGGAAAAAAAAACTTTTATTTCTTAGTTTGCCGACAGTTTTCTCAGTTTGGCGAACTAGCCTTCTGAATATGCAATGGGATTTTGTTTATCGCTTCGCAGGGTATTGGATTTAATCTCGTGTCGCCTTCTGAAAAATAAGTAGCTCTATCGACTTCTATATCTTACAACTTTGGAATTCCGATATCGGCCGCTTGGGCTGAGAGACTTTTGTTTACCGCCGAAAAGTCTGCGACGATGTATCGAAGTGGCGAGAAACTTCGCTGCGAAGAAAGTTTGAAAAATACGGACGTTGTTCTCTTCTGAACCTCCAGGTTTTCCTTCATTTCGCTCTCCTAGCGCAGGATCCTGGAATTCGGTCTTCGGGTGCCCTACTCCGGACTTTGTTTATGCGTGTGCGTTCACAAATCTTGTAATCCCCCCCACCCCCCACCTAAGCGCTCTGCTTTGCCTCGAGCTGCTCTTTGGTCCGAGACGTGAGCGTCGTCAGGTGCTACAGGGAAACTTTTTTTTCTAATGAGTTATATTTTTTTTAATATTTCAACATCTTGTAAAATTGTTCGCAATTGTTATAACTTCGCAAAAGTCGTACACCTTGTTCCCCATAATATATTCTTAAACAAAGTAGCATCAAATCATCAGGTAGAGAAAAAATATGTCGGGGTAGGGTTTAGGGCACTCAGGAGTCGCACGTATAAGATTTGGTGTGCCGCAGGGCAGGGAGATGGGACCGTTGACGCCCATAGCCGACATGAACCATATTACCGAATATATTAAATCCTTGGTCAAACTCACTGCAGATGTTTGCATTCTCTTTAGCGAAATACTGGAGGAGAATGGTTTACAGATCCTGCAAGATAATATCGAGACCCTTAAAATGGGCGCATGTTAATCGTATGAGCATGAATGTTTCTAAACGTAAATCAATATTTATTCCGTAACTATCTTCACCAAAGTGCAATTATTCTCTCGTGAAATAGGTTTGTAGATAGTGCGTGTGTAGATAGTTGTAGATAGTGGGAATTATTCGGAACAGTAAGTTAATTTGGAAAGTATTTGTGAAATCAACATCAAAGAATGCCTAGTGAAGTATTCACTTTGTAATGAGAAATTTGAAAGAAGGAATCACCCAAGAATTACCGTACATGCCATTAATCAGGCCGTTACTCGAATACGCCGAGAGCTAAGGATCCGGAAATCCACTGCATTCTCCGCGTTCAGAAACGAGCGGCTTACTTTGTTGTAGTGAGCTGTGCCCCCTCCCCTGAACTTTTTCGGAGGGTACGCAATAACACATTTTGTTTCTGTAATATTTATGAATCCATGACTTTTCACTTTTTGTCTCATAATTAGGGAATTTTTTACAATTATATTTATTTTAGGTCTCCTTCCAAGCAACTGAGGTCATTAGGAAGCAACATTATTTTATGCACAAGTAACACCGTTTTACAACTTACTTAACGTAGAATTATTAACCACAATAATTTAAATTGTTTTACACGTAATTTAAATTATTTAACTACGTATTAACTACACTTTACTGTATTACACTACACTTTAAAAATCAAATATTCCAATAATGTTAGAGAGTTTTTGTGCCTCGAAAATTAAATCAATTGAAAGCACTATCCATCATCTGCGCATGCGTAGTTCACTTTTGTGTGTTTGTGCTTGCGTAGAGCATCGAGATTGCAGTCGATTACTGCCCGCTAAGGCGTGCAAAAACTCGCTGCTGTGCATCGCCAACGTTTGGTTCAAACTTCCTGCTTACTAGATGCAGTTTCCATGTTATTCAATATTATCAGTCGGTGCGTGTCGTGTAGTTCAAAAAGATATCGATAGCTTCAAACAAGTTCCTCTTGGAATGGCTTAGGATTCACCTCGTCGATTAATTTTGCGAAAACAACGCCCCCACATGTCAGATTTAATTCAAACCACTCTTTAAATGGGTCATTCCATGGCAAGTCGGCCTAAATTTCCCGACCAAATTCCGATTGGACTAAAACTTTGTAAGTTGCTTTAAAAAGACGAAACAATGAAAATTGTTTTTACGGCTTTAAATTTTCTTTTATTTACTTAATACTGAAAATAATGAAATTTCATGTTTTGCACGATTCGTAGAGGGTATTACTAAAAAAACTACTAAAACTTCTTCAAATTTGATTTTACTTTGAAACTTTCTTTATGTCTCTTATGTATACATCCCATTCTGAAGATTTAAAGCAAGAAATGTAAATACAAGGCCATTCATGAGGCCATAGTAAGGGCAAAGTAAAAAATGACGATATTTTTCAAAATTGATTTTCTCAAATACTCCATCCCAGATTTTCGTTTATCGGCAGTCAAATTACGGCGGAGACATTGCAGTTTATAGTTGTGAAAGAATTTCGTTGGTAAATTGGAATTTGCCTAAGTTATTAGCAGTTAAAGTTACATGTTCAGTTTTGCTTTTTAAGGACTTAAGAGAACGACACATAATATAGGCTTATCATTTGTAAATCTTGCTTTTATTATTTACCGATTGATTCTCATACATTTTAAATGCAGAAAAACGAAACTCTGAGATGGAGTATTCGGTTTGCCGCGCAGAAAGATTTTATCCGCTGATTACTTGTCTTCTCCCATATGTTCTTGTTGAAGGTTGGGAACATTCAGTAATTAAACCGGGAGCGGTAGCTCAGGGCATCAACTGATGTCGCTGCAGAGCCTCTGGCGGAGAGGTCCTAGGTTCCACTCCTGACGGCGGCAGGATTTTCGACACTAGCTTTCCAGCTAGGTCGTAGAGCAGTACCCTAACAAACGGGTCACGGACCGCGCGCGATGTGTCCTTCCTCTCTTCCTTGTCCTATCCTCTCCCGTTACACACACACACTTACATGCACTACTCTACCACATATTCCGGGAGATCGGTCGGGAGCTTAGAGCTTGTCCCGGCTGGGGCGGTGCCCCGCTGGTGGGAGCGTCCTGGTTAGGGGCAACCCCCACTTGCCCGACGTTAAGTCGGCGCCGGATCTCGCCATCCAGTGGAATGATCTCGCCATCCAGTGGCCATATCCCGAGGAACAAACATTCACTACACTTACGGGACCAATGACCAAAGCAGTTTACGCGCCCGGAAACATGAAAAAAAAACAATCAATCAACCAATCACTAATTTTTCCGACAAACGAATTTTCGAAGTGTGGAGCTGTGTGCTGCTCCACACTTCACTCTCACTTCACCACTCCAGTACATGCTGTTACAATGGCGGCTGGTGCCGACCGAACCATGTTCTTGCTGACACACGTCATTCCTAGGGCTCGGACTTTCAGATAAAATCATATTTTTCTCCTTTAATCTTGACGGGTTAAAGTTCAGGAATTCAAGAGTTCAGAAATTCAAGAAGCGCCCAATGGTTTTCGTATACCAAAATTTCCACATCAACTAAATAATAAATATTTTGAAAGATGCATAAAACCAAATATTATCGTCAAAACAAATATTACATATTCGGACAATTTTATATGGATAAATTAACCAGGGAGTGCCTGCAATAGATCTGTGAGATTCAAGCCACGGCAATTTTGTTCCTGAATTATTGCGATGCGTTGGTCGTTTCTTGTATTCCGTCAGTGTGCTATTCTGAAATCGCCTGGCCTTTTATCGTTATCCTTTCTCTGAATCATTTCCCGTAAGCATGTTGAAACTTGATCGCTGCGCTGCGAGATATGTCATATACGGTGGAAGCAATGACGCCAGTGCGTTGTGAGCTCCTGACCTGAGAAGTACGTATCATGACATTATTTTCAGCTGAGTCTGTGACAAGTGCCTATTCTGACAACGTAATCATTTGCCTTGTCTACAATCGACTGTCACAATTTCTTACCAAAGAGAAAGATATGCAGGACACGTCAGTAGGGAAATGAAAAACTACGAACCTTGCAAAATGAAAACAAACAAAGACTTTCTAAATATTTTTGCGAAAATGTAAAATATATATTTGTTTATTACATGCTATTTTGTATTTAATATTATTCAATAGGATAATAAGATGTTGAATGATTTTTGCGTGTATTTTGTTAATTTTTACCTTTTTCACTATAAGTCTTCAGACGAGAATTCTGCAGTGTAAGATTCATTAACAATTGCATTGAGGACAAACTGAGTAAAATACGTATTTCATTAAAGGAATCTTCAGAGCAGTCGCTCTTACAAAACGTTGCAGCTATATTTGAGAGATAGATTGCGGGCACTGGCGTGAGTCTTCCGTTGCGGGCACTCCCGGGTTAATATTTTGAGTTTTTTTGACGTTTAATACTTTGTGTAAACATTTAATAAATGATGTTTGACTACTTCTAATCACCGTAATTCACTGTGCACTCAAACAGCTAACACTGGACTCGTTTTCCAGGCATACCAGCAAACGCAACCGTGCCATCTGTAATTCCATATACCTCGGTGGTTGAAATCCATCACGTGCTTGAGAGGTGCTGCTTCCGGTGTCGATGTTGGGAATCATTTGTAACCAGAAACAGTATGGGATAATACAAATAAGAAGTTCGGTTCGCATCGTACGCCAGGGCACCCGGTTGTTGAGTTAAAATTCAACTCTTTCGATGACGTCAGCTCTCGGACGCTCGCTGGGGCTTCTCTTCATTTGTTAACTCTTGTTGATAGACGTTCTTTCGAAGACAGACCACTCGCACGTCATTAAAGTGATTTATTTTTAATGTTAACGAGTCAAAGGACATTGGCCGTGAATGTGTGGTTGTTGTGCAACACATATTATTGGGATTTTAATTAAATGTCATTTTTTCTTTTCACTTTAGAACACTGTCGTTTAGTACAGAAATACATATAATGTTATGACATAGGAAATGACCCATTTTATAGGTCATTATTTTATTATTATAGGGCATTTTTGGTCGATTTCGACTAAGAAGTAATTTGTTACCTTTTCCGTCATTTTAAATGCATTTTTGCTGTTTTCGTCGAGTTTAATGTCATTTTAAATGGCACTTGCTTCAAATAATATTTACGAGATGCAACCAATGTTTTTCACTGAATTACTCAGTAGTCTATTTTATTTGTTCCCTCAGAAATTGTTTTGACAGCCGTTGTATGCAATTCTTGTGACGAATATCAGCGTCATTGCCGGTCGGCCGATTTAGGGATAAGAAAAGATAGAGATTTCCGGGTAAAACAGTCCAAACCAAAAGTTTGCAAGCTGAGTTCACTCGAACGAACGGAAGAAGCCTCGATTACACCCAGCTTGAGTTGTTCATCTGGTTGAACAATTGTTCATCTGGTTCATGCAGTTGAACTGTTTTATCATATTTTTTTCGTCATTTTTCTTTGGTTTTAGGGCACTTTGAAGGCATTTTACGAGCGTTTTATTGATATGGCGATGTTTATGTCATCGAAATCCGCTCCCTACTGACTTCTGTTTAACTTGTTTGTTCGTCGCAGCACGGACGCGTCGGCGCGTGTGCACGTTCGTGAGCGAGGATGCTGTGGATGTTCACTTCCAGTTTCCGAGATGTAAAGAAGCCCCGGGCGCCGCCATTGTCTCACTGACGGAGGCGGCGGCGTGGGCGGCGGGGGCGCCACAGACTGTGCCTTATCGGTCGCTGGCGGCCACCGGACGTCCTGCTGCTGCTGCTGCGGCGGCGGCGGCGGCCACGCGCCGCGACGCGCCGCACGCACATGCGACGCACCCGCGCGACGCGTTTTTGTGCGTTCGCCCGCGCCCCCCTCGCCCCGCCCGTCGGCGTGCGTGCGAGGTATAAATATCCGCCCCGCCCTCCGCCCAACCCTTTCAAGTGCCCTAATGTACTTTCCTGTAAGGGCCTCTTTCTTCTTGTTTACTTTCTGAAAAAAGTTCCCCCTGCCCCTCCCGCCGGGCCCCGCGCGTGCCGCACAATGGAGCTTCCCCGCACGCACATGGGACGCGTGGCGCGCCTGTCCTCTCCGCCGCTTCCGCCTTCAGCGCCACCGGCTGCCCCGGGCCACGGCGCGCCTCGGCCGAATAAATGCCACATCTTACGTACGACATATTCTGCTAGTTCGTATAAATATGTTTCCGGTTTTTGAGGTGTGGCAACGGCTTATACTATATAATTTGCACATCTTCTGACCTTGCGTTCCTTCCTGCGGGGTTAAACAAGAAGCATTTTATCCCCGCAGGAAGGAGCGCAAGGTCAGCAGATGTCCAAAGGTCTGAACTGAAAATACACCCTGTTGCTCTATTAATAGATACTATTTAATAGATGTGCTACGGTTTTCTACTTCCTCAGATAGAAAGTGAGGCTGAGCGATAACGTTTGGCGACGGTTAACTGAAACATCTGATAAGCGTTGAAAGACGAAACTATCACTAACGTCTGAAATGGTTGGGATAATAAAACTAATAAATGATCAAATGGTAGAGAGTTTGTGCACGTCTTAGCGAACCGCACTGTCAATCGTGTGCGCATGCGCAGATGCACAAAAGTGAGCGAAACTTAAACTGCGCACTGAAACTGGTGAATATACCAGTAGTTTAATTTCCAGCAAGGAACCATTTATTCGTGAAAAAGTTTCCAAGGAAAATAGTAATGTAATAGTATGTTCATTGTCTGTTAATAAGTTCTGTTATTTTCAATATCTTATATTTTCAGACGATCAGTAGAATTATTTAATACATAACAAATCTGTTGTATTTCAGTTTCAATTATAGAAATACCTTAATTTATATTGCAAGTACCACGTTTCACGAACCAATTGTTTGCATCTCCAAGTTCATAAATTCGTATCATGATTTAAAAAATGATAATTTTTTTAAACAAAATATTCAAAATATTATCACATTAAAATGTAAAAACATAACTCTCTTGATTTGAATTTATTGTGTTACAAATTTGGATAAATACGTTTTCAGAAATGAACCTGGTGTGTATTCGTGACTCTTTGTCCAAATAGATGGATTATCAAAATTGTGTTTAACTTTTCATGAATTTCTCTTAAAGATTGTGCTGGGAAAAATAATAGCTGTCGTCGCACACTGGAAGTTACCGACAAAAATTACATAATTGAAATGATTAAAGGCGTTGTCATTGTCAACAATAATATTTATGAAATTATATTAGTATTATTGAAATAAATACTATTGTTGACAATGACAACGCCTTCAATCATTTCAATTATGTAAATGTCAACTACAACTCACCACTGAATCAATATAAAAAATACAGAATTTGGTCAGTTTTAGCAATGCTGTTTTCGCTAACACAAAGGACGGTGGCGAACGACTCACATAGTGCTGTCATTGCTCGCCAGGATCTCTACTTATCGGTTACGTCTGACAGTTCGCTGGGCGGAAAACAGTAGTTCACATCGGGGAACATTGTGTTCCGGCATACTAAATATGTGGATTAATTTGTTCATCCGTCAGTTAGTTACAAAGATTAATCGCAATTAGTACGATAATTGGTTATTTTGTACGATTATTAAACCCAATTAAATCTCATATTTTGTCCGATTTATCTATACATGAATTAAAATTCACGATTGTAGAATTCAATCATTTCAATTACATTTAAAATTTTTAAAAACTTCTAATGTTCTATTTACTTGAAATTACTGTTGACTGGGGTGTACTACAAATTGACTGAACCATCGTACAATGTGTGTGTGTCAAAAATGATAGAAAGTTGCAAAGCAGTGCTAACTATACCTGCTTCCCGCGGGCACACTTTGGCATCACATCGGGTGTCTGTTTCTTAATGTCGAAGAACTAGTGCCCGGAAGAATAGGCGCTGAGCCATATTGGGGGTTGCATTGGGGGTTGTCAAGTTAGCTTATAGTGTTTTCCATTCGTTGCACTGAAACCCACCCTAGTGCAGGGCAGAAACGTCATCGCCATGCTGCCCCACACGCGTGAAAAGCAGCTACGAATCGAACGGATTCCGGAACTGACTTGCTTTATAATACCAAATCGGTATACGCATCAATCGTAAGAAAACCTCAATAGTGACTCCTTTTCATAAATGCGAGAACATTCCGTGTTCTCTACAACCTACTGTTGTCCTGAAGTTTATTCTACAAATCCTCCACCTAGCATACAGGTTGAGTCGCGTAACTTTAGCACCTCCTGAAGTTTTTGATCGGTTGAAGTTATTGCGATGCAGTTTTCACGGAAGAGCATGAGAGAATGAGACTAATTGATACGTGTATTCATTTCCATTTTATCACTTGTATTTTACAAGATATTGAGGAACCTTTGTTTTTTTTTTTCAAATGGAACCATTCATATTGTTATTCCATCATGACGAGCGAAAAAAGATAAATCCAATGATATACCTGTTGTTATATGTTAGATAAGCATTTTTTGAGTAATTTTGATTTTTTACCTCTCGTGTTAAACGACTATTTTGAACGGATAACAGTTCACCACACAAGTCACTCTACGTTCCCCCTGCAAACGAGCGCTTGGGTGAGAAAAGCTGAGTACAAACAATCTAAATAGTTCTATAGAAAACGTGCATTATTGAGCCCCATTCCCTCATGCACTTCCATGAAAATTGTAATGCAATATGTTCAACCGTTCGAAAACTGCAGAAGGTGCTAAAGCTACGTGACACGTCATACTCAGTTTTAACTGTTTTTGACGTAAAATAAATAAAAATAAATAAACTCACCCTGCATACTACTCAATTGATGTGTATACTTGAGTAACTACACTTAATACTTAACGTAATGTTAGCACAGTACAGATATTCACATCTCTCTCCTAAAAATTCCTAAGCTTACTTCACATAGTAATACTTTGCTTTAATCAATATATTTGTTTTCACTACCAACATATAATTATCAGATTTACAACTAAGAATCCTGAATAATTATAGTGATTTTACGTATCAATGCTAATGAAGATCAATAAAATCTTTCAGACTGTTATTTATTATCCCTTGCCATTTGTATAGGGTTAATAGGGCTTATATTGGGGTCAATGAAACCTTGCAGATTGCAGCAGTGTCTATATTGTATTTTAATTTAATTGCTAATATTTTTTTCTAAGAGTCGTTAAATGTGAGAATTAGTCAGTGGTTGACGACTAATCTTCTGAATAAATACAACACCAGATAATTGTTTTTTCATGGAACGTCTTAGTTTGTAGTATTTTCCCATCCATTTTGTCATAAAAATGGTGAATACGGACCTCGTAAAACGGGCTTTGGTGCCACCTGGGACTCGACCAGTGGCGGCTTGTGCTTAAGTTTCACGGTTGCACAACCTCAGAAAATTAAAAAATATCTCAAATCTTAAGAATATACATTTTCCGTTTAAAACCTTCATTATTCAAGATATTGCAGCAATATCGATGTATTCGAAATCATTTTGAAACCAAAGAGCGTCCAACTGGTGCTCTCTCCGGTCCCTGGTGCCTTGCCAGGAATTGCACCACGTTCTTATCTGTATTAATGGGTTTACTGTTTTACTCTTTGGCACTTCGAGTTAACATGGGGGACATATGGCTTTCTGGTTGGGCAAACAGGCGTTTGTTATTTAAAGTCGCTGGGAAAGGGTTGATTCGAATGGGAGTATTCACACACGAGTGGTGTAGTGGCGCTTCTTTTGTGTTTAGGGCCCCGTCACACGACGCCACTCAACAGCGCCCCCGAGTGGCGCGTCTGCTGGGACGGGGTTGGTTGGAATGGGGTATTCACACAGGAACGGTGTAGTGGTGCTTCTTTTGTGCTTAGAGCCCCTTCACACGGCGCCACTCAGCAGCGCCTCCGAGTGGCGCGTCTGCTGGGACGGGGTTGGTTGGAATGGAGGTATTCTCACCACAAGCGAAATCTCGCCACCAGCAGCGCAGACGCGCCACCACCAGCAGAACACAGGTCAAATGCTAGCCGTCACACTAAGCGCGCCACTGAACCGGTTTTTACCGGCTGACTGCCTTTCGGCCGGCGGAGCGCACAGAGGTGTGACTCACGAATTCTTCCTCTCTCGCAGTCAGTGGCGCTTGGCGGTGGCTGTATGTGAAGGGCTCTGCAGCTCCTCGGTGGCGCCGCCGAGTGGCTCCGTGTGAAGACAGCCTTTTTCTCTCGCGGTCACTGGCGCTCGGCGATGGTTGGAGTGAAGGGCTCTGCAGCTCCTCGGTGGCGCCGCGAGTGGCTCCGTGTGAAGGCAGCCTTCTCTCGCGGTCACTGGCGCCGGCGAGGTTGGAATGAAGGGCTCTGCAGCCCTCGGTGGCGCCGCCGAGTGGCTCCGTGTGAAGGCAGCCTTCCTCTCTCGCGGTCACTGGCGCTCGGCGATGGTTGGAGTGAAGGGCTCTGCAGCTCCTCGGTGGCGCCGCTGAGTGGCTCCGTGTGAAGGCAGCCTTCCTCTCTCGCGGTCACTGGCGCTCGGCGGTGACTGCGTGTAAAGGCCTCTGCAGGTCCTCGGTGGCTTCGGCGCAGCAGGGATTTGCGCACAGCCTCTCTGTGCTCCCGGAGTGACGCCTCCGGCGCCGCCTAACGCTCGCAGTCGCGCAGGGAGGCTGTTAGCGCTAGATTGCAACCATCAATTATTACGGTGATGAAAGGTCAGCGCGCGGCGCGTGGCGGCGCCTGCTTCGATATCCGGCGCGGGTTATTGCGTGGGCGGCGACAGCCGATTAGGCGGCGGGGGCGGGGCGCGGGCAGGGGCCCGGGATCGATTCCGAGAGGGCGCCAGGTGGCGCGGAGTCTACTGCACAACGCAGCGCCCCACATGGTCTTCTGTGTGCGTGGTTCATATGTCTTGTCCTGTCCAGACTCATGAAGTGCTCTTTGCAACATTGTTTTCCAGTGCGCGTCGCAGGTCCATTGGCGTGGGCTTAGGCGAGGGACAAGGGGCTGTGGCTGTCGTGAAATTTAGGATAGGGCCCCTTCATTCTACGTAAGAAATCAGTTTTCTTCCGTACATATGTTCAGTTTTTGATTTTTCCCTATTTTTAAGTTGGCGATTTGGAAAATTGATGCACGGAATTGTGGAAGAGGCTCTCCAACACTGATATTTCGAAAACTGCAAAAGTACCTATTTTTTCGGCGTTTTCCTACAGCTACAATATTGAAGGCTAGTAAAATGTGGCGTCGCTGACGCTGTAAACTGTTTTAAAAATAGTTTCATATGTTGAAAATGTCTTTCATACTTCATACTCACTCCCATCGCAGTGCCGAAACACGCAAAACACGTTTTTGGAAATTTCTTATAATGTTATCGCCGGATCCGAAAACAAATGATCAGTTCCCCTCCAGGAGATCGAGACGCGTTGAAAGACACCTCGTATTTCTGGATCGGTGCACGATAAGTGGTCTAGCCGTGAGTGACGGAACCGCACATCCGCACACGCAGATTTACTCAAATACTATTGGGAGATGGAGATTTTTTAAGAATGAACTCTGTTCTTTTGTAACGGACGTTAAGGTCACGTACAATGTTTCCAAAATACAAGTAGTATCCGTGTAAGTTTGCGTGACCTATAGGCTTTTTTAACTTTTTTCACAAAATTCACTCCATTTTTAAAAACGTTTCTGCTCGTATGTATAAAAACGGTTAAAAATATAGTGCTAATCCTATTTTCGGAGAACTCTGCATGTTTTCCAAAATTACAAAAATTAACATTTTAAGACTACAAAATTGAAGAGGGAAATGTTTGGCTTTAAACAAAATCTATTTACAAAAATGAGGGCAGACCATATACATTTTTCTTGAAAAATCTAGTAGATTTCACGTAATTTCTGGTTGAAATAAATGCAAATTATAAAAGGAACATTTCTTGAAATAACCTGGAAATTGTTTCTTAATTTTTTTCCAGGGATAAAACAAGGAACGCTTAAAAGAATTGCGGAGGTCTCATTTTTGTCTCTCTCAATTTTAGAAAGTTACGTATTGGAAATATTGGGTTGGTGAAGGGTTGGGAAGTGAAGCTTCGAGTCGAGACTGATCGATCATGGAATATTCATTCTGAAAAAATTGTGCAGTTTAGGCTCTAGTGTTGTTGACTGACGGACAGATGGACGGACGGACGGACGGACGGACGGACGGACGGACGGACGGACGGACGGACGGACGGACGGACGGACGGACGGACGGACGGACGGACGGACGGACGGACGGACGGACGGACGGACGGACGGACGGACGGACGGACGGACGGACGGACGGACGGACGGACGGACGGACGGACGGACGGACGGACGGACGGACGGACGGACGGACGGACGGACGGACGGACGGACGGACGGACGGACGGACGGACGGACGGACGGAAGGACGGATCCTTGATACCGAAAAATGACGGTAAAACGTCTCTTTCCTTCGTTCTATCTGTCTGCTGTCGGTCTGCTGTCTGTGTGTCTGACTGACTGACTGAGTGTCTGTCCGTCTGTGGACAACGCTAGCGGCTACACCGTTCAGCCCATTTTCTCCTAAATTGATGTTTCGTAATCGATGTGGCTGATAGCCTTGAATTTGAAATCTATATTTTAATTTTCGGGGGTATTTTATGTGAAGTTCGTGGGACACTTTCAAAATTTTCAAGAAATTAGATACATCGTTTTTTATTATATTTTGTAGTTGGATAGTTTGAAGGACGTTTAAGAGAATGGTGCAGGTCTCATGTTCGTTGAAACCGGGGAAAATTGCAAAAGTAAAAACTTTTTTCGGAGTTTTCGTACATCTAAAATATTAAAAAAGAGATTTTTCCCCTTGGTGAAATCTGTTTCTTAAAGATTGATTTTGAAATAAGATTAGTACAATTTTTCGAAAATTTGAGTACTTTTCGCGTAATTTAGCGTAAAAATGCGATGGGAAAGTTCCCGCTGTTTCAGCGCCACTAATTTGCATTTGCAGCACAGTTGGCTCACTCGTGTTGCTGGATGGCGTGCGCGCATGCGTGCGTGTGTTTGTATGTGTGTGTTTGTGTGTGTGTGTGTTTGTGCGTGTGTGTGTTTGTGTGTATGTGTTTGTTTGTGTGTGGTGTGTGGCTAATTGGTTTAAGTTTTTCACTTTCAGCGGAGTAGACGTACAATTTTCTTCATAGTTCCAGGCTCCTTTAATTTGAGGGCGGTGAGGCAGTGAGCTTTTTGCCTGTAGAACATTTAGTTTTAGAGGCTTTGAGTGGGATATTTGAGAAAAGCGAGTTTTCTGGCAAAAATGAAATTTCAAAGGCGGTGTTGGAAGGTCGTAGGAATTTAAGGGGCAGAATGTTTGCGCCTTTGGTACCCTACAGGGTTCAAAATATTTGCATAAATTTTTTTGATATCTAGGAAATGTCATCACTCATTTCGACACAGTTTCAACAGAGCTTGATTTTGTTAACATATTTATTATAATCTCTTCTCGAGTCTATGAAGCGATCACTACTCGTTCACTCTTTCTGTCTTTTCTCTTCCGACTTTTTTTAAAACGCCAAACGACACTAATCAACTATCCTTCCTCCACCTTCTTCGAAAATGAAAACAACAATATGTAATTTAAAGCATATTCGACCTCTCTTCAGTGGCTAAAGTGTGAGAACGCCAACGGTCATTGTGGATTGGGAATGGCGGTTTGACAAAAGCCGAAAGTCGAGGTTTTCCTCCCACCCTTCTGCAGAACTGCGTCCTTGTGGCTTTTTGGGCATCGGCAAGGGCCTGGGCGAAGCGCCGCCTGGACCAGTCCCTCCAGACTTCTGGCGGCGTTGGAATTTCATTAGGGCGGCGGCGGCTGCCTTCGTCTCCTCCCCTTCCACCGCCCACATGAAGAATATCATGCGACGTCGCCAGCTGCGGAGGCTTCGAAGGCCGCGACGTCTCCCGGATTCGGCCTCACCACTCGCCCTCCCGCACCCCGCTCCCACCTCCTGCCACCGAGCTCCCACTCTGCTCCCTCCCCGCTTCCACCCCTCTCCAATCACGTTTCCATCCCGCTCTAGCTACTCCACCGCTCCGCTCCCACCGCTATCTCGTCCACTCCACCCCGCCCCGCCCCTCCCGCCCGCCCAGCCCGCCCAGCCCGCCCAGCCCCGCCCAGCCCCGCGCCGCCCGCCCCGCCCTCCCCGCCCGCCCCTACCCGCCCGCCCCGCCCGCCCTCCCCGCCCCGCCCAGCCCCGACCAGCCCCGACCAGCCCCGCCCGCCCCGCCCCGCCCCGCCCCCCCCCGCCCGCTCCTCTCCGCATCGACCGGCGCGTGACTTCGCCGGAAGCGCTGCGAATCCTCGCGAGTAATGAAGGGCGATGCCGCCTCGGCAGCCCAGGGCGTGAAGGTCGAAGGGCCATAGCGGCCTCGGCTCGCAGATCACGGGTTCGAACCCCTCCTCGGGTGTGGGTGTTTGAGTTGTCCTTACGCGTGCTCCATACAATTCCCCCTACGGTTTAAAAATCACAGTGGTCGCTATATGATCAAGATGTTGAAAAGCGACCTTAAAGATGAAGGAGGCGCTAGGCAACTCCGCCCCTCCCGCCTCTTAATGCGTCTGTGGGGGTCCTACTGACCCTCCGGTACACAAACGCGGACCTGCTTCAAGAGCGCGTGCGTTTCTAGATGATTTCCGGAAAGGTTCAATAGGGAAATCCATACGTGTAATTAAATAACGACGAAGGCGAATCTGCGTTGACCTCTGAGCGTGGCCAACGCGCTCGCGTACCCGCTGCCCCGCCTCTCGCTGCTGCCGCGAGGCTCGTGCGCGGGGACAGGGAGTCACGGCATTGAGGATTAGGGGCAAATAGAGATCCGCGGGGATTGGCGCCGAGGGCGGGAAGGCGAGAGTCGCGTGCTAATGAAGTCGTTGCGTGCGGTTGTCGCCTCACCCCCTCGCCCCTCCTTCGCGCGGCCATTGGCGTTCCGGGGACGGGTCGTTTGCACCGCCCGTTCAACGCGGCGTTTGGGGCTTCGCGCGGCCATTGGCGTTCCGCCCCCGCCCGCCCGCCTGTCCCCGCCCGCGCCGCCCCTGCCGGCCCCGCCCGACCCGCTCGCCCCCGCCCGCCCCCGCCCGCCCCCGCCAGACCCCGCCCGCCCCTGCCAGACCCCGCCCCGCTCCGATGTTCCTGAGGAAGCGGCTGCGTGACTTATGACCTCTGTGATGCTCCCGCTCCCATTTCGGACCCTCCCTTTTACATCCTCTCCTTACTTTATAAGACAATTAAGTATTATAATCGAGCTCTGGAAAATGGTATTTTTTACCGCCTATAGCCCGTTGTGTTGTCAAGTTTAATTCGTTCTTGGTACCGAGAAATCGATTGTCGGTGAAACGTGTCATTGTCAATGATTCCTCATTTCCAAAATTGAGAATTTCAATTTTTTCATAAAACATTTCTCACTGCTTTTATCCCCTAGGTTTTATCTGTAGGTATTTCGTAAACGCTATTCGTCTGGCAGTCATACTGTAGGAAAAGCAAAATGGATCGAAATTTCTCTGCGAGAAGTGTAGTATATCTGTATAATATACGACAAATGGCAACGCGTTCATTTATTATATTTGTTACTTGTGTCACAAATTGTCTTGTCGCCACAAATTGTCTTGTCATCACAAATTGGTCTGCAAATCAATCATCCGCTTGGTCCCGAAATATCAAACATGTTATTCCTGAATGCATTTTTTACATCTGTCTTAAACGCCTAAGTTCCTCCCAACGTATCTGTTGAATTATTTTCGCGAGTCCCGATGCATCTTTAACCACATAGGCTGCTGCCGGCAGAAGGACTCGCCCTTCACTCTATTGTGGGGCAGAGAGCTGCAGAAAAGCGCTTGGCCCTCAAAAGACGCTTGAAACAAATCACGTTAATATTTGAGCGCCTTCGGTTGCCCTCCCCTCCCCTCCCTGTCTGCTCTTTCATCTGTCTTTGGAAACATTTTTTTCCCCTGACTCAGCAAATTCCGCAATTCTTACGTTTTCTCTTATTTTTCCTTTGTGGTTCGCTCCCTCTCTCTTATTTTATTTATTTTTTTATTTGGTCCAATTCTCACTACCCCATTATTATTTTGTTCCTTTCGCTCTATTACGCAAACTCTCCCTCTCCAACCCTCCTTTCTCCTCTGCAGCTCGACCCCTGCCCCTGGATGCCGACGGACGAATGTCGGATTCGTTGATTGATCACTGCTTCCGGAATCATTAGCGTCAACTGCTAAGTATTTTAGTCCCGGAAATATTGTGATTGTTTTTATTGCTGGATGTGATGGTGATCTTCCGTCGCTGGATGACGAGATACGGCGCGGACCTGCACATCAGATTGCTGGTTTTCCCCCAATCACATATCTCCCACCAGCGGGGCACCGCCTCAGACCGAGACACGTTCTAAGCTCACGACCAGTCTCCCGGCATGTGTGGAGATGTAGTGCATGTATTTATTTATTTATTTATTTTACGTCAAAAAAACAGTTAAAAACTGCGTATTACGTGCTATGGGGAAAAGTGAATTGTGTGCACATTTTCAAAATTCTGTGATCCCTACACTAAGTCATATACTACTTAAATTTGAAAAAAAAACCTGCCATGTAATAAAATCTATTTTCAAGGATAAAAATGCAATACATTTTGGCTCTTATCCATTTTGTCCTTCGGAATAATGCTTTCTGCCGCGACAACATTGAAACGATAATTTTAATAATTGTATTTCTCACTGAATTCTAGAAGACGTGCACAGAAAAGGAAGTTACATTTATGTCCAGAAGCAAAACAAGGGGCCATCTCAGCATTTGCTCAATGGATCAGGGAAACTGGACGAAAAACCTGATCGAGATGGGGGTCATTGACCCGGAAGCTGTAGTACAGTAGTTGTTACAGGTTGGTTATACACATTTATTCAGTCCAAATGGTAAATAATGCATTATGTATCATTGTTAAAATTAATGTTACTTTTCTTGTGATGCATGTAAGTGTAAGATCGGCGTCTTCATCAACGTCACAGTACGCGGCGGGGCCAACGTGTTCTTAACCACCTCCATTTTGTTGGTTCGTTGCTTGTTAGTGGTTCCGGGAACGTCAACTACTCAGGTCATTAGTCCCGTAGTGCGTGTTTTGGCTCGGGAGGTGGCGGTGGTGTTCCCTCGCTGGATGGCGAGATCCGGCGCCGGCCTACCGTCGGCTAGTGGGGTTTCCCCCTAACCAGCGGGGGCACCGCCCCAGCCGGGACAAGCTTAAAGCTCCCGACCGGTCTCCTGGAATATGTAGTAGTGGAGTGCATGTTAGTGTAAGTGTGAGTAAGTTTTGAGGATTAGAGACGGAAGAGGAAGGAAAGATCGCGCATGTACTGTGGCCCGTTTGCTAGGGAATTGTTCCGGTATTTTCTTGGTGTTGATCGGAGAAACCACGGAAAACTAACGATCAGAGTAGGTAGCCGATAAAATTCTCCTCCAGACCGCGGCTGAATTCGACCTAGCTATGTAGCTACTGTCGAAAATTCTGTCACTCTCCGAACTCGAATCCCAGGACCTCCGTCAGAGGCACTGTAGTAACTTTATTTATTTTTTATTTTATTTTACGTCAAAAACAGTTAAAAACTGTGTTTGACGTGCTATAGGGAGAAGTTAATTCTGTGCACGTTTTCAAAATTCTGTGATCCCTGCCCTAAGCCATATACTACTTGAATTTTGAATACAAAAAGAAAATGAACCTTCTTTGCAAAGATTGTTAACAAAAATATTCGCTCCAATGTAATAAAATCTATTTTCAAATGGAAATCAGCACTAATTTGGGCTCTTATCCCTCATCATGTCCTTCAAGGAATAATACTCCCTATTGCCACAACATGGAGAACGATCACTGGAATAACTATATATCCCACTGAATACTAGAAGACTTGCGCAGATAATGAAGTTACCTTTGTGTCCAGAAGCAAACATCTCAGTATTTCAATGAATGAGGGAAACTGGACAAAAAACCTAATGGAGATGGGGGTCATTGACCCAGAGGCTGCGTTACAATACTTGTTATAGGTTGTTTAGAATTACACAGTACAAATCGTAGATAATACTTTATGTATAATTGTTAAAATTAATATTACTTTTCTTGTGATGCTCAGTATAGTCTCTAATTGTATAGAAACAGTTATGCAGGAGAAACGATTTCACTTGGGATTTAAACTTTTCTATCGAATTTAATCGTTTAATGTCATCTGGCAAAGTGTTATAAAATAATTTACATGTATTGTATGTGAATTTTTTGTAATGAGCTGTTGATACTGTCTTTTTTGTAAAGATATTGGCATTTTCTGAAAATATTTTTCCGCCCTTTAGCAAGTCATTTTTTTTACAAGAGCCACTGATCCGTAAATAAACAGACAAGTTAATGGTAAAGTTTCTAGATTAATGAAGAGAGGCTTACAAGAGTCACGTGAGTGGAATTTGATTATTATTCGTACAATTCTTTTTTGTAATCTAAAAGTCTGGGAGTTGTTAGATGTGCTACCCCAGAATATTATGCCATATCTCAGGCGGGAATGAACATTCCGGAAATATACGCAACGAGCAGTACGAAGGCTGACTGAATTTGAAAGAACATCAAATTCACTTGAGCCATCTGAGCCGGTCATTCCTTGAGCCCCTCTCACCATTTGTATGGGGCATATCTCCATAAGCCCTATTTATTAGCGTGAGAAGAACACCCGGCTCGACCACCCAGTTCGGCCATAAGATAAATGAATGAAAGTGCGCGTGATATTCGAATTACAATTAAATTTGTTATTGAGTAAATTACACAATTCCGTCAAGGTGCTACACAATGGATTATTTTTGTAGAATGTCTTACCACTTTCTCATACACGTACGTAAATACGCAATAATGTAGATCGTACAGAGAATCCTGCGGATAGCATTCGTTTTATGTTGTGTCCGGTTCCACGAGTATTGTGTACATGTTAATCCATTCATAATGTCTTGGCCCGACAGACAATTGTGCGCAATCTGGGTGTGAAGTTGGAAACTGAACGTCCCATTCAGAACAATGGAGCAAGCAAAGAGATGGGACCTAGGCATACCATGCGTAAATACACATAGGTACAGGTTGGTTGGTTGGTTGAGTTTAAGGGCACTTCAACAGCTAAGGTCATTGTCACCCGTGTCAAATTATTGTAAGGCCAGTACGCACTAGGGCTGTGTCGAGCTAAAAGAAAATAAGTGGAAAGTAAAAGTAAAACTGAATAGGATCGTGTCCTAATAAAAAGAGGGTTTGGCAGGAACGAGCAAGATAAACACATCAAAATTTCCAACTAAAATCCAAATAATTGGCATTATCTTCTACTCTCAGATAGGGGTGTAGAAGTTAGTCTCTCGTAAAAAACTAAAAGTCTTGTAGAGAGAAGATTCGTCATTTCTAAGTAACTCCAATAAAGAGGTAGCAAGGTGGTGCCTTCGGCGGTGCCCCGCTAGTGGGAGATACCTGGTTGGGGACCCCCTCCCATGTAGTTCCGCGTCCGATGTCGCCATCCAGCGGGAGATCACCGACACCGCCCGCGATAAAAGCATGCACCACACTGACGAGATTAATGACCTTAGTAGTCGACGCTCTAGGAAACGCGATGTAGTCAAGTAAGCACACGAAATGATGAAGCATGGTAATGCATTCATAACATTCTCCACTTTCAGTAGCGCTCATGTGAGTTTCCCACAGAACTGAAGTGTGTCCCGTATGTTGGGAGAGCCCAAACAGCTGCCTCCACCATTGCATTTTGTTAGTTGGTTGGTTGTTGGTGATTCCGGGCGCATCAACTACTGAGTTAATTAGTCCCGTAAGTGTAGTGGTTGTCCCTAGTCGGGACAAGCTCTAGGTCCCAGACCGATCTCCCGTCATGTGTGGCAGTGTAGTGCATGTTAATCTGTGTGTAAGAGTTAAGGATATGACAAGGATGAGGAAGGACAGAACGCGCGCCGTCCGTGGCCCGTTCGATAGAGTACTGCTCCAGCATTCGCCTGGTGTTGATCGGAGAAACCACGAAAAAAAAACAACACGAGCAGCCGGCCGCTAGAAGTTTCCTCCAGACAGTGACTGAATTCGACCTAACTGAAAAGCTAGTGACGAAACCCTTGCCACTGTCGGGACTGGAACCTAGGACCTCGCGGTCAGAGGCGTTGCAGTGACATTAGGTTGATTCACTGAGCCACGTAGTTGGGAGAGCCTAAAGAGCCGCCTCCAGCGCTGCGTTGGGCGTCAGTTTCGCTTTCAGCGTTCAGATAGCGCTCGTTCCGCTCGCCCCGGCTTGAAATGCAATTGCGCGCCGCCATCCATGGGAATGCCATTACGAGCGACGGCAAAGACGTGCAAATTGTTGCGAAAGTTTGGAACTTTTATGAAACAGAATTTTTAATCACCGAATGTGAGTGCTTCAATTAATGCATCTAAATAATATTGCAAGAGAGAGTTTGAGATGAATTTTGAACTGAAATGGAATTAACTTTCACTGTAAATACGAGAATATTTTGAAATGTTTATTTTTAGTGAATATTATTCTTTAGCATTTAGCACTACAGTTCCCTGTACTGTACGTTATTTCGGAATAGATTTTCATTCCATTTAAAAAAAATGAATTGTACTTTTCACACTTTTTATTAATATCAGGGAAAACATGTAGTCAGTTTTTAAAGTGAAGTATAAATATATCGTTGAACTCTACTTTAGAAATTCATGTAGATGTCATTGGTATGACCATCTGCAGAGGATGAATAGTTCGCGCATCCCTCTTCAAAAGTGTTTGGGGACCGACTGCAAAGCAGAAGAAATGCGATGCGTCCACGACGGCGCTGGAATGTCTATGTGAAAGGGCTGGAGACGGAACAGGCCTAATCTAAGCTGTATACGATGATGATGTTGGTTTTAGAAGTCCGTAATTATATTTCACTTGCGGAATTTCGCTCCGGCGGGAACAGTAACGACTTGGCTTTTCTCGTGCCGCAATCGCGCTCCCCGCTGTCGCCACCTAGCTCAGCATGACTGTCGTCCCGTCTACATCCCTGCGCCCCGCGTCACACCACAGGCCCTGCAACAACGAAGCCCAAGTGGATTGGCATTTGCATTTAGCTGATATGCCTGCCTGGGATGCAGACCAACAAAATTAATTGCATAAAGACTATCTTCATTAAAAAACCACACAAATGTGCCAACTTTCATTCAGATGCGTAAAAATGATATCGGACTTACCTGTCTAAAATAAATCAACATCCATCATCCACGTGTGTGTATATATATATATATATATATGTATATATATATATATGTATATATATATATGTATATATATATATGTATATATATATATGTATATATATATATGTATATATATATATATATATATATACACACACACACACACACACACATACGGGTGGGTGGGGGTGCGTGCGTGCGCGCGCGCGCGTCTAAGTGTATTTCAATTTGAATTTACCGCTTCCCATGCTCTGCGCGTATTTTGACTGATGGCCGCTAGATGGAATGAGAAGTACGATCATCACAAGAATTACATATAGACACGAGAATGGAGAGAGAAACTTTATAATAAGGAATAAATATTGTAAACAAATTATGTAGTCTAAATTTGTTGGAAATAGAGAAGCCTTAATTGCCGTTTCTATATTTACAGGTAAGATTGAAATAGAGTAAGTAATTGTCATTAAAAAGTGAAGGAAACTAGTTTGTTTAATAAAACCTGTGTTGGTTTATTGTTTATTTCGTTATCTTGCAAAACAAATGCATCTCTCTCTCTCTCTCTCTCTCTCTCTCTCTCTCTCTCTCTCTCTCTCTCTCTCTCTCTCTCTCTTCTCTCTCTCTTGCACTCTTTAAGTTGTGAAGTAAGGAAGTAAATATTCGTATATTGATGAGTTTTTGTTCTTTTTTGCAGGTGAGCTTGACGAAAATCTTGATATTTGAAGATAATTCCCTCTATTTACGGTAATGTACCGCAATTTAATTATATTTCTCGAAAGAATTCGATTATGGAAATCGTTGAGACGTAGTGTGACAAATTTGTGAGATATGTTGTTCCCCTTACGCGCTTTTCGACATAATGAAGTGCTGTTTGGTGTTAAGTGAAATTGAAATTGCCCATTTTATGTATAGAAAGTAGATAAAGGAGAATATCTTGCGTTTTAGATGCTTGCGAACATCATCACAAGAAAAACTATATTTCGAGAGGGACGTCAAAATAATATACTAAATTGAAAGCCATATTCAAATGGTTTTTCTGTAGCAACTTTTAAGAAATAACGATATTGTGGTAGTTTTCTACTGTAGCTCTGAGTATTTATGATAAAAGATCAGAGTAAGTTATTCGGAGGAGCTTTGGAGCCACTCCCCCTCGTCTTGACCGCCGTCTGGCGTTAGACGTGCATTTGTGAGGTTGGTATCCTTGGCTCCGCTACAGCGTGCACGAGGTATCTCAATGGCGGGCGCCACGAGGGGCCATATGCGAACTTGTCAGTGCGCGACTACAAAGAGCGGTGATTACTGTTTGAGTTCGTAGTGCGTCGAATAAAAGTCAAAAGCAACCCAGAGCTTGATTCTCCATGTAGATAGACATGGCTTGACCGCCCCTCCCCCCGTGATGGGATCTATCCGCGCTTTAGGGAATATCCAGGGTGTCAGGCGGTCACTAGGGCTTCCTTAGGAATGCTTTCCACCGAGGAGCCCCCTCGTGCTTCGTGAACGTTGCACCGAGGTGGCCCATCGGGCCGTGTCGGTTCCGTTCCCTAGCACGTAGGCCCGAGGTAGCCGGTGGGTGCATCTAGGAGGTTGTACCATTCATGGAGGAGGAGGAAGCCAGTTCCTCGTTCTCACACACACGCTACGACAAAGGACTAAGATTAGGGCAAATGTTGGTGGTCCACATACTGGTGTAACGTAGTTGGTTTGTTCCTGCCTAGGAACATGAGACGTTGTTGAGGAACACAAAATAAACAAACAGAATTCTTTGAGAGGTCGCGGTAAACAGACTGCATGGTAGATCCACGAGGCTGTGGCTGCAGTTAGTTTATGAATTATGTACTGGAGCACAGATAATAAAGTGTTGTTCAGAAAGATATTTCATTTCTGAGAAAGACTAGACTGGCGGTGAGCTACACTCGGAATGTACCCAGTGCGAAAAATGCAAGACAATTTAGGAGGTCCGCCGACCCCAGATGTAAGCGGTGCAAGTGTAGTAAAAAGCAAGCTCCTCTACCTTTCAGGCTGGTCGGGAATGACAGGATTCGTCAGGAAAGGCAAGACGTGATGAAGCCCAAGCCACAACAGGATGAGAGAGCCCCTGCTTACGCAGGACTCGAGCCTGAGGTGTTGGAGGGAGAGGTGGTTCAGGACATGAACTAACGTCACTGCAGTGTCTCTGACCGGGAGGTCCTACGCTCAAACAGTGGCAGGATTTTGAACGCTAGCTTGTCAGCTAGGTCCAATTCAGCCGCTGTTTGGAGGAGAATTGTGGTGACCGGCTGCTCTGATCGGTAGGTTTGTTGGTGTTCCGTGGTTTGTCCGTTCAACACCAGTACCCTAACAAACCGGCCACGGACCGCGCGCACAATCTTTCCTTCATCTTCCATGACCTATCTTTTCCCTTACACACACACACACACTTACACTAGCATGCACTACACTACCACATATTCCGGGAGACCGATCGGGAGCTTAGAGCTTGTCCCGACTGGGGCGGTGACCCGCTGGTGGGAGAGTTCTGGTTAGGGGGAAACCCCACTAGCCGACGGTAGGTCGGCGCCGGATCTCGCCATCCATCGGGGGAGGATCACCGCCACCTCCCGAGGAAAAGCATACACTACACTTACGGGACTAATGACCAAAGCAGTTGACGAGCTAGGAAACACGAAAAATCAACCCATGAATCTTACGGGAGTGACGACGTCAGTAGTTGCGGCGCCGGGACCAACCAAGCAACCAGCCAGAGGGGGGATGTGTGCTGCGGGGGAGGCCGCCTGCCACGCGGCGAGGGCGCGCGGTTTCTCGTCCACACAATCCCCGAAGGCCCACAGCCCCATTCTTCGCTGCGCCCGGATTACGGACGGGGCGGCGGCTGGAGCGCGCTGGGGACGGCGGGATTGAATGTGGGGGAAGCACTTTATTCGGAGATGCGGAGCGGCGGGCAGAGTAGGTTCAGTTGCGACGAGTTGTTGGATTGTTTTTTTTCGGGGCGCGTCAACTCTTAAGTTCTTATTCTTCGTAAGTATATAGTATGTTTTATTGCGGGAGGGTCTGTGATGTTCCCTCGGTGGGTGGTGAGATCCGGCGCCGAACTACACGCGGTTTGCAGCGTTTCCCCAACCAGGTATCTCCCACCAGCGGGGCACCGCCCCATCGGGACAAACATTAAGCTATCGACCGAACTCTTGGCATGTGTGGTAGTGTAGTGCATGTTAGTGTGTGTGTGTGTGTGTGTGTGTGTGTGTGTGTGTGTGTGTGTGTGTGTGAGAGGGAGAGGATAGAACAAGGAAGAGAAAGGAAAGATCTCGCGCGGTCCGTGGCCTGTTTTGTAGAGTACTGCTCCGAAATTCGCCTGGTGTTGATCGGAGAAAACACGGACAACTACTGTTTAGTGCAGCCGGCCGACACACAATTTTCCTTCAGACAGCGGCTGAATTCAGCTTAACTGTGTAGCTCGTGTCAAACCTTCTGTTACCGTCGAGACTTGAACCCTGAGCAGCAAGTTGAGCAAAACTACAATTTCCTTACGGCGTTGCGTACAGTGCCTCCGGTATGCCTCGTGAGGAGGTGATGTTAGTGTTCGACGAAGTCACACGAGATACTTTCAGCAGCCATGTGAAGTTCAAATACGATTCAAAGGAATGGAACATTGGAAGTGAAATAATAATCGGAATCAATAAGGCGCATCAATCGTAAATATATTGTGAGTTACTGTATTTGGAAACGTATGAATAGAGGAGGGGAGTAGACGGTGAATGGGAGTGAGGGAGCGGAAAGTGAAATGGCTTGTGATGCAATCAGTGTTAGGTTAAAGTGATAATTTTTTATACCGATTTTTATCTCTCGATGTTTTTGCGTTCCCCGATGTTTTGTTTCTGAATCAAAAATTGTCATGATCACAATACTGTACAAGTTAAAGTAGCAACTGATGTTGACATTGTTACTTCGTGTGTTGGAAGCAAAGGGCGCTGTTTGTACTACCTTCATCGACAAACCCTTTCGCCCGCGCTGACCTCCACGCTTCTGTACTTCCTCTTTCTTCGAATTCACTTCGCCTTTTGAGGCGTTGTCAACGAATTCACTGTGGGCGTAGGCCTACTCTTTCTTCCCTTACCCTTATTCGGCGAAGTAACAAATACGGACGCTACCAAATTAAATGTTGTTGCACACGAATTTAATGTTGCAAGTTACTACACCAGCTTGAAACCATGGATGTTTACAAATATGAAGAGTCTTTAGTCGTCATGTTACTAACCTCGGTGTTTGGTTACCGATGTGGCCTCCCTCCTCTTCAGAGATGTTCCCCTAATTCCCGCACTGCGCTTGGCTCCTGTGGCGCTCCTGCGAGGGGCAGCGCGGGGCGGGGTGCGGTGTACGGAGCGGGGTGGCACGGGGCAGGGGGCAGCGGGGCACGAGATGGGGGGGGACGGGGCGTTATGAAGCGCTGGCCGCGCGCGAGGCTTTGCTTCATTAGCAACCCCCTCACCCTCTCCCACCTGGCAAGGAGACCACTGCTGCGTACACACGGTATGCACTCGCAACCAAGCAACCTCAAGAACTGAGAGACGAAAATGAAAATTTCACGCAGATGGAGAAACCTCCTTTCGCTTTATAGTGATTAATATTCTTCGTGACTCTGCGAGTATTGCATGCGTGCGTTGCACCTAAGCGAAGCCCTTCCTTACCACCTGACCTCCAACACGTTGTGTAGTCACAATCAATGTTTTATGGGTCTTTGATACCTACAAATCGATTGGCGGTAAAACATGACTGTCCGTTCATGGTCAACAGTAGACCCAAAACTGTTCAGCGGATTTTCTCCAAAATTGGTATTCTCCAATCGTTCTGACGGCACACGGTGTTTAGTAAGTTAAAAACGTATCTATTATTTTTGAAGGTACTTTACATGTAGCCTCAACATTTTCAAATTTTTCTAGAAAAGGGCAATATATATTTTTTTATTTATGTTTGTCCTCGGATAACATCAATAACTCTTAACAGAATGATGCAGGTCTCATTTTCGTTAAAATTGTTCGAAAATTGATTATTGGAAGATTTTTCGAAAATTGGAGAAAATTCAATTTTTTTCGGTGTCCCCTTACAACTACAAGTTTAAAGATAGATATTTTTTGCCTTAATGAAATATGTTCTTAAAAGACAGATGTTCAAATAAGTTAAAGTTGAATTTTTCGAAAGTCTGAGTAGATTTAGTGAAAGTAGGAGTACATTGCGTTACATGAAAAAAAAAACTTAATAATTTTTTTCCCCAAACCCGCTGCAAAACATTTCTTTAAATTGTTTCTTTATTTGTAATAATGGACGGTAAAAATGTCGCCCTAGCCCCATTTGCAACGAACTCTCCTTTTTTTCGTAAATTGTAAATAGATAACCTTTCATAACTACACAGTAAATATTTTTTCGTGTTTCCGGGCGCGTAAACTATTTCTGTGAACAATCCCGTAAGTGTGGTGCATGTTTTTTCGGGCGATGTCGTGGTCTTCCCCCGCTAGATGGCAAGATCCAGCGCCGACCTACCGTCGGCTAGTGCGGTTTTCCCCGTAACTAGGACTCTCCCACCAGCGGGGCACCGCCCCAGCCGGGACGAGCTCTAAACTCCCGAGAAGTCTCCCGGAATATGTAGTAGTGTAGTGCATGTTTGGTGTAAGTGTGTGTGTGTGTCAAACATTTTGCGACTGCAATTGTTACTCGCATCTCCTAAACTGTAGAGGGAGTTTTGTGATGCTGGGACCTGGGTTCACTTCCCGGCCGCTCCACGTGGGAATTCCACCCTCGCTCACTCATCTTCCATCATTTCGTCCTCTCCTCGCGTAGGCTGAAAGGTTTGATTTCATTTGATTTTTTCGTGTTTCCGGGCACGTCAACTGCTTTGGTCATTAGTCCCGTTAGTGAAGTGCATAATTTTTCTGTGGGTATGCGCGGTGATCTTTCCCCGCTGGCTGGCGAGATCCGGCGCCGACCTACTGTCGGCTAGTGGGGTTTCCCCTTAACCAGGACTCTCCCACCTGCGTGGCACCGCCCCAGCCGGGAGAAGCTCGAAGCTCCCGACCGGCCTCCCGGAATATGTGGTGATGTAGTGCATGTGAGTGAAAGTGTGTGTGTGTGTGTGTGTGTGTGTGTGTGTGTGTGTGTAAGGAGAGAGGATTAGGACAAGGATGAGGTAGGACAGATCGCGCGCGGTCTGTGGCCCGTTTGGTAGGGTACTGCTCCAGCATTCGCCTGGTGTTTCTCGGAGAAACCATGGAAAACTACCGATCAGAGCAGTCGGATGCCAAATTCTCCTCCAGACAGCGACTGAATTCGACCTAGCTGAAAAGCTAGTGTCGAAATTCCTGCCTCCGTGAGGACTCAAACCTGGGACCTCCCGGTCAGAGGGGCTGCAGTGACATCAGTTGATGCACTAAGCTACCGCTCCCGGTTTTTGAAGGTTCATATAGTGGAAGTTTACCGCGTTGCAAGTACAAACAATGCGAAAAAGTGCTGCTGCAGTCCCACTGGTTTCGCTTGAATTTCCAGCGTGTGCTATCCTTGTTCGCGATTAGACGATGCGAGAACGGCGTTTCCTTGGAATCTCATCTCTGGACCGGACGCTCGCATCCGCCTCTCCAGTCCTTCGGTGGGAGGCGGCGGTGGCGGTGGCGGCGGCGGCGGCGGCGGCGGCGGCGGCGGCGGCGGCGGCGGCGGCAGCGGCGGCGGCGGCGGCGGCGAAGGCGACGGTGGACTGCCATTTCTATTCCGCTCTTTGCCCGATCGCCCGCTGATCGCCCACCGATCCCATCTGCCCCTCTTTCCCGGGATTCTCATCTGGATTCAGCCTTTAAGGCGATTTGGAACCCTCGGCCTTTTTTCATTAGACTTGCACGTTCGCGCCGCCCAGCTTTTGAATCCTTCATGTGATCGGCGGCGGAAACAGGATCCGTACCGTATATTTTTCGTATGATTTCTAACTAAGCCTAAAAATGTGCGGAGAAGGTAAGCATGAGTTTACACACCGAGGAGTCCTTTCTTATAGAGGGTTTTTAAAAGTAAAATGCTACGGCAGATTCGTTTGAGTGGGAAGTGAATGTAAATGAAAGAGTCAAGAGAATAGGACAATATAATGAAAATAATCGAAACGAAGCACCATTGCGGTCAATCTTCATAATAAGCATGAACAGTTTATGTTTTTATTGTTATTTGTGCACGGATAACTAAAATTCCGTAAAAGTGTTTTCAAAACCATTTGAGGAGCCAGCATTCAGAAGGTGTGTCCATATAACAAAAAAATTCAGTTCTTTTTTTTACCGAGAATTTAATTTCCACGTAGAAAAGTGAGATGTCTTACGGTACATTAGTAGTACTCTATTCATTGAGTTTAAGACGGTGTTGGCTAGCGCGAATTTGTGCTATATTTTTCATTTTTATTGGAAAAGAGTGAGGTGGACTAATTTTAGAACTCTTAAAACGCTCTGAAGTGGTGCCACGAAACCCTAAGTGGGTGACTGATATTCGACTAAGCTGTTAAATGTTGCACAAACTCAACTTCACGTTAACATTTTAACCTGTTCAAGAATATAGAATGAGCATTAATCACTTTTCACCTCTCCTTCGACCTACAAGTAATTATTTGCAACTTCAATAGAATAGACGAAATGGAAGATGGATGTCTTATATATCTTCTGTTTTATCTTAAAAAAATTGATGTATTTTCAGGTCTGCTAATGGCACAGGGAAACTGAATACTCGCGGTATGAATTAAGTATGTTAACCAGCTCTGAATTGAACTAATTACGATATAACTTATAATTAAAATTGCAGTAGGTAATTTGTTTCACATGAGTATCACTAATTATTGTCATATTTTAACCACTACTTATTGATTAAAAACTTGGAACGAAAATGGTGAGACCGGAAGGCAATCTTCTGCGGGGTGGCGAATTCGCCAATTCCCACATGCAAATCTGAAATGGCGTCAGGCCCAATTGGAGGGCCAAGCCGACTTTCAGCCTCAATCCGGTTTCGCGGTTCCATTGTACCATTTGTTTTCGCATCCTGGACAGGTGGACCAGAGCTAAGAAGTTCGTCTGTCGCTCTCTGGGAAGCGGCGGCAGTGCCTTGGCACATATATATCTTGTCGAAAAAAAAAAAGATTGTTAATTTTAAATTTAAGATACCCTAACGTCCTGTAATACTTTAGAATATTAAATCCATAAATTTTAAATAATAAGATAATATTCAGACAAAATTGAAATAAAAAAAGAACTCTCAAACTTGAATCTTCAGCACACATTCCACACATCCTTTATTTTCCAGCCTCTAACAATTTCCACGCTCTATTTTCGGTGGCGTCGCCGCGGTCCGGGTGAACGCTGCCCCTGCAACGCGCGAGCGGCGATTTTTCATGTGAACGAGACTTGATTATGCGGCGCGGTGGCGCGCATGGTGCTGCGGATTGGCCCGTTGGTGGCCGGTGGGGAGGGCGGGAGGGGGAGATTATTTGACGACTGCTTTGGCTGAGTGACCTCTCATTTTGGGGATGTTGGTCCTTGACATTTCGCTCTAAGACTTGCTGCTGGGCAGCAACTACTGATTTGTTGGATGGAAAAATCGAAGGTAGCGACTCTTATAGCTGGCAAATCTTTTTCAGTGTAGTTTTTAGTTATTTGCAGTGTCACGGTTTCGTTACAATTATAGGAGGTAATTGTTAAGTTGAAAAGCAAGGTCATCCGGATACATCACACACTTTAAGAACCGGATACTCTGCACGCAAGTTGAAGATTATGTTGGCCGCTCGTCAGCCTTGTGTGATGTGGTGTGTTAAAAACGTACAAGGAATTTCGGGATGGCGACAATTATTTGTAGCTCCTTTTCATTGCCGATATCGCAGCATGGACAACATTGATGCAAGTGCGTGTAGGACAAGGTAGATGACTTGCCTAGAACCACATCGGTTGTTCGTTGCGTACAACTGACTCCTGCGATGCCATGTTCCTCACACGCATCAAATGTTTCAACCAATAATTAGTTCTAGTAATTTTCTTGAATGCGCGAAGTATTTTGTTTTTATGAACTCTGATTATAGATCTTCTCTCTACTCGAATGCAGAGGAAAATATAAGTTCCTTATTGACAATATTTGAGTGTCAGAGAACATGTGATTTTGCTTCTTTTTTACCACAAATATGACTGAAAAACCATTTCGCCTGGCCGCAGATTCCTTCCAGTGAAAAACGGTGTATAATATTTATTTAAGACCGTGAAGAGCTGTACCTTTGCTGAACGAAACTGAATCAATTTTTTTCAGTCTTCTCTTTCCAGTAGTGTTTCTTCCGACAACAATGTGTTTCGAAAATGTTTTTTTATTTGGTTTCATTATGACGTTTGCCTTCGTATGTTTTTATCCAGACATTTTGAGGACTTAAGAGAACCTGACGCTAATATTAAAAGTTGTGAATGAGATGTTTTACAAATATCATTTATATTTATTTCCAAAATCTAAATATATAAATTACAGAATCTCCTTGCTCAAATTGGCACAATGTTCAGGGAAATCGAATTAAAGGATTAGTTCATCACACACACACACACTACAATTTCTTTATTTCGTCTTTTCGGTACAGCCACCAAAAATATTATGGAACTTAATAATGGTTATACTGTTTTCAGAATAATAGGGAATAGTCACCCACGAACAAAGTAAATACATTTCCGAGTTTGCTTTTCATCATCACGTGTGGTTGAAGGAGTACCGTACTTTCCACCCCATTGGACCAAGTGGGGTGGAGGACCGGGCTTGGCACAAAAGTCCATCGCTCGGTGCCATGATCCGTCGAACGGTGGTTACGAACCAATGTTGAAAGCTTATTTATTAAATAATAAAATACACCAAAAATGTAAACATACAAAGCAACTACTGAACAATAATACAAGCTGAACGGTCACTGCAGTGCCTCTGACCGGGAGGTCCTAGGTTCGAGTCTTGACAGTGGCAAGATTTTCGACACTAGCTTTTCAGCTAGGTCGAATTCAGTCGCTGTCTGGAGGAGAATCCTAGAGACCTGACTGATTGTTAGTTTTACACGGTTTCTCCGATCAACACCAGGCGAATGCCGGAGCAGTACCCTAACAAACGGGTCACGGACCGCGCGCGATCTTTCCTTCCCCTTCCTTGTCCTACCCTCATCCCCCATACACTCACACTAACATGCACTACACTAGCAGACATACCGGGAGACCGGTCGGGAGCTTAGAGCTCCTTCCGGCAGGGGGGTGCCCCGCTGGTGGGAGATACATGATTGGGGAAAACCAGGTTAGCTGACGGTAGGTCGTAGCCGGATATCGCCATCCAGCAGGAGATGATCACCACCACCTCCCGAGCAAAAACATGCACTACACGCACGGAATAAATGACCTCAGTAGTTGACGTCCCCGGAATTACTAACAACCAACTAACCATGAAAATGGAGGTGGTTATAAAATGACCATGTTGGCCCCACCGCGTACTGTGAAGTAGATAGCCGTTATTCATGCGAGCGCTGGCAGTGGGAGGGTACGGCAGCAATTCTCTGCTCTTCAAGCGAGGGAGTTTTCCTTCCATTTCGCATTTTGTCTTCATTTTTGTAGACTTATAATTAGATAAATATTTATTAAAATACAAATCATGAAAAAATATGTCTGCTAATGTCTCGCTTTCCGAATGAAATTGTATGAAAGGTTGGCGGAAAAACAAGTATTATCAGATAGTTCGTAATCATAATATAGTGTATACATGATACATGCAAGTATACTATTTAGATGATAATTGAGTAATAAGTAAAGGATGACTGAACTTTATTATACAGAACCATCTTGGAATTTTTTTCCTAGCGATTTCCAGTAATTATTTCCGGAACGACTTCTGTGGTTTTCTGGTGAATATCCGTATATTCTTCGTTGTGTGTTCTTGTTAGCATCATGGGATGTGCATGCGTATGTAAGTACTCTTCGAACCCATTAAGCTGAACTGCGCTATTGGCCCAACCCCTCATGACAGCACAAACTTTGGACGCGTCACTGCGTTTCCGGATGGAAGTTAAATATTCGCGGCCGAAAATAGAGTTTCTGAAATTGGATTTGGTTACGCAGAAGGGGAGAGTGAACGACACAGTCACCCGTTGGATCATGCGGCCGAGAGCCCCGTACTGCCTTTAACTACGCGTGGAGTATTTCGAATCGAAATTAAAAATAATCAAGTCCGACCGGAGTGCACCAGCGACCGCGTGGCGGGCGGTGGAACCAAACCTGCCGCCAGCGCCCCTTCCCCCCCCCCAACCAATGCCATCGCTCGGTTACCCGGGGGGGGGGTAGGTTGCGCAGTACTACCCACGCGAAAATATTCCAGGTAGGTAATTACCCATCTGGAATTTTCACAAAAATTTGAATAACAACCCAGTTTAACATATTTATTACCACCATCAAACTGGTGACAAAAAATATTTTTCGAAGTCGACCAAAAACCGTATGCAATATTCAAACTTCGCGCGCGATGCGCAGTTGTTACCTCGCGGAATACGTTTTTGGCGAGCTGGCTGTGTTCCATTTCATCCAAAAGAACCGATATGGACCAGTTTATTGTTCGAATGTTCTGAGGTAAACGAGGGAATGACAAAACTGAAGAATCTTTTAGTCAAGCGGCCGTTTGTTATGGAACTGTTCTGGCGTTCGTCTGGTGTTGGTTGAAGAAACTACGGAAAACTACCGATCACAGCAGCCGGTCGATAGAATTCTCCTTCACACGGCGGCTGGATTTGACTTAGCAATCTCGCTAGAGACGAAAATCCTACTGCCGTCGGGACACGAACCTTACGATGTGCAGATCAGAGGCTCTGCAGCAACATCAGTTGATGCCCTGAGGTTTGTCAGGCGGTTGGGTCATTTCGTTTGGGGAAGCGCACATCCCGAGAGCAGACGCCACTTGGCGTTTTCCCATCGGGCGAAGGCGTCTCCTCGGGTGGCTTGGTTGATTGATTGATTTTTTCGTTTTTCCAGGCGCGTCAAGGGCTTCGGTCATTAGTCCCGTAAGTGTTGTGCATTTTTTCTCGGTAGATGGCGGTGATTTTCCCCTCGCTGTATGACGAGATCGGCACCGACCTACCGTCGGCTAGTGGGGTCTCCCCCTAACCAGGACTCTCCCACCAGCGAGCCACCGCCCCAGCCGCGACAAGCTCTAAGCTCCCGATCGGTCTCTCGGAATATGTGCTAGTGTAGTACATGTTAGTGTAAGTGTGTGTGTGTAAGGGGAGAGGATAGGACAAGGGAGATGAAGGACAGATCGCGTGCGGTCCGTGGCCCGTTTAGTAGGGTACTGCTCCGGCATTCGCCTGGTGTTGATCGGAGAAACCACGGAAAACTACCGATCAGAGCAGCCGGTCGCTACAATTCTCCTCCAGACAGCGATCGGGTGGTTTGGTCTCGTCCCCCCCCACTTTGCCCCTCCCACTCAACGTCCCCGCTCCACCACCGCCCGTCCCCCCCTCTCCTTCCCGCCCCGTCTCTGTCCCGTTCCGCCTCTCCCCCGCCCCCGCCCCGCCCGCCCCCCCCCTCCGTCCCCGCCCCGCTCCGTCCCCGCCAATCCCCCCCGCCCGCCCCTCCCCGCCCCCCGTCCTGTCCCCGCCCTCCCGCCCGCCCCCCCCCCTCCCGCCCCCCACCCCCCCGCCGCCCCCCGCCCCCGCCCACCTCGCACCGTGCGCTTCCATCGGTTTTCATTTCATCAGCTTCTCCCCCTCCATCTGGCCGCCCCTTTGTGTCCGCTCCGCCGCGATAGCTTTGTCACGGCGAAGCGCGTTCACATTTCTCCTTTGGACGACGGCGCAGGTGGGGTGGAGCTACCGCTGCACTCGCTGCCAGGGTTTGCATGCGACATGAAAGGCATGCTCATGCAGGCAGCAGCTACCAAGTAGACGGGTTTTGAGAAATAGCACTGCTATTTTGTTGCTTAGTAGGCCATTATTACGCGTTATTATTACATGTAAATAATATTGCAAACACTTTGATTTGCGCAATGGCCTTTAAGACATAACATAACTAACATCCCAAAATATTCTATTCCAGGAATTCCCAAAGTTTTCCTTTCATCGACACCTTTTAGAGAATCGACGCCGTGGCATTATTATCTATAATATACAGCAAACAAAATCACAACACAAAGGATTGCACATAGATGTCTTCATGATAACTGTTTCGTACACCAACATTTTGGTAAATATTTACATTTTCAATAATCGAAAACGCTTTATCTTCTAAGTAGGTGAGTTTCTGATCTTCATTGTTGCTCAATGAAAATAAAATGTTGGACGGTTTTTTACTGGACATAACATATTTTGCGGTGCGTACTACAGGGAGTATTTTTTCAGCGATATATTAGGTATCGTTGTGAATAGATAGTTGTAATTAGTTGAGAGTTCTTAACATTCAAAATGCAGCTGGATTATTGGCTGCCCCAGTGCAGGAAGTCGAAGAGCTGTCCCTATGAGTAATAAACGTGAAATTAAAAGTTTTCAATCTAATTGGTGTAAGAATATGGCTAGTACAATGGATGAAATAAGTATGGAGTGCAAGTTGTTTTATATTTTATCGAGATTTGTCCGCGGCAGTCGTTATTAGGGTGATGGAATATCGTTATTCTGCTTAACTTCGGGGAACCAGCGTGGAGCTCCGATTGCACCAGGTTAGGTGCGCTCCTGATCCTAAGCATGCGAAGGAAGGGAACGGAATTATAATTTATTATATGCTTTATTGCTATATATTCGAAAAACAATTAATTATCATATATTGATGTATTGATTTGTTAGTAATCCGGGCACGTCAAATGTTATGGTCATTAGCCACCAGCGGGACATCACCCCAGCCCCAAAAAAAGTCTAAGTTCCGTCTGGTCTTAAATGGTAGTGTAGTGTGTGGTGTAGGTGTGCAACTGTGTGTGCAAGAAAGGGGTGAGGATAGGGCAAGGCAGAGGAAGGAAATATCGCTCGCGGTTCGTGACCTATTTGTTAGGGTTCTGCTCCGGCATTCGCCTGGTGTTGATCGGACAAAACTCCTGATCAGAGCAGCTGACCGCTAGGATTCTCCTCTAAATAAGGGCTGAATTCGACCTAGCTAGCTACTAACGCAAATCCTATCTCGAATGGCATTCATAATCTAGGGTCTCCTGGTCAGAGCCACTGCAGTGACATTAATTGATGCTCTGAGCCATCTAAGATGGCTCAATTATCAACTTAATTAATATTTTTGGGAAGATTGTAATGTTGATTGTACCTATCAGTTGCCGGTGCGTGGTCGGTTGTAGAATCCCAATTGACCCCAGGGTGAATAGCGACCCTTTGGGGAAACCCATCTAGTCTTTCGAATCCCCGTATTCATGCCAGATGTCACATCACATCAGCGAGAAAGAGACTGATGGGAACCGTTCGGCCGAGGGGAAAAGCCTTTCGCCACTAGACGAGATCACCATTCCTTTTTTCCAAAACCTACTACCTAACGTTTCAGGAGAACTGCTTTAGATCTTTTTCGAGAAGTGAATTTTCATACTGAGAGTGAAAGTCCAACATCCGCGATCTGCGAATGGACGGTAGCTGAGCGACTTCATGACAGCTCAACATGCGGCTGCAGCTGAGAGACACCTCCGACTTAAGATTTTCTTTGTATCTTGTAGTGCTGCCGTGCCGTGTAGAGTTGTCGTGCGTAGGTCACTGTACTTGATTTTTTTATAGGGCTTCTGTGGGTAGTATCTTCAAGATGGAATCCGGCTCCACTTTCTGCGTCTTTCTTGGTTCTGCCGCAAGGAGTCGCATGATCGCGACCGTATCAAGAGGCAGATCAAACGACTCTAGCGGCAGGACAGAATGACGCAAAAAGTCGTGCCAAATTCCATCTTGGAGATGCTACTGACAGATGCCACGTTAGAAAAACTCAAGTATAAGTGATGTGATCGTGATGCAAGCTCCTTTCGAATCTACTACATTCCTAGGAACACGCTGTCCGTCGCTGAGTACTATTTCTCGATTTCTAGTTTCAACACATCGGGAGCGGTAGCTCAGTGCATCAACTGATGTCGCTGCAGTGTCTCTGACCGGGAGGTTCTAGGTTCGAGTCCTGACGGCGGCAGGATTTTCGACACTAGCTTTTCAGTTAGGTCGAATTCACTGGCTGTCTGGAGGAGAATTCTAGCGGCCGGCTGCTCTGATCGGTAGTTTTCCGTGGTTTCTCCGATCAACACCAGGCGAATGCCGGAGCAGTACCCTACCAAACGGGCCACGGACCGCGCGCGATCTGTCCTTCCTCTTCCTTGTCCTATCCCCTCCCTTTACACACACATTTACACTAACATGCACTACACTATCTCATATTCCGGGAGGCCGGTTGCGGCGGTGCCCCGCTGGTGGGAGAGTCCTGGTAAGTAGGAAACCCTACTACCCGACGTTAAGTCGATGCCGAATCTCGCCACCCAGTGGGGGAAGTTCACCGCCATCTCTCGATGAAAAAAACATGCACTACTCTTACGTGACTAATAACCAAAGCAGTTAATGCGCCCGGAAACACGAAAAAATCAATCAATCAATCGTTTGAACACACCCACACAGCACCTTCCACCCGAAGGAGGCGAGACTGCTTGCACCAGTGAATGGCCGCCCTGCTCCGGGTGCCGGTGCACCCACATCAGAGTGCAGCCCAGAGTCGGCCGTGTCACCGCTCACGCGGTCGCGCGGGGGGGGGGGGCAGTGGTAACCTGGTGACGCTGTTGCGGACACCGCGGCCCCCACCGCTGCTGATTTCCCCAGCCGCCCCCCTCCCCGCCCACCACCACCGCATACCACAGCCCTCCCTCTGGCCCTCCTTATGGGATCAAACGCCTTTGGCTCCCCACGATACGATCTGTTATAACGACACATTCACTCAGAAACTATAACATAATTTCCTTGCGGAATAATAGAATAACATAACAGAATAAAGTTTGATAATATGAAAGTACGAGAAGTCGCCAATGTGTCACAATGTATTTCTTTATTTCTTCAGTGTAATATTTTGATGTCAATAAGGAAATTAAAGGAAAGAAAATAATCAATATTATAATAAACCAAAATATATATAAAATGTTTATTTTTACGTGTACTGATCTCGCTGTGTAATGATTTATACCATGAAATATAATTATCTACCTTTACCGTTAAGTCAGCAGACGGTATAAAAATGACCATCCCACCTCTAAGAAATCGCAACGCCTTGAAATCAGAGGCGGCTGGTGGCCCCTAAAAATGGGGGCTGGGGCTCCATAGAATGACGGAAAAGTAATTTAGATAAATGTGCTAACTGATGTTCTGCTATATTAGAAGTGTCTACTAGTGCTAATTTCCCACAGTTCTTATGTGGATTCGAGAAGCTTAGTGTTTATTTCTAATCTTTCTATTATGTGGTTTAAATTCTTGAAACACAGTGAAAAGAAAAGATTCGTTATGACTAGACCTCGGAATTTGAGGCACACTTGATGATTTAGGCACTTATAAGAGGAGACATAATTCTGAAAATAGGCACTTGGGGCGTGAACGTTTTAGGCACTTAAAATAGGTTACATGATTGTTCTTTTTCTCATTATGCAATGCAGCTGATACAACACCAGAACCTAACCATGCGTCGAAAGAAAAGAAAACTCGAAATGAAACTTTTCCCTTGTGGAGGTTCAAGACTTGGATCCCATTTGTTAAGCATCGCGTTTCCGACAAGTAGCTTTTGGGAGACCTGTGGCTCTCTTCACCTGGGTTGCGTAGGTGCCGCTCCCGCTGCTGCAATGCGCCTCAACCTGTCGACAGCGCACCGCGAATGGGCGCAATTGCCGAAGTGCTGCTGACCGAAGACGAGCGTGAAGCATCATCTTTAAATTGACTAGAAGAGCTACTTAAGTTTGGAGTGTTGGGTGTGATGTCGTTGCGTAGTCGATTGCCTATTCAATATGGGAATATTCGAGTTTCGGGAAATTCAGAACAGCATTTACGTTTCGTTTTTACAAATTTAAATCACGAGTAATTAAAATATGATAATTCTTCAAAATTACTTGTTTTAGACAAAAAAATTAAAATACACATCAACCTCTCCTTTAGGACATTTTACACACTATGGGATGCGTTCAGTAGATCTATTTTTTCATGATTCGTAAACACCTGCAATTATTTTCCACAACCTCTTAAAAGAACTAAAAAGGCAATTGTCGTAAAATCCGAGGTCTAGTTATGACAAAAAGCCAGTCGTTCATACAGCGTCACTTTCAAATAACATACCGGGAAAACCAAAACAGATCTGCCTTCGAATCACACCCACAATATATAGTGCAAGACCAGAATGCAACAATCATAGTATGACTAATATGAGTATTATAACAATTAACTCAACTCTGTCATGATATCCAATAATTATATGCTGGTGATATTAACATTTAATACAAGCTACATAAATATTGGCTAAATTAGATTTTTTTATTGATCGCGTGTACTAAACTTCACTGCACTACACTACACTGTTTTGCTCTGAATTACACTGACCAGCACTTCACCGCACTTCAGAGCTCTTACTCATTTAATATCGATTACCCTCATATTGTTCTAACTTATTTCTAAAATTTCGAACACTTAAAGGAAAAGCTTCGAAAATCGCTGTGGTAAACTGTTCCAATTTCTAATTGTTCTGTTACAAGAGGATCATTTTCCAAGCTCTGAAGAAGGAATTCTAGAGGCCGGCTGCTGTGATCGGTAGTTTTCTGTGGTTTCTCCGATAAACACTAGGCGAATGCCGGAACAGTATCCTAACAAAATGGCCTCGAACCGATCTTTCCTTCCTCTGTCTTGTTCCATCCTCTCCCCTTATACACACACTTACACTAACATGCACTACACTATCACGTATTCCAAGAGATTGGTCGGGAGTTTAGAGCTTGTCCCTGCTGGGGTGGTGCTCCGCTGGTGGGAGAGTTCTGGTGAGAGGGAAACCCCGCTTGCCGAAGGTGTCGGCGCCGGATCTCGCCATCCAGCGGGGGATGATCACCACCATCTTCCGATGAAAACATGCACTACACTAACGTGAGTAATGCCCTCGTGAGTTGGCGCTGACTGAATCGCTGACAAGCAACCAGCCAACCCGTGGGCGGAAGGAGGGAGTGGGCGCCTGGAGGGGATCCGCGTGGGGCGGAGGCTGCTTGCGCTGGGGGAATATTATAATTAGCGCGCATGAAAAATGCACGTCCACGCCCCCGCCGGCCCCGAAGGCAAACAGTGGCACCGCCTTCGCTACGCGCTGACGGGGGCGGTGGCTCCACCCGGAGTCATCCCGTTGGCTAAACATCAAGCCGAAGCGCTGGTTAAAAAGACGTTGATTTCGTGTTCCCGGGCGCGGCAACGGCTACGGTCATTGGCCCCACAAGTGTTATGCGTGCGTGTGTATGTGTGTATGTAAAATGGTTTCAATTCGTGCTGATTTTAAAGTAAACTCGCGTGCATAATTTTGTATAGTGGTGAACTGGGAAATTAAAAAAGGAACAAACTTTAAGGAAACTTTTTTTATTACTCATTTTTGCATTCTCGAGTTTTCAGTGTATGTAATGTGATTTTATCATTCATACTCGTAATTTCAGAAAACATTCTTTGGGAAAACACTAAAAAAAATGGGTTACATTGGAACCCACAATGCAATCTTTACGTTAGTAACAACTCATATTCCAACATTTTTCTGTTTTTAAATGTTTGCATCACGCATTTTTTCTCCTCGTCTCGTCTTACACTATCTCCGTATACTATGCAATCATTAGTGGTTGAGCTTGCCATTTTTATTGCTCATTCCGCTATCTTTAATGCTGGGTGGTTCACAACCTCTCAGTTCTATCGTCTTCATTATGAAGCTTCTTCTTCTTCAGCTACCCATGACATGTAGTTCGTTCCCCTCACTTTTGCCACCTCATCTCTAATCCGCCCCCTCATCATACGTCTAATCCCCGAATCCCTCTTGCCCCTACACCCGCCCCTTCCCGCCCCGCCCCTCCTTCTCTCCGCCCCCGCGCCCTCCCTGTCCTCGGTGTATCTTTGCTGAACGTAGTTCAGAAGTCGTTGCACTGTTACTACAGCTTTATGCGACTGAAATTCAAGCACAACTTAAGCTTTCTCCTCGCCTGTCGACATCTTGACGATCTTCTCAATGCTACGCTTTCGTGGCAGGAATCTGAAGCGTGGTTGCAACTCATCAAAACTTTTTGAGTTTTTCAATACGGCTGCTTTGTTGGCAATGTATCAAATAATGTGTCTTTATGAAATCGCTTCAATCATGTATAATGACCCTGTACTTTACAGAACGAATGTTCCTTAATATACCTATAGTATCAATAACTTAGTGCCACAATATTATATTACATTAGGCTGACACAAAAATTTTTTCTTAAGACGTTAATATCAATACAAACTCGTTGAATAATTTTCTGGGAGACATTGAACAATTTGTAAAAACCATGTCTTTCTGATTTTTATTTTCAAGTTCATGACAATACAATGACTTTCACTATGTTATTTTTCATTTAACATTTACGTTTCGAAAACGTATCGCATTATGTGCATACAATATATTATAATAAAAATATAAATATATAAAATATAAATAAAATATATTTTAATTATTTTTAATTATGATTTTAAATATTTTCATTATTTAAGAAATTTCCTTTGTAGAGGAACAATAGTAAAATGTTTGTACAAGTGAGAAGTTTTAACAATTGTCTTTGTAATAACGAAGCGTATCCTCGGCCATACAATCATGTTGCCTTTTGCTTCTGGAGTCACCTTATGAGTAAAAATGTGAACACGATTCGTGGCGTAAGTTTGTAAATATCTCTTATTTGTGCGTAATCAAAATGTCTTAAGCATCTTTTAGTCTTTCTAGATGGAGATTGATAGAATTTTAAAATTTCTGTGAAAATAAATGCCACTGTGTGAGATGTTTGCGTAAAGAAGGGGGAATCAATCATGCTCTTAAAACTGGAACTGTGTGGAAAAACATTGTCGACAGTGCCAAATCAAAGACTTTTGATTTGTAGTTTGCGGGAAAACGTGGAAAGCACCGACCAATGATCCAATACTCCTTACAAAATCGTGTATAAAGATAATTATATAGAAATTTGTTCAGGTGCGTGAGATTAGAAGATATACATTTTGTTACAAAGTAGTGAGGTGTACCTCATGGAGTCGTTTATTAGGAGATCTGTGCAACGCGTGTGCACTGCATGAGGCGTTTGGGGAGCCACAGCCTCAGCACGCTCCCCCTCTCCCCCCCCTCACCACACGCTCCCCCTCCCCCTGCTACACAGGTGTGGCGCACGGCGTTTCAAGGCGGTAAAGCAATTTCACGTATTGCATTTGCAACCACATTCTAATGCTTCCGTTAACGTGTCTCTGTTATCCTGTTTGGCCTGTTCTTTCCAAGCCTCAACCTCTGCCTACGGATTTCTGTTTGTTTTGAAATGTACTTGCTGATTTTTTCGACGCATGCATTAGAGTTAGCCCTATGGGGAGATTCACACTGACTCGCTTCGTTCGTCGGCTCGCTCACTCAGCCGCCCGTCCGCGTGAGCGTCCAGTGGGAGCGCGTGGGGGGGGGCGGGGCTTTCAATTAAACTCCTGCGCAAAGCGCCCCCTCGCCCGCAACTCCCAGCGCTCCGGTGCTGCTCGGCAACTTGCCGCCCACCCCCACTCCTGCCGCCCACCCCCACTCCTGCCGCCCACCCACACTCCTGCCGCCCAACAGGGTTCCGCGGTCTTTTCTACAATTGCTATTCCACCTATAATGGCACTCTTCATCACTGACATCTCCAACATCCCTACTCACGGGATCTGGCGAGGCAGCTGGACGTGGTGTGTGGAAACGAGCAGGATGGATTTGGGGCGTTCGACCTAAGGCAGGACAGCCAGAGCGGCAATACACTGTAGGAAAAATTCATTCCTTTTCCTGTCCGAATTGATGAATATGGTAAACAAATACCTGGCAAAAATTAAATTGAATTCAGCTTTAAACGCCCCGTGCGATTGAATCGGACGAGTTTCCATCAGTATGTGCTAATACATGAATTGTGTTTATCTTCCTCTCCCTGTCCGGTCTCTGATTGTTCTTACCCCAGATTGAATCTCCCGCGCCGTTTGCACGCGTGCTTCGTGTGTGGCCACGCCCCCGCCCGTCCTGGGCAGGTGGGCGCTCGCGCGCAATCGTTGCTGCCCGAACGCGGGGCCGCGAGGTTTCGGCTCCCGGCGCACAGTGGGACCAGAGGAGGGGAAAGTTGGCAAAAAGTCCGAAATCAAAATATACTTTAGAAGCTCCATTTTACATGAAATAGGTAAAAAAATGTGTCCATCGTTCCCCGATCAAAAATAGAAGAGGGAATCACGCCACTCCATTCGGTGAAAGTTTGAACTTGCACAAGTGATGCGCGGTCTACTTCTTCGCTCGCGCAGTAAGAAGAGAGGTGTACTTTTCGATGCAGATATTCTTGCTCTGTCGACTAGCGATCTCAAGAAAGATTAATATGATACCCTATGGAGCCTTGCTTTCACATTCTTACTTAACTTTCTTCCAATACCATTTTAACGTGGTGTACGATTCAAATCATGTTTGGCGACAAAACGTATTATTCTTCAAGAAACAATTGTGAAATAGAATAAAAAAGACCTTTATGGTGTGGTATCGCAGTACGCTCTCATGGATCAGAAAAGGAAAAGTCGATTTACATACTTCTTGTACTCAGCGTTCGAATTATAAAATACTGTGCTTATGGGAAAATGTAATAGGAAGTAAATATGAATTGAAATGATGTATTGAGGAATTAGAATAATCGAAGATCAATCTAGCGATATTTTTCACTTTTATTTATAAAAAAGAGAGTGACGTTTTGGACTCTGTGTTACTTGAGGTGGATTCTTCAAAAACGCCCTCTCCGTTGCATTGACTCATTTGAGTCAAGAGCTCTTGACCTAGACCTCTTCATCTTCAGTCAAGGGCTCTTATATACAGACCGATGCTCTTGAAAGCTTCCAACTAGAATGAGTGAGTAAAACAACAGCAACTTACGAAAAATAACAATTTTTGTATGCTTTCAAATAACGAAAACCATTGTTCGGACACCATTGTCCGAACAATGGTTTTCGTTATTGTAAGCTTGAGAGTGGCACTGAAAAATTGTAAATGCAATTTAATGGGATGTTATAACATGTCAATAATGATATGGCAAAACAAAAAGGCAAGTTATTTTGAGTCATACACATTCCCATTTTATTTATATGGGTACAAAAAAATATGAGTACTTATGATGTTCCATTTTGACAAATTGTTTACAATACCTAGATCTGGATGTTTGCAATTCTACGTTTCTTATAACAGTTTTTGTATGATCAGAACTTTTTTCATTGTTCGAATTCGTCCGTTCGCCACGCGCGCGTATTCGCGACGCCTCGTGAGCTCCTCCGCGCGGGGGGGGGTGCGAGGGGGGCGTGTCCCGTCCCCCCGATCGACCTGTCACGCGCAGCCCCTGCGCAGAGGTGTCTAGCCGGACCGTCTGGCGCTCGGAGGGAGCCTGCACGCGCTGCTGGCACATCGTGGCCGACGAAGGCGCAGCAAACGCTCTCGGCACCCAGCGCTCAATGGATGCTATACTTGTTTGCTTTTAACGTGACATCTGAAGGTCGCGCGCGAAAGATTGACACGGAAGACAGCCGGCAATGGGGAGCTGCAACGTCACCACATCTCCGACTTTTACGGCTCCCTATTGGATTCATTGATTTTTTTCGTGTTTCCGGACGCGGCAACTGCTTTTGTCATTAGGTCACCGTAGGTGTAGTGCATTTTTTCCCGGGAGATGGCGATGATCTTCCCCCGCTGGATGGCGAGATCCGGCGCCGACCTACCGTCGGCTAGTGGGGTTTCCCCCTAACCACGACTCTCCCACCAGCGGGGCATCGTCCCAGCCGGGACAAGCTCTAAGCTCCCGACCGGTGTCTGGAAATTGTTTTCGTGTCAGAATTCATATGCAATTTGCAGGCACATCCTTTTTTAATTCTACGTTTTAAAAGGGGATCCAATAAATTGTATCTTGATTAAATTTTGTTTTTGAGCATAAAGTCTTTATATCCTTTTTATTGAATTGCATTAATGGGCTGGCGTTAAATACCAATTTTCTGTCTTTACTATTAGCAGCTACTTAATTTTATAAATTTCGTTTCCTTTGCATTTGTTTCGCTTGTTATTAAAAGTACACGAGTCTAGTCCATTCTTCGCGGTAATGAATGCGTTATTTATGATGTGTGGGGATTTTATACATTCGAATTATACATTTGATGACTCGTTTTGTGTTATGTTAGCTGTTTTGGAAGATGGTTCTCTTTTTGCTCATCTTCTGCACATGGTGGGTGCAATTTTCTTTCCGACACCATAAGGTATCTTGCGAGCATCGTTATGAATACGTGTGTGTGATTTCCAGTGATAGCGATTGTATGTGTTGTCCTAGTTGTTCCTGCTACCGACAAATCATCTTCGTCAAGGATGTAAGATTCTACTTATTTAAGAGAATGTATTTCTAAAAAATTACAGATCGTTCAAAATTGCAGCATACGGTGTTCACACGGTATGCTGCAACTTTACACCACAGTAGTGACATTTTCGAAATAAAATAATTTTATAATAATATAATTTTAAATAAATAATTTTAATATAGTTTTGAAATAAACAACTAATATCATGAAATGAGCTAATGTAACACGTATCCTAATAATAGTGCTGGTTGTAAATTGCAGGACTGCGATCAATCTGTTTCTGAGACCTAGTTCATTTGTTTTAAATGAATTCTTTTATCGGCACTGTTCTCAATGCAGATCTAATATAAACACTCGAGTGCTCACTGGAAATGGAAGCCAGAACCACATGCGCGGGAGGTAAATCTATCTAACACGGACACTGCGATTAAATTATGCAAGTACTGTTTAACAAAGAGTTTTATCAAACATGGCTTTATTTAATTTATATGAATTGCTTAGGTTTTATTGTATATTAATGTTCTGAATTTTGGAAGCAACATTCCCGTCATTCGATGGAGCGGACGCCTCCGTTTGTTGGCACCCCAGCCGCCACTGGGACCAAGCTCACCGGCGGCGGCGTTAGGATGGAACGATGTTTTTTCTGCGGAAAATTGTCGAGAGAAGCGACGTAGCAGAAAGAAGGGTGGATCAATAGAGTTTTGATTTTACCTAAGTGTCTTGAATGCCATACTTTGTCGAAGGATTGAACCTGTTTCAAACAGATAGTAGAACAGTGTAATGTCTTCTTTAGAGCTCTATTGATGCTATTTACTATCCTGTGAATTTGTTCAGTAGGTGCACGTTTCATCCTGAAGTCGAATCTGCTCTGCATCAGACTAAAAAATGCACTTCGTTTACGTTTCTTTTTAACCACTTGTTCGAATAGCGACCAATGTGATTGCATTAACTGTAGGGGGAACTATTGGAAGAACACATAAGGACAACACGAACACACGCAAACATCCATGCCCGAGGCGGGATTAGAACCCGCGACCCTACGAGCCAAGGTAAACTACGGCCCTTCAGTGTTGGCGACCTCTGCTATCCAGGCCGCAAAAAAGGCACTTTCTTCAAGCTTAAAAATCATCCTTGTTTATTTACTCGTAGCCCAGTGGAAACCGCCTGTGGAAATTAATATAAGATCTTCCAGCGACTCAATCTCGAGTCGATGACGGGGTTGCTGGCCGTCGCATTATTGGCCTGGAGAATCGTTAGGGCTTGACTGACGACGGGCAGGGGGATGAACGCCACACAAAGCATCGGCGACGCACTTATCTTTCATTAAGGGATGAATAGCCCCCCCCCCCCACCGCTGCATTCAAAGGATACGGTGCAGCGCTGCCGGGGGGGGGCGAAATTGATTTTGAATCCCTAATGACAATCGTCTTGCAGCGCCCTCCCCATCTGCCCCGCCCGTCCAGTGGAGGGTGGGGGGGGGGTGCGAAGGTTTAAATCTTCCTTTTTTCCAGCTGCTTTGATTAGCCTCCATAGACTCGGAATTTTCTTGGGCGTTATGAAAGCTTTTGAACATTGGAATTCGCCTTCAATTTATGCGCGGAAGAAGGGAGGCGCAAAGAGTTGATCGTGGGAGGAGAAGGCAGAAGTTGAGCCTCTAGCAGCAGCCCGGCCAGATGGCATTCGCCCAGGCCACGAGTGATGGGAAACTCTAGGATCACAACGGGAAGGATACGTTTCGTATTTTTCTAAACACTTGCTGTTACATTACCTCTGTGATTAAGTTTGGAAGAAACACATACACATAGGTAATATTGGGACTTGGGAACATTCCATCCTCGTTCTAATTCACTTTACTCTTTCAACACGAAATCGAATCGAACGGATGCCTTATTTTAGGTGGAGAGACTGAGACCATGAGGCCTGATCTTCCGTCTGACCACGCAAATTTCCTTACGTTCCTTTCACCACCTAACGGAGAAAGCAGGTATTTCTTGGGCGACGAAACAGGCAGTTTGAATTTAGCTCAGAGGCTTCATTTACATTCGAGGGCCATTTATATGCAGTAAATCTACTACATGGGACAGTCGGCTTGACTTCCCCTCCGAAGGAAGGCGTACATGGGATAACCATTACACCATCGCCGCCATCACAATGACTGCGCTGCTCTGATCGGTAGTTTTCCGTGGTTTCTCCGATCTAGACCAGGCGAATGCCGGAGCAGTACCCACGGACCGCGCGCGATCTTTCCTTCCTCTTCCTTGTCCTATCCTCTCCCCTTACACACACACACTCTTACACTAACATGCACTACACTACCACACATGCCGGGAGACCAGCCGAAACGTAGAGCGTCTCTGCACTGGGGCTGTGCCTAGTTGCGCGGTATCCCGCGGGGGGAGATATCTGGAGGAAGAATTCACCCGCAAGCTGACGTGTAAATCTCTTTATCTATCGAGGGAAACTCCATTATCTCTTTCGCACATTGACTACTCTAATATGACTAAAGACAATAGCAGTTGACGAGCCCGAAAAAATCAATCCATGAATTTGGTCTGGTAGTGCGTAGTGATGATCGCTCGCCGATCGCGTTGCAAATTTCAGGTAACGAAGCTGACGGTAACGGTAAATTTCAGGTAACGAGAGCTGAAGCTGACTGAGGAGGAGATCGTGAGTTGGCTTGCGCAGTCACATGGAGGTTTCTGAGGTCTGAAGTATTTTTTTCATTAATTTAATATAATCGTGCGCTCTAGATATCCGAGAGATTTCGGATGGCAGTTTGGAATGAGGAAGTGGAGAGCATTCGTCTGCGACATTTCATCTCGGCGCCTCCGGGAGTCCCCCAAGGGCTGCAGAGCGACTTGGGGAATATTCAATTCCTTTCCCCGGCCGCAGGAGCTTTGGGCAGCGAGACGGCTGTTCACCGGAAGTTGGTCCCGCGTGGCGGGGTGAAGCGGAGGGTGGCGCGGGCTGGGGGGGGGGGGATGGGGGCCGGCGAAGCGCCCAAGGGGGCTGGTGAGAGGAGGGGGTGTTCAGGCGAACAGACCTGTAGTAGGGAGGGTAAGGGCTGTTGGGGCGAAGCGACCTGGTGAGGCTATGGTGTTTACGGAAGGGCCATTTGCTAGACAACTGAGTCCGAGTGAAGTCTAAGGGATCTTTTTCACTGTAGACTTCAAATGCCACATTCTGTAACCCACGAGGTACGTGTGAGAGAATTTGAACACTGGGCTTTATTTCGTATTGAATTTTGTTTCAAAACAATCTACGTTGTTGTATAATGGTATTCTTTTGTTGTTTATAGACAATCAAGTATTAAAACACTTTTAAAATTCATTGAACAAAAGTTTAAAAGTTGAAGAAAGTTGCAGTTAAAACATTTTAATTTGTTGAACAACATTTCGTAAATTTATCTTTTCTCCTATGAATCTATTGCTCCTTGCTCCATGCAGTTTAAGCATGCTTTGGTTCTACTCTTACAGTGTTTAGAATCAATGCAAAATATTATTTTCTAACCGAATGTGGTGTCGCCAAGAATTCAAACTGTTTTCAGAATGTTTTCAAAATGTTAAAAATATCTACTATGCAAATTCTAATAAACATATACTTTAAATAAACAGTTGTCTGTATTTTATCCTCACACGTAGTACATACTATATAATTGATGAAGAATTCCATTTAAATAATAAAAATACAGAAATGAGAGACGCAACTCGTATCGGATGTTCTCTGAGCTTTCTCTAATCTTTCTTTTGTTTTTACATGTCCTAACCATCTCAGAATGCAGTGTTGGAAAACCTTACTTATTTCTTTAAAAATAAATTGTGCTAAAACTTTCCGTTGTTGATATCAAGATACCCTTCTTTAAGTGACACGGTAAAATAATTGCAGTCTAGCGGTGTATAAAATATCGTATCCATTCATCTTCCTTCAACTTGACGTTTTAATTCATCTTTTTCATCTTATGATTGACTGTGTGCGTGTTTGATCGTTAAATTGTACCTACTTAACGTTTATCGTGCGTCAAGTGAAAAGAACTCTTTGGTCTTCGTTCTGTGATAGCTTTCTCAAATCTTTCTTTTGTTTTTACAACTTTGTTTAGTGTTTTTCGATTTGACAGATGTCAGTAGATGGATTTGACACGTGAAGAATTATTGGTTTATGATTATGCTTCAGTGACTTGAAGTGAAAATGGAGTGTGACTAGCTCCTATATTGAAAGTTCAAATTCTTGTAGTAACATAAAGTATCTCCGACTATATTTTTTAAACCTTCCAACTTAAATCAAAATCAAATTTCTGAATCACCGCGAAAAGGAATAGATGTGAAATGAGTCAGGCACTAAATATTGAAAGGAACGTTTTAATGCATTAGAAGCACATGAAGATCAGCTTTAAAGAAGAAACGTTAATTAGGGGATACATTTTCAATTTAATTATTCGTCACTATAATTACATCCCCTGCTTGGTTTGGTGTTCCCTTACGGAGGCCGTCATCGCCAACTGAATATTTAATGCGGAGCGTAGTGGAAATGCTCGAGCGCATCTGATAATGTGGGAGCGACAGCACTCAGAGCCAATTACACGGCACCTTCAATCCGCGGGTTGTAGCTCCGAGCCACTTTAAATTGCTTGAAAGTCTTGTTCATTGCTATTAGCAGACACTAACTTGCCTTCCACCCAATTTGTAGATGTGTCCGTTTGGGCAAAATGTTTATCGAATTAAACGAAGATTTAAAACATCAATGTTATATCCTTTTGATCATAATTGTCTGTATTCGGCTGTGACTAGTGAAAAGCAATAAAAGGACAATCGATTTGTTAAATTGCGTGTTCATCTTAGGTTCTTCCCCTTAGAACTTTAGACTCTGCTTTTGTTACGTAGATAATTGTTTATAACTAAAGGGCTCGGCTCTACAAAGCCATGGTGTTACATTTCCCACAAAATAATATAACACCACTTACATACTCCTCACAGCATTGATTCAATTTTATGCGGGTATTGTAGTGCTGAAATAACAAGTGATGCTGTAATACCAAGACATTTCTTCTTTACTCTATGACAAATGTGAGATTGAATTTATTTTTATTTGTCAGCGTGAATTCGACGTGCCATAGCACTATCTGGAGCCAAGGTCTCCACTTCATGTGAACTTTCTCCTTCGACTCCATAGAACCATAGAACGCTATTGTGTGCCCGTTCTGAGTCCCAGGGCATCAACTGATGTCACTGCAATGTCTCTGACCGGGTGGTTCTAGGTTCGAGTCCCGATGGTGACAGGACTTTCGATACATGCTTGTCAGCTAGATCGAATTCAGTCGCTGTATGGAGAAAATGAGAGAAAAATGCACGCACTACACTTACGGGAATAATGACAGGCCTTGACGCGCCCGAAATCACTAACAATCAATCAATCTGTGCCTTGGACCGAATCGCTCGCTGCCACGCCTCTCTTTCGCCTGCTGCGACTTCCTACGCCAGAATATTGGAGACAATTTCCCTAAATAAAATCTGTTCTTCAAAAGTATATTTTGAAATAAGCTCAATGAATTTTCGAAAATTGTAAATGCCAAAGTTCACCTCTTTTAAGAGTCGGGAATGTGTGAGGCTGGTGGTAAAGCGGGAAATGTGAGTGGCGTGTTAACTCTTAAAACCGTAAGTTCGAATCGTAGCGCGGAGAAAGAAAAATTGCTGGTAGAAAACCTATTGCTGGTTCATGTGGTATTATAAGATTTCTTAACCGTTTCAAGAAAAGACAAAACGTATGTGCTGTTGCAGCACCTCTAGTTGGTGAATTGTGTTTCACTCATTGTGAAGGAGTTCAAAGAATGATGAGCTGGCTAAACGCTCTTCCCATCATCAAGAACACCCATCAATCTTCTTTCAACATTTCATAATCGTCCATTTTTAATGTGTTAAAGCAATGCCTGATTTCTTTTGATATTCGCTTCTTATTCTTAATATATTAAAGAGAATATGATAAATGATAAGTCTTTTGATTCTTTCATCTTTGAAAGGAAGTTAATATCTTCGCAAAATCAAAACGTAATGCTTACCTATTTTTATTTAATTTTAATTTTTAGCGGAATATATATTTTTTTTTCAAAAGAGGTTCTCTTTCACGTTTCAATAAAGATATTTCACTAAATTCATTGTTTGACTATTTCTATCAAAAGTGAATGTGGCCATATCGAAGATAGTTAAAACTTGTTAACATACTGGGAACATGCCGCACACGACGCTGTCCTATTACATTCCCATTCATTTTCTTAGAAAGTTTTAATCAATAGTATTTGTCCTTTCGAAAACATTAAAAAGCTTCGGAATATAGTGACGAAAGTCATTGTAGGGACCGTGAGTGGTTTCTAATAGTCCAGAGATCTGTTCTTTCGGTCTATTACGAGTATTTCCGTACCATGGCTTGGATGAAGTACCTTTCAGTAGAAGTTCTGTATCCAGAATTCTGTATATCCTAATTCCATTGTAGAAATTGTTGTAAACTGTTTGTTGTTTGTTTTGCCGCTCAGCGATGCGGTAATTTGTTGGACTAGCCGAGCTATTGAAGTGTACATACCGCGTCAGAAAAGACACAACAGAGCTCTCTCGCCCGGTGCCCGGCATTTGTCTGCCTGGACATGTGTAAGGGCGGCATGTAACGTGAGCCGAGTGGTGTGGACTTTAGAATTGTGTGACGGGATCGATATACTCAGAGGAAGGATTTGAGTGACGTTTGGAGGTTGACGTTGAAGAGGTCAGCACAGCTTCAAGAGTCTGTGACCCCATACACGTGCTTGACATCGGCGGTGCCTGATGTGTGAGAGCGCATCCAGAACTCCTACACTATATGTAAAATTACAGTTAAGATACGAAATTCTCTTTTTCATACTAATATAAATAAATATTTCACATGGAAAACTTTCTTTGGCATTTTTTACTCGAACATTTTCTGTGATTTTTTAACGTTCTTTGAATGATATTCTAAACATTCATTACAGTTGAAGATGAGATAAAAATTGTGTAATGCGATATCAGAGAATTCAGTGTTAGTTGGTATTTAATTTTTTTTGCAAAGGTTGAAGTATACGAGCTGAAATACAGCAAAATACTGTGCAACTACAAACTACCTCAGTGGTGAATAAAGCATTCATTGGTATATTATCTTTTAATGAATGATTATATCAAATTTTGAAACGATTTTGCTATTTTGTTTCGTCCCGAAATATATCGGACAATGTTAATATCCATCCAATATAATTCCTATTAAAGTCGCATCAACATCTAGATAGTTAGCGACCACTACGGTGATAAGGAGTGAAAAGACGAACACAAATACAACCGTACCCATCAGTAGCGTCTACTATTGGAATTAACATTACGGTAACTATGAAGATTAAAGGAAATGGGCAAATACAACCGTACCTGAGGTGGAACTCGAACCCGCGATCCTTCGGTCCGAGATCACTTCGACAGTCCTGCTTTAGCGATCTCGGCCACCGGATCGGCGCTCTTTCTTTCTTTTTTCCCCTGGCCATTGTTTTCGTTGTGAGTTGCCAGAGAGCGGGTAGTGAGCGTGTGTGTGTGTGTGTTGCAGGAGGCGCTGGAGGCGCGCGTGCGGCAGCTGCAGGGGGCGCTGGACGCCGAGCGGCGCGCGAGGCAGCGCGAGCGGCTGGCCGTCGCACGGGTGAGTGCATGCGCGCACGCGCTCAGCGTTTTCCACTCGCCGCTCTGAAACCCACCCTAGTGCAGGGCAAAAAGGACATCGCTCTGCAACAGTGCTGCCCCACACGCGTGAAGGACAGCTACGAATGAAACGGATTCCGGAGCTCAGTCAGTGCGTGTGTGCTACGCAGTGAGATTATAGATAGCTGTTCTTGGTCTGTCACACTGATGGAACTCGAAAAGTAATAATTTTGAATTATGATAATTGTTCTAATTTTTATGAAGACTTTTGATAATTTTTACTTCTTAATCCATAAATTATTAACGTGTGATTTTTTATTTAAAAACTACGATAACTTCATATGCGTATGTGTCGAAATTTCATTTTTCGAGATTTGCCAGTGATCGATATAGTACACAAGAATGATTTTGTATGGGTCACTATTTTTTATTTTCACTTTATTAGCGTTTCAAAATTGAGATGTACCTAAAACACTTTGGTTTCAAAATAGCACTGGATTTGTCAACATGAAATTATTCAAGGTTAACTTTTCGGAAAAAACAAACTGATTTTTTGAACTTCGCGTAAGCCACAAAAACGTTTAAGACATTTCTTGCAAAACATAATATACTCCATCATTCGATGTATCCGTGCATGACAGAAGATCTTCAATTGCCTTCACAATTTCACCACGAATGCAAATCAGCATGGATAACTTCCTAACCTCACAATATCCCGGTGCACTGGACTGCACTGACTAGAGCGTCAATGCGGTTTAGGGCGCCCCGAGTGCGCCCTGGGTCCGTGTCGTTGTGCGAATGGAACTTGCGCTTCTTTGTACTGGTGCGCCCTAGCGGTCGAATGGAGCACGAAAGCTGCCCTGTGTGCGCACTGGGTGTGCACCAGTGCGGCGAATGGAAAACGCTATTATTTTTTCTCCTTCCATTGTAGAATTATAACCCATTGCATAATGATACTCGTTGCGATACAGATTCTTGACTTATAACAGACAAGTTCACAAACTAAGTTTTGACACTTCGTTAATCATTGAGGGTCGTTCTAGTAAATGTTTTGTTCGATTGTGTACTTTAAAATTGCTTTTAATATTATGTTATATGTTGTTACTTTTAATGCCTCTTTTATTATCAGTATTTTACGCGGAATATTATTGAAAATACATTGTTAAAAAGTTAATTTCAGTTTGATCCTATTTGACTAGCGCAGTGGCAGTAGTAGATGAAACATTTTACTGACATCAAGATCAGAACGCAAGTTATTTTGTGTTATGTGTTGCTGCAGTTCTTTGTTCTTAAAAACCGGCCAGATCTTTTGTTTGAGATGTCTAGTGAACCAGAGGAGAAGTTGGCACCTCCAGAAATAAGAGAAAAAGCGAAAATGGTGATCTCGAGATGAATTATTGCCGCAACGTTTGTACTCTCTTGCAGGCTGACTGGTGAACCAAAGGCACTCGCCGCAGGTAGGGTAGCAGGTAGGGTACCTAGCTGTCCGCTAGGTGACCTTGGCTGAATCCTTCAAGTCAACTGCTACGAAACGATCCAATGTAAAAGTTTAACTGATAAACGTCGTAGAAAAAGTGCCGTATGAAACTCCTTGTAATGGGTATTAATACACTCGTGTGAAGTTTACGATACTCGCTCGTATTGTAATATCACATTCGTGTATTAATACCCATCACTACATCATCGTTTTATAATGTGCTATTATTTGCGTCAGAACGCCTCCATTATAATTTTATAGACATAAAGTTATTTAAGTAGTTGAGACGGAAGGCTTTACACTTAATGGCCTTGCAAAATAATATTAAGCTTCTTCTCCTTCTTCTTTATTGTTATTGGTAGTATATTTTTGGTCGCGAATTGGCCATTCTAGGACAACGCAAAAGTGCCCCTTCACCGAGGCCCTGTCATATTCTCCCGAAAGCAAGTGCATATTGCCTTTGGGGGGGGGGAGCTATCAGCACATCGAATGCCAAATCAATTTTACACCCATTTTTAGGGTTGTTAGCCCTGGGGGGATGAAGTATGAGATGAGGAGGATGATGATGATGATGAAGGAAGACAATCACAATCATACAGGCACAAACACATACCCGAGGCGGAACTCCAACCTGCGATCCATCCATCGCCTCTGCACTACTGTCTTAGAGATCTCGGCTATCCGGTTCGGCATTATTATTATTATTATTATTATTATTATTATTATTATTATTATTATTATTATTATTATTTTATAACCCGACCTCCCCTGATGCACGCCCGCTCTGCAGTATCAAAGATTCAGCCGAATCAATCGTCGTTATTACCGTCTAAAGCGATGATTCCCCCCTCCCCGTCGCCGATGCGGACTGCTTTACACCTCCTCATGCCTCGTCAGGGCTTTTCCGCGCGCATCGTCCCTATGATTCGAGCAGTAGCAGTCAAGAGTCATTCCTTTCGGCGACTTCCTATAGCCCGCGGTTTATCACGTTTAACAATACACTCCGGAAGTAGCTACTGGGCCGCTATTTCCTTATTGCATTGCTTTGGCGTAAAGCTATGCCGGCTGTACCCGCTGCTTGCAGCGTTGCCTAACTGTGACAACACGAGGGGCTATAGAGTGAAACGCTTGTCGAATTGCTCTCGCTCTTTGTGCAAACTCTGAGGTGCTGAACCGGAGAGCGACGGCAAAGAGAGCTCCAGCACGCTGCAGCGGCGGTGGCTCAGGGCATCAACTGATGGCACTGAAAACTCTGACCGGGAAGTTCTACTCCCGACAATGCCAAAATACTCGACACCAGCTGCATACCTATGTGGAATTCAGCCATTGCCTGGATGACAATTCTTGTGGCCGGCTGCTCTGATCGTTAGCATTCCGCGGTCTCTCCGATCAACACCAGGCGAATGCTGGAGCAGTGCCTAACATATGGGCCGAGGACCGCGCACGATCTTTCCTTTCTCTTCCTTGTCCTATCCTCAGCCCTTACTTACACACTTACATGAATTATACTACCACACCTATCGGGAGACCAGAGCTTGTCCCGGCTACGTGTTTTCATGTAATCTGTAGTATGTACAGGATAGATGTTTATGAGTAAGTTGCAAGTTAAGAATTATAAACAACTTCATCCATCACTAAATGCTTCTGAATCATAATCACTTCGTATATATCGTTTTTGTGCACCAGTAAAAGGTTTTACTGTAGTATTGAGGCACGAAAAATATTTAAAATACTTGATATATTAAACCATCCTTGATTTAATTTTAAATAAAATATTGTCATACAAATAAACAAATCAATCAGTGTGTGATTTTTTGAAAAGTCTATAATATTTGGTTTTATCCTTACCCTTTCTCCTCAAGTTTTCAACTAAAGTTGTTTTTGTAAGCCCGCCAATGCCAAGTATTCTCACTAGAATATACAGTGTGTTAGAAAATTTAACCCAGAAATAAAAGAGCATTTCAATTCTTTAATTTGACTGTATTTTTATTTACGGGTTAATTTTGCTCTCTTAACAAATATATTCAATTGTTTGTAAAAAAAAAACAATTTGCATGTTTCTGGCGTGCTTATATGTTTGTGCAATGCATTGTTTTGCACAGAAAGCATTTTTTCAAACCAAGTTCCGAGTGCTTATGGCGGCACAGCCATTTGACATATCCTAGGAGTTTATTAGACAAAAAATCGTTTAACATCTTATTTTCGAAGTTTCTTGTTTCTTCAATGTTTCTTCCCCGGACACCTGTAGCAAATATATCGAGCATACAAGCAAATATATCGAAAATAGAGCTACAAGCGTCTTATTATTTTAAAGACGACATGCACAAAGCACATAAACAAATACATACACATAGGAATCCAATAATGCAATTGAATATTGAATAAAATTGAATTGAAAGGACTATTGAAAAAAATTACAACACATAATACATTTTTATCCGAAATATGAGGGTTCAATTTGAAACAGTAAAATGCTTCATTTGTAAATTCTGCGTTCTGTAGTGACCGTACTAAACGTCTTACTTCCATTGCTGTTATTGTAGATACTATTGCATCTGTTAACTTGTCAAAGCACACTTGGCAGTCAGGAAGAGTAGGGCTAAAATATAATGAGGTAATTCTAAAAAATCTTGATAAATATTTTTTTTATTAATTGTGATATCTCATTAGTTTTGGAATATAATGGTTGTAATGCAACACAGTACTTAGTTATATGCACATAGAAAACTGTCAGCATAAATAAACTTCATATTGTGATAAGAGCGAAGTGATTATCTGAACTGTTTTACCTACCGCAATGCTTACACAAACAACGTGTGAAAACAATATAGCTGAATTGAAAATCACAATGAAATTGATATGAAAACACATCAACATTTCTGGTACAATATTTTTTTCATTTTTAATTGAATTTGTAGGTAGTACATTTTATTGAACGAATAGTGTATCTTTTGTAATACACAAACTATTTTAAAACCTTATCAATAACTTACAAGTGTACCCGTGCGAAAACTCACGCATATTAAACCTCACCATCTTCTCTATTTTTCCATTTCCAGATTAAGCCTGTAAGATATCTTTTTCTTCAAGGTCCTCTTATCCTCCGTCACTTGTTCTGTATGTCTCCTTGTAATTGATATCAATACAATACACCATTGTCAATACATGCTATTCGTATTTAACGTTATTTGCGAGCAGAGAGCTACACCCATGTAATTTAATCGCCTAGAATATCAAGTAATTAGTTTAATTTCACTTACATTTGTGGGTACTGCACGGCACCGAACAGGTGGGGTAGAATCGAGAAGTGTCGAACCAGCACAAATGTAATAGAATGTTCAGGAAGATCTCATTCTAAAAATTACGGTATGATGAAGGTTTCGCGTGAGGTTTCTTTGAGGCCATTGGCCTCGTTTATTATGTTTAAATTAGTTTGTATGAATATAAATATTAATAGTACAGTTGGATAAATTTGACAGACACTTCAAAAGATATATTTAATTCCAAAGTGCTTATGTTTTCTTTACTTTCTGCACTAGCCAATATCTTGTTGCAATGTAGATCTTATTATTCACTGATTATTTAATGTAAGATTCAGCTACATTTGAAGATCGCCACCGTCCGTGACATGTAAGTGCAGTAATATCACCACCATTATCGGCGAAAAACTTCGCGAAAGTTCTCTTAAGCGAACACATTTACACATTGCCTTTAATTTTGAATATGTTCACCATAAAGGAGACGCTGTGGACTTAATGTTTAAAGAATCATGCATCATAACTACAGTTTGTATTCTATCATGTGCATTGTAGTAACGTAACCGACCTACTCCGGCAGATAGGAAAGAACAACAGCCTCGCATACAAGATTTGCATATTTTTCATCCGTCCAGCATTCATCTTCTGCTTTTGCAGCTTCTTCCAAAATTTCTTTTGGCAGAGAATCCTAAATGTTTGAAACGTAACTTTCAACCTAATGTAAGCATTTTTAAACAAATTAGTTGCTTAGGTAGCACTCATGACAACATAATATGAATCCGAGGTTACAACTTAACATTCAAGTTGACTTCGCTTCCTTAATTTTTTATAATAGTTGTACAAAAAAATAGCGTATGCAACTCGTTTATAATGTTAATTTTTTGCACTCATAAGAAATTATTACCGAACAAACGACGTTAGGCGTAAGTTCGGTAATATTTTCTTATTCGTGAAAGAAAGGACAACATTATAAACTAATTGCATAATATACTATTATGCCACTGAAAGAGTGATAAATGAGCCATTCGAATGACAACAGACTTTCAAATTCTCTCTTACAATTTTTAACTTTTATTTAAACAATTCTCTACATTAAACTTTTTCCTAGGAAACCTACAAAGCTTTCTAATCACGGTTTTCGATGAGGGAGCTACTAACCTCCAGAATTTTGTGCAAACGGTCGTTTTCAGCATTCACTCGCTGCTCAGTTCAGTGGTCCCCGGACCCACCCAAAGTGGACAAATTATTTCAGGCACTCTGTTTTAACTTCGATTTTCAACATTTCGGAATGGCCACTTATGGTAAGAATCATTCATCCCACTTTCCCATTCTCACTTTCGGATTTGAGGAAATGAAAGGTGAATTTTTATTGCGTGAGAGATAAAAAAAATACGAATATATGAATTCGTGAGATACGCTCGTGGCGAACAAATATATTCCAAAGTGAGTGTACTCTGAATACAAGGAATTATGCATCAATATTACGCATCAAAGCGGATAAATCCATGTCCCTCTAATATGTAAAGCGGCGCTTTCACTTCTGGTAGTGGCAATTCTCGTTTGAACTCTTTGTATGAAACCATCTGCATTGAAGAGCTTTCGATTCTGGGTTCGCTGATCTGACGTTTGTAGTGAAAGTTTAGCAATATTAAAAATGCGTGGAAAAAACTGCTGCGTGAGTGTTCGCCAGTGGTCAAAGCATCTTTCTAATAATTGGGCAATTTTAGAAACGGTAAAAGCACTGGTGCCATTTCGTTCTCCTCCCAAATGAATTTTCCACCGCGGATTTTTCATCAAACAAGGGTTAATGATGGAGGCTCTGAACATCAATCTAATTTAAGATATAACTTATTGTATCAGAATACCTGCATGCCATTTTTGATGTTTTTTGCTTTGGGAGCACGGTATAAAGAATGAATAACTCTGATAAATATATTTCACCTCACTCCGGTGTCATTCGTTCCAATAGAACGACTTGACCAACACCTCGCCTGAGGAGGCGGGGGAGAGAGCTGCTGTGGGGAGTAGGTAGATGCACGTTGACATTGAACAATGAGACACTGGCCATGAATGTATTGGAATTGGCTGTGTTTTTTTATTTGTTTAGTCAAAAAACAGTAAAAACTGTGTATGACGTATGGAGAAGAAGATTATCTGCGCACGTTTTCTTGAGTACCAGAATCCCACCTCAACATTTTAATGATAAATAGTTGAAAGATGAATGAAAGTTAAAACAACAACAACAATAATAATAACAACAACAACAACAACAATAATAATAATAATAATAATAATAATAATAATAATAATAATAATAATAATATTTTAAAAAGCGCGTGATTAGCAACATTTGAAAAACTAGACATTTTCAAATGTTTATGAAAAACCATTTTCAACGGTAAATGAACTGGAGATTTGATTTTTCTGCATTTGTAACATTATAGTAACTCACCCTCAGCCCTACTCCTACCACTACAAGCAAAAGGAGACACTTATGTCTCCTTTATGACAAAATATTTATGTCCAGAAACAAAGGAAGGGGCCATCTCAGCATTTGCTCATAGCACAAGGAAAACTGCACGAAGAACCTGACCGAAAGGGGATCGAAGGAATATTTACGTAATGCAGTGATTCACCTTATAATACTTATATGAATCCTGAGTGCGTGAATCGTTTCATAATGTACGTGTGTATTAAACCTTGATACTTGTCGCATTCCACGGGGTCTTGAAGGCAGAGTGGCATCGATCAATGGGGAGCCGGGTCAACATCGATAACGATAAAGGTGGGATTATTAAAGTACATTTAGATACTATGGTGTGCATCAGAAAGGAAGATGATAATGGTTTTAACATTAATAGTTTAAGTATTAGTCGTCATTTGGAAAATTCAATTATATAGTTCTAAAGATTAAATATGCCTGTAATAAGAATTGTAATTGAAAGATAGCTATCTCATTCCTTCGATCCCATCTCGACCAGGTTCTTCCTTCGGTTTTTCTGGTACATTGAACAAATTCTGACATGGCTTCTTGTTTTGCTTCTAAGCGTAAATGTCGTTTCACTTCTTATACATGTTGCATTGGTCTCTGTGCGGAAAGTAGATATGGAAATATTCGTTCTCCATTATCTCGCTGCAGGCAGTCGATTCCCTCACGTAGAACAAGCGATATCAGCCAAAATCTGTAGTTATTATCTTTGAAATTGTTTATATTGTTCTGGAACGAATATTTTCATGCCAGTTCTTACTAAGACGCTCGTTGCTACTTGTTTTTCTCATTCAACTTAATGTGTGCATGAGTTACGACACACTTCCCAGACCTCAGATGAAAAGAAACCACGCACGGATTGCGCTTTTTCCATTGTACCTCACATCCTTGTTAATTTTGTTAAGTTAAGTATATAAATAAATAGTTCGTACGTATACATATAACAATGTACGATGTATATAGAAAGTTTTTTTGTTTTGTTTTTATTTATTTAAGGTCGCATCAACATCTAGGTCATTAGCGACCACTATTGGAGTTAACGGTATGCCAACTATGAGGATAAAACGATATGGTAATAATAAGGGGTGATAGGACGAACACAATACAACCATACCTGTGGCGAACACGCGACCCTTCGGTCCGAGATCGCTACGACACTACTGCCTTGGCGATTTCGGCCACCGGATCGGCTTAGAAAGTTATGTAATGCCGAAAAGAAACAGTTTTTCGACAGAAAAGGAGAGAGGTGGCTGTGTACTTCCGCCGACCTAAATGTCGGCTTATGATACCATCTCCATGAAGATATCTCCCACCGGCTAAACGCCGTCCCAGCCGGGCCAAGCGAGCGAGCGAAAATGCCTCTGACTGGCTTCCCAACATATGTGTGGTAATATAGTGCATGCATGTGTAAGTATGTGTGCAAGTAAGGAGAAGGATAGGACAAAGAAGTGGAAGGAAAGATTGCGCGAGGTCCGTGGCCCGTTTGTCAGTGTACTACTCGAGCATTTGCGTGGTGCTGATCGGAGAAACCACGCCGACTGCTGAGTGGCAACGCTGTGCGACTGAGCGTTGGGCCATTGACGGAGCGTAAATGCGGGTGCTCGTTGAGACCCATCCCGAATTCGTGGAATTGCGTCTGTTGTGCGGTGGCCCGGCGAGGGCGGGGGCGGTGACGCCCCGGGCGGGCGGGCGATGCTCGTTAGGGAAATAGAAATCGCCGATCATTCCTGCTGCAACGAGGGTTCGTCGCTACGTTTATTTGCGCCTAATGAATATAATGATCAGTACATCAACTAATGATCACGAACTAATCATGCTCGCGATTTTTTTGCGTTTGTCTCAGTCTGATTCAGCAGACTCCACAATGAAAACATCCCCTTGAGCAAATTACGCTGAAATTCGTTCTTTAATTCTTGTATTTGGTTGAGCGTGGATTATCATTTAGAGTGCATGACGCAGACAAAAATCGAATTATGGGTAAAGTTAGAAGTGTCCAAATAAATAGTACATTATTCAGATAGAGCGGACAACACTATATTGATTATACTGGGTAAAATAAGGTCGTTGTCCCAAAGTGAGGCATTCTCAAGCGGTGCTCAATGTGTGTCTAATTGGAAGCTGAGCCACATCAATTGATTCTGAACCAATACGCAAGTGAGAGCTCTCAACAAGCGCGGGCGGGCGGGCGGGCGGAAGTCACAAGACACAGCACCGTCGCCTCAGTGCGTCCGGATTCTCCAAACAGCTGAAGGGCGCAGAAGGGCGTGTTACCTGTGACTCCCTGCCAACTATTTCAAAAGAGAAGAATATTTACAGCGCAAGTTATGGATTTTTAAAAGCTATGGAAAAGTAAACTTAGAATTCTTTTGTGGATTGTTGTTCAAAAAAGTTCAAGTTTTCCTCTTTTTTTTCCGACAACAACACGTGATCTAGTCGTGTCTTTCCGTTTTTTTTTTGTAACAAGATTTGATAAGCCACTCCATATACTGACGACAATACTGTCAGGATTGCCTGTGCAAAAGTGGTACGAAATCCCTTCGCTGATATCCACTTCGTTCAAAATAAATGTTTTCTCTGATTTGATATTTTCTCTGTGAAGAAAAACTGAGCGTGAAAGTTTCGAGTTTACGAACTTCCAACTTAAGGTGTGCGATGTTTGCGTTTACGTTTAGATTTAAGTGCAATGTTACTATTCCTTCCAGCGAAAAACAAAATGACTGCGTCCGTAGTACATTCACCTTCGAATGCGCATGCGCTGATTCACAGTGGGTGCGGGAAGAATTGTGGTTGTCGCTGCAATTCATGCAGCTAGGAACCTCCGCGGAGGTGCTAAGTTCAGGTACGTCTGTTACACCTTAGGCAGTACAGCCCTGAAGAGGACCGCGATATGTCGGTCGAAACGTCGGCACCCCAGCCTTCGACGCGGCGTCACCCGGACAGCCCAGATCATACACCTTGCAGTGGTCGCGTTGGGTCTACCAGACTCAGTGTAAAATTTATTTCAACATATCTTGAAATGGAAACGCAGAACCTAACTAAATTTTAGTCTATCTTTCAAAATGATTTTTTTCGGTCAATATTGAGTGAAAGAAATTTGTGACGTAAGGAAACTGTTGAATCTAACTGACCCGTCGTTACCCCTCGTATACGTCTTTCTACGAATATTATATGGTTTGTTAGCACGTGATATCCGAACAATATGTGTTAGTGATAGCTTTAAAGATTGTTTGTGTGTTACATACATATGATTGAAATGGATGAATATTCATCTACTGCTGAGCGAATAAGATGGATATTAGAGGAAGTGCTAAATGCATCGCATGAACATGAAGATGCGTAACGAGATTTCTGTTTATTCTGTGAGCACGATAATGATAGTGAGGCAAGAGGTACGCAGTGAATATTGATACCAATTACAGCTCACACATTGTAGCAAAACACAATACAACTAAATGGAGAAAAACAAAAGGCAATATAAATATTCGCACGCATAGTAGCAATGTGTTTACTATACGCTTACCAGCATTGCCACTGTTGGCAATAAAAGCTGAAACAAAGATATATTAAATGATTTTGTCTAAAGATGACTTGTAATTTATTTTATTTCTCGTCCAGAACAAATATATTTTGCCAAGAAAAAATAAAATTTCATTTCTATGAACAATTTAGAAGAAATGTTTCAATGTGTGTCTGAGACCCAACGCGACCACTGATAAAACTTTCTTACACGTTACCTCTGTGGGGTTAATGGTGGAGATGGCTGCAGAAAGATGAGTCTGTTTGAGAGAGTATCAAAGAGTTCCTGATCGTCTTTCAGTGACCGCTCCAAATAATTAGAGGAAATAGTTAAGATACGCAGCTGATGGCTGTAGTGCCAACAATGGAGGTGGGAATTATGTGTCTTATTTTCCACGATTATTTTAAGAATGGGCAAATAGTAATGCTATATTTCGTACACTAGTTACATTTGTGGCCAAAATGTGTATTTTCGTGAACATTTATATTTTACTTTGTTTACGTCTCTGTAACGATACAAGAAGTATCCATTTTCATTTTTTTATTTTTACTTGATTATGAATTGCGAAGAAATCTCAAGAGTGTGACTGGGGGGCGGTAGATCAGTGCATCAGCCGATGTCACTGTAGCGCCTCTGATCGGGAGGTCGTAGGTTACACTCCCCATGATGGTAAGATTTTCGACACTAGCTTGTCAGCTAGGTCGGTCGAATTCAGCTGCTGTCTGGAGGACAATTCTAGCGGTCGGCTGCTCTGTTCGGTAGTTTTCCGTGGTTTCTCCGATCAACATCAGGCGAATGCCGGAGCAGTACCCTACCAAACGGGCTACGGACCGCGCGCGATCTGTCCTTCCTCTTCCTTGTCATATCCTCTCCCCTTACACAGACACACACACTTACACTAGCATGCACTACACTACCACATATTCCGGGAGACCGGTCGGGAGTTTAGAGCTTGTCCCGGCTGGGGCGGTGCCCCGCTGGTGGGAGAGTCCTGGTTAGGGGGAAACCCCATTAGCCGACGGATCTCGCCATCCAGAGGGGAAAGATCACCGCCATCTCTCGAGGAAAAACACGCACTACACTTATGGGACTAATGACCAAAGCTGTTGAAGCGCCCGGAATCTCTAAATAACCAACCAACCTCAAGAGTGTGTTTCATTTAATTTCTTAGCCAGTTCGTGCTTCTTTCAAATGAATTGTTAGATTTTTATGATTTTGTGAGATGTATTCATCTCTACGTTCTGTCTGATTCATTATACACAAAATTTCTTTTCATGCCATCCCTTCCTTTTCTCGCGAATCTCCCACCATTGATACTGAATGTTTCCCCTTGAATTGATGAGGGGCTGCGCATTATTTGAAGGAACATTCTTGGTTCCACATATTTTGTGAAGGGCTTTTAGAAATTTCGCAATAAAGAAAATCCTGACTGGAGCTCTCCCAGCGAGAGTGAATGAAATATTTTCCACAGCGAAATTCAAGGCAGAATAGATGCCGCGAACCCCGTCAAAAGATTAAGAAAGAAACATTTTCTTTTTTAAACGAATATGAACTGAGGAATGATGAGAAAGGAAGCTATAAGAAAAGAAATTTCATTTCACTATTGTCTTTAGATTTGATCATATGATTCTCTTTTGCTGTAGCCACCATGAGTACCAACCTTCTAAATGAATCTAAGGCAAGGGAAAGTCTTCGCTGGGCCTCTGAAAGTTGAGTTAACCGGCAATGAAGTCTGACATGTTTCCAGATAGATCTATTTCTTTGGACGTGTCACAATACCAACTAATCGGGAAGTGAAGTGCTGTTCTCTCACAAAATTCATGGGTAGCGTGTTGATGGCACTGATCGTTGGTGCACAACCAAACTGTTGGTTGCAGCTCCATCGAATGACGGAAACATAATTTCCAAAACTCAAAACAGGAATATATATAAAATTAAACGTCAGCAATTCTTGTAAATTTATTAATACTGTAATGGGTTCCTCCTCCTTTTTGGCGGCGGCGTGCGTCCGTGTCGTCGTGCCCGTACACCGGCCTAGCCCGAGCCCACCGTTGTGCGGCCACTTGTAATGCTCTCTACAAGCCCGGCACGTTTTACTGCTACTTTTAATAGATTGCCCTGCTCTAGCCCTTCTTATGAACAAACAAACAAACACTAGCCTCGCGTTGGGTTGCCATATATGCCACGCATTCTCCTACTCACAATTGCCCGTCTGCTAGCTTACCTGGCCTTTTGACTCACCTGGGCGTGGTCTGCGGTGCGTCTGTACAGACGCGAGCAAGGTACTGCGCTCACGTGCGTGGATCAGTTCTAGTGCTACGTGAATGATTACGAAAACATATTGATTTTACAAATCATGACCCCAAAGATGGCCATGAAATTTATTCATATTGCCTCCTTTCTCATATTCCCTTTCAATTTACAATATTTAGTGCTGTAATAGCACTGGTGCCTCTGACTGCACACATCAACATAACCCAGCAACAAAGAACAACAACAAAATTACATTATTTACAACAACAAAACAAATGCCATTCACACATATAATTAAACCCCAGAATGCATTCTGTCGAGATTTACGTATTAAAATCTATTAATTACATGACTTGGTCTTCGACAGAGCGTTCTTCAATTCGCAAAAAAAAAAAAAAAAAAAAAAAAGTCAAAATACTTTTGCTCACGTATGATGCTGCTTCCGCGACGAATCCGCGTGTCTGGTGTGATTATCCACGCCCAACAGCGCCTCCCGTTGTCGCCACCAGTTCCGGAACACTCGCGTACGCATCGCTGTTCACTCAACCTGTCGGAATTCACGATGCCATCTTTTTTCATAAACCTTTCAAGTTATTAGAAAATCTCTGAATCCCGAATCGAATTCCGCGCCTCTAATTGTAAATGCAGCGTCGCGCTCCCCACCGTTGCAAAATTTCTCATACTGCCACGCTCACTACCGTTTGCTCTCGCAAGTCCAACGGGTGTTGCCGAATTTCACAGTAATTCCGAAAATCCCCCCTTTTTTTATGAAATTCCTTTTCACGAACTGTTAAACAATGTACATAAAGTATTCCCAGTTACTATTTCGAATTATGTCCATTACTTCCGCACTTTACAAAATTTTCAAATATCGCCTACGCGAACACACGTCCTGCCTTCACCAAGTCCAGGCACGTTCTGGCAAATCTTTTCCAACTTAGCATTGTTATTCTTGCTTCAACACTTTTCCCGATCGCTCGATAACTGACGATCGCGTCACCTTGGTTCTCTCAAAATATTTAATTTCTAACGTTTTCCGAAACACTTTATTTCCGTTTTAGTTTTAATAAAATTCTCCCGGCAATTTCCTAAAATTTGATGTTTTCCTCTTGTTTTCCTTTGGTCAAAATCCTTTTATTTTCCCTATTTTCCGTTTTGAATATGAAATGGAACGCACTGCAATTGTTCGCTAATCGCTTCTTCTAAGCTTTTGCTTGAATTAATTTATCTGTTTTATTAAAATGTTGATACTTCCCGTCAAGATATTTAAATGGGATGAATTTTGCATGATGCAGCTAATTTTCTTCTTTTGCCCCCCGAAAGTCTGAATTTGATATCTTATCGCGTTCTCTTGCAGTATTCGAAAAACCCTCTTCTTTATAAGCGTTTCATCGCTCCAACAATGGACTCCATTAATATTTTCCTTAACACAAATATACGAAATACGAAAATTTCAATAACTTCTTATTGCCTGACGCGATTTTACTGGGATAACTTTTAAAATGTTCCTAAATCAAAGCCGGATCTAATGTCTATGGTCCAAACTTGCACAAGTATCGGGTTCGCTTTATTTTCTTCCTCAATCGGTTTTATTTTTTACTATGGCGTCTTTGCTGTAAATGTTTTCGAACTGTTCATCATCCAAACGCACACCATCGGGGATCGTGTAAATCATTACAATACTAAGTTCAATAAAAGTTGAAACAGTTACATACTTTTATGCGTAGTGGACATATCACGTATATACACCTTCCGCGCACTTGGTTTTTAGTGGTGACTCGAGTTTTTGTATTAGTTATTCAATGAGTCCCTGTTCTATAACTAAGAAATCTTTATACGCCGTGTTCGTGCAATGGTACGTGACTGAAAGTGAAGGATCTAAAAAAAGTAATTTTGTTGGATGTGAAATACAAACTGGTAGTGTAACCAGGATGTATTAATTCCAAGAATTCCCATTATACCGTCTGTTTTCAATTTCAATTTAACAGACAACACGTCCAATTAAAAGTTTCATTTGGAATTAGAATAAATATTTTTTGTAGTGGGAAGGGCAGTAATTTGCACATGAACAAGTAAATGTAGGTTTGCTTAAGAGTCTCTTGTAATGATCATTTATTTATTTATTTAATCTTCCGTGAAGGAAAGCTGTTAATATAGTTATAAAAACACCAATCATTGTGAATTAATGAATGATAAAAAACTACTTCCTTTATCAAATTCCTATAAATTTATGTTAATTTATATATTAGTGTTTGTTATTAATTTTTTTATTATAACAAAAAGCATTGCAAAGATATATCATTCATGTTGTTGAAACAAAAAGTACATAGTAATTAAAATGTAAAAATAAAGTTAAATTTAATTTTTTATTAATATATGCATCAACATTAGTCATTATTGTTCTCATTTCCATTATGTAAATGAGAGAGCACGAAAGTTTAAATGAAAAGCTTGAAATCATAGTCCTATACCAGATTTTATCCAAAAGTGATGAGTAAAATTATGTGTGGCCTGCAGGCTTACAATTTGTGTTCCTGTAAATAGTGTTACATTTAAGCAGTAAAAAATAACCAAAAACCAAAATACAACAACAAAAACACGCCGATTCGGTGGCCGACATCGCGAAGGCCGTGGTTACCACACCGAATACATTTTCATGTTGGGATGCATGTTCGGGAAAAAAGATTTTGCCCTCGACCTATTCTCGCCCTACCCTGGCTCTGCCCTGACCCTTCCCTGGCCCTGCCCTGCCCTGGCCCTGCCCTGCCCTGCCCTGGCCCTGCCCTGGCCTGGCCCTGCCTCTCTGCCTGGCCTGCCTGCCCTGGCCCTGCCCTGGCCCTGCCCTGTCCTGCCCTGCCCTGCCCTGGCCCTGCCCTGGCCCTGCCCTGGCCCTGCCCTGGCCCTGCCCTGGCCCTGCCCTGGCCCTGCCCTGCCCTGGCCCTGCCCTGGCCCTGCCCTGGCCCTGCCCTGGCCCTGCCCTTGCCCTAGCCACCGTCCTCTCTTTGCTCCCGCCTGCTCCCCCCTCCGCCCTCGCCCACTCTGGCCCCTGCCGCCCCCTCATGTTGCCTCCCCCGCCCCACCGCCCCGCCTGCCCCGCCCCCTCGTCCCCGCCCCGCCCTCGTCCCCGCTCCCGCTTCTGCGTTAACCCCGCCGTCACCCCTCCGTGGCCATCGCCCCGTTGCACGCCCCCGCCCGTATCGCCACTGGGCCGCGCGCCTGCGGCCATCAGCTGCGCTCGCGCGAATGCGGCGCCACGAGCTGCCTGCGCCGCGCCGAGCTTCAAACTTTTTTTTTTCTTTTTTCGCCTTTGCCTTTGCCTTTTTTAACGCCGCTCCACCAACGGTGGATAAGCAGCGTCGCCACAGCGGCCGCGCTGCCGCTCATTAAATGTGTTAATTTCTTCGACCGTTGCTGTACAACGCCGCACTGGGCGCGAGGCGCGTTGTAAAAATTTAGTCGTTATTTTTATGGCGCTCGTTCTTTTTTTACCGGCTGATATTGGTCGTTTGCTCGTCGCATGCGCGGCGCGGCGCGGCGCGGGGTATTTATAGAAATGTTTACATTTCTATTAGACGGCGCTCGTAACCCGGCACGATACCGCGTCCGTGAACTTAATGAAGAATTTTAAAGAGGACGACCGCAGCGCCGCGCGCGGCGGAGTCGTAAAGCTCGCTCCCCGCCGCCGCTGGCCGCCGCGTCCGTCGGCCATGTTGCGCCGGAAACGGAAGCGGCAGCCCCAGAGTCTCTTGTGGCGGTGGCGACCGGGAAGGAGCAGGAAATGAAGAGCTAGGGGATGAGAAAACTGCGTTTAGTGAGTCTCCGATACTGAACACGTGGAAACTCCTGGTGTCTATCTGTAGTAAATTGCTTCGCCTAACACGTTGTGTAGTCACGTTTTCTGGGTTTTCGATACCGAAAATTTGTTTTACGGCAAAACATATGTTCGTCTGTCATAAACGGCAAAATACCTGCAGGATTTTTACAAAGAATTATGTGTCCTGATCCATCTGTCTTATGTTGCGGCTCCTTGATTTTGAAACGCGCATTTTAATTTTGGAGTACTACTCTAGATGAAGTCACATTTTCAATTTTGTTTTCCCAAAAAGTTTCGAAATGTCTTTTTTTATCGAACAGAGCCAAGTACAAGTATGAGAATCCTACACGTCCGATTTACATTCAATTCCTTGACATTTCAAAAATTTCAAAATTTTAAAATTTGTTCGGTGTCTTCCTATAACTACAGTATAGGGGTAGACCAAAATTCACAGAATTACCTTACATAAAGGTAATTTTCATGTAATCTTTTGGTTTTCAAAACTTATGTAAATGTTTTTTTTTTTTAATTTTTATTATGTCTTTATTACTTCCATAACCGGTATTTATTATAACTTATAGCATTGGTGAGTTCATATGTCTTTTGATGAATATTTTCGAAGACTCAAAAAGAAAATAAGCTCGAAATTGCGCATTGTCAAAACACCTCTTTCGAAATTTTGTCAAAAGCGACTCCAAATTTTGTTTATTTTATCTTGAGTAGAAAGAACATTTTATATATCCGTGGATTTAATTTTCAGTGAAATGTTAGTATTTTTGAAAATAGCGAAATAATTAACACTGCAAAAATATAATATTAATGATAGTTTTTCCTCAAATGAAATTGTCCATTTGGTTGCAGAAACGAATAGGTTCTATGTTGTTTTTTTAAATGAGGGCCATTAAAAATATTTTTTGAAAAAGCAGCTCCGATTTCTTTCTTTAATTTTTTTCGTGAGTGAAGAATACATATATAAATAGCACTCTAGCTATTTTCTATTAACCCACTGTTTTTTTTCTAAAATTGCTAGTTACGTTGCAAACCTTCAATATTGATGACATATTTTTTAAATTTCAAAGATTGGTTAATATGGTCTTGTGAATTTAATTGAAAATAATAAGTTTCTTGTAAGTTTTGCAACTTTTTAAAATTGTAAATTCGGCTTGCCCATACTTCTTTGGCAAAGACAGGAATAAGATATCATTTCGCAATGTAACAAAGTCAACTTTTCAATGTTGGTGAATGTTTCTGAGCCATGGAAGGCAGTTTTGGATTGTCGAATACGTGCGATGTTGTAGCTCTTAATGATTTAGTATTCACATCTAATATCCTACGATTGGTAATAAATAGGAACCGGAATTCTATGACCTAAAAATGTATGAAATATGTATGCATTTATGATCTAAAAGCATAAAAATATAACCTATAAAATTCAAAATATGATTTAATGAATAGAATTATTCATTAAGTTATTCGCTTGCAAAACACTTTTATTACAATTGTTGTAGACTGCAATTAACGGTCAAAAAGTTCAAAAACTTTTATTACTTCGAAGTTCTAAACGTAAAAATCAACTGTTTGGGTGAATAATTGAACAGTTCATTAAGTATTACTCAATATCAGGATTGTTGCAATTTAATACATGTGTTGTAAGATTGTTAAATTATAATCCTCTCCTATTGTCGCTGAGTATCGTCTTGTAGCGAGAGAAACTCCTTTCTATATCACATGTAAGACGGGTGTACGTGAATAGTGTTAAATCACTTGGAGAATATTCCTGAAAATCTGCAGGTGAAGAGTTCCACAAAGAATGTCATTTATTTCACGCAGGTACGCAAGTCCGCATTTCTTTTCCAGTACATTTTTTTAAAAATTTTCTACATACTGTAGATGTTACAGTTCCTTTGGTACGTTTTAATTCCTGTTCAATGCATCCAATGCACAGCTTAGTGGTACACCTGAAAATTCCAGTTGCGTAATTTCTACAGATTAAGAATTAAAATTAGACTTTATGTAAGCCAGATCCACTTTTAATGTAGGGCTTGAAAATAAAGTTGTTGCAATAGTACATCGTGGCATCAAGCCAAGTCCCCCAACACATTATAACAGGTTGGGGTAGGGTGGGGAGGTGGGTACTGAAGGTGCTTCCTCTTTAAATTTCTGAATGCGAATTGGAGCTTTGACGTAAACATTTTCTTACAGATGGGTATTAATTTATGTACTTCAGAGTAGCTACTTGTAACTTCTTCAGCTACTTTATGCAAGGCATGTGCAAGACATGTCACGTGTATAATTTTTGGATACAGCATTTGAAGTCCCTTGGCTGCCTTCTCCATACACAGAGCAGAATCAGTTACTAATAGAAAAATGTTTTCTCTCTTTGCCCCATTCGGCCACAACAGAGTCGTTGAATTGTCGAAGAGAATTGCGATGGTGGAATAATTTGTCTTCTCTAGCACTTCACATGTCAGGAGAAACATATTCCCAGGTCAATCTTCTTTCAGCAACCAATAATCACATTTGCTACATATCATCCACATCTGTAGTCTCGTCTATTGAAACTCATATCATACTGTCCTCAACTCTACGTCTTATTTTATCCCATATTTCTTTAAAACAAGGGTTCAGATATTTCTTTCTGAGAGTTGATTCGTTGGGCTGTAACACTGCTTGATACGGTCGCGACCATCTAATATCTTGTGGCAGGACCGAGAAAGACGCAAAACGCCGTGCCATATTCTATCTTGAAGAAAATACACTCAGGCGCCACGTTACGAAAACCCAAGTGTAGAAGCCGTATTAGCAATGCAATATAGTTCTGATTTCCGGAATTATCGGGCCTACTGGCACTGAATCAAGTTGCATACGGGCAGCTGCTCGCATTGAAGGACCAAGGGAAAGAGGAAGGAAAACTCGCACCATCAAAACACTTTAGCATTAAATTTTCAGTGTGGAGGGGGGGAGCGTGTGGGAAGCATATTATGACATATTATGAGAAGCATATGGAAGATTCACATTAGAGAAAAACATACATTTCAGAAATATGTACAATTTTATGCTGCATTTCGATCTTTTTGAGTCATACAGAAAGTTGATTAAGGACATCATGTGTATGTGATTCATGTTTTAAAATACATGTAAGTTGAAGCAAATAGGGTAACAACCTACAAATAACTTTCTTATTTAAAATTTATAAATTAATTTTTAGTTCAAATCAATCTATGCCAGTGTATCATATACATAAACACTTCGATTCATGCGATATAATCCACAAATACGATTGAAAAGGAGTTTATTTTCAATACACAAATTATATCATTTTCTTATAATCTTAATGTTTTCATTGGTTATATTTGTATACAATTTTCTAGTTTTCAGCGTATGTGTCAGGTACTTGTCCGACTCCATTTGTTATAGAAATCGTATTTTGAGTTATATTTAGTGCCCATGGAAAGGTGTCCTTACTGATTTTTATACTGCCATTGAATAATTATCTTATTAGATGTCTGAAGTTCGTTGCAATTTGTTAGTAATAATTATGATATAGATTATATCGCAAATACCTGCCATATTATATTGCATTATATTATATTATATTATATTATATTATATTATATTGCTATATTATATATAGCACAGGTATTTGACCAATCACAGAAAAGTTTTAATCATTGGTTGAGAAGAAGTCATTGGAATAAACATTACGATACTGATCTGATTGTAGTTGAACATCATGAATTGTTCCAGGTACTTTACGTATTGTGCTTAAATGTGTTTTCTTTGAAAACAACATTTTACAGATCTTTTAAGCGCAGAGAACTTACTGCTGTCTATTTCCTGGCCTTTGTATCCTAAAATTCTACTTTGGTGAGCTTCATTTTTTACATTTATTTTGATATTACAGTTTGTACATTCATGTATACTGCAGGTTACTAAACCACATTCTCTCTCATTAGGACATAGAGTAATATCATTTCCAATTATTTTTACTGGTTGGATCAGTTCATAGTGATGGATATCCCTGATTTGCTTATCTTATAATAGTGTTCTTGTGTGTTCACAACTATTTCAGTTTTGGAATCCTTTTGGACGTATTTTGTTTTGCTCTGGGAGATTTTGAGAAAATAATCCATTATTTTCTCTTGATATTAGTTCTGTGTGTAATGTAGGGAGTTCGTCAGAAATGAAACTTGCACCACGTTTTACCGTCATTTGATACACACGAGAAGAACATTTAAAGAAAAATATTAGAGCCGTTTTTCGAAAAAAAATTAAAAAGGGTATATTTTACACAAATTGACGAGAAAACATAAAATATTTTCGAAAAAGTTTATATTACCTTACTTATAGATCTGTCTTTAAAGAACAGATGTCATTACTGAAAAATTATCTTCAATATTATAGCTGTAGGAACGTGGCGAGAAAAATACAAACTTTTGAAATTTTCCAAAACTCAAAAAAATTTAAGCAAATTAAATCTGCACTATTATTTTATGACAAAGTTAAATAAAAATATTCGTAGCCGTTTTTGAGGAAATTTCGAAAATGTTGAAGCCTCATGTAAAGTACACCCAAAATTCAAAATCTCCGTTTGAAACTCAGGGGCGTCGAGTTCCTTTAAATCACGTATTCTGGGGATCGAAGTTTTGAACGGGGTCGATAATGATTAAGGAGTCGATTGAGGGAGTATAGTCGAATATGAACCAGTGCTTGATAGATGTAGCCAAGATTGTTTTAATTACTAAAACATTACTCTTGATAATAAATAATTGTTTTCTAATAGAAACCAACGAAACAATAAAAATTAAGACTGGCTCCTATTCTTTTCTATCCATCAAACATCCTTAGTGTAATGGTCGGAGCTAAGTTGGTGCATCGCGGTGAGGGTCCCGAAGAGGGTCGCAACAGAGGAAGGGTCCCTCGCGGACGGTTAACGGCAGTGAAGAACACAAATTCACTCCAAGCTTGTTTTCTCCGTCTCTATATCCGTATTCTCCAACCAATTAAATTTAAAAGTCCTAAATGCGTGTTTAATGCAGATAGAAGCTCCCATTTCGACTCTCTGGCAGGGGAATCCGATAACCTAGCTACATAACTTGCTTATGATGTTTACAAAATCCCACAAATTGTAACTATGTATTCACAACGATACTGAATCGCGGAAGAAAATACTCCTTCCACTACCCAGTGGAGAAATGTTATGGTGAGTTCAAATACACTCTACACTATACAACAATGAAGATTAGTAAAACAACCACTCAGAAGCGGAAAAGTATTCTATTATTGAAAATCTAGGCATTTACCAAAACATTCAACTATGAAGTGGTCATCATTGAGACATTTATGCTCAATTCTTTGTGTTATGGTTAAGCTGTATATTTGAGAATAACGGAATAGGTCGATGCGTGAAACAATTCTTTTAAAGGGGATCCCTGCTTCAAAATCGACCGAGACTTATCAAACTCGGAGAAAATCGTCTTAACAGTTTGGGCGCTATCATTGACCACAGACACACGCACGGAACGGGCAAGCGCACGGAACAGAGAGAGACAGACATTTTTTCGTCATTCGATTGTTTTTGTATTAAAGACCCTCAAAACTTGGATTCAAACTACACGTGTTAGAGAAACTAAACAACGGAAACAAACAAACAAAAATTCGTGGATTTACGGCTCACGACTTCAATACTTTATCTTCTTATGAAATAAGGGCACGAAAATAAAAGTAGATTAATGGTTGACCGTCCGTCTGTAGTTAACGCTATTGTCAAAATAGTTTGGACGATTTCCTCTAAAATTGATATTCCTAATTTGTCGTTTGCAAGGAACCCCAACCGCAGTGAGTTTGAAAGGTATATTTTGACTTTTGGGGGTACTTAACATAAAATCTCAACATTTTAAACATTTTTTGGAAAATAGCTTCAAATATTTTTAAGCCATTTTCTGGAAAATGGCTTCAAATATTTTGATTAAAGTATATCCTCGATAGTTCAAAAGACACTTAAAAGAATAGCTCAGTTTTCATTTTTATTTAATTCTCAGAGATTTCGGAGATTGCAATATTTTCGGCGTCTACCTATTTCATTTCTCGAGGGCTTTTTTCGTTGAGCATGAAGAAAATTGCTGGTTCCGATGATTCAAGAACTAATGAATGCGTGACGTTTGTCATTCAAGAAATTTCCAGATGGTATGTAATACCGACAGAATGCATAAACAATGCCCAGAGTCAAAGGATTCGTCTGTGGAATAGGAAAGATGAAAGAAATAGTCCAGTACTAGTTTGGGGAAGAATCAAGCATGTATTATTTTAGAAAATAATATTTCGATATGATACTCTGATTGTAAACTGACATAACTTCAGAATTTACTTTATCAATGAATGCAACAAAAAATGCTGAAATAAAAGTAACACGGAAACACGAAAATTGGGAAAGTAAGAAATAATGCGAGGACCTATGTTTTGTCACCTTCTCACCTTTCTTCGTAGGAAAATGAAGTACTGTAATCGTGCGCCACAAAATTGCGAATTTTTTACAAAAAACACTTATTGGTGGTTTTTAGTAAAAGTAAATAAATCTGTGAAGTTGAAGGAGTGTTACTATTTAATACGCATAAATTAGCGGTAATATTGTAGGAATAGATATACACAGTTGCCTTAGATATAGTTACTGTTAATATTTATGTATATTTTAAGTAGAAAATTCAGTTGTATATTTTCAATTTTGAGTGTAATGAACAATGCATGTATGGCAATTTGTGTGTACGTTTTCTGTTTAAATGGGAATTTCCAGTAAAACGTTTGCATAATTTAATGAACGCCCGTGATTTCCCCCAGCTGATTTCGCCGTTCTGCTGTGAATGTTGCCCACCCCTTGCTTCCTCATCGAATCTCGGGGCTCGCAGCGCTGCAACACCGCTCTCAAGTTCGTTTGCTGCTCGCAAGACTATATTGCGATCAAAGAATGCAGCTTTTTACAGTTATAGTGACGTCTAGGGACTAACATTATATCCGGTTCACTATATCCGATTATGTCAGAATTAAATAGAATTTCTCCTCAATGATTGACTTTATTAATAAAGAGATACAGCGAAATACATTAACAGCACGAACTGAAAATTTCAATATATGAATTTGACCTTGAAATATCAATTATTTTCAATTGTTTGCGTCATACATTTTTCATTATTAATTTCTCTCGATTCTTCTTCAGAGTTCGTGCTTTCTCCATACTTGAATGTGCATTATCCACTATCTCCAAGTATCGTCTTGCAGTCCTGATACCCTTCAATGCCTCTTGCACTAGTGGAACACCTTTAGAAAGACCTTTCACTCGCCTAATAACATACGAAATCCTTTCGGTAGCGGAATGGTGCAAGCGGCTAATGACACTGATCGCTTTTCCGCGCGGCGCGGTGAGTATCGCCAGGCTGCGGGCCTGTGGCAGTCGCGCGCTTCCTAGGACACCACGCGCCTTGTCCCGCGGAAATAGCACCGAGCTCGGAACGGAAGCAAGCAACCGCGCGTCGCCGTCGCTAGTAGTAAGCGACGGCCTTTGCTTCCGCAGTGTCCTAAGGTCTTCAGTAAGGTCCCCATTCCAAGTCCGCTCCTTCGCTTCAAGGCAGACTTCTTCAATAATGACCTTGGGCCAACGATATTTTAGTTGCATGGTGTTGGAATTTGAGCCACTGATGCAATTCATTCTTTTCCACAATAGAATTCATTTCTAGGACGTATTTTCTACTTTTCGCCGAGTTTCACGTTCGCTACAACCAAATCGTCTTACGCTCATGTGTAATGTAATTGAAACGGGACCAGTAATATATGTTCACTATAACCGAGGAATCACTATATCCGAATTCACTATAACCGCAGTCGACTGCATTGTCTAATTCGTGCCCCTCGGGTGGCTCTTGGACAGCGTGATCGCTCCCTGTGAAGAGGTCTCGGTTTTGATTTCTTAAAGCATTGATTTAATGTATTGATGCATTGATTAAATTGATTTATTAGAGCATGGGACCCTAACTAGGCCCAGGCAAGGGGGACACCCGTAGCGGGTCCGGAAATTTGGACTACCGATCCGAAACGCCAAATTATACATAAAATGACTTAATTTATTCATTTTTTTCTTCGCCATTGTGTAGATAGTTAGACAAGTTCAAACTTAAATACCAGTGTTTTGCATATAACGTTACTCTTCGCATTTGAATAAAGACCTCTGAATTTCAGTGAAGTGGTGACAGCGTTTTAGGTTGTTTCCACTCGAATGCGGATCTGCGTTGCAGACCTTCGTAGGCTCCGCGGGCCGACCAGACATTGTCCGCCTGCATGTCCACCGCCACCTGCCCCCTCGCCCTCGGCGCCCCATCGCCGTGACTTTGCATAATTAAATGTTATTCACGACTCGCACGTGACCCCAACCGCCGCGCGGGGGCCGGCGATGGCTAAGCCCGGCCCATTCAGCGCGCGCGCCCGCCCGCCCGCAACACGCAACGCGCTCCTGTCGCGCGGGTTGCATAGCGCACATAGCTGCCAGGGGCCGCGGCTGAAAAACTGCTCCCTGAAATTAAATTCATGGCATTCCGTGCCGCGCTGGGCTTAATGCCGGGGGCGGTGGCGGCGACCGGCGCGCGCTCTGGCCGTGCCCGGCGCACGGAGCGTCCCCTCGCGATCACTTATCGATAATCGGAGCCCTAAGTAATCCGAGGAAGTTAATTTGTTCCGCGGGCCATCCAAGCTAATGGCGGTGTATTAGCCGCTGATATCAACGCAGCGCCGCGGTCTCGGTGGAGGGGATGGGCGTCACGCCGACTGCAGAAACGGCGCTAATGACAATGAATGGAGTGCGTGCTAATTGATTTGAGTGACGTTTTGAGCAGAATATGTGTTCCACAGAAATGTACCCTACACCCTCTTATGTGTCGATTTCTTTAGTTAAATGATTTTAAACACATAACTGTCCTCGACTAATTCTATATGTTATCCGGTGCATATTAGGGTATATATATATATATATATATATATATATATATATATATATATATATATATATATACACACACACACCCTTCGAGTGGATTATAGTGTAGGATTATAGTGTTATCGAGTGGATCGAGGCGATTATATATATATATATATATATATATATATATATATATATATATATAATCGCCTCGAATTTTTTATGACCTTAGTTGTAAGTGAAAAATGTCAAAGAAATTCCACACTTCATTGACCTACACTGAAATTTGTATTTTTAACATATATTGTTGATGAGATTGACGTCCCTTGTGCATTATCTTTTCATCTATACAAAACACATTGTTTTAGCTACACTGGTGATGCGCGTCTGCTAATGTACAGTGGAATTCCATCCACCAATATACGACTGCGCCGTCTATTGCATGGAAAGCAGCCTCACGTGCGTGTTTGATTGACTGATTTTTTTTGTTTCCGAGCACGTCACTTTTTTTTGCTCATTGGTCCCGTAAGTGTAGTGCATTTTTTCTCGGGAGATGGCTGTGATCTTCCCCCGCTGGATGGCGAGATCCGGCGGCGACCTACCGCCGGCTAGTGGGGTTTCCCCCTAACCAGGACTCTCCCACCAGCGGGGCACCGCCCCAGCCGGGACAAGCTCTAAGCTCCCGACCGGTCTCCCGGAATATGTGGTAGTGTAGTGCATGTTAGTGTAAGTGTGTGTGTAAGGGGAGAGGATAGGACAAGGAAGAGGAAAAAAAAGATCGCGCGCGGTCTGTGGCCCGTTTGTTAGGGTACTGCTCCAGCATTCACCTGGTGTTGATCGGAGAACCCACGGAAAACTACCGATCAGAGCAGCAGAGCTAGAATTCTCCTCCAGACAGCGACTGAATTCGTCCTAGCTGAAGAACTAGTGTCGCAAGTCCTGCCGCCGTCGGGACTTGAACGTAGGACCTCCCGGTCAGGCGCGCTGCAGTGAGCTACTGCTTCCTGTTCAAGTGCTGATTGGCGCGCGCTAGCGGCGCCCGAGCGCGGTGCAAGGTGCCCCCCCCCTCCGGTGCGGTCCATTTGACCGCGCGCCTCATTCGCGAGTTTGTCATCATTAGCCGCGTCACGTGGCCTCCCCCGACCGCAGCGCCGCCCGCGGCCGCCGCGCCCATTACACCTCGCCCAAGGCCCTCGGCCGATCGGCGGTCGACGGTGGCGCGGGGACGGCCGAACCTGCAGGCTGCTCCTCGTTACTTGGCTTTGCGCCTTCTGCGATTGTGCAGAAGAGATCGCAGGCACATTCGTGATAATAGTCATATAATTCGTGACTCAAACATCCACGCCGCGCATTTAATATTCGTACAAAGGATGACGGGATGTTCTTTGTACGGGTGTAAGAATGTAAATAATGTAACGATCTTATTATGTTCACAGTCTATCTTCTGACCAAAAAACGTAATGACAAAAAGGCCTATATTTAATTATAATATTCCTACGTGGCAATGGAAATGTAATTTCACAACGTAAATGTGACCAAGTTGAGCCATGAAATTGCAATTAAATTGGTTGTATGAATCCATGCTGCCTACCTTCATGTATAAATATTTTGTTGGTTAACATTACATTAAGGCACACATCTAAATTCCTTACTTATACGTGAGTTGTTTGTCGCGATTTTGACATCTAGGAGTACGCGAACGTGCAGTTGTATCTACCGTGGCCAGTCATATTTTTCTCGGGGATATGCACGTGACTTTTTTTGGAGGGGGGATCAGCATTTCTATGTTGAGATCATTTTTACACGCCAGGGTTGTTAGCTCTCGGGGATGAGGTAGGGAAGAGATGATGATGACTATGAATGGTGAATGAACAATCACAAGCATACAGACACACAAACATCCGCACCCCAAGCGGGACTCGAGCCCGCAAACCTTCAGGCACGAAGCTACGGCTCTTCGGCTTTAGGGACCTCGGCTCTCCGGGCTGACTTGCTTCTTCTTCTTTTTCTTCTTCTTCTTCTTCTTCTTCTTCTCATCATCATCATCATCATCATCATCATCATCATCATCATTATTCTACTTTTCGGAGTTTTCTCGCTTCACCTCATTTCTGTCACTTGCAAATAAATTTAAGTTGTCAATGCAGAACAAGTGGTTGATGGTGTCAAGGATTTTCGTTCCATTAAGGAGTTTGAATCCCAGACCAGACTGATTCAGCATATGTGACAAAGTATAGATTGCTACGCAAAGCCAAAGCGGAATCCTTGAAACTATCTCGCCGAATATCAATTTGTACGAATCTGAATAGTTTTCGTTTGTTTTACACTCCAATAGAGTACGCCAATTGATTATTAGATTTTAAGAACCTCAATAACTTTTGGATGGATTTTATGAATGTCCAGTATTTTGTGACCGAGTATGAGGAACTGACACGTAAGCAATTTGATATTCAATCTAACTGACAGCTAGATTTTGTTTCTTATTGTTTGCTTTCCTAGTCACAATCATATCTATGATCAGCTGTTATTTGCATCCTCCATATCTCTCTATATATATATATATATATATATATATATATATATATATATATATATATATAGTTGCTGTAAAGCCTTATTAATATAGTATTTTAATCTAAAAAGTGTATGCTCATTTTGAGTGTGTTTAAAAAAATATATATTAAAAAGTATTTTTTTAGTTCCGTGAAAATGAAGCCAAAAGTGCCGTGAAACTTTGCACGAATGAAAAATGTCTAAGTAAGATATTTATTAAAAATCTTGCGTTGTTTGAGTGTCTCAAATACAGACGAAACTAACATAAACAAATATTAACAAACATACCATCATTATCACATTCAATATTATTATTATTATTTATTATTATTATTATTATTATTATTATTAAATTTATTATTATTAACGAATTTGAAATTTAATGGATTGAAATTCTCTATTCAATAAGTACTTCTCAAGGCACGTATCAAAGTTCTACGCCATTGCCTTGCATATCAACCGCACATTTAAACCGCCCATGTTTTAACCAATTTGCGTTTTAGTTGCGCTCACTCGTCAGATCTCTGTATTCGAGAACATGGAACTGTTTGTGACGTTGCGTTTAACGTTTCGCTGATCTGCGCTGCGCGGGGCTGGGCGGCGGGGCAAGGGGGCGGGGGCGGAGCGAGGTTTTAAACCCGTGAATAACTGCGCGCCCTCTCCCGCGATCGCAGGATTAAGTATTCAAATGCCATTACACGAAATCGAGAGGGTAAATTGGGTCTGTGGAGGCGTGCGCCGGAAGGTGAAAGGAATGAAATCTGCGCGCTTTGGGCGGGTGAGGATTGATTGTTAGTAATTCAGGGCACACCCAGTACTAGGGTCATTAGTTCGGTAAGTGTAGTGCGTGGTTTTGCTCGGGAGGTGGCGGTGGTCTTCATTCGCTGTATGACCAGATGCGGCACTGTTAACGGAGTTTTCCCCCGCCAGGTATTCCCACCAGCGGGGCAACGCCACAGCCGGGACAAGCTTTAAGCTCCCGACCGGTTTCCCGGCATGTGTGGTAGTGTAGTGCATGCTAGTGTGTGTGTGTGTGTGTGTGTGTGTGTAATGGGTGAGGATAGGGCAAGGAAGATGAAGGAAAGATCGCGGGCGGTCCGTAACCCGTTTGTTAGGGTACTGTTGCGGCAATCGCCTGGCCGTCGTATCGGCGAAACGACAGAAAACTAGCGAGCAGCCGATGGCTTCTTCTCCAGCCAGCGACTGAATTCGACCTATCTGCGCAGCTAGTTTCGAATATCCGGTCACCTTCGGGACTCGAACATAGGACCTTCCGGTCAGAGAGACTGCAGTGACATCCTTGATGTCCTGATTAAGGCGGGTGAGATGGGCATTTTAAGTGCTCAACATCCGGTGATCTTTGTTGCTGTTTTAAAGCTGACACTGGAATTGTTTTGTGACAAACTCTGAAATTAAATTATGCACTGAAATGTGCATTTTAATGGGCAATGATGTTGTGTTAAGTGAAGCAGAAAGAGGTTAATTGCAAATGCGGTTTCTACTAAATCGCGGAAATCTAATTAGTACATAGGCTTTCATTTTATTCTCTTTTGTTCAAATTTCCGTGTGGTAATCCCGTCTGTGGCGTTGGTCATTGCTTGTTGTTCCAGGTCTTCGGAGCGATTTGAAATATATCTCGCGTTGAAGTCAATGCAGAGTCAAGCTTGAATGATCGTCATCTTTACGTCTTTCAAATTACGTCCACGCACACCAGGAAATGTACTCGTGGAAAGAGAAATGGACGAGTCTTTGTGCGAAACAGATAATCAGAATCATTCTCACGACACATGCCCGTCTAACTGGTCTCATTTTCACGCCAGTCTAAAGCAGCAGATGAAGTACCTACAACTTTATGTTGGCTGTCTTGAGAGTTAGACTGCTGTGTTCTAGATACCTATTCTGTGATGAATTCCTCTCAGTGGACGAGACACCGTCGGGTATGGCCTCTGGACGCAATTTATTTCGGCCCCTCCCCTCCCTGCGGAGTACCAATGGCCTTTGTACCGGTAGCGGTAGCTCAGTGCATCAACTGATGTCACTGCAGCGCTTCTGTCCTGGGTCTGGGTTTGAGTCCTGATGGCGGCAGGATTTTCGCCACTAGCGTTTCAGCTAGGTCGAATTCAGTCACTGTGTGGACGAGAATTCTAGCGGCCCGCTGCTCTGATCGGTAGTTTTTCGTGGTTTCTCTGATCAACGCCAGGCGAATGCCGGAGCCAGGCCACGGACCGCGCGCGATCTTTCCTTCCTCTTCCTTGTCCTATCCTCTCACCTTACACACAAACTTACACTACACTACCACATATTCCGGGAGAGCGGTCGGGGGCTTAGAGCTTGTCCCGGCTGGGGCAGTGCCCCGCTGGTGGGAGAGTCCTGGTTAGGGGGAAACCCCACTATCCGACGGTAGGTCGGCGCCGGATCTCGTCATCCAGCGGGGGAAGATCACCACCATCTCCCGAGAAAAAACATGCACTACACTCACGGGACTAATGACCAGAGCAGTTGACGCGTTCGGAAACACGAAAAAATCAATCAATCAAACCAATGGCCTTTGTCCTCCGCCCTTGGGCCGCGTGGAGACCTTCGTTGCTTCGTGTGGCAGGCTCTCGGAGCGAGAGAGAGGAAGGGGGAGGTTGATTGATTTGTTTCCTGGCGCGTCAACAGCTAAAGTCAGTACTCCCGTAAGTGTAATGTATGATTCCCGTAAGTGTATTGCGTATGATGGAGGTGAACTGCCCCCGCTGGATGGCGAGATCCTGCGTTTATCTACATGTCGGCTATCAATGATTTCCTCTAACAGGTATCTCCCACCAGCGGGACCATATAGAAATGATTCGGCGGGGAATTATCAGGATACTCACTCTGGTCGTATATTTGCAATTAGGGGAATTGTTTCCTCATGGCAGCCCGTCACAAAAAAAGAAACAGTTCCATTAAAATAAATATTTTCAATTAAAACTGGCTTATTTTGAACTTGGTGTTGTATGTACACTCCAGTAGAATGCTTAAATTGTTCATTGGCAAATTAATTAATCGTTTAGTAGTTTTTTTGAAGCACGCCACGATTTAATTAATATTTGTTTACTCTTTACTTAAATACCTTTATATTCATTCTACACGTACTCAAAAGAAATGATTGTAATTCAGTTTAAAAGGAAAGTGGTCGTAGACTTTCTATATACAGTAACACCAATAATTGTAATCTAACGATTACTAGGTTGTAGATGATTTAAAGAAAACTGGTAATTCTGTCTGTTTCTTATTTCATACAGAATATAATACCGTCACTAAAAACATTAGATCATTCACAGTGACTTTTCATTTAATAGTTTTACTAACATGAATGTAATGGTGTATGTTTGTCTCTGTTATGTTTTAAAGTTGGAGACAGATGAGCGGAAGTGAAATTCCGTTACTTAAGTTCAAGGGGAGAGCTGCACTTTCATATTTTTCTGATCTTGAAAGTTAATATTTGGATTAAAATAATCTAGCTAAAAATGGGATAAATTAATCGATGAGTTCACGAATCGGAGTAAAAATAATCGATTTTAATTTTTCTATTAATCGTATAAAATAATCGATAGTTGTGCTAATCGCGATTAAATCGCCCATCCCTCTTGCCTGGCACCCCTGTGCCACCTGCCTGTGGCGGCTCTGTGCCGACAGCTCGGGGTTGCGGCAGCTGCGTGTGAAAGCTGCTCATGCGAAGGCGGCTGTGCCCCTGCAGCCGGCGAGGGCGAGAGGTGGAGCATTTGCGTCAAACACGAATCCTACGCCTGTTTGTTCAGCTCGGAATTCCAACCGGCCTTTGCTCACGTCAGACAGTGATGGGGGAATTCTCTGGCCTATTTTGTTTTGTAAATTTATTTATTTCACAATTTATTCCTTTTGGAATGTACTAACATAAATTGCATACTTATATAGGAAAGATGCACCTTCCGGAGCTTAATGTTTAAACCTATTATAATGCGTACAGTAGCTTGGCACGCTTGAACATTCGTGAAATAGTGCTTTAAAGCGAAAATATATTTGATTAGGAAACTGTAAAATAATGATCATTGTTTCAATCGTCGGTGTCTTTTATCACTTATTACCGAATTGCTCACTTCATACCTTTTTCTTCTTTAAGAGCAACGGCTGCGACAGAGTGTGTCTCAGCTATATCCGATGCCCCCTACCTTCCGTAGTCAGCGAGTGACACAAACGCGGCTTAACCTCAAAGAAATCCGAATTCACAATCCAACTCTTGAACCAGACTTTGTAGGTTGCTGATCATAAATCTCTTTTTAAACAAGAAAGAGCGGTCCATGGCTCGTAAGAATGTTGACAGAGCCGTTCCGGTGGCCGAGATCGCTAAGGCAATAGTGTCATAGCGATCTCGACACGAAGGGCAGCGGGTTCCAATGCCACCTCAGGCGTGGTTGTATTTGTGTTCGTTCTTTCACCCCTTATCATCCCCATATCCTTTATTCGTTACCACACTGTTAACTACAATAGTGGTCGCTAATGATTTAGATGTTGATGTGACCTTAAATAACTAAAAAAACGCAGTAAGGCTCCTAATCTTATTTCCGGTCAGAACAGCCAACTCTTGAAACTGAGAATCATACCACTTCTCACAATTTATTTGCCTTGCTCGCCAAGGTCAAGTTGTTTCTATTGTGGGAACTTTGTTCGTTGTATGATAATCCATTTCTCTTTAGAATCAAATATCCCGTCCATAAACGAGTGTGAACTCAGTGTACAATGAATCAAAATTAGATATCAATGTTTTGAAGGTAAGAAATTGACAAGTGTTTTGTGCAAATAAAAATATAACTTTAAAAGTGTTCTCTTGACAAACGTGTGTTAATAACACATTTAAAATGGTAACTTTAACAGTTTTCTAGAATTTCTGGAGTCAAAATCGAAAAAAAAAAATATTGCCAATAATTAGATTTATTGTTAATTCTGCAATTAAGTGTAGTAACTTGGTGGCAGAATATAGTAACTTGGTGGCAGAATATAATGGTGACATTTTTAATAAATTTTCTTGGAAGTAGGCTTACTACTATTTCAAAGTGTAATAAATATGACCAAAAAGTCAGTAGTAATCACAATTTATGGGATTATAGTATTTCATTGTTTATTTCTTTTGTTTATGGAGTTTAAAAGCAATACCTAATCGTGTAATAATCTGGGACGATTTTCGCCGAGCTCGAATTCTTTTAACGTAGGAAACCGCAAATCGCTAACGTCTCACAGATTGTGAATTTAAGCCGGGAGGGCGATTTTTGACTGGATGGAACGCAGGTGCCGCCGCCAACCCATCGAACGATAAGGAAATAACGATAAGGCGAACCCATCGAACGATAAGGCCCTGCGAGGCGCCAACGACCCCACCCCAACCCCCACAAACCACCTGCACCACCCCCAACCCACCCCCAAAATCCACCCCACCCTCAATTCCCACAACCCACCTCTAACTCCCACCCCCATACCCAGAGACCACCGCAAACGGCCTCACTTAAATGTGTACTTAACAGGCTTTTAAAATGAAGTGCATAGCAGGATTTCATTCTGTAGTTCTTTACCAGAAGAATGTCCAAATCTCGGTCAATATGAAGCATTGCAATGACATTTTCAGAAACTTGTTTAACTCTGTTCTAACTATATTGTTCTAGAATTTGCAGACCTCCGTCATTTATGTGGTCTCAGAGAAAAAGTACACGCTATGAAAAAATATTTTTGGGGGATTGTCGATCGATTTTACGTGTACCGCATATGTAGTACTTTTCCTTAGTAACTTTGCAAATCGCTTCGGTTCAGCTAGTGCTTCGTAAGATCCGCAGTGCGTAGCCCTTGCGTGGCGTTGATGTTGAGGGGCCAAGGGGGAAGGGAGGGGCGTTGGGCCTGCCCTTTGCCCTCCGCCCAGCCGCCGCCGCCGCCTCGCCCCGCGCTGTCATGCGCTTGGGGAACTGCTGTAATCGATGGCGTATCATGTCTCCGGAGAGGCTTCGGCGTCGTAACGGGTCTTGCCGCCGACGGGGGTGATAGATTGTGCCGCGAAATTTGGGGTATCGGGCACCGCTACTTCGGAGCTTGTAAGACTGGGACAGTGGGTGCGATGCTTTCTATGTTATAGAAATAATTTTAGGTTTCCAAACCAGGAAGAAACTTGAATAACAGGACATATAGTCGTAGGAAATGGTGTGGAGTTCACGACATTTGCATCATCTAAATGAAATTGAGGCGTTGTTTTGTCGTATATGTTTATTTTAGCATAAAATAAATCTCGGCTAAAAATTCACAAGCTGTCGTGTTCGGACCGAAGACTCCAGCGACCTCAGAATCGCACTGAAGATGGCCGAAAATTTTCTTTCTTTTCCTTAGCAACAAATGGACCCTTTGCGCGCGAACTGCAGGACGGACAAGACAAATTTATATATTACAAACGAAAGAACATCTTATAAAAATGATATAATTCATATTTAGTAAGGGGAGTGTGAGTACGAGCGTGGCAAACCAAGTGATTGTCGTTTAGGCTTGAGTTCACGTAGGTTTGTGAGAGCACCCTTTTGCTCGCGAATAGACTGGGCGAATCCTCTGCGAAGGAGTTCCTGACGTATTAACACACGGGTACTGTCAGTAGCTTTTTTGTGCTCTGCCGAAGCGTTTGCCATCAAAGTCCTGCATCCCTGCCTTCACCTCGTAATAAATCGTGCCGCCACAAGGACGTGTCGCACACATGGATTACGTCCCCTCGCTTGATGAGAAATGAAAAATTTGCCCGTCAGCATTGTCACATAAATCCGAATCGCAGTTGTTAACCCCCGCTTTCGTCTGATGTATGAATATGCGAGTGGAGGGAGCTCGTATGTTGCCTTCCGCTTGTCCAAAGGCAGCACACTTCATAACTCCTGGACGCTTTCCTTCCGCTTATAACAAATGGCAACCCTGTTTTGCGCTCGGCTTCGGGTTTTGAGTCTGACCGGAATCCTTGGACCTTCACAGTTTCTCAACATGACGTTTTCCACACTAATACTGGTTCAACAGCGCGTACCTTCTCGCATTATTTCTAACTTTCGCAGCTTAAACAAAAACTACTCATATTTTCGAAAAATTGTCCGTCACTTTTTCAAGATTTTTTTTTAAAGAACAGATTTCATTAATAAATAAATTTCGATCTTCAGTTTTTTTATTTTTTTTTGTGCAATTTTTTAATAATCCGAGATTTCAAGGAAAATATTCTTTTAAGCTCCATTCGTTTAATCGTCTTTGATGTTACACGAGGGAAAGTTGAATCAAAAAGGTTGGAGCCATTTTTGAGAAAATTTTAAAAATGTTGAGGCTTTGTGTACTGCACAAAAGTACTCCCCAAACTCAAATATGTTTCAAACTTGCTGAGCCTCTGGTTCCTTTAAATTGATTGAGGAATATCAATTTTGAAGAAAATCCGCTGAACGATTTAAGTGCTATCTTGGACCACGGACGGTGACAGACGTTTTGCTGTCAAACAATTGTTCGGTATCAAGTACTCAAAGAACGTGGATTCTGACTATACAACGTGTTGGAGGAAGGCATTTACTCTATATTGGAACAAGATTTATTTACTTTTTCGTTACCAGCGCAATAAGAGTAGTTAGTAATAAGAGTTCTTCTGTCGAAAATTTCGTTTTCTGCTGCACGGTTACATTTCTTTCTCTTCTTACAAAGTAAGGGCGATAAAGTAAAAATTGACAGGCGGCGCTGCGATATGCAAGGGCCTTTGGGGGCCTGCGTGTTCCTGCAGGAGGCCCTGAACCGACTGGCTCCAGGCAGACCATCACTCGTCCTCACAGTATTTCTCGCACTCTCTCTCAATTTCCCCCTCTTGCAAGGTCGGAGCCAATATTGAAATTGTGCTAAAAAATGAGAATTTCGCCGGCGAGGGGACAGACGAATCGAAATTCAGTGGAAAAGCAATTGCCCTGCTGCCTCCGTCGCAGCGTGCAACGCGGTAGTCTCGATGGGAGGGGGGGCGCAACTCGCGTTAAATTGCTAGATCTCCGCAGCGGTAGTACCGAGAGAGGTGGCTCAGGGCATCAACTGATGTCACAGCAGTCTCTCTGACCGCGAGGTACTATATTCGAGTCCCCAAGGTAGCAGGATTTTCGACACTAGCTTTTCAGCTAAGTCAAATTCAGTCGCTGTCTGGAGGAGAATCCTAGCGGCCGTCTGCTCTGATCGGTAGTTTTCTGTGGTTTCTCTGATCAACTCCAGGAGACTACTGGGGCAGTACCCTAACAAACGTGCCACGGGCCGCGCGCGATCTATCCTTCTCCTTCCTTGTCCTTTTCTCTCCCCTTACACACATGCTTACACTAACATGTTCTATACTACCACATATTCCGGGAGACCGGTCGGAAGCTTAGAGTTTGTTCCGGCTGGGGCGGTGCCCCGCTGGTGGGAGAGTCCTGGTTTTGGGGAAATCCCGCTAGCCGACGGTAGGTCGGTGCCGGATCTCGCCATCCAGCGGGGGAAGATCACCACCGTCTCCCGTGGAAATAACATGTACTACACTTACGGGGCTAATGACCAAAGCTGTTGACGCGATCAGAAAGACGAAAAAATCAGTAATCAACCATGCTAGTTGCGCCCGGAATCACTAATCTTCACGAATCACAATCAATCAATCAAAGTTGTCGCCTTAGAGGCGTTATGCGAGGAAGCTCTGAGGGTAGCTAAACATATAGGGAACGGTGTGAATACGAGATTAACAACACGAAAGCAATGTTTTGGATTGGCTACAGAAATGAGTGGTCCCCACGTAAAATATGGAAGGGTAATACGTAAATACGATGATTTACCTTAAACAAGGCGAAAATAATGCAGGCAGGAAGCTGTGGAATGCATTGCGTCAGTATTTGTAGACACTTTGCAAGGCGCTGAGGCGCCCGCCCTCACGCCCCCTCCCTCACGCCCCCTCTCTCACGCCCCCTCTCTCACGCCCCCTCCCTCACGCCCCCTCCCTCACGCCCCCTCCCTCACGCCCCTCACTTCAAATGATTTACTTCCTTATTGTACTTGGTGAGATTCGGGCAATCAGACTCTATTCCATCCGACCACGCAAATTTTGCCTTCTCTTTTCACCACCTAGAGGAGAAAGAAAGAATCAACTCGGGAGACGAAACAGTCCGTTTGACTTTCAGCTCAGACGCTTCTTTTAGGGTTCAGGATTTTTCACATGCAGTAAATGTACTACACGGGACAGCAGGCGTTATTTCCCCTCCGAAGGAAGGCGTACGAAGGATATTTTCGACCTTCAAAATCCACGGCTTCGATCAGATTTTAACCCGCAAACTTGGCTCCAGCAGTCCGATACGCTGACCGTCATACCACACCGCGCCGCCAGATACCCCTGCGAGCCCCTCCCTCTGCCCCTCGACGCGAGGAGTAGACCACGGGCAAGTCGTAAATCAATCCGTTGGCGCCTCCCCACGGGCGGATGACGTCATCACTCGTCGATTGATTGATTGTTAATGATTCCGTGTGCGTCAACTGCAAAGTTCATTAGTCCCATAAATGTAGTACTTGTTTTCCTCGGAAGGTGGTGTTGGTGGTCTTTTCCCGCTGTATGTTGAGATCCGGCGCCGAACTACCATCAGCTGGCAGGGTTTTTCCAAACCAGGTATCTCGCACCAGCGGGGGCACTTCTCCAACCGCGACAAGCTCTAACCTCCCGATGGGTCTCCCGGCATGTGCGGTAGAGTAGTGCATGTTAGGGTAAGTAGGGGGTGAAGAATAGGAAGGAGAAATCGCGCGCGGTACGTGGCCCGTTTGTTAGGGTACTGCTCCGGCATTCGCCTGGTGTTGATCGGAGAAACCACGGAAAACTACCGATCAGAGCAGCCGGCCGCTAGAATTCTCCTCCAGACAGCGACTGGATTCATTCACACAGTAGCCAACAGTAGACAGGACTCCCTGCAATCTACATTTCAAAGCAATTTGTTGCGCAAATGAGCAACCCCGAGCAACGCTTTGCTCTCCTGCGCGCGAACTTGCTCTACTACACGAAAGCACGGGCAGAATCCAATGAGATGTTCTCGTATCGAGGTCAGATACAGAGGAGGCCACGAATGCCCAATAGTCTGACGAGTTGTGTCTAATGTTCCAAGCGAGTTTAAATAGCAAATGCGATGTAGCCCTGCGGTCACGTGGTGCTCTCGGATCCGCGAGATAAGAGGGGGAGGGGGGAGGGTGGTGCTAGCGCGCGGATGGTCGGAGAAAGATTTTGGGGGACACTAAAAGAGGTAAGAGCAAGATTCAGAAATCAGATGAGAAATATTCAAGCAGAAATTGACTTAAATACACGGGGAATTGACCAAGTTTTTCTTGCTGTATGATGGGCTTGGCATGTTTAATCGTTCATTGTTTTGGCAGTGAAGCGTTTGATGCTACTGTGCTATAACTGATAAAATTACTAACCAGTAGGTGTCGTATTGGTTATCAACATCATATCCACAGTACACTTTTTTCAAATTATATGATTTTACCATGAGTAAAAAGGTAATGTTCCTCATCAGAAAATATTTATCAGAAAAAATATGTAAATATATCTTGTATACATCATATGTGCCAAATGTGGTGTGGATTAAAAAAGTATTTCCTGAGAAATTAGTTTTAGTCGTTTAGATGCGCGAAATTGCACTCAGTGGGACGTGGTGACGCTGGTGGGAGATGCCTGGTTGGAAGAAAGCCCTCTATCAGACGGTAGATCGGCGCCGGATCTAGCGGGGGAAGACCATCGGCACCTCCTGGACGAAAACACGCACTTCACGTACGGGACTAATGACTATAGTAGTTGATCAACAATCAATCAATTAGCCGCGCCCCGTGCAATTGCCGAAGGGTCATGTCAACGGCAAAGTTGTGAGCCTTCTCAATTTGTCTAAGCCGTTGCCAATAAAAGATGGACTTTAAAGTTGAAATCAAAATCAATCGGTCATAAGTAGCCTATAACCGAAATATTGAATACTATAACATATGTAAACAACTTTATATCCAAAAGATTTCTTTTGCTTTTCAGTGAACAGGTATCCGTCACTGGGTATGATGACAATGATCTGATATCATCTTTGAGAGTGGAAGATAGTCCACATATCTAGAGACCTTTTATAGACTCCTCGAAGTTATGCTTGAATGGTGTTTTGCTTGAGAATGGCTGCAGGCCACGCTGTGCGAATGAAGCTCTAAACCTTTTTAACTTCTTCCTGAAAAAATAACTATGAAGACCAACAATGACAGATAGAAGGCGACCTGGATGTTATTACATCACATTTGGAATACATATATGATGCACCTAAGTACACAGTTTTGTCTGTGAGTCGATCAATCGTGACATTTCATAAGAAAAATCTGGCCTGAAAGGAAAATGATGAAAAATGAATAAAATAAAAGTTGCTTGAATAAGTTCTCATGGTTGTCTAATATTTGACGATATCGGGTCTACCTTCAGGTAATTTTCAAAGCGAAAACAATTACTAGGAAGTACTGTCGGTAAGCTTGAACGTGTGTGCCTTTGTTCACCACAGTGTAAAGAACGTTTTGTATCTGAGTTCTAAACATGTCATGTTTTGTGCCAAGAAAAGCGAATTTGCGGTAAATTTTATTACACTACTTTATTCAGACGAAATACACGGCTGAAGCCCACAGAATTCTTGTTGAGACATGTTCTGTCGAACACGAATTCACTGCCTGGTTTCGACGCTTCAAAAAAAATGATTTGGATCTTGGAGATAAAGAACGCTCTGGCACACCGAAAAAGTTTAAAGACGAACAATTGGAGGCATTACTTAATGAAGACACATGTCAGACGCTAGCTGCCGTGGCAAAATCGTTTGGAAGCATTAGGAATGCGAGGGCATTCGGTGCCGTATGAGCTGAAGCCGAGACACCTCGAACGGCGTCATCCCACGTGTGAAGTGCTGCTTCAACGGCAGAGAAGAAAAGTTTTTTGCATCGTTTCGCAACGGGCGATGAAAAGTGGATTCAGTACAATAACCCGGAGCGTTAAAGATCATGGAGTAAGCTCGGCCATGCATATACATCTTGCGCAGAGCCAAATATCCATGGTTGGCGCTTCTCTGCATTTGACGGGATCAGTCGGGTTGAATTTTTTGGGAGCTTCTCAAACAAACGAAACTATCGTGGGAGATTGCTCTCAACTCCAATAAGTGCATTTGAGCCGATACCTAAAGATAAACTGTCACTGTATGAACAGAGACACGCCAATTTAAGTTTATTACCTGACAAATCTGGGCCACAAACCGGTGAAAACCTTCTTGAAAACACTTAAATGGGAAGTCCTACACTACCCGCCGTATTCATCAGACATCACCGTTTCACATTATTATATATTGCGTTCTATGTCTTATGAATTGCGGAGCTGCGCTTCCATTTTTATGAAGATACCAAAAAATGGGTTGATTCTTGAATAGTCATAAAACACATTGTTTTTTCGACGTGGTTGCTGCCATAAAGCTGGGCAAAAGTAGTGGCTAGGGATTGGCTGTATATTGAGTGTCATGTTGAGTACCGCAAGCTGTAAACAAAGCATTAATTTTCACCAAAAAAGCGAAAACTTATAATATCATGTAAATTTCTTTAGTTACCCTTGATAAAATTGTATATTCATCTTTGCACATGAAGCTCTTAATTTAGAGAAAGAATCTTTAAATTATTTAAAGACAAAATTCCAACGATTTACTAATATTGATATCAAAAAGGGGAATGCTCGTTGGTTTACAAATTAAATAACTTAAGGACAAAACCTTTAAGAGGGGCGTTGAAGGGAAAGAGAAAGGAGCTTAGGTAGCCTTCAAAACTGTGGGTCAAACTTTCTTGGTCATTTAAAGAGCTGTGAAAATTACACAGTAGCTGTTAATGAACTTACGAAGACATATTTAAAGTTAAGTTGTAATATGTGCTGAATATACACTTCTTCCTCTTATAGAGTATTTTCATGTCCAAACCATGGTGGCCACTCTCATAGGCGATGATGGTGGCTAAATCATTCGTTCGAATTGTTCAAAATGTTCTTCAAACTAATCGCGAACAGTTGTGGCTCGGTGTCAGCGCATTGTCATTCATAAAACTTCCATCACTGTTTGGAAACATGAACCCTATGAATGGTTGCAAACGGTCTGCAGGAAGCTGAACATATCAATTACCAGTCCATGATCCCTTCAGTTGGACCAGAGGACCCCGTCCAATCCATGTAAAAACTGCTCCCACCATTATGGTGCTGTGAGCCTGCACAGTGCCTTGTTGTCAACTGGGCTTCGTGGGGTCTGCGTCTCACTCTAACCAATCGTCAGCGGTTGCCAACTGAAAGCAGGACACAACTGAACAAGCCACGGTTTCCCCAGTCATCTCGGGTCCAATCGATACAGTCATACGCCCAAGAGATGCGCTGCGGGCGATGTCGTGCTGTTAGCAAAGGCACTCGAATCTTCTGCTACCAAAGCCCTCGGAAGCCAAATTTCGCTGCACAGATCGTTCGTCGAACGTCCCACATTGATTTTTGCGACTATTTGTAGCAGTCTGTTAGCCCTGACAACTCTAGGCAAACGCCGCTACTCTAGGTCATTAAGTGAAGGTCGTCTGCCTAGAATTATGCATTCTCGACACACTCTTGACACTGTGAATCCCTGAATATTGAATTTCCTTACGATTTCCGAAATGAAATGTCCGTCACGTTTAGCTTCATCTACCATTCCGCGTTCAAAGGCCTGTTAATTCCCGTCATGCGGTCATAATCACGTCGGAAACCTTTTTAGATGAATCACTTGACTACAAATGAAATCTCTGCCTACAGGACTGCTCTTTCATACGTTCCGTACACGATACTACTTCCATGTATGTACTTGCATTGCTGCCCCATGACTTTTGTCACCGCAGTGAATAAACATGAAAATTATTTTGAAAGAAGAAGCCAAGGAAACGTTTATGGTGTCATATTCTTGTTTCTTGGCCCAATTTGGTAAGGATTAACTATTACTGATGAGGAAAGAGACAATTTTTTTATGGAACAGTATTACCTTCCTCGTGTGTGAATATGTCAGGGAGAAATCTTTAAAGAAATCGGTCTCGTGCGGAGGCTCCGTAGAATCTCTTATCTCCTACGCGCGTGAGGCAGGACACGTAACTTAATTTTCTTTTGAATGAATAAATCGCGAAATTTATAAGAATAAATTCCTCGACAGCAAATCTCCTTGGTTGACAACATCCCATAAAGAATGGCGAGCGAACTTGCGTGTATGCTCGCATTTGCAGAGCCACATTGAACTTCCATATCTGGTACGTTATGTTGTTTTTCTTTTAAACAAATTTGTGAAGATAAAATTGACATTTGCAATATCTAAATACGTATTCAAATAATTAACATGTTTTACTCTTCTAATTTATGTTCTACGCTACTGCTTACATTGTATATTTCCAGGCAACAGTTTTATATTTATTTTTGTGAGATTGTGCTATATCTGGGAACAAATGGTTCATGAAACAAGATGTATGATGACATTATAGCAAGACAATTCTGATAGGATGAGACTGGGAGACAGATGTTTCAAGCACACTATATTTGTTCGGTGAAGTATGGCATTTAATTGTCCTAAAATTGTTTGCACAAAGTAAATTTAGGAAGCTAACAAAGGATGATAATCGTCCAATTGCAATAACATATCACCAAGAATAAATGGAGCGAAGCACAAAGCATGAAATAAAAAATAAGCTTTCAAAAATATTTATGTGTTTTTATTTTTAGGGTGAATATTAAACTCGCTTTAAAATAGTGGTGCTCTCTTGCCGCGCCATGAGTATTTATTAATATTGTAAACAGCTGTGGAATAGTTTTAATACATTTAATTGGTAAAAGGAATATAGAATACAGTGACATCCATTTGGGGCCTAATTCATGACAAATATTATATGATCAACGTACATACGCAATATATTTAGAGAAATGAGGTCAATTACCTTCCTATCATTGCTCTCATTCCCTACTTCCAAAATGCTAATGTGATATTTTATATTTTTCTCAAAGCTTTCATTTCTCTTTAACGCATGCTTTCCTATTAAAAAGAGAAAATTAAACATTTCACGAAAAAGTAATACTTGGATCACAAAAGGAATTAGAACATCGTGTAAAAATAAACGTACTCTCTACTTTATTTCTAAACGTCATGACGTATCTCAAGATTTCCTTATCTACTTTAAAAAATACAAAACATTGTTACGAAAAGTCATAAGACAGGCTAAAATAATGAAAAACGATCAGGATATTTTGAACTCAAATAATAAAACAAAAGCAATGTGGAATATAATAAAAAATACTACCAAATCAACTAGAAAACCCGTAGAGAATGTTGTTTTAAAATATAACGATATAAATGTGAACGATCCGGCAACAGTGGCTAATCTCTTTAACCAATACTTTTCGAGAATTGCTGCCGATCTCACTAAGGGTCTTCAGGCACAAAACTCAAAAACAGATCACATTCATATTTTTGTTAACATAACGTTATCTACCGCGTTACTGTTGTTTGCCGAAAATAAATGGAATGAATTAATAACTTCATTGTTTATACTGTATTTAGCATTTATTCCCATTTGCAGAAGTACTCGCTAGTGCAGTAGGGGGTATTCAGATAAAAAGTCTTATGTTTGAGATGTAGGGAAATTATGCCTGAAATATATGTATTAATATTTACGTCGATTTTGGCCATTTTGGGCAATGTTATTGCTGTTCTCGTATAACTATCTCTGAATCGCACAGGCTTGCGCCGCCGGCATCGCTTTCGCCAATAAGACGAGCCGAAATGTCGCCGATCTTTGCGTGAGTGGCAACCTGTTATGAACTAACGCTACGACCACTTTTTGTTGCTTGGGCACAACGGTTCCGATGACTTCATCGATGCGGCTGTAATCGTGGTCTGCCAGACCCCGAAATACCTGGCCGTCAGGAGACGACCAAACAAATTTGTCAGCACCAACGCATTAAATGGCTTCTCTCCGGTGATCACTCGCCTCTCCCCCTACGCTACGAGCATCCCAAGCACATCACCACTTCTCACCACCTGCTTAAGTGTCTCAGGGCATCAATGCAGGTCACTGCACTACCAAACGGGCCACGGGCCACGCGCGATCTTTCCTTCCACTCCTATCCTCCTTGACGTATCCCCTCCCCTTATACACACACACACACTATCATGCACTACACTACCACATATTCCGGGAGACCGGTCGGGAGCTTAGAGCTTGTCCCGGCTGGGGCCGTGCCCCGCTGGTGGGAGAGTCCTGGTTAGGGGGAAACCCCACTAGCCAACGGTAGGTCGGCGCCGTATCTCGCCATCCAGCTGGGAAAGACCACCGCCATCTCCTGAGAAAAAACAAGCACTACACTTATGGGAATAATGACGAAAGCCGTTGACGCGGCCGGAAACAGGAAATCGATCAATCAAACCACTTCTCAATAGAATCCTCCGCCGCTGTCTTGTCTGCCTGGCCTCCTCGTCATCACCTTCCGCAGCCGTCCGCGCCGACGCGGCCGTCTTCCCCTCCTTCCTCCCTCCCCTCCCCATCCGTTCCCCCTCCCGCCCCGCGGATTGAAATCGGCGCAGCGCCGCTTCGGGGCTTCGGTCGTAAACCCCAAATTCGCTTTTGTTATTCCGCCGTGCGCGCGCGCGTAGGGGGGCGTGGCGGTTTTTGCCGCGCGTGCTACCCCGCCCCCTCCCCGAGCCCCCACCCCCGCCCCCGCCTACCCCTGCGCCACTCGGCTCCTGGAAAGCAGAGCCCGCCCCAGCCGCGTAGAAGCTTTGCTGAACAAAGCGGGTCGCAGCAGGTTTACTCGGGGTGCTCCCGGCTCCTCTGACTTACTCTGCCCTTGTTGCATGCCATCACCCAGCTACCAGCGCATTCATCTATCTCAAGTAGGGCCGACCCAATGAAGGGGTAAGACATCATCGTCTCCCATATTATTTCAGTAGTATACATGCCCTTTGGGGCTCTCACACGCAACCAATCTTTATAAATGAGGTCTCTAAAGGAAGAGTATTTCACGGAGACGTGGCGAATTGCACTTTGACTTAAAAATTATGAAGAATTTCTTTTATAAAACGCATGTAAATATTCATGCGAAATGCATCTCGTAGCAGTAATTGCATTTTTGAATCTATATCGTTAAATAATTCCTTAACGAAGCGTTTTAGGGCCTTAAAAATTAAAAATGTTAGGTCAAAGGCCTCAAACGTTTCTCACACCGTATTCTACCTGATGGGAGCTTAAACATTCCGTCACATTTTTTCTGGTTCGACACTTCTGGATTCTACCCCACCTGTTCACAGTCTGTAGAACCTGCATCTGTATGTGAAATTAAACTAATTACTTGATATTCTACGCAATTGAATTATACGGGTGTACCTATCTGCTAGGTAATAACGTTAAATAATAATACCATGTACTGACAAGGGTGTATTGTATTGTTATCAATTATTAAAAATAGGGAAGAGAATGGGGTTTAGGAGTTCTCTCACGGGAACACTAGTAATAAATAAAACAGATATTTCTTGTGTGAATATTTGAATTGATGACAAAACTTCTGTACGGTAGATGTCAGAACTCGAGTGATGATAATGATAACGACGGCGGCGATGATGAGGATATTCAACGCCCAGCGGAGCGAGGACAAATTGGCTGCCCCTGAGGGGGGAGGGAGCGACGGAAGAACAAGTAATTCGATGTGGCACAGGCAGCGAAGCGCACACCACTCACAGCTCGAAACTTCTCACACAGCCAGCGGTCCGCCTCTGCACATCAAAACTACAAGCGCCCGCTACAACTGCACATCCAACAGTGTAGTGGAACAGCGCGCACTTCTCGCATTATTTGTTACGGCTAAGCCAGGCCTGAGCCGCTGCCGGCCCTCGAGCCCAGAAATTCCGCTCGCGAGCTGTGCTGTGTGGAGGAGGGGACGACCGTCACTCGGCGGGAGGGGAAATGGATTCGAGAGGGGGGCGGGGCGGTTAAACGCCCAATAGCCATCGGCGCCGAAGCGCCTGACGCAGTGGCAACGCTATCCGATCGTCGCTTGGGACCGAATGCGCAAAGACGCGCTGTGCGCGGGAGTAGAGTTAAAAAACAATATACAATCGACTCCAGTTGTAGCGAACTCGCATATAGTGAACCCGTAATAATGAATGAATCAACTTAAGTCGCCAGTCCCGTTTCACTTACAAATAAGTCCTGGAAGTTAATTGGATCTCCTATGTTATTAGACGAGTAAATGGGCCTTTGGAGAGTGGGTCTTCCAACAGTGGATGAGGCATCGAAGGGTGCCAAGACTGCAATAAGATATTTACAACAGAGGACAATACACAATCAAGTATGGAGAGAGCACGAAAACTGGAGAAGGATCTAGACAAAATTGCTAATGAAAAATGTACAAAGCAAACGATTGAAAATAATTGAATTTTCTAAGGACAAGTGATGGTATTAAAATTTTCAGTTCATGGTGTTAAAGAATTTTGCTGCATTTCTATATTAATAAAATCAATCACTGTGGAGAAATTATTTTTAATTTTGACATCTTGGCATATAGTGAGCCTCTGATATAGTGAACCAAACATGTGAGTCCCCAGAAGTTCACTTAGAACCGGAGTCCACTGTAATAGATGTAGAGATCTGTTCTGCGGACGTTGTTAAATACAGATCACAAGGCCGTGTGAAGTTGCATATTTGTACACTGCCATCCACCTAGAAGTTTTTAATTAAATCAATAAGCACACACTTGACGGGTACTTCAGAAATTTCGAAAATGTTTGTTGTGGAAAAAAATATTTTTATCTTAATTGTAAATTAATTCGTAAAAATATAGTATGAAGGGTTTCTATTTTTAATGAAGCATACATAGGTTAAAAATAGATGTGTAAAAATTACGTTTTTCGTAGATGAACGGAGTAGTATGAAAATTTATTTTGGATCAAAGTACTTACTGGAACAGAAGTACTTTATTTTGCATTTTACTGTCTTATTCGGTTAAAACATTTTAAAGTGAAGAATGCTTGAATAACTAATAAAATTTGTACGTAAGTGTGCACATGAATTAATATTAAGTTTATGTAATTAAGAAAAGGAGGTTACTCGCTTGCGCAATCTTATAATATCAGCATTTTCTCCTTCCTGTCTATTCATGTTTGTGATAATAAAATTAATTTTCTGCTCCTGTGTTTCGGTTTCCCTTTCCTTCGGATATATTCCCTTATTCTGATTCTATATTATTATCTTTTTTAAATCGTCGTATTCGTCTTCTTACTTTAATGGGATACACTAATCTGCAATTTCACTTTACTAGGAGCGCGTGGCGAAAATTGAATAGTTGTGTAAGAAGGAACTGTTTATCTTGTAGCATAACAACAAAATGTAATATTTTCAGATGATAAACTTTCAATTCGTTACGTCAGTCGCGTTGATACAGCAAACGTGCACCAGTTGCTGCGTTATTAACTAGGGTGTTGACTCTTGGAGGAGTTGGAGTACCGGAAAGTCGACATGATTTTAAACGCTTCACTTCTCTTTTTAATTATCGTTCTGTATAAACAGTAGGAGAGTCAAAACGTAAATGCTAAATAAATTGTTGTCCATTTCCACTTCATTTTTCCAAATTCAATTTCACAAATGTAGCGCAATTTTTGTGAGTTATCCTTTGTTCAGTTTCATACCATTGTAACATCTTTCGAAGAATACATTTCGTTCTCACAGGGAAGTGTGTTTCATTGCAGATCATTTTCGTCGTATACCCGTTTGTGTTCTAGCTCTGTCCGCAGACCCTTCGTGTCTGTCTATGTCCAGCGCTCATCTCCCTTTCCTCCCCCCCCCTGCCCGACTGCCTGGTCACCCTCGCCCGTGCCTCTCCCGCACCGATTTAGCGAGGCAATGTTCGTATTAATCATCACTGCAACGTGGGGGGAGAGGGAGGGGCAACATTGATTCCCTTTCATCTCGAGCAACTGAAGATAAGGATTTGTGAGCCGGCTTGGATAGTTAATGCTGAAGGGTGTAGCTGCGTCGTGCCTAAAGGGTTGCGGATTCGAATCCCGCTCGGGCCATGGGTATTCGTGTGCGTACATCCGCGAGTTCCATCACGGTTACTTCACAGTTACAAGAGAAACGTTAATTAAAGCGGTCGTTTCATGATCATAATCGTTGTAAAGCGACCTTAAATAAATAAAGAAAACAGCGCCATTTCACTCGTTCGGCGTTTGTTCTCGTGATGACACCCGGCTGTTCGTGTCCGCCGGAAGTGGCGTCTCGTGCGAGGTGTCGTGGCCGTGCTTCGCCGGGTGGTCCTCCGCGCCCAATTTCGGCAACAGCGGCCGCGCGTGGCGCCCCCCATCTTATAAACAAAGTGGAGGCGCGGGCGTGGAGTTGCGGGGTTTTATTCGCGGGCTGAGCGCGCGCTCGTTCGGGGCGCGGCTCTTGATGGAAGACTCGGAGGCCCTGGGCAGCCCTCGGGGCGGGCGCGTAATGAAGGCCGGGGGCCGGCTGGGGCGGGGCGGGGCGGGGGCGGAAGGCGCCATGTCGTCGCGGGCTTCATTACCATAGTGCCCCCCACGCCCCACCGCCCCCTGCCGCCGGGTGCTGCTTTGGAAAGGCCGCGCCAGGCAACGGGCGATCGCCGAAAGAGGCCGGGCGGGGCGTGTGGCGGGGGGGGGGGGGGGGGGGGCTGGGGGGGCGGGGGCGTGGCGGGGGGCCTGGTTGGGGCGGGGCGGGGGGTTTGGCTGGGGCGCGTGGGGGAGGGGGGGGGCGTGGCGGGGGCTGGGGGCGGGCGGGGGGCGTGCGGGGGCGTGGGGGTGGGTGGCGGGGGGGCGGGCGGGGTGGCGTGGCGGGGGCGTCTGGCGCGCTCTTCAATATTGCAGACCCCTCAGAGGCCGGATTCCTCGTGAGCGAGGGCTGAAGCCGCACAGACAGCGAGGGCTGAGCACACGCGATTTGCAATGAGCCGTGTGATAGTGCTATTGAGAATTGGGGCTCCGTAGTTATTCTAGTAGAAATAATATTGCAGAGTCAACGGTATTTCGAAGGTCAGTGGCGAACTCGAAATCAATCGGACTTGCTTAGGAGGGAATTATCGAGGAATCGGTTTGCCGATTCGCTCTGATGTTTCAGCGTGTTAACCCAAATTACCCCTTCACACCGCTCTCCAAGAACCGGAGGGGCCTTTTGCAAGCAATGTCCTGCAAAGTGTCGGATCTTTTAATGAAACGCAGAGTTTCGGAAATGGCTCTTCACGATACTTCCTGCCGTTTGCTCAGGTCTCTACGGCTTCCCCCCGGACGACTGAAATTGTGTGTCAGTAAAAAGAGGGGTACTTCAATCTGCCACGACTTACAAGTGTTGCATAGAATAGGAATACTGACGTGAAAACAAATTATTTGCATAACGTATAGAATCGTTATGAACAAATTATGCGTTTTAATCGCATGTAAGTTACCAGAATTAGAACAGGATTGATAGCTTTAATCGATTTGTATTTTCGTGATAAATTACATATTTTCCACGTCCTTTGTGTCTTAAATTTTACGACTGAGTAATTGGAGTAATTTTACGACTGAATTGAAATATATGAATTAACATTTGAATTGTACCGTAACAATAAAATGTATCCATTTTTAAGTATTCCCTCATGTAGTGTTATTTCATAAACGAACACGCATTTTTATCCATATTTTCTGTGTACTCAAATCTTTTAATCATTTACTTACATATTTTATGTGCCTTTATATTTTAATGCTGAAAAAATGTATCAGAAGTACACGATTTCCGATTCATGTAGTAAAAAATGTTGAATCCCTTGCCCTTGCTTTCAGCAAATTTTTATTCCAATAACTCACCCTGAACGGCCAATTAAAATTCCTTTCTTTATGTAAAGTACATTTCGAGTCATTAGTGATAATAATGGTCACTTACTGCTGTGAGAGGGGTTCCCGGCGTGCGCTGGTAGCAGAGGTGCAGGAATGTAATTAATCCGATGCCTGGGCGCTGCGTCTTCATATCCGCTGCGAGTCCTCGTCTCGGGGGTTCCAAGGCCTCCTGCAGTGCCATCGCGTGCGTTAGCGGAGGGCCAAGGTTCACACCGCTTCGCTGTGAGACGCGAATAGATCGACATTCTGCCATAAATGTCGATGCTCTGGATTTTCGTCTTATGTTGTGAGATTGGAGAATGCAGGAAAATGTGTCCTCTCACACCAGCAACAGTGTCTCAGTGTGTTTACTGATGTCACTGCAGCGTCTCTGACCGGGAGGTCCTAGGTTCCCACTCCCCACGGTGGCAGGTTTTCAACACTAGCTTTTCAGCTAGGTCGAATTCAGTCGCTCTCTCGAGGAGAATTCTAGCGGCCGACTACTCTCATCGGCAGTTTTCCGTGGTTTCTCTGATCAACACGAGGCGAATTTCGGGGGTAGTACCCTACCAAACGGGCCACGGACCGCGCGCGATCTGTCCTTCCTCTTCCTTGTCCTATCCTCTCACCTTACACACACACACACACACACAGTTACACTAACATGCACTACACTACCAATTATTCTGGGCGACTGGTCGGGAGCTTAGAGCTTGTCCTGCCTGGGGCGGTGCCCCGCTGGTGGGAGAGTCCTAGTTAGGAGGAAACCCCACTAGCCGACGGTAGGTCGGCGCCGGATCTCGCCATCCAGCGGGAGAAGATCACCGCCATCTTTCAGAACAACATGCACTACACTAATGGGACTAATGACCAAAGCAGTTGACGCGCCCGGAAACACGAAAAAACGAAACCAAACCGAAACCAAGATTAATAATGTAGAAAATCTGCACAATTCCTTGCATTGTTATCACTTCTCCTCAAATCCTGCGCGCTGCCTGAGAGGATTTTAATGACTGCTCGGGCCGAGGAGCAGCGCCAGGCGACTCTTTCCCGTCACGTCCGCGCGGCAGCGCTAGGGGCGGAGGCGGAGGACACTGACAGCCCGCTGCTCGGCCGAGGACTACGCTCCGCGTGGGCGGATGAAAGCTTCCGGATCCGCGAGAGATTTTTCATCTCTCGGTAATTCGTCGTGACGTCGCCATTGACGGTGGTCTGAAGCGTGTGCTTGGCGTGCTGATGAGACGTTGGACGGCGGAGATCGTCTTGAGGACAATCGCTGTCACCCAGCTGTGCTGGGAGCTTTTAGAGCGGCCCCGCTCCACCCCGTAGCTCTGGAGCCGATGCCGACGGTGGCTCAGTGCATCAACTGATGTCACTGCAGCGCCTCGGACAGGGAGGTCCTAGGACTCCACTCCCGATGGTGGCAGCATTTTCGACACGAGCTTTTCAGCTGGGTCGAATTCAGTCGCTGTCTGGAGGAGAACTCTAGCGGCCGGCTGCTCTGATCGGTAGTTTTGCGTGGTTTCTCCGATCAACACCAGGGAATGCCGGAGCAGTACCCTAACAAACGGGCCACGGACCACGCGCGATCTTTCCTTCCTTGTCCTATCCTCACCTCTAGCACACACACACATACACACCGGTCGGGGCCATTGATTCAGTGAACATGGGTCTACTGTCTGTTTCGTTCCACAGGTGCAATCTTGCTTCCTTGTGGGCTTCGTATGCACTCGCTAGAATCAAAACGTCCACAAAGCATTTGTTCCGTCCGCGTCACAAACGTCTTCGCCACCATGACGTCACTTCCGCGTTCAGCGGCCGAGCGGCGGCGGGGAGCTCGGGCGTTCGCCGGCGAAGTAGTCTCTACCCCCGAAACACTCCCCGCGGGAGGGGCATCACGATGGCGGAGGTTGTCGTGGTCTCTGGTGGAGTGTCGTAGATGACCATCCGGACCCTGAGTCTCACTCACGTCGTTAGCCTGAAGGTGCAGGCAGTGAGCAGGCGATGCTAAGCTCCTGGTAGTCGGGTTCTCCCGGCTACCCATCTGTTGGGCCTATGGTGCGTCTTGGGCGAAGGATGCTTTTCGGAGTACTCCGGATCCCACTTTAAAGTCCGGCGGGAAGTTAGACACCACCCGTTAGGTTGCCAAGGTTCCGGCGATACCCACGTCGATAGCTGGCGGTAAACAATGGCGAGACGGGTGAGGGCTCCGAGCCGCTCGAAACGTAGTTCCTCTTTTTCTAAAATTCACAGCATTCCACGTTTTTTACTTATTTTCACTGATCTAAATTACATAAATGTGTTCAATGATAAACAGTGTAATTAGTGTTAGTGCTCAATCATAATCTGTTAATTCAGTTCAGAGCGTTAAATCAATTTCTTGCCAATGTGTTGTCTTGTTCAATTCTACTAATGCTATTTGATCTTAGCAAACACTCGTTTCTTGTAATCGGCAAGGCAAACTCATTTTAATCAGCTAATCAGTGTTTTTTCTCTGTATACTCAATTCATTGTTAATTTCCCGCTTTGGTATTAAGCCAATTTAGTGTTAATTTATGTTTCAGCGTTAATTCAATTGATGTCTTGTTAGTGATCGGTTTAGTTGAAAGTTGTGTGTTCGGGCATGCGTTTGTTCTGTTACAGGAATGCAGACTCTCACACAGTCCAAGATCGATTTCTTAATTTGTATTTTTCTAATTTTCGTTCATGTCCATTTTAGCACTCATACAAATCTGTCTTATTATCTGTCTAAATTAACATGGCAGTTAAGGAAGAGAAACTCTGGAAAAAGGTAGAAGCCGCATGTGCAGGGCAGTTAAAATCATAGACAACCAAACAATTTTCATGCAAAATTTCAAATTAATTGAGAAGAAAACTTACGAGCAATTAGTTTCTCGTATGGAACGTAGTATTTTTGAAGTTTGGGAAAACTACAAAGCGGTAATTCCAAACTTCTTACAGATAATTTCCCCTATTTCCAAATTGAAAACCGAAATTTCTCAATAATCCCTAGACTAAATACTTTGTGCATCCGTGTGAAAAATTGTGCATCCGTGAGAATACACCTTCTGTGGCTCACTCGCACAGCCTGTCTCAGGGAGTGTCGTAAAATGGAGTCAGGCTTCCTGAACTTCCAATTCCCCGGTTCTCCGGCCGCGACAGAGATTGAAACAAAATTCCAAGAATCTTGTCAATGCACTCAGCATTAAAAACAAAAATGCGACGGATCTAAAAAAAAAAAAACTACAAACTCTTTCTTCAGAGTGCAAAACAATTGTTATTCAATTCCCCGCTGAGCCGAATAGTTTCTTATTAATTGTGGCAATTCTGATGTGGTGTTGTTGACGTTCTTACATGAAGAAATAAGGAAGTCATCTCTGTCAACTTAATATTAATATTCAGTTGACGGACATGTCTTGCTTTGTTTCTTCAGTTTCCTATTAGCTTGGAACGCGCTAAACTCTCCCTACCAAAATCCTCCTTTGCTAGCAACAGCCCATATCAGCGCTTTATAGGGCTCTCCTGATGGATTTAACTAAACCACAAACAAGGCGACAGTTTGTTGACCATTATCAAAATCATGTCGAAAAGTTTGATATGCGGGCATTTAATTCAAGATAAAAGCTTCCATATCTCTTACTGGAGTGAAGTGAGTCGCTTCTGCATTTTGGTGCTCAAAGTAATATTGTATGTTATAAAAAATAGTTCTTAAAATAAAGTCACGTACAATTTATTGAATATAGTGTCGTATAGAATATAGGACGTTTAATAATTTATTGGACAATTCTAATTTTCATTCAACCTTGCTAATTTTTTACAATTGCGAAATGTATAAATAAAACTTTAAAGTATGTGGTCTTTTAGCTTCACTAATTCTGTATTAACATTATGGAAGCTTTGAATTTATTATTTTTAACCGACCATGGGGAAGATAAAGCGTTCCAGGAGTCGGAAAGTTTGTAGATTAATGCGAGAAGAGCCTTTTGAGGATAGGGCATCCGCACCTCGTGCGCGGTCCGTGGCCCGTTGTCGAGGGTACAGCGCCGGTATTCGCCGAGAATTGATTGGAAAAGACCACAGAAATGACCGATAGGAGTAACCGCACAGCCAGAGATCGCTGGCTGCTACAAACCCCTTCAGCGGTTGGCGAAAATCAATACACGCAATGAGTGGGTAACTGATTATTTTTTCTTTCTGGTCGCATCAACTACTGTGCTCATGAGTCTTGTAAGTGTAGTGCGTGTTATTTCGCGAGACAGCTGTGACGCAAGGACCGGTTCCAACGTACATTTGGGGTACGAGGTTTCCCCCTCCAGGTATCCCCTAGCACGGCACGCCTCCCCAAGCGGGACATGCGCAAAGGTTCCGAATTATCTCCCGACATGTGTGTGAGTGAGATGAGGGTCCCTGTACGTACATGTCTATGAGGAAACAGACAGAAAATTCCATGACACTATTGATAGGATACTTCTCAGACGTATTCATCAAAGACCGGCCGATCAGAGCAGCCAACTGCTAGAACCCACTTCTCCATTCAGCCAGTAGTTGAATTCGACCCAAGTATCTTGCTAGTGCTGGAAATGCTGTCGTCATCAAATCCTAGGACTCAGCGGAATCCTTGCTGGTCCTGAGCCCTCGCTGCCGGTCGCTCACCGCGACGAGCAGAATTTGGGACATCCGGGCCACGAAGTTTCAGATTCACATTTGCAGACACGCAATAGCAACCGGTTCTATTCTTTAACAGGAAGGAGTATGTTGTGTATGTTATATGTGAAGTACGTATCGTATTTGGGGGTAGGCGAAAGCGATTTCATAATGCACTGAAACGTAAGAAACACCGGGTTTCTAACACAACGCAAGAAGTTAAGAGGATTTTTTCGGATTACAGCGTGCGCGAGTGAGCGGGGAGGAATATGCCTTCTCGAAGCCGGTCCTTTCGGGGATTTTCCCATTTGTCGAGTGCCAGGAGGGAGGGGTTGTTGTCCGGCCCCCAGGCCGACCCCAGCGCTCGCGACGGTGGCGAGGCGAAACTCTGCCCGGCCACCGCCCACTGCCTCTTGCAGCTCTTGGCCCTCTGGTGCCTGTGACTTTAGCTTTGGAAAAAGAGCAACACATTTAACTAGCTTAGTGTGGCGTTCTGTGGGTATTTTCATGTTAAAAATGGGTTTGCTACGCTGCTTCATGAAAAGGTTCCAAAGCAAATAACACAGTTGCGCGGATTATTCATTTTAGAGCATAGAAATTTAAATGAAACGTATACATTGTAATTGTTAAATTTTTTATTTCGTTTTAAAATTTAGTTTAATTATCTTTAATGTGATCAATCAAATCGAAACGATTCGTGTTACGTCAGAAGGGTGATATAGTTCATTAGTGTATTCATTGGGGTTCACCAATGTAGCTGCTTGAAAACTTAAAAACACGCATTTTTTAAAAATCTTGTGAAATACATTGTGGGGGTCTCCCTTAGAATAGGCCCAATCGATTTGTTGTCGCTAGGATTCAAATAAGCCATTGATAACCTCTCGACGTGCCTTAAGTCCTCCGTAACTCGTTTTAGTTCCCCCCCGAAAAAGCGCGTTTCTTTTAGATATCTCTTTTGGATTGATCCGATTGGTTTGGTTTACTTTAGTTTTTTCGTGTTTCCGGGCGCGTCAACTGCTTTGGTCATTAGTCCCGTTAGTGTAGTGCATGTCTTTTCTCAGGAGATGGCGGTGATCTTCCCCGCTGGATGGGGAGATCCGGCGCCTGGGTACTGGGTGGCTACTGGGGTTTCCCTCAACCAGGACTCTCCCACCAGCGGGGCACCGCCCCAGCCGGGACAAGCTCTAAGCTCCCGACCGGTCTACCGGAATATGTGGTAGTGTAGTGCATGTTAGTATAAGTATGTGTGTAGGAGGGATAGGATAGGACAAGGAAGAGGAAGGAAAGATCGCACGCGGTCCGTGGCCCGTTTGGTAGGGTACTGCTCCGGCATTCGCCTGGTGTTGACCGGAGACACCACGAAAAACTACCGATGAGAGCAGTCGGATGCCAGAATTCTCCTCCAGACAGCGACTGAATTCGACCTAGCTGAAAAGCTAGTGTCGAAAATCCTGCCGTCGTGGGGAGTGGGAACCTAGGACCTCCCGGTCAGAGGCGCTGCAGTGACATCAGTTGATGCGCTAAGCTACCGCTCCCGGTGATTGATCCGAAAAACTGATACATTCTCCACCTGGAAATCGAGACGCGTCGAATGACATCTCATTGGCTCCCATAGGTGGACTGAAAGGGATCCAACCACGAGTGAAGGACTGACGGGTGGGATGAAGGACAGAGGAACACACGAACGGACGAATAGACGAGCTGGCCTGTGAGCGGGCGGACACACGGTCTGACAGACAGACGCACTTGCCTCGACGACTTTGTGTAGGATGTCAAAGGAGGATTCCCTTAGTCTTCACGCTTCGTTCTGATGCCATCAGGGCTGCTGCGAAATTGAGGTGCCTTGGGGTACCACTTCAAAAGAGACATTCATATCTTAGAATATCTTTGAAGATTCTTACTTAATTGATCATACCCTTACGCGTCACCTAATTTTCTAGAGGCACTGTCAAATAATAGTTATTTTTTATACGAGTAGTATAGATAACTTTTTATGCGCGAAGGAAACGTGAGCCGAGGCTGATAGGCCGAGTGGCCAAATCGTAGGAGCAAAATAAAATCACTCTTACCACGTGTGTCATACACTTTTTTTTAGACAGTCTTGCTTGTTTTCATTTTATTTTAGTTCAAGTATACAAAACTCTATAGTGTGATTTTTCTAACCGTGTCTCCGGCAGGAATCAGCTGTTGACTGTTTCATCCCATCGGGAGCTTGATCGTCACCATAGTGACGTCACTGTAGCGAAATACAAGCTCCCCATTGGATGGAACCATCAAGAGCTGACACCTGGCAGAGACACGGTTAGAAAAATCGCGCTATACGGTACATTAAGGGCATTAGTAAGAGATGCGATCAGAGGAAAGTATATTGTTTCCTCGTTGCATTCTCAGACGTATCTGATGACTTCAGGATCGTCTCACTAGTGCTAAAACTTCGGCTTCTAGCACGCTGTGCACACCCTGCAAGAGCAGCTTTTACTAGTCCACTGGCTAACTAAAAGTATTTTCTCTTTCTGCTTGCGCAGTGGAGTAGGATGGAGGAAAGGGAAAGGGAAAGGCGCTCTTGCAGCACGCACCTGGAAAAGCGCCTTTCGCGAGCCCTTCGGAAGCCCTTCGGCGAAGGTCTGAACGGAGCTGGCAGCGGCGGCGAGCGCCTGCGTTCTTGGTTGGCGAAGAAAGAGCTGCCTCCTTAAGGGCTTTCGCCCTCGCGATGCCAAGGAATCGCTTTTCCACAGCTGTGATGCTATGGGGAGAACATCGCGAGTCGCTAGAAATTTAGGCTGTACAGTAATGATTTTCAAGCCCTCGGTTACTAACATAGACTCGCGCAAAATGCTTAACCCTGTACCACATGGAGGGGGGATGTTTAGACCGCCCTTTGGACATTGTTGAGTGCAAAATCTGTCGACAGTGGAATGAGTCAGGTACTTGCTCATCAGATATTCTAGAGTCCAGATCTTTTCCAATCTCGTGTGAGTTCGCTGAAGAGAAAACGACTTGCAGGAGCGCTCCGAACGTCGCCACGCGCCTCCTTCGTGAAACCAACGCTGCAGCTCAAACAATTATACTTTTATTGCTTTGGATTGATTATATATTTGTTAATATTAGGTGTATTTTTATTTTTAACCATCCCGTCATTCGCCTGTATGACCGAAGGAAACCATGGAAAACTCTGTCAGGATGGCCGGCCCGGATATCCGAACCCGGGCCTCCCGAATACGAAGTCACCGCATTATCCCCCGAGCCACTTCACAGGGTTATTGTTGTTGTTGTTGTTGTTATTATTATTATTATTATTATTATTTAATATTAACATCCATAATTTGGTTTTTTTCGTATGACACTGGCATCGAAATGTTGAAGGTCTCAAAGCATTCTGAAGAAATCTGAATTTCGTTGCTTGATTTTCTTATGTCACCTTTACTAAATGTGTGCAGAAAACATACATAGCCAACGCTGAGTTACACGTGATATATGTGGTAACCTTCACTCCCAGCATGGCGAACAAACATCTTGTGTTGCTTGAAAGATTTTTCTTTTATTTATTTTGAATGTTCCACGTTTGTTTATTTTTGCCGTTTTTTGTAAAGAAAAAATATTTCAATTTGTTTCAGTGTTATTTAGAAATAAGGAAAATATTACTGAAGGAAAAATGTAAGCAAACGAAAGGAACAGATGTGGATAACCGGGAAAGAGGCGTTATGTATGGGTCTTGAAACATATAATGACTGACAGCAGTTACAAATTCGTATACCAGCTATCGCTTCAATTCTAAGTTTATTTAGGTATTTTTCGTTAATAATTTCAATAACCTAGTATATGTGTCTATAGTATTATGTGTTTCATCTATTATCTATTTTATTACCTTTATTAGCATTAAATAATTTATCACTGTCATGACAATGTCTTCAGTCGATTCTAATTCATTATGTATCTCAATCACTTGAATCTATTGTTTGTCCTCTGATTGGAACTTTTTCAGTCTTACTCCTTCAATTTCAAGTTTCGGTTGAATTTTCTTTGGAACAAAAACATGTACTGTCGTTAACGTTTCCTCCATTTCTTTTTTAATTGCTCTCTTCCTTTTTCATTATTGCATTGCTGTGATATTTCTTTTCTCGATTTTAGTTGCCTCTTTCTGGAAAAATATTAATATGTTCATTTAGATGTATTACTATCTTTAGTCATATTCTTGGTATTTTTGATTTGATTACAATTGGTATTCATGAGTTCGGCTACCTTTTTAATTTAATTTCAAAATGTTCAATTGTTTTTATTTCAACGCTATCCTACATTTTTAAATCTATGAGTTAATGTCACATTACTATTTTTACTAGAATTTCTTCGTTGATCATTGTTATTTCTATCTTCCTTTTGACCTAAAATACTTCTTCTATATCCATCACAATCTTCAATCACATCTTTATTATTGAATAGCTTGTTTGTTAATACGGTTGTTAGATACTTCTTTCTTGCATCGCCTTAATTCGATATCAGTTTAATTCTGGTTTACCTTCACTTGCATTCCGCGTGTTGAGGCCGGTCAGCTCCGCACCGTCCACTCGGCTCGCTGCCGCCGCCGCCGCGTCAGCTCTTGGACGTGGATGTGTGGCCACGCCTTCGAGCTCCGTCAGCTGCCTCGCGCCCCCCGCAACCTGCTGCGCCCAGCACTCAGCAGCCGGCGCGCACGATTGCCAATTGACTGTTTCTTCTCCATTTTCCGCAAATCTGGAAGACTACTCTTCATCCTTCGCTATCCTCCCACTTGGCTCTTTTTCTCAACTGCCACTCTCGCTCCTCATTTCCAATACCTCAATACCAGACATCGGATGTTTAGGGAAATGTCTATTTTCGTCTAGGGGACTTATTTAAAGGCTGATAATTTATGTGCACGAATCATGACAAATGATGGCATATGACAAAGTTTTATAATGATTATTTTTGCTTGTTTGAGCATAAATGCCTTTTTTGCATAAATACCTTTTTAGGACCTTTTGCCTCTTTATTTATTATTTTTATACACAATGCTAAGATATCGGAAAATCGGTGATGGTCCAATGAGACCATTCGTTACGAAATTCACGTCTTGGTATTTTACATTACGACAGAATTCCTTAAAGTATACCAACTGATTTTTCTCCATTTCGCTATTTCATAAGTACCAGCCATAATCTGAGAACAGGGTCGGTTGACAATACACCGAGGGCACCGAAATTTTAAGTGAAAATAAATATAAATTCTCAGAAGGTTTCAGTATTGCTAGTGTTGGACTTCTAAAATATATACCAATCACATCGTTCAGATATCCTTCTCCGCATTCAAACTGATTTGGTCTCCCTCTCGTCGCAAATTTGAAATTGTGATCTTAAAAAGGTTAGTGGTAATAATAAAATATTACTGGTTAATACAAATTATTAAGAATAAAATGTGGAAAAGTTGTAAATATGTATAACTAGTTTTACAATAAAATGTACGAACTTGCTTTGTGCATTTAAGTTTACAAAATAACATAGACAAAATTTACAATCTTTCATTTTATTGGGTATGTAACTTATGACAGTGCCTTTTTTCTCCATATTCTTAAAATTTTCATTGCCTTTTTAAGCGCCTAAAAGACGCCAATACGTATACCTCCCTTTTTGTTGCCCTTTACGGAGCAACAGGCTACTCACGTCCGCACCGTTAGCGTCTCAACTGCATCTTCCGTGCAGTTGCGCTGGGGATTTTCCCTCAGAATGCCCGCATAGTTAAAAGTAGGTTATTGAAAATGAATTATTTTATATTATTTATGAAATTTTTAACACTAAATTATTAAATTTACGTTCAACTTAGTCATGGGTTCGACATACAACATATTACTCGTTTAAACCTCTTGCATGTGGACGTGTAATTCTATACAGAATCACGATTCCTGGAAGTTCATACGATTGAAATCAATTATTAGATTGATGGCAACTAATATAACTTATCAGTCTTTTCCAACAATACAAATTTAATATTCATTCTTATATGTATATTACAATTTCTTTCTATCTCATAAGAATACTTTTTGATATAGAACATTAAATCACTGTACGGGTTTGACGATAAGTTCGTAACATAACTTACTATAACATGTTCATGGATGGCTTCACGGCTGACTAGCAGCATGTTGTCCATGGAATCCTTGTTACACCAATCCTTGCGTTCTTGTGTAAATGAAAAACGTTCCAAACGTCCTAAACTATTGCTATTAATAGGACTTAACATTCCCACAAATTAATATGCGGTCGCGACTTTTCCTATATGTTTTGTATGAAACACCTACTCGCGACTGACTATATTCAGCTACTTATTGAAAATTCTCTATCTACGGAGCTACCCTAATGTAGAATCTTTCGAAAAATTCGAGTCTATTTTTCGGAAATTCCAACTACTACATTAATAAAAATTCACTATTACAATTTATTACTACAATTAACAGTACTAAGATCTCAAACTAATCATATATTCCCGCCTTACTATCATTTACACAATACCCAGCATCTGCTGAAAATCCGTTCGCACCTCACCAACCGCTTACGTGTGTTCTCTTCAATGTTTCTCTAGAGAATGTTCCCATGCGTCTTTCTAAAAGACCACGGCTGTCAATGCCCTCTCTACACTTTTTCCATATAATGTGTGCGGGGCCGTGTCCATCCTATGACACCGAGCATGGGAAATTAAAGTTTGTTGATCAGTTGTCCTAACAACGTGCATTCCTTGACTTCAAGTTTGAAACAATGGTGATACCAGTAACACTGGATGCCGCTTATATCATTAAAACTTAATCCAGGGTGTTCGGATTATCACTTATTATTATTATTATTATTATTATTATTATTATTATTACTATTATTATTATTACTATTATTATTATTATTACTATTATTATTATTATTAGTTTATATTAGTAGCATTAGTATTAGATAGTATTATAGTAGTAGTAATTTATTATCAGTATTAGGAGGACAGGTTTAGGATGGAAATTTCGTAAAGTTTTATGAAGTAGGCGATTATTTATTGCGACCGGAAGCGTGAATAGCCGCGAGCGTTGGTGGTTGGTTCCCTTCCCTGGGAGGTGCGTGGCGCCGGGAGAGCAGGGCTGGGCCGAGCGCGAGGGCGGTCGCGTGGACGTGTGCGGTGACTCACGCGCATTTGCATTCGCGCACGCCCTCCCCCCACCCCACCCCCACCCCACCCCCACCCCACCCTCCAACCCTTGCTCAGGTGGCCACGGTACGAGCCGCCCCCGTAGAAAGTACTCTCTTCTCAGAAGTATTTTTCCTTAGTAGGGGTGGTAATATATGTCAAGTATTACGTCTTTGCATTATGTAGTTTGTATTCTGGAGGCTGAACAATGAGGTGGTGAATTTTATATACAGTATGATGACGCACCTGTATGATTTTTTTCCGTTTGAATGCTCATTTTTGTATTCTATTTGTGTATTTATTATTGCAAACTTTACTAAAAGAACTAATTCAAACTATTATAATAATTTAAAATCTTTAGTGATTTAGTTTTTGTGACTTTGAATTCAAGATATATTTTCAAGCTATGAAATTTCAAACCATGACCAAGAACGGAAACCTTTGTCACTTTTCCAGAGGGCATATGGCTATAGATGCTGCAGCCCTAATCAAAATATTACACGCTTTGGAAGAAGGTGATGCGTTGACTGAAAACAGATAAATCAATCGAGCTTGAGTTTGTTTTGCAACCTGCCGCCGATGCAGCTGTGATGCAGATGATGCAGGCAGTGATTCGGATAAGTATTTTCACTGATTTGTAACGAAGGGAGGGACGGGCTTCTCCAGCCTGTGGAAATGCGGAGGTTCTTAAACGATTTCAATGGTAATTATTCTGGGCAGATAATCGTTGAAAATAACGTACTCGCTTTAGACAACGTACTTATTGAAAATAACGACCCTACACCCTAACACCTAAAGTTCAAAATCCTATTCTTTCTTATAATGTTCTAAACTGTTGAAACGGAAGTATTAAAGTTAGAAACTAGTGGTGCTACGGCCTTGGTTAGTGGACTGTTACATTTAAAATATACCTTAAACACGTTTAGCAACAAAATCAAAATTACTCAAAAAATGCTTATCAAACATATGACAATACATATATCATTGGATTCGCCATTTTACGCTCGTCATGATATACTAAAAAATATGTATTGTTCCATTTAAAAAGTTACCTCAATATCTGGAAAACTACAAATGAAAAATAGAAATGCCCCATTCCCTCATACACTTGCATTGCAATAACTTCAATCGTTCAAAAATTACTGGAAATTTGCGTTGATGAAGACGCAATAATTAAACTCTCAATCGATCCCTTGACCATCATTGTCTCCCTGGGGAACCTCTGGAATAATGGTTACTGCGCTGCCTTGAAAGCTCCCGAGTGGGCGCCATCATCTGGGCTAAGGGCAGCGGAATTTCGAAGGGCGGGCGGCCCTGTGTGCTACGTCACGTGACGAGCCCTAGCTAAACGAACGTTCATTTAATTCCTCACGCAGTTCGCTCGTATTCTGTCAGCAATTACGACACAAAGAAGCCTTTGCAGTTGTGTGTCGGTCTCTGGCGGCGCCGTGGGAGCAAAAGATACAAATCGCAGACCTTCGTTCATTTGTTCTCCACTCCCCTTCATATAACTGATTTTTTCGACATACCATTTCAGCATATAGATTTACGCATATTACTTTAGGATACATATATGTAAAAATTGTTCTAATTTATTCAGAATGACTTGTAAACTAAAAAATATTATGGAATGCTGGTATTTTATTCAAGTAAAAACAACTATTTACATAAAAATCCATTCCCTAATCATCATATTACGTATCACTAATAATTACCTTTCTTTATTTCAGGTGAGTAAATTAAATATCCGCGTGCCGTCTGGCTGAAATGTATGTGGTTCATGCAATTTTCATTCTCCCTTAACCCTCTTTTAATTTTACAAATATTGTAATTGTTATTTTAATTTTTTTTAAACGCTTCACTTTTATTGTTCAGCGACGATAAAAACTCAACTGTTTTTTAGAAATAGTGCAATTATTGGTGGGGCGAGCCTGTCTTTAATACTCATTCCACTATTAATGATTGATTGATTGTTAGTGATTCCGAGCGCATCAACTATGGTCGTTAGTCCCGTAAATGTAGTGCGTGCTTTTCATCGGGAATTGGCGGTAATCTTCCCCCGCTGAATGGCGAGATCCGGCGCCAACCTACCATCGACCAGGGAGGTTTTCCCAACCAGGTATCTACCATCAGCGGGGGATTGCCCCAGCCGGGACAAGCTCTAAGCTCCAGGAATATGTGGTAGTGTAGTGCATGTTAATGGAAGTTATGTGTATAAGGGGAAAGGATAGGACAAGGAAGACAGATCGCGCGCGGTGGAAGTTTGGAAGTTTGGCCCGTTTGGAAGGGTACTGCTCCGGCATTCGCCTGGTGTTGGTCGGAGAAACCACAGAATACCACCGATCAGAGCAGCCGGCCGCTAGAATTCTCCTCCAGACAGCAACTAAATCCGACCCAGCTGAAAAGCTAGAGTCGAAATCCTGCTACTGTCGGTGCCCTGCAGTGACATCAGTTGATGCACTGAGCCACCGCGCCCGGTTCCACTATTAAGGAATCCGTAATTGACCAAGTATGAAATAGGAGGTGTGAGGATGAGATGCAAGAGGTGCATGCGGCACGCCGCATCCCACATGGGAGGAAGCCTCTGTGGAGGCAGGAGGCGGAGGCGGTGACGTCATCGAAGGGGGTGCTCTGATGGAAAGCAAGCGCCGCCCCGTGACACGTCTCTGCCACGTGTTCCCCGCCCCGCCCCCCGCCCCGCCCGCCCCGCCCCCCCCGCCCCGCCCCGCCCCGCCCGCCCCCCCCCCGCCCCCCCGCCCGCCCCGCCCCGCCCGCCCCGCCCCGCCCCGCCCAGCCCCCGCGCTGCTCCGAACGGACCGCGCGGCCGGGCGACGTGCAGGTCAAGCGACTCGACAGACGCACGCTGCCCCCTCTGACTTTTGTTTCTAGTGCGTACTAGTACAAAGAAATGTAACGTCAAAACACGACTCATCTTCGACTAAAAATCCCGGTTTGTGGGTATCTCATACCGAAAATGTAGGTTGGTTGGTTGTTAGTAATTCCGGGCGCGTCCCTCCTAGGGTCATTAGTCCTGTAAGTTTAGTGCATGATTTTTACCAGGCTATGACGATGTACTTCCTCCGCTGAATGGCAAGATCTGGCGTCAACCTACTGTCCGTTACCGGAGTTTTCCCGAACCAGGTCTCTCCCATCATCGGGACACAGCCCCAGCCGACAGCGACTGAATTCGACCTAGCTGGCAAGCTAGTGTCGAAAATCCTGCCACTGTCGGGACTCGAACCTAGGACCTCCCGGTTAGAGGCACTGCAGTGTCACTTGGAAGTGTGCGAGAATAACAAGTGAAGATCGCCCTTCACACCAGGAGGAATTTTGGCGGGCAGTTCACAGCGCCCAGCTTCCCCAGGCAGGTCCACCTTACGAATCGCCCTCCACTGGTTCGCTCCCTCAAGCGGCCGCTGGGCGGAGGATGAAGAGCCAATCCCTGCTCAGCTTCTCGCGCGCGGCAGCGGAAGATCTGCTGCAAACCGCTCTCTCGGTGAGCTTCTTTCGTCTTACTTTCCGCGTTCTCTTCCAATTTAATGCTCGTATTTACCTGTAGATTGTGTTACATTGAATTTATGCCTTATTTTACGTGGCGAGACTCAGGCCATGAGGCCTGCTCTTCCGTCTGACCACGCAAATTTCGTTACGCTCCATTCACTAACTAGGGGGGGGAGAAGGTATTACTTGGGCGACGAAGTAGACGATTTGAATTTTTCCCTGAGGCTCTTTTAGGCTTGAAGATCTTTTACTTGGGACAGCCGGCTTTACGACATACGACAGCGAGCTTGAGGATCTTTTACATAAATCTACTAACATGGAACAGCCGGCTTTACTTCTCCTCCGAAGGAATACATATGAAGGGTTATTTTCACCTTTAAAAGTCCACGGCTTCGATCGGGTTTGAATCCGCGAACTTCGGTATAACAGTCCTGTACGCTAAGCGTTATACCATCGGCGACCGAAGACTATGCCATTGTTTCTCGAGAAATTGCGCTAAGGATAGAAGGCAATTTTTGACAATTTGTGTGAAAACATCGACTCGAAGTGAGTGTGCCACGCTCGATAGGAAATGACTCTCCAATCCTGCATTCGACACTTTTAAGGCAGAAGTAGAAGTTTCGACATAGTAATTATGACATAGGATTTAGAATTCTGCAAAACATATTTCAATTGCGAATCTAGGAAACGATGTGTCGAAGGGGACACAAGTTTTGTGGGGACGAGTTTTCTGTTCTTGGGTTTTGGGGTTAGGTAGGGAACAAGTGGGAACCAATGGGAAAATGATGCGGGACATTTGCGTCCAGAAATACGGCTCTTAACCAGTATTTCACAAAATGAACTTTCTATTACAATTCATGAACTTTCTATTACAACTCTCCTTCTTCTGTCTCAATTTCCATTTAATCTTTCACCCAACAATTGCCCGAAGGATGTACCAAAGCTGGCCCGTCAAGATAAAATTTATTAGTGGGTCCGATGGACCGACTCGTAAATTATAGATATTCGGTGATGACAAATTTACGTAAGTTAATTTTGTTTCTCCTCACGTGAGATTGGGAACTCTTCTACTACCCAGAAAATATTATATTACTTCAGGTAGCAACATTTCTATCTGTATTCTGCTACAAAACATACATATCATATCTAAACATGACAGTTGGTAAGTACAATTATTTAAAAAACATCACGAAACTCTCGTTATTATTGTGTACTGTTTGTTTCTAAGTTCCTCCCCTTGCATGCATGGCTATTATCACTCATAAATCTTTAATTTACTACAGACCTTGATCTTCCTACAATAGATAATTTAATAGCCCCCTGTTTCGTCATTTTACTTTCGTGTAGCTTCTGCCTTCTTGAACGCCGTCCAGTATCCATTCCAAGTTCCATTTTACTGAATCTGGTCCAGATCAATGGCATGTGCTTTCTCCACACACGCGATTATAATTCTATGTCCATTTACAACATTTCCCTACTACTTATTCGTTTGTAAGCATTACTCATTCGTAAACACGTCTCTGCACCCGAATACTACCGCGTCAGAACATCATTTGCATCCGCTCGTCACCGCCTCAAAAGATTCTCTGTTCCCGTTGGTCTTACGCGCTCTTCATCCCTCTTCTTCCCTGCGCGAGATTGTACCCAAAATGCATTTCTCTTTCGTCCTAGTGCGCAAGCTATTCCTTTTATCGCACATATTTCAATTTCTGATTGATCACTGGCACTCTAGCACTGTATTTGTTTATTCTTTGGTTATTGTTCGAATATTTTCCTAATTTACTTTCTTACTCACGGAAATGCTCACGTGCCTTTCATGTTTTATTTACCAATTATTCTCATTTTCCCGCTATCAATTAGTTGCCATTCCTTGTATTTATTTACTATTCGATCTTTGCTTCTCTTCTGTCACCCATTGTTGCTGTCGTTCTGTTCATATATTTATTCGAATTTATCGTTTCTATTAACACACTCTTATGATAACTTATCACTAACACTAACAGTAGGGGTTAGACACTAACAGTAACTGGAAATCCATGTAAAAATTGAATTGGAGGGAAAGAAGAAAAAAATCGTTCACGATCAAATTAAAGAGACTGTTTGATTTTCTCTGCAATTTAATCTCAACCCTGAGCAAATATTACAACGGTTTCTCTCGCGCAGTTGGGTGCCTGTAATACTGTCGCTCACAACTCAGGCACTGGCTGTTCATAGCTGGTTTATACTGTGAGCTAATTTTCACTTTAAACGCGATTATTTTCAAAGTGTGGACCTTTGCCCGAATCCGGCAGGTTTAATTTAAATACAGAATAACATATTTTGAGAATCTTCTTCCAGGGATGTTAAATATTGTTGGAACAATATATTATTTAATTTACTACTCTTTTATTTTACTCTTTTATTGTACTCTTTACTACTCTTTTATTGTATTCTACTCTTTTATTTAATTTACTACTCTATTTTTAGGCACGTTGTCTGACGGTAGTTATCATTTTATGTCTTGTTTTCTTTGTGTTTATCAGAGTTAATCAACTGTTAGTGTAACGCAATGAAAATGAAGATATTAAATCTGAAGTCAGAGGCACCAACGTTACAAGGATATAATGCTCTCATAAACAACGTTGTACATTGCAGGTACGTAGAGCGAATTGCACACAAATGTACTTATATCTCGCACTCGTGTCGGTGTAGGTCTTTGTGTAGTCGCGCTCACTAAAGCTCATGAACACACGAACAAATACGAGAATACGTTCTTCAAGCGATAAAATCCTATTGTTCTTGTTTCCAACGGACGTTTTATTTTACGTGTTCACATTTCGTTTCATTAGAATGGTATCTGTTACGAAGAATGAACAGTACCTACTTTTAAGACCCACTCCATGAGGCCACTAAAAAGGTTTTCTATCGATTTTCTGTATTACACGTTTCAGCTCAACCTTTTCTCTCATTGGTGAAAGAATAGCCCATAGTCTCTACATAATTTTTGCTCAGTACTCGCACAATTACTTGCAATTTGCCCTTACTACCTTGTTTGCGATCGAAAGACAATGTTTATTCGAGGAAAGATGTATTTCGAGATTTGTGATTAACTATTCGTGTTAGGGGATCGCTTATGCCGAAAAATTGTTTTTACTTTCATGGCCTTACGTACGCAAGAAGGGAATATTGTAATCGTACGTCAGCAAACGGCTAGTTTTCGCCAAAATTTATATTCCTCAATCGCTTTCGGATAATGTCGCAACCCCTTTATCAACCCTTACCTAATTGACCTTCTACAGGCAACATATAAAGGGTATAGGAACATTAGCAAGACGCACAAAGCGAAATAGAAAAACAATTACTATAACGACAGCCTATATCTTACGGTAAGTGTCTCGCTCCAATCTAATTATCCAATTAACGCGAATCTAATTGGTCTATTCAAATATAAGTAATACGCAATATTGCCCTGGGATTTCAATGCCTAGCGCACAAACTGGGATTGCCATACTAAGTGGCAGAATGGCACGATTCTTCCCGCAAAATATAATAAACAATTACTTAAAAATCATCGCAACAATATATTCATTCCACTACCACATGATCCTCGTGTAATTCTCCGAACTATATGGGGACTAGAAAAACCCTGTGTGTAATCTCATCCAATGTAATGGTTTTAAGCCATCATACATGTGCAAGGTCAAGTCAAACTAAACTACGTAATCAGCAAATGTGTAAATGAATGAAAAAAAAATGTAGCCTGTCTAGACAACGCCGCTTCGTATCAGAGCACAGCAGAAGCCAGACCAACCACCGAATGCAAAGTCGAAAGACGCACCGCGTGTACCTCCGAGTACACCATGTAGCATAGCAGCCTCTTTGACTGGCTTCAAACTTCCGTCAGTTGGTCGCGATTGCGCCAAAGGATGAGGGGTGGCGATGGCGGCTGGGGCTTCGCTGCGTGCGCATGTGCCGAATCTCCCCTCCCCTCTCCCCCTTCCCTCCCTCTCCCCCTTCCCGCCCCTTTCCCCTCCCCCCCCCCCCTCTCCCCCTCCCTCCCCCTCCCCTCCCCTCCCTCCCCTCTCCCCATCCCCCTCTCCCCCTCCCTCTCCACCCTTCCCTCCCCTCCCCCTCCCCTCTCCTCCCCTCCCCTCCCCGCCCCGTCGCCACCCACCCCCCGACGTGAAAGGACGCCGAGAGCTCCGTCTTTTTCTGTCTCTCTCTCGCTCACAAAGCGCTTTTATCTTCCGTCTCCGCCGCATCGATTGGCCCCAAGGCGACGGCTCCTGACCTGCCGCGAGACCCCCTCACCCCCCAATAAACGACGCGTCGTGCCCCCTCTGCCATTCACACACTTTTCCTCGCTAGCGCACAAAATTGTATTGTGAAGCAATAAGAATAATATGCAAAAAGAGAGGTGAAGCATACAAAATAGATCAAATAACTCGTGAACCAGAAAAGTGAGAAGAGTACAAGAAGGCAAGAAATTATGAAGTTAAATTAGTCAAGGAAAATAACGTAGAATACTATAACAATGGTGTTGACAACACAAAAATAGTAGTAAAGAATTATGGTAGTTAAGTAGGAAATCATCAAGGGGGAAAAACTGCGATACATTGACTAAAGAGATTGTATTTGATGAAGATGCTAAAGAAATGGACAATACAACTACCTCAGTATTTTGTATGTAGCTTTAAAAGTGTAATATAAAATGTTGCTGCTGGGAATCAAAATATTTATCAGCAAGAAGAAAGATAGTGTGAGGGCGAATTTAATAAATCTCGATGATAGATTAAAAGTGAAAAATTACGTAGAACTATCTTTGGATTACCAATCAAAAAAGAAACAGATGAGGGTTTTGAAACGAAAATGTTACAAGAATATTATGCAATATTAAAAACTGTATTATTGAAAATAATAAATAACCCTGGTTGACAAAATGTAACTTTTCCCCTGTTAAACGGAATATAATGACTGTTTTGTTTTTTAAAATGATGCTCTGATTTCAAATTTTGCGGGCATTTATTTGTAATGCGCAAGATTTCTCTGTAAAAGGTAATTAAAAAAGTACACACTATTGTTAAGTTATTGGTTTTCTTTACTTTACGTAGTATAATAATCTCAATCAAATTGTAATGTTGAAAGATATTTAACTGTCTTTCGTTTGAGGATATCGTTTGTCAGTGCCCAGCAATAGTCTGCAAGCCTATTTTGATTCAATTTCCATAATTGTTTTCCATAGTTGCCTTGTCTTGGTTGAAAAGCTCACCGTGTTTGTCGCTCACAGCAGTTTTCAGGATGGAAATCTTAAGTGCGAATACAGAAAATGTATATTAAGGAACAGATTACATCTCAGAGATTTATAACTGTGAAGGAGTTCCGACACTATTTCTTCATAAGTCTGAGCTTTTCTCTTACTAAAAAATTCTGTTATGACCTTTTGGAGGGACATCTATGCGGCCTTTTCAACACTATTCAAACTTGACTCAAAGTCATGATCCTCATGAGCTTCTTCATTTGTGATCTGATCCTGAAAATATATCCCTCTTTATTTTCGCCGCGCTGATCCTCGGGACTTTGTTTTTTAAGTGCGGGAAACCTGGCCCACTTTTATCCATATCTTCACACAATTTTTCATTGATCTGAGTTTGATGTGTAAGGGAGGAAGATATGTGTGTGCAACGTTACAAGTGGGTGCAAAATGACATTTCTTGTCCAGGAATCAGATGTTGTTGAGGCCTGTGCATCTTTACAAAATTATTTTTGCGATCTCCACTATCCCACTCGTATGGAAAACAGCAAAATTTAGAGTATCTTGTAGGAGATCTAACAAAACTATGATAACTTTCAAATCGCCGTACACATTTCATTAATACTGCTGATAATGTATCTTTGATAACCGAAGTTTCATAATACCATACATATCTTTCATATGGGTTGAACAAGCAAGAGAAATAGCTTATTTCTCATTTCCGATATGAATAAACCCGGCTTTTAAACTGAGTTTAGAAGAATCTATTAACAACCTTCATATCTTAGAATCATGATGGTCTCCCAAAGAACTCAGTAATGCATCAACTTCAGTCCAATACATTAGATTCCCTTTTTCTGAGAACCGGCATCGGAGATTTTGTTCACGTTAGTTGGCGATCATCGTAATCTACACAAAGTGTCATCAAAGCTTGACCTGTTCTCCAAATGCTTCATTTACGATGTTACATTTTATTTAATTATTGTTAAGTTTTTTGGGGGCGGCCCCTCCCTAATTTTATTTGGGGGGGAAGGCGATACAGTTGTAACCGTAAATAAAAATGGATACCCTTTAGCTTATAAGACCTAACTTATTTATATAAAACAGTCTTGAGCATCTGAAAAGATAGATATTCAATGAAAGTTCAAAAATATTATTTTGAGGTCTAGAATTGTAGTAGTGTTCCATGGCATGGAATGTGAATTATGAACTGCTCTGCATTTTGAACGCACTTCTTTACCAAGATTGACTTCTCAAAAGTACATGAATGAAACACTTGTTTTATCCACTGCGATTCAAGTATCTAAGGCTCGTCGCAAAATGAGACGCAGGTCCGTGACGTGACCTAGGGTGCCTCATTATGAGTTTCTGCGTCTCATTGGACGCGCGCTCGTGAACGGGTCTAATAAGCATAGTGGTTCGCAGAGACTCACCTTACGTCACACTGCGACACGTCACGGCCCTGCGTCTCATTTTGCGACGAGCCGTAATGGGCGTTTCGTAGCAGCAAACCCCAACCATCACCCGCACTCTGTGGGCGACTGGAATAAACGCACCGCTATGGGGCGGCGCCACATCGAGGCTGCCCCCTCCCCCGCCGCGGAGGCTATCTGCCGGTTTGAAAGCGCACCGCCCATTGGCGTCGCGACGGCTCTAGGCGCAGCAGCCGGACCCGCACGCGAGCGAAATTTCATGAGCGCCGTGATTGATTTTAGTTCGGCTCTTTCGTTTGGTCAACGCGGGATGCCGTGTGCTATCGATTGCGGCGGTCGATGACAGTGGCTGCCACTGAACTCTGTCGCACGTTCGCCTCATTAATGTCGTGTTTGGTGTGACGGTCGCGCTGCGTGGGTGTGGCATCCAAATGAATGTGCGAGTAAGGGATCACCTCACACGCTCAATCTCCGCCCTCAAAGTTGTAACCCGGACTCCATACCTTTACCGTTTCACAGACACAAACTTCGCACGTAATATCTGAATATACATTGAACACCCTTTTTACTTTATTTGAACAACCTTTTTATTGATATCGTAGGCTTCCGCGGCCAGAGTTATGATCTGGGCTGTCCGGGTGACGCCGCGTCGAAGGCTGGGGTGCCGACGTTTCGACCGACATATCGCGGTCCTCTTCAGGGCTGTACTGCCACAGACAGACAAACGTTTTGAATTTAATTTCTATAGATTGGAAAAAATAATTATACTTTTCAGGCTACATACGAGTAGTGTGCACAATGGGACGCCGCCTAGTGTACAAATTTAAAATCATACTTTGTATCACGTTTCTTGAGTGGTACTGAGGATGAGGTAAAATACTAGAAACATTTATACGTGATCAGTATTTGGAGTAAATAGATTTTTCTATTGTGGAAGGTAACTTCGCGTTACCTCTACTTATGGATCTCCACAATTATTTGTGCGGTAATCACCGAGTTTATTCAACATTCCTTTGTTGTCGCGCTTTGTGCGCGGGCGAGTTGTTACTTAATAGAATCGAACGCGAATAGAGAAAGTTTAAAAGTGAAATGAAAGTAAGATAACACCTTACTCCAATATATTGTACATTAGAGTACCTGCGTGCCTCCACCCGTCCATCACTCACGTTAGATCCCTCACGTCCAACATTTGGACACGTGAAGTCTTTCGGCCCGGCCCGACTGCTGATTTTTGTTTGTTTTTTTTGTTTTTTGTTTTTTGTTTTTTTGTTTTCGTAGAACCCTTCGAGAACATTGTGACCAACATTATCATTATCAATATTTGTATTATCATCTTTGTTATTACTATTATTATTATTATTATTGTTATTATTATTAAATTTAAACAAGTGTTCCTACAACATCACATACTTTCTTGCTTTATTTGTGACGGCTCCACGTTATTATATTGACGTATGAATCTGCAAAAGTGCTTCCAACATGCAAAAAGTTTTTTTCTTTCGCACCGAGACTTGAACCTGAGTTAACTCACCGTCCACTTTACCGTTACGCCATGCACTAGATGTTTCCGCTTGGACCGACACTCAAAAATCGAATGCACTCCCCCATTATTTCCAACACGCAATGTTGAATAACTTAGGAAGTTAAATGAAAGATAGTCCTGCGCCGTTCTTGTAAGCGGCCCTTACGTCCTTGGAAAGGAAGTAAAGAAACTAATAGTGCTCGGTAGCACATGCTTTGTTCCATTATTGGAAATAATTACTAAGCAATAATGATTGCCTTGATTTTATTTTTGTGCACTGTCTTGTTTCTTCATATCGAGGATAGTCTCTTTTTTTAATAAGTCAGTTTATTGTTTTGACAAAAAACCGTTTTTCAAATTCACATTCTTTTGCACCAACGTTCTTTTGTAATTTTCGAAAAATCAGGGCTTTCAACGAAAATGACACCTGGATTATTCTTTTAAGCGTCTTTTACGGCACCCGAGGACAAAGTTTAATTCTAAAAATTTGGAGCCACTTTTTTCGAATATTTTGATAATGGTTTTGAGGTTTCCTGTAAAGTACACCCAAAACGAAAATATCCATTTCAAACTGCAAAGCCGCGAGTTCGTTCAGATTGATAAGGTAATATTAATTTTGGAGAAAATGCGCTGAACGGTTTAAGCGCTGGCGTTGAACACTGATAGACTTTTTACTGTCAAACCATTTTTCTTTTGACATTATACACTACCCACAAATCGTGAATTATGAGTACACATCATGTTGGAGGAAGTAATATATGGAAGCTGTATGTGGGAACAAGATGTATTCACTTTTCCGTTATTGTGACCCGACTACAAAAAGGTCTCGTCAAAAAAGTTTCCATTTGCCAGCGCACGATTACTCGTACAATTCCTTCACATCTTACGGAAGACGTACGAGGAAGTAAAAGAAAAAGGGATTGACCGACTCTTAGGGAACGTGGAGAGTCATTGCCAGTGCCAAGAGACAGCGCCCACTGGGCCAATCAACTGAGCTCTAGTGAAAGCTCTGTGAGCCCAGAGAGCCAGCCCGGCCAGGCGGGCGTGCAATGACAAGGGCCCCTGGACAACTGCCCGGGCGCTGCGAGCTTCGCGCCATTGGACCGGGGCACGGAGCACAAGACGACCGGGGGGGGGGGCAATGAAAAAATCATAACTTTGCAACTATTTCGACTTTTTTTTAGTTTGATCGATCCGTACATTCGAACTGGCAGACACACAATTGATTCGACTTGAGATGCTTTTGAGGAATGGAATAAGAAAGTTGAACGAGAATTAAAAAGCTGAATGTACGAAAATCATAGACAGACACTTCAGTTTTATTTGTGTGTGTTGATAACGTACTTGGGGCACACAGTCGACAGCAGCAGCTGCCACGACGGCAAAAAGTCGGGGCAATATTTTTGGAAGGAATTTCATCGGCGCGCGCTTCGACAGCGCGGCAGGCTGTTCGTCACGCGGTGGCAGAGACACACGGCAGGGGGCGGGGGCGGAGACGAATGGCCGCCGAGAGTAATGGACACGACGCGGAGCGCACCGCCCCCGCCAGATTCGTCAGCGGCCGCGACGCGACGCCCAAGTCGCCAGGAGCCTACACTTCCTTGAAGCAGAGAGTAGCGCATGGAACGACTTCCTTTATTATGTACTATTGTAATATAAATTTTCAAAGTGGTCAGGCGGAAGAGCAGGCTAAATGGCCTGAGCCTCGCCACCAATAAAGACATTTATTTATGTATTTATTTTATTTATTTAGCGCAACCTGAACGCCTACCGCCATTTAATATCCTTTCACTCCATCGCCCCAACAGGCAGCATTCATTAGTGAAGGAGAAATAGGAGCAATCGGACGCATTATGAGGGATTTCGAGTATATTATCACTGGTTTTCGGTAGTTTGGTGGTTCCTAACTCAGTCACAAAACCGCTTAGTTTAACTGGATATAAAATGGCGGCACCGGTGGCGCAAAGGAATGCGCTACTCTCTGCATCCAGGGACTTGTAGCGTCGTGTCGCTAAAAACCAGCGTGGGCACGCGGCGTGGTGTGCACCGGATGCGTAGACAAAGGCAGAAGCGATGACGCACGGGCTTTTTCTGACTGGGTGTGCGCATCTCTAGGGCGGAGGCAATAGAGGCGGCGGGCAGCGTCGCGAGGGCTATTTAAGAGAACAATAGCTCTTCCTTCTTTGTGATCCTGGCAGCGGCAGCGTGGGTCGTCCGTGAGAGGTGCAAGCGTGCACGCGGCGAAGAAGCCGGCAGTTATTGTCGTGACTAGTGAGACATGTAATCGGTCTCAAGGCAGGCGGTACTACGCACGGCGAAACATTAGGTAGTATGTTGCGGTGTGGTAGCCGTTGTAAATATATCTATCAGTATGGTCTATTTAGTTAGTTGATTGTATACAGTGCATTGGTTATTTGTGACTACGGTCTAAATTGTGAATAAACCTGCTGTTATTATAACCCACTCTCGTCTGTGTACAGATTACATCCGCCACAATAGCGTTGAAGGTTGAGTTACGGGGAATGAAGAGCAAAGAGAGCGACTTGGGCCGCAGGGCGTTGAGAGTTCGGCAACGGCCTGCGGCAGTTTCGCCTCACAAATTCCCCTTACGACTCCATTGCGCCCCGCCTCGCCTCGCCTCGCCCTGCCTTGCTTCACCACACTCCTCACTGCTCCACCCTGCTTCACCCCCCCTTCCCTCACCCCCTCCCCCCTCCTCCCCCCTCCCCCCACTCTTCCCCGCCCCTCCCCACTCCATGCCTGTTTCACCCTTCACCCGCTCTACCCCACTCCTTCCCGCTCCACGCTGCCCCCCCCCCCCCCCCTCCCCTTGCCCCCCGCCCCCCCGCCCCCCCTCCACCACCCCTCTCCGCTCCACCCCGCCTCCAGCCGCCCCCCCGGCGCGGGGCCCGGGCGGATCGCAACGCGGCCCCATTCCCCTCCGGCGTCGGGGCGGACGCCGGCAGCGGCCAGTGACAAGTTGCGCCGCTCGGTCTGCTTAATGGATCTCTCTGGCAGGCTCCAATGGGCATTATTCGACAGAATAAGCGCTTGTGTGTGATGTCGGAATTTCTTTACCACAAGACATTCCAAGCTCTCTTGGAATTTATTGCAGTGTCTGCGAATGAACGACTATATCTGTAGGTGCGGTAAACGTCGGGAACTGCCAAGTTGCCAAACCGCCAGTTGCGTCGTCCAGACGTGGAAACGGGTGGAGATGGGGAAGGGGGGGAAAACCCCTTTGGGGTTAATGCTAAGATCATCAAGTGCTAATGTCCCGTTAGTGTAGTGCATGTTTCATGAAGGTTAGGGGGATGATCTTTCCCCGCTGGATAACGAGATCCGGCGCCGACCTGCTCCTCGGTTTGCAGGATTTTCCACATCAGGTATCTCACATCAGCAGGGTTTCGGCTCAGCCAGGTCATGCTTTAAGTTCGTGACAGGTCTCCCGGCGTGTGTGGTAGTGTAGTGCATGTTAGTGTAAGTGTGTGTGTAAGGGGAGAGGATAGGACAAGGAAGGGGAAGGACAGATCGAGCGCGCTCCGTGGCCCGTTTTGTAGGGTACTGCTTTGGCATTCACCTGAAGTTGATCGGAAAATCTCCTCCAGACAGCGACTGAATTCGAACTAACCCTGCAGCCCGTGTCGAAAATCCTGGATTGTCGAACTCTAACCCTAGGACCTGCCTGTCAGCGACCTGCAATTACATCAAATGTTGCCCTGAGCCTCCTAAGCCGGCATCTGGCCTCGCCCGAGGCAGGACACTCTGTGCACCTCATAGAAGGAAAGAAGCTACTTTCCGGTACAACATTAAAATCCAGTAAGCACCTGGCTATGCGCCCTCTATTCCCAAAACGTCCCTATTACTTGTAGAATAAACATCCAACGCCTCTATAACCGAGTACCCGTATAGCATCTATGTGTCGGTCATTAAATGCAATACCATAATAACTCATTAATCGTTAATTTCTTCATTTGTAACGTGGGATGAAACATGTCAACAATCTGGGGTTACAGAATCAAAATGTATAATTTCAAACCATTTCCAATCGTAGTGAAGGCGAATCTTCAAACACATTTCCTTCCATCTTCAAGATCATTTTCTTCCATTTCTTTTTGGAAAACTACGATTTTTGAGTTATGAAGATATCACATTTTAACTTACTCTTCTTGCAGATATCGCATTACTCAAGTACCATTTAAATCCAATATAATTGTCTGTGAGGACATAATTTGAACTCAAAAAATATTTATTTCACAGATCATATTTGAACCATGAATCTTACTAACAGAGTACGATTTTTTCTAGTAGCGTCAAGAAGTTCTTCACGGAATTACTGAGTTAATTCGTATCGGTTTTAGATCTATGAGATAGATTGAAACACATCATTATTATTATTATTATTATTATTATTGTTAAATATTCTAGTCAGGCTAGAAAATAGTTTGATAAATATTTGTTTCTTATTTCAGTGCTTAATGTTCTGAAAGTTTCAATGAATGTTTTTGTTTCTGTTCTAGGTAAGTGCACTGCAGAGGTGACCATCTTACCGGTCCTCCATGTAGTATACACACTCGTGCTGCTTTGCAAAACGGTAAGACGCAGTGGCGTTTTTCTTTTGGTGTGCAAATCGTGTGACAACGCTCAAGGAAATAGAAAAGTCCTTTTTTCCCTTTGAATTTATTCATATTTCTTCATTTATTCGATCTTCCGTGCAATCGACGTCGTCGATCGGCACCAGCGCGACCATGCAACGCAAACTTTATTGCTTGTTTATCCTTGAAAATAGATTATATTACATGGGAGTTTTTGTTTTTTTTCTCCTTTCAAAAATTCAAAATTTAAGTAGTATATGACTTAGTGTAGGGATCACAGAATTTTGAAAATGTGCACACAATTCACTTTTCCCCATAGCACGTCATACGCAGTTTTTAACTGTTTTTTTTTTGACGTAGAATAAATAAATACATAAATAAATAAATAAATAAATAAAGCAGTGCGCGAGCGCAGCTCAGGCCCTTGGCGAATGCCTCCAACGTCTTCAGGTCGGATCGGCAGGCGGCAGCGCATGCGCGCGACGTCCCCCCACTCAAGGACAAAGCGTGCCAAGGCGTTGGATCTCGATTTAACGGCCTGCTGGAGAGCGAACATCCGTGATTGTGATATTCTCCGTTGAGCGTTGCAACTTTTAGCGATACTCATGAAATTATTGTTGATTTTTTATAAGAATAGTGAAAAAGAGGAACAATAGTTTTAAATAATTGATTTCCTTTCCTTTCGTTTGAAAAAAAGAAACAAGTAATTGAGTGATGAGTGATCGTGTCGTAACCTGATAATATTTTACAATTTAATTTTTAAAACGAGAACTGAAGTATGGGAAAAGCGACGAGCATGTCTTTTTAAATATTATAAAAGTCTTATTCCAATCTTTGCAATACAAAATACAGCATCCTCATTGTTGTTATTCTGCGACTATCTTTCCCTCATTCTTCCAAGATTATAATTTAAAATAAATAAGGATTTTGTTTACATAATTCAATTTTACTCTAAATATGTAATCGGAAAGAGTAGTGTGGGGGTTAACATTGCCTCACTGCCAATGCCCTCGGTCGCAAAGAGACGCCACTGGTAAGATACCTTCTAATTCGAAGCACTTCTTTTGTTTTTTGGCATTAGTGGCATTCACATTGTTAAATTCAGTTATTTTCACGAGTGCGACTTGAGTGTTTACTGAAACTCCAAGTGGTACTTGAAGATTGTTGACTCATTAACTTGAAAGTATTTTAGAAAACGTAATTTGTGTAGTTTGCTTTTATTGTAAACTTTATTACTTGCGTTCTGGGATGAAGGAACTGAGACAGTTACCTCCCAGGCACTTCGCCATGTCATGTTCTTGGCTCTATTACTGCGTTTACTGCAATTACTCTTTTGGGCGCTACGCTTCAACGCAGGGCCTTCGGTTGCTCCGCCAGTGGATGGGGGCTCTTGCTGTGCGCTACGCGGCGTGCGAGGGGAATGCCAGTTCTGTTTCAGTCTGGCACTAGCTGCAGCGTAGTTTTAAGAATTTTACGTGTTACTGAAGTGCACAAGTACAGTCCTTGACGGTATTGAATGCATTATTCATGTTCGGCGAAATTATTTTCATTCGATGTTAGGCTTGTTGATTGAAAATGTGCATTTGAAGAGTGCAGTTTGTTTTGTGCAAAGTTGGCTGTGGCGTAAGAAATCCCCTTTCGTTCCCTCTTCTTACGCACCGTGTGTGCAATTTTTTATCCGCCGACATTCTTTTCGGGAGCTTAGTAGTAAGTTGTGAGTACAAGTGAGTGGTAGATATTTTATTGTTTAACTGTTGTTGTTTTCGTGGTTGTTATTGTTGCGGGATTGCGATCATCGTATTTGCTGAAACCAGCTCGTTTTTGTATTGTATGGGTTTCTATTTCCGGAAATTGTCTCAATGCAGAACCAATGCAAACGTTCGTGGGCCCACTGGAAATAAAAGCTAGAACCATTTGCCATTTCCAAACGGATATCTTTTACCGGTTGTTTATTTTTATACAATAGTCGTTGATATTTTATGAAAACATTAGTTACCTTCTTTTTCTGGTCTTCATTTAGAATACTATTTCATTCAACAGGAACCCAAATTTGTTTTGCATTCTCTTCAATAAGACAATTAGCCTCCCAATGGTCTCATGTTAATGAATGGAAATCCAAATCCATACGATTATTTGGTTTTAACGTGATCTTTTGTTCTCCAAATTAATGACCACACAGTGCTGCTTCATGAAATTGACACCAAGGATAAGGGAATAAAGAAGTTCGTTTGTGTAGTATCCAATAAAATACAAGGATTCTTAAAATGGTTTTTATTCCAGAAAACAAAAAGAAATCAGCCAAGTAGTCGAATATCCGCAGGAGAGTTCAAAGTCCGTAGCACAAGTCGTCGTAGTAGTAGTTTTCCACACTTCTATCAACAATACACTACCCAGGATACACTCGCTTACACGGCCGCTCGCTGTCTGCCCTGGCGTCGAGTCGGAGCCCTCTTATAGCCCGCCAGAGCTATGACCCGCCGACTAGCTGCGGAGTAGGGGCGGTGTCGAGTCTCTACCCGCCTGCTCGGGCGTGACGGCCGCGCGCAGACGGGCCCGGCCGGCTCGCACCGGTTGCCTCCTTCTTTCGCCAGGGGCGGTAACGCTCCGCTGACGTCACTCGGCGGCGGCTGCTTTGACTGTGTGCGGCCGGTCACGACACTTTGCTACTATGCAAACTATTTGATACACACTATTACCTATCTCTACGTCTAAACAGATGGGCTTCGATTTGCTCCAACCAGAAACGACTTAACGAGTTGCAATGACACTATCTCCACTCCCTTACTTCGCAACTCATTTATCAAACTTTCTGTATTACAAATAATTCAGTAATACTTATAACTGAAGTTACACACCCGTGTCCACTAACCCAAAAACATCAATCCTCCCTCATCTCATATTATCACATTATATTCTCTTAGTTTTGGTTTACACCTGTACATCCTCGTCCCAAGGTTCTTCATTACAATACATCAACTCGATTGATAATGTCGTCACCTCGTCTGCAATAGCATTCTGTAGGTTTGCGTTGAGATGACGCGTCGAAACAAACCTTCCTATTTTCCTCACTGATGTCCATGAGATGGATCTGGCTCATTATTCTTTGACTGCGACCCATCCCTTTCAACAGAACCTTTTCTGCTCCTATTATCGGAACTACTTCTATCACGTGTTACATTTGATCTCTTTGCTCAACGGTGTTCAATTTTTTATTTATTTTTTTATTTATTTTACGTCAAAAAACAGTTAAAAAACTGCGTATGACGTGCTATGGGGGAAAGTGAATTGTGTGCACATTTTCAAAATTCTGTGATCCCTACACTTAGTCATATACTACTTAAATTTTGAATTTTTGAAAGGGAGAAAAAAAACTCCCATTGAGTAATTGAGTAATAGCACCTCCTTTCAGTTTATTTACGAACTTGTTCCGACTAACTTTGATATACTTCTGTTTGTTTGTTGAACCTTTCTGAATTCTGTTATTGAATTCGAAAGCAGCATCATGTAACAAACTGCTTAATTAATAGTTCAGTCGTCATCTGCAACAGATTTTTCAATAAGTTTTGTGTCGCCGGTGGGAAATGTCGGAGCAGCAAGCAAGCTATCTCATCAGGCATCGAAGGACACAAGAATATACATGCATGTTTTTCAATTGCGTATTCTTGCATGGACGATGTTCCCTTTTTCCAAGTGCCGCACATCACGTTGACTTGAAAATTAATCCCCTTCTTGTGATTCCAAAAGTTATGGAGTAAAATTTATTGCGGAACTTCCATAGTAGTTGGAAATCTGTCCAAAATATTCGCCCAAATCGGTTGCGTCCCGTTGGAATATTTGATACATTTGCAACACATAATTCAGCGAAAAGAAATCCTCAACTGCCTTCATAAATCTACATGGCTTCTCGTTATTTAATGCCCTGATAGAATCAGTACTCGGAAGTGATACATAAGTTACAGCACTGTTTCTTGAACTTGATGGCAAATCCTCAATCTTATTATTTAATTCTAAAACTTCATTTCTAAATTCATTTATCTGATGCATAATACCATCTTGTTCCGATGAGACCTTGATCTCACTATCTAACTTATTAGCTTGAACCATTATTCGTTCAACTACTATCTTTTGGAATTGATTTACTGCTATCTCCAACGTAGTTTGACTGAAATGGTAGTCTATCACATTCTGCGTTTCTACCTTTTCCTCTAATTCTCTAGATTTGCGTTAACCTGCTGTTCTAGTCCTGGTCCTAAATCCTGTATCTTATCTTCTAACGTCTTATTTTTGTTTCCAATCTCTTGTAGAACTTCCTCTTTAAAGTTAACCTTCCATTGCTCATGTAAATCTAAAAAAATCACTTTCAATTTATGTTTCAACTTTTTGTTGTTTTCTTCTTTTTTTAATTTACTTTCTAATTCAGTAAATTTGGCTTCTAATCTGTTATTGTTCTCTTAAAGTTTTCCCTCTAATTTCTAACTTCCGCCTTCTGTAGCAATCTTATTACCTGAACATTCTGCTTGCATTGAGAATTTTATTTCTCTTTGTTGCATGAACTGATTTGTTAAACGCGCTATTAGCATATGTGCTCTGCCCTAATTTTTACCCTCATTTCTCACACCAAATTTTCGTCCTCAGATCGAGTAGAAGTTTGTTCTGATTCAGTAGGTGATACAGTCCTAGTTTGTCCTACACCTCCACCTTCCAAAGTGGATGATACCGGAATATTTAACATACGCCTTTGTCTTCACTAATGTCAAAATCTTCCCTACTATCTGCCATTCAAGCTAAATTCCCGGCAACATTATATTTCTCACCCATCGTCGGAATACATTTTTTTTATTTCAAATTAGTCTTAGCAGTAACTTGTGTTCTATTCAAATCCACACACAAAATATTTCTGAAAAATTATTTTCTTCGAGATTATAGTAGACTATTTGGTATTCCTTTAATAAGTTAAATTAAATCCTAGAACAAAATCTCCCTCAGACTTAACTGAATAATGATCCCACACAACATAGAAGTATATTACACTTGTAATCCAACTGTGGCTCAACTCAATTCTTGTTAAGTTGAAGCAAATTTGTTATCAATTCGAAGTCTTACAAGGCGGGCGCATGATAAGGGACAAACGTTTTGCCGTCAATTGACTTTTCAGTATTCAGACCCCACAAAACACGGATTCTGACTACACCACGTGTTAGAGAATTTTTTCTACATTTATCAACTGGATGTATTCACTTTTTTTAATATCATGGATTGTTTAAATATCACAACATTTCCCGCGGAAGTATTACGGTGAGCGTCACTGTGCTGACGTTTAAGCTCCCGATTGGACGAAACCGTGACAGCTGATCAGCCAGGTGACAGAAACCCAAGTTTAGGCTCCGGTGACGGCAAGCGCTGCCTCCGCCTCCGAACGGGCGACAAGTGAAGGGCGCGAGGGCATTGGGCGTTCGCTGCGAGGAGACGGGCGGCGATTGGCGCGCCCCGCGCGGTTCGTTTGTCCTATTTCCAGCGCGGCGGCTGTGAATAGGACCCTGGCAACCGCGTGGCGCATCTCACGCCCATCCCCCTTCCCCGCCCCCCCCCACACACACACACCACCGGCTTCAAGGATTTTACTTTCTCGCTGCGGAGGGCAGAGAAAGTTATCGAATGCTTCGCTGAAAAACGGCCAACGTTGGAAAGAAAAACTCTTTTTCCGGGGTCCTGGCAATCAAAAAATCAATTGACTTCCAATTGTGCAACCGATAATACTGTACACAGAAATAAGATATTCCATTACTACTTGTAATTATTTCAAGTTTTTACTAGCGGCGACGCAAATGCATTTCAGGTAGAGGTTTTTTCATGCGGACTCAAGTTGTCCAAACCTTTTATTTGTTAGTGTGGTTAGACAGTGGCTGTGAATACCCCGTGCGTTGGCTGATGACTACGCTAACACAAACATACAAAACAGTGGACTTTTAATGTTTATAGAAAGGCCTAGAAAACCATTATTAGAGCAATTGCAGAAGTAGATGTGAACGTAAATTAGACTGAGTTTGTGGAGTTTTAATGTCTTAACAAATTAGGGGACAAAAAGATGTATGTGTTAAGCAAATCACCGGGGAAGAGTCAAATGTAATTGTACAAGATGGTGCGACAAAAGTTTCGGATTTAATTGGGAATGATCTTGTATTAGGATTAGAAAATAATGCTGAAAAACAGTTTACAGGTGGTATTTTATGTGCATTTTTGTGCATAATAGTAAAAGAAGCGTAAAGAGGTGCCTGTACTAAATTTTAACTATTCGCATCATCCATATCAGCAAGTATTTTTTTACGGCGGTTAAAATATTGAAATTGGAATACTACCTGTTGATATCCCGCATGGAAGTAATGTACAAGGTCATTGGGAGTTGTGAATATTTGAAAGGGAGCATAACATTATCAGCGACTACGATTCATTGGTACGTCCAAAGACAGAGACTATAAGAACTTATTTGAACAAGGCTAGACATGACATTTTGAAATTATCAACTCATGAAAATACTTTGAAAACCGTTTCCAGCGTCGGCGACGCGACCTTCAACTCGTTTTTGAATACATAAAGCGCTTCAATGGCAGCTTAAAGATAATTATTATAAATATTTATTATTTGCACTTGAAAGACTGCGAAAACTCCTCATTTTAATGCAGTGTACTAATGTTAATTTAATTGTGAGAAAATATGAATGGCCTTTCTCCCATCGCTCCCGCTGCGCTGCACGGCGCCGTCCGCGAAGATTCTTGGAGTTTCCCCTTCGACGACGTGAATATTCCGCCCCGACGCGCATCAGGGCGCACGTGAAGGCGATGAAATGTTCATAGTTGGATGGAATCGCTCCTCGTTTCGAATCCGCCAATGGCGGTCGGGGGAGGAGATTGCGGCGTCAGCGATTGGTGCCCGACGGAAGCGATCGAAGGCGACGGTGGCCGCTGTTCCTCGCTGTGCTTGCACCGGGAGCGGTGGCTCAGGGCATCAATTCATGTCACTGCAGCGCCTCTGACCGGGGGGTCCTAGGTTCCAGTTCTGACGGCGACTTTTCAGCTAGGTCGAATTCAGTCGCTGTTTGGAGGAGAATTCTAGCGGACGGCTGCTCTGATCGGTAGTTTTCCGTGGTTTCTGCGATCAACACCAGGCGACTACCGGAGTAGTACCCTACCAAACGGGCCACGGACCGCGCGCGATATTTCCTTCCTTATCCTTGTTCTATGCTTTCCCCCTTACACACACACTTACACTAACATGCACTACACTACCACATATTCCGGGAAACCGGTCGGGAGCTTAGAGCTTGTCCCGGCTGGGGCGGTGCCCGCTGGTGGGAGAGTCCTGGTTAGGGGGAAACCCCACTAGCCGACGGTAGGTCGGCGCCGGATCTCGCCATCCAGCGGGGGATGATCACCATCTCCCGAGAGAAAAACATGAACTACACCTACGGGACTAATGACCAAAGCGTTGACGCGCCCGAAAACTCAAATGAATCAATCAATCGCTGTCGCGTGCCTTTGTGTGTTCCGCGTGCGTCGCCAGCGTGTGACAGCGTAGCGATCGCTCGCTATGTTACGCTCGCCAGAAGGACTTCCTTAAAATTGTTGCCACGGCAGCGGAGTATGAATGTAGCAGTAGAAATCAACCGCCCGCGTAGTTCGTTAATGGGTCCACACACGAAATGCGAATATGCTGCACGCAAACATTCTGAGTTTAGTATCGATTTAATGTCGCATACGCCGTGAATCATGGCGACGTTTAGAGTGAAATTAAATCTGGGGAGTTGATGTGTCAATAACGGTGTAGTCTGTCATGAACTTGGCAATCTATTCACTCGCTCTAGATAACACTGTAAGGTAATATTTATGGTATTTACTTTAAGTACTGTTTTCCCTACTGAACGATCATGCAGAGTTTATGTGAATCTGTTATAATCTTTTACTCATAACATTTACACTCTCTAACATTATATAAGTCTAACTTAAATTATTAAACGTAGTATTGAAAGATTCATAATCTTGGGAAATGTTTGCATTGTACATTAACATTAAATATGAAGCCGTAAGACTGGACTTATGTAGGCTCTGGTGGTTTCGCAGTTTGTGCTGACAAATTGGGCGCACCGGGAGGAAATCGAGTCGGGAGCGCCGAGGACCTTAGGAGTGGCCTGCGACCACGTGTCGCCCCGATGATTTGCGCGCCCGAGTATTGGGGCGGTGCGCAGCCAATCAGCCGGTCACGTGGCCGACGGTGCACGTGCCGCCGCAACCCTCATGACGCCCCGCCCCCGCCCCTCCCCACCACTCCCACTGCCCCCTCACCACCACACCCCATCCACCACCCTCCACCACCCATTCTCCGCACTTCCCTTCCACTCTTACTCCCCACTCTCCCTCCACCACACTCCCCCTCCACCCCAACTCCCCCCTCACCCACACTTCCCCCTGCACCACTACTCCCCCTCCACTTGCACCCCCACTTCTCCTCCACCTCCCCCCCCCCCTCTTCTCCACTCTTACTCCGCACGTCCCCTTCCACCCCCACTCCCCCTCCACCTGGCAGCACTCGCAAAGCCTCGTCGCACTTGGCTTTTCGTCGATGTGGAAAGATCTCTCCAGACCTGAGTGATTCTCCTCCGGTGTAGCCTTCGGACGCCTCCCCTCCCCTCTCCACCTCGCCCCACCCCTTCCCCCGTGCAGCCGCTGCACTTGATGATTTCGCCCGCAGGAGTGGTGGGCGTTAAATATGCTTTGATAGCGGCCCCTCCGCCGAATCTGTGCAGCCGCCTCCTTCACCCGCTCCTCAAATTAACAGCAACAGTAAATCGCGCCCATTGGGCGAGGGTGGCGCCCCCGCAATGGCCTCCCCTCCGCAGCGCGCGGACCGCGCGGCCTGCCAGCCATGCGGGGGCCAATGGACGAGCTCGTGCAAATGCCTCCGAGGGCTGCAATGCAAGTCAAATTCAAGTTATACTCCATGTACCAAACGTAACGTAGGCAAAACTAAGATCGCAGCCACCTTTCAAGGAAAAAACGTGCACTACGCTTCCGGGACTAATGTACACAGTATTTGACTCCCCGAAATGACTAACAATCAATCAATCAAGCGAGAGGCAAGTAAACAGTTAACAAGTAATTGAGTACTAATGTATGTATACAAAACAAATTAAAAAATATAATAGTATTACATTTTATATTCTTTATAATTTTTAATGTCAGATATTTCTAACTGACATTTCCTTCTATATTTCCATACTATTATTATTAGCCTGGTTGAATCCAATGAAGGGCAAAAGCCTTCTTCATGCACAGTGGGTGGTTGGTTATTTTCCGCATGCTAAATACTAAATCGATAGCTTTACTTACTCCGCCTGCGGACATCTTTTCGTCACTCGCTTCTATTGAAGAATCAGCCTGCATCCAGTATTACATTACTACCTGTATTCATAATTCAACTTCAAAACATAGAAGAGCAAAAGAAAATTATTTTTAATTCAGAAACTCAATAAAATATGCGCAGGTGCTACTTCTCAACAAATGTCACATACGATATTTTGTACTTTCTCGCTACTACTTGCGCAGTTTAGAGAAAGTATTGTAAAGTTGTGGGGGAAAATGAAAGGCAAATTTTGGTTAAAAATCTTATTGTCCGGCCCTGGTAACGAAAAAGTGGATAAATCTTGTCCCTATAAACAATAAATTACCTCCTCTAACACGTTATGCAGTCAGAATCGATGCTTTGTGGATTCTTGTTACAGAAAAATCGATTGACGGCAAAAGATGTGTCCATCGGTCTGTAGTCAACGCTAGCGCCTAAATCCATCAGCCGATTATTTCGAAAATTGATATTACTCAATCGATCTGGCTGATGTGGCGATCTCTTGAATATCCTATTAAAACCCATATTTTTTAGGGGGGGGAGACTTTACATGAAACTCTTATGACCTTTTCAAAATTTAAAAAAAAATCGCACCAAATTTTTTAATTAAATTTTGATTCCTGATAGCCTGACAGACGCTTAAGAGGATGGTGCAGGTCTCATTTTCGATAAAGTCCTTGATTTTTCGAAAATTCAAAAATTTTCTGGTATCTTCCTACAGACTCGTATTTTGAAGATAAATGTTTTTTTCTTAATAAGATATGTTAATCAGAAACATGTCTTGAAAGAAGGTCAGGTACAATCAATTACAAACACGAGTATTTTTTGTGTAATTTTGCGTCAACCATAGGCAATTTTTTAATTTAAACTATTGTTTTCTCAGCAAGAGTTCCAGATTTTTTATTTAATTTTTTTTTTCACGTTCGTAGGAAAGAATAGTTAAGAAAGTGATGCTGATCCCATTTTCGACTCACTTTCTATGTTTACCAAACTCCAAATGGTAAATTCGAATTTCCCGTGCTTCGTTAGTCACTTTTGTTGTTCGCCAAATGTCAAAAGGGCAACTGGAAATTCTTAGGCTTTTTGTGAATATTGCCGGTCGTGCTAATCGTACGAAGGATATCAGAACATTTGTATGAAAGGAAATATATTTTAGAAAGGTAATACATTTAACGTAGAACTTGCAAATACATTTCGTCTGTTTTAAGAAGTTTTGATCGGTGATTGTGGTGTTCAGAAATTGTTAATTCACTTTAATGTAATGAAAGCAACTTGTTTGAAATATTCTTTCTTTTCTGTCTGAAAGTTACATTTTTCATATTTGTTTCATTTTTAAAGTAAGAAATGTCTTTTGTTAAGAAGTTGTTAAAATAAGAAATTGTTTTTGGCACATGCGCTTTGTTTCAATTGGACTTTTTTAAAATTATAAGTGAGGTTGTTGTATGGCAGAAATTACATATTAAAATATTTCGTAACTATGTTCAATAATGTGAAAAAGTACGTGCTGCTATAGTACCTCTAGTTTACGTCACACTAGATTACAAATCCGTCGTCTGACACACGACGCAACGAATGCTGAAAGCTTCCCCCACCCCGTTCCCCTCACTCCCCATTCCTGAAACTCTTGGTATCCTCATTGAGGAACTCGCAAGTACACGTAGCCTTGTGCGCGTGCATAGTTCTCGTGTACGCCAACACGCGTCGGCCAGCAGACAACACCTGCATTTGTAATTACGCCAGTTTTTGGTGCTATATTGCCTAATATTGAGAATAATGAATACGAAAATGAATAATGAATACCTTGTCTTGTAGCAATTGTTGTTCTGAACATACGGCAATCATAATGGGACAACGGCGATCATAACGCTTGTTGCACGAGGTACTACGCGCGTACGCGTCTTGTCCTCTTAATAAAGCTTCAAGAAGTCACTCTTATTAAGCAGCTCGAGATACCGCGTCCCCCGGATGGGTGGCCGTCTGGGAACCCCGGATGCTAGAGGAGCTGAACCCCCCGCCTTCAGAGATAAAAGGCAATGTCCTTTATCTTGATTTGACGTGTGAAGAAGTTGAAGGAGAATTACTCCATATTCAATGTCAAAAAGACTCAGGGCTTGCCTTTGCTAATAACAACTTTAAAATATATGTATATTTTATCCAAATTCAGTAAAGTTTTAAAAATAAATCCACAGGATTCATAGAAAAATATTCCCAGAATGTACGCGTCGAATTGCGTTTCTGTTTCTTTCTTATTTTATGAGTAGAATTATTAACTTCAATTCCTGTTCTTTCTCAAACACGAAATCTTTTTAAACGTTCTTCTCTCCCTCTCGTACAATTTCGGGAAATGTATAGTGGCTTGTTAAATAAGAGGCAATGAGAGTGTGTGATCCGTCGAACAAAGAGGCGGCTAACGAGATTGTTTAATGAAATTAGCGCAGGCGGGCGGGCGGGGGGGGGGACCTGTAGGCCGCTCCACGTGGCGCACCGCAGGGTTCGAGCACGCAGCCCCTCCCCCGCGCTCACCACGCTCCCCTCCAATGCGGAGCCTCAGGCGCGCACGTGCTGCTACAACAACACACGCTTTCTCGCGTTATATGTTAAGCGGGATGTAGTTCACGGGATTTGGTCGGTCGGTTGGTTTGGTTGGTTTTTTCGTCTTTCCGGGCGCGTCAACTGCTTGGTCGTTAGTCCCGTACGTGTAGTGCATGTTGGTTCTCGGGAGATGGCGGTGATCTTCCACCGCTGGATGGCGAGATCCGGCGCCGACCTACCGTCGGCTAGTGGAGTTTCCCCCTAACCAGGACTCTCCCACCAGCGGGGCACCGCCCCAGCCGGGACAATCTTTAAGCTCCTGACCGGTCTCCCGGAATATGTGGTAGTGTAGTGCATGTTAGTGTAAGTGTGTGTGTGTGTAAGAGGAGAGGACAAGGAAGAGGAAGGAAATATCGCGCGCGGTCTGTGGGCCGTTTGGTAGGGTACTGCTCCGGCATTCGCCTGGTGTTGATCGGAGAAACCACGGAAAACTACCGATCAGAGCAGCCGGCCGCTAGAATTCTCCTCCAGACAGCGACTGAATTCGACTTCGCTGAGAAGCTAGTGTCGAAAATTCTGCCGCCGTGGGGAGTGGGAACCTAGGACCTCCCGGTCAGAGGCGCTGCAGTGAGATCAGGTGATGCACTGAGCTACCGCTCCCGGTGGAATTTGGTCGGACTATAAATAATTAAACAATTAGTTTGCCGTCGTTTCGGAATCTTTTAATTTCATCATCAGGTCTAGTTTACAAAAAACAACAATGCATGAAGACATCAATATGAATAAATAACACACAATATGTGATAGAAACCAGTATTGTTGTCTCCGTTGCCTTCTGCGTTGTCGCCCATCCTCTTGTCCTCTGAAATTAACCATTGTAGAATTCACGACAATGATGTAATGGGGGATGGAGGTCGCAGGATTTGGTCGGAGTTGGAACACTTAAACAATGCCGTCGTTAAACGACGGCAAATTAATTGTGTAATCTTGAAAAGAAGATACATGGGTTCACTTTGTATCGTATTACCTTTGAAGTCCAGCAAAACTGGCAATGCAAATACATTGATATTTTTGTTCATTACTTATGTGGAGCTCATTTCCGTCACTTAATATGATAATTGCACTTTGATAAGTAACGTTAAACGTCAGTTATAATTCATTCCGCTCGAACGCCTCAATTGTAATTATGTAAATGTAAATATTTAAGTGGTTGGACGAAAGGAGTTCTGGCCTCGCCAGAAATTAGATATGTTTTTAAAATTTATTTTATTTAAAGTCGCGTCAACGATTAGAGATTCTCCTCTTCTTCTGCCAACAAGAATTAGGCTTCAACCTGTTCCGGGGTCCACTTTTTCTTTGGCCTCTCTACATCTCTTCATCCTGGTAGAATATATTATAGAGCTAATGTCGGCAATCTCTCATTCGCCATCCTTTCCAAAGTTTATTATTATTATATTATTATTATTATTATTATTATTATTACTATTATTATTATTATTATTATTATTACTATTATTATTATTATTACTACTATTATTATTATTATTATTATTATTATTATTATTATTATTTGTGTATACACATTGCTGGTTCACAAGAAGACCTGGTTCTCAAATAACAATGGGCTTTTAGCCAACTGTGTTATTTGCTATATATTTAAGAATCTGAATTTAGAAAGTTCCGGACAAGGTGGCAAGTACTTAAGATAACAGACTTCTGCATTAATTTTGAAATCCTTGGAGGGATATCAAGTTTTTGAAGGTTTTCTTTGACATGCTTTTCTATAAGGCCATTACTGGAGAAAATTATTGGGAGAATGGATACTTGGTCCTGCTGCCATTGATTAATATGCCAGATCGCTGTACTTCTTTATTTTTTTCCGAGAATGCTCTTTGCATGTTCCTGTAGAAAGGGACCGGTACATCAATGAGAAAAGTAGTTTTTGGTGCCTTTGGAGAGTTATTTCAATATCTGAAATATTGGTAATATCAAAGACAAGTACCTCAAAAACAGCTCCAATTTTTTCTCTGAACTTTTTGTGTAGATAGTGCTAAATGCACTACGTAATTGATATAAACATAATTTTGATGTACTATTTTGTTTTTTCAAAATATGCGCAAAACATTCTGTTAATATATCTAACATCATTAATATTTACATTACGGATGTTGTTTATATATTATTGTATTTGTGAGTACACGTGCTCACATCTGAATTTTCTCGAAAACTCAATCTCTCAACAATAAAGTTTTCGGAGAAAATGAGCTCAACATTTCGCATGTTCAGAAACGCTCAAACCACATTTTCTCAAAATTAACTGCAACGTTTTGAAAGAAAATTTTGTACAGGAGTATGTTTTACTCTTCACCAATATCCTTGAAATAATTTTCGACATATGTTATTACGGGAACGAAAAATTGAGATACAGTGAAAATATGTTCTTTTGGGCCATCTGTGGAGGTCAGCTGGGAAGAGGCCGGTGGCGAAACTAAAAAAAGGTAGGCGAGACAAAAGAGATAAGGAAACTAACTACTAAGAGAAAGTTTGTGACGTTCTATTGCACTATTAGGTGACGTATTAAGTGTTTGAGGAGCACAGTTGAAGGGATTTCGTGAGGATGTTTTCATCTAAATGATGCGAATGTTTTTTTATAGAGAGACACGAAGAGAGGAGTGTCGTTGAAATGTTTTATGGAAAGGTGAAGAGAGGAAAATATAATCAAACAACATTACAAAGTTTTAATATTTATTAAAATATGAGTGCCAATTGTCAAGTTTCGGGAACACTCTTCCCAAAGATGGCGCCGTCGTAGTTGTTTCTAGCACATTGCCTAGCTTTTTAGTCTGATCCGCATGCTTGGGTAACCCGTTGAAGACGAGAAATGTGTTTCCGAAAGTTGGCATTAAGTACCAATGTTTCAATATTAAAATCTTTATTCTTTTGGTTTGATTATTTCTTAATTCTAATTATGGAATAGTTCCAAATATTTGCTACCACCACTGAACGTATTCAGATATATTTTCTCTAAAGAACATGCCTATTTAAAATTTTATGCAGCAATTCATTTTTAAATAATTTATTCTGTATCAAATAAAAAATAAATATTTAACACTTTTTTAATCTTCAAACGATTTTTTGGGAGTTATTGCACCCTCATTGTCAGGTGTATTGTCATACAAAAAAGCATTTTATTACTAAACACATAACACTAATTTGTGTAGAGTTCCCAATGATTAAAATATTGACAAATAAACTCACTGTGGTTTTTTTAAAATAAAAAATGTTAAGAACCAATAGTGGAGAATCTTGCCTAATGGTTTTCAGTGTTCCGACAACCTTCCATTAGAGGAAGTTAGCTACTTTAAAATGTACCTAAAAGATTTTAAATTTCCTGTTTAATGTTTTTGAAACTGAATGTTTGAAATTGACTACCTTGAATGGAGTACCATAAGATGTCTCCTTCCAGCAGTGAATATATTCAGAATCTTCCTAATTTCCCCCACTGAGGCAACTATGGTGAGCGGTGTACGGCGAGGAAGGCTTTGAATAGTTGGGTGGTTGATTTGTAATTCTTAACCACAACATATCTGCATCCAGCAGTGTATATTGATAATTGTACTAATTCGTGGTCGGTGTATGGGGAAGGGGGCCTTGAATTGTTGTTCATACAGTGGAGTACCCCAAGGTATCTGCTCGGAGCAGTGCATGTTCCCCCAGCGCAGCGCGGCGGGGCGAGCCGAGGGGGGCGGCGCGCGGGGCGCTCTGCGCACGCGTGCGCCCCCTCCCCGCAAGCACAATGGGCGGCGCGGCGCGGCGCGGGGCCGGGGCGGCGCGGGGGCGGGGGCGGCAGAGCGGCGGCAGAGCGGCGGCGCGTGCCGAGGCGAGCGAACGTGGCCGCTGCCGGGCGGCGGCCGAGTGCGCGGGCCAGTGGTGCGCGGTGTGTGCTGTGCTGTGCTGTGCTGTGGTGTGGTGTGCTGTGCTGTGTGGTGCGGTGCCGTGTGTGTTGTCGGTGCCATGTGCTGAGCCAGAGGACGAGGACGCGGGCGGGCGGCGCGGGGCGATGGGCTCCTCGCTCTCCAAGGCGCGGCGAGTGAGTTGCGCATGCGCTGTGCGCTTCAGCTCCCCCTCCCCCTCCCCTCCCATCACCCTCTTCTCACTACGAGGGGAGGATTTCTGGAAATGACCGGTTGGATGCTTGTTAGTGATTCCGGGCTTGTTAGGGATTCCTCAGTGATTCCATCTACTGAGGTCTTTAGTCCCGTAAGTTTAGAGCATGTGTTTGCATCGTGGCGGTGATCTTCCCCCACTGGATGGCGACATCCGTCACCTACTGTCGACTAACGGGGTTTTCCCGAATCAGGTATCTCCCACCAACAAGGCACTGCCTGAGCCCGGGCAAAGCTCTAAACTTCCACCCGGTCTCCTGGCGCGTATGGTAGTGTAGTACATCTTAGCGTAAGTGTGTGTATACGGTGAGGATAGGATACGGAAGAGGTAGGAAAGACAGCGCGCGGTCCGTGACCCGTTTGTTAGAGTACTACTCTGGCATCCGTCTGGTGTCGATGGGGCAAACCAAGGAAAAGTACCGATCAGATCAGCTGGTCTCTAGAATTCTCCTCCAGACAGCGACTGAATTCGACCTGGCTGAAAAGCTAGTGTTGAAAATCCCGCCGCCGTGGGGAGTGGGAACCTAGCACCTCCCGGTCAGAGGGATTGCAGTGACATCAGTGGATGCACTGAGCCACCTCTCCCGGTGAAAATGACCGGCATTCGCGATAAAGTGGAACGTTCTCCGTGAACAAGTTATGAGGAATAGGCATGATCATTGCAGAATACATATTTTAAACAATACATTAGTATCACTGGTTTCACTCTAATGCTTTTCTAGTTTTAACTTTGGGTAAGTTTTTCCTGAATATTAAATTTCTTTTTACTACCAAGCGTCAGTTCCTGAAAATCCCCCCCTTGTACAATTTTTTGTATAGTTTCCATAACTATATCTGTGGTGTGCCAAGCCCTGCATATGCGTCAAAAGCCGACAACGCCAGAGAGCACCAACTCCTTGCTAGACACGATAGTTCTGCTACTGAATGGACCGCGTCGCCGGTCGATGTTTTTAGTTCGGGGTGTAGTGCAAGGCAATTCATGTTTCGCGCCAAATCCTCGCGGCCATTTCCGTGCGCCATCGCCCGCCACGGGTCACGTGGTGCTGCAGACTGGCCTGGACGTGTTTGTGTGTGCAGTCCTTGCTAAGACCTGCAGCGCAGCTCTTGTACGACCACTGACGTTCAATATTCCTCATTGCGCAAGAAATTTGTCATTCACGTCGCATATTACAGTCTGGTGCGAAGAAATGGAAAGACGTATTGGATATTCTCCACAATTCAAAACCCCGGTATAGTGAATCTGTGGAGCTGTCCATAATTTTTGTAACGTCAAAGAAGGGGATGGGTTTTGAGACCGGTTTCGATATAACGGTCCGTTACACAGTGAAAGGGGGATTTAACACTTCTTTTTTATTTTCGACATTTACAACGCCCTAAAATTGTCACGTTTAAGGTACTTCCTTTAATTCACATGAAATCCCTTTTTTCTAAATGTTCCTAAATCGCCTTTATCTCTTGCGAACTTTTCGCATTCATACATTCATAAAGCATACAATCTATTTAAAACGAAATATATATTTTTAAACATAAAATATTATTATAATAAAAATAAACTAGTGGTGCTAAAACAGCACATACTTTATCGACCCTCCGCAACGGATATGTAACACGGCATGTCAATTAAGAAAAATAATGTTTATAACGAGTCATTTGACTTATTTGAGTACTGCACCTTCATTGTATTTTTTTTTATTCGTTGCGTCTAAAAATTGTGGTATCTTGTTGTATTCTTGTAACTTCACTTTAATAAATCGAATTCATAAAAACGTTGTGTTTGTTGTGTTGGTATTAGAGCGGGCATAAAGCATTCAAAACCCCGCGTGGACATGGAGAATCAGAAAGGCCCGCCGGAGTATTGACAAAAACGTTGCTTCTTTTCTCATGTACATAAACACACAGCAGTGAACTTGTAAACTATTAAGTTATACTTTGCTGTGTCTCCAAGATATTCTGAGTTCATTCTTAAATGTTTCATTTTCATGAACGAATTCCACGTTACTCCTTGAACAAGTAATGCTAAATGATATATACGTTTTTACACCTAAGAAAAATTTCCTCAAATTATCATTACTAATCGAGGAATCTGCTGTCAGAATTCAACATGCCTACGGGGTAAGGATAGGGATACCAGAATTTAAGAAAACGTTTACAGAATATATTTCTTCCCATAGCACGTTATACTCAGTTTTTCTATTTTTGACGTTAAATAAAAAATAATAAATAAATTAAATAAATAAATAAATAAATAAAACAAAGCCTCATAATGGTTCCTTGTCAGAGTTAAACAAAGAGAAGAATTCAAAAGAATTGCACATTTCATTATCTTCTCTTGTTGCCGTTCAACAATTAACTTCTCAAATTTCCATCGCTGTATTGTTCCTCAAGGCAGCGTAGGTAGTAGTATGTAATTAGAGTTAAAATGCTCATACAAAATTATGGTACTAAATTTTTTCAATTTTTCTTTCATGTAAAGTATTAGACATAATGCTAGTGTTATTCAAACCCAACCAATAAAACGAAGCGCCTGTGTTGTACCTGCGTTTATTTCGATAGCCACGAACAATAGTCATTTCCAACTTTTACAAATGAAACATACCATAATCAGCGATCAAAATTTCTTGAAGAAGAAAAGTAATTTGTTAGTTTTAATTAAATTACTTTATTCACTCTGCACGGACGCCTTATTTTGGATCTTCTTTTGGTGGGGGGAGGCAAATTTGGAGGGTATTTTTTATACAAATTTAAAATTAGTTTTATAAAACAATAATTTAAATGATCGTTATTTAATTAATATTAATTTTAATAAAAATGTACGAAAATCAATATGCAGTTTGCTTGTATTAAACAATTTACTTTTTAATAATCTATATAATTTAATATTATATTGAAGTTGCTGGGATTTTGTTTTATATTTTGAAATTTGAGTACCATGTATCAAATATGTGTAATAAATGGGAAGTACTCTTTCGTTTCAACAGTTAATACGAGTGTTATGACTAATGGCTTTAGGAAAGAAATTTTAATTTCTAGGTAAATAACCTTTAAAAGCAAAATATAATTGAAAGATGATTTATTAATGCGGAATTCTCGCAGTAAAGCTGAACATTATCCCTCGCGTTTTATAATATTGAACTTAAGTTCACCAGTTTATTAATATTGTTATTAGCTCTGCTTAGTAAAATTATTATTCGCTTAATTATTATTAATTTTCTTCTCAAAATTCAGAGAAATGTAATTTTTTTTATTTGACCCCTTATGCCCCCCCCCCCCTGAATCCCGCCTCTGACTCTGCATGTGCAACATGAGTCGTTGCTGGCACCTTCCGTAGTATGAAGGGGAATTTCGTCGTAAATCGTATTCTCCCCTACTTCCTGGATCCATGCGAGCAAGGCACTGGGTCCCAATCCGCATCTAAGGCTGGAGAAAGAATGCGCTTCATTTGAGTTGGGAAGAGTTTTAAAGTAGAAAAGTTTACCATTTGTTCTGCAATATCCACTAATTGTTTCCAACCGAGCGAGCGAAGGCAGTTGGAAGATTTCGGCTGATCTTCGTCTTTTATTGCCCCTCCGTCGCCGGTTCGAAGAGAAACTTCCAAGTCGGATGTTCTCTGCAGCTAAAGACTTCAAGATTAATCTCCCTGCTCAAATTTGTGGCTCCATCGGGATATTGGAATGCTTTTTAATGGAACAACGGACCGCTTTTTTTGATTGTGTTCACGATTTGCCTCATTAAGTCGTAAAACTGACATTTATAGCTGTATTTTTTTTCACATTGAGGATTTTAGGAACGTCGAAAATCTGTAGTTTGTTCATTATTTAAAGAGATCTAACATGTATTCCAATTTTGTTGCACCAATTTGCTTCAGAAATAAGTAATTTTTGATTAAATTATTTCGTTTTCAAATTGTGAAGATTTGTTTTTATGTAACAGTAAATGCAGTCGTAATTGTCATTTACATTCAGCTATATATTCAGTGTCGTTTTGAAATTTTGCAATTATTCGCACACATCTAAAATTGTCTCATCATTCTGGGTCGCAGAGAACTGTTTACTCTACGTCTAGGTTCTAGGACAATGCACCACAAACTAAGCGAACTTAATAAAATTTAATTACTTTTACCATAAAAGGCTTTCGCCAGTATTTGCGAAGCTCGTTTTAGCAGCATGTCGACGAAGTGGGTTTATTGCTAAATAATACCAGCTGATTAGCAATAATTATTTTTTAAGAACAACGTATTTAAATCGTCATTTGTAATGTTAAGATTAATAAGCATTGCATATGCTTCTAGCGTCTTTCTTATACCTTAATAATTTAGAGAAAAGTATAGGACAATAATTGTGTATTATTTGTATTATTGATTTTCTCTTTTACCTTTTTTTAAATAATATAGCAGAATTTTCATGTTAGTGTGAGCTCTGTATCGTAGAAATGACAAAGTAGATTTGCTTATTTATTGACATGAAACAATGACCGCGGCTTTATCTACTACTCATTACACTTCGATTTTAATGCAAAATCCCTTCAATGTTACGAGGTGGAGAGGGCCGAGTATCATCCAATCGGAAGCTTCAGTACTAAGTGAAAGTTGTAACAAAGCTGTCGATTGAATGATAGTCTCCCCCTTTCCTTCCAGCGCTTAACATTGAAGGGACACTACATATAAATCGGAGTGTAGTTTTGATCGTTTTTAATGGACGGTTGCCCGTAAAATCCTTAACGGTAGACGATCTTCAATTGTTTGTTCATTCCGATTTTGTTCAATAAATGTATCTTTTTATGTTTTTTCTCGATCATAAATATATGTTTGCTTGAATTAGTTACTTAATTAACATTTTTTCAGTTACTACTAAATTGTTTTCGGCAATCTTCATTTTTATTTTCTCGCTACGGAGTAGAGAGTAATATATGTAATGCTGCTAAAAAGAACCGGTGAATTTTCGACAGAAAAACTCATTACAGCGCCCTGGTAACGAAAAGTGGATAAATCGAGTTGCTAAATTTAGGGGGAAAATACTCTAACTCATGATGTAGCCAGAATCTGTTTTGTGGGTCCTTGACACCAAAAATTCAATGACGGCAAAACGTCCGTCTGTCTGCCCGTGAATAAACAACGCTTGTGGCTAAATCGTTCAGCCGATAATTTTGGGGGGTACTTTACGTGAATACCCTGGGACATTTTCAAAATTTGCAAAAAACGGCTAAATTTTGTTGGACAATGTGAAGGATGTTTAAGAGAATGGTCCAGCAGGTCTTATGTTCGTTGAACTTCATTTCACGAAAATTGCAAAAATTCAAAATTGTTTCCGCGCCTTCCTACAACTTGAATTATGACGATAGAGCTTTTTTCCCTTTATGAAATCTTTTCTTTAGTGACAGATTTTGAAATAATGTAATAAACAATTTTTCTAAAATTTGAATACTTTTCGCGTAACTTTGCGTGAAATACGGACAAGAAAGTGTGTGCTGTTTGAGCACCGCTAGTTTTCGTTTTTAATCCCCCAAAGGTTTGTAATTATTTTGGCAACAGTTCATGTAGATATCAGTGAATTTCTTTTCTCGTGGAATTGCTTTCCACGGCGTGAGTGCCCCCTCCCTTGCAGCTGAGGGGCACGTAACCTCTGCCCCCATACACCCCCTGACCGGCGTCCACTTCCCCTCCAACTGCGACATCTGACGAGCGATTGTGGCACTGAAGGACTAGGCGAAAATTGGCGTAGCTTCAGAAAATCAAATTCCTCCTCAACCGATCCTTTGCCGTCAAAGTAAACAACTCACTATCCCAACCATTTAGGATCCTTGCAGGAGTCCCTCAAGGCTCAAAATTATCCCCAACGCTGTTCAACATATTCACTCACGATATTCCCCAGCCTCCCCTCCACCACAACGGTCCTACATGCAGATGACACAGTTTTATTCACATCCATTCATTCTCACCAAGTTGCCTGTTCTTCCCTTCAAAAAGCTCTAAATGAATTCTCCACTTGGTCTTCTAACTGGCAACTTAACGTAAACCCTGCTAAATGCATTGCCAAAACCTTCACCCTAAAACGCTTGCCGCCAGCTTCACTCCCTATACATATCATCTACTGCCCGCAAATGGGCAGAGCACAGCACTTCTATCCTTTACCTTGGGGTTCTTCTAGACACCCGCCTAACGTGGAAAGACCATATACGTTCTCGCCTAAATCTAGCCTATTCCTCCCTTCGCCAACACTATCCTCTTATTAATAGAAAGTCATCCTTTTACCTAAAATACATCATACACTTATATAAATCACTAGCTCGGCCTGCAATCACGTTCGCTGCACCGATATGGGGAGATGCCGCCCCCTCAACAATAAAGCACATCTAAACCCTACAAAATAAATTCCTCTACACTGCCTTAAATGCCCCATGGTGCATATCTAATGCTCAAATTCACAATGATTTAAAATTCCCTATAGTAACGCAGCACATCGCCCGCTTCTCCGAAAGATTGTACAACTAGCTCCATAACCTCTCCGTCCAAGCGACTTTCTCGCTAGGGTGAACCACTCATCCTCATCTAAATAGCATCCCGTCCAGATTCCCCAAAGATACATTCCGCCCTCCATAACTCCTGCGCTTTCTCCACATCATAACCTCTTATCTCACCCATTCCACAAACCACCCCAATAACTCCCAAGCACCCCAACCTGATTTCGCGTTGAGGAGCCAAGTGGGGTTATCCTCCTTATTTTGTCTGTATATTATTGTATACATTGTATAACTAAACAATTTTGTAAAGTGGCTATGTACGCTGTATCAGAAAATTGTTGAAAAACAAATCGAATCAAATGGGGAGACAAACACGCAAGATGGAAATTTTCCGCGTTGGTAATCTCCAAAGATAAACGTTGCACCAAACTCCTTTTTTCTTGACGTTCGAAAGTCCCTGATGACACCAACAGTGATTTCATCGAAACTCGCAATAGCAGCAGCTTTTTCTGTCTCGTGTGACTCCAACTTGGAATCAGTGGAACTTGAAAGCAGACAGTTGTACCAAATAAGCGCTATCTTTGACGACATAAATCGAAATTCCACTCCATAGAAAGTACGCAGACAGAAGGTTTCGGCCTGAAAAGAATCAACAACAGAGACAGTACAGGACTAAATTCTAGTATTCGCCCTGGATTGCCTGCAAGATGGTGTAGTGCACGTGACAAGAACAGTGAAGGCAACATTCTACTTGGGTTTTTCTAAAGTGGCGGCTGAGGGTAGTATCTCCAAGATGAAATTCGACATGAATTGCGACTTTCTTGGTTCTGTCGCAAGATGTCGCATGATCGCGATTAATAATAATAATAATAATGATGATAATAATAATTACTTTTAAATTATGCATAATGCAACTACATTACGATTGTTTAATCATTTCAATGAAAACTTATTGGAATTTATAAATTGTAGTGCCTTCGAAGAGCTCCTGGATAAAGGTTACATTAGTATGCTCTAATGAATAATTGTTGATCACTTTGCAGTTAAATTTTCTCTTTACGATTGATGCCCAGCAATGTATTAATGATTAATAAAGTTAATTTAATTTATAAAAATATGCTGCGATTGGCGAAAAGGTGTTTCGTACTTTGCAACCCTGGTAAATATGGTATTAAATAATGTGTCTTTGTTTTGCCCTTCCCTACTGAACTACACTCGAAACAAATCACACACACTCACACAAGAACTCCGAGACGAACTGATATGCGTCTGAGGAGGAGACGTGTTGCCCAGGGGGTGAAGCGATGCGAGTCCTGCACTCGAGACTCTCGTCCGATGACATCGCGCACGCCTCTGCCTTCCATCCTTAATTATATTACACTCTACGCCTTGATTGATTGATTGATTGTTAGTGATTCCGGGCGCGTCAACTACTAGGATCATTAGTCCTGTAAGTGTAGTGCATCCTTTATCCTCAGGAAATGTCGGTGGTCATCTCCGGCTGGATAACGAGGTCAGGCGCCGATCTACTGTCGGCAGAGCGGGGTTTTCCCAACCAGGTATCTCCCACCAGCGGGGCACCGCTCGAGCTGGGACAAACTCTAAGCTCTCCACCGGTCTACCGGCATGTGTGATAGTGTAGTGCATGTTCGTATAAGGAGAGAGGATAGAACAAGGAAGAGGTAGGAAAGATCCCGCGAGGTCCGTGGCCCGTTCGGTAGGGTACTGCTCCGGCATTCGCCTTGTATTGATCGGTGAAACCACGGAAAACTACCGATCAGAGCAGCCGGCCGCTGGAATTCTTCTCCAGACAGCGACTGAATTAGAACTAGTTGACAAGTAGCAGTAGTGGTGGTGGTAATCGTAATAGTGGTTGTGGCGGTGGGAGTTCTTGTTCTTCTTCTAAGAGGCTGGAAGGTCACTGACCCCGGCACACAGAAGGGATTGTTCTTTCTTCAGCAGTGTTTAGCAGCGTTCCCTCTTTCAGAGCACGAACGGAATGAAGTTAGGTTCCAAGAATGTGCTATTACACCAATCTCCACTTTTCGAAGAAACCCATGTTTCTTTACGTTGGGTTTTACCTGGAAATCGCCCACAATTAACGAACATTTAACAGGTGATCGTTTTGGGCTAGAAAGCTTTTGTAAACAAATATTTACATTGTTAAGGGAGCAATATGATTATTATTTACATACTAGTAGTACAACATACAAGTTTATAAATTGTTTGCGACATTTTGATTATGACTTATAGATAAGAGGAAACGCTAAAAAAGAACGTGACTTTGCTACTTAGTAGTGTTATGAGATGAAATGCATTTAAAAAATCTCCTTACAGAATACTGATTTGTTTAATTTATTTTTTTTCAAAGCGAGGATTCACTGGTTATTGAATTTTTAGGAAGAAAGAACAGCTGTAATGGGAGAGAAGAAGCGGTAAACCAAAGCTAACCGTCGCTGGAGGCCCCTCCCGGCACAGGGCGCTCGGCACGTGTTCCGACTGCGAAGGGCTCTCCGCCCCCAGCCCCGGGCCTCACAACGCTCTGTGTCGAGTGAGCATCTTCCAGCTTAGGTGGCGGCTCAGGGCATCGATTGATGTCACTGCAGTGCCTCTGACCGGAAGCTCCTAGATTCGTGTTCCGACGGTGGCAGAATTGCCCGCACTTGCTAGATAGGTCGAATTCAGCCGCTGTCCCGAGGAGACTTCTAGGTCGGTTGTTTTCCGTAGTTTCTACTATCCAAACGAGACGAATTCCGGAGTAGTGCCCTCGATATGGTTCACGGACCGTGGATGATCTTTCCTTTCTCTTCCTTGTCTTATCTTCACCCCTTACTTACACACTAACATGCACTACACTCCCACATATTCCGGGAGACCCGTGGGGAGTTTAAGCTTGTCACGGCTGGGGCGGTGCACGCTGGTGGGAGATACCTGGTTGAGGAAAAGATCAAAGTGTAGAACATGAAGCAGGAAATTAGAAAAAGGACGTATCAAATTAATATTTCGTTAATGGTCGCAATTGATTAGTTCCTGTCACGCAACTGATTGACGCTAGATATGAATTATGAATATCTTAGTATGAGTGGAATTCAGGAAACATTTGCACCTTATCTTGCGCTAAAGAATTAAATATGGCATGAAAAAGTGGTATCTTATTATATATTGTCCCTTATCTGGGACTATATCTGCGCATATGGCATAAGATTATGAAGTTCAAAGTATCTTTGATAACTGAAAATTTATAATTTCTTGAGTTGCGTTAGTGTCGCTGCCCATGATCGGCCCCCCAGCGTAGCTGCACACAAATGGGTACAAAATGTATGGTAGACCTTCACAGTGGCTGCAAAAAATAGAACACTGCATGTGATCTACAGCGCGATGTCCTAACTTTGCGTCGTGTATTTACGGGAAATGGAATTTATTAGTTCAGATAACGTTCTGAAGGGAGCCATATGCGTTCAGAATACGGGGCAGTTTTATCCGGTTGCAATGCAAACACAGTGTGACGTCGTGGGAACACAACAGCAATCACAGACACGAGCTTCAGATATTAATATATTTATAGATAGAATTAATATTAATAATATTATTATTAATAATATTAATATAATTAATAATATTAAAATTAATAAGTATTTACAAACAAATAGTTTTACCCGATATGTACAGCTCTTATAGACACTATACCCCGGTCGCAGGAGCGATCCTTAAAGGATGCAAATCTGTCTGACTCGTGGCCCTCGCCACTCCTCAGCGAGCTTTCGCGCACAGCGTAGAGCCCCGGCGACCGCAGTCACCCGTGGGAAAATGTTCCACAGCGGCGTCCCAACTCATGGGTTGCCCTACGAGCATAGCTCGTCTCCGCACCGCCCTGGGCGCACGTTTTGTGCGTTCGCACGAGGTTTTCACTCGACTCAAAACCCACCCCCGCGCTTTGCACTCGCGCTTATATACCTCCCAGACCACGTGACATGCAACGTCACCTCGCTTTCGCGGGGCACTTCATGCCACGTGACTGTCGCGCCGCCACGCGTTTTGGGCATCCATTCCCATGGATTCCTGGAAGTTCCCAAAGTACCTCCGCCCCTAGCTTCCGTCTATTCATTCTACTTCCTTTCTCTACCCAGTATTCTATGACGCCCTAATCCCGCAACGCGGTGTCTGCAAGGCGCCGGTCTTCCTACTTGTTAATACAATACGTTACAAGAGTGACAGCAAGTCGCTGCCTGTCAGTTCTTTCTTCCTTCGGAGGCCCCGCGCGTGGGCGTGAGGGGGCGGTCCGTCGCGTGCTGAGGTCCGCGCTCGAAGCCCGGGAGGGAGAAGAGGCCAAGGGCAGACTCTCCCCCTCTGTCATTGACGGCCGGGGAAATGGTAAGCACACCGCTGCTTTAACTATCGTTCATTGGCTGCAGCACTAACGCAACTCAAGAAATTATAAATCCTAGATCTTTTAAACATTTTATAACATTGGTGAACAGAGCTCTTATGACTTCAGTTTTAAGTAGTTGTTACTTATTAAACCATGGGGTTGCTGGATCCGTTTGCATATTTCGCACCTTATTGCATGTTTTGACGACTAGCGACGGGTTTCTTTCTTCCCGTGGTGATCAAGTTCATTGGCCCAGAAATGATTTCGTGAATCGTCTCATCTCGTGCAGTATTTGCTAGAGCTGGTGTATCCAATAGAGAACTTACGATTTCTGCGGGCAATTCGCCAAATTCTCAGCTGATCCCCCTCCCTCGCACTTCATCCCCCGGAGGGCTGTCCCCCCCCCCCCGATCGGTGAAGGCTGGTCAGGCGGTCTAGCTAGACGATGTTTGCGACTCGACTAGGGTTTTTATACCATTGAAAAAAAAATATTCAAAATGTTGTTTGTTTATGATGTGGTTTCAACAAACCTGGACAATATATTTTGGAAGAAGACTCAAAACAGAGTCGAAATGCAAAATAAGAAATAAATTGTTAAAAAGAATACTGCAGAGTCTGTTTTATGAATGTCAAAAAACATTTCAAAAAAACAAAATTACACGTAAATATATTCATTCAGACTGTTATATATTGAGAACTTACTTTAATCAAGATCAACTTAACAAAACATGCGTAGTAATGAAAATACAACAAATCAAATTTAAATTAATTTAGATAAAACCACTACTAAGCTTTAAAGCAGTCTCTCTTTAAACAATGCTACAACCTGAGAGCGAAATGAGACCTTTAATGTGTGCCCCGTTCGGACAAATGCATCACAAACGAATATTAATCAAATACAAATGATGCAAAACAAATTTCTCAGATTAACCAGGCATGCCCCATGGTTCATTTCCAGTGTTCAGCTCCATACACAATTAAACATATCATCCATTAATCATCACCTCACTAAACTCTCCAACAATTTTTATTCAAACATATTTTCCGTAAATCAAATAGCCCACTACAACCTACCCACAATCTAGTCACAATTCTCTGGTATTAACTAAGCATAGGTGCCCATTGAGTACCCTAAATCATTGTAGTAATTGGATTGTTGTTAAGGTTTAAATAAGTACCGTACATTGTGCGCTTCGAATAATTCTAATGCAAGTATTTAGTTATTGTTCATTTATCTATTACTGGGCTCACCAGGCAGTTTCCCCTTCCGTATTATGATTTAAGACGCAAACATTTTAAATTGTCTTCTTGAGGCCCATTCTCCACTTTTGTGTGTGGTCTGTTTAAAATTTAAGTGGGTGTTATATTTTTATAGTAGGTACAAAGATATAAAAACTTGGCAAACATTTAACTTGACCAAGTGTTAGCTCACCTGCTAAGTTGTCCTTTGTGAGCTACCCCAGCTGAGCGGAGAGTGGGAGTCTCTTGTCTTGGATAGGGATGTTAGAGTAGCTTTAATAATAATAATAAAATTGATAGGTCCGAGCCGAGATGCGTTGTGGCTCGTGACGGAGTGTCCAAAATGGCGGCTGCGCCTGTCATTGAGGCTGAGGGGCGAAAGGGATGGCTGGGGAGGTGTCTTGTGCTTCGCGTGATGGCGCCCGCCGAGGGCGGCGGCGGCGGCGGCGCCGCTGTGGCGGGGAGGGGGGACGAGAATCGATTCCGCCGCGTTGCCCCCTCCCCCCGCCCCCGCCCCTCCCCCGCCGCCCGGGGCCCAGCGGCCACCTCGCTCCCCCTCCGCCTCTCGCTGCACCGACCCCCTCCACACGCACACCCAGCGATTGTGGAATTTTCGGTGTGCAATGCTAGTTTACGTCTCTCATTCTATACTTTGATTTATTTAACGTGGCACCTCAAGGTCAGGAGCTGGAAGGAGAGTGCGGCATTGTCATCCAATCGGCGCTTTCAATCCAAAAATTTAAATCGTAACGGAGCTCCCGATTGGATGACCGTGTCCCCTTCTTCGTCCAGATCGTGGCCTTGAGGCGCCACGTTAAGTAAATCGGGGCATATACTTTGATTTATTTAACGTGGCGCCTCAAGGTCAGGAGCTGGAAGGAGAGTGCGGCATTGTCATCCAATCGGCGCTTTCAATCCAAAAATTTAAATCGTAACGGAGCTCCCGATTGGATGACCGTGTCCCCTTCTTCGTCCAGATCGTGGCCGTGAGGCGCAACGTTAAGTAAATTGGGGTATATACTTGGATTTATTTAACGTGGCGCCTCAAGGTCAGGAGCTGGAAGGAGAGTGCGGCATTGTCATCCAATCGGCGCTTTCAATCCAAAAATTTAAATCGTAACGGAGCTCCCGATTGGATGACCGTGTCCCCTTCTTCGTCCAGATCGTGGCCGTGAGGCGCCACGTTAAGTAAATCGGGGTATATACTTTGATTTATTTAACGTGGCGCCTCAAGGTCAGGAGCTGGAAGGAGAGTGTGGCATTGTCATTCAATCGGCGCTTTCAATCCAAAAATTTAAATCGTAACGGAGCTCCCGATTGGATGACAGTGTTCCCTTCTTCGTCCAGATCGTGGCCTTGAGGCGCAACGTTAAGTAAATCGGGGTATATACTTGGATTTATTTAACGTGGCGCCTCAAGGTCATCAGCTGAAAGGAGACGGGGACAGTGTCATCCAATCGGTAGCTCCATTTCTAAAGATTTAAATAGTAGCGAAGCTCACGATTGGGTGACAGTGCCCCTCTCTTGTTGCTCGTGGCCTTGAGGCTCCACGTTAAATAAGTCAAAGTATACCCTTGGTCCATCATTTAAGGGACACTTGAAGCAAAAATCTAAATTTTTGACATTTTGGGGATTTTTTAACATTTTTTAAATAATTAGACTTTTCTGAATATACATAATTGTGAAATACACTCTGTTAACATGTTTGTTGATATTTTCTTTCTTCATTTGCATTTTTGTAAAGGGCAGTCACTTTAATTACAAGTCCGTCATTTATGTTATATCTTTTGAATAAATTCTTCTAAAAGGCTGTACTTTTCAGTAAATGACAGAGGAATCTTCATTCTGGAATGTTATTTGCACCGCAGAACTTTATCTTTTGTTGCGGTAAACGTATTTTATTTACTTGTTGCCATGACAAGTACCATACAAGACACCATACAAGGTGAATGGTTTCCGCCGAAGGATTAACTAACACACTGATTTCTAAAAAATTACATTTTTGAACACATTTGACCCATTATTTTTTCAAGTGCTCAAGTAATAATTTTCTATTTTTTCTAGGAATTCAATTAAGTAATAATAAATGTATTTGATCGAATGGGTATAGTACGTTTCATACTTTAGGACATCTAAATAAAAGAACCGAAAAAATAATACTTAAAATAATGCTATTATTTCAAGTATATTGCAAAAAAGAAAAATCATTCAAAAGATGTTCATCTGTTCACATTTAATATAAACATTTCCACCAAGCTGCTCTTAAAATTTTACTATACCGGTTAAATAGTTTGACATATGGATCAAATGTAGTTCGAAATTAACATGGGAGAGATATCACTCTATTATATTCGTTTGGGTCTACCAATTCTTCTTTTCCCTCGTGGTATCTATAACAGGAGTTGCTTAGGTAAACGATTATTTTTTACCATCCTTAGTACATGATCTTTCCATTTCTTTCTAGTTCTTCGATTTTGTTCTTAGATTGTAAATTCCAAGGTTCTCCCGGATGGTTTCGTTTTTCAATCGATCTCTTCTTGTTACTCGTAGGATCGACATCAAATATCTCATTTCGGCAGCCTGTACTCTACTATAGGATTTGGAATTTTAACCCTGCTTTCATTTCCGTAAAGGCCATGATAGTATACCTTTAAGGGTCCTTTTAATGGTACCTCACATAAGGTTGAATCTCTCGATCTTTTTTTCAAAATCAACTCCTCCGAGTTATGGTAATTCACATTCTAGAAATCTAAAAGTATTTAATTGTTCAATTATCTTATCTTCTAAAACGAGCTTATATTCTACGAAGTGAGAACCTTGGGAAGTCATGAACTTGGTTTTGCTGGAAGCTATATGCAAATGTAGAGCTTTGCTGTTTTGTACAATTTGTACAAAGATTTTCTTCTGAAAATTGTCTTCATTATCAGCAACTAAAACGTGATCATCTTCAAACAAAAGGGTTTTAATAAAATTTGCCCCTTTGAAGTTGTCTTCAGTATTAAAATGTACTAGCCGTTGCTTCCATTTCCTGACAACGTTGTCAAGGCATTTATTAAAAAGTATTGTTGACAAAAGTATTGTTACAACACCCTTGTATAATCCCTTTGTTAAAAGTGTTTTTGAAAAGGTGTCCTGATCTTAGTTTTACCTTCATCTGTGTATCTGCATTCATGTTGCGAATAACTCTATTTAAATTTAGTGTTATTCCTCTTTTCTCCAGTACATTCCACAATTTAACAGTATCACTATAGTCTTCTAACACTATCAAATGCTTTTCTGTAATCAATTAAGGCACTGTAGGTCTTCAAATTATATACTCTGCTCTTTTCTATCAACTGCTTAAGGAAAAAAATTTCTTAGCAAGATCATCCCTTCCTAAATCCCATGTTTCCATAAATCCATTGTTCTTCCAATAACACATTTTCTATGATATTTCTGAGCCTATTTACAATTGTTTTCGCGTACAATATTTTGTATGTCGTGTTCAAGAAAATTATATTTCGGAAGTTTAAACAGTCTGTTCGTAAACCTCTTTTGAAAATCGGAAAATCGGATTGCTTTCTTCCATTCTGTTGATATTTTTGCTGCTGTTAGCATTGATTTAAGAAATCTAACAATTTGTGTTTCGCTTCTTCTGGGAGGTATTTAAAGAGCTCTATATTTATATTGTCTGTTCCAGGGGCTTTTAGATGTTTATTGTTTCTGTATAGCTATTACTACTACTATTCCTTATATCATATTCTGTCATTTTTCGAACCGACAACCGGGAGCGGGAGCTCAGTGCATCAACTGATGTCACTGCAGCGCCTCTGACCGGGAGGTCCTAGGTTACACTCCACACGGTGGCAGGATTTTCGACACTAGCTTTTCAGCTAGGTCGAATTCAGTCGCTGTCAGGAGGAGAATTCTACCGGCCGGCTGCTCTGATCAGTAGTTTTCCGTAGTTTCTCCGATCAACACCAGGCGAATGCCGGAGCAGTACCCTACTACACGGACCGCGCGCGATCTGTCCTATCCTCTCCCCTTACACACACACTTACACTAACATGCACTACACTACCACATATTCCGGGAGACCGGTCGGAAGCTTGTCCCGGCTGGGGCGGTGCCCCGCCGGTGGGAGGGTCCTGGTTAGGGGGAAACCCCACTAGCCGACGGTAGGTCGGCGCGGGATCTCGCCATGCAGCGGGGGAAGATCACCGTCATCTCCCTAGAAAAAACATGCACTACACTCACGGGACTAATGACCACAGTAGTTGACGCGCCCGGAAACACGAAAAATCAACCAGTCAATCAATCGAAGCGACATGTGTCGTTCTCTTCATGTTCCTCGTAATTGCAATCTAAATTTTTTTCATGCATAGGGATTTGCAGTACTTAACAATCTTCTACATTGAGAAACTCTAAGTTTGTGCCTCTTTTTCTTCTCTATTTAAATAAGCCACTAAAACATTTAGTAGTTTATAAATGTTAGTATTAGTATCATCTTTTCGTCCGTCTATAGAAGCAAACCGATATTCTGCTCATACATCCTCTGCTCACATGTGACGATCCAATCATTTATCCAACTGTACAATGTTATCCTGCTCCTCCACTTCTCACTTACCAAAATAGCTACTCCTGCTACCGCTCTACATTCTGCAGGTACACCACTCTATATAATTGGAGAGAACCCAAAGTTACTGGTTCTCTTGAGTTTCTTTTTTGTCTCAAATAGTCCAATCTCATTAACAACTCCAGTTTGGCTTCCTTGGCTTCTTTCATTAATTAATGTTCTTTGTGAGCTAGACCACGCACATTCCAAGTCCCTATATTTACATGTTCCAATATTCCAGATCGATTGGCCTTCATCTTTGCAGACTCTTTTTCAAATGATTCCGTTCATGGTCATTGAGAGAGCCTGTAACAAAGTTTTCCCCTGTCGACGCTTCGAACGCTGCGCAGGGAAGGTTTGGTGGTGGGGCTACCACCACACTGCTTCCAGACCAGTAGAAGTAGCTTGCTGTCTCTGCAGGAGTTGCCTTCTCTTCAGCACTGAGATGTGTCTCCCCACGGACCAGACCAGTCCAGCGACCCTGCACCTTCAGAAATGACATTAAATTTAATGTAACGACTGTACATTAATTTTAATGAACATCGTACATTAAAGGGAGATTAATGTACCTGTGCATTAAATTTAATGCTAAAATTAAAATTAATGTGAATTTAATGTACGACTGTTAATTTGTATACCGTTCGGACAATTTTCTCCCAAATTAACATTCTGTGATTCATTTGCACTAACCAAAGACTGCAAGTTTAAATGTAGGGAATTTTTAAAGATATATTTTCTTATATACGGTTTATTTTTTTTTTCTTCATACATGAAGAGAGTTAGGTAAAAGTGCAGCAACAAAACTGCGCTTTTTGAACAGAAAATTTATATTATGGGACTCTGATACAGAAAAAAATAATAAATCTTGTATCAAAATATAAAAAATTACATTCTCTAACACTTGCAAAGAGAATCCAAGATTCGTGGGTATTTATATATTTGTTTACGGGAAAACATGCGTCTATCTGTCTGTTTGTTTGTCTGTCTTCCTACCTGCCTGTCTGCCTACCTGCCTGTCTGCCTACCTGCCTGCCTGCTTGCCTGCCTGCCTGCCTGCCTGCCTGCCTGCCTGCCTGTCAGTCTTTCTGCCCGTCTGTCTGTCTAGCTTTCTGTCTCCGTCTATCCATCCTTCTGTCTGTAAACGATTATATCGCCGAAATTATTCGTAGAGTTTCACTGAGGTGACAAAAGTCATGGGATTTCTCGTGATATCGTGTCGGACTTCCATTTGCCCGGCGAAATGCAGCAACTCGACGTGGCATGGACTCAACAAGTCGTTGGAAGTCTCCTGTAGAAATATTGAGCTTTGCTACCTCTATAGCAATCCCCAACTACAAAAGTGTTGCCGGTGCAGGATTTTGTTCACGAACGATTATCTCCCGTAGCTGTTAATTACCGTATTCATGTCGAGCGATCTGGATGGCCAAATCATTATTTCGAATTGTCCAGAAAGTTCTTCTACCCAATTGTGAATAATTGTGGTCCGATGACACAGCGCATTTGTCATCCATACAAATGCAATCGTTGTTTGGGGACATGAAATCCATGAATGGCTGGTCTCCAAGTAGCCGAATAAGAATTCCCTGTCAATGCTCAGATGGACCTGAGGACCCAGTCCATTCCGTGTAAAAACTGCCCACGACATTATGGATCCACCATCATGGCCTTTTTGGCAACTTAGGCTCCTTGACTTCGTGGGTCGGCGCCACTCTCAAACCCTACCATCAGCTCTTACCAGCTGAAATCGGGACCCTTCTGGCCACGCCACTGTGCTTTGGTCGTCTAGGGTTCAATCGATGTGGTCACAGGTCAAGAGAGGCGCTGCAGGCGATGTCGCTGTGTTAGCAGAGGCACCCGAGCTGCTCTTCTGCTACCAAAAATCCTTGAAAGCCGAATTTCGCCGCACTGTCCTAACGGATAGGTTCGTCACACATTCCACATTGATTTTTGTGGTTACTGCTCGTAGTGTTACTTGTCTGTGAGCGCCGACACCTCCAGGCAAACGCCGCAAAGGCTTAAGGTTTTAACTAGTACCTTGGTACGTACACCTTACTCAAACAAATTGTTTTATTATTTTTTTACAGTAAAATTTTCTTGCCAAGTGACACATATATCCTTTAGATTGTACCCTTCAATTATATTGTCAGTTTTTTTGTTTTCCATTTTTGAATACTTTGTATATTAACATTGTTGGAGTACACGCACATTTCTTTCACTTAATTCTGGGACGGGCTGTAAAACTTACTCTTTAACTCCCTTTAGAAGCCTTAAATAAAAGTTATTGTTCTGCAATTTCCTTAACTTAAGTCTGTACCATTAGACTGGATATGGGAATATTCTTGGATGCACCACGCACAAACCATTTCCACGTAACCCCCCCCCCAAATTAATGTATTCAGTTTTCATCAGAATTTTCTTTTTAGTGGATCCATTGGGCACAGAGTAATGGCAATACTTATTTAGCGAGAAATGGCTTATGAGTTTCCCTTAAAACTTCCAATTTGCTTTTCAGGGAATGTAATTTTTGAATAAAAATAATGTATTGCGAGCCAAGGCAGGGAGTGATTGGCAAGGAAGCAAAGGTGTCAAAAAATCGTGTGCTTATTCCGAAGTGGCTGGGATAAATCTTGTCTCCCATTGACTGAACAGGCTGGTTGAATTGCTGTCCGTTGGGTGGAGCGCCAGTTTTCAACTTTCCCCTCTCCAGTTACCCTGGGGGAGGCTGGAATTTATTCAATTGATGGGAATACAATTACGCTGCAGCCGTTTTGGCTTACGCAGCTTTGGACAGACCTAACTTAAACAAACTAGACTAAAACCGACTTATAGCTAAATAACAAAAGCCTCGTTGGGGTGTCTTAGTTAAACATTAAAAAGATAAAGATAATTCAATGTAAAAGTTGCTGAGATTGTTTCTTGTTTTCTATTTTTTCATTCACTCACGCATTCATTCCTAATCTGTATGTACGAAGGGCGCCCTAGAGCGCGTCGGCGCAGCAGCTGCCGGCGGCGGGGGTGGGCCCGCAGCCTTAGCCGGTGCGCCGCACGCGGGGAAACACGCTGAGTGCCCCGGGGGGTGGAGGGGGGCTCGCCGCCAGGTGCGCTGACTCAGAGTTCGTGCGGGCGGCGGGGCGCGGGGCGGATGGGAGCCCACCGCGAGGGCACTCTACCTTTCAGGGTAGTACCTCTCAACTCTTCAAACACGGCTTCAAAATCATTTACATGTACTTGCAAATTGGGTTAATATCTGGAAAAGAAAGTTGAACCCAACAAAATCAGTAGCAAAAATATTCACATTAAAACCATTCACACACCCTCTTCCACACTCCATAAATAACCATCAATTGGACGCCAACAAATAAAACAATAAAATACTTGGGCTTAAACTTCGATACTCGACTCAACTGGAAGAAACAGATAGAGGTAAAAACGTAGCATGCCAAATCTAAACGAATTCAACTACGACCCTTCCTGAATCAACACAGTCACCTCTCCACATCCAATCTGTATTATTACTCTACAAATCAATAATCTGGCCGGCTCTATGCTTGCCCCATCTGCACCAACGCTGCCAATACAAACCTAAACAAAATGCAAGTGATCCAAAATAAAATCCTAAGATTAATCACAAAAGCACTTGTTCATCAGTAACAACCAACTGCATAATGATTTGAGTCTAAACACAATAAAAAATCAAATTGCCTACCTCGCACACAATTTTTATACGAACTTTCCCCACATCAACAAACATCATCCTTCTATAAACTGGGCAAAACCCCCCAATATTCAACAAAAACTAATAACAGACACCCACTTCATTCATTCTATAAAATGTTCGCAAACCTGGAATAATACTTATCTGAGGTGCTTCCTGCTTCATCTCCCGCTGTATATATTTGTTAATAATTGTAAGAGTATAATTTTAAGTTAGTTTAAGTTAGTATAAGATAGATTAAGACCATCAAACATTTGCGCAGTTAATATGTAAACTGAACATATTTACTGTAATGTCAACTAATATAAAAATAAAACAAAAAACCGCACCGGGGAATTGTTTTTTTTTATGTATGTATTTGGCGTTTTGGGTCGGTAGTCCCACTTCGCCGACCAGCAACCGGTGTCCATCTTGCCTGGGCCTACTTCAATTCCCATGCTTGGGATGAGAGCAACATGAGGCGAGCATGACGTATTCTCCTCACCGTCACTTGCAAGATCCGCCTGCTTGAGCTTTTCTTCGTCACACAGCTACAGAAACTGGCACGATTTTAAAGGAAAGCTACAACTCTATTTATACCTCGACTGGGAATGGAACCCGTTACCACAGCACGGGAAGGTAGTACGCTGCCCATGAGCCATCCCAGAGGCTTTATCTTTTTAAAATAGTTTTTATTATTTTTGTTCGACAATATTATGTCTTTCAAGGTATTTTAAGTTATATAGTATTCATAATCAGTTTTTGAACTACATTTCATCGTACATGTACAATATTTGAAAACAAAATATTAGAAACTAACTACTAATCCCCCATCTCGATCAGGTTTTTCGTCCAGTTTCCCTGATCCATTGAGCAAATGCTGAGATGGCCCCTTGTTTTGCTTCTGGACATAAATGTAACTTCATTTTCTGTGCACGTCTTCTAGAATTCAGTGGGAAATACAATTATTCAAATTATCGTTTCCATGTTGTCGCGGCAGGAAGTAATAAGAGCCAAAATTTATTGCTTATTTATCTTTGAAAATAGATTTTATTACATGGGAGTTTTTTTGTTGTTTTTTTTCTCCCTTTCAAAATCCAAAATTTATTGCTTATTTATCCTTGAAAATAGATTTTATTACATGGGAGTTTTTGGTTTTTTTTCTTCCTTTCAAAAATTCAAAATTTAAGTAGTATATGACTTAGTGTAGGGATCACAGAATTTTGAAAATGTGCACACAATTCACTTTTCCCCATAGCACGTCATACGCAGTTTTTAACTGTTTTTTTACGTAAAATAAATAAATAAAACTAAGGATACCCAGGAAGGGTCGTTCAGAAAACTTCGTAGAATACTTGGAGTACAAAATACATTTTGAATGTAGGGATGTTTGATCCTGTTTTGTAGCTAATTAGTAGGTCTTTACAATATCTTGATTTGATTCGTGGAAAAAGATTGACTGATTTATCTAGAGTGTTCAAAGGAGTGGTTGGGCAACAATGAAGAGAAGAGTAGAAATGGGAAGAAAGTTTAAGAATCCCCGTTTTTAGAGGTTCTTTTAGATAATTCTTTTAAAATTTTATCAATTTTGATATACCATGGAGCTTTTAAAACATCTATTAAGAATTTGTTTTGCAGTACTTCCAGTTTTCGAAGGTTGCTTTCAGGAGAATTGTTTCTGATGTCATTTGCTTGAGAAACGCCTCGTTTGTGTTCAGCTAATCGACGTCTTCACTAGACTAGGTCCAAATAGTCCAGAAGTTTGTGCGTATGGTGAGCCGTGTAGGCGAACTCACTTCCGGTTGCTGGTGTGGAAAATACCTTTTGGGCAATATGGATCAAGAGGCACAGTTTTGTGACCAAAATTAATAAGTGTACATTTTGCAGAATGTATTAAGTGCAAATGCATAACATGCATTATAACAACAAAACCACACATAATTCTACAAAATGTTAACAAAATTTACAAAATATTTATAATTTTTTAAACTAAAATATAGAATAAATATGTTCCGGCTTAGTTAGCTCAGGGCATCAGCTGATGTCGCTGCAGTGTCAGAGTGTCTCTTATTGACCCTTCTCTTCTTCTGTGTCCCTTGGCTCGCACTTCGGTGCGGATACCGAACAGAGAAGTATCGGCTTCAAAGGCATGCCTCGTGACAACATAGTGGTTGCGAAACAGTTAACTTTGAAGTGTTTACTTCACGTTATGGTGCACAGAAAGTTCATTTTCTGTTTCCTCACTTCAAAACTCGTATTATGTGCCACAAACGAAAGCTATGGCGGCCTAGGTCAAGAATGAATTTTAGAGGACGATTGCCATGGCAACGTCAAGTAAACAGGACAATGTACAAATGACATAATATGTGCAATGTAACATGTGCTATTGCTCGACATCTATGTTTTCTTTTATACCTAGGGTAGACTTTGCATTGAATATTTCCTCCAGAATGTTGAAGGTTTCACTGTCTGGATCTGTTTTATAAATAAAGTTAGCTATCTTACCCTAGCTTTACTTATGAAAGTGTAATGTTTCTCCCTTTTTCCATTTTGAAAAGAGTTCATTCTCTTCCCACTCTATTTCGAATGAACCCTTTGTATGTTGGAGAATGAACTTTCAGTAGCATCTTCAGCTTCCTCAATTGTAATCTCTGGAATATCGCTCTTAATGTTTACGAAACATTGCAAAAACCAGACGCAAATTCTACACGCACGTGTCAGTACTGATAACGTCAGAGGCGATAATATAGAAGAACGTCTGCATTTTTATGATGAAACCGTAAGGTATACAAGGGATCTCTCTAAAATTTCAAACCTAAAATTGGGAGGTGAGTATACGAAAAATGGTTGTATGCACCTCGGCCGAAATTGAAGGATTTTGGACTCGGTTTGTTTACCAACCTCAGCTCAGCTCCGCTCATCTTCGCCTCGGTTGGTAAACACCTCATCCAAGATCATACATTTTTCGACCTTGCTAGATAAATAACTATTATGAAAGTTGACCAGAGAATCGGTCTCAGAAAGCGTAGTCCTTGTAGAAAGACAAGGGCGAACGCAGCGACCTGGGTTCGGGTCGCCCCGTTCTCCTCTTGTCCATTGGCGGAGGATCCACTTTTGCAGTTATTGTGTTTAAAATAACTCATTCTGCAGAATCATGGCCAATGGGAACGCTTGCCAAGAGGCGAACATGGCCGGCGAAGGGACTGTATTCGCTTCAGAGCGTCGGCTAATTTTATTTATTTATTTATTTATTTATTTATTTATTTGCGTCAAAAAAAACAGTTAAAAACTGCGTATGACGTGCTATGGGGAAAAGTGAATTGTGTGCACATTTTCAAAATTCTGCGATCTCTACACCAAGTCATATACTACTTAAATTTTGAATTTTTGAAAGGGAGAAAAAACAACAAAAACTCCATGTAATAAAACCTATTTTCAAGGATAAACAAGCAATAAATTTTGAATTTTGAAAGGGAGAAAAACAAAACTCCCATGTAATAAAATCGATTTTCAAGGATAAATAAGCAATAAATTTTGAATTTTGAAAGGGAGAAAAAAACAACAAAAAAACTCCCATGTAATAAAATCTATTTTCAAAGAAAATAAGCAATAAATTTTGGCTCTTATTACTTCCTGCCGCGACAACATGGAAACGATAATTTGAATAAATGTATTTCCCACTGAATTCTAGAAGACGTGCACAGAAATGAAGTTACATTTATGTCCAGAAGCAAAACAAGGGGCCATCTCAGCATTTGCTCAATGGATCAGGGAAACTGGACGAAAAACCTGATCGAGATGGGGTCATTGACCCGGAAGCTGTAGTACAATAGTTGTTACAGGTTGTTTATACTCATTTATACAGTCCAAATGGTAAATAATGCATTATGTATCATTGTTAAAATTAATGTTACTTTTCTTGTGATGCTCAGTATAGTCTCTAATTGTATAGAAACAGTTATGCAGCAGAAACGATTTCACTTGGGATTTAAACTTTTCTATTGAATTTAATCGTTTAATGTCATCTGGCAAAGTGTTGTAAAATAATGTACATGTATTGTATGTGAATTTTTGTAATGAGCTGTTGATACTGTCACCTGATGAATATGATTTCTACGTCGAGTGTTATAGTAATAGACTTCGGCGTTTTCTGAAAATATATTCCCGTCCTTGAGCAAGTCATTTTTTACAAAAACCACTGATTCGTAAATAAAAAGACACGGTAATGGTAAAATTTCTAGATTAATGAAGAGAGGCTTACATGAATCACGTGGGTGGGATTTGGTTATTATTCGTACAATTCGTTTTTGTAATCTAAAAGTCTGGGAGCTATAAGATGTATTTCCCAGAATATTATGCCATATCTCAGGCGGAATGAACATTCGCGAAGTATACACAACGAGCAGTATGAAGGCTGACTGAATTTGCAAGAATTCTGAACGCGTAGCATAATGAACTTAATTTTGTGTTCAATTCATTTAAATGGACGTTCCATTTAAGGTTTGACTGAATTGAGAGACCTAAAAATTTTGTTACCTTAACATCAGTCAATGGTACATTGTTCATTTTCAATGGAGCACAGAATTGTTTATTTGAAATAGAAAACTGCATTAAAACCGTTTTCTTTTCGTTTACTATTAATTTGTTATTTCGGAACCAATTTGAAACATCTGATATTGTACTATTTACGGTTTCTTTATTGCAAAGGATGTTCGTATCATCCGCAAAGAGAACCGTTCTTCCGTTTCGAATCGTCGAGGGCATATCGTTTACGTAAAGTAGGAACAGAGTAGGGCCTAAAATCGACCCTTTGAGGAACTCCATGCAACGGGCAAAGAGTCGGAAAGGTGCGTACGTAATGTTCCATCATTCCAGTAAGGTATTTCAACTCTCTGAGATCGTTGTTTAAGGTACGAACATAACCAATCTAGAGCAATACCACGAATTCCATATGAAGGTAATTTGGAAAGTAAAATGTCATGATCAATGACGTCAAAAGCTTTTGAGAGATCTAAAATAATCCAATAGGTGCCTCGTTTTGATCCAATGATGAGGCGACATCTTTAAGAAAAGAAAATATAGCTGTTTCCGTTGATTTTGATTTTCTAAATCCATGTTGGCAATCTGAAAGCGCGTCGTGTTTAGTGAGAAAGGTTTCCATTCGTACGTAAAAAAGTCTCTCTAATATTTTTGAAAAAACTGATAGAAGAGAAATGGGCCGATAATTTTGAATTTCATTTTTGTTGCCTTTTTTGAAAAGCGGCTTAATTTTAGCTGTTTTGAAAATATCTGGAAACGTTCCAGTGCATAAAGATGCATTAAATATGTGAGTTAACGGGTGTATAATTGGCATACGCACAAGTCTTTAACAAAGAATCCGGGAATTCATCTAAACCGGACGAATATTTATTTTTTAGTTTACCGATTATTTTGAGAATTTCATAGGAAGAAGTTTCGGAAACGAACATTGTGTCTAAAATTTTGGGTGAACTGTCTGTTTTTGAGTTTTGTGCCTGAAGACCCTTAGTGAGATCGGCAGCAATTCTCGAAAAGTATTGGTTAAAGAGATTAGCCACTGTTGCCGGATCGTTCACATTTATATCGTTATATTTTAAAACAACATTCTCTACGGGTTTTCTAGTTGATTTGGTAGTATTTTTTATTATATTCCACATTGCTTTTGTTTTATTATTTGAGTTCAAAATATCCTGATCGTTTTTTATGATTTTAGCCTGCCTTATGACTTTTCGTAACAATGTTTTGTATTTTTTAAAGTTTTTTTAAATTTTTTAAAATTTTTTAAAAATTTTAAGTTTTTTAATTTTTAATTTTTTAAATTTTTTTTTAATTAACTCCTGCTTACGTTATCTTCAGATAAAGTAGGAGCCTCATATTTGCAGTGCAAGATAAGCAACAATTACATGCCTACTAGTTCATTATTCCTTGGCAATATTTTTTAGTTGTCAAAAGCAATTGTAAATTGCATCTGTTCTTTTCTTGCATACTTCTTGTCTTTGTCATCAAACCACACCGGTTAGACATCGTAGATGAATTATGAAATTGAATAACAATATTCGATATTTTTCTTTCTTATTCAATAGCAAACAAAAAGCTTTTCCAATTTGAATATTTCCCTTCGAAGATATGAACTATATTGACAATTTTCTTTTTGCTGTAAAGTACTTCGCAAACATTTCTGATATGAAACGGATTACAAGTCTTATTACATTGTTGATTGGATAGTACGTTCAAACCTATTCTTACAAATTCTTAAACAAATTCATTCTCCGATTCATTCAAACCTATGACATACATAAACCGATGGTATCTTTAACGTAATCTTCTTTAAAATAAACAGACTCATTAAAAAAAACAGATGTCAAGAATCAGCGAAATCTGCGTACAAGAAATGCATTCCTCGTTTTCAGAATTATTTCGTATGTGTCGCGTTGATGGGCTCATCTTGTTGTCTCCAAATGCATCATGCGACGTCGATTCTTGGAGTATTTTTCACCGTACATTGCGCGAGTCGGCACTTATTTGTTAATTTCAGTGCATTCGCCACTTCCTTCCGCAATTGGCCGCTCACAAATCTATTGTGGTAGTTATTCAATCTCTTGTCCCGCAACTCCCTTCAAGTTTTCACTTCTATTAAACATTCCGTTATGTCGCTATTCGGCATCTTTGAAACGGGAATTTGAAGACCTTAAAAAACACGGAACTACGCGCGACATAGCGACAAGATTCAAACACGTTTAAATCTCGGACGCCGCCGCTTGTAGCGCTTTCGTCGCTTCGCCGCGGATTTGAAATTTGTGATAGGAAGGGGAAAAGTGTTTGGAATTTGTCTCTTGAGACTGTCGCGAGCCGCTGTCGCAAGATGTAGCTCACGCAGGACACGTCCTTAAGCGGCTCCACACTTTCATTATCCGGCGAACAGCGAGCAACCGCTCGCCGAATCCCGAGTAGTGTGGATGAGTTGCTCGCTATTTGCCGAGTGACAAACATTCGGGGTTTGCCCTACGCCCCGCGTGTCGGTCTTTTGGACACATCAAAGGGAGCGAACATTCGCCGAGCACGTCAGCTGCTGGGGATTGGGCGGGCACTAGGTCGCTGCTCGCCGAATGCCGAATGTGTGGAGCCGCCTCTAGACACGAGATGCTTCGCTCGGATGTGCGTCGCGCCCGCGTCTGCTCTCCCCTCGGCGAGGGGGAGCGTCTCCGATGGCCTTGACGAGCGCCCCTACCCACTCCCCTCCCCTGCCCACGGCCGCCCGTAATAAGCGCTTGAATTCGCCATAAGGCGCGCGGCCATAATTATTAAATAAACATAGGCGCTCCGCGCGGCGCAGATTCACTGCTCGGGAGGCGCGGGCACACGGCGGAAAGCCGGGGAGCGGAGGGCGGGGAGAAGAGGGCTTTTGCATTGGGGAGGACGGAAGCTAGGGCTCACGGGAAACGAAGCTCGGCATGAAACGTACAGAACCAACGTGAGTCGTAGGTTTTCATTTATTTTTTTTCGTGTTTCCGGGCGTGTCAACTGCTTTGGTCATTAGTTCCGTAAGTGTAGTGCGTGTTTTTTCGTGAGATGGCGGTGATATGGTTAGTGTAAGTGTGTGTAAGGGGAGAGGATAGGACAGGGAAGAGAAAGGACAGATCGCGCGCGGTCCGTGGCCCGTTTGGTAGGGTACTGCTCCGGCATTCGCCTGGTGATGATCGGAGAAACTACGTAAAACTACCGATGAGAGCAGCCGGCCTAGAATTCTTCTAACTGCGACTGAATTCCATCTGTATGGTGTCGAAAATCCTGCCACCGGCGGGAACCATACGTCCTCTCGGTTAGAGGATCTGCAGACATCAATTGATGCCTTGAGCCACCTAAACCTGTGAACTTTTAGCTCGAACTCCTGGTGAGACGGGTGTTGCGAGGACAGCAGAAGCGGTGTTGATGTTCCCTTCGCTGCTGCTGCTGATCGTCCTCTTATGAAAGAAGCTTCGAATTGACTTTCGCAAACGCTATTTGGAGGGGAACTCCTACTGCTTTCCAAGAGTAGTGAAGTTATCTGTTGAAGAAATTACAAATAGAGGGTAATTGGGAGGACGCTGAAAGCCAAATGTGGTGCCGAGAAAAACTTGGTCGAACAGCATTACATTAAAACGTAAGCCAGGTCTAGCCGATCTGAGCATTGTACATTACAAGTAGTGAATTTTTTAAAATTATTTCTTTAAGGTCACCTAAAAAACAGTAGTTACAAATACAGAACTTACAAATACAGAACTTACAAATACAGTACTTACAAATACAAATTAAAACTTGTACATGAGAATGACAATACTTTATCAATTGCTAAATACAATTTGTGAAATTTTTATTTCTCTGTGTATACCAAGAAAATTAAATGAAAATGCACGAATGCTTCCGTTAGCAAAGACTTGTAATTCACCTCTGAGAAATGTATCAACTCTAGATACTTTACACACTGCGTTGCAAGTACTTGCGACCCTCTCCGCACGATGACTCCCGTCGCTTATCGGAGCGCAGCTCCCGCGCTCGATTCAAGCCAGTTAGACAGCCCTGTTTCAGATTTACAGTTTTTGGCGTTTTATTACACACAATTATGCAGGCAAAGTAATGCACAGTATCGCGTCTTACTTGTGTTAATTTCAGAAATATTTTCATAGCACGATCTCTTTGTGAAAGTGAAATTCTGGTTTGCAATACTTTTGCACATCAACCTGATAAAGGAAATTACACAATTACATTTAACGCTGATTCATGCATGAGAACGACCTTAGTCTTTCGGGTCATATGAGGGATGTTTGGTTTGACGTTTGGCGAAACGTTTAATTGATTATTCCGTGTTCGCGACCGCGTCAACTGCTAAGGACATTAGTCCTGTAAATGTAGTGCATATATTTTCTCGGGAGGTGTACTATTCCTGCTGGATGCTGAGATCCGGCGCCGATGGTGATAATAGAATAGAATAGAATATATATTTTGCTACTTAAGAATACATAGAATATTTCCGGTGGTAGCGTTTTCTAAGAAATTTCTACAAATATACAAAACAAACATGAAGCAACATTAAAATATTAACATTTTAGCAAATACAATTTTACAAAATTAATCTATTAACCATATTTACTTAGTCTAATTTTAAAATTTTTGACATTCTGAGGGAAAGTCTCCAGCACTACAGCAGATAATTTGTTCCAATTTTGTATCGTTCTGTTTACAAATGAGAATTTACCTACATCTGTTCTCTGTTTTCTTTGCCGAATTTTGAAACCATGATCCTGACGCGCGACGTAAGTTGGTTTAGATAGTCTTTCCCGTACTTCACCCCACGGACGATCCCCTCTTATTGATTTGAATAATGCACAAAGACGCGATTTCTCTCTTCTATAATAGGTCATGTTAATGATATTACCGATAAGAGTAATGACCAATTGTCATTATTATTATTATTATTATTATTATTATTATTAATAATAATAATAATAATAATAATAACAATAATAATACATCGACCAAAAACCAACGATGATTTTAATCATTGATGTTCTAAACTGTGTAACCTCAAACTTTAAATTCGTGCGCCACAAAATTGTATTTAAAAGTGGTTTTGTTTATTAATCTGTAATTAAAATGTAATGGAAAACAAAGCTAAAAAAATGACCAAAACTTACCCTGATGGCCCAAGGTGATTCCAAAGAGTTAATCCAGTTCGTGGGTGTTCGTAAGGTAAGGGGTCGGGGAAGAAAGTGGGGGAGGCTGAGCACGCTCTCGGCGCATGCGTTGCCCTCTACTGTGCCTTCAAGAAGAGGACGCGAGTCGTGGGAATACAGGAGCACTCAGAGGTCAATACAATGAGAGTTGCTTTCATCCGAACACACAAACTGGAAGGGGTACCGTCAGTTCTTATTTCCTTTTTCAAAAATTACAAAATTGTATTTACTGGAATGTTTCATTCAAAAAGAAAATGTCAAAAATGTAAAAATGTCATTGAAATCGATGTTGAAAACGTGTTTTCTCCGATGAACACCAGGTGAATGCAGGAGCACTACTTACCTAACAAATGGGCCAGAGACTGTGTGGGATCTTTCCTTCCTCTTCCTTGTTCTATCATCACCCTTTAGTTACACACACACACACACAACTTACATGCACTATACTACCACAAATGCCAGAAGACCATTCAGGAGCTTAGAACTTGCCCCGGCTGAGGCGGTGTGAGATACCTGGATGTGGGAAAACAGTCTAGCCGTTGTGTAGGTCGGTGTCGGATCTCGGCATCTGGCGGGGGGAGATCACCGCCATCTCCAGCAATAAAACATGCACTACGCTTACAGGACTAAGGACCGTAGCTGTTGATGCGCCCGGAATCGCTACTCAGTCGACAAAGGCATGGTCGTTTTGCAAGCGCGCCTGTACTTGGGTTTTCGTAACGTGGCGGATGACATTAGATCATTTCTACACCTCCTGCCTTATAAAATGAATCTTTATAAGTGATAAGCACATGTTTGAGGTCATGAGCCCCGTTGAGGAGGACGTTCACGAATTACTTAAAAAGATCCATTTTATAAGGCGGGAGGCGTAGAAATGACCTAATGTCATCCACCACGTTACGAAACCCCGAGTATCCAGCGCAGGGCCCTCCCGTCCGAGGGGCGGGAGGGGAGAGGCGCCGTGCAGGGCTCATGCGATGCTCGTTGCTCCCCCTCCCCCTCCCCCTGCTGTGGTGCGGCAGGTGCCGCGAACGCCCGCGCGAGGCGCTGGCGAGGGGCGCGGATGAATACAAACGGCGGCTAACGCGAGGGGGCGCCCGCGCGCGCGCTAGGGGCGCAGGGGACCAGTCCTGCCAACTGCCACACACTCGCTTCTTCCCTTTTGCGGAGCGACGATCAACACTGGTGAGGCCACATCCATAACAATACATCGGTGACATTGAATAAAAAAAAACATTAATGTTTTCAAGCTACTTGAGTAACCTCTAACATTAAATTTGTGTCTAGAAAATATCTTTGTGACTGTGTCCGTGTTTGGAAATTGGCCGAATAAGGGTACGGAAAAAAGGAGTAGGCCCGACGCCCAAAGCTCATTATTTGATCACCTCTCGGGTGTGAAATGAATATGAAGGAAGAGGAAATTCAAGAGCGTGGAGGTCATCTCCACCGAGAATGTTCGTCGCTGGAAACTGCGTTTGTTTGGTTCCAACACATCAACTAACAGTGTCAACAACAGTTATTATTTAATATTTTAACTTTTAGAATATTGTGATCATGGGAATTTTTGATTCAGAAACAAAAGTCGATGGTTAAAGACATCGGCGTTAATATTTCGGTGTTTCAAACATCGATGTTTCTACAAAAACATCAGTATTTTGAAAACATAGACGCCGATGTCGCATCTCTAATTACTACACAGCGTCAATGCAGGGGACATCGATAGGTATGGTTTAAGGAACTTTTCCTCTGTTTATATCTATCTGGCCATTGTTAAAACTGTGATAAAGATTGTGATTAAGGGGCAAGATAACGGTAACAGAATAGTTATTTATGATACGAGCAGGAAAGGGTGCGGAACGAGGCGGTTACGCCGAGTAGCGCAATCCAGCGAGCAAAATATAATCACCTTTGCCACCAATATGCTTACATATTCATATATGCTTACTTTTCGCCATACTACGTCAAATTGATTTGTCTTATTTTTGAGAAGCTCTTCTGTTTCTTTTATTATTCCAGTACAATTCTTTACATCAAGCCTCTTGCCTTTGTCATACAGACAATCTATCAGATAAAATATTGCACTGAATGTCCGTATCAAGGTATTACTTGCAAAATTAGAACGCACAGGTTCTAAACCCTGAACTTCATTATAAGTGTCTTTAACTCTCTGGATAATTTAATAAAATCCGAGATTTTACTTCAAGTCTGAAGTAAGCATTTAATATCAAGCATTAGCATTTACTTAATTTGGTGTGAATAACCTTTTTCTTTTACTAGGAAGTAAATGCTGGGAAAATAAGTAAATAATTGTTGGAGAATTCTGGGTAATCGGTAAATAGAATTCTCGGTAAATAGGAATATCATGCCCGATTTGCTAGGTTAGGTTGCTCAGATGATTCATTTTAGTAGTGCATTCCACGAAAGAAATGTGCTCCTCAGATGAGATATATGAAAATAACGATTACGTTTCTCAAGTGCGATTTGTGAAAGTCTTTGAAAAATTTCACACAGTGTTAAATAAATTGTAGCTTCCAAACATTAAGGCCGGAAAGTACTGCATACTCCACGATTATTAAGTATGAACAGGTTTGTGGAAATCTAGTGACTGCCGCTAGTGAAAAAAAAACAATAATATGGAAACAGAGGTGAAGAAAAACGCAGATATGAAAGCAACAAGAAGCGAAAAAATAGTTTGCAACCATGGGGGCGGAAAGAATGGATCTAACATTTGGTATTTCTTCGACACTGTGAAACGATAAACACCGATGTCTTTCGCTATTTAATTTGAAAACCTGAATCACTTACGAAACACGGGAAAATTTTTACTTTGAACGTTCGTCACACCACTTCCATCTGTTGTTTCCTGGATTCGCCTAGCTAGTGTTCTGATATCCTCTCTCCATTCTCTCCATCAAATCGAAAGAATGCCCGATGATCAATCCCGCAAGTGAAGTGCGGTAGTTTTCTCATGGTCGTAAATTCAATAAATCAGCCATTATTACACAATGAATGCACAAATTCTGTTATTCCGAACACACACGCTAGACTTGGCTGCAAGAACTCGCTTTAAAAAAAGCTTAATATCACTTACAAAAGCTTAAAGTCGCGTTTGGAAGATTTCTGAAGTGGGGTCAGCACCGTGCTTAAAAGTGAGTAGTTTTTATTGATGAAATGAAGTAAAAGCTCAGTTCTATTCACAGCGTTGTAAGTAAATACTGGAAAAATAAGTTCTTACTAATAAATTATTTACTATATTAAGTAGCATTTACCAGTGAGTAAAAGCTAGTACTTCAGTTTTATTCGCCGAAACTTACGAATTTACTTCAAAAGTTTGAAGTGTAAGCATGTACTTTCGTTCACATGATCCACTGTTCTGGGTTGTCGAGAATAATGGCAAACAAATTTACAAAATCATCTCAGTGCTCCCGGGATGTTTCAAGAAGTCGTGAATTATAATTCCGCCTTGTACGGAACACATTCAGAAATATTAATTTCTCTTCTGAATCAAGCACTTCCATTCGTTTTCTGCACTGATACAAATGGGGAAAGGTTTCCAAGAATCATGAAAAATATTTTACTTGGCACTGTCTGGGAGAGCACTAAATTAAGCCTGTGATGTGCCAGACGGTGCACAAATACTGCATGTGGTTATTTGTCTCTAGCTCGTTCCTGAAGCCTATTTATTTCATCACAAATTATTGCCGCACTTTTGTAACACTGAGCAACTACAGAATTATACTCGTATGTACTGAGTGTGAATGTTCTGTTAAAGCACTGGCTGTGCAATTTGAGCTGACGTCAGTAAACCCTATAAAACGTTCAACAATTTATCTTTTTAGAAGTAAATATCGTGCAACATTGGATATTTGAGAATGAATGGATACATAATTTGTCTTGTCTAGAATTACAGCAACAAATGGTGAACGTGTAGATTCCTTTTTTATTTCATGGAACACAACAACTACTAGGTTTTCCATCAACAACTGTATGCTTTGACAACCCTGTTAAAACGGTGGCTTTCTGAAAGTGAGTATCTATCTCATACCTTCCAAACAATGACAGAATTTGGAAGTATTTCCTTTGTTAAGAGGGACTTCACCTTCCGAGTGTGCTCTGAAAGAATGTTCCTTACAAGCCAACAAAACTAAAATTATCACAATTAGGCGCCGCACAACTTTCCATTTGTGATTCGCTTACAGTAATTAAGAGTTTCTTGCTTAAGTTGTTGGTCTAACTGGACATCTGTTCGGGCGGTACAAAAATGTGGCCAGACTCACATCTAATATGATTTTGTTCTCGTAATGTTACTGCAAGGCTTTCAATAAATTATTCACATCATCAAATACAGAACTGTTCCAAAAACTGTCTTAATTCGCAAAATTTATACAGTACCAACATTATGTTTTTGTGGTACAAAATGTTTTCCAGCACATAACCAATCCACTATTTTATACTGATCCGAGTTAAAATGCTGTAAACAGCTTTGCGTTTGTCTGCGTATGAGTCAAATTAGGGGTAGACCGTCCTTGCGAAATAATTGTTTTTTTGGACACATTGAGGAAAATGAACGCCCCTTTGAAGTTTCTGGAATGCAATCTCAGTTGTGAACTCTCCCTTCTTTGCCTCCCGTGCTTCTCATGTACCTACGCTTTTTTTGGTTGACGCTTGGAAACACAAGGGATGAATATTTCACATGCATTCCCTTTATGAAGCGCCTGGTGGGACAAGTAGTGTTAAGGTATTATTGGTAGGTATACCTTAATGTATACCTTAATGTTAAGGTATAATTATAAGGTAGAATTACAAGTATGCGTGTGAATTATGCCTCTATTTGTGGAAAAAATACTTGTGGAGGTGAACGTTTTCAAATTATCATTCCTTACGAAAGGCGAGAAGTGACCTAACTACAGTACTGGCAGCGAATAAACAATTATAAAAGATCAATGCCCTGCTGCCACATATTACTACGCACATGGCACCACCTACATCACTGCTAAATGAAATCTCAAAACATTAACGTGTACTGACAGGCTATGTCACGTCTTGACGTCATGTTCATAACTTTCGCCAAAGCCGAACCATATCGCCTCCGCGACTTCGGATGTGTGAGTCGGATGAGCGGCAACGCTGAACGCTGGTTGTGAGAAAGTAAACGAATCCTCGCAAGCTGATTGCTTCAGAGCAGGTCACATGACGGACCACAACACGTGGCGAGAGAACTGTCCGAGTCGCATATACGCTGTCGGTACTTGCAGTTCTGAAAGCTTTCGCAAGAGCGCATACTATCGACAGTATTTTCATAAGGTGCCGTCAGATAGCAACATACAATATATCCTTCACGAGAGAGACTTTTTCCTGAATGAAAACTGTTCCTTAAAGCAGATCATCACGTAAGTTCATGTTTAATTTTTCGAAAATATGAGTAATTTTCATGTTACGTTGTGCGAGATACAGGTAATTTTTAATATTTTTAAACTATTTTTGCTCTAAGCACAAACTGTTTTCTTTAAATTTTTTCCTCGTATGTTTTAATGGACACTGAAACTGTTTCGGTTGCATCGTTGGGCTCTGATCTCTTTGCTGAAGCGAGATAAAATTTGCTCGGGGTAGCATTCCTGGAAAGCGTTTTCATCAGCTGCAGCAGCCGAGGCGAATCTTCTAACACCTCTTTGCGTTTTCGATCATAGTCTGCGAGACACCTTTTGACTCGTTTAGGATTTTTTTGAAATTATTTCTTTCAGGTTGCTTTAAAAACATGTAAGGTCACTAGCGACCACTGTTGATATCTATCAAAGATACTTTTCATTAATTGTTTAGGATTGTTTTTTTAATAAGTTTTTTGACTAATAACAGTTAATTTTTTAATAATAGTATTAGATAACTTAAGTCGTGTATCTTTCTAACAAAATGGTTATTTTGAGTAACGTTTGAAGGGCCTCTTGGTGGGAAGTGTTGTGAGCTGTGAGAGAAGATGTCCGGCGCGGCCGCTGGGGTCAACGCCCTCCGCGCTCGCTCTTGCGTCTCCCTGGTCGTGGCCGCGCGGCCGCTGCACCGCAACGAGGGGGGGGGGGGCAGGGGGCGGTCGAGCGGGGCAGCCCTTCGCTGCGCGGATCGGCAAACAAATGACTCATCTCTAGCGCGGGGGGGGGGCGCTTTGCAGAAAAGTGCCTGGCTCAGCAGCGCTCGCCCCCCACGCCACTTGCACAGACGCCAGGGAGCTCTTGCAGCAATCGACAGCGCTATCGATCCAGTTTCGCATCACTTTTGTATATCTGCGCATGCGCAGATCGACATTAGGGTCGATTGCTGTGCGCGATGCCTGGCAAAATCTCCATACCATGGTGGATTGGTTGGTTCGTTAGTCATTTCGTGTTTCCAGGCGCGTCAACAGCTTTGGTCATTAGTCCCGTAGGTGTAGTGCATGTTTTTTTCCCGGGAGATGGCGGTGATCTTCCCCCGATAGATGGCGAGATTCGGCGCCGATCTACCATCGGATAGTGGGGTTTTCCCCTAACCAGGACTCTCCCACCAGCGGGGACCTGCCTCAGCCGGGACAAGCTCTAAGCTCCCGACCGGTTTCCCGGAATATGTGGTAGTGTAGTGCATGTTAGTGTGTGTGTAAGAGGAGAGGATAGGGCAAGGAAGGGGAAGGACAGATCGCGCGCGGTCTGTGGCCCGTTTGTTAGGGTACTGCTCCGGCATTCGCCTGGTGCTGATCGGACAAACCACGGAAAGCTACCAATCAGAGCAGCCGGCCCCTAGAATTCTCCTCAAGACAACGACTGAATTCGACCTAGCTGAAACGCTAGAGTCGAAAATCCTGTCGCCGTCAGGACTCGAATCTATCGATCGAGTTTCGCATCACTTTTGAATATCTGCGCATGCGCAGATGATCGAGATTGAAGTCGAGTGCGGTGCGCTGTGCCCTGCAAAATCTCCATACCATGGTGGAAATACATGTATGGTTTCCTTCGGTGCACCCAATTTAGCTGGTTCTCCGCATCACTAGTTTGCGTCACGAACCACGTGACCACAGCTCGGGGACTTCGTTTGAAAAGCCAGACCAGACGCTGGCCGCCATGTTGCATGGAGAGCGAGTAGTGTCGAGAAACATTTTGAAAGTGGTACAAAGTGCAAAGTGCAAAGTCCAATTTTCAACGAAAACCAACCAAAAATAACACGACGATGGTGAATAAAATGCAATATTTAAAAGATATGTTTCATGAATGTGTTTCAATGTATAACGATGTGATAATTTTAGTATCTGGCTGGATTTAAAATTCCCGCAAATATTGTGACGGAAACTGGTGTCTGGATGAAGTCCGATATGATGCGCAAGTGCCCCCGCCTTCCTCAGAGTTCCTATAGGGCGAAACGTTGCAGCAATCGACAGCTCTATCGATCTTTTGTGCATGCTCAGTTCGAGTTTAGCATTACTGTTTAGTGTTACTAGTGATACCTTCTTTCTACCCTAGTAGGTGAAAGGAGCGTAGCGAAATTTGCGTGATCAGACGGATCAGCAGGCCTCATGGTCTGAGTCTGGACACGTAAAATAAGGCATCAATTCGATTCAGTTTATCGCTGTGAATTAATTGTGGCCATCACTACCTGCCGGCGACTTCCTGCTATCCTGCGGGTTGTCACGTAACCCGTTGAACTGGGCGGCTTCACCCTGCCCCTAGACAGGCAGCATTCCTGTCGCTGATTACGGAGTCTTTTGTTTCAGCAAAAACGTCTTCTCCCGCCTAGAGCGTGCCTGCAGCTAGGCCAGCTCTACACGCTGTCTGGAACAGCACAGAAACACACCGTAACATGGTGTAACGTGCGATATTATACAGTACATGTCCTAAATGTACATCATGGGTGCGACTAATTTTCTTCTCACCTGAAGAAAGTGGTTTGAATTAAGCAGTTTTTGCTCTAAACAACTCTACATGTTCAATCACGGTTGTACCACGAACATCGAAAAATAAAACAAGATGAAATGTCAATGGAGTAGTAATCCCCCAAATAATCGAGATGAAGACCATCATACGCCAGAACGTGACGATGGAGGGGGACGAGTTGGCCAGGGTGTCGGCGTAGCGAGGGTTCATGGTTCGCGCCTCATTTTTATGGGACCGCTAAATGTTTCGGGCCCAGTCAATGAGAAAAAAATACCAATCGGCTTACAATTGAAAGTAATGATTATTTCGAACAAATAAACTGAGTATTACTCGTCGCAAAGAGCATAACGAAATATTAACATTTGCAGTTTTTATGTTAGTGATTCGGTTATTTGCATGATTGTACCGCACTCAGCAACAGCAGTGGTGTTAACATTTTACTGCAGTGCTGGGAGATCAACTAAAACTGCGGAGTCAATCCCGCAGGGAAGTTGTCGGTAAATGAATTAATTAAAATGTTTCATTGTTTTTGTAACATCAATGAATGAAGCAGAAATGAAAGTAGGATGGGATATTTTAAACGAATGTACTTATATAAATGTTTGTAAATCAATGGAATTATTTATATTCTTGGAATGTGTGACACAAATTCATCGATATTAACGATATTTGATCTGAAGATGCCACTCCGTGTATTGATACCCTCTTTACGTTATGTGAATGCAGTATTTCCATGTATTTCTCTGCATCAATTCAACGTGAATGAAAACATTTTGCTCGATATTGAAATACAATTCTGAAAATCTTATACCTCAGCTGACCGGAAGAGGTGGCTCAGGGCATCAACTAATATTGTAGTGCCCCTGACCGGGAGGTGCTAGGGTCAAGTTATGACGATGGCAGTATTTTCGACACTAGTCGGATAGTTAAGTCGAGTCTTCTTGTTGTGTAGAAAAGAATTCTACCTGATGGCTGCTTTTATCGGTAGCTTTCGGTGGATTCTCTGATCAGATCAGGCGAATGGCCGGGCAGTACTCTACCAAACGCACCGCGTGCGATCTTTCCGTCCCATTCCTTATTCTATCCTACCCTTTACTTACATACACTTATATACACCACACTACCACAATCAATCAATCAATCAACTTATCAACCTAACAACTGTCAGTTCTTTTGGGGACCACTGTAGCTTCTAAATTGATACTGAACGGAGAGGAGGCTTTCGGAATTTCTAACGGATATTTTGATTGTTGAAGGTTTTTACATGAATCAGGCATTTACCTTTTTAGCTTCTGCCCGAGTTCGATTAATACGGCTCTTGTGTGGCTTAGTGGTATGAGTGTCAAGTTAACTCTGAGGAACAGAGATCGGGCCTCGGAGCGTAAAAAAAGGGTGGTTGGAAACACTTTTGTTGGTGTATGCGGTAGTATAATATTGCGTAGCATTTAGAAACAATGCGAGAAAAATAGGCTTTGGAAGCACCACTAGTTTAAATGGAACAACAAAACATTTTTCTATCTAGCAATTGATAGATCGTAGTAAGATGATGTATCATTTGATGAATTTCAATGATGTATCATTTGTTAACGTTTTGAGAGTAATTTGACTACAAAATTATACTTTCTTGTATGTGATTTTGAATATGCACAATATTTCGTGTAGCAGCCTTTGCAACTGTCGCCTTTGGGGAAGATAGCCTTCGCGGCCGAGGGAGAGGGGACAGAGGTTGTGAGAAGAGTGGCAGCACAATTTCAGCAATCCGTGGTCTTTGACTAGAAGGATACAGTTTTTTCCTTTGATTTATCATAACTGAACTTTTCTTTTACGGATTGAAATTCCAAAGCATCGATCATTCAAATTATTGATATAAAGAAGTTGGTAATGTGAGGAAGATACTAACATAGGTCATTTAAAAAAAAACAAAAATTGAGCTCGTTGTATAATAGCTGTAAGAGCCTTCCAGCAATGTAAAACACCAAAAAATTCAAGCAAAGAAAATGAAAAGTTGAAGATTTTCACTATAACACCTCCAGATAGATTAAACGACTGTAGAGATTTGGTTTTCAAATCCGTTACTCAACTGCTCATTGTAAATTTACAAAAGTTAAATAAGACGTAGATAACAATAAAAAGTATAATAAAAATGTGCACTTAAATAATTTACTAATGTCTGTGTCCATCAATATCAATGGATATATGCGATCATGTGTGGAAGGGCAGATGAACTGTCTGCAGGTGATTTGTGATGCTTGAATGTTGATGCTTGTTTCTCTGTCCGTCATGAGAAGACCATGGGATGCTGTAGTTTTGCCTAGGAGCCGCGAAGGCCAGCTTCCTCAAAGGCGACAGTTGCAAGGACTGCTACACGCCTTATTTTCCATTGATTTAAAATCACATGTAATAAAGCCTAATTTTGTACTCAAATGACTGTCAAAATACTAACATATGATGCATCATTGTAGTTCTCTTTCCATGATCTATCCACAGCTGGTGAGAAAAATATATAGTTCCATTTAAAAAATCAAAGATGATTAAATTTATCAAAAACTAAAAATATTTCAAGCAAAATCTCTACATCTTATGACTTGCCCCATAATTCCACATCGTTGAGAGAAAACTGCATTTCGATTTTGAGTACCGTTTAGAAGTTATGGGGGGGCAATAGTTGATGGGGCATTCTACATAAAGAACTAATTAATTACGTTTGAGGTGTTCTTCTGTGTAATTTATGAACAGTTATATGAGAAAGTTACAAATACTGATTCCAGCTTCTTTTTTAATGGTATGCTTCACATGAAAAATATTGTGCGTGCTTCTTTGAAATGTAGTAATGCAGCTAAATCTTCGAACACTATTAATTCATCAGCAAAATACTTGAACCTCAGAATTTAAAAAAAATACGTCAACTGCTACAGTAACAGAAGCGAAAGAGATAGCTAGAAAACTTAACCTAGATACTCAATTTAAGAAGAAAGATGTGGATGTTTTATGTAAAGGGAAAGAGTGAAAATGAAACTTTATTCATTGTCAGAAGAAAGAAAATCAGATGGAAACATTAGATCGGATTTATGATGTTCTGACACAAATGTTTCAATCCATTCAAAAATGGATAGTTCATTTTGCTTCTCCATGGGATTTCTGTTTGTAACATTGAATGGAAAAGAATTGAGGAACTACGCATTTCTGTTAGCTACCACATGCAAAGAAAGCCGAACGAGGTGGCTTTAGAATGCAGTGACATAATACTTGTGGAAAGTTTTAATATGATGCAATGGATTTAAGCTCTAAAATATAAACGGTCGCTCCGTGGTATAATAATACTATGACAATGACAGCGTTGAGAACTTTTCTCACTCTACCAGTCTCAGCGGTCCCAAATGAGAGGGGTTTTAGCAAACTGAGGATCGTAAAAGAGATCAACAAACTTACTAGGACAACCAATATCTCTGGAGTACAAATTAAATTCAAAGCTATTTTCTGAGCAGTTTGTTAAATTTTTGCAGCCATCAAGGCCTTGTCCTTCCCCACCCCTCCTTCCTCACCCTCTCCCGCAGCTCCCCTCTCATTCGTTCCTCCCCACATCCCCACAACCCTCGCAATTCTACCTAACCCTGACCGAGAGAGATGGCTCAGGCCTTCAACTGATGCCGCTGACGTCCCTCTGACCGGGAGGGCCTAGGTTACACTCCCCACGGTGGCAGGAGTTTCGGCACTGGCTTTCCAGCTAGGTCGAATTCAGTCGCTGTTTGGAGGAGAATGCTAGCGGCCGGCTGCTCTGATTAGTAGTTTTCAGTAGTTTCTCCTATCAACACCAGGCGAATGCCGGAGTAGTTCCCTACCAAACGGGTCACAGACCGTCACCTACCGCTTCCTTGACATATTCTTTCTCCTTACACACATTAACATGCACTACACTACTGGTACTGGCACATGCACTCGGTATATGCTCTACTCGGTACATACTCCCCAAATCACTAACAATCAATCAACCCAAATGTGCCCCCAAACTCTTTCATTTTCCCCTCACATATCCCTGTATACCTTTCGCTCTCCCATACTACGTTTCCCTTGATTCCTCATCCCCCCACTTCCTCCCCTTTTCTCCCTCCCTCCCCTCACCCCTCCCCACTCCTCCCTCTGCACCCTTCCCGCCACTCCCTTTTATTTGCCACTCTCCTCCCGTCCGCCGTCTTCCCTAACACGTCCCAGCCCTCTTCACCTCCTCGCTCCTCCACCCCCTTCACCCTCTCCCTTGTCAGCCCCCTGCGCGAATTGCAACCCTCTCCCGAGATATCGGAACTTTTCTCTCCCAGTGGCTTTCGGCCCCGGGCGCTTGGCCGTTTGGCGTTCCCCAGCGCGCGGCTGTCTGCCCCCCCCTTCCCCTTCTCCCCGCGCCTTTAACCAATCTGGCATAACCCATGTTTTTTTGAACTTTAGGGGAACTGTAGGGAGAACCCGTAAGGACAACACACACACACACATGGCCGAGGCGGGATTCGAACCCGCGAGCCTTCGAGCCAAAACCCTTCAATTGATGTGTTTGTCTAATGTGTGTGTGTGTTAGGTGATTAACGGTAGTGTTATTTTTACCAGCTTGTTCATGTTCTTTGATTCTTGTGTAAAATTCTAATATGTTTGTCGTATGTTTATGTTGTTGCAGTCATGCACTTCAGAGTACGTAGGAAAGTAGGTGAGATGGGGTTCTTAGAGTTGGCTAGTGGAATTTCTTAAGTGTGGATAGTGCGGAAAATTGTGTTGAGACCGAATTTTTGGAGGGTGGTGGCAATTTTAAGAGAAAAGGAGTCCTATGGGGTAGTGAGATACGCGGAAGTAATGTTCTCTTCGTTGAGTGAGAGAGTGGAGTGGTGTGTTTGCGAACGTGGAATATGTTGTTTTTGGGTTGGATTTTTTAGTTCATTATATAGCGCCTATGCTCTCACTTGTAACAACTGCAACGTGCTATTACATTGGGTAAACCGGCGGGAACTATGCGTGAACAAGCATGCGGGAGAACATGAACAAGGTGGAAAAATATCACTACAATATTTTCAAACTTCGCTAATCACCCAACAACAAATATACACTTTGGATAATAGCATTAATTTACATATTCTAGGTACTGAAAAAAGATAGTGGCATACACTTAGAAACCGTTCAGATACATAACAACCTTGTCGGCGTCGCTACCCGAATTACTTAATCACGCTCCTTGAAGTCACGCAAGTTAACCCTAGATTGCAAAGGCGTCATCCGTCAGACGACGCAGCTAGTGCCGGAAGCTTCCCCCAACCCGTTACCCTCACTCCCCGTTTCTGAAACTGTATGTACCTTCAGTGTGTGTCTAGTCAGTGAAATACCGTAACCTTCTGCCTATTTCCGGTATGCGTCATTTGAGCACGCATCGTCCCATAGACTACGCATTTGTAGTTACGGCAGTAATTTTTTTAATGCTTTATTAGTTAATATTGTAATTAATTAATACAAAATCCTTGTCTTGTAACATTTAAGTTTTGTTCTTCTTCTTCTTCTCCCCTTCTTTTCCAGCAGCTTCGGTGATAGAGCTGCTAAGCCCAAGTTTTCAGGTTCAAAGACGATCAAAGCCGTGGATCTTTAAGAGCAAACTAGGTCTTAGGACGCCTTCGTTCGACGGTAAGGCGGAAACACGGAAAGGCGCCAGTCCCATGCTGTAGATTTTCTGCATATAAATGATCCTCGAGTCTAAAAGAAGCCTCCAAGCTACATTCAAATCGCCTGCTTTGTCTACCGAGTGATTTTTCCTTTCTCCGCTAGATGGTGAAAGAAGCGAAACGAAATTTCCCTGCTCAGACGGAAAATCGGGCCTGATGGCCTGAGTCTCGCCATGTAAAATAAGACATAATTGAATGAAATTCTTTCTTTTCCCATCGCTTCACTGCAGTCACGTGTTCACTGCACTCCCCTCACTTCACTGACTAACACGTCTGTGTCGTACCGTCAATTTAGTTATTTATTTAACGTCAAAAACAGTTAAAGCTGTGTGACGTACTTTGGGGAGATACTGTAGTATATGTACATTGAGCTCTGAGATGCTGTTGCTGTTCTAACTCTCATAAAGTTCAATTGTAAATACACGTAGGACCGTTTTTGGGAACAATTAATTTCAAAATATCTACTCCCGTGTAGTGAAAACTATTTGCGAAGGCAAATCAGCTACAGGCAGACGTAGGCTTATTATCCGTAGTGCTTTACTTGAAGGAATCCACTTACTGTCGCGAAAAAAATGTAAAACTTTTAATCGAACACCTTCATTCCCGGAAAAGCTCAAGAAAAGTATACAGATAGAGAAGCCGCATTTAGCGCTTGCCTCTCACGCCGCCCCTACCAGGGGTAACGCCTCACTTAACATTTTCCAATTCCATTCTCGGATAGAGCAAAGCTAATAAAAATGACCCACGCCCGATTTTTGTCAAATCCTCTGAATTTTCGAAAATTGCAAAATATCTTCTTACGATTAAAATGTGGAAGAAGAAAATTTTGGAAATATGAACAAAGTTTTCTCATAATTTGCGAAATAGTGACTTTCAAAAGTGGTCTAAACAATATCTTCACAAATCTGCAATTTTCCCTTAATTTATTTACTGGATCTCGTCCGATTTTAATTAATACGTCTCAAAATTTCGAAAGTTGAAAATGTTCAAATTTCTCTTGAAAACGTTGAGTCGTTGTTATGCCGGCTCAGGTGCAGATTGCAACGGGGTTATGCTAACTGCTTTCTTAAATTCTTGAGTACGAATCCCACGACGATCAAATATTTTGAACGTTGTTAACAATTTTGCCTGTTCAAATACTGTTCTCATGTTTAGTAAGCTTTACAAATAACGAAAGTACGTGCGGCTATAGCACACCACTAGTTCAACAATTTAACTTAGTTTACACATCGAAAATAAGATATCTGTATTTGCAATTTTACTTAAGGCCAAGAAGTAAATCATTAAGAACATGAATTATCATCGATCGATCGAAAGAGTTCAAAGGTGAACATTTTTATAATGTATATAACATTTGTTAGATGTAAATATCTCATTACAAACGAGGTAGAATTTGCTTAAGTATTATTTACTTTTTATAAATTATTTTTTATAAATGACGAAGTAGAGCTCTCCGTAAACATGGAAATTTAATTTATCTTTTTCCGGGGAGAGTGATGCGTAGAACTTACACGAGGCGCAGATTTCATTCATTCTATATTAAAAAAAACACCTATATGTTACATACATAATTCAACAAAGAGCTTTGCATTTCCCATTGAGTTAATTACTTTAAAACATGTTAAGATGGGAGCGTGTTTCTCTGAGGTTGTATGAGCGTGGGCGCTTTTGTTCGCCCTTCGCCCATTGTTCTGGGGCGCACCGCCCCCTTTCGCCCTTTGGAGCTCCAACACGCCTCCATTGCAGGGCCCTGCACGGCTACATCCCCACTGGGCTGCCCTTCACCCTCTCGAAAGAGTAGCACTTTTGCCAGAGTGATCAGAGCACGGACAGCTCTGTATATCTCCGCTTCACATTATATCGCTTCGCAGTACATCGCTTCACATCATATCGCTTCGCATTACATCGCTTCACATCACATCGCTTCGCATACATCGCTTCACATCATATCGCTTCGCATTACATCGCTTCGCATTACATCGCTTCACATCTATCGCTTCGCATTACATCGCTTCACATCATATCGCTTCACATCACATCGCTTCACAACACATCGCTTCGCCTTGCATTCGTTTAGTTACTTCTCTTTCCTGACGTCAGTCAGCATCATTACCATAGCGAAATCATTGAGGACATTGCACTCAGCGTCTTTCAGTCAGTCTCCCGCCCTCACCAAAATCCCTCGGGCTCATCGCTCATGCTAGACAATTGATTGCGTTGTGATTCCGTGCTCGACTGCTGCTGAAGTTCATTGGTTCCGTAAGTGTAGTACATGTTTTATCGCGAGATGTGCGACGATCTTCCCTCACTGGATTGTGAGATACGGCGCGGACCTACACATTGACTTGTGATGTTTTCCCCAAGCAGGTATCTTCCACAGCTTGACATCGCCCCAGCCAGGTTGAACTCTTAAGTTCCCAATTGCATTACTGACATCTGCGGTAGTGTAGCAAGTCTAAGAGTGTGTGAGTAACGGACGGGGCTAGGAGAAGGAAGAGAAAGGAAAGATAGCGCGCGATCCTTTGCCCATTTGAGAGTACTGCTCCGGCATTCGCCTGGTGCTGACCTGAGAAACCACAGAGAACTATCGATCAGAGCAGCCGGCCGCTAGAATTCTCCTCCAAAGAGCGGCTGAATTCGACCTAGCTGACAAGCTAATGTCGAAAATCCTGCCGTCGTCAGGACTCGAGCCTTGGTCCACCAGGTCAGAGGCGCTGCAGTGACATCATTCGATGCCCTGAGTCACCTTCGCCGGTCATGCCAGTCAAGCTAACCGTCGTCTGTAGCCCTTCGGCTGCTTCGGAACCACATCCAACCGGCACTACCTCCGCCATCTGCTGTTGTATCTGTTTCGCTTATTATTGAAGCTTTTCTTGCCATCCTCGCCCGAGGCTCCGCCGGAGACGGTCGCGCTGCGCCGCCGCTTAAGAGATTTCGCCTTTAAATACCAAAGGCGGCGCGGAAAGTTTTGATACCCGCCCGTCCACGGCGCCCCACGACGGAGCAACACGAGCGGCGCGCCCTCCGATGCCCCCCCCCCCCCCCCCCCCGCCCCCCCCCCGCCCCGCCCCCACCCGCCCCGGCCCCCCCCTCCCCGCCCTGCCCCGCCCCGGATCCCCGCTTCCTTGTGTAAACAGCGGCCGGGCGGGGCAGCCACGACGGCTGTCGTAGGCTGCATATTTTATGACTTAAACTCTTTAGAAACGGTATGAATTTTAAATGCATAAAAACTTGTCCAAACTGTTACTAAGTAGAATAATAAATTAATGTTTTATGTGGCAACTTTTTCAACGTCTCAAACCCCCGACGAAATTGCACTATTAATCTTCAGGCCAGATATAAACCGGAACTCTTGAAAATATAAAAAGGCCGAAGCGACTTTTACGCTGGACTAATTCGCGCCGTCGCGGGGTCTGGCGAGCGCGACCTGTGCTCTGGCTGCACACAGGGAAGATGCATCTTTACGCGGGAGACGCCCGCAAACAAAGCAAAGAGATGAGGAGAGCTGGGTTGGCGAGTGTCACATTTTATGACTGCACAGTGTGCATTACATACTTGTACTTAGTTGAAACAGGAAGTGTTTCATTAAAGAAAAAATGATTCCAGTAAAAGAATGTGACGAAATTAGTAAATTGCAATTATTTTCAACTGCACGAACTAGAAAGGAAACGAAACAGACATAAACACGAACGTGCATCTATAAATGATTCGTTTCTTGTATACGTATACGGAGTAATACGTGGAGTGTACATAATGTTATAGAATGCTGCGGAAAATTGATTACGAGTCTGTAACATAAATACACATCTCAGCGTCCCCTGAAAGTGATTTTATACGTCCATCCGTTTCGAACGTCCATCTCCCTGACCGACCGTTCGTTCGTCCGTCTTTCTGTCCGTCCGTCTGTAAACAACAGTGGTGCCTAAATTATTCGTAGTATTTTTGCCAAAATTAATATTTTCGTGTCGATCTGGCCTGACTGGAAAACCGGTGTTTTTGAAAAAAATTATTTAAATTTTGAAGACTATTTTAAACCAACGCCCTGCTACATTTTCAATTTTTGTCTAAAAAATGGCTGCATATTTTTTTGTTTAACTTATTGCAAAAATATAGTGAAATACACTTATAAAGATAATATTTCTTCGATTTTCACTGTCAACTGGATTTTAAAAATTACAAAACTATAATTTTTATTCGGCGTGTTCCTAAAACTACAATATTGGAGATATAGATTTTTTTCTTCAAATAATTTTTATTTCAAATAGTTTCTTTCATAGTTTTTTAATTAATGTCATCAATACTTGTGTCACATTTTTAGCAGCTTTTCCAAAATTGAGTAAAATATGAACAATGTAAAAAATATTTAAATGGAGATATTTTCAAAATCGGCTTCAAATGTTTTGTACAGATATTGCTAAATCACTGTATTAGATGACGTAAACGCTGTATTCTGTTGCTTTTTTCAAAACAATTCCACAATTGTAATTTTGTTTTAAATATTTCTTGCCTTCAATTATTACGGAGGGCGGATTTTGATGACCTAATACATCACCAAAAATGATCAATAAAATGATCTTAAAATGTTTTAAAAATGCTTTAGAAACGAAAGAAAAATTAAGTAAAAATCATGATCAAATCCTGTTCGAGTGAACAACTCAAGCTCTTGGACACGTTACTGATGTAATCGAGGCTTGTTCCATTCGCTCCAGTGAACTCAGCTTGCAAACGTTTAGTTTGACTGTTCTTTACCAGGAAATCTCTGCCTTTAGTTAGGCAGAGATTGGCACTAATGGGCCAAATCGGCAATGACACTGACATACGTCACAAGAATTACATATTCACAATAGCTGCCAAAACAATTTCTGAGCGAACAAATAGAATACGTTACGGAGTAATTCTATGAAGAACTTCTCGTAAATATTATTGGAAGCAAGTATCATTAAAAATAACATTAAAATCGATGAAATCAGGGGAAAAGGCATTAAAAATGACGGGAAAAGGTAAAAAAATGAATTTTTGATTCTCGTATCTTTCTTGCGTTGTTAAAATTTACATTATCGGCGATTTTCGTGCATTAAAACATTTATCAGTACAACCACTTCAAACGATGTCTTTTAAAGTTTTTGGAAAACTCAAAACCTTATTGTGGAAATAAGCTCGAAATTCCGCAGCTTCAGGATCGAGTTTTCTTATATACTATGAGTGTAATTGTATCCCCTTATACACATGTTACGTTCAAAATTTGTTTTGTTTCCATTTAACAATAATTCAAATTTTAAAAAATTCCAACACATCTTTTCCACCCGCGGCATGAATTTCATGACGTAGGATTGCTTCTGTAAAAGATCTATTTTAGTGGACTTTGCATTGTTTCCACGAAATCTTTGCAAATGGAAGGAATGAAAAATATGAATAAATACTTATTCATATTTTTGAACATTTATGCATCCGTTTCTCAGGTAAATAAAATGTTTTGTGTTTTTGCTTTCAAATGTAATTTCGTTATGTATAATTTGGTGAATGTCGCGTCACCCACGGTTTAAAAACTTTTTAAAAAGATTTTAATTTGTTGAAAATTTCTTCTATGGAAGTTATAACTGAAAAGAAACTTAAAGCTTAGACTTGTCTGGTTGACGTCATCTAGGGTAGTACGTGAAATATCTCTGAAGAATTAAATGACAATAGTAAAAAACAAATTAAAGAGTGTTAGCTGCTCTTCTTGTTTGATGTTCTTGGGTCTTTGGAATGTTGCGCTACTGCCACTATTCACCTCAGATGGTGGGTGTTCGAGAATATACCCTCCCCACGGAGTTCGAGAATTAATCTGAACGCTTTCTGAAACATTGTTCTAAAGTCTACATTCCTTCAGGTGGCTTATACAGAAAACTTCTACATTTCCAAGCTTCCTACACTGTGCTCATTTCTGACGAATTTATATTAAAATATAATTTCGAAGTAGAAATTACTCTGCAAAAGAGGGTGACAACACTGCCGTAAAACCTTTTCTTACTGAGTGATCCAAGCCCTGCACCGCATACAACATTAACAATGTGAACAGCGGCGTCCGAGTGATACAATCGTCTCACTGGCGTCACATTTAGCTGCCATCACAGCTGCCTTCACTTTCTTGGCATAGCGGTGGCAATTTCTCATGGTAGGTTCGAAGGTTGGCAGGCCAGGAGGAGAGCAAGACCGTCTTCCTTATTAATTGAGTATTTATTTGTGTTTCGAGAATGTGTTGCTTCATTGAGTAATATCATTCCCATAAATACTTCGTTTCCGGGTTTGGTCTCGCAAACGATTCATATTACTTTCTCACAATTTTTTTCTCACTTTCAAAAGTGCCTAGCATCCAATAGCTTGTTTTCATAATGAAGATACACAAACATAAATAAATCAGGAAACATGGTACAAAGATCTGTAAAATACGTCTCATTATTAAATAAACTTAAAAAAAATTATTTACAATTAACACATTTTATTGCAATGTTTGGGTTACCTTACTTATGTCATTATCATGTCTTATGATAAACAAATTTTCAGTTAGCGTTTGAAAATATTCGAAGATTTACAATTTTCCAGTTTTCCTATATAATTCATTGATAAAAATACTTTTTTTTATAAAAAAACGTACGTTTCTTCATATAAGTAAGTTTTACTAAGTCAGTCTTACGATGAATCACGATCTGAAAGTTTAAATTATACCAGAAAGGCAGTAATTGTAGTCATTGTTAGTGAGTTAGTTCCTTATTTGACGGGGCGAGACTAGAGCCATCTGGCCTGCTCTTCCGTCTGACGATGCAAATTTCCCAGGCTTCTTTCACCACCTAGCGGAGAAAGAAAGTATTATCTCGGGTAACGGAACAAGCCATCTGAAGTTAGCTCAGAGGCTTCTGTTAGGTTTGAGATTCTGACATGAAATGAATCTACAACATGGGACGGCTAGATTTACTCCCCTCCGAAGGAAGACGTACGAAGGATTTTTCCCCCTTAAAAATCCACTTCTTCGATCAGGTTAAAAGCCGCAAACTTGGGTACAACAGTCCGATACGCTAACCGTTATTCCACCGAACCTGCTAAATTCCCGCTTTCACTCGCGGCGTTTCACCTGTGTAGATTCTTTAAAACACGCCAAAACATGTTTTTCTAGATTTTCTTTAGAATATCCTAAAGAAATTTGCCTAAATCAATGACAATCCATTTGAATCGATGAGAGGAATGAAATAAAGTATTGATCACCGGTATAGACGCCGCAAGTCACTCAAAACACGATTTAGTTTTTTGATTTCCTAAAAAGTGAACAAATAGGAGATTTTGAAAAATTTTAAAGACTGTTGTGGAAGGATCCGCAAACAAATCATCAATTCCACACCAGGAGATTGAGACGCGTCTGGTGACACGTCATTTGTCACGTCTAGATCACATTTGTCACATCTGACATATCTTATACTACTACGCACTGACTGAGGTTACTGGAATACTATATAAGGATGAATATTTTTAACATAAAGAAGAAAAGTGAAGTGCTTTCGAAACAAGGGGAGTTACTCGTTGGTAGATGTACTGGTTCTGTGTTACTCGTACATTGCCCTGATTACAAATCTCGTGTTGGATTCCTAACGAGAAATTGGCGCATTCCTGTTCATCTCGATGAAGGAAAGTTGCTAAAACACATTAGCGTTAAACCGTTAACTTTAAACGCCCGACCTGGGGCCGTGTGAACAGAAACAGTGTCGTGAAGGTTTCAGAAAACGCGGAAGACGTACAGGATTCTTTTCATACTTCGCAAACAAAACATTATACCGAATGTTTCGTAAAAATTCCGCTCAACTTGGGTCGACTTTTCGCCACGTGCCTGAACCCCACTCCTTACCGCATCCCCCTTTCTTCGCGGCACATTGTGCTCTAAGTTGGAGGCTCGCGCGGCAGAGTTAGGTTAATTCTCCGACGCGGCGGCAGCGGCGGCGACAAGCCGCTTAGTCAAAGTCTTACAAAAGGGCGCCTCTCGACTTTATCATTAACCTGCGCTTCGTCTAATCCCACGCTGGCTGCTTTGCGGGGTAGGGTTGGGGGGCGGGAGGGCTGGAGAGGGTGGCGCCCGCTGGCAGTCGAGTTTCGGAGCGAGCGAGCGAGACCTCTTGCCTCGGCGCCTCCGCCGCTCCTAGGAAGGGCAACGGCAGCACCTACTTTCTCGCATTATTTCTCAATTTGCAGTTTGCGAAAATTTAAGAGTTCATTGAGAATGAGGCCTGCACCATTTCTTCTTTTGCGACCGTTGATTTATCTATGGAAAAAATACTGAATAAAAATTTAACATTATAATTAATGTTAAGCTGGGAAAGTAGAAACCGTCTACTCTATAAACGGAGTTTTGTGCTATGATTGTGCTTTTCATATATTTTCTATTTACCCTCTTGTATGTCTTTCCAAACTTTAGTCGTTTTCCTGGTTTAATGTTAAGCAGGCAAAGCCACTCCGGCAAAAATCATTTCCTTTATATCCATAACATTGTGTTATTTTTGTGTTTTTCTAACATAGAAAAAATTACTCTCTCCAGTTTCTTTTTGTTTCCTTTTTTTGGGGGGGATTGAAAAGAACGTCTTTTCCTCAGTCGCGCACTGCCGCTTTACCAATGCGTAAAAAAGCATTAGGAGGAAAAATATCCAGTAAAATTTGTTCTCGTCGCGCAACAACATCCAAAATTCATTACACTAAACAACTGCGTTGTTTTCAATTTTTTCACTTCTGGTATTATCCTTAAAGAATCCAATATTTTTTTTCAATGCTTTAAAACCAGCAAGGATCATAGTACATAAATCCCCTTAAGTCATAACTACTTAACTATTGCAATTCCTTTAGCAAGAATCACAAGCAAGCATTATTCCAATTACCTAGACAAACACTGATTTTTTGCTCTTGTTGTTTTAAAAAAAATTGAAAGAGAAAAGTTTTCGTAATGGAAGAGTTTCGTCGTAGTCTCGAGAGCCGCTGGCCGGGCGAGACCGAGTGTGTGCCGTGTGCTGAGCGCGCTGTGTGCTTGGGCGTTTGGCCGAGGCAGTGTGCTGAGCGCGCTGTGTGCTTGGGCGTTTGGCTGAGGCAGTGTGCTGAGCGCGCTGTGTGCTCTTGTGTTGGGGGCGGTGTGCCTGTGCTGAGCGCGCTGTGTGCTTGGGCGTTTGGCCGAGGCAGTGTGCTGAGCGCGCTGTGTGCTTGGGCGTTTGGCCGAGGCAGTGTGCTGAGCGCGCTGTGTGCTCTTGTGTTGGGCCGAGGCGGTGTGCCGTGTGCTGAGCGCGCCGTGTGCTGGGGTTGGGCCGGGCGTGTGCTGAGCGCTGTGTGCTGTGTGCTGAGCGCTGTGTGCTGTGTGCTGAGCGCTGTGTGCTGATCGCTCGCGCCGGGGGGCGCGTGGGCGCCGAGCTGCGCCTGCGCGACTGCTCCGCCGAGGCCGAGCGCTGCCGTGGCCGCCTGGCGGCGCTGCAGCGCGAGGTGCACAGGTGAGACACGACACACACTATTAGCATGTGATGACCCAAAACATCCATAAAAATGATCAATCAAATGATTTTAAAAGGTTTCTTTCATGCCTTAAAACCGACGAAAAATGACGTAAAAATGTGATCAAAACTATTTTAGATGAACAACTGAAGGTCTTGGACACGTTATTGATGTAATATAGGCTTCTTCCATTTGTTCAAGCTTTCACACTTTTGCTTCAGCTTTCGTTGGACTGTTCTTTGTCAGGAAATCTCTGTCGTTAGTTATCCCTCAAATGGCTTGATAATGGCACTGATAGGCGGCAGAGTTACCTTAGTTTACTCACAATGGCTGACATGACAATTTCTGAGCGAACAAATTGAATAGACTACCGCGTATAGATACTCAGAAATACTGTGGGAAACATTTGTTGTATCTCGTAAATATTGCCATTAAATTGAGCAAAAAAAAAAAAGAAAAGGCAAAAATTACTTTTTACTCGATATCGACGAAAAATGCAAAACATTACGTATAAAAATATTTTACTTCCTTTTGTCAAAACATAAAATGAATTTCTATATTAAACGGAATTTTTCAAAAGAAAAAAAAAGAACATATCATTAAAATCCCCTTATAATGACCATCATGCAAAAGTCACAGTTAACTAATAGAAAAATAACAAAAAGTAGAATAAAAATCCAAAATGAAATTATCAGTCTACCAGTTGAATTCCCTGAAGGGCATGATCTGCTGAATGGAAAGAAAGAAATATACAGGTGTCCGGGAAGGAAACCTCAAAAATTGGAAAATAAGCTCGTAACACAATTTTAAGCATATTTTTTCTAATAAACCACTTGGATATTCTCAATGGCTGAGCCAAAATATGCACTGAAAGGTTTGTTTGAAAAAATGCTTTCTAGGTCAAACTTTTCATTGCTGAAGCATAGAAACACTCCAGAAACATCTACATTGTTACTTACAAAAGGAAGGAATATATTTTACCCAAAAGAAAAATTAACCCACAAATTAAAAGAAGTACCCTATTTACAAAATTCTACTGCTTTTTTATTTCTCGGTTAATTTTTCTTTCTGAACAGGTACAATTAATGTTTGTAAATAATAAACAATTGACATGTTTTTGGAGTGTTTCTGTGATTTTGCAATGGAATTTTTGCCTAGAAAGCATTTTTTCCAACCAACTTTGGAGTCCGTATTGTGGCTCAGCCATTGAGAATATCCAAGTGGCTTATTAGATAAAATATGCTTAAAATTGTCTTAAGAGCTTATTTTCCAATTTTTGACGTTTCCTCCCCGGACATCCTGTTTCTGTTAAAAAGGTAAGTACCAGCGCACGCCCTTTGCCCACCGCGATGCCGCGGAGCGATTCTTCCCCCGGAGGGCAAACCGTTCGAGGCGAACGTCGTCTCACCAACCCTCGTCAATGCAGCGCACGGAAGCGAGGGCGCTGCAGTTCCGCTCTTTTTCGTTTATTTTCTTCCCCTTTGACTGTACGAGCTTTTCAGGGGTTTTAAAAATTAAAATGAATTGGCTTGTTAAGAGTTGATCACTGGCATGGTTAATTGTCCCTAATTGTTAGGGCAGACTAATTTTTATTTGTTATGATTATTGACAGACGGTGTTTATATTTAACATTGTGAGAGTGTGGAAATGAGAGTTAGTAGTGTGTTGATTGTGCTGAGTGTGTAGTGTAAGGGAAAGGAATAAATATATGCAGGCGATATATTCTTTTATGGTTTACTAGTTCATTGCTGTGTGTTTACGGACCTCAAAACACGTAATGGTACGCTTGCGAGCCTTTCTGATTCTTTATGCCCTCGGGCATTTTGAATACTTTATGGCCCCTTCTAATACCATCACAACGCATACATTTTTGAGAATTAGATTTTTTATTAAAGTTACGATGCAAACAACTACAATAAATTAATGGCAAAATGCTCAAGTAAAGTAACTCGTTATAAACGTTATTTTGCTTAATTTGTATGAAAATTGCAATTTTGGAATATTTCAGTGAATATACAATTACTGCCAATCACTCATAATTCACAATTACGTACCACTTTTTCTAGAGCCATAGTACGTGCTTCTTGAGTAGCAGTACTACTCGTAGTAATAAGATGTATAAGAAACATCTGCTAACATCCTCGAAATGTTTTTTTAGGGGGGGGTATCATGACATAGTGTAATAACTTTTGGCAATAGAAGCAAATAACCTAAAAGTACTGCTTCTTCAACGCAATTTAAACTGTTATAACATTTTCACCATAAACATTTTCATATATTTCTCAACATTTTACGGGAAACCGCTGTACGTAGTGTTAGCTTTTGCGAGAGTTTCCGTAGAAACTTCACAATATTCTTTCATTTTGTACGAACAAATTAATCCAATAACGAGTATGTAATAGTAATTACATACACACTGTTTTGTTTATTTGACGTCATATTGACAAATGGCTAATACAATGCATCTTTTCACCTTAGACGCAAGAAAACTAATAAAATGTTTAGAATTACTCGTTTGATTCAGCAACGAACTAGTAAACCATAAAGTTTTGTATACACCACGGGCGTTACTAGATGTTTTTGCCCCTCCGGCGACTTTCAATCCCGAGGGGTTGGAAGTCGCCTTCGGGGCAAAAACATGTACTTAACGTCCTTGATACATAAATAACTATTTTTGAAGTGAATTAATTTCCAGGGCGTTGTATTTCCTTCTTTCACTGTAGCCGAGGTTCAAGTTCACAATAACCGAGTCTTCTTATGCTTAATTATACTGTAAGCGAAACGGGACCAGCGAGCTAAGTCCTCTATAACCGAGGGTTCGCTATAACCGAGTTCGCTATAACCGGAGTCGACTGTACATTCAAAGTTTGATCATTCGAAGAAGGGATGGAAAATGATGGCCTACGTAACTTTCCTTGCGTTGAATGTGCGTTTGCAATCGCGTTTCCAATCCCACAGAAACAACTTTACATCCTTTTATATTAATATAGAGTTTGTGGAGTCTGATAGTTCATGTGAGGCACTGTTACGGTTTGCGGTAGAGTATTGTTACAGATGGGTGCGATGTGTCCTTTTCCAAAACTAGCGACGTTTGTATTCTTTTCGTCTAGCCCTTAAAATCGGACGAGTACTATTATTCTCAAGTGTCATTTAAGAAAAAATGAATATGCAAGAGAAACATGATTTTCCAAATAAATTACTTTCTCCTCGTTTTAACTGTCGTTATCAGTCTTCAAAAAGTCTACAAGACAGGTGGATTTTTTTGAACAAAACACGGAAGTTGGAAACTGATGTGAATCGCACCGACCACGAATCAAAACATCGGACGACGAAGATCAGTCGCAAACAGCACTCTTAAGCCAACAAAGTGTCAGAGTGATGTTCGTTGAAAAATACTTCGCGATCGGAATTGCTGTCTCTTCCGCTGTAATGTTAGGCTTATTGACACCGTCTGAATAATGATGTCATATTCTCTATCAGTGACAGTGTGTAATTTCCATGTTCGCGAATTGTTGGCTTCCTCATTAGAGCATTGTTAGCTTCCTCATTAGAGCTTCAGTATCGGTTATCAACCACATATCTGAAGACTGTATGACGTTAATTTGATTCGACATTTTTTTTACCCTTTATTCCTTTAATTTTATCCATACTTCTTTGATATAATTATCTTTAGTAATATTTTACATGAAATTTAATACGACTATTCCATGCGCTTTAGAATTTTGTTTTCTTACGCTCTTGGGTTCATGTGCACATAGGCGCGTGCGTAAGGGGACAGGGAACCCCTTAACATTTTGAAAGGGTCTCCGTAGTTCACCGTAATAAATAATTTTATTTCCGTAATCATGATCAGTTTTTCCCCCTTTTAAGCTGATATTTTGGAGAATTCATATCCTACATTTAGGTGAGAGCTCTCCAAATCATCTAGCAACGCCGTTAAATGTTCAACATAAAACAACCGTATTTGTTAATTGCATTATTAACTTTTTGGTTTAGTTAACTAAATATGCTCATTAATTCCATGAAAAAGTGTTGATTATCTGTATGTTAATAGCATGCATGCAGTTAAAATTCAAACGTGCAATTAAAACGACACATGTACCGATCGGAATTCGGAAACGGAGCCAAATCGTGTAATTAAGAAAATATAACCAAGGTATTTGCCGTCGGTCATGAAACATGAACAAAAATCTTCAACACGTATTACATACTACAAAAACAACATATACACAACGAATGAATAAACTAAATTGGGGAAGTAAACGTTAAGCTAGCTGATTTATGGAACAAAATAAAATATTGAACATGAATAAATTAAATGTTTTACAAGCAAAGCATTTGGTCTTAGGATTACGAATGTAAGAAGTGTAAACGTCAGTTGTGTTAACCATTTTCTGAAAAGAACGCTATAGCAAAACATTGTCAGAGGTGACTATTCCCCTCCCCAATATTTATACATGTATTCTCTCTCTTACCCGTGTTTACTTTTCGTGGGAAGTAATGTTTTCTTACCTTGGTCAACTTCTAATATTTTATTCACAATATGTTCAGTAGGTACTTTCTATTTGCAAATATTTCGTGGAAACTTAAACTATGCGAGGCTCATTAAAATAGATATTTTTCAGAAGCAGTACTACGTCATTACATGCATACATCGGGTGGAAAAGATGCTCTTAAATCTTTTAAAATTTTAATAAATTCGTAAATGGAAACGAAAAAATATTGCACGTAACTTGTGTATAAAGGGGTATAATTGCACTCATGGTGATAAAGAAAACTCGCTCCTATTTTCGCTCGTTTTCTTGGACATACCATTCATGCAATTATACACCTCTTCATACCTCTATCACCTCAACATACTCATTTCGTTAATTGCTATTATTGTTTCATTCTTCGTGCAGTATGTTTTATTCATTTACTAGGAAATATGTTTATGTAAACAACAATATTTAAAGGAAAGGGGACTTAAAGGGTCTCTGAAATATATTTGCACCCTCTTGTTTTACATCTACTACACATGTGCATAAGAAACGAGAATACTAAGTAACTAATTTCGAGTAGATTCGTTTCTGGTTTCATCCTTGACTTTAACTTGTTTTACTTAAATGCTCATGTCATTTCTGTCGAGCTGTGAATGAAACTTAAAATTATACGTCGGGTCAAGCTTGCTCATACCCTTTTCTTTTTTTTTTTCAACAAAATGCAATTCTAAATTTTTCAATTAATTATCAATACATTATTAGACAGTTTTCGCCCATCACCCGATAGAATATGACACGGGTATACTAGAGCCTCGTCAAGCAACTCTACTCGTTTTCTCAACGAAAATACGTGAAAAAAATGCAAAATTGTTGCAATTTATTAGCAATGATTATTAAATTAGATTATTCAGGCGGTTGCAGCTTGTTAAAGCTACGGACCCCGCGCATTTTGCTCTCAGGTGACGAGAAACAGGGGCAGCATTTCGTTCCGTTACTCACAAAGGTATCACGGGTTGCCTACTCTCGCGGCCAGGGGCGCCGTCGCCTCCCGCGGCTCTGCCCGCCGGCCTAACTGCCCGCCCGCCCGGTCATCTTTCCGCCCGCTCAACCGCCCCCCCCCCCCCCCGCCGCCTTCTCAACCGTCCGCCTTCTCAACCGCCCTCCTGCTCAACCGCCCGCTTGCTCAAACGCCCGCCTGCTCAAACGCCCGCCTGCTCAAACGCCCGCCTGCTCAAACGCCCGCCTGCTCAACCGCCCGCCTGCTCAACCACCCGCCTGCTCAACCGCCCGCCTGCTCAACCACCCGCCTGCTCAACCGCCCTCCTACTCAACCGCCCGCCTGCTCAACCGCCCGCCTGCTCAACCGCCCGCCTGCTCAACCACCCGCCTGCTCAACCACCCGCCTGCTCAACCGCCCTCCTACTCAACCGCCCGCCTGCTCAACCGCCCGCCTGCTCAACCGCCCGCCTGCTCAACCGCCCGCCTGCTCAACCGCCCGCCTGCTCAACTGCGAGTCTGCTCAACCGCCTGCCTGCTCAACCGCCCGCGCATCGAACCGTCCAACCACCACATTCGGAACAAAAAACACACTTACTACACTTACGGGACTAATGACTGTAGTAGTTGACGCGCCCGGAGTCACTAACAGTCAGTCAATGAATCCCAACCGCCCGCCCGACGCGCCGTGCAAGGCCGCTTCGTTTTGAAGTAGGACTTCCCCCCCAAACGGAGCGGTGAACGAGGGAGCTCTTTTGTCGCAGAGAGAGTAAAGGGAGAAGCCACGGCTCCCTCTCCGGCGATGAGGGATGTCGTTGCGGCGACTTCCCTCAGGTGCTGCTCATGAGGGACTGATTCTAGCGAAGAGGGAACACATCCCGCTCTGCTGACACACACGTGAAGATGCGGCTAACAGGGAAGGTAGTCCCTGCTTCCACATAAATCATTTATAACGCACCGCTCTCTGGAACGGAGATTTTTGGGAAATCAATATTGCATCGTGTGGCTTCAACCGGCCGGCACCGAAAATGGCGATTTTTAGGCAGAAACATTCGAATTGAGTAACTTTAAAAATACGTTGCTTCGTGCATTGGCTATTGTCATAAGAATGGAAACTGTTGAAATGTAGTTACAGTCAAACAAATCACAAATAAGGCGAAAAACTTGAAAGTTATATATTTGTGGTTTGATGACTTCTGTATTTAGCTATGTGCAGAACATAGTAAAAGTATTGTTAACACCATTATTATTATTATTATTATTATTATTATTATTATTATTATTATTATTATTATTATTATTATTATTATTATTATTATTACTTTTCTAACTACTAGTATAATTTGTATACAGATAAACGAAAAGGCAACAAAATTGAAATACGATCTGATACAAACAACACATCGATTTAATACAACAGGTCTATACGCCACCATCACCTCTAAACACCTCTCATGTTTTGACTGCAAAAAACGTGGCTGTCCCTAGTTCGACGAGCGCCCATGAAGAGAGCTTCAATCATAGCGTCAGCCACTCCATGTAGTACATTCTAGCTCGTTGGTTTCTCCTCGCCGGGTGCGACCAAAATTCTCACGCCCTCCATCTTCTCCAGGAAGGTGCCCACTCCGGCCGTTGCAACTCCGCGCCTGCCACGGAACGTTCACTCGGGCCGTGAGCAGCGCCGCGCGTTCGGAAACCGCCGAGGGCGTTCGGTCGCCCTCCTGCCTCTTAAGGCAGGCTGCGCAGCGGCGGCTGCTGCACTGGGGCTGGTTGCGCTGGATGCGAGCGGGAGCATCGAGAAGATCCAAGCATCTTAGCCAAACTTATGTAGCTTGTATTAAATTTTAGCATCACCGACATATAATTATTGGATATCATGACAGAGTTGAAATATTTGTTATAATATTAGTGATAGTATTATTGTTGGTTCCTTTTTATTGTTGTTATTATTATTATTATTATTGTTGTTGTTGTAATTATTGTTATTTAACTGCCACCGGGTCATACTCAATTGCAGTTCAAATAAATGTATGTATGTATCGAGCGCAGCCGAGAGACTGACTGGGCCCCCGCCCCCATGCAGGGACCGCCGCTGCGCAGGGGACGCCCAGCGACTCGCCGGAGGCTACACGCGACGGGGCATCCGCTTTGTTTATTTTTTTATTTGTTGCGTCCTTAATTTTATCATTATTGACGCAACGCGTCTCTTCGCCCCTTGTCGAGCGTTGAGCGCGGAGTAATCCTCCATTAATCTCTCTCATAAGCAGACAGTATATATTTATGTAAGACTCGTCTAGTGTCTGTCGGTTGTCAAGAGGACCGCCTGGTAGAATCTCCGTGTACGCGCTCCTGCGTCACTACCCAGCGGCCAGAATTGAGAAAGAATAAGGATAGGGACACTTCACAGCGGTTGGACTAGGGCTTGTGAAGCAGCCACACTCGTTTTGTTGGAACAAATTTGATCCCGGTGAATAAACTGATAAGTCTTAAAGTCATTAGTTTTACTGAGGATCAAAACACTAGTTTCAACTGAAATAAATCATTGATTAATGATATTCAAATGAAGGTGATGTTAAAATGAAACTATTTGTGTCTAGGTTTCGTCTGAATATCATTAATCCTTGATTTACAGCATTAGTTGAAAGTTGTTTTTTGCTCTGCTGTAAAATTAAGTTTTCTTGGCTTATCAGCTTATTCACCAGGTCAAAGATTTATAATCTTAGATTTCACAGAACACTCTAAAGTACGCAGCCTAAGTGTGAAGTCATTCCACTAATGAGAGGAAAACAGGTGCTAATGAGAGGAAAATATTTTCCCCTATGAATTAATTATTCAGCAATAGTTTGATGGAAAAATTATTTCGATATCTGCAATAGTTTTTTAATTATGATTTAAAAAGTATGTTGCTGGATCGTGCATCTATTAGAGTAGTAAAGGAAGCAAAACTCACGAATCTAAGGACGTCGCTTGTTTTCGTTTACAGTTTTTATGAACCGTTTCCCTTATAACTAAAAAACTAATAATGTTGAAGCTGTGAATTTTTAGGATGCATGTAACTAAGTATTATGTACAAAACCATGCTAAATCATACGCTTCAGTTCAATCGTTTTTGTGAGTAAGAAAATTATAAAACTGAAAAATCGATTTACAATTAATGTATTAATTTTGGATTCAAATTAAAAGCATTATTTATTCACATATCTAAATGAAAGAGTATGATTTTGTACCTGTGAGTATTGCCAACTAAGTAAAAGAAGAAATCAGTAAGAATCTTCAAACTTATTTGAGTTATCAGGGGAAAAACTAAGTCAGTGCGTGAAATACTGATTGAATTTTGATTTTTCAAATAAAAATTAAAGTTAAAAGCAAATTTTTCCTTGCTGGAGAAAGGTGTTTTTGCGTGTAGTTCATTGTCACTGCTGTGGAATATGATTTTAATGGAGAGAAAGTGGAAAAGTCGTAAAAATATAACTCCTGTAAGCGGTATCTCCCCCTTAAAGCACTTCTCAGCTCGTGAGCCTCCGAAGGGGGGGGGGGCGGTCAGTTCGGGCGAAATCCCGCGGCCGCGCGCCGAAAGAACAGAAGAAAGCCGAAGAGAAACGAGCTTAGCCTTAAGGAGGACCGGCCGACCGGGGAGGGGGGGAAGGAGTGGGGGAGGGGGCGCTCGCCGCGACCGCAGGAGCAGAAGCGATAAAAAACGAAACACAGCGCGCGCAGAGCGGTGCTGCAGCAAGTCTTTGCCTGTGGCTGGCTGGTTGGTTGTTATTGATTCCGACCACATCAACTATTGAGATAATTATTCCCGTAAGAGTGGTTCATGTTATTGTGTGTGTGTATGAGAGAGAGAGGGAGAGAGAGTTAGTGTAAGGGGAGAAGATAACAAGAAAACACAAGGAAAGAGAAGGAAAGATCGCGTGCGGTCGTGGTCCATTTGATAGGGTACTGCGTTGATGGAAGAAATCGTAGAAAACTACCGATCAAAGCAGCCGGCCGCTAAAATTCCCCTCCAGACATAGACTGAATTCGATCTAGCTGGAAAGCTAGTGTCGAAATCCTTGCAAGCCGTTGGGAATGGAACCTAGGACCTCCCGGTCAGAGGCGCTGCAGTGACATCATTGACGCTCTGAGCCACCGCTCCCAGTTTGCCAGTTGCGCGGGCGTCAGAATCCGAGGAGTTAGTGGAGGGAGACAGGTGCAGCGAGAAACAGACAACGGTCGCCGTGAGATACGTAATGTTGAGACCAAATGCGATTTAGCATTGTTCTGAAACTACACCTATTAAAATGAGCCGGCGTTTCCCGGACATATATCACCGTCATCTCTTAGGCTGGATTTACAATTCCTTTCAACGAGCAATTTAGAGTTTCAGCGCACTCGCGCAGTTGAGTCTCTCTCTGAGGGCACATTCCAGCGGGCGACTGCTCTGATGACTGACTCGTGAGAGTATTGTATTGTCAGTTTTCTGGCTTATAAAAGCTGGCCTCTTTGCTAAGATAGAACGTTTCGTTTTTCTATTCAGGACAAAGAATCCCCTACTCGCAAGTACCAAAGATATGTGATCAGTGATATGAGTGTAGAGGACCTCTGCCGCCTTTGCAATCAAACCGACGAAACCCTCCGACAGATAATGCACGGGAGTTTTGCTTTGGAACAAAGAGAATATCTGAATTGGCAAAACTCGACGTTGTTACAGTATTCCGTAAAGCTCTGGCTTCAAAGTCGGAGATAGCACATAAACAGGTCCCATGCTATAAGTTCAATCCGAATTCAGTTCTAGCGACGAAGCGGGGAAAGGTTTGTGGGATGTTGCAGTCACCATAGATCGCAGGGCCGAGGGAAAAAAGAACAAACGATATTGGTCGACAAGATTTCATGGAAAGAGATTATTGTTGACACTGCTGGCCATTTAAATCGAAATGTAGCTTTCTCCAATGCTGAGAAGAGAGAGAATATCATCCATGGCTACTGAATTCAGCGACCTGTGGCGGTTGATATCTGTTGATGTAGTGCTTGAAACCATGTTAGCAAATGGATTAATCTCTGCTGAATCCTAACCTAAACTACTAGCTTTTCAGCTATGTCGAATTCAGCCACTGTCTGGAGGAGAATTCTAGTGACCAGCTGCTCTGATCGGTAGTTTTCCGTCGTTTCTGCGATCAACACCAGGCGAATGCTGGAGCAGTACCCTACCAAACGGGCCACGTACCGCGCGCGATCTGTCCTTCCTCTTCCTTGTCCTATCCTCTCCCCTTACACACACATTTACGCTAACATGCGCTACACTACCACACATGCCTGAAGACCGGTCGGGAGCTTAGAGCTTGTCCCAGCTGGGGCGGTGCCCCACCGGTGGGAGAGTCCTGGTTAGGAGGAAACCCCGCTAGCCGACGCTAGGTCGGCGCCGGATCTCGCCATCCAGCAGGGCAAGATCACAGTCATCTCCCGAGAAAATACATGCACTATACTAACGGGACTAATAACAACAGCAGTTGACGCGCCCGGAAACATGAAAAATCAACCAATCAATCAATCCAAATGCATTCAAGAACAGGCCAGAAATGGCAATGCTTCCCTCTTTCTGCTTCGCATGTGCAGCTCGTTGAGAGCAAAGACTGGTGTCACGTGTTTTCCTACGAAGCCATTCCTCACTCAGGAACGCGTAAGACATTCCAACCTATGAGAATCCCGAAGCGTTTTCCGAAGAACAAATGTTCAAAAGTTCCCAATGGCAGAATCGCCGCAACCGTGAGGTTCGCAGCCCAAGTGTCCTTTGAGATTTCCTTCGGGGGCGTCGCAAGACTGATTGTCCCATTCCGACGCCTTCGCCGCCCTCGTCAGCCACTTGTCAGGAAGGTCCTGAAGGCGCTTCTTTGGGAAAAGTTTCCAGGCGCCCCCGCGCCTCCTGAGAACGGAGAAAACCCTTCCCGCGCGCCCCCGCAACGGAGAATTCCTGTCATTCAGATTGTTACTGATGCCGGACGCGACAACTACTATGGTCTTTTGTCCCGTAAGTAAAGTCCATGTTTGATCTTGAGAGGTGGCGGTGTTCTTCCCCCGCTGGATGGCGAGATCGGCACCGATTTCTCCTAACCAGGACTCTCCCGCCAGCGGGGCACCGCCCCAGCCGGGACAAGCTCTCAGCTCCCGACTGGTCTCCCGGAATATGTGGTAGAGTAGTGCATGTTAGTGTAGGTGTGGGTGTAAGGGGAGAGGATAGGACAAGGAAGAGGAAGGACAGATCGCGCGCAGTTCGTGGCCCGTTTGGTGGGGTACTGCTCCGCCATTCGCCTGGTGTTAATCGGAGAAACTACGGAAAACTACCGATCAGAGCAGCCGGCCGCTAGAATTCTCCTCCACGACATTAGCTGAAAAGCTAGTGTCGAAAATCCTGCCGCCGTCAGAACTCGAACCTAGGACCTCCCAGTCAGAGGGACTGCAGTGATAACTGTTGATGCCATGTACCATCTCTTCCGGACTCTGTTAGTACCTTAATGACAGTATACACGGAAGTATGTCAATTCGTGTATTGTAACTTTGATATCATAATTTATGTACGCCAGTGTTATTAGGCTTATGTTTTTATGTCAGTATACAGTATAGTAATGTCAGTATAAACATGCTAGTATATAATCTGTCATTGTTAGTATTTAGGTCAACGTTAGTGCATATAATAAAGCATGTTATATTTTGTGTGGGAGTGCAAAATTTGTTTGGTCAGATTGAAGCACAAATCTAATAATGTGAGTCTCGCCGCTCAAAACACAGTATTATTGTTAATAATAATATTAATGATAATAATAATAGTTATTATTATTATATTAATAATAATATTCCTGTAATTCAAGACTAAAAATGTTATGAGTGGGTTGCATCTAAAATATACTCCAGTTTGTTACCAGCTTCCTAAGGAGCAGATCTAGGGACTGTCGGTCCCTCTACAATACTTCGAAAAAAATGTGGGCTGATCTCAATAAAGCAATGTCTTGTACTTTCCAGTCTTTTGAATGACGTGGGAGTTTATCCAAGTTGTTACAACAAAATTTGCGGAACAAATCCCAAATTCCAGAGCTGTGATAACTACCGGGACGTCCTGTGCTTTTACCTCCCCCCCCCCACACACACACACATTCGGCTGATCTCGATTTCTAAACTCTTGTATTTAAGACGTTTCTCTGCCGTCTTGGTTACGACATTTTGATACCACAGCACATCTACAAGTAGACAAGACTTTTTTTTATCTAAAATAACATTATCCGGTTGTCTCTATCGTGCGATCAGTTTGAATTTATTGATCGTACAGTATTGTGTACAGTCCAACCGTTGTCATCAGCTTTAGTGTGTATTTGTACACTCGAAATATATTTTGAGAACTTCGAAGGCAGTAGAGGTCTGACAGTGGATGTAACCAGAAACCCTATCGTAAGTATTCAATCTTCAATCTAAAATTGGACAAATCGAGACGATATGATCAATGGTTTTAACTTGTTTCTGGCAGATGCGACATTTATCATCTTGGGAAGTTTTGAGAACCGATTTATCATAATGTCTTCTTCACAACGCCGGTTTGTGGGCAGCTATTAAAACTGCTTCCGATTCTGGCTTTATTCTTCGTCTTTTAAGCCACATAAATGATAGATCCTTTTTTATATGCCTCTTCTCAATTCTTTGTAGATATTTTCCTTCGAGTGGTTTGTGTCCACACGATTTCTTTAGCCTTTTTTTTGTGTCTCACATTTCATATAAAGTAGCAGTACAAGTTCAGTGTATGTGTTATTGTACGTGGCATAGTTTTCTTCGCAATACTTCTTGCTACACTTACAATGCCTGAGTTTTTCTTTCTTCGGTCAGATATAACCTCCAGCCTCATTAGTGAGTCAGCTTGATAGCTCACTACATCCTTTCTTATTCCCACTACTGCACTGTTCCAGGAGTCATTAATTTGTCTGAGGTCCACTCCTCCTTCCTGGCGTGACATACAGATCAGCATGAGGGTGTGCGACATGATGCATTAAAAGACGTTTTCTCGCTTTTCTTTCCAGCATTTGAATTTCTTACTCAGTTCAGTCCACTAGTCCAAAACTGCACTCTGCTACAGCCACCGCTGAACTACTTATTGCTGATATGTTCTTCCTGGAGTTCCGAGCAGACTGTAGGACAAGTCTCACTCTTCTGTAATACTCGCTGCGAATTCTCTCTTTCATTGTGTAGTTGGCGACGGGGGAGTGGGACGGAAAGCGTAGTATAAGAGAAAGGGAGGGCGTGAGTGTGAGGGGCGGGAGGAGGGAGGGCGGGAAGAAGGCGTAGGTGAGATGGAGGGAGTGTGTGGGTGAGGGGAGGACTCGGAGGGAGAGTGAGAGTTCAATGTGGCGGGGGAGGGAAGGCAGGGGAGGGGAGGGAGGTGGAAAGGCGAGGATGACGGGTGAGGGCGGGGTGGGAGCGTGGGCTGCCGTGGGAGCGAGCGCGCCCAATGGCGTGTGGCTGCGCCTAACAACGTGCACCTTGTTACGGGGGATCAGCCTCGAGGGTCGCCCGCGCCTTGCTGCTCCCCAGGCTCCGTCCACTGCGCCGCCCGCGCCGAGGGGCGGCCGCACCCGACACGTAGCACGAGGCTGCGAAACGAGCTGCACTCATGCGAAACCTTTTGCATTAGAAAAGCGATAGCTTCTGCCCTCAACCCGGCTTCGATCTGCCACGCCATGATGTCACTGCAGCGCCCTGACAGGGAGGTCCTAGGTTCCTACTCCCCACGGCGGCAGGATTTTCGACACTAGCTTTTCAGCTATGTCGAATTCAGTCGCTGTCTGGGCGAGAATTCTAGCGGCCGGCTGCTCTGATCGGTAGTTTTCCGTGGGTTCTCCGATCAACACCAGGCGAATGCCGGGGCAGTACCCTACCAAACGGACCACGGACCGCGCGCGATCTTTCCTTCCTCTCCCTTGTCCTATCCTCTCCCCTTACACACACACACACACACACTTATTACACATGCACTACACTACCACACATGCCGGGAGACCGGGTGGGGACTTGCCCCAGCCGCGACGGTGCCCCGCAAGTGGGAGATACCTCGTTGAAGAAAACCGCGCTTGTCGACAGTAGGTCTGCGCCGGTTCTCGCCATCCAGTCGGCGAAGATCATAGCCAACTCCTGATGAAAAAGCATGCACTACACTTATGGGACTAATAACCTTAGTAGTTGACGTGCCCGCAATCACCAACAGTCAATCAATTAAGCCAGCCAAAAGATAGCCGCGCCGTTATATGGGCATTGAATCAGAGAGAGGTTGGCAGCCGTGCTAAGCGCGAAGACGCATCGGAGACGTGGCGATGAAGGGGAATGTTGCGCACAGAAATTGGTCCTGCGTGTGGATTGCGTAGGTTGTGACGTGTTTGCTTTGAATACGAAGGTGGAGTCACATCGAATGAAAGCTTCTACTCAGTTTCTTCGAGTTTTAAATGCATAGCACGAGTTTGTAAGTGTTCAGTAACTAAGTGGTTTCAAAGTTATCTAAACTAGGGCTTAATACATATATTCGATTTTTGACCTCATTTTAAATTTCGTATACCCTAAATTTAACTGTAATACTATTCTAACTGTAATACTATTCTAACTGTAATACTATTTTAACTGTAATACTAAATCTTCTATTTGCTGAATAAGAGAAGACGAAGAAATATCATCTCTGTTACCACATGTACTTCCGTTTCGTCCTTGATTAGTGGAGTAAAATTAAAATTAAAAATGTCCAAATCACATGTTCTTGTAATAATTTTGTAATTTAAATATCGTGAAATGAGGGCATGGGGTGATTGTTTTAATGGAAATAATAAATTAACAGATACCGTACTCTATCACGTATGCCGTTGGGGTATCTTCTCGTTCTTACTTTTTCTCCTTACGGCATTATAATCTTGCAACAAAAAAAAATAGGATTTTTCGACAGAATGAACTTGTTTCATTCTGTTGTACCGATAAAGTAGATAATTCTTGTCAAAAAAATCACAAAATTTGATTAACTTGCAAGTCCCAACATATGTTTAAAACGAAAACCCGATTTATTTAATTATAAATATTTCACTACGGATTTTACTTTTGGCTGAAATGCGCATCTGACAGCTTTGATAGTCATTATTTTATGTACATAAATACACGAATACACTGAATTCAATGGCAGACAGTTATTTCATTGAAACTTGAATATATACGAAAAGATTAATTAATGAATTTTTTTTGTTTGTTCTGAGATTTCCAAGGGATAGCTGAAGAAAAAATAACATAAAAACTGCAACATTACAACATTAAGTAATTGTTACCATATTTTCAGAACGTATGTACCTTACAAAGTACGTTCTCGTATAGCACATCCAGTTTGCTTAGTCATTGCGTAATTTTATTAAGTAAAAATGCAAATTGTAATAAAATCAGGTCACTGGATAGTCTGCAGTAAAGAGATGAGATGACCGATAGTACTTTCTGCTGAGTGTGTCGGAAAGGTGTAGGATTACGAAAAGCAGTTACTTTCATCCCACGTACACCGGCGTTTCTAATCTACTGCAGCCATCTTGTAATTTCGCTTGAAGTAATTGTCCTCGCCGTACGTCGGGTGGCACATTGTACGCGGAAGCGGGTGGGGGCGGTGTTTTTTAATAAATTGTGTAGGCTTAGGCTTTGTAAATAACCCCCCTCCCCCCCCTGCGCAGACAAACGGTGGCCGATACATCACGGTGGCTGTCGCGGCAACCGCAACGCTGGCGATTTACATTTTCGGGTTTTTGCTCCTCCAAGCTGCTGCCTCGGCCTCTGCGCTTTGCTGCCTTATCGTTTTTCTTCTACTTTCGGTTGTGGTTCTTCTCCCATTTTCCGTTTTTACATTCTTTATCTACTTTTTCCCTTCCTTTTGCCCTGTCTCTTGGTATCTTCTTCAATCGTTCCTTGAAGCGGAAGGGGCAATATTCACTCCATTTTGCCGTACGCGGAGCGATTACATACACTCACAACACGAGCAGTTCGCAAACTTCCTCAGATTGCGCAGAATAAGTGCGCAGAGTGATAAAGAGGGTGGCGTTACGTTTTACTTCGAGAGTTCTATCGATCTTGGTGACTGGCTTGGGTAATAAATATTTCTGTCGTTTTATCACATAGCATTCATGTTTTAAGCGCATAAAAGTACTTATTTTTGGTCTTTTATCACCTAAGAGTCGGAGCCCTTGTCATTATTTTCTTGTTTATTCCATTGCTGTCGCATATCATCGTCTTTATAAGCAAGATTATCCTCTTCATTCATGGAATGAAGCAAGCGCCAGGGCCGTGTGGAAGTGTCTGCAGTGTGATTGTGACCGTTTTGTAAATTAGGGGCCAAACAATCCCTATCTTACTAGCGAAACTAATTTTGTAATTCTACTTGTAAATGGGGGACCAAACCAAGGCCCAGGTAAGGAAAAGTACTGATTGAGCAGGTGAAGCGCATTAAGGGGAATGCCGTCGCCATGCTGCTGTCCAGCTTTCCCTTGTGCTTTGTTGAAATCCTTCCAGACTCGCTACGCATGCCCTTCTCTTCGTCTGTCCCCAATTTATAAATGGCTTAAACTGTTTTTTTTCTTCTGATCCCCAATGTACATATGGGTTAAATTGTTTTTTCCTTCTTGTCCCCAATTTACACATGGGTAAACTGTTAATTTCCTTCTGGTCCCCCAATTTACACACACCGATATCTGTGGCAGATCTCCTGCTTTTCACCGCGATTCACTTGTTTCTCTGCTCATTTGTTTCGTTCCCCCTGCGTTTTTTGTCTCCTTCGCCCCTATAGATCAGGCAAATGGTAGAAACTAAGGGAAAGGTTTGGTGGTTATGAAATTTGTTTTCTATTCGTGTTTGAGGTCCCTGATCGCTATTATCAGGTTTGCCAACAAGATTTTTGTCCGGAAACACGATTTTTTAGCAAAAAAGTGTACCAATTTTTTTTTTCAGTTTCTTCAAATTAACTCAAAATCCATCCGTTTTTTTTATAAATAGTGACCTTGTATGAAATAGAAGATAAAATATGTACATTTCTCGTCAATGAGGTTTTTCCCTCCAATTAACGGTTTAGCCGTGAGAACACCGCCAAATGTGGAGGTAATGCAAAGCACACGAAAAACGTGAATTACTCCACTATCCCATTTGACGACTACATTTTATTTTCTAATTACTGATATAAATTTAAGCTTCGGGCATTCTATCCGCTATTATAAATTCTGTTTTCTTGTTTGATCTTTTTTCGTCGTGTTCACCTTCTCCCACTTATGTGTTTTCTTTGGCTAAGTATCGTAAGCCTTTCTGGCATTTGGTCATCTTCTTATTCTCCTTCTCCGCCACCGAGAGGAGGCGCTGGGTCTCCCCGCCCCCTCCCTCTCGCCTGCTCCTGGACACAGAGTGGCGCTGCTGTCACTCAACTTTGAGACACGACCGAGCCCTTTTCGTTGCAGCTAAGTGCTGGTTTTGTTCGCGAACTCGAATAATTATTTGATGAAGTGACCGGTATAAAGCCCGGGACACACGGTGCAGTTTTCGTGCAGATTGGACGTTCAGAAAACGTGCAGTCCAGATTGCACGTTTCCTATATGAACATGTTCATAATTTTTCATGCAGAAAACCTATAGTTTGACTCGAGCACTTCTAGTGGCAGAATCGTTCACTAACGGTCAACGGCCATTTCGATTTTGTGGTTAGGTATGTCAAGGTACGAGTGTGTGAAGTGATATATTGGGATAAACGCCTTTTTTCCTAATTCCTTTATGGAAACATGGTATATTTCTTTAAAAGTATTTCAATTTTATGGGGGAGAGATACTGAACACGGAAGCTTTTGAGTATTGTTACCGTGGGTACGAAATTTGTTGAACGTCATTTAGAACGTATTCAACGTTAGTAAATGCATTATTACACTTATAAAAAGCAAAAAAAAAAATTTTTTTTTCTTAGTAAGTTTTTAAAAGGTTCGTAATTGGACATTAACCGAGATCATTTTCCAAGAAATGAATAAAGTCTTAGTAAGCAGGGTTTAATATGAGCGACGCAAACAATTTTTTTCTGCGTGTGCTTTGTGCTGATGCATTGTTTTCTTACAATGAATTTTTCATTAATGCTTAATTTAAAACTAATTTTATTTGTAAATTTACATTATCTATAACGTTTTCAATTGAGATGTGTGACTTTTCTTCATATAGAAAATTAGTAAAAATTATATTTGTGAATATTTGTCGGTTTGTGGCGGATGTTGAAGCCTCATGAGTCCCCTTCCCAGGCCCTTAGGTGCGCCCCTGCTCAATGTCGTTGTTGCAATTTTATATAACTGATTCAGTCGTTGCTACAGAAAGCACCTAGGTGATATTTAATCGATTTAGACATTGCAACGGAAAGCACCTAGATGTGTATCCGATTCACTGATTGCTATAGAAAGCACTTAGATGCTGTGTAACCGATTCAGAAATTCCTAAGAAAGCACTAGGTGTTATTTAACGATTTAGACTTTGCTACGGAAAGCACCTACATGTTGTGTAACCGATTCAGAGATTGCTACAGAAAGCACCTAGGTGTAATTTAACCGATTCAGACATTGCTACGAGGAAGCATCAAGGTGTTATGTAACAGATTCAGACGTTGAACTATGAACCTAGGCTTATGAAAGCACCTAGGGGTAATGTCATCGCACCCTTAGCTTCTATGAGCCTCGTTGTTGACCTGACTGAGACAGATAATATGTCAAGAGTAATGATTCTCAAAAAGATACTCGCTGAATTAAAAGATTTCGTGTACTTAGTTTACTCTTGATGTGCATGGTTCCTCGCATTTAGTTTGCAGATGAAATTTTAGTTGTTGAGAGAAAAGCGCGAAGGATGTAGGTGTTGGTAAACATCTCATGTTTTATTTCTCCTGGAACTTTCCGAGGCTCTGGAACGGAAGAAATGCTAATGAAAGGTCATCGATATCGAAAGGAATAAAATTAACATAAATAAGAGAACAGCAGTCTCCCACTCGGCTCTTACAGATTGCTTTCTGTAATTCACCGAAGTACTTCATTTGCATTTCTCCTTTAAGAAACTCGATGATTACTGAAGAAAGGAACTGTTTGATAAATGGAGAACGAAGTCTTGCATTACTTATTACAACGTTTCGTCGACGTGAAATATAGAAAGTTTGTTATTGCAACTCCTCCGTTTATATCAAGGCATGAATGAGGCCGAGAAGAGCCTTGTCGAAACAGCTTGCCCCTCGTGCCCAATCGCGTCGCAGCTAATGCACGTCTCGACCCCCCACCCCGCGGGCGAGGCGTCTTCTCGTCACGTGCCCCCGCTCGCTGCTGAGGGGTTGCTCCGCGAGCATAACGCGCATTTCTACCGGCATTTGTTTTAATTCGTTCTCGGGCTCCTCCGCGAAGTGACGTTTCAATTTATTCTCGTTCCTTGTCTCTAAATTGAATCAGTCATCTTGTGCGCGATCGCCGCTTGGAGGCGTTGGTGGCTGCAACAACGCGACGTGGCTGTGCGTCTGGCGACGATACGCGAGAGGCGGGGGAGGGGGAGGGGGAGGAGCTGTTCCTGTCCCTCGTGTAAAACTAATGAAGAGTGAGGCGCAGGAGGGGGAGGGGAAGAGAGCCTCCACCTGCCCGTGCGCTCTGCGTGACGCAGCTGCCAGACTTCTCCTCCACGCCACTCCCTAAAGCCCCCCCCCCCGGCAACCAGGGGTTGAAATCGGGATGAAGTGCTACCATTGTTTTTGATTACTCGTACCGGGAGAGTTCACTCAGTACATCCACTGATGTCAGTGCAGTGCTTCTGGCCGGGAGCTCCTAGGTTGGAGTCCCGACAATGGCAAGATTTTCGACACTAGCTTGTCAGCTAGGTGGAATTCAGTCGCTGTCTAGAGGAGAATTCTAGCGGCCGGCTACTCTGATCGGTAGATTTCCGTGGTTTCTCCTGCCAGCACCAAGCGAATTACCGAAGCAGTACTCAGAAACGAGTCAAGGACCGCGCGCGAGCATTCCTTCCCATTCCTTGTCATATCCTCTCCCCTTGCACACACTTGCTCTAACATGAACTACACTACCACACATGCCGGGAGACCGGTCAGGGACTTAGAACTTGTTCCAGCTGGGGCGGTGCCCCGCTGGTGGGAGATACCTCGTTAGGGAAACCCCTTAGTCGACGGTAGGTCTGCGCCGGATCTCGCCATTCAGCGCGGAAAGATCACCTCCACCTCCCAATAAAACATGCACTACACTTACAGGACTACTGACGTTTATAGTTGACGCGCCTGGAAGCACTACCAATCAGCCATTCGATTACTCGTGTAGCGTTCACAGTGGCAGCGGCTGCGCGCCTGTGCAAGGAGAGAAAGGCCCAGCGCCCCCTGGGGGTGAATTCATTCATTGTTAGTGTAGCGCATCTTTCTATAGCGCGAGATGGGGTGATCTTCCCCCGCTAGATGGGCACACGAGACGGCTCGCGGTGAGTTCGCCGAACAAGTTTCTCCCACCAGCGGGGCACGGCCCCTGCCAGGACGAGCTCTCAGCTCCCGACCAGTCTCCCGGATTATGTGGTAGTGTAGTGCATGTCAGTGTAAATATGTGTGTAAGAGGAGAGGAGAGGATATGATAAGGAAGAGGAAGAAAAGATCGCGCGCGGTCCGTAGCCCGTTTGTTAGGGTACTGCTCCGGCATTCGCCGGGTGTTGATCGGAGACACCACGGAAAACGACCGATCAGAGCAGCCGGCCGCTAGAATTCTCCTCCAGACAGCTCCTGAATTCCACCCAGCTGACAAGCTCGTGTCGAAAATCTCGTCACTGTCCGGACTCGAGCCTAGGGCGTCTCGGTCAGAGGGACGACAGTGACATCAGTTTATGCCCTGAGCCACCACAGGCGGACCGACTCGAAGAGGCGAAAAGGTAGTACCGTCAGTCGTCCGCTTCGCGATCCCCAGGCGGCGAGCAGAGCCAGCGATGGGGAGCGGGAGGAAATTGCACTTGCGGAGAGGAGTCGTGATATTCTCTTTTAATTTAATTGATTAGTATTTCAGTGATGACTTATTAAAGAACTTTACGTATGTGTTTATTCCTTGTTAACCAACTTACAATGAACTTATAACTGTTACACTGGGAGAGTTTTCCCATTTGGGTCTTCTCGTTCAGCGAAGTTTATTAGGAATGAATATTAGGGGATGCTTTTCATCCGGGGATTTCATTTCATTTGTTAGGGATTGTTTTTCATTCTGTTCTCATGGATAGAGATTTTATTTCCCGCTACGGAGTAGAGAGAAAGTTATGTAATGCTGCGCGATAAAAGGGCGAATTTTCGGCAGAAATACTCTTATTGCCGGGCCATAGTTACGACAGAGTAGATAAATTCAGTTGTTGAATTTAGAAAAAATTCTCTATCATGTGGTGTAGCCAGAATAAATGTTTTGTGGGTTCTTGATACCGAAAAATAGGAAGACGGCAAAACGTCTCTATTTCCGTCCGTCGTTCTATCTGTCTGTCAGTCTCTAAACAACGTTAGCAGCTAAGCCGTCCAGCCCATTTTTTTCAAAATTGATATTCCACTATCGATCTGGCTGACTTTACGGCCCGTTGAATTTGAAATCAGTATTTTAATTTTGGAGAGTACTTCACATAAAGCCCCTAGGACATTTTCAAAATTTTCAAAACAATGGCTTCGTTGATTTTGATTAATCTTTGTAGTTGGATAGTGTGAAGGTCGTTTAACTGATTGGTGCAGATCTCATGTTCGTTGAAAATCCTGATTTTTCGAATGTTGCAAAAGTTTATAATTTTTTTCGGCGTCTTCCTACAACTAAAAGACTACAACTAAACTAAAAAACAACTACAACTAAAAAAAAACTAAAGATAGATATTTTCTCCTAATAAAATGTTTCCTAAAGATAGATTTTGAAATAAGGTCATTAAGAACTTTTCAAAAATGCGAGTACATTTTGCGTAATTTTGCATGAAAATACGGGCGAGAAAGTACGTACCACTAGGTACCTAGTCTGAACGGCGCCAGGGACGAGACTAGATTTACAATAGAGTAAATGTTAATGGATAGATAAGTGATGTGCGGTGCTACCGGTTCGAAATTAAAACTCCTTGTGGAGTTGGTAATTGGAAACTAATCATTGAGCGTTGGCTATTGCTCCAAGGAATTGATTCTAAATTACCTGATAAAAAGTTTATCGCCAAATTGAATATTCGCCAATCGGAAGTCCTCCTCTTAGTGCTGTTTTCGGCGCAAATAGTGATGGAAAATTAGAGATTTTTAGGTTAAAATCGGACGTTAATATTTATTCGAGGTATGTTGTTAAAACATTAATTGTTCTTGTCGGTCAGACTTAAACTCTTGTATTTACATTCGACTTGTACAATCCCAACTATTCAGTTTACTATGAAAAATAAAAAAATCGTATATTGAATTTTCTCCTTATTATATTAATAAGAGATTATAAAAGTGACGCATCCTTCTACATGAAAGAGACATTCTCTGCTCTTACTCTAATTTACCGTTCGACAATTATATCACGCGTTATTTGTTAAGAAGTCAGCTTGATAGCTAGGGCAGTGAAGTTATCTTCTCCTCCGTTTTCTGCTGCCAACTTTTTCCAAGTAGAAATAAATTCTTCGTGCCAATGATTATTCACAACAGTTTATTCATAAACTTGCATCTGTAATTAAAGAGATTGAGAAGCATGAGGAATTTTGCACACGTAGACAACAGCAAAACTTTCACGAATGCTTGCCGTTTATACCATCTGATAAACTAAAATGAAAACCTGACTTTCTGGACAAATTCAACGTGCACTAGTGAATAGTGTAATTAATACATGCGCTGAAGTGAAGAATGTGAAGAACCTTTACCCTTGGATGAAATTCCTCCATTTTCTACAAAATTAATTGTAATCATTGTGACTTGGCCTACATAGGCTAAGCCAAAAGAAAATTTAAAACACGTATTTCTGAATACAGTAGGAACATTAATGAATCTCCCAAAAGACAGAACTCTCGGGAAAGGAGCACCGGATAGCAACATGCCACGAAATTGCTTTTAACACCACCAGAGTTCTTTCTCGTCAAATCAAACTTTGCTGAACGATTTGTTTTGGAAACTCTACTCTTAAATGATTAAACACGCAAAGAGAGTCAAAGATTTTTACAAAGTTATGATTCACGTGTAAAAATGTTTTTCATATTAATTATTCACTTAAATCCTTAAACACGCAAAGAAAGTCAAAGAGTTTTACGAAGTTATGTTTCTTGTAATTTTTACAAGTTATAATACTTGTAACAATTATTTCATAGTAAATGTTCCTTAAATCCTTAAACACGCAGAGAGAGTCAAAGAGTTTTACAAAGTTATGATTCTGTAGTAACAATTTTTTCATAGTAAATGTTCCTTAAATCCTTAAACACGCAGAGAGAGTCAAAGAGTTTTACAAAGTTATGATTCTCTAGTAACAATTTTTTCATAGTAAATGTGCCCTTAAATCCTTAAACACGCAGAGAGAGTCAAAGAGTTTTACAAAGTTATGATTCTCTAGTAACAATTATTTCATAGTAAATGTTCCCTTAAATCCTTAAACACGCAGAGAGAGTCAAAGAGTTTTACAAAGTTATGATTCTCTAGTAACAATTTTTTCATAGTAAATGTGCCCTTAAATCCTTAAACACGCAGAGAGAGTCAAAGAGTTTTACAAAGTTATGATTCTAAAAGCAGGGAGTCAAAGTTTTAAAATTTGATTCTTAGAAAATTTTTCATAGAAATGTTCCCTTAAATCTTTAAACACGCAGAGAGAGTCAAACAGTTTTACAAAGTTATGATTCTCTAGTAACAATTTTTTCCATAGTAAATGTTCCCTTAAATCCTTAAACACGCAGAGAGAGTCAAAGAGTTTTACAAAGTTATGATTCTGTAGTAACAATTTTTTCATAGTAAATGTGCCCTTAAATCCTTAAACACGCAGAGAGAGTCAAAGAGTTTTACAAAGTTATGATTCTCTAGTAACAATTATTTCATAGTAAATGTTCCCTTAAATCCTTAAACACGCAGAGAGAGTCAAACAGTTTTACAAAGTTATGATTCTGTAGTAACAATTTTTTCATAGTAAATGTGCCCTTAAATCCTTAAACACGCAGAGAGAGTCAAAGAGTTTTACAAAGTTATGATTCTCTAGTAACAATTATTTCATAGTAAATGTCTCCTTAAATCCTTAAACACGCAGAGAGAGTCAAAGAGTTTTACAAAGTTATGATTCTCTAGTAACAATTTTTCATAGTAAATGTTCCCTTAAATCCTTAAACACGCAGAGAGAGTCAAAGAGTTTTACAAAGTTATGATTCTCTAGTAACAATTATTTCATAGTAAATGTTCCCTTAAATCCTTAAACACGCAGAGAGAGTCAAAGAGTTTTACAAAGTTATGATTCTGTAGTAACAATTTTTTCATAGTAAATGTTCCCTTAAATCCTTAAACACGCAGAGAGAGTCAAAGAGTTTTACAAAGTTATGATTCTGTAGTAACAATTTTTTCATAGTAAGTATTCGCGTCTTGGTACTCTATGCTTCCCTCTGCACTCCCCCCATTGTTGTGTTTCGTTCTCCTTCAGCCCGTTCCCTCTCCTCTGGTTCTCAGATTCTTTTTTGAAAAGAATTTCATATCGCGTTTCCTCTGTGCTTCAAACGTATTAATATTATTTTCCTTATTACTGTTTTCTTCGTAGTTGAGTTCTAATTTACACCTCGGTGAATCTCACTTACAATTTTTCTATGTCCTTCTTATTCATCGTGTACGGTAGCGGGTTGTTTTTGTCTGTTGACTCCACCCTGCAACGGAGTATCATGTTAGAAAATCCTGGATAAACAAACAGAACGCTTCTTGAGGTCACGAAAACTAGATTGAGGCTTGTCGGTTCCACGTAATGTGGGTTTACTGCATGATTTGCCGAAGACACTAGCAGCGATGACTTCTTGGTATTTGGAGAAGATGAAGAATGCGACTCGTGAACCTGTAAGGCGGAAGTCTCAACATTAAATTGATATTCTTGTTGAGAAAGACACAAATTCCTCGTTGGTTCGTTGGTTGGTGGTTCCGTGTGCGTCAACAGCTTAGGTCAATAATCCCGTAAGTGTAGTGATTGTTTTTTCCTCGGAAGATTGGCGGTGATCTTCTCCCGCTGGAAGGCGAGATCCTGCGCCGACCTACCGTCGGCTAGCGGGGTTTTCCCCAAACCAGCACTCTCCCACCGGCGGGGCATCGCCCCAGCCGGGACAAGCTCTAAGCTCCCGACTGGTCTCCCGGAATATGTGGTAGTGTAGTGCATGTTAGTGTAAGTGTGTGTGTGTGTGTGTGTGTGTGTGTGTGTGTGTGTGTGTGTGTGTAAGGGAAGAGGATAGGACAAGGAAGATGAAGGAAAGATCGCGGGCGGTTCTTAGGGTAATGCTCCGGCATTTGTCTGGTGTTGATGGGAGAAACCACGGAAAACTACCGATCAGAGCAGGGGGCCGCTAGAATTCTCCTCCAGAAAGCGACTGAATTCGACCTCGCTGAAAAGATAGTGCCGAAAATCCTGCCGCCTTGGGGAGTGGGAACCTAGGACCTCCCGGTCAGGCGCTGCAGTGACATCACCGCTCCCGGTTTGAATTGGTGGGTGGACGGTAAGTGGATGACGTGCATGTGAGTGTCGTTGGAGGAGACGTGTCAGTTGCCCTCCCTCCTCCGCTCGTCGCGTGCCTCGGGTGGTGCATTGTTTCCGCGTCGTCGCCGGCGCCGCTGCCACCTGGCGGCGCGATATTAAACATTCCTCCCTGGAACCCTTCGCCGTAGGGCGTTCGCATTTCGCTCCCCCTTCGTCCGTGCATCGATGAGCGCTCCCCGAGGGCGACGCGCGTGGAGGAAGGAGCCGCCATGCAGATTGGGCTGCTGCCGCGCGCGTGTTGGCCTCCTTGCGCCTTCCTTCGGAGGGGAAGTAAAGTTGGTTAGTTGCTGATTCCGGGCGCGTCAACAGCTTTGGTCATTAGTCCCGTAAGTGTAGTTCATGTTTTCTCCTGAGGAGATGGCGGTGATCTTCCTTCACTAGATGGCGAGATCTGGCGCCCACCTACCATCGGCTAGCAGGGTTTTCCCTAACTAGGACTCTCCCACCAGCGAGGCACTGCCTCAGCCGGGACAAGTCCTAAGCTCCCGACTGGTCTCCCGGAATATGTCGTAGTGTAGTGCATGTTAGTGTGAGTGTGTAAGGGGAGAGGATAGGACAAGGAAGTGGAAGGAAAGATCGCGCGCGGTCCGTTTGGTAGAGTACTGCTCCGGCATTCACCTGGTGTTGATTGGAGGAACCACGGAAAACTACCGATCAGAGCAGCCGGCCGCTAGAATTCTCCTCCAGACAGCGACTGAATTCGACCTAGCTGACAAGCTAGTGTCGAAAATCTTGCCACCGTCCGGACTCGAGCCTAGGACCTCCTGGTCAAGGCGCTGCAGTGTCATCAGTTGATGCACAGAGATACCGCTCCCGGTTGGAGGGGAGATATAGTCGACTGTCCCATGCTAGTAGATTTACTGCTTGTAAAAGATCCTCACGCCTAAATGATGCCTCTAAGCTAAATTCAAATCGCCTGTTTCGTCGCCCAAGTAATACCTTCTTTCTCCACTAGCGGGTGAAAGGAGCGTAACGAAATATGCGTGATCAGACGGAAGAGCAGGTCTCATGGTCTGAGTCACGCCACGTAAAATAAGGCATCAATTCAATTCAATTCGATTCAATCTTGGAATAAAAATTAGCAGTTGCAGTGTCGTCGTGGGCCCAACATGCAAATATCCTTCAAATCCACACTCTAATATTCTAAAACTTATATTTACTCTGTTTTAGAGCCTACGTAAGTTAAGAGTGCGTTCCAATCACAGAGCAATAGATTATGGTTTATTTAATATACTAATGTATGTTAACGTAACTTTTGCGATCTGTTTTTGAATTTTATACTTTTTTTCAGTCTTCCGAAAATGAATAAAGAAAAGTTGATAAATTTACAACTACCCAAAAATTGATAGAATTACAATCTGTCTATTTGTTGTAAATTGTGTGATTTTCTGTTTCAGAATGGAAGAGATTGTTCGCTCCATGCTCCAGTACAAGTCGAAAGCTGAACAGTTGAAACAAGAGAAAACGTCCCTGACCGTCGCGTACGAGGTACGTTTCTCATATGCCTTCTCTGGGTTTCCCTTTCAGGAATGTCACAAATGTATTTCGTCATCCATGGAGGCTGACATAATCAGCTACGCACACGAGATTGATAACTGCAGGTTACCTCTATTGAACACTTGGTAACCTCATACATTGAGCATGCGGTCGAATGACTTAAAAATAAATTATCTTAAGAGTTATTAATAGTGTTTGAGTAAAATATGAGTTATCGGTAAATTCATTGAAAGAAATGTAAATGGTTTGCTATACATAAAAATTTAAAACAAATATTTCCGGTAACAAGGACCCACAATTCGAGTTTTCCTACAAAAAATTGACACTTGCTGGCACATAGGCGGGCACATTAATTCAAATTTGGCGACGTTCTTGGAATTCAATCATTTATAACAATTCTTTGGCGCTAACAACGAAGAACATACATTTCAAACATCCCGCGTTAAACTTAGTTAATTTTTGTCTAAAAACCGCGAGCTGACTACCAGAGAGATAGGGAATTCATTTTTCTCGTGAAACTCTTTGGAAGGACTGAACTGCTTTAAACTTTTGAACTGCTTTCCAAGAAGGCCAAAAAAGCGCACCGCAGACCAGACACCAAGAACGCCCAGAATAGACAACATTGCATATTGCCGCAATTTCGCGAAATCCTGCCTCTTTGCACATAAGACGAAGTGCGATCACATTGTTTGAAAAATCAAGAAGCCGAGCAGTTTCGTAGCGACTTGCCTCCCTCCTGTATAACGCTGATAATTCACGCGCATGTGTCGAGTGCACTGACAATCGGTGGCGGATTCGGTGGTGTAACAGCGTATCGGACTATTGTACCCGAGTTTGCGGGTTCAAATCAATTCAAAAATGTAGTAAATTTACTGCGTGTAAAAGATCCTCAAGCCTAAATGAAGCCTCTGAGCAAAATTGAGTTCCACCTGTTTCGTCGCCCAAGATAATACCTCCTTTCTCCGCTAGGTGGTGAACGGGCTCGGCCCGGTGGTGAACGGCCTGATGGCCCGAGTCTCGCCACCTAAAATAAGGCACTAACTAACTAATTAACTAACTAACAATCAATTCAACTGCGTAACGTTGGTGTCGCGACTGAGATCTCAGCAGAATGGTTGGCCCGTAAACTTAGCTCACACGCACGAACTTCGTGAGAAAAAAAAACAGAAGTAAAAACGATTTCCTTTTCGACCAGACAGGCAACGCTGACAATTGCTTCAATGCTCAATGATTTTTGTGCTGAGGTATAATAATAGTTCTTAAATACTTGTCGTTTTCAGAACTTTCCATTGTGTCAAAGTATTAAAAGACAACAAACTTGTTTCGACACGAAACATCTGCAGTAACTCTCCCAAACTACTCAAGCTATATTCGTAGCCTCAACACAGAATTAAAGTACTTTCTCTGTACAACGTATGTAATAAACAAGAAAGAAATGAAAAACCTCTTAGAGTTTGTGCTTCGGAAATTACATTTCTTACGATGAACGTCACTATACTCCATCGCCCTGTCGCCTGTGGTGCAATGCTGCCCGCCTCAGTGTAATGAAGGTCTGCAGCGATCGGAGGGGAGATCAGTCACGACACACGACGCAAACAGCGATAACAAATGAGTAGAAGAGGTGTTAGAATAGTAGCCACCAAATAAGAATATGAGTTACCGGTCTTTCATCGTTCCCCGCCCGCCGCCAGAAAGCGCCAACGTCGCGAAGTGCGAATGGCAATCGAATGGCGGGCGGGGAGAGGGGAATCGCGCTCTCGGATTGGAGGCCTCTTCACCGGTGCGGCGGATTCCTCGAGCTCCGGCACGGTCTGTGCGTTTCCATGACGACGGCAGGCACTGACGGAATATGACAGGACCCGGCCACCTACCTTAACCTCGACGTCTGGCAGAGAGCACAGATGGGTTTCTGGCATGATAGCCGCGCGCGAGAGAACTTAAGGAAAACGCCTCCGCGCTGCCTTTAAAATACAGAGATTTTTCTCATACGAAGGAAGGTATTCTTCAGGATTAGTTAAATGAGAAAATATTTTGTTTCCATTCGGAGTTGGGTGGGGATGCTTCATGGGCCTTCCCTTTCAGGAGCTGATGTCTCCTATTCTCAAATTCAGGTTTTATTTTCTGTGAAAACATTGTTCAATATCTCAGTTGAAATCGTAAATATCTATAAATTAAAAATACAAGTAAATTTTAAATTGAGATTAAACCAACATATGTTGATGAGGAAACAAGGATCAAGAACGCTGTTCATTACATCTTTCCCCACTCCAATAGAAAAATCCTGTTTGTGTCACATGTTGATATCGCTGCAAAAAGTTAGGTTTTTCACCAAAGGATTTTCACCAAAATGATACTTCTCAGTCGCTCTGGCTTATATCGCGCCCCCTTGAAGTTGAAAGCGATGTTCTAATTTTTGTCGGTACTTTACATGAAGGACATTTTCAATTTTTTCTCAAAAATGTCTCAAACTTTTTTGATTAAACTTTGTCGTCGGGTAGAGTAAAGGACGATTAAAAACGGCGCAAATTTTTGAAAATTGCAAAAGTTCAAACTTTTTTCGCCCACTTCCTACAACTACAGTATTGAAGATAGATTTTCCCTCTAGTGCTAGAGTTTCTGCTTTGTCTGTGTCTGCGAGTTCCTTTAGTCCGTATTCATTCAAAAATGGTATGTTAGTATTTTCCTTTAATGGTATAAAACGGTATGTTTAATTGTTCTTTGAAATTCGTGGCACTTATTTGTAATTTTTGTTCAATTATATTTACTTTCTCGCCAAGAAGTAGAGATAAAGTTATGTAATGCAGCGCGAAAAAACGTCGAATTTTCGGCAAAAAAACTCTTATTACAGCGCCCTCGTAACGAAAAAGTGGATAAATGCAGTTGTTAAATTTAGCAAAAAAATCCCCTAAAGTATGGTGGAGCCAGAATTCATGTTTAGTGAGTCCATGATTGAGAAATATCGAATGACGGCATGTCCGATCATCCTTCTGTCTGTAAGTCTGAGTCCATGATAGAGAAATATCGAATGACGGCATGTCCGATCATCCTTCTGTCTGTCTGTAAGTCTGAGTCCATGATAGAGAAATATCGAATGACGGCATGTCCGATCATCCTTCTGTCTGTCTGTAAGTCTGAGTCCATGATAGAGAAATATCGAATGACGGCATGTCCGATCATCCTTCTGTCTGTCTGTAAGTCTGAGTCCATGATAGAGAAATATCGAATGACGGCATGTCCGATCATCCTTCTGTCTGTCTGTAAGTCTGTGAGTCCTGATAGAGAAAATAATGACGTCTGTCTGTAAGTCTGAGTCCATGATAGAGAAATATCGAATGACGGCATGTCCGATCATCCTTCTGTCTGTCTGTAAGTCTGAGTCCATGATAGAGAAATATCGAATGACGGCATGTCCGATCATCCTTCTGTCTGTCTGTAAGTCTGCTAGGCTGGCAGTGCGAACTCTGGCTTCGTGAGTTTCGTTTCGGGCAACTCCAGCAAACGATAGTCTGCTCATATAAACCGATAAATTTTTGTACACAAATGAACATGTAGGTTTTTCCCCCTCAAATGTAATTGCTCCGAATGAAGGTTACGTCAAATAAAAATATTTTTGGGAACAGTGGGTTTTTTATGAGCGTCCTTAAGACAACGCAGACAAAACGTTAGTATTGCTTAGGGACAATCCTGTGTGCTGATATGACGAACTTTCTGCTTCCGCTAGGATTTGATTTTGATAGGGGCTGTTTTGGCAAAACAAGCCGAACGATACTCTGTGGAACATCCAGGACGCGACAGAGACTTTCAGTACCCCTCATAGAGTTCTCGCAAACGAATGTGTATCGTGGCCTTCGTTTTCCTGTTTCGTAGGCGAGGTGAACGCATGCCACTCTCTCGAAACCTTGAACTAATGCGTGAAATCATCTCTAGACGAAAAGAGCGGTGGGTTGGGAAAATTTATGTTTTGTTTGGCTGTTTCTCTTGCGTTGTAGGTAGCAACTACATACATTAAATGCGTATCTTTTCTTTTTCAATTGATCAGTATGCGGCGGTGGCAGGTTCAAATTCTGCCTACCTCACGATGCAAGTCCCGACGCGGCCAAACAACAAACTAATGTGCATGAAACATAAAGAGTTTCCTCTTTTTTTTACTTTTTGCACTAGCGCCATTGTAGTAAACTATTTTGTTATTCGTCATATGGAGCATATGCCATTTTCTCACTGTTAATCATGGACACGGCGTAAGACTGTTTGACTGCGCACCCAAATGTGAACTGAAAATATTCACCGATGCAACTGAGGGCTTGCGGCTACACAAAATGAAACTGGTGAAAGCGTCAGTTCAAACCAATTTTGCACGCCCAGAAATAATTAATGAACCTAATATTTTAATGAACGAACATTTTAGCTGCAAAACTGTTAGCATGTGTCATGATATCAGGAAAGAAGTGACAATGAACTATCATTTATCGTATCATAAATACAAGACACAGATTCACACTGAAGATTGGCAAAAAATAGTTCAAGCATTTCTGCAATTTTGTTAATTTACATAAGATATCGTATTCACTGCTCATTATTGTGTCACTGCCTACCACTTATAACATACAGCAAAAATAAATGTTAGAAGATTAATAGATTAAATTAATAGTACACATAAAACTTAATTCTAATATGAAACTATAGTGTACGTTTGTCTCACGAGACAGTTTAACCGAAAACGCAAAAAAACATCACTATGCCCAGCTCCTTGTACGGACGCCGCACCGGGTGTCTGCTGTGACAAGGCAGCCCGTTTGAATTTCGTGCCCGGAAGTAATTAAACTCACGTTTCTTGAAGTTTTTTTTTTTTTTTTTTTTTGGAAAAATTGGACCTGCCATTTTTTGTGAATGAGACCATAGAATCTATGGTATTTTTTGTAACGGGATCTTCTGGATACCTGAATACGTATAATAGTCGAATTGTGTAAATTGGGCGCTTTTTTCTCTAGCTTATTTTTTTCTTTCTGACCTAATATATTTAATTGTTTTGTAAATAATAAACAATTTACATGTTTCTGAAGTGTTTGTTTGCTTCTGTAATGCCAATTTTTGCTTAGAAAGCAATTTTCCAAACGAACTTTTGAATGGTTATTGCGTCTAAGCCATGGAGTATAGCTAAGTAGTTTATTAGACAAAATATGGTTAAAATTATATGCTTATTATTATTATTATTATTATTATTATTATTATTATTATTATTTATATGCTTATTTTAGAATTCTCGACTGTGTGTGTGTGTGTTATATATTTAATATATATTATATATATATATTGGTGTATATAAAGGAAGTAATAGAAAATGTAGTTCGTGTGTTAGTGTTTTTGGCTTCTTATTGTGGCGGCGCATGCCGCGTTGGGCCGCGCGCGCCGTAAGTGACAATAATCGATGCGCAACCGCCTCCCCTAATGGGGAAACCCTAGGCCGCGCGGCGCGGGGTTGCCAAGCGGCACGGCGCCCGGAGGCTGCGGACGCCTCCGAAGGCCTCGCGGCGCAAGCGAGTGTACCACCTCTTTCCTCACAACACATCGATCGTAAAATGACATCTTATAACATAAGATAAATTTATTGCAACTGCAAGTGGGTGTAACCCGGTGGCAGGGAATTTCATATATAAGGTAATAAATTACATGCAAGTAATATATTAATGGTAATAGTAATGCTAAAATAATATAAAACTGATAATTCATAAAATATTAAGTTACAAGAAAAAAAAGAAGAAAATAAAACGTCTACAATCTAAAACTGCACTGGCACTGCACTCACCTTTACTCCACTTTACTACACTTCACTTCAATTCACTTCACGACAACACTTCGAACATTTCCTTCATTATTTCACTGCACGGCACCTCACTTCATTATACAACCTAACATTATTATTAGTAAGAGCCCTCGTAAACTTAGGGATTCCCTAAATTAATTTTCCAAACTGTTGAACGCTTCGAGCAAATGGTTCAAAGGTTTTTGCAGGTAATCTATTCCAGTTCGATTTGTGAAAGACAATTTCCTGACATCCATTCTTTGCGGTCTTAAATTTATTTTGTGCCTTTGACCCCCTCTACTGATGTAAAACTGTCCTTCGGGACACAGTGTATATATCACAGTTATAGCTCGGCTCAAGACATATTAGCACGAATTTATGGCTCGAATAATTGCATCATCACACATTCAGCCAATCGCAGCGAGAGAATTGTAGGGTGGTAGCGGTGAACTGAACCAACGTGATTTTCGCATAAGTTTAATACCCGCGATGTCACAATACAGTTGTTTCTGAAAATTAACTTTGCTTCTTTTGTAAATTTATAATGCTGTTATACAAAACAATACGTACAAACTTATAAACGTTTGTACAAATTTGAAAACTCGCTCCTAACCTTTTCAAAGCATGTACTCTTAAATTGTATAAAATACTGTTAGGTAGTTTTTTTAAAAAATTAAACGTTACATCACTAATAAGTTCCACTCCTTGAAAATAAAAAAAAATATATGCTGATTTGTAACAATTACTCTTACCTACTCTAGCAATTCGTGTTTTTATACGTCTACAATTCGTCTTTATACGTTTAGGTCTCGCCACGTAAAATAAGGCATTAACTAACTAAACTAACAAACAATTTACTTCTATATTCAATTTCTATGCAGACGCCGTATCTGGGAAAAAGTACTTTTGCTAGTGAGATTATCAAGTGATAAACAAAACATAATCGGAAATCATGAAAAGTGCTATCCACCCAGATATGTGTACGAAAAATTAAACGATAGGAAAGTTGAGAGTAGAGAACGATTATTTGTGTATTTTGATAGCGTTATTGACGCAATTACCGCACGCGATTTCAATTTTTAGCAAACCATCAAATTAATTTTAAAATAGTTATTCAAGATCGAATGATATTAAGAAGGTAACTGTGGAGTGAAACAGTGAATTAGTTAATTCTAATAGTACCAGACAGGGGCACTCAAGCCCAGCTTTAAGGCTCCCACAGACTGTCGCGGTAGAATCGCAACATGTGCGACGCGGAAAGATCCGAGCTAGACGCGGAATTCGCGGGACCGTTCACACCGGAGCGTCAATTATGAGTCGGCGGTTGATGACGGTTGGCAAGGTCGCTCGACTCACAGGGGAGCGAAGACTCCCGAACACGCGCGGAATTCCACGAAACTCAAGGTATAGTGGAAGAAACGCGTCTGACTGCGTTACAAGTTTCGCCGTCGATTAAACGCTGCCAATCCGTTGCCGCGACGCCGCCTGCCGCGCAGGTCTGAACGTGTTCATCCAACCGGTTAACCCCCCGGAAGGCTAAAACTTAATGAACGGAAGATATTTCCTAAGTTTTGTAATATTACAGTAAATAAAAGATAATATATTAGAAACTTTACACGATGAAAAGCCCTCCTTCATTGTAACGAACTGGGCCTCTTCAGATCGCCCCGTGCCTCACATCAGTGCTGCTGTGGCGAGCGGCGTGCGAGGGAAGTCCATCGTGTGCTGCGCTCTTCCGGGCGCATTAGCTGCGTGCTGCCAACGGTTCCCTCGTTTCCTCCACTCGTACACACCTCCTCCTCTTCCTCCTCCCCTCCCTCGCCCTATGGCACCTCCCCGTCCCCTGTCCGTGACTCTCCCCCTGCCCTGCCTCTCTTCCTCTCCCGGCCCCTCTGCCTCCCCTCCCACTCCTGTGTCTTCTACCCTCCGAATCCCCTCCCATGTTCCCTACTCTCTGCCACCCCACATACCCCCTCCGTTGCCTCTTGCCCTGCGTCTCCCCGCCTCTGTTCTTTCTTTTGTGCAAATGGAATTATCTTGAATTTAAATGTTTACTATAATTAATAGTTAATTCTATAAATTCATTCCAATATTGAACAAAATTCTATCAACGTATCCAATTATTTTTGGATTATAGCCCAGTCAATTGGTGCTCAAAATGATCCGACCCGGAAAAAGTTCCGGAAGTTTTTTCGCAACTGTTCTATACATTTTGAAGGTGCTGAATTCGTATTTGATGTTTGCCACCTCAAAAAAAGTTCGGCTTCACTGAGAAAATTGTAAATAAACCTAAAAATGTCGCCCTGGTTTTTGTTTTTCGCTTATATCTTCAACACTATGCGTTTTATCGAAAGACTTGTGATTTAGAAAATTATAGTTGATACAATTTCCTGCAAAATGCATAATTTAACTTTAAATTTCTTTAAAAAACGGTCTAGGCGCTATAGCGCGCAGAAAAACGGTTACTTTTTGGGCCTCTGTCTACTAAAGTCCCTTGGACCTCTGTCTACATATTTTAACAATATGTGCGTAAAGTGTTGTGAAGTGCGGCGAGCGTTTGAATTCCCGGCGCGACGCTCCCGAGAGGGCCGCTGAACCAGTGACCCCGCAGCCCCACGCCAACGGCAGAGAGCCAAGGCAGGGCGCGAGTCTGCGAACGGAGGCGCCCGCGATGACACGGTCGCAGGCCCAATCAGCAGCCGAAAAAATAATTAAAAAATTAAAACAAAAACATTTTAAAAAATTGAAAAAACGTTAAAAATTTTTTAAAAATTAAAAATTTAAAAATTTAAAAAAATTATTTCCGCAATCCCTTCTACCCATTCCTTTGCCATTCTTTAGCCTACCTCTCTTTTCATCGTCCTAAAACCTCTAATGAAGTAAGCCACACAACCTCTAGCAAATTAACCCCTTTTTTATTTCTACCCAGCTTCCCATCTCGGTCTCTATAAACGCGAGTGGAAGCCGCGCAGAAATTCCAGAAGAACCCGCACCAACATGCACTTGGCTGAAGTGTCCCCGCGGGGGACGGGCAGCTGAAAGGAGAGCGCAGATGCGCGTCTCAGCAGCCGAGGGTCGCGTTCACTCTGCAGCCAGCGTGTGGCGTGAAATGGTTGGGGAGAGCCACCGCCAGGCGCGGAGCACAGCGTCTTCCCTGTCGGCGCTGCACCGGGCCGAGGGGGCGACCGGGAGCGGTGGCTCAGGGCGTCAACTGATCTCACTGCAGCGCCTTGACCGGGAGGTCCATGACTCCACTCCCCACCGCGGCAGGATAGCTTTTCAGATAGGTCGGATTCAGTCACTGTGTGAAGGAGAATTCTAGCGGCCGGCTGCTCTGATCGGTAGTTTTCCGTGGTTTCTCCGACCATCACCAGGCGAATGCCGGAGCAGTACCCTACCAAACGGGCCTCGGACCGCGCGCGATCTGTCCTTCCTCTTCCTTGTCCTATCCTCTCCCCTTACACACACACACTTACACTAACATGCACCACACTACCACATATTCCGGGAGGCCGGTCGGGAGCTTACAGCTTGTCCCGGCTGGGGCGGTGCCCCGCTGGTGGGAGAGTCCTGGCTAGGGAGAAACCCCGCTAACGGACGGTAGGTCGGCGCCGGATCTCGTCATCCAGCGGAGGAAGATCACCGCCATCTCCCGAGCAAAAAATACATACACTACGCTCACGGTACTACCTGAGTAGTTGACGCGCCCGGAATCACCAACCAACCGAGGGGGGTAGGAACGAACCGCGCCTAGCCGAGTACGGAGGACGCTGCTGAGAGGTGTCTCTTGTCTCTTGCAGCGGACGGCTCGCATTCTGGAAGGCCAATCCTGGACAGGCTGTCACCGTCTTTGAGGAACACAGGAGCACGTTGGAGGCGTACTCCCGTATATTAAACAAGACATTATGGTTTCAGTTCGAGCATTAGGTGGCCGAAAAATTAACAAATGAAAAAAAATGACCTTTGGGCAGCCAATGAAGGAACCCCCTAAGAGAATCAGGCATAACCGAAAAGCTAGTACAGACTAATGAGATTAGAAAACTAACGAGTGCGAGAAAGTCTGTGCCATTCTATAGCACCACTAGTTTTTTCTAAATTTAACAACAGGATTCATCCACTTTTTCGTTACTTAAGTCCGCCAATATGAGTTTTTCTGTCGAAAATTCTCCGTTTTCCGGCGCACGATTACATAACTTTCTCGTCTTGGAGGCGTCCGTTTCGCGTCTCGCGCTGTGGGAACGCCAGCAGGCAGGAGACACCGCGTGCAGCAGTAATTTGTAGAACAAGTGCGCGCGATGTTCATTCGGAGCGCGCATTTCCGAGTTGGACAGGTTGTAGAAAAGAAACTATTGTTGAGATTTTTTCTCTTCATTGACTGAACATGATATAAACATTCTCTTAACATTTTAAAACTGTAGAAAGTAGATTACTTGCTCAAAAGAACAAGTTGTGGAAAAAGAACAAAAGAAATGTACTGCTAAAACAGAATACAGGACTTTACGACATGAAAGTAATACAGAAGAACCTCGTTAACCGGGGCCTCCGGATAACCCAAACTAGTTTTTGGTAAAAAATGATCAGCTTAGTAATTACTAAGCTAAGATTTGTTTTACAAACTATTACTCGCTATTCTCAGTAGTTTTATTGCTCGATATTTACTTGCCTGCGGTGGAGCTCATTGCCCCCCTCCGCCCCTGCCAGCACTCTCCTTCCCCTCCCCTCCCATCGCGTTCAGGGAGGGGATGGGAGGACGTGGCCCTTGCATCCTCAGTCAGCGACTAACAACGATTGAACTGATGTAAATTGTGTACAGCATAAAGGCAACCGCCGGGTAAGGTGGTAAAAGATCCGTAAACCGAAATGACATATGACTAGGTAACACTATAACTCTAACTTAATAATACAATTTTTGAAAGGTTTTTTATCCCCCGTCCCTACACACACACACATCTACAGCCAAAAACGTATTTGTAGTTCTTATTTTTTTCGTCAACTTAACTCCTTTGCCTTCCTTCTTGTCTTGCGGGTGGCCCCCCCGTGGAGGCGAGGGGGGGGGAGGGTTGGCCGGGGGTAGAGGAATGAACTCGACTGATCTGATTAAAAAAAATAATGAAGCGTAATAGTGTCCAGCTATTTTTCTGCCTTTTCCCAAATAATCTATGATGATTGTACCCTGAGAATCCCCGAAGACGGTGGACATCACCCCTTCTGCCGACAAAAGTGTCTTCGCCTTCTTGGATGCACTCTCACCAGACTTTGTCAACTTTTTGAAACATTTTTAGTAAGATTAATCGGGAGCGGTAGCTCAGTACATCAACTGACGTCACTGCAGCACCTCTGTCCGGGAGGTTCCCGGTTCGCGAATGCCGGAGCAGTACCCTACCAAACGGACCACGATCGCGCGCGATCTGTCATTCCCCTTCCTTGTCCTATCCTCTCCCCTCACACATACACTTACACTAACATGCACAACACTACCACATATTCCGGGAGACCGGTCGGGAGCTTAGAGCTTGTCCCGGCTGGGGCGGTGCCCTGCTGGTGGAAGAGTCCTGGTTAGAGGGAAACCCCACTAGCCGACGGTAGGTCGGTGCCGGATCTCGCCATAGAACGGGAGAAAACCACCGCCACTTCCCGAGCACAAAAAATATGACCATGACCCTAGTAGTTGACGCGCCCGAAATCACTGACAATGACTCCATCAATCGTTGTGCAGAGCAGCCTGTCCCCCCATGCGTCTGCTTCCTTTGAAATCTCGCCCTCCGCTGCCGGCGCCGCCCCGCCCCTCCCCCTCGGCCCTCTCGTTCTCGCCCTGCGCGGCGCCTATCGATCCCTCCGCGGCCGAAGGGCGAAGGGCCCCGCCGCGCACATGGCTCCGGCCACGTGACCGCCCGCGCCGCGCCGCGCCGCCAGAGCGCGCGCAGGGGCTGCCTCGTCACCCACTCGCGCCAACGCCTCATTGGCGATGCAAACTCAACGTTTTGAAGCTTCGGCGATTCGTGTTTAGCGTCGTGGAAAGATCTTTCCACCGCGGTTTCTAGCTTTTTCTTCGACTTTCCTTTCCATTTGTCTATATATAAAGATAAATTGAGCTTGGAATTTTACCATTGCTTTGTCTATTTATTTACGAATCTGTAGTATTTGTCAAAACTGACTTAATTAACGGTGGGAACATATTTTCATGTAATACTGATATTTATAGTTGCAACACTCGACGTAGAAATCATGTTCATCAAGTGTCAGTATCAACAGCTCACTGCAAGAAATCCACATACAATACATGTGCGTTACTTTACAAGCAATTGCCAAATGAAATTAAACAATTAAAATTTTTACACAAATTTAAGTTAAAACTAAAATCTTTTATGCTGCAAAACTGTTTCAATACAATTAGAGACTATACTGATCGTCAAAAAGAAAAATAATGTTTACTTTAACAAAGCAATGATATTGTGTAATGAATTAGTTTACATTTGTATCGTATAATTAAAAAAAGACTTAAATGCATGTAACAAGTAGTGTACTTCAACTTCCGGGTCAATGAACCCCATCTCGATCGGGTTTTCGTCCAGTTTCCCTGATACATTGAGCAAATGCTGAGATGTCCCCTTGATTTGCTTCTGGGCGTAAATGTAGCTTCACTATGCGCACGTTTTGTTGAACTTTGCTTTTGCTTGTAGTGGTGGTAATTACGTAATTCTCTTTTATCAATCTGACAAAGCTACTGAAATTGCTCTTTTATCCTGAAGAGAATAACCACTTATTACGGAGGCAATCACATAAGCACATCGGCAACGTTATCAACATTGTGGATGTAGATACGTAATTTCTAATATCACCTTTTATTCTTACATTTCCACATAAACAATCCACCTTTTGCTACTTTCGCTCGTAAGCAGACATGTGCTAGAGAAGTCTAGAGTTGCAGAGCGTGGGGTTCTAAAACTGAATGACTAGTGAAGAAGTACCCTATTTCTCTAATGGGTATTTTTGCAAATGTCTGCCTGTATGTACTGTTGTGGCGTTTTGTTAATCTGTTGTAGTACAAAATTATACGTTCCGGTTCTGTACAAATGTGGAACTGCTCATTTTCCAGATTTCAAAACACCCTAACATGGCCTCTCAAAAGATCAGACCCGGACACGTAATCCGCAGCGATTGGCTCCTGAGCTGCTGATTGACATTGCGAATAGATCTAAAATCTTAGCAATATCATGGGTGGCAGCATTGTTTATTTGGATTCGCGACCCATCAACCCTCACTGCGTTTCATTTACTTTCACATTCCTTCAAGTAATGTGTGTATTGTTCTCTCCGTAACACATGACACCAGAATATACCCTCCAGCGAAAATTGGCGCTGTTCTGTTTTCAAACCTGCCTCCCCTCCAAGGTCAGGAAGATAATACCAGTCGTTTAAGTTAATGTTTTTGATAGCGTTTAAGCTGTTCTATTCGCAAACGGTAGCCCACGCAATTAGTGCGTTCATTTGCCGAATAAATTGGCTCCAATGAAACTGCGCGCCCCTACCGCCATTCACGCGGCCGGTGAGGACCCGCCCCCGCGAGGCCAGCCCCACCTGCGGCCACTGGCGCCCTCCGCCCCCTGGCGATGGCCGAAAATGTAATTTCCGCTCCGAGGAACAATTGGGGTTTGTTGCGGTGAGAGTCGGAGCCAAGGCCTCCCCGCTCCGCTCCGCGCCTCGGCTCTGCCCCTCCGCCCCCCCCACCCCCCACCCCCACACAGGTTCGCTGCTGCTCTTCCAAGGCTTTTGTAAAAGGCTGGATAGACTTCACTTCCATTAATGCAGAGTTACAATAGACTTGCAATAATCCCGGCTAACCGTTGCTGTCGATCATAAAAATAAACAAAAAAATACGAATGATGCTGCAAAATAGCTCAGACTTTCTCGTACTTGAATTAATGTCTTATTTTACGTGGCGAGACTCAGGCCATGAGGCCTGCTCTTCCGTCTGACCACGCAAATTATTTCTTTTACCAACTTGACGAGAAAGTAGGTATTACTAGGGCGACGAATCAGGCAATTTGAATTTAGATCAGAGGCTTCATTTAGGCTTGAGGATCTTTTACATGCAGTGAATATACTAACATGGGATAGCCGGCTTTACTACCCTTCCGAAAGAAGGTGTAAGAATGTTTTTTCGCCACGGAAACGATCGGGTTTGAACCCGCGAACTTGGGTATAACCGTCCGATACACTACCCGTTACACCATCATCGACCGCAATGCCCTTCTGTGCAGTCCCCTTACAAGTTGCGGTTAAATTTACAGATTTGCTCAAATATTTTCATTCATATTTATTTCAGGTCTTATTTTATTGTACATGGATCATCTCATTACACATGGTTTTATCACAAATGCAATTTTCTGCTCTCAGTTGTTTCAATTTGATAATCTGAAAATTTGAAATTAATTAATGAATTTTTTAATTCGTGGGGTAGTTGTGGATTCCAGTTACCTATTAATTATTTTTCCAAAAAGGCTTAATTTTTGTAATATATCTATTAGAGTAACGTGTGCTTATCACTGTGGTAAAAAGTGCGAGTTTCATTAAAACATTTAAATTTTGGAAAACTACAACTCTTCGTTTGGTAAATTATTTTTCAACCCTCATCTTCAATGACATTGGGAGTGTATAAATATTATAAGGAACTTGTATTCACAACTAGTCTTCAGTTTTTTTGATAGGCTTATGATAGCATCGAATTTTGGTTGCGTGGTTGTGTCTTTACGTAATGTTACTTCACGTGACTCTCACTACCGGGTTCAAACTGACTGAATCACCGTTCGAATAGATATCTGTTTAACTGCACGCAAAATTCCGTTCAAGTTTAGCCTCCATTTTATTTCCTTTATTACTTGGATTTTTCCATTTAATAAAGTGTATAGAAATTACATTGTTGATTCATTTCACAAGAATTGATATTCTTGAGTAAAAATGAAAGGGTCACTTTTAATTTCAATTATAGCAAGAAAGGCATTCTGGGACGTGTTGCTTATTAAAAAATCCCATTAGCATTTTCTTATTGAAAATTCTATTTGCCCTTAACCTTTGTTCTACAACGTACGGGTCAAAATGACCCGAAACCGCGAAGAACGCTCATGCTTGGGCAGTGGTGGGCATTTATTTGGATAAAATGAGAATTGATGGTTCATTGAAATGATGAAAATCATATTTTTGATTTTATTGTTTCCTAGAATATTAAGATTGAGAAATTTCACAAAACATGGGAGTTGGGTGAAAAAGACTCGATGTTGTAGTACAGGTTCTGGCGTTTCACGTTGTAGACCGAAGGGTAAGGAAAATGGAAGCCGATGTCGCTATAGCTTGTGTCTCTATTGTTGTTATGATACCTAATATTTGAAGCAAATATTAATTTTCGTGCTTTATCAAAAGAGTGCAGACAGTAAATGTTATAACCACACGATAGAGTCGATTGTCATCATAAAACGTAGATACAGTCGGACTGAATCACTAATTTATTTATTACGTCATTGGATTTGCTTGTTCAGCGATTTGCATGATTTAGTAGAATTGGTCGATCCCCAGCCAATGAGAAAGTGTTGTATATCATACGTTAATTATATTTTTTCTGCGATTCCTGCGAGGACACATGAGCGCATATTTCATGTTTTGTATATTTTATTTCTAAGCCACTGATCGGATCACGTTACGGCTTGTCTGCAGAAGACAAGGTGGGGTCGCATCGTTAACCCGACTCACGTGAGGCGCGCTGCTGAATGTTAAGAAATCCCAGACTGTGCTGTCCAGTGACCGCGCCGAGTTCTAGCCATACACTACTCAATGGAATCGCATGTTCTAGAATGTTTGGAATCTTAATCTAATTGGTCAAGGCACTCCCCACCTATTTCTACTTGTGATCTAAAGCCTCTCTGCTGCAGCACTCATCTCTGTACAAATTGAAAGATATTTCTCCAGGGTGTACAGAAGCGTCAGGCACTACGTTAAGTTGTTTATGCCTTTTGGCAGTTCTAAGTTCTATTCTTAGGGAGTTCAACATTTGTACTAATGTGCGTGTTGTGTAAATGTGTATTTCAACGGCGCCGTAATCGCATCAATCTGTCTTCATGTACAAATGTACAGATCTTTAGTAGTGAATGTGATGTGTCACACTCAGGTCCAGGAAATGAGGAAAATTTAACCCTGACCAAAACGAGGTCGATTTCTCAGAATGATCAACGAGATATTCATCTGTATCTATAGCGTCGTAGCCCTTTTTGAAAACGCTGTCCTCAAAAGTTCTTTGAAATTGTTCTCACGAGCCATAAGTTCTTGTTCGTGCCAATAAGCTCTATGCTGACATGAGAATAATATCAGTCCAATCGGGTGCGGCGCAGCATACAGCAGACTGGAACTTGATTTCACCCCAGTAGTGATTTACAACAGTTATTGATGCAGACACATCATCTTGTTGTGATTGTTGAATGAAGTTTTAAATGAGCACACATGGGTGATGAGAGGCGAGAGTCAGTGTGTGACGGGAGACGCGGTGTTGCAGACGCGGCTGCACCAGATCCACGGCGCGGTGGCCAAGCTGGGCCTCGAGAACGACGCCCTCAAGCAGCAGCTGCGGTCGCTCGAGGCGGCGGTGAGTCATCTGTTCCATTCACTTAACCCTTTTTCATTTAATGTATCATCGTTATGCATGTATGTATGTATGTATGTATGTGTATATATATGTGTATATATATATATGTATATATATGTATATATATGTATATATAAAGAGTTCTTAACGACCATAAATGAAATATTTGCAGGCAGGTTAACGGGGCTTGGTCAAAACAATTTTACAACTAATTGTTTGCCAACGTTTCGGAAACATTTATTTCCATCGTCAGGGCTAATATGAAAGAAAATGAAAACAACACTGTTCATGAATAATGTTACCAAAAAACACACGTATGAGACACAATTTTCTAGCTAAGTTTCAAAACTTATTTACAATTCCCTTTATATATATTTCATAAACATTACATACCTTTATGTTTATGTAATTCGTGTTAACCTGCCTGCAAATATATATGAGAGAGAGAGAGAGAGGGGAGAGGGAGGGAGTGTCCCACCTACACTGGGCCACCCCCATAACTACTAAACGGTTTGCGATTTCGAAATGTTGATTTTTCTCAGCAATAGGAGAATCATGGGGCAAGTGATAGTCTGTATAGACACTTTTCGTAATATTTTGAGTTTTTGAGAAATTGAATTGTCTTTGATTTTTTAAATGGAACGAAATGTTTTTCTCATCAGAAATGGATAGCTCATGAAAAGAGAAATCCAATGATGTACGTGTGTTGGAATTTTGTTAGAAAGTTTAGTATAAAAATTGCCTTTCTGGCATGTGATTTTAAATTAGACCCTTGCAACTGTCGCCTTTGGCCCTGGCAACTGTCGTCCATAGCAGGCTCGGCGCTGGGAAGACTGCCTACTCCAAAGACGGCAGTCGCAAGGGTTACGATGTGAAGCAAGGGCGCGGGGAGGTGGGTGTGGCAGGGAAGGTTGCACGGTGAAGGCGACCGCTTGCAGGGGGCGTGGAGGAGAGGTTGCACGTGGTGTGAAGGCGGCCGCTTGCAGGGGGGCGTGGAGGAGAGAGTGGCAGGGAAGTGTGAAGGCGGCCGCTTGCAGGGGCGTGGAGAGAGTGGCAGGGAAGTGTGAAGGCGGCCGCTTGCAGGGGGGCGTGGAGGAGAGAGTGGCAGGGAAGGTTGCACGTGGTGTGAAGGCGGCCGCTTGCAGGGGGGCGTGGATGAAGGCGGCCGCTTGCAGGGGGGCGTGGAGGAGAGAGTGGCAGGGAAGGTTGCACGTGGTGTGAAGGCGGCCGCTTGCAGGGGCGTGGAGGAGAGTGGAAGGAAGTGTGAAGGCGGCCGCTTGCAGGGGCGTGAGGAGAGAGTGGCAGGGAAGTGTGAAGGCGGCCGCTTGCTGGGGGCGTGGAGGAGAGATTGGCCGGGAAGGTTGCACGTGGTGTGAAGGCGGCCGCTTGCAGGGGCGTGGAGAAGAGAGTGGCAGGGAAGCCGCTACAGGGGGGCGTGGAGGAGGGAGTGGCAGGGAAGGTTGCACGTGGTGTGAAGGCGGCCGCTTGCAGGGGCGTGGAGGAGCGAGTGGCAGGGAAGTGTGAAGGCGGCCGCTTGCAGGGGGCGTGGTGGAGAGAGTGGCAGGGAAGGTTGCACGTGGTGTGAAGGCGGCCGCTTGCAGGGGGCGTGGAGGAGAGAGTGGCAGGGAAGTGTGAAGGCGGCCGCTTGCAGGGGGGCGTGGAGGTGCCGGCGGCGCTGCTGGGGCGGCTGCGGGCGCTGGAGGCGGACAACGCGGCGCTGGTGCGCGAGGCGGAGCACCAGCGGCGCCAGTACGAGCGCTGCCTCGACGACGTCGCCAACCAGGTGGTGCGCGCGCTCCTCTCCCAGAAGGCCCTGCGCGAGGAGATCGGCGCGCTGCAACGGCGGATTAAGGTACTACACCAAGGTTCAAGCGCAAGATTTGCAAAATGGCTCAATTGTGTTTAACATTTTCCTCATCTAAATACTGCATTTTTGAGAATATTGAATTTTTCAGAATTGCAAATTAAATATATTCCTGAGCCTTTCTACTTCTAAAGTATTGAAGATACAGATTTTTCTTAACGAAATCTGTTCTTCAAAATTAGGTCTTTTAATTAATATTATGCAATAATGTTTTTGAAGTTGTACCTAATTTGATGAGAAATACGAGCAATTACAACTTTTACAAATTATGTAAGCAATATTTTGTCATAACTGCATACTTTTTCAATTTTTTTTTTAATTGATCTAGTCCATATTTCCTTTGAATCATTGTATTTACGAAAATTGAATGTATTCAACTTTCTTTGTAAAGCATGGAGAAGGTTGGTATATCTACATAGAGGATGCTGCGAACTGCTTCCTAAACCTGTGTTCGTGTCCCAGCATCGTCTAACATTTGTGCTGTTTTGAAACACTTATTTGGTGTTAAATACGAGGATGATTCAACTAAGTATCAACAAACTGCACGTTTTTGAAGCATGAATTTCAATAACGATTATAAAATGTCATTTGTCGACAAAATGCCTTTTCTTCTCATTACAATGTTCACATTTCTCTACCTTTTTTTATCCCCTTAGAAAAAAAAATATGTAAAGCCCCTGGGACATTTTCAAAATGTTCAAAAACATGACCCGATCATTTTTGATTAAATTTTGTTTTTGGATAGTGCGAAGGACGTTTAAGAGAATGGTGCAAGTCTCATGTTCGTTGAAAATCCAGATTTTTCAAAAATTGCAAAAGCTCAACATTTTTTTCGGCGTCTTCCTACAATTAAAATTATGAAATTAGGTATGTTTCTCTTAATGAAATCTGTTCCTGAAAGGTAGATTATGTACGACTTTTCGAAAGTTCGAGTCCTTTCCGCGTAATGTTGCGTGGAGGTGCGAGCGAGCGAGCGAGTGCGAGCTATTGCAGCTGCAGCTGGGGTGTCTTGGTGCGCAGGAGCTGGAGGCGCACAACCGCGCGCTGTCGGCGGCGCTGGTGCAGCAGCTGCGGGCGGGCGCGGGCGCGGGCGCGGGGGGGCTGGCCGCGGAGGGCCCCACCCCGGCCCCCCCCCGGCGCCGGCGAGGACTGCCCGCTGCCCATCGACCTGGTGAGACCTCTATCAGCTTCGCTTTCATGGGCCTTCGAAGGATTGTTGATAGTTCAGTGGAGGCCTCGGATTGGTTCTAATATCCTTACATTACGAAACTGATCGTTGTTGTTAATATTGATTCGTGGATTTTTAGTACAAATGTGTTCTAATAAAGCTTATTACGATACTGATCTCAGTGTCGTAAAGTTTGACATTAGATTTCCAAAAGGGATAATAGTTGTTTATTATACCAGTGGAAAAGTGACATTTTATTTTGCGAGTAGGAGAGTTTACGGCACGAGACCGATACGAGCAAAATAAAATCACTTTGACCACGTGTGTTATACACTTTTTTGACAGCCTTACTGACACATATTATTCTAGTTCAAGAATATAAATAATTTAATTGCGTAGTGTTACGTTAACGTCAGTATTTTTTTTTGTTGCAATCACAGTTTTCTCTGAAAATTTGAACCTCATCCCACTTTTAGAACAAGTGCTAAAGATTTTAGCACCTTCTGTTTGTCGTTAAAAGCCTCTTTTACTAGTGGCTGTCTAATAAATAAATAATATTGTTTATGTACATTGCGAATTATAATTTTGCCGTAAAAACACGGATTAAAAAATGTGAAAACTTTTTCCATAACCACATATTTTGAGCCGTTATAGCTGCATGAATAAATCAGTGGCAAAAAGACCTAATAATCTAAAAGCGGTTATTTTTGTAATGAGAGAATATGCATGTAAATATTCCATAAAAAGAAACCTTTAAAGTATATTTCTCTTGCATTCTAGCTTCTTAAATACATTGATGTAAAGCGAACATTATCCATTTAACGGAATGACAAACATAACAGAGGGTTAAAAGGTTTCAGAACAAGTTATTCAACATCGCTGAAGTGATTGCAGTATTTTAGTACATATCCAAATGTTCAATCATTGAAAACTTCCTAGTAGTCCTTCACAATTTCATCGTCGCAGGGAGTCGATATCAACCCTGCAGGCAACCCTGGGCTGTATTCCGACTTAAATGTAATGTCCCTTCAACTGGAAGGAGCGGGGGAACACTCATTCAAACGGGAGCTTTAATACCAAGAATTGAAGACGAAACGAAGCTTCCGATTGGAGGAGTGTCCTCGTCTCCTTCCAGCTGTTACCTTGAAGGAACACTACATTTATACACCGATTTAAACACAGTGGCGCCTGAAGGTCACGAGCTGGACGGTGATGGTGACACTGTCATCCAATAGCGAGCTTCGTTACGATTTAAATGTTTGGTATTGGAGCTACCAATTGGATGACAATGACCCCGTCTCCGTCCAGCTCGTGACCTTGAAGCGCCACTACGTTTAAATCAAAGTATAAATAGGAATGTAACGCAGTAAATCGTTTAAATATAAATCGGAGTGCAGCGTATAGTATAAATCGGAGTAAATCGTTTAAGTACCAATCGGAGTGCAGCGTATAGTATAAATCGGAGTAAATGTTTAAGTGCCAATCGGAGTGCAGCGTATAGTATAAATCGGAGTAAATGTTTAAGTATCAATCGGAGTGCAGCGTATAGTATAAATCGGAGTAAATGTTTAAGTATCAATCGGAGTGCAGCGTATAGTATAAATCGGAGTAAATTGTTTAAGTATAATCGGAGTGCAGCGTATAGTATAAATCGGAGTAAATGTTTAAGTATTAATTGGAGTGCAGCGTATAGTATAAATCGGACTAAATCGTTTAAGTATAAATCGGAGTGCAGCGTGAAGCGGAGCTTGTGTTGCGCAGAGCCTGCTGTCGCCGGCCAGCGGCGCGGGCGCCTTCTCGCCGCTGTCGCCGGGCCCGGTGCAGCGTTGTCCACGCCCAGCCGCCGCCACCGCGCCGCCGCCGCCCTCCTGCAGGCGGCGCTGGCGTCGGGGCTGTGGCTGCCGCTGCCGTTGGCGCGGCCGCGCTCCCTGGCGCTGCGCCCCACGCACCCGGCGCCCAAGGCCAGGGCCAGGGGCTGCAGCAGCGCCACCCGCCACCCCTCCGCCGCGGGTAACACGCGAAGCGCGACCTCGTGCCTGCGCTTCCGTTTATTTGTATACTTGGGTTTTTCTAACCTGGCCGATGACAGTTCATCAGTTGTCCAAGCGAGAGCTGAAACATCATCGCGGTGACGTCAGTGTCGTAACGTTTAAGCTGCCGATTGGACGAAACCGTAAAGCTGATCAGCTGGCATCAGCCACGTTACAGAAACCCAAGTGCAGTGGCCCTTGACGAAAATCAGCTGTTACGGTGCCATCCAATCGGGAGCTTGAACGTCACCAGTGACGTCACTGTGGTGACGTTCAGCTCCCGATTGAATGGAATCGTCAGCAGCTGATTTTCGTCAAGCGCCTTTACAAATAAATCGAAGTATAAATTCCGATGAAAACTGAAACTTCCTTCAAGGCCACGTGCTGGCTGGAGAGAGGGACACTGATCCAATCACAAGCTTTGATACGACAGTTTTGGTTTTGAGGATTCAGATTGGATGACCTTGTACCTTCTCTCTTTTCCGCTCGTGGCCTTAAAAGGGCTTTTTGTTTTAATCGCGGTATAGATAGGGGCACCAGCTAGTCATTTTTCGACTTTGTCTAGCACCATTTGTTGATTATTTTTATACGTTCTTCTTTTTTACTTTTATTTAATTCTTAAGGATTACAGCAACGCAGCAATGAGGTGTGCTGCTAATATATTCTCATATAATGTAATAATTTATAGCATTGAGGGATTTGAATTGTATTGATGTAGCATAGGCACATTATTTTACTTTTATTTACATTTTCAAAGATCCTTAAGTCGATAAATTGGTGTTATTTTTTTTTTAACCTGAGGGTAACAATGCAGAACTTATTAACCTCTCCTGGGCCAATGGGCGTAATTCAATTTCGAATATCTTAATAAAGAAAAAATGTATATCCTTCCTGACATTTATGGGGTTGTGATGGAAATTCTTGGACATTTACTAAAACATAGCGGCAGAGCTTAAGTCTGTGAAACTTACGTGTTTTTTTTTTCATTCTAAATAAGAGAAAATGAGATTTTTTTAACTTGTTAAATATACATATGGATGTCCCTATACTTTGTAAAAGCTCGTGGTATGTGAAAAAACGCGTTAAATAATATAGAAAGCATTTGGTAATTATGTCTATATTCCCCACAGTTTCCACGCAAGCGCTTGTTGAAATATGTACAAATCTGTTCAGTCACAGTTTTGGACTGACCTTTGTATACGCTTTATTTAAGCTTGTCGCAACACTTCTCAGCCGAACGGCCAATCGAATGGAAACTTCTGCAAAATGTATATGTTGAAGGTGTTGCTCACAATTTTTTTCGGGGTGCGCAGCAGTAATGTCTCAGTGCTTGTCGATAAATGAATATTGTGATGTTGGTCTTAATATCGACGAATGTCAGAGTAAAGCTTTCTTCGCGAGTCGAAAATATGCTCTGCCCTATCTCACAGTGTTGCACCGAGTTCTGCAACATTTTAGCACTTTATGACAAAATAACGACAGGCATTGCTGTACCTATTCACGAGTTTGATAGTCGGTCGAGGTATGTGACTCGACTAGGAAGAAGCTATAAAATAAATATTTTTTCGGTGCTTTGGGGTTCATACAAAACAGTGTTTATAGGATGATAAGTGAAGGTTACCGATTTGACTAGCAAAAAATGCCAAAGAAAACCGTATTTTTGGTGCCTATTCTTCTCGTGAAATTAACCAACACCATTGAAGTGTGCATGTGATATGCACCTATCTTGACAGGTCAAATAAATTATTGCTTTTTTGATCACTTTTCCTTACCATCTCCTCCTTGCTATCCAGTCACGAGGTGATGGAATAGTAGTTTTAAATACCACTCGTGTATTGGATAAATTGTCTTGTTGCCACCTGACTCCGGAATTTATTGGTCATTTCCAATATACACGTGTTATTACCTATAATAAATGCTATGTGCAACTACGCAAAAGAAGGGATCGCCATTCTTCCATCCACTTCGATCCCTCAACGTACATGTTAATAAAATGGAGAAGGCTGCACAATATGAGACTGGTGAAACACTTTATTTTGAATTTTGCATTGTTTTCAAGTAAAAATTTAAACAAACCCTATCAAGGACCACTTGATGTTTTGCAACCCTTCAGACGAATTGGGCAGAATTATGAAAATTTCTTGAGAATACACCATTCAAAATGATAAACAAATGGGAAATGGTTGGCTTTAGTCGAACAAATCAGTGTAATAGTAAGAAAAAAATAATTCCGGTCTGAAGGTGTGCAAGAATGTAATACAAGTGCACTTATGCTCCGATTTAAGCATAGGGGCACATGAAGGTCACGAGCTGGAAGGAGTCATTCAATTGTCATTCAATCGAGAGCTCAAATACCAAAAATTAAAGTCGTAACGAAGCTTCCGATTGAATGATACTGTCCAATCGAAAGCTTCGAACCCTCCAACTCGTGACCTTGAAGTGCCACTAGGTTTAAATTGGAGAATTAATGTAGTATTCCTTTAAGGTTACGAACTGGAAGGAGAAGGGGACATTGTCATTCAATCGAGAGCTCAAATACCAAAAATTAAAGTCGTAACGAAGCATCCGATTGGATGATACTGTCCAATCGAGAGCTTCGAACCCTCCAACTCGTGACCTTGAAGTGCCACTAGGTTTAAATCGGAGAATAAATGTAGTATTCCTTGAAGGTTACGAACTGGAAGGAGAAAGGGACATTGTCATTCAATCGAGAGCTCAAATACCAGACATTCGAAGCTTCCGATTTGAAGACACTGGCCCCCCTCTCCGTCCAGCTCGTGACCTAGAAATGCCGCTACGCTTCAATGTGAGTGTAGGAGGGGTCCTCGAGTGTTCCGTGTGTGTGCGGCAGGTGGCGGCGCGGCGGGCGACGACGAGGGCAGCGAGAGCCCGAGCAGCGGCACCCGCGACGAGGGCTACTCCACCATGTCGAGCGACGTGCAGACGGAGGCCGCGCCCGCCCCGCGCCCACCCCCGCGCCCGCCCCCGCGCCCGCGCCGGCGCCCGCCACCGCCCCCGCGGAGCAGCCGCAGGGGCGCCTGCAAGACGACGGCCACTCCCCCACCGCCCTCCTGTTCAGGTACCTCCACGCCCCCACCCTTCCAGCAAGGAGCGGGGTTCTACGATTGTGAAACTTCTTGACATTACATTCGTATTCATGCATATAAAATATGCAAAAACATGTAACGATAAATTTGGATATTGTGTGAGGATTGGCCTGATTTGACAAGATCACAATTTTCACGCCAGCTTGGTAGTAAAAAAATTAATTACGTAAGAATTCATATTATATGTATAATACTCGCATCGTATCTTTAATTTTTCAGTTACTGAAATCCAATTTAACTTTTTATTGAACTTTTGCGATATGTGCCATAGATTGAAAGTATTTGTGAGCGAACCGCGTACTAGTCTTCAAAAGAATTTTGAGTGTTTCCAAGTTTATTAAAGAAAATGCAAAAACATACAACTTTCGGAAAATGGTTTCTGAGAAACGCAGAATGAGAAGTGCTCTGTAAAGAAAATACCCATAAAAATCTAGATAGAAAAGTAATCTCAATTAAACAGGTTTTACATTCGGGTCGGGCCGGTCGGGGACTTGGAACTTGTCCCGGCTGGGGCGGTGCCCCGCTGGTGGGAGAGTCCTGGTTAGGGGGAAACCCTACTAGCCGACGGTCGGTCGGCGCCGGATCTCACCATCCAGCGGGGGAAGATCACCGCCATCTCCCGAGCAAAAAACATACATTACACTTACGGGACGAATGACCTAAGCTGTTGACGCGCCCGGAATCACTAACCAACCAAGCAACTGCAGCATTTTAAGGACTTTTTATAGATTATTTTTGGCGTCATCCGAATCCGCCCGCTCGTGTGTTTGCGCAGGCACAGCCGCAGCCGCGGCCGGCTGCTGGTGGTGGAGGAGGGCGGCGACCCCGACGTGCTGTTCCTGCCGCTGGGCGTGTCGCTGGGGCTGGTGTGCGCGCACCCGCGCCACAGCTTCCCGCCCGCGCGCGACCTGCTGCCCTTCCAGCACGTGATGCGCAGCTTCTCCGCGCAGCTCTGCCTCAAGTGGGCTGCTGCCCCCCCCCGCCTCGCCCACCTGCCGTCGCCCTCCGTGCCGTGCTCGACGTCACCGCCCCCGCGCCCGCCGGGTAAGCGCCCCCCGCACACTTACCCCTCTCAACTCTTACACAAGCGCTTTCCTAAGAAGGACCGGGAGCGGTAGCTCAGTGCATCAACTGATGGCACTGCAGCGCATGTGACCGGGAGGTCCTAGGTTCCCACTCCCCAAGGCGGCAGGATTTTCGACACTAGCTTTTCAGCTAAGTCGAATTCAGTCGCTGTCAGGAGGAGAATTCTAAAGGCCGGCTGCTATGATCAGTAGTTTTCCGTGGTTTCTCCGATCAACACCAGGCAAATGCCGGAGCATCTGTCCTTCCTCTTCCCTGTCCTATTCTCTCCCCTTACACACACACTTACATTAACATGCACTACACTACCACATATTCCGGGAGACCGGTCGGGAGCTTAGAGCTTGCCCCGGCTGGGGCGGTGCCCCGCTGGTGGGAGATTCCTGGTTAGGGGGAAACCCCACTAGCCGACGGTAGGTCGGCGCCGGATCTCGCCATCCAGCGGGGGAAGACCACCACCATTTCCCAAAAAACATGCACTACACTAACGGGACTAATGACTAAAGCAGTTGATGCGCCCGGAAACACGAAAAAACCAAACCAAACCGAGTCGACTGCATTGAGCCTACGCCCTCACGTGTGTGTGTGTGTTGCAGAGCGCAGGGCGCGCACCCGCTGAGGCGGTCGCGGGGGGCTCAGAGCCTCCTGGCGGGCGACGGCCCCGCCCCCTCGCCGCCGCCCCCGCCCCCGCCGCCCCCACCGCCGCCCCCGCCGCCCGACGACGACTGCGAGGACGGCGACGCGCGCAGCACGGCCGGCAGCTGGTGCAGCGGCGCCGACCTCGTGCTGGAGGGCTGCTGGTGGGACGCCGACTACGTGCAGGTACTACCTTGTCATTTCTACTTCAAAAATGTATTGCCGGGCCCTAGCAATGAAAAACAATAAATCTTATAAAGTGATAATACTTCATCTAACACGTGTAGTCAGAATCCATTGCTAGTGGCTCCTTCACACTTAAAAAAGCGATTCACAGCAAAACCTCTGTCTGGCTCTCCACCTGTCGGTTCATCCATCCATCCATCCATCCGTCCGTCCGTCCGTCCGTCCGTCCGTCCGTCCGTCCGTCCGTCCGTCCGTCCGTCCGTCCGTCCGTCCGTCCGTCCGTCCGTCCGTCCGTCCGTCCGTCCGTCTGTCCGTCCGTCCGTCCGCAGTCATAAAGAAAGCTGTATCATCAAGCAGCAAAGAGGGATAAATCCGAGAATTCAAAATTTGGGAATATCAGAGAGATAATGTTAAAAGGTAGAGAGTCAAACAGGAACCCTGGGGCACGCCCGCACCGCCCCAAAATACTTGGGAAAAGGCGAAATTAATTTTGAAACGAAAAGTGTGATCAGGAACAACATTTTGAATTATTTTGAATATATTTGTAGGAATTCCAAATTAGAGTAGTTTATAAATGAGATCATAATGCCAAATTTTGCCGATTACGTTTTCAGTGTCTAGTAATATCACTATAGTATGTGGTTTTTGAGGAAAGGTGTTTTCAATTTTTTCTGTTAGACTTTAAAGTTGATGAGTAGTTGCATGTTGATGAGTGAACCCGAATTGAGTGGGAGGAATAATTTTGTTCGTTGTGAAAGGGAAGTGAAATCATCAGTGAGCAATAAGAGTGTCACATATCTTAGAAATTGCGGAAAGTAAACTAATAGGACGATATTTCGATGGGTTCCTAGTATCCTTATGTAGTTTACAAATGGGAAGTACTATTGCTAGTTTTCAGGTAGATTGGAAGTTACTAAATGTCAATGCAGAATTTAGAATAGAAACAAAGGCAGTAATTGATCTTTTATCGAGTGATTTCAGTGTTTGATTATTGATATATATATCCCTGGAGAATTGGGAGTTTTTAGTTTTTTAATAACTGAATGATTTTCAGAAAGGGACATATAATCGATATTTTATGGAACATTAGAATTTGGAAGAGAGAAAATTGCTTACAAGATTGTGAAAGTGAATATCAGTAGCTGGATTAGAAGTAAATTTATTTTGGAAATGAAGACCAAGTAGTTGAATTTTATCGTAATTAGTTAGTGCTGCAGTAGAATGACATTTTGAAATTCTGCGAACTCCTTTCCATTGTTGGGAGATATAGCTGTGTGAAACACACTTGTAAATATAGAATTTGTGTTGATATATTATCTTTAATAGAAGTAGGTTTAGAGTTTCACAAGTGTTGATTGAGATGTGTTAATATTGTCAGAAATTAAAGTATACGTGCATGCTTCTGTCCGTTTGACACAAGACGATTTTCCTCTGTTGAAAAACTTTACCTGTAGATAACACAGGTACACACACGCGGATACACACAAAATAAATTGTCAGTTCCAAAGACTTGACACGTCTTCCTCTATGTATGTGAACGTGCTGAATCCGAATCTGAAGCCAAATTACGCCAGCACCCTCCATTTCCTTTTGAATGGCGAAAATCCACCTTGAAATTGTAGATTGTAAATTACAAGTTGTTTTTTTCGATTTAAAAAAACTGAAGGATGATGCGCGAATTCTGGCTTCGCTTTTGGATTTAGCTCATTAACATACTAGAGAAACATGTGACAACTTTTCTTATTCGTGTGCCTGTGTGTTTGGCGAGCGGTGGCGGAGGCTCCCTTCTGAGAGCTGAACGTGTGTTGGCAGCACTGGCTGCGCCTGGACGAGACCCGCAGCGCCCTGCAGCAGCAGCACCGCGACCTGCTGGAGCTGGAGTACGACCGCGCGGAGCTGGAGGACTGGAGCCTGTCGCTGTCGTGCGAGGAGCTGCCGTCCGCCGCCGCCGCCGCCGGGCCTCCGGCCGCCGGCGCTGGACCTGGAGGAGGACGCGTGCGAGTGCCTGTTCCTGCTGGAGGCGGGGCCGGGCGCCGACCTGGCCTCGCTGCTGCTGGAGGCGGACGCGGACGCCGCTGGAGGCAGGCGCGCGCGCTGGGCCTGGCGTCGCCCGGAGGCAGCTGGTCCAGCCACTCCGAGGACGGCTGCCACTCGCTCGACTGCCTCAGCGCCAGAGGTAGTGCCACCGACACTCCCAACGGAGCTCGCTTGTACACTGCCAGAAATTACATTACATTTAATGTACGACTACTTGAATTTTAATGTGCATTGTACATTAAATGGGGATTAATGTACCTGTACGTTAAAGGTAATGCTTAAATTAAAATCAGTGTATATTTAATGTACGACTGTTACCTTAATTTACGTGTGTACATTAAAGTTACTGTATGTGTACATTAAATTTAATTTACGGACATGAAAATTACTTTTACATTAAAAGTAATGCAGAAATTTCTGAGAGTGTTCATAGCTAGGTCGAATTGAGCCGCCGTCTGGAGGAAAATTCTAGATCGATAGTTTTCCGAACAACGCCACGCGAATCCCGGAGAAATACTCTCAAAGGGCGCAATCTTTCCTTCTCCTTCTGTATCTTATTCGCATCCCTACCTTACACACTTACATGCACTAAATTATCCCACATGTCTTGATATCAGTGAGGATCTTAGAGCATGTCTTGGCAGGGACGGTGCCCCGCTGGTGAGATGTACCTGGTTGGGGAAAATCCCACATCCCGCGATGCAACATGCACTACACTTAAAGGGCTAATGACATCGGTAGTTGACAGAATCAAAAACATTGAATGAATGAATCAATCAATGAATTAGTCATTCAAAGCGAATTAACATTTTCATTACTACTTTGATTCTAATGCTCATGGAAATTGTACTGTGTAATACTGTATCTACAGAGTATACAGTTGGACCACGTAAGTTGCGACGGATGTGTTTTGTGCCAAGTTGTTGACTGCAACAGTGATTAATTTAGTGAGGGCTCTTCTGGTCTTTAAGGATGTCTATGATGGGTCTAATGAAAGAGAGGATCTTTTGGATGTTTAATGATTGAATGAGGGCGAGGAGGGCTTTTAAATCGTTGTTTGTGGAAGAGTCTTGGGATGGTGGAGATGAATTTGAATAGACATTTTCAAATGATGTTGAGGATTGAGAGCCGGTGTTGGGGAAGGTTTCAATAGAAGATGGATGAAGTGCTGAAGTGAGAGTTTGCACACATTTATTTAAAGTTCTGTTTGTCACTTGTGTGCATTCATCTGTCGGGTGCGGTTGGGCACAATGTGCACAGACTCGTGCTCTCCTACAGAAGGTTTTTGTGTGGAATAGCTCTTGGCAATTACGACACTGTGGTACTCTCTCACTTTGTTTTGTATTCAGGTGTGACACCGTAATGTCAAAAAAACTAGTTTTGATTTTATGACAGGGATATCATCTTTGTTAACCTCAATGACCTAGATACCAAGGGGTAGTAATCTTTCTTCGACTGCCCATTTCAACATTTCAGTCACGTGTTAGTAGGTGTTGTTAAGTCCCTTGAGGTCAAATTTGATGTCATCCAAAGGGTAATTAGGTGGTAGTTCTTTGATGACTGTATGTCTGACCTCCGTAGTTGCTCGGTTGAAATGGTAATTTATGGTCGATATGAAGTACAGTCCTTTTAGTTTGGGGTCATTTCTAATTTTTTGCAGTATTTCGTCTAATTTCCTGTGGGACAGGATGGTTCTTGGTTCGATCAGTAGTATTGTTATAGATGTGGGGATAATCAACCGCAACGTAATGAAATAAAATATATTTATTTCATGTCCAAAGTAACTTTCGGGAACAATATTTTCCCATCTCAGTGGGTCTCTAATAAAAAGGAAAAATTGAGAGATTAACATAAAGAAGAACTATGATATAAAGAATAAAATTGACAAAAGTGAAATAAATAATACAATGATAAAATTTCCAAAAAATTAAATAACTTTCTGCCCAAGCAACGTGGATCATACCTAAACATTTACAATAAGACAGGATACGTGATCCACGTTGCTTGGTCTGAAAGGATCGTTCCGTTCCTTCGGTGTAGAAGAGTCAAGCCTCGATAGGGCGTGATGCACGGCGGATCCGCTGTAGCCGTTAGCCAAAAAGATTTCTCTGAGAAGTGCCTTTTCGGACTCAAGGCTATTGTGGCCGCATATTGGGAAGGCCCGGTGGGTGAGGGTGGAAAGGACCAGCCGTTTCGTTGCAGCGTGGTGATGTGAGTTGGCATGTGGTTAGCGATTGGTGTGGGTGAGTTTTCGGTAGACAGAATGATCGAGTGTGCCATCAGGGCACGTGGTTACTAGGATGTCCAGAAAAGGGAGTTGCCCGCTCTGTTCTGTTTCCATGGTAAAGTTGATGCGCGGATGGATGTTGTTGAGGTGCGCGAGGAAGTTTCATAGGAAATCGGATGACGAATGTGTCATCGATGTAGCGCAGCCATAGCGACGGTTTTAAGGGCGCGTTTTCTAAGGTCTGCTAAGGCAAAGGCGCGATCTGTCCTTCCTCTTCCTTGTCCTCTCCTCTCCACTTACACACACACTTACACTAACATGCACTACACTACCACATATTCCGGGAGACCCGTCTGGAGCTTAGAGCTTGTCCCGGCTGGGGCGGTGCTCCGCTGGTGGGAAATACATTGTTGAGGAAAAGCCCGCTAGCCGTCGGTAGGTCGGCGCCGGATCTCGCCATCCAGTGGGGATAATCACCACCACCTCCCAGTGAAAAAACATGCACTACTCTTACGGAATGAGGACCTCAGTAGTTGACGCGCCTGGAATCACTAGGAACCAACCAACCTATCAATCTCCACTGCTCCTCCGTACTTCCCCTCTCCACCATCTCACTTTATCTGCATGCGCCCCGCGCTGCCGCTTTCTCTCCATCTCCGTCCACGAACGCCTCTCGCTTTCGCCCCCCCCCCGGCAGCTAACCACCACATCTCAATGTGTGTGTGTGTGTGTGTGTGTATGAAGTCCTTCCCAGCATTCAAAAACCATTTTCACTTTTAATATTTCATTTTTTTGTCATAAAAATTGAGTTCCTTACATTTTTCTCATCAAGGAATTGATGTGTTCTTTTGCAGGTAGATGAATACTATTGCAACCCATGATTTTTTGAAAAGTATTCTATAATGGAATAATTTATTTTTATGATTTGTTAATTGTATATTTAATTAATAGTTTATGCAAAAATGTTTGTTAATTTTTGTTGGACGAGTACATGTTTTGCAAACGAGCGACGTTAGAACTGAGTTTTCAACTTTGTACGAAAGCAATAAATCAAAATTATAAACGATTTGTATTCTCTATTTTTTGTATAAGAGCATTATAAATTTGTAAGAGAATCAAACAAAATGTGACAAGGGGACAAAATAAAACGAAAGGGATTACTAGACAAATAGGACAATGGGGACAAAGGGACAAATGGCTCAAAGGGGCAGAATGGGACCATGGTGGGAAGGGATTGGAGAAAAGGTATTTTTGGCACAAAGGACAAAATGGACTTATACGACATTACATTCAGTAGAAAGTTCAAAATTGTAATTTTAATACATCTGTACTAAAACAATTGTACAAATAAATTTTGTTTACATTTATTTCCTATACTTATGTTTTGTGGTAAAGTCATATTTATCCAAAGCCTTATTGACACTGTTAAAATCTAAATCCGAAACTCGGCTAAACTATTTTTAACGGACTGTCGAGCATTTTAATGGCCGTTACTATGGACGCGCTCTTAAAGCGTTGTTTGGATCGCTGGTTGCTAAGGCGCTCATTTAGGCGTGTTGGCCGTGTTTATCGATGTAAATAACAAAAAATATATTTTTTAAATATTAGGCTCTTATTTCAAAAACTATGCTTTGCGAAACCTGTTGATGAGAATTGTAAATACTGCACTTCCCCAAATTCAAAATTTCGTATTCTCCACACGTACCACAGGGTGGATATAAACAGAAAAACGAAACCTTCCCCACTGGTCGTAAAAGTTCTCATTTTGTGCCATGAGTTGAGGCTGTAGCGTAAGACATTGGGCCTTTGCACAGTGGTGAGAGAGTCTTTCTCGGTGGCATTGTATCTTCTTTCTGACGGTGTGCGTGCCCGTGCGCAGGCGAGTCGAAGCGGTGGTCGGCGGCGGGGAGCGAGGCGGGCAGCGCCGCCAGCGCCGGGTCGCCGTCGCCGTCTCGCCGTCCGCGGCCATCGGCGTCACCGACTTCACGCGCGACTTCTACCGCCTCGTCAAGTTCGAGAGCAGCCGCAGCCTGGCGTCCACCTCCTCGCGCAGCCTCGCGCCGCCGGAGCCCCCCGCCCTCCAGGTGACTGATTTTTGCGTGTTTCCGGCGCGTCAACTGCTTTGGTCATTAGTCCCGTTAGTGTAGTGCATGTTTTCCTCGGGAGATGGCGGTGATCTTCCCCCGCTGGATGGCGAGATCCGACACCGACCTACCGTCGACTAGTGGGGTTTCCCCCAAACCAAAACTCTCCCACCAGCGGGGCACCGCCCCAGCCGGGACAAGCTCTATGTTCCCGACCGGCCCTGATAAGTCAATCCTAGTTGAGCTTTTCTGGAAATGAGCAATTTTCAGCTCATTTTCACCGAAAATATTTGAGATATCTAGAAACTCAATAAGAGATTATTTCAAACACGTATACTCACAAAAGCAATAATATAAAAAGCACCCGTAATATAAATATTAACTACGTGAGAGGTATTTAAATAATAAATTTCCATGAGTTTTGAAAATCAAAAAATACATCAAAATGTCGCTATTGTCGTGTTTTTCACTGCATTTACCACTATCTGTACACATTGAATTTTTGCAATTTTCGAAAATTCAGAAGCTGCAGTGCAAATTAGATATGCTCTATTTTTATATGTTGTTTTTCTGCAGATAAAACAGATAAAAACAAACAAAAAAGAAACGTTTGTAAATGTGCTTGTACAAATGCGAATTTCGAGCACCGTCTGAGGACGAGGTATACGTTGTAATCCTGTCGTGGGCAGAAATAGTAAGCCCTCCGCCTACCAAACTTGACGTTCGCACATTGGATGTTTCCAGTGGCGGTTCATGGCATTGTTGCAGTGTTGCACCACAACCAGAAATGTTCGGCCGATGTCCCTTGACACGTTAACATTAAAAAGAAATCACTTTAGTAATGCGCGAATGATCTATTTCCGAATTGACGTCTTATCTACAAGCGTTAACAGATGAAGAGAGGCCCCCAGCGAGCGTCCGGGATCTGACGTCATCGAGGGTGTTGGATTTCATCTTCAACAACCCGGTGTTCTGGCGTACGATGCGAACCGAACTCCTTCTTTGTATTATGCTATAGTCTTTCTATTGTGTTGCAAATGATTTCCAACACCGACACGAAGAGCAGCACCTCTGAAGCCCGTGATGGACTTCCGCTACCGAGGTATAAGAAATTAAAAAAATAGATGGCACAATTGCGTAGGCTGGTATGCCTCGTGGACAAGTTCTTTGTGAGCTCTTTTGAGTGTGCAGTGAATTACGGTGAGATTAGAAGTAGTCAAACATCATTTATTACGTGTTTTCACAAATTATTAACCGTAAAAATACTCAAGAAAATTAATTTATCCATATAAAATTGCCCGAAATATGTAATAACATTTGTTTTGACGAATATATTTATTTTTATGCAACTTTCAAAATATTTATCTTGTAGTTGATGTGCAATTTGGTATACGAAAGCCATTGGCCTTCTTCAATTTCCACCGCTCAAGATTAAAAGGAAAAAATATATTTTTCTCTGAAAGTCCAAGCCCTAGAAATAACGTATGTCTGCAACCTGGTTCGTGAGGCACCAGCCGCCACCGGGTGTTTTTGAGTGTGTGTGCTGGTGTAGTTCCTGCTCGCCCGCTTAGAGCGCGCGTGGGTGTGTGTGTGTGTTCCAGGAGGGCGTGGCGGAGCGCGAGGGCGCGCCTGGCGAAGAGGGCGGCGGCGGCGGCGGCGGCGCGAGCGAGGGCGAGGCCGAGGGCGATGGCGAGGGCGAGGCGCGAGGCGGCTCTGACGGCGACAGCAGCGCTTCCAGCGGCGGCGAGCGCAAGATCGAGCGCGAGAGCGGCGCGCGCACGCCGCCGGAGAGCACCGCGGTGCGTGTGCGCATGCGCGAACGGCCAGCCCGGCCCCTGCCCCCGGTTGCTTTCGCGACATTTGCTCAAATCTTTCGTGGAAATGGATGTCTCCTGTTAATGGCCTCCCAGCCAATGCGAAGTCCAGGGTGTAAGCGCTTGCTTGGATTGATTGATCGATGTTTTCGTGTTTCCGGGCGCGTCAACTGCTTTGGCCATTAGTCCCGTAAGTGTAGTGCATGTTTTTCCTCTGGAGGTGGCGGTCGCCCGGAATATATGGTCGTGTAGTGCATGTTAGTGTGTGTGTAAATGAGGGGTGATGATAGGTCAAGGAAGAGGGAGGAAAGATCGCGCGCGGTCCGTGGCCAGTTTGTTAGGGTACTGCTCCGGCATTCGCCTGGTGTTGATCGGAGAAACCACGGAAAACCAATCAGAGCAGCCGGCCGGTAGATTTTTCCTCTACACAGAGGCTGAATTTGACTAGCTATGTATCTAGTGTCAAAAATCCTGCCACCACCGTCGAGACTCGAATCCGAAGATCTCCCGATCAGAGGCACTGCAGCTTGGACTGGTCGTGGAGGCTGCCGCACCTATCAGGGTGATTGCGCTATCCTCTCACGTGATCAAACAAAGCGTTGGAAAGTCCTTCGCCCAGAGGTGTACGCATTCCTTGAGGAAATATCAATCCATTCCACGGAAAACGTGCGAAAAATGTACGAACCACGGGCGTCGACTAATTTTAATGATTTCGGGCGACAAAAAGCCTTCAGACAATAGATCGTCGGTTTATTTCTCGCTGCTCGATCTGGAAACCCTTACAAAACCCTTCGCCCATAAATAATTATTTTATTTACGGATCCGGGAGGCCAAGATCGCTAAGACAGCAGGACCTTGCCGATCTCCGGGCAAAGGATCGCGAGTTCGAGTCCCGCCTCGGACATGGTTGTATTTGCGCTGACCCTTTCACCTCCAATCATCACTATATCACTTCATTCAGTATACAGATAACGTTAACCAATAGAAGTCGCTAATGACCTCGTAGTTAATACGACCTAAAATATAAAAAAATATTCTGAATAACTAGGGCTCGGATAGTTATGCATTAAAAATGTAAAATATGTATGTAATTATGAGATTTAAAACAGGTGTATATGCATTAACAACGCAAAAAATATGTACTGTACAAAAAAACCACACTCAAAATTTAATTGTAATGCAGATCAAATGTTTGTTGGTTTCAAATAGTGTACTTTCTTTGTGTTCGCCCCTACTCCTCGTCCATCGTAGTGCACGCGAGGAAGTTTCTCGCGCCATCAAGATGTCGCCGATCGGACCCGATTTCGACCTGGGAAAATTTCCAGGCAGAAATTTCAATATCTTATAAACATTATAATCAGTTCCTAATGAAAAGAACCTATTGTTATTAACTTATTTTGTAATTATTAATGTAATTACTAGAAGTAGTAACTACATCAATAAAGTAATTAATAATTGCATTTTTAGCAATTTTCCTGAGAAAATTGCTAAATATATATCATTCTAACGATATGCTCTAAATATTATGCAATTATAAACATTTCCAAAATATGTAAAAATATGCACTATAGAAATTGCATTCCTCAGCGGAGAGACATTGTTCAGGGGGCATATTACAAAATGCTTATATTTAAATGTCATAGAAGTTATTACATAACTATTTAAGCCCCATTAGTGCTTCCGTTTGTTGATAACTCCAATGAAAGCCAACCAACTGTGGGTGGTCTGCAGGCGGCGGCCGCCGCGGAGGAGCGGAAGCAGCAGCCGCCCTGCATCATGGAGGTGGCGGCGGCGGAGGCGGCGGTGGCGGCGGAGGCGGAAGCGGAAGGCGCCAAGGAGCGCGCGCTGCTGCAGCTGCACCTCCCCAACCGACAGCAACGCCGCCTGGCGGAGGCCCTGCGAAACGAGCAGAACCGACTCCTGCACGACGCCTCGCGCCGGGTAGACGGTGTTCAACACAACAACCAACCACAGAGCACTCATACACACCAGCTACAGAGCACCCAGACAGACCAACCACAGAGCACCCAGACAGACCAACCACAGAGCACCCATACACACCAACCACAGAGCACTCCATACACACCAGCTACAGAGCACCCAGACAGACCAACCACAGAGCACCCAGACAGACCAACCACAGAGCACCCATACACACCAACCACAGAGCACCCAGACAGACCAACCACAGAGCACCCATACAGACCAACCACAGACCAAGACAGAGCACCCAGACAGACCAACCACAGAGCACCCAGACAGACCAACCACAGAGCACCCAGACAGACCAACCACAGAGCACCCAGACAGACCAACCACAGAGCACCCAGACAGACCAACCACAGAGCACCCAGACAGACCAACCACAGGGCACCCAGACCCAGACCAACCACAGAGCTCCCAGACAGACCAACCACAGAGCACCCAGACAGACCAACCACAGAGCACCCAGACAGACCAACCACAGAGCACCCAGACAGACCAACCACAGAGCACCCAGAGAGACCAACCACAGAGCACCGAGACAGACCAACCACAGAGCACCCAGACAGACCAACCACAGAGCACCCAGACAGACCAACCACAGAGCACCCAGACAGACCAACCACAGAGCACCCATACAGACCAACCACAGAGCACCCATACAGACCAACCTCAGAGCACCCATACAAGCTTCATGTCTGCCTGTCTTGTATATTAGTAAACTCTGAGGAAGGAATTATATATTCCAAAACGTTGGCAAATAATTCGTTCGAAACGTTGGAATATAATTCCTTCCTCGGGACTTACTAATATACAAAACAGTCAAACAGTCATGACGTTTGACGGTCTTGTAGAGTAATAACCCTGAGGAAGGAATTACATATTCTGAAACGTCAAACTAATGTGTTTTATTAATTGACCAACCCCGTAATCCACATCCCACAATTTATTAATTGTCATGAATTCTACAATGATCAATTTTGAGTGTCATAAAGTGATAATTTTCTACGGTGACCACCCAAAAATAACACGGCGAATGTTTTGTTGAGATAAAAGATGCAACATTTAAAAAATTCTTCACATATCGGTTTCACTGACTTGTAACAAGGTGATGACGTTTCTCTGGTATCTGATTGCATTTAATATTCCTGCTAATATTGTGAGGCAAACTGGTGCCTGAAGCTCATTGGCTGAAGCCGGTTCGGCTGTGTAGCAGCTCACCCATGTCATTGCATAATGCAGTGTGGGTGGTGGTACAGACAACAGGGTTACAGGAAGAGTGACGAATCAAGTTCCAGAAGTGGCAGGCCTGCATGGTGACGCTGGGTTTGGGGCTTTGCGCCCCAGTTCGCTTTACAGCAGTCTTGAGGGCTCCAATCTCGCGTGATGCAAAGGTGTTTTCGTTTTGGCATGATCAATGGAGAATTCTCCGATACACCAGGTATACCGCCGGTATACCTAGTCATGTGAAGTGTATAAGAAATATTTCATAACTTTGGTAATCCTCTAAAAAGATGTTTAGATTTTGAAAGATTTGAAACAGAAGCTAAAAAATAACTCTGTTTTGCTACCGAGAGCCAGGCAGACTTCCGCGTCCGTAAGCGCTATGAAGTGCGGTAGAGTGAGAAGTTTCATACAGTTCTTAATGCTGTCCAGAGGATTCGCTAGCGCATGGGAAGGCATCGCATGCCAATTGCGATAACCTACGGCTCCTCATGTTTCAAGGGCGGGGAGAGGGGAGGATGCGCGACTAGCCGGTCGGTAGGCACCGCATAATATTGCGGTGCACAGTCCTTCTCTGGTCATTCGTAACTTACGCTTCTCTCTAGTTTTGTAAAAATGGAGTGTGTTAATGACCAGAATTTAGTGGTTTTTGTAATTGTCTTATAGAACAATCATTAAGGACGGAATGTCATAGTTTGGGGATTTCAGAAAAGCTCAAAATAAAAGACAACGCTAGAGGTAGCTTCCATAAAGTGCGGTATACTTGAAATAATGTTCAGGATTAGCCTCTGGGCATGGTGTGCGTTCTCATACACCGCCCCTATACTGCTGTTTTCACAGAGCAAGGTCACTGAAGGCCCGTCACCATGGTAGCATTTAGGCAGATATTTTTTCTCTTAAAGAGTTCCTTAAAGATAGATTTTGAAATAAGGTCGTGCACAATTTTTCGAAAAATTGAGTTCTTTTCGCGTCATTTTGCGTGAAAGAAAGTTTTCTGTTGCATTTTTGGGGGTTCCCGCTCTTGTGGGTTCTCAAACCATTTCGTACTTCCTCTTTTATTTCTCTCTTTCTGATTTGTCTCCCCTGACTAGGCCTACGTACATATTTTACACGATTATATGACAACATGCGGCTCACGCAAAACTACATATTTCAAAACCTTCAAAGACACATGCTTTTCTAGAATTCTTCTAGAATATTCTTGAAGGAATTGGCTATGAGTTTAAGTCTACAAATATTGAATATGAATATTTATAAATGTATTTATTAACGATGGATTTCTGAGTTCTATTACAATCGTATCAAAATGTTTCTTTGTCAGTTTGTTAACAGCCGACCGTAACGCATTTGAAACTGTTGATTGGGAAGAGAAAAGCGTTAGGCTCCCACTTCATTCCACCATAAGGCATATGTAAAACAAGGAGGCGTGACGTCATGCATTCACTGCAAAGGCTTACCGGCGGACGAAGGCTGCGGCCAGACAGCCTTCAAGGGTGGTGCCTAGAGTCTGAAGAAGGGTGTGCTCACCAGATAGCGTTACTATGCAACTCAGCGAGTAGCATTGTGAATCAACTAGTTTTCCCAATACGTGGTAGGAACGCTTCTCCCTTAAGCCTTTATCAGAAACGCGAAGTCTACAATACTAAGTATTCTTCGAGATCGGAAGAGATCATATATAGAAATGCAATGCAATCTAATGTAATACATTTGCAGCCATCCCCATTTAGAAAACCAAGAATCGCAACTGCCCCTCCCTATTTTTCCATATTAACCCTGTATTTTCTTTTTCTTCAAAACTCTCTTATCCTCCGTCACTTGTTCTGTATGTCTCCTTGTAATTGATAACAATGCAATACACCCTCGTCAATACGTTATTACCGGGCAGAAAAATATACACGTGTAATTCAATCGCGTAAAATATCGTTATTAGTTTAATATCACATACAGTTGCAGATTCTACAGGCTTTTAACAGGTGGGGTAGAATCGAGAAGCATCGAACCAGAAAAAAATGTAATAGAATGTTCAAAAAGATTTCATCCTGCAGTTTACGGTGTGAGGAACGTTTAATTGAGGTCATTGACCTCACATTTTTAGTTTTTAAGGCCCTAAAATGCTACTTTTAGGAGTTATTTAACAATATAGATTCAGAGTGTTGCGGGTTGCATTTGACATTAATATTTATATGTGCTGTTTTCAACAAATCCTTCATATTTGTAAAGTCAAAGTGCAATTCGTCGCGTCTCCGTGAAATACTCTTCCTTTAGAGACCTCATTTATAAAGATTGATTGCATGTGAGAGCCCCAAAGAGTGTGTATACTACTGAAATAATATAAGAGACGATGTAAATGTCGCACAATAAAACGTCCTCTTAGGTTTGTACGAACTGGTACATTAGTATATAAAGTAATTATATTTTCTTGAAGTAAAATTTCAGTTTTCGTATATGAGGGCGCTAATTTGTTGTTGAGAGTCACACATTCAACGCTAGCCGTTTACTTCGCTATGACGTCTAGGACCATTAACAAATGACGATCCAGTTGTATGCCAGAGTATAGTCAATATTTATTATTTTCCTTGTAAAAAACATCCAGCAACTATTTTTTTTTCTTCCAAAAGCTTTTAACTCCATGTGTATTTTGCTGTCCGCTTTTCGACAGTCAGCTGAATCCAGCCAAGAGTATAGGTGGCAACCTGTCACCCCGAACAGTTAACTATCGCTGTTCCTCCGGGTTAGCCCTTTTAAACCAGCGTTAAAAAGGATTCCACTATTACGTGCGAATTGGGAATATTTGGCACTGGTTTTTAGTCGTGGAAACATGTGCTGCAATGCTGTTTAGGAAATCCCAGTCGTTCAATGGATTGTTTATTGTGCTTAGACTATTCTGTAGATTTACCATGACCAATTGTTTGAGTGCAACTACCACGAAAAGACATTCTAGGTGAGTTTCCTCGCTCTGACATTTGCAGCTGCAGATAAGAAGTTTTCCTTCACACCAAAGAAATTCTATCAGAATGAAGACTATAAAGTTTTGGTCGCTATTGAATGTGTGATATATAATTCGACGCTGCTTGAAAAGAATTGTGTAACACTGGTTTACATTTCTGTTGTACAAAGTTTCATTTTGTTTATAATTAATTTACGTCCAACCTTTAATTACTCATACTTTCTAACTTGTAGCCTTCAAGGTTCAAATCTCTTTCGCTCTGCAAATCCATGGTGACCACATTTGCCAATGCGCGGGATTTATGAATTCAGATGTTTGCTTTACGAAACAGAAGTATAGAAACGCTTAGCTGCTTCCATAGTTGCTTCCGACAGCTTACAGGCATGGGATGCGAGGAACTAGAAGACGGTGACCCGGTGTAAATTTTCCTGCTCTGTTGTGACCAAGCCATTCGCTCATGGGGCTGAGACATTGGTAGTGCTTGACAGGGAGGGGCGGCGATCTGTGGCAGTTACAAAGGAATCACATACCACCTCATAGGGGACCTATCACAGCGAGCAATTCGTTCCAATTTATTCGTTGTTTTGTAATCTACATTGGAAATGAAAGGCCCAGAAGAGACCCATCGACACGTTTGCAAAACAAAAAATAAACTGTTAAGCCTTTGTTTCACGGTTCACTGCATTAACCGACGTGACTTCCTCGCCCTAGAAATCCGCAAAAGCGTGGAGGGGGAGAGGGGCAGTTCGCATGACTAGTTCACTCAGGAAAGTCAATCGCTGGCCGAAGAAAACACAAACGAATATAAAAGAAAGTATTTCCTTGCAGTTTAACTTTAACTTTCCGACCAATACTACAGAAATCTTAAGACTACGCGGTTTCTCATAACCGATGTTCATTGTGAACTCTTCGATTGCAGATTTTAAATGAGGGATCGTGGCTAACGGAAAAGTGTTCTCATCAGAATCCTGTGTGTTGCAGGATTTGGAATATTGTAATGATTCGGAAGAAATATAACAATGTAGAGAGAAAACTATGTACGTCAAAGGTTTCACAAGGGTTAGTGAAGCAGTTGTGTGGGTGGCGAGGCACTGTGGCTCCCACCCACGCAGGTGCACACGTGGCACCCTTTCCCCCGTCCCCCTCCCTATCCCACCGTCGCCGCTATTGTAGGTGAGATACTCGTGAAGAATTTCATGGGGTTTGGCACCCCCCCTCCCAGTCCTCACGTTGTAAGTCTTACGAGCAGGGAAAGATTTGGAGGAGGAGGCCGAGAACAGAGGGACCAGCATAACGCCTTTGTCCCAGCTCCCCTTCTTCAGGTTAAAATGGCGATTTATCCGATTTTTGCGTCACCTAGCTGCATGTATCACGTGCACCGTCTTCAAGTGATGCTAAGATATATTACATAATTTCTCGTTTTATTTGTAACGGTTACGTAAAATGCCACTTACATTGCAAGTTATGTACTTTTAATGTTTACGCTATCGTGTACTAGACTACCTACGCTTAACTGCCTGACACGCCGAACATGTCGATTTGCGTAATCTTCAAAAAGCCACTTTGTAATTTACATTGACTAATTTGTTTTGTACACGGCCAATAATATGCTTAGCTACGTTGAATCTATTTATCTGAATGGCATTTCACAGCACGTCCGTTGCCTTTTCCATAGCGCTCATTAATTACTTTAGCTTTATTAAACTTTTGTCCTCTCACTCATTAATAAACAAATTATTCAAAATTTTCTTATCCTACCTCGCAATATTCAGATTTCTTTAACATTTTGTTTTAGGTTCTCCTGCAGTAGTATTTGTGGTTGTTGTTTTTATTTATTTTTAAATCAAAAACTTGTATATTTCTCATGTATTTTCTTCGGTCCTATAATAGTTGAAATGACATTTACAAAATATCATAGAAGAGAAAAAACCCTTTTTATAAGGACATTTTCGGAAAAAACAATTTGTAGCCGTTTTTGAGAAAATCCTTTGAGCGTTTCTGAATATGCGTCATATTTGAATGATTCATTCATTTGTGATTTTGGAGGCGTCAACTGCTATGATCATATATCCTGCAAGCGTATTGTATGTTTTTGTCGCGTGAAGTAGCTCCGCTGGATGGCGAGATCCGGCGCCGACCTACACGTCAGTTTGCTGGGTTTTCCCAAACCAGGTATCTCCCGAAAATTCAAATGTTTTCAAGAAAATTTGTCTTTATGCATAATTATAAATAAACTGCCCTCTATTGTGGAGAAAAAAATTAAATAAAAATTTGGAGAAATTTTTTAGAAAAGTTGAAAACTATCCCAAGGGCTTAATTTCAAGTAATTACCTCGAAAAATTATTTTCAGTATCTTTGTACGGCACATACGAACTGTATTCCTTGCATGTGTTCTTTGAAGAGTTCAAAAGCTTCTGATCTATCAGAGTTATTAATTACATCCATCCACCATACTCAAAACCATTGTTTTCATCTCAGGGATCCCCAAAATAAATTCACCACTGAAATCTCACCCTCAAATTTTTGGTCTGAATCCAGTCCATCCTACTTTTCCTTTACTGGAGTACATATAGCCAAGGGAAAAAGAAGTAATGGGAAGGTTAAGGAGAATGTAAAACTCGAGAGATCTAGAAACTGAGATATTGCTGTTCCACCATTATAAAGGTTGAACATTGTAAGTAACTGAAATTCAGAGGCAGGGTGAGTTGCAGACGAAGACGAAGAAAACTTTCTGATCAGTTTGTACCTATGTGACCTGCTTGAGTGTATAATATACACAAAGAGAGGCATGCAGCTTGGTGATGCATGTGCTAAAGAACTGGTTGGTTGGTTCCAGCACTGATGAGACACCTTACACCTTACACTGATGAGACATATAGGTGTTTGGAGGGTTGCCTAACCTCCTGCACATCCATGTTGATCTATCTACATCATTAGCTCATTTTAATGATCCTAGATTCCTTACGAACAGTCAACAAAACATTTCACCAAACAACACAAAATATTTATAATATTGAAAAAATAAAAAAATCATCTAATTAAATTATTTTGTTCTATAACAAAGTGGCAAAAATTCTGTCAAGGATATTAAATCTTTTGAACCCTTATCATTGCCAGTGTATATTCATCTTGTATCAATACCACTGTGTTCTTCCATTGAGTAAAATAGAGAAATAACTGCTGCATAATTTGCAGGTGCTGGTTACAGTCTTTGAGGAAGAGCCGGAGGATGATGCTGAAGTGACAGTCTGTCGCAGTATGACTGAGTCCTTCACATCGACTGTCTCCACCCCTGACACTGTTGTGTGCCCTTCAACTGCTAGCTGCGGGCTCCCAAACAGCACTCCAAAGAGGACAATGCAATCTCAACAGGCCATGCAGGTCAGAAGTCTGTAATTAAGTAATAGTTGAAATGATAACTGAATTATGCAAAATAAGGAAAATATTCAGAATATTATCTTCCTAGTTTTAAAATGAAATGAATTTTGAAATGAAATGAGTTTTAAAATGAGTCATTAAATCCATTATTTAATGAAGTCATTACATCCTTCATTAAATTCATGAACAGTATATTTTATCCACTGATCTTTATATAATCATCCATTATGATTTTCCATTTTTGAGATCATAGATGTTTACATGACTATTAAACTCTTAGGTTTTTCCTATTTTCTCAGGCGTCTCCAGATGCAGCTGTTAGTCCATTCCACGAGCGCACATCTTCCAAAGATGTGATTGAGGAGCTTAATCGGATGATTCGTAAGGGAGAGGATACAATAGCAGGGTCGAATAGTGCGCCAGATGGAGATCCCTCGGAATGTCTAGATGTTGCCTGCTGCTGTCCTACTGGTTGGGTGCATGTGGAACGTGACATTGACTTCACAGATCCCAAGGTGTGTTTATTTTCTTTGCATAGCATTAATATTTCATTATGTTACATTTCAGTATCATGTATGACTTTGTGATGTTTTAATTCCTTTGTGATGTTTTTAGTTTAAAAACTGAAAACTTTACAATTCACAGAAAAACTGAACATAAAGCATACCTTTATTTGTAGATTATTCCATTTAAAATAGTCCAGTATTAAATACTTTGGTTGCCTCACCATTTCAGAAAGCACACATACTTTGTGTAAAAATTCCCTTATATTTTTGGTTGTTCACCCCCCCCTTTTTTTTTAAAGGTGGCCATTCATTACTCTTTTTTTTTTTAAGATGGCCATTTTTATCACACATACCATTTTTCATGTTTGTAAACATTCATGGTTTTGTAAATTACTCAGCACTAGATTGAAGCTTTTTAAACTAAGATGTAATGCATTTACTCTTAGATTTTTCTGTCAGAAAATTTTGCTGTCAAAAAGCATATTCTTGGTCAGAACCGGTTTAAGTTCTGACATCAAGAATATTATTTTCATTTACAAATAAGTATGAAGGGCATTAGTAATATTATGCAGCTTTATTATGTAATTATATATATAATATTATAATGTGCAAAATTGTATATTATGCTGCTTTTATTTATAATAAAATACTATTAATTATTTTACAGGAAGGTAGATTTAAGTTCAAAATAGCTGGAAAATAATATGATTACTCCTTAACACCACTTCCCCCAATTTGGAAATGAAGCATTTTTATTGTAAATTTACAATTTTTACTTTTTTAAAGAGCTCTTTTGGTCAGCATTACTGGATGTATGGAACAAAATTTTGGATTATTTAATTGATGTCGATGAATTATTTTTAAATGCTGTAAATTATAACACCTAATGCACCATTAAGATATTAGGGCTACAGTTGTGGTCATTCAAGCCTCCATTGATATTGATAGATTTCAATCCAGGGCTCTATTTGAAGTGAGAGTCATTCATTACTAATATGTAAAACAAAAACAAGAGAGTTCATATGACATATCCAAATGTTGTGTGTGTATGTTCCAATCACATATTGCTCATGTCATTGTTTTAATGAGACTGTTGTCAAAAAGACACGACCAATTGCAATATGTAAATTATCTTATAAGTGAAATAAAACCACCAACAGAGAATCATTTTGCTTTATTCAGTAGAAAATAAAATATCTTATGTTGCTAACAACAACAAAATGAATGGTAGTTTACTTAAAATTAACCCTATGTCGAGAGGGGCTTGATTTTTCAAAATTGGTCATGTGCTCCGAAGTCAAGCTGCACCCAACATATAGTTTTCATTCTCCTTTGAGCTCTGAATTTGTTTAGAGGATGAAGATGTGCACAACTGTGAAGTAAACAAGTGCATTATGCTTGTGTAATTTCATAGTGTTAGAAAATTTATTAGACTACTAATTGATTAAACCTAGGTGGAAATAAATTAAATTGATGATTTACATATCTCATTATGATGGCTCAATGGCTACAGAAGGACTAGACAAACCAGAAACCCAAGTTTGATTTGTGGTTCATTTTCCAAAAATTTGGTGAGAAGGAAAGGCGCCATTAACTGAAAACATCAAGTGTGAACAACACATGTGTATATTATTTTTATTGTTAAATTATTTGAATTTGTAAGTCTCTTAACTGCTTAGGAGTGGGGTGATACGAATCAAAACTTGTTTTCATTGTTTCTTTGCCAAAATATCTCTTCTTTTGTGATCCTTATCTTAGAAATGGCCAATGTGTTGCTAGCACTAATGTAGTGCACCATTAGGATTTAAATACACAGGTAATGGCAATGCAGGACCATAAGATTTAGGAGTCCTGAGAGTTAATGGCATTTGTATTGGACTAATATTCATTTTATAATACATAAAATGCTCATAATTAATAATTAATCATAATACTCATTTTATAATACATAAAAAAATCATTCAAATTATATACTATGTAAGTTTAATGATTATGTTGCTGCATCCATAGATTTATTTATGAACAGTCAGTTCAAAATGACACATATTAACTACATTTTATTAAAGAAATAAGGAAATATTTATAAAATTTTTAAAAAAAATAAAAAAAATGACATATAGTAGACAATAGTCAATAAAAATAATAAAATTTTTAATAACATAAAAATTTTGAAAAATTGTTTTAAAAAAATTATTTATTTTAATGATGTTGCGGGAACAGACATTAAGACATTGGAAGAATAATCTTGTCTCTCATGTATTATTTAAAAAGTTAAAATCATTTTTTTTAAAATCAATTGATGATAACATCACAAAACATAGTTAAAAAGTTTCATAGAAATGGAATTATTTGTAAAAAAGCTCCTGTAGAATATGAATGAGTATGCAAAATGTCATGTAAATCAGTGCTCACATACATCTTGTATAAAATATTATTTATTAATATTATTTATAAATATTATATTACATGTCTTCTTCTCTATAAATAAACCCATATGGATTCAGCAACATAATATAATGCATATAAGACAATTGATTTCAACTCTGAATAATCCTTAAATAATTTTAAATTAAAATTTTCAATTAGTGTCACCTACTGCAGACTACCCCACCACCGTCCTGTAACTAAGCTAATGTAGCTTCTTCATGCATTGACCCCTTTTAAAACAATGTGTTGCTTCATCTACCCCTCTTCACTTTTTTCTGAGTGTATAAAACCTAGCATAAAACATCCTCATAACACAAATAATTTCACATAACTGACCCAAAGAAAGCAATACAAAGAAGTTTTTAAAAACAAAATCACAGCTATTAATTTACACAAGTGTTTCATTCACTGGAATGATGAAAAATTTGAAAAGAGAAGAGAGCTTGTAATTGTGAGATGTTTTAAAACTTTGTATAAGAAATCAATTAATTATCCACTTCTTTAATAATTCTTTTTATTACTACGACCTTGATCTTGGCCTGTGCTTATTCATCGGTAGACCCACATCATCCCTCTGATTATTACTGATGCATTTAAAATTTCATTGAACCCTAGGGGGTGGATATTGGGCCCATTAGGGACCCCAGAACTATAGTGAAAAAATGTAGGATTACAGAAGCATTTTTTGTGGACTTGTTGCAGTTTCAATTTTTGACATAGAATTTTGATGAAATCCTCTTATTGAAAATTATTATTAAACTAATGTTCTCTAAGTAATTAGTTTGGTTATGAACTATTAAAACATTGTTCATGAAGTACAGTATGCATTTTGAAGTACATTGTTTTAACAAATTATTTTATGAATCAAAGAATGTGCTGCATTATTTCATTTCTGAAACCACATTATTTAATGATTTCTTCATCAGAAACTTCCTTTATTCCTATAGCACAATAGCCTTTCAAATAAATTTATTTATTCTTTTTTGCAGAATTTATAAATCAAGTGCCTACCCACATCACAACTAAAGTTACTTATATTATTTACCTTCGTTTACTGTTTGAATATTTTGTGTTCTTGAATATGAAGAAGTTTTTAATTATTTGGAAGCAAACTTTACATAGCATTGACAACTAAGTATTGATTTATTTCTGATAGTAACTAATAGATGAACATTGGACTAAAATGTTTTCTAATTATGTTCTTTGATTTGATATTCATGTATTAGTCCAACTTCAACTCATTCAATACTTTGGTGAGCTAATTTTCAGTTAATAAATTCTAAAAGTGAGATATGTAAATATATGGGAGGATAAGTAGAAATAGTAGCCATGTAGATAAAAAGAAACAACATATGTCCATAAGACACGAGCTTAGGTGCTAAGTTCCTTCTCAAATATTTAGCCATTTTAGCCAAAACCAATAAATACTCCATTTTTGTTAATACTAATGCAGGGAGGTTATTTTTTTAATACACTTACTCAATGTTGCCACTGTAACTACAAAGTAACAAAAATGAGTGCTTTGGTGAATTTCGCAGGCGCGAGCCAATCTGCTTGATGTGATGTTGGCGTCAAGTGGAAGCTCTGGCAACAGCAGTGGCAGCAGCACCGGAGGCGGCAGTGGAAGCAACAGCAGCAGCAGCGAGAGCGGGGAAGAACCTGCCGACTACCAGCATTTGCACCGGCTACACAGGTTCCGCCGCCAGAAAAAAGGTACTTATCAACTTCTGTCGGTTCCATTTGCTTCTCCATACATGCTCATCAATAAAATAATTTTACTTCTTAACTTCAGACGCAATTGTTTGTGATTTAGAAATAAAATTATATATCTCTACAACATACTATTTTCCTTTTCTCTAAGATGCGAATAATTGTTGTTGTTTTTATCTTCTGTGTAAGAATTTTATTGTAAAAAAATAATAGAAATGCAATGAATTGTAAGTTTCTTCTTACTTATTCCTTATTATAGAATCTTGATTAAATAGCTTGTGATCAATAAGGTTTCTCTAAAACCTTACATGTTTTAGAGTCTACATGTAATTATGCAATATGTTTTAGAATTCATATGCACTTCAAGAAAAATTTATTACCATTTTTGCATAACCTAACTTAGTGTAGGTATTGTATTTAGAAAGTGTAAAGGATTGGTGACAGTCATGTTTTTTACAGCTTCAGCAACTAGAGAGCAACTTGGTGTGCTGCGATACCCGGCCTCAGCACCCCGACCCTCAATTTTGGGGCGGGATGATTTTTATGTTCGTTATGGTGACAAGGAACGAGAAGCTGTAGCAAGTTTTGACTTTTTAGAAGACTTAAGTACAACCTCTGTGAGTGGAGCTTCCTCTTGCGACACCTTGGGCTCACATAACCGACCTCCTGTGACCCCAGTCACTGCCCCCAGCCCTACGCAACCCAGCTCCGGGACGATCCCTGGCAGCCCAGAAGACTGTCGTTCAAGGTGCAGTGGGCTTGCGAACTCCCATGACTCTGTCACCGGAACCACAAGAAATTATTTCAGTAGTGGCATTGAGACTGGACAATTGTGAACTACCAAATTTTTGGAGGTAAGTAACAGCAATTGCCTGTGATTTAAAAAAGAAAATCATTAAATGGAGTTTGTTGTTTATTAACATTCTTTTTATGTTTCTGTCTATTCTTCAAAAGTACAATACATATAAAATCAAATACTATCATGAATACTGTTATGTACTAATTGAAATGAACCAGAACTTCTAAATCAACTAAATTTCTATTTTAAAAATACATTTGTAGGAAACATTATGTTAATCTTTGATACCTGACACAGGGTGGCTTCTCTTTTCCTGAATTTTCCCATTCCTTGACTGCACCTGATATTTCAATACATGTTTTGAAGTTTCACTGATGAGATTTGCAGAATATTTTACTCTATTTAAAGAAAATATTAAAGAAAGCCTGAAACTAATTTGTCAGCACACTGGTTTCACTGTGATAAAGTACAATTAAAACAAACTCAACAAATAGAAAATGAGCAAAAATAATGCTGTACTATTTTTTTAGGAATAATGTATACCTAGTTTTATAACCATCTCAAAATTTTCCCTGACTTCTAACGATTATTCCATAAATTCCTTGATGTTTACCTGACTTTTCCAAAGTAATAAATTTTCCTGATTTTTCCCAGTTTTCCAGAAAATGGCCACCGTGTTAGAAAATTAGTAAAATTCTTTCTAAAAATCTTAATAATAAACATTTTAATTAATGTAGTGCAATGATAATACATGTATCCTCATTACAATACATATAATATTCACAAATGTAATATTGAAATGTAATAATTTATTATAATTTCAGTTTTTAAAGTGTGTAAAATATATGTATTTTTGTTATAATATTTTTAGGGATATGCTCTGTTAACTGAATTGAATTTATATTGCAGGTCTTAGGAACCATGTGGTAATACAATTGGTGGAGATGAATCTTTGACTTTGTTTAGTTGGATGAACAAGCTGCCCTTGTGATGCCAGCCAGTGATGTCTTGCTCAATGAAGAATATTCTGCTTGCTGTAATGTGGGCTCACTCTGGTACAGCCTACTTAACGCCAAATTTCAGACAGTACTATCAGACACAGTTTTACGTAATGATTAAGTACCATCTGTATTATTACACCAAAAAACACAGGGCCACAAAAATGCACGAGTCTTCTTTCATTCTTTCTTTTCATTCTGCTATAATTTCAATTATATTCAAATAATTCTGAGTATAATGGTAGAGCTGGTATTGCAGAGGCAAACTAGGCCTAATTATTATATCTCCAAGGGTCATGAAGTGTGCGAGTTGAATTCAAAAAGGACAAAATTAAGAGTTCAATTTTTGGAAATGATCCACAAGAAGGTTCAGTTGGATTATAGTGAATTCCTAGGGATTTCTTGTCCCCATCCCTCGTTTCTTACTCTTCCTTTTTCACGTAATGTAAAATGAATCAATCAATAGGCTGATATATTGTGGATTTCATCAGGTCAGGGAACTTAAAATGAATATATTTATATTTTACGTTTCAGAATTTCTTAATCAGATATATTCTTGAAATATGTGAAATGTAATTAAGATAAGAAAATGACTTTAATTTTACAAACAAAATATATTAACTTTTTGGTTTGGAAGCGTTAAATATTGGCTGTGCAATTGGGAAAATTTCAACTTTTTACTTGCTTACATTATTAACAATCACTTTTATATAATATTTCCCTCTATTTACTGGTGAGTTAGAGTCGTGTAGGAAAACATTGTATTTTCTCACAGTATTGAGATTGAATATAGAATAAGAATCTCTCAGATTCTTTTGTAACTCAGTTGTCTAGAACATTTGTATGAATAATAATTATAGAATATATTAAAATTATATATATACAATTTAAAGACCAAAAAAGGGGTCTTTAAATAGATAATAATTTAAGATTATTTCCACTAGAATAATTTCATAAATTTAAAAGTCCCGTGGCATAGTATCGTAAAAAATCAGGAAAACTTATGGAGAATCGTGGCCCTCACGTCACATCCCAGTGTTTGTAGGCTAGGCCTAAGTGCAATTTCTTTGTCTGTGTTTCCAACACTCAAAAGAGGAAGGACACAGTGCATGTATTTTGTATTGTACATAGTTTGTATATTGCAATGAAGAGCAGGGATTCAGCATTGCTGTCTAGATAAATTTTGATTTTACCTTTAAGTCCTGATGTTAATTATTAAATTAAGATATGTTTGGCCTTGTTTTTCATCTTTTTTACTTGTAGTTGTATAATATGTTATTTATTATTTCATTGCAAATATTGTATTGTATACTCTCTGAACCTAGAAGTTCATGTTATATCTTAAAAACTGTCATTTGACATGTTTTAACACACAAAACAAAATGAATCTTGGAACATAATAAATTGTCACCTGTGATGCTTCGAATAAGATTCAATTTATGTATTGAACACAGCATTGTGTAACTATATTGTCAAATATAATGTCCAAAAATATTTAAAAGTGCTTTTATTTTGCTTACATGCTCTCTGAATTGGGTACTTACAGTTAAGTGCATGAACAATTTGAAAGCAACCTCAATTGCTTTCAAAGGGGACTCCACAGGAATTGGTCAATCATCAATAATACTAATATAAATTGTTATATTGTTATAGAATCTCTCACAATGAGAGAAAAAGACTTAGTTGAATTCCTCTTTATTGTGCAGTTCTCCATTTCTCTTGCAAAGCCTTTTGAAGGTCACTAAAGAAATCAAGTAACATTTAGTATGTTATTTTTGGTACTCCACAAAATGCAGTTGTATCCATTTCTAACCATCTTCAAATGTATGCTCAAAAAAAATTAATTTGTTTTGAATCATTGATAGTAAAATCTCTAAGGCCTATGTGATATATGAGGGAGAAGTATAATATGTGCATATTTTCTTCAGTTCCAGAATCCCTACCCACCCTTTTACTATACATGGTTGAATTATGATCAATAGAGATACCAACAAAGCATTGCTAGCAAACATTTGAAAATTAGAACCAACAAACAATAGTTTTTAATAAAGAAGGACTTGAGTAAGTGATTTTCTCATTATATTGTACACTGAAATATCTTTGCTAGATCGGCAGAAGATACTATCATTTTATATTTAAAGATGGAAATGAAGAAATAGAATTAAAATCAATAAATGAATTTATTGAATTTGATACAATGAGATGAGATGAATTAATGTAATGTTTTAAAAAGACATATTTACCAACAATACTTACAATCTTCAGAATTATAACTGAAAAGGGGACTTTTAACAAATATTTTCCCCAAAACAATTCATTAATTCACTCCCATTTTTGAATCTCTTGTACCGAGTCTTTTAGTCAAGTTTCATTTCACATATTCTTGAAGATTCATAGATATTATTTGTGACCACACCCTTCACAACAGCAAAACATGAATAGTAGAATAAGCTTTCAATGCACAGTATAATTAGTGTCATGTACTCGATTCCTTCGTTATAGGAAGGTAGTGTATATTAAGTTAATTTTCTTGAGCACAATATTCTCTTATGACAAATATAATTAATTTGGCAAATATGTAGAACAATAATACTGACACAATAGTAACAAACCAAATAATTTACTGATTTCACCCAGAAACCATGCAAATTGTACACTAGGGTGTCCCAAAAAAATCAATGTTTTTTTTTCTAGCACATAACCTCTTAATTTTTTTGTTTGATGTCAAAACAATTGTAAATGAAATTTCGTGCACCTAGAACCACAGCAAACAATGCCGACTTGCATCAAAATTTGTCAGTACTTGCAGACTCAGCCTTAAGCAAGCTGGCATATACAGGGACTAATAATAGTAAACCCATTATTTTCAAAGAATTAACATATAAGTAGAATTATGGAGTTCTAAAAAGAGTATATTGTTTAATAGGGGTTGGGATAAATCAAATAATGGTTTCAAAATTTGGCTAAAAAACTAGGTTCCGCCTTGGAAATATTGAGGAAATAAAGTTCTGTCCTGAATATTTCTCTGCAGCATCTGCTTGGACAACATCTAATGAACTGTTGAAAATCATTTGTCTTCTTATTCTAATGAAAATATAGATTTGCAAGCAGATTTGCCAATGCTAGTTGAGAACAAACCCCTTGTAAATCACACTCATCAACATCTTTCACTTGTATACATTACTCACTGGCATTCATGTGATGATACTTGAGAAGAAGTGATAAGTATTTTTTTATGAATTGCAATATCTCATTAATTCAGGAATATAACTGTTGGAATGCAAATCAATACAATACTTAGTTTCATATACAAAGAGAATTGACAGAATAAATTGATAATTATATGTGAACTTGCTTCCAATTCTAATAAGAGCAAAGTGATTATCGCCATTGTTACACCACTCTTCTTGCCGGCGCTAAATACTGGAACAAAAAAAAAAGAGTATAATATTTGTGAAAACATTGGAATAATCAGCAGGTACGTCAAGAAAAACAAAAGCAACATTTCTTTTAAGCTACAATTTTATATTTTCTTTAAAACGCAAAATCTTCCCTTTATCATACAAGCTCTTTGATATCTACAAAAGCTGCAGATAATATTGTTAGTATTTCATAAATATGTAATATATTTCATCTCCTAATGTCCGATTTAAAATTGAAAAAATATAAGGATACAATCAGACATTATACAACAGGCCGCTCGAGTTCGTAGTTCGTAGTGACTTTTCTCTAAAAAGGTTTTGTGTTGCGGCAGCCAAAAGCTTTATTTAAAAGTATTCTGAATAATTTGAATATTTGAAGTTGGAACATTGAGTGTCAGAGAATGTATACATTTTGTCAAAACCCTATTTTAAAAATCTTTAAGTATTCAGAATAATATTTTTATTATTATTAGCTTATTTATTTTTGTTAAGAACTCATGAATTTTTTTTCCGTTAAAATAGTATCACATTTTATTTTTAGAAAACTTCCACCATGGGGTGTTGCGGCGGTTGTGGCTGTACTCGTCCGTAAGTAAAATTTTGGTGTAATGGTTTTGCATGAAATGTTTCAATACGCAGTCCTATAATGTAAGTGTACAGTGCACTTAGCACTAAACATTAAGCTGGAGTTACCTAGGTGATTTTTTAAGATTAAATAACAGAAACTATTAGTCATTGAATACATGGTACTTAGCTGAATGAATACGCGTGATTACATATTTGTTGATTTTATACTAGAACATGAATCGTGACGTACGACAAATGAGTTGTGGATAGACACGGATGTCTACACTTTTTCAAAATATTTTATTTCTTATTTATATAATTGTTTCGTATAAGACGATATTTTGAAAAATATTGACTGACTTAGAACCGACCACACAAATAACACGCTCAATTGGTTATAAAGATCGTCTATCGCCTCGGATTACACATTTGAAGTACGTCTATTTGCTATTATTCGGCCTATTGATGTCAATTATTGAACACCCACTCTTGGTTATAAACCTCGTTAAACGTACAATAACGGATGTAGTTGAAAGTAGTAAACCCACGCGAGACAGTAAGTTGTGCTACTGACCTTGTTTCGTTTGAAACTTCAATTAATTCCACCTCGTAATAAATCATTTAAATAAGAAATACTTTCGTTTTATGTTAAGTGCTCATACACCATGGAGCGAAGTGGCTCAGGTGTTGCGCATTTGCGAGGCCGGGTTTAATCCTCGTGCCAGCCATCTTCACTGGGGTTTACGTGCATTCCCTCTGTCATCCGGGCGAATTCCTAGATGGTTCTACTGAAAGGCTACGATCGTGAAACCGGCGTCGCTAGCCGAATTCGTTAACTACGTGTAGTCACGAAGGTTAAGCGAATTCAAGACGTCGCGGGTCTCTGTTTGGGTGACCGATTCGGACCCCTGGATTTAACTGCCCTTTACGGAACATGTAATTGCTAAATACAAGTACACTATTTCTGATACACGTAATTTCATTTTATTCAATTACCTACTGTTATCTCAAAATTGAGATTCAAAATAAAAAAAGATATATTTCTGTTCGAGATTTTGATTTGTAAATTGTTAGTGGGGGTTTTAAAAAACTTACGTAAATAATATTTTTTGAGTTGTATTTTTCTTTTCAACTTCATAACCATGCAGAAAGTTTGTTAATTTCAGTAAATTGTCACATAAGTTATCAGACTTGAATTTAGTTTAACCGCAGGGTTTTTGTGTTGAGCTCGTTTTCATGGATAAAGTTCAAAAATACTTTTGGAGGTATTGGACTCGTATGTACAACTACCTGAACATATTTAAATTAACTTTTATTTTGTATGTCACTTTGAATGTTGCTTAAGAATAGTTGAGTTGATTTATTTGGTCAAAAACCAGTACAAACTATGTATGGCGTATGTGGGAGAAGATTATCTGCGCACGTTGCATTTCTAGTTACATTTTTAATATCAATACAGCAATATAATTATTACTTTTACACCTTGAGACATTCTATAGAAATATAATTGCTCCTAAACAATGCAATTATATATAGAAGTACATCGTAATTTCAAAATATTTTAATTAGGGAAGTTGAAAAGTCCATGAAAACTAATTTGTTAGTTTTCTCATTCTAACAAGATGCCTAAAACTCGTATTCTCCAAAAGATTAAATATCTTTCAGATGCTGGGTTGTGTACGGGCATTTCGCCTGTCAACACCATTCTTCCTGCAGAAAATGATACTATCCAAGAAAAAATGAGAAGATAACTATTAGAATCACCAGGTAATACATAGAAGATACAAGAAATTCAAATTTATGAAAGTATTTTTTATAATGATGACAAAGTATAGGTTTTTGGGGGTCAATTTCATTTTATATTACTTAAATTTTATATAAATAGGAGTGGTTACATATTTTTAAAGAAATATTTTGTTGCAAAATGTGAAAATGACTCCCAATTTACAAGACCATGAACTTCAATTGAGAGATCGCATAGATGGCATTATTGGCTAAAAAAAGTGTCAAACGAATTTGTCTTGAAAAATGACGTTGCCAAAAATATGTAAACATGCTTATACACGTAACTTATCACTGAAAATGGCCTACCACGAAATTTAATAAATACATATTCCGCTGGAACCAAATCCAGAACATTATGTTATCTAAACATCGACTAAGCTCAGGCATCAAATACCGGAAAATCTTTGGTGTTCAATTTTAGATGCGTTCTGTAGGTCATTCAATTAGGATGGAAGCAGTGGCCTGCAGCATCAAAAATTCTGCTGAACAAAATCACACAAAACGTTTATCCGAAAATTAGCACGTTACTGCTCAGGAGAAACAAGTAAAATACTATTTTCAAAATAAATTTCAATAAAGTCATTCTTAATTCTGACCGTAAAGGCACTCTTCACGAATACTGCAATTACATAGTGTCGTATATATTCAGTGCAAAATATCTTGAAATTCCAAGAACATCAGAAAGGTTGTTGTTCCGTATTGCCACACGTGAATAGCAAATATTGAATGGTGTGCACGATTTCTCTTGGAGCCATGCTGCAGCTTGGTCAGCGGTGTCGTACGAGAGTAGGTGAAATAGCACAATCAAATAAGTGTCAAAATCGAAGCAGTTTCAATGTCCTTGCATTTTCGCCAGTTGCTGGGTGTCTAACAAAGCCATAGTCCCCTCTCACCAGGGCTGCGAAGGCAGCATCGTTTTGTTCCATTTTGCGCGCGCGTTGGAAGTTCGTTATGCTGATGAAGGCTTGAAGCTCTTGGCTGCGTGTGGCAGGTGTCGCGAAGGCATCCTGAGGCCCCGCCCAGCCGTCGCCCGTCGCGGCCACTGCGCTCTTTGGCGCCTCCAGCTGCCACATGTCGCCTGAGGAAGTCGCCGACGACGCACGTCGTCAAGAGATCTTCGTGAGCGCGGGCGGGTTGCCTTTGGAGATGAAGCCCTTACAAAGAACGATGCTGTACCAGACCAACTAGAATAAACTTAACCTCCTAGCGGATACTTAGCCGTGTTTGATTTTTAGTCCAGCTACCTTGGTATCTGACTCACGACAAAATTACGGAATTCTTTTTCTCAGCGGGTCTACATGATTTTTCAGGCGCTGAAAAGTACAAGCTATGCTATTGCTTCTACCTCTGTAACTAACACGGTGCGGTCTGAGAGATCGCTGCCAATATTACATTGCTTTTAGTTCCATTTGTTTTGAAGCATTTGCGTTATCTTTCTTCCTACCTTTACAGGAACCCATCGCCTTCTGAATGATGCCCCTATTGTACTCGATCCATCTTTTTGTTTATCGCCCACTTTTCCGAGAACGACGCGTCAGCGGTATGAGAGGCCGCCCGTGTTGGTTACGTTACGAGAATCAGTCTCGCGGCCAGTGCACGTGGACGTAAGTGTGGAGAATTTCGCCTAGTAATTTCTTTCCGGATTTATTTTATCTATATTAACTTTGTCGTAAAGAAGTTTTTGGATGGCTAGTCTAAATGAAGTAGAAATTGTTCATCTTCTGGAAGCTGACTTTTCGGACAGTGATGAAATAGGGAGTGATTTGCATAGTGACCATCAATCGGAGTCGGAGGAGAGAGAATCTGATAGCGATTTATATGATAGAAGATAAGATATTTCTTCAACTTGAGTTTTTTATGGAAAAAATAAAACTTTCAAATAGTTAAACCACCTCAAAACATTCGCACTCGTCGGCATAATATAATTCTGCAACTTCCTGCACTGTGTCAGAAGGCCAAAAATTTAGGTACTAATCCTGATATTCAATGCATTTGGAAATTATTGGGGGTGCGGCTGCTTCCGCCCGAGGGCGGGTGGGCCCTCCAGGGCCGGGCCCCCGGAACTGCTTTGGAGGCAACTCCCCCAACGCCACCAAGAGAGGAGAGCAGGGGGAAGGGAAAGGGATCCCACCGGGCTTGAGTCCCTGTTTCCACACCTTTGAGGTGCAGGGGGCCCTCCGGGCTCGGGCACCGGAACCCCGGAGGAAACCCCCACCAACGCCACCACAGAGGGAGAGGGGAAAAGGGAAGCGATCCACCGGGGTTTGAGGTGCCGTTTGGCCAGCCATCCTTGAGGTGCTGCAGGTCGGCCTCCAGGCGCTCGGCACCTGAACTGCTTTGGAGGCAACTCCACCAACGCCACCCAGAGGAGAGCAGGGGAGAAGAAGCGTATCCTCACCTGTGCGCGCTTGAGGTGCGGCTGTTGCCAGCCAGTCCTGAGGTGCTGCAGGTCCGCCTCCAGGCGCTCGGGCACCTCGAACTGCTTTGGAGGCAACTCCACCAACGCCACCCACAGAGAGGAGAGCAGGGAGAAGGAAGCGTATCCTCACCTGTGCGCGCTTTGAGGTGGCGGCTGTTTGGCCAGCCAGTCCTTGAGGTGCTGCAGGTCGGCCTCGAGGCGCCGGGCACCTCGGAACTGCTTTGGAGGCAACCTCCACCAACGCCACCCACAGAGAGAGCAGGGGAGAAGGAAGCGTATCCTCACCTGTCGCGCTTTGAGGTGCGGCTGTTGGCCAGCCAGTCCTTGAGGTGCTGCAGGTCGGCCTCCAGGCGCTCGGGCACCTCGAACAGCCTGCTTTTGGCGGCTCGCCAAGCGCTGGCGGCAGCGGACGCACTTTGGCCATCTGAAGGAACCAACTTCACTTCTTCAGGAAAACGGAGACACGAGTAATTGTGGTCAATCAATATATTGTAACAATCAAATGTTGTTGGAGTTGAGAATTTGATTGTCAATGGATCGAGGTTCACGCCTTTCCATTACCTCCTCAAATGAATGTTGGTAGAGGTGCTCATGATGAATGAATGAAGGCAATCAGAAATATGAATTTGATGATTCTTCTGATGGGGTCTACAAACCCCTGGAGCATTTTGAAACTATTATCAAAAGTGTCTACAATAATTTAATGTTTTATGCTGGAATAGAGTGAAATACGCCGAAAAGATCACACGAATCCGAATTCATTAAACCTCAATGATAGAATATTGTAAAATTTATTTATTTTTTTGGGCTTCTATCACTTTCTATGATATTGAAATATCGTATTTTTCTTAATGAAGTTTATTCTTCGTAGTTAGCAATTTAATTCATGTCATTTACATTATTTTGTAGTATTTTTGTTGAAATGTTCGTAATATGTTTTCCGTGTTTTTCAATTCAAGTGGAGCAGTTTTAAAAATTAAATTATAGAATTTTGTCAAAAGTCTCTCACATTTTTTGTCTATTTTTGTACTGGATATAGGTGAAAACATTAATTCTAATTAAATATGCATTATTTTATTAGAACTTTGCAATCTTTAAAATCTCTCAATGCAATTTTTGAAATAACTCTGACGTCGTCATAATTACAACTATATTTCATAATTTCATTCATTTGAGGTAATACTTTACATGTCTCGTATGAAATTTTCTAAATCTCAAATGTTTTCTGTATCAATACTCTCAAAATTGATATTTTTCAGAAATGTTGATTGCACATTTGTCTCAAAATCCACTTAATTCTCTTTAGATGAAATTTTCACACGACCTAAAGGATTTCCTCTCATTACAAATCGTTAAGTCTTATTTCTATTTAACTGTTAGAGGATCAAAAATATGAGAAAATGTGAATTAATGGTGCTACAACAGTTCGTACTATACCCAGTAGTAACGTAATATTGTAAATTTTCAATTTGTGTTTGTTCTAACATTTATCAGCCATCACCTAAAAATATGAATACTGAACTAAAAATCTGAATGGCATAATAGGTGCTAGGTTGACCAGAGATGGAAAGACAGACAGGCGTATTGGCGTCAATCTATTTTTCGAATCTAGAACGCACAAAACATGGATTTTGACCACAACAGGATACAGAATGTAATTTACTGCATACGGAAATAATATTTATTCACTTTTTCGTTACTGGGACCTGGAAAAAGTTTTTCTATTGAAAATCTATGTTTTTCCTGCAGCAACACAATATCTTTTCTCTACTGCCTAAGCAGGTAGAGAATGTAAAATCAGATATTTGAAAATTGTCATGAACACGTTTTGAAAAAAAATGTACTGTTCACATGATTTCTGCATAAAATTAATGCAACATAAAAAAAGTCGTACTACGACAGCACACACTTTTTCGAATGAGTCCTTACAATTTGCCAAAATTCTGAAGGCTTCAATGAAATGAGACCTGCACCATTCTCTTAAGCGCCCTAATTCTATCTGTGGAAAAGGTTTAAGAAAAATTTGAGTTGTTTTGAGAATGTTTTTTTAATTTGCCGTAACTCACGCACAAATTATGCAAAACTATTTTTTAAAGTACATTCCTTTTTAAGATTATTTCTCCGCTTACTTTGTAAGAAGAGAACGATTGTAATTGTGCGCTGGAAATCAGCAAATTTCGGAAAACTCTTCTTATCGGGCTCTGGTAACGAAAAAATTGATAAATCTTGTTTCAGTACATAATAAATTATTTCAACATGTGTATTCAGAATCCATATTTGGGCCCTTGATAATGAAAATTCTGTTCGTCTGGCTGTTTGTGCTCAACGAAGCGTCTGAAGATAAATATTTTTCCTTAATGAAACCTGTCCTGTAAGGCCAAATCTTCAAATAAAGCCAGGTATAAGTTTTCGAAATGCGAATAGTTTTCATGTAATTTTGGGTAAAATAGACAACTTTTAAACAATGTTTTTCTCAAAAGGGTCCAATTTTTTTCTTTAAAGTTTCTCCTCATGTATCAAAGGGCGGTATAAGAGTGATCCTAGACCGAGTTTAGCTGAATTCTCTGTATTTTCGAAAATATGAAAGTTTTAACATTTAAAAGAAAGTTGAAGCTAGAGATTTTTTCATTAAATAAAGTCTGTTTTAAAAATTAGCTCTGTGAAAAGGTCGTTCTTTCCAGAAAGAGTCGTTTTTGAGTAATTTGTGTTTTTTCATAGAGCTAATTTTTTGATGCAATTTATGAAAAAGTCAGTCAAAACGCTTCAAATTTGTTTCACGGATAGAACAAGGAACGCTTTAAAGAATGGCGCGGGCGTTATTTTCGTAAAATATGTGCTGTTTAGGACCCACTAATTTAGAAGTGGTGTTATTTTCTCTTAATTTACTAATAAAATTTATTAATTTGTAACTGGTAAATGGCAGGGGAAAGGAGGGTGGGCAAACCGAAAGGAAACCTAACTGAACATTCAGGAAACTACGTAGTTTTAGAAAGCGTGTATTATTTTGTAGCACCAAAATTCTATGTTTAACTATCGTTCTTGCCGATGGAAACTGAAAATAGTTGCTGCTCATTGCCAATCCGAGATCATGTCTCCTAACAAGAATCCTTACTTATTTACTTCCATCCGTGCATTACGTTCGGCGATGAGGTAACGGTTAGCGTATCGGGCTGTTGGGTTCCTAAGTTCGCGGGTTCAACCTCGATGGAAGCCGTGGATTTTTAAGGGCGAAAAATCCTTCGTACGCCTTCCTTCGGATGGCAAGTAACCGGCTGTCCAATGTAGTAAATTTACTGCATGTAAAAGATCCTCAAGCCCAAATGAAGCTCTGAGTGAAATTCAAATTCGCCTGTTTCTGTCGCCCAAGTAACTTTCTTTCTCCTCTAGGTGAAAGGAGCGTAACGAAATTTGCGTGGTCAGACAAAAGAGCAGGCCTCATGGCCAGAGTCTTGCCACGTAAAAATATGGCATTCATTCATTACGCATGGCTATGCTCTTGCGGTCCAACAATCGAGACAAATGAGCGGTCATACGAACATCTCGTTCTCTTGTGGATAACTGATATTTTTTCCAAATCGGACAAAAGGATTTGGGTTTTAAATAACAACGAAAATTACAAGTAAAACGCGTTTTGAGTGAATTACAGCACCTACAGGATGTGATCAAATAGCTCATTAAATTCCTCTCGACAAGAAAATCCGTCAGCACAATAATTTGAGTCAGTCCTCACTTGAATATTGTGGAATTATTCCAGAGAAAAGTCCTTTTCGATTTCAATAAACCTACGTGTCCATTGCAAGCCAGTTACTCAGCATTCGGTCCTCTGCTTCAACGAGCCGGAGTAATCATTTCTCGCGACGCCCAACGGGGACCCACCCAGGTTACGGGGTAAGATAAGCGGCAGTGCCCTGATAAGATAATGAAGTAAAACGATAATATATCGGGTTTCTGATTTTCTGTTAAGTAATCGTAGGATCTTTGTACTTCCTTGATATCATTGGTTGTCAGTTTTGCATATTTTCTAATCTTGGAATTCATAAAAATATAATTGTGAATAAAATTTTATTTTAGTTTGAATCTTAACCAACTTTCTATCTCTTATCCTTCATCATAAGGTCTGTCTGATCGTCAAGCTTTGTTTTTCTTACTGTAATATTTTTGTTCACCTAATTTTTGGGTTTCGAATTTATTATTCTATCAAATACTTAAAATATAATGTATTATTCTAAAATTGTTTTAAAAGATTCAGCAGAAACTTTCTTTTATGTATTTAAAAGACAGCCTTTGTAATATGTGAAAGGATTTCCTGAAGGTAATTTTACCTGATTCCTATGAAGAGGAAGTATCGTATTCGTGCGCTGGAAAACGAGTAATCATTGAAAACCTCTTATTGTCGGGCCCTAGTAGTGAAAGCGTGGATACATCTTGTTCGTATATATGGGAAATTACTGTCTCTACGTATGAAGTCAGAGGATATGTTATTTAAATTATTTATTGAAGGTCGCAGCAGAAACAACTAGGTCATTGACCACAATTACAAAAAGTACAGTACTGTCGAACATACAATGGTTGTAAAATTGCATGTATGCTACATACATTAGAGATAAACCATTAATATAGTACTTGTACATGAGATTGACAATATATAATCAATTGCTAAATGCAATTTACCAGATTAAAGTTGTAAAGAGTTGAAGGCCATGTTCAGTTGGACTGATGGCAAACTTCAGTGATGAAAGCTTGCGTCTAAACTGTTCAACCAATTAGCTCCAAAGTTAATATTCTCTATCCAACTGAACGAACCTGAGGTCTCATGAGGTGGAACGTAAATTTTATTTTGGGGTATTTACATAAACATCAACGTTTCTAAAATTTTTCAAAAGTCTCCAAAATTTAATTTACACGGATGAGCAGACGTTTTGCCGCAAACCAATCTCCGTACAAAAGTTCTGCAAAACATTGATTCTGACTGCACATTATGATAGAATAAGTAATTTACTACACTTAAGAACAAGATTTATCCACTTTTTAGTATCAGGGCTCCGCAATAGATATTTTGGCCGAAGAATGGCAATTTTTTGCCACAGTATTACAATACTTTTTCCATACTGCATAAGCAGTATGCGATAAAATAGTTTTTATCTTCAAAGTTAGTTGTGGTAACACTGGAAAAATTTTGAACGTTTTCGAATTTTGAAATTTCAGAGAATTTAACGAAACTGAGTTATGTAACTGAGACATGGACAAGGATATTGCTTTGCGGCAAAACGGTTGTTCATCTGTGTAGGCGGAACATTTGGAACCATTTTTGAAAAAAACTCGAAAATGCTTTATGTAAAGAACCTCCCCCCTCCATATTCCAAATATCTATTTCAAATTCAGGTGGCCGCCTCATCAGGCAGATCTTTTCGAGAATACCAATTTTAATTGAAATCCTCCTTACGGTGTAGCAGCTAGCGTCATCTTTAGACGAAAGTAAACAGACTTTTTCTGTATAAGAATTTTTCGGTTTCGAGGACCATGAAACTTTAATTTGACTACACAAAGTTTTAAGAAATTTGGTTACTACATAAGGAACAATAACTATCCACTGTCTCTGAATCAGTATACGACTTTTTTCGTCAACGAATCGCCGTTTTTGCTGGAGCATTACAATACACTGTATTTTGTAACATTCTAACTATACATCTGAAACATTCTGAAATCAAATGCTTCAATAGCAACAGTGCAAATTAAGAAATTTTATCATTATAATCTAGTAATAACGCACTAAGTAATCAACAATAGTTTTGTAAAAAATAGCTAATTCTACAGAAAATGTAGAATATAATATTTAGATAATGTATTAGTTTACACAATGGTTAGTGGACTTTCGATTGCCTGGGTCTCCGCGGCGAAGTTTGTATTATGAAGGCTATCCGACGGACCGTGTCTCTTTGTGGTAGCTGAGTTTCGTGGCTCAGAGCTGCAATACTGGCCCGGACTAAGATGGCGCTTGTGTGTCCAGTATTATGGATTCAGTTATATCCCCCAAAAAATATCCTTCCAACTTGCACGGCCTCGAGATCGTTCAGACTAATTTGGGAATATCAGTTTTGGAGAAGAACCGTTTGGCACAAGCCTAGACCACTGTCGTACGAACGGATGAACTGATCGTCAATATGTTTTTCGGTAGTCGTAACGATAGTCGTAAATACGTTTTTCGGTAACTAGTATCCATAAAACATGGTTTCTGACTTACAAGTGTTGGAGGAAGTAATTTTCTACATTTAGAACAAGATTTATCCCAGTATTGTCACCAGGATTCGCAGAGAGTTTTCTGTTGAAATTTCACCGTTTTTCGGCGTATGATTACACTTTCTCTTCTTACGAAACAAGAGCGAGAAAGTCAAAACAAAAGAATACAGAAAATGACGTTCATGTCATTTTGTAGAGTGGATTTAGCAGTATCAACAAAAATTAGAGAATACATTTTGAGTGTTTTTGAAAAATGTCGTCCGAGCGTTTCTGAAATCGCGCAGTTTTAGGCTCATTTTAACATAAAATTTTAATGTTTGAGAACCTATATGACTCCATTTGAAGCACTTGTATTCACAAATGTAATATGTATGATTTGGCATTATTGGGTCGTAGTCCGACTTCGCCAGCCAGCTACCGGTGTCCCCTGCCTGAGCCTAGTTAAATTCCCATGCTTGGTAAGAGCGACATGACGCGAACATGACGTATTCTCTTCACCGTAACTAGCAAGATCCTCCTGCTTGAACTTTTCTTCGACACACACCTACAGAAACTGCGACGATTTCCAAAGAAACCTACAACTCTATTTTTGCCTCGACCGGGAATCGAATCCGGGACCACAACACGGGAAACTAGTACGCTGCTCATTAGCTATCCCAGAGGCCCATGTGAAGTAATGTATCTTCTTGTCCCAGACGCTCAAATAGTATAATCTTATGTAAATATTAACGACGTATTGAGTAGATACAGGTGTAATTTAATACCGGATGTTTGCTGAATGTGCAACCACGCATCTGTCTTGCAGCCGCTTGTAGCATCAGTGATAGCAGGAACATGGCGGATGGGGCGGGCGGGCAGGGCAGGCGCAGGGGCGTAGGGCAGTGCATGAAAGGGCGGAATGCACTAGAGGTGGAATCCGATCCTTTCCCTGTCAAACATGCGATCGTGGTAGGAGGGCTGATTTTGATGGCCTCAAAACATCGCCAACAATAATCAAAAATGCTTTAAAAATGCTCTAAAATCAAAGAAAAAATGACGTAAAAGATCTTATCAAAACCAGTTAGGATGAACAGATCTGTGCTAGATACGTTACTGAAGTAATCGACTTCTTCCATTCGTTCGAGTGAACTCAGCTTGCAAACTTTTGGTTTGACTGTTCTTGCCAGGAAATCTCTGTTTTTAGTCATCCTGAAATCGACTGAACCAGCTTTGTGTTGTTCGCTGTAGTCACAAAATCGTACAACGGCTGTCAAAACAATTTCTGAGCGAATAAAGTGAATAGACTACTGAGTAATTTTGTGAAGAACATTTGTTGCATCTCGCAAGTATATTGAAGGTAGTACCATTAAAAATTATATTAAAATCGAAGAAATCAGCAAAAATGGATTAAAGAAACGGAAAATGGTAAAAATAACTTCTTAGTCGAAATCGTAAAAATGCAAAATAATGACCTATGAAAATGAATCATTCCTTTGTCATAACATAAAATGAATTTCTATACTAAACGGCATTGCTTTGAAGTGTAAATAAAATTAAAGGCATTTCATTAAAATCCACCCTCTAGCTATAAATAAGTTCCTGAACTTCAGCAAGTGGATAATAAATGATGACATAATTTCTTTATCAATCTTGAAGAATTCATCGTTTCTAAGAAAGAGAACTCCATGCTAGAGACGCGCTAGATAAAGGTTAACACAATATTTTATCAATCACCATTTGAATTTTTCAGTTTTAATGTCAATTTTGTATTCTGTTGAGTTGTGTGAACCAACTATTGTTTGGTATATCTGTTGTACTGTATTCTGAACTTACTCAGTGAATGATGTAACAGCTGCTGGAGTTGGCTGACAGGGTCGCCTGGAGAGCACCGCTCACTGGTGGCTTTGATACACAAAGATAGCGCGAGGCGACTTGCGATAAGGCCGCAGCTCATGCAGGATAACGTGTCGATGAGGCGTATCACGCTGCCTCCTGTAGACGAATTTTGTTATCGAAGATATGTGTTTGAACTAGCTGCAAGAGGGCCCTTCTAATTTCAGATTTCAAACTGGGTGCGGTAGCTCAGTGCATCAGCTGATGTCACTGCAGCGCCTCTGACCGCGAGGTCCTAGGTTCGAGTCCTGACGGCGGTAGGATTTTCGACACTAGCTTTTCAGCTAGGACGAATTTAGTCGCTGTCTGGAGGAGAATTTAGCGGCCGGCTGCTCTGATCGGTAGTTTTCCGTGGTTTCTCCGATCAACACCAGGCGAATGCCGGAGCAGTACCCTAACAAACGGGCCGCCGACCGCGCGATCTTTCCTTCCTTGTCCTATCCTCTCCCCTTACACACACACACTTACACTAACATGCACTACACTGCCACATGTTCCGGGAGCTTAGAGCTTGTCCCGTCTGGGGTGGTGCCCCGCTGGTGGGAGAGTCCTGAGGGGAAACCCCACTATCCGACGGTAGGTCAGGCCGGATCTCGCCATCAAGCGGGGAAGATCACCTCTCCCGAGAAAAACAGGCCCTACACTTATGTGACTAATAACCAAAACAGTTGACACCCTGAAACACGAAAAATCAATCAGATTTTGAAATGCATTCATGTAAATATTTTTTTTTACTGTCAAAAGCTTACTTGGTTGCTATCCAATCGCGTGAACCTGTGCCAAATTGAGCGCGAACATCCGATTTAGAGCTGTATCAGGAAACGCCCGACTGCACCCCGCTTCATGGATAATCCCCTTTCGGTTTTGACTACATGAGAAACCAGAACCCGATTGCACCGGTCGTTGTTTTGGAAAGGGAGAGGAAACAATGTTGTGAAGTTTCTATTCATGAGTAACGCAAATAGTTATTCCCTCACCCGTTAAGATAAAGCCTCCCAGCACAGATGACATGGCAGAATCAGCAGAATTATGGACACGTAGCGGGAGCGATAGCTCAGTGTATCAACTGATTTCACTGCATCGCCTCTGACCTGGAGGTTCAGGTTCGAGTCCTGACGGCGGCAGGATTTACGACACTAGCTTTTCAACTAGGCCGAATTCAGTCGCTGCCTGAGATAATTCCGCCTGCTCTGATTGGTAGTTTTCCGTGGTTTCTCCGATGGACACGGGGAATGCCGAGCAGTACCTAACGAACGGGCCACGGACCGCGCGCGATCTTACCTTCCTCTTCATTGTCCAACTTTCCCTTACAGACACACGCACTACACTACCACATATTCCGGGAGACCGGTCGGAGCTTAGAGCTTGTCCCGGCTGGGGCGGTGCCCGCTGGTGGGAGAGTCCTGGGGAAACCCGCTAGCGACGGTTGGTCGGCGTTGGATCTCACCATCCAGCAGAGGAAGATCACCACCATCTCCAGAGAAAACAAGCACTACATTTACGGAAACAGTGACCAACGCAGATGACGCGCCGGGAACACGAAAATCAATCAATGTATGACAGTTATTATGTAAGTATAAAATAAAGAATTGAAATAATGTCATGTAACTTACAATTATTTAAATTCTGCTTTTAGGAAAATTTTCTTTTAAGGAGGGTATAGGTAGAATTAGGTTTCAATAAATGATTCATATTCAATACGGTAACTTTAAAAATAACCAGCTTTCCTTACTCTTCTAGGTGAACATTAGAATACAAGGGTAAGACAAAACGAACAATTTAAAAGAATGCGAAGACGGATCTTGCAAGCACTGAAACCTGAGTATGCTGTTCCTGTTCCTGAATTGTGGAGGAAAACTGAACAGGATGCAACCGGCTCAGCTTTTCGGGGCGTCTGGTAACAGACTTGGAAAAGTTGCCTGTTGCCAACCCCGGATATGGGACCAAGTCACTTGCGTTGATGTTGTGCAATCAGTTCCAGTAAACATTTCAGTCAAGATACAATGAGATATTTCGGTTAAAAGGAAGTCACGATCTACAAACACACTGGTCAACTAAACTGAAGTTGTTTTAAATCCGTGGTGGTAACCGATGTCTTAGGTAATCATTATAGATATGGGATAATCCACAATAATAAAATAAATATATATTTATTTATGTCGTAACTTGAGAACAATATTTCTATCTCAGTGGTCTTGCCCATGCAACGGATAAACGTAACATTTATTGAAACATTGAAAATGTTTAGGTGTTATCCACGTTGCTTGGGCAAGACCCATGAGGATGGAAAATATTGTTCTCGAAAGTTACTTTGGGCATAAAATAAATACATATTATTAATTTTTATTGTGGTTTGATTATCCCATATCTATAATGAAGTTAGTGACTTAAAGGTTTTGTTGAGGTCTATACAGCAGATAAATAAATATTATTCCGATTATTTTACACTAGTATCAATTTACCTGTAATGAATGTGTTTTATTTGTATAGAATTAATATATGCAGTGGTGGCTTTTTGGGGTCTTGCACATTTTGCAGGCAATGACGAGCGTTGCGTGTGTATAAGGGTATTCTGAGAAAGCTCATTAGTGAGCTTTGGAGAATAGCAGGCTGTGTGCAGATTACGCGCTTGGCATTAACCAGCAAAATTCGCTTGCCGACTACCCTCACGCAAGAGTGTAATTTCCACCCACATGCAAGTTTTGAAACGTGTGTTAAAGGTTCTGATGAAGATTCTGAAGCAGAGAAATAATATTATTTCGTATCAATTTTAAACTAGTATAAATGTATATGTAAAAAAATGTGTATCTCAATAGAAGCAGTGGCGGCGTTTTGGAGTCTTGCTCTTTCCAGGGTAGGCAACACGGGCGTTGCCTTGCTAAAGTGGTATTCTTGAAAATTTCTACTAGTGACCGAGGAACAATAGCAGGCCTACTAGACGCATGCGCGTTCTGCGAAACCCCGCGAATCCGCTTGATCTTCCTGCACCGGGGACTCCAGTATCCACTTCATGCATGCGTGAGTGTAGTGTTTTCTTGAAAACCAACAAGCAGAAAAATAAATATTATTTCGTTATAATTTTAAATGCCGACCGGGATGGCCGAGGTGGCTACGAGCGAGTTCCGACTCAGCGCTTCGGTCCGAAGGGTCGGGGGGTCGAGCCCCGCCTTGGGCATGGTTGTTTGTCCCTTGACTTTGTATGTGTTGTCGCGGAGGGCTCGCGTTCTGCTGACCCCAGATCAGAGGAGCCGCAAGTGTGTTGGTGTCCAGTGTATGGTCGAATATGCGTCCCATCGGGACGTAAAGGGTAACCGGCTGTCGGCTGGATAAAAACACTAAAAAAAATTAATTTACTATTATATTATATGTAATTATATTGTTTATTTATCAAAAGTTTATGTATAAGCGTGTATGGTGGGTCTTAAGACACAACTATATTTTGAAGTTACAACTATATTGTAATGATATAAGAAAAGGGGATAAACAATAATGTATTATCATGGGATTTTCCCATCCGATGATTGATATATTGATTAAATGTAAATAGTATATTAGTAAACAAACTAAGGAACATTTTGCATTGTTTAGGAATTCTTCCATAATCAATTGAAGAAATATGTATGCTCTCCGACATATTTTTTATTATAATGTTTATCTGAGACTTCCAGCAATTTACAAAAATCTAAAGTGGACACATACGGCAAGTTGAAGTTGAGTAACTGAAAGAAGAAGGTGGTTGTGCGAAAGCAAGAGCGATCAGCGTGTGGCGAGGAGCAGCGCGAGGGCGAGGGCGAGGCCAAGGGCACAGCGCTGTGCGATCACGCGGCGCGCCCCCACCTCCACCCCCTTCCCTTCCTCCTCCAGCACCCAGCGCCCACGCTGCGTTCCTTCGCCCGCAGCGCTGGCCCAGCCGCCGTCATCGCCGACAACGCGGAAACAGACTCCACTTCGTTTGGGACGACCTCCGCTACACCCCTTTTGGGTTGAACCTAATTGAATCTCATTCACCGTCGCCGAATCTCCTTCACTGCCGTGACCGTGGTACTTTGCTTTTCACCGGTGAGTTGGGGCTTTCGTTTCAGGCACACTCTGTCTTCTTTCTTGGACCCCGTTTCGCCTGCCTTTTCCTCTGAGATGAAATCTCCCCTGTCCCTTTTGAATGCGACGCCTCGACATTCTTTTTTTTCTCTCATCATTTCAGTAACAAGTGTTGAAGCTCTTCTCTTTTTTTTTTCCCCGCCAGTTCCGTTCGACTTTTCCTCCTGCAACAACACATTTTTTAGCTTCTCAAACCTGTCCTTTCAAACATTCATCTTTGCACAGTGTTTATACAATCCGAAATCGGACAAAATATTCTATGTGAACTATTTGTTACTGGACCTGCAATTTGGGAGTCAACGAGCTACCAGATTTCCAGCTTATCATATTCTATTCTCGAGAAAACATTGTAGGGCACTAATTATTGCTACTGAACTTTCGCCTGTAGGTATTGTAAGCAAAGGCGCAGCTATTTTCCTAGCTTGTCACACTGCATTTTCAGAGAACACAAATTGGTGAACTATTCGTTTATAATTAAACATTCGGAAGGAGATATTGAACTCACGGGGTCAACGTGCAATCTGTTACGGTCCGCGACTTTCTGGACGTTCCGTGAACAGTCCGTAGACGTTCTATTTCCCCCTCAACATTCGCAAAATAATTATATTGAAGCGACGAAGCGCCATGCCTTACCAGATCTTCCGGGCGTCAGCGGGGGAGGGGACCGGGGCCCTCGCGCCCGGCGAGCCAGCCCCACGCCGCCGCCTCGGCCTCTGACAGGCTCCTTCAGCGATGCTGCTTCGTCGTGGAACCTAAATGGTCAGATTTCTCATGTGTAGCAACATGTACACGGAACAGGACAATCGATAATTTTTTGCTCTTAAACAACGCCTGAGAAAAGATGCCACTTGGAAATATAAAACTAATTAACTATGTTTATTTTAAAACTTTCTATTTTACTTTTATTTGTGTTAGAATATTTGAAATTTTCAACTATTGCGATGGTGAATAATAAAAATACAGAGTGACTGGCTAATATTTACTTCTAGACAGAAAGCCCTTTCCCCTTCAATTGTTCTTTTTTTCAATTTTCTAAAATGACAGCGCGCACGGACGCGACGAAATGGACGAACGCTTTTGTACAGAATTATGTTGGGCGCTAATTTGTTATCAGATACACTTAGTAAGATTGTAAATAATTAAACAAATGAAAAACCTTTTTTCTCTGGGAAAGTGTTACTTTCCTAACTTACTCGAGATGCTTCGTCTCTTTTTTATTTCTCCGGCTGCCCCACAGGTCCGTCCATGTTTCCTGAAAAGTAATCATAAAAAAAAAACTTATGTCTAGAAAAAAACGAGTGGTGCCAACATAATTATTTTCTCATAAATTGGAAACGGTTACGTCATATTGCAACTTCAATTTTAGTAAAAGTCTGCCTGCGCCGGTAGCCGAACTTTAACCCATCTCCGTGGAGTTACGGAAGTCAAGTACCCGCGGATTCCCGGATGGGTGACCCCGATACTCACGGCGCTGAGCTCCTGGCCGATAGAACTAAGCGCGACGTCTGACTTTGACGTATATTTAGTCAACGCGTGGCGTATCAGGGGCAGGGAGGGGCAGGCGCCCCAGGTGACACCACTTTAGGGGTGACACCAATTAGGGAAATTGTATAGTTCGAATTGTATAATTTTAATGATTTATTTAAAAATTATGTAATACAATAATTTAATAGTTATACAATTAATCATATATACTAAGAAAGCAAAGAAAATAATGTAAAGTAAAACGCGAAACTATAAGCAGTGAGCACCAATTCTTCAGTGGTCCAAGAGTCTCGATTTCGGCGATTACTTTATCTTATCTTTTCGTTAATCTTCATTCAAATAATTACAAATTATCTTTAATATTGTACAAATGTGTTTTCTATTTTTATTAAATAATGTATAATATCAGATATAGATATTTTGTATTTAATTTAGGGGTCATTAGTTTGCCTGAGTGGCATGAACTTGTTACGCCACTGGTCCAAACATATTTGGGACGCTGTTGGCAAGTACTAGAATAAAAATTAACAGAAATAAAAAAAATTTCAGCTATCTTTCGGAAAGTGCAAATGATTTAAATGTCAATTATGAAACCCGTTTTTTCTTTAAACAAATTATACATAAAATATATTTAAAGATTATTTTTAAATATATCATCTGATAAAATATATTACTTTAAGAAAAAAAGTCTAATTTAAATATTAAGGCAGGCAACAGGTTAAAACTAGAGTTACCACACACTTTCCTGTATTATTGCAACTCTGCAAAATTAAGAGTTAAACGAGTAATGGAACTCCGTTCCGTGATAATTTGTTTAAAAAATGTAAGAAAAACTTTGGAACGGGTTTTTGCGATTCTTTATATCTTTGTCCCGGTGAATAAGCTGATCAGTCAAACTTAATTTTCAGGAGCAAAAACAACTTTAAACTAATGCTAAAAATAAGGAATGAATGATATTCAACAAAACCTACACAATAGTTGTGTTTGAATATCCCCTTTCGTTAATATCATTAATACCTGGTTTAATTAATTTAAACGTTGTTTTTGCTTTCCTGTAAAATTAAGAGTTTAGAAATCAGTTTATTCTCCAGGATCCAAGATATATTGCTTTCATTGAAGTACGTATTACGCGATCGCCACTCATATTTTCGAGAAATTAAAAATGGCTTACTTCGAGCTCTGTCGTCAAAAGATTCCATTAAAAAGACAATCTGAATATCAATATTGTTTTTGTAAGAAAGACCCCAGAAAATTTTCAACTGTTGCAATTTTCAGAAATTCGAGCTTCAGCGAAAGCAAGACCTGTGCAATCCCTCTGCGGAGTGGAGAAATTTAAAGCCTGCTGCGCGAAAACGGACGATTTTTCGGAAGAAAACTATTAGCTGAGACGCCGGCCGTCCGGAGGGATAAAACGGTAGCGATCCACAACTCGCCCTCTCGCTATTAGCTGAGACGCCGCAGGAAGCTGTCGAGCTGACACCCACTCTGCGGGGAAAGGGTTTTCACTACGCGGGGAAGTGGGAATATACACTATCAACCACCCGCTGTCATTCTCTTCCCTGCACGCCTTACTGGGTTTCCTCTCCCATCAGCTCGCGAATTTGTTCTCTCATTCAGTGGAATAAATTGAAAATTTATTGACTGTTAGTGATTCCGGCGCGGCAGCAACTGAGGTTATTACTCCCAAGTGTAGCATGCTTTTTCATCGGGAGCTGGGGGTGATCTTCCCGCTGGATGGCAGATCCGTCCCCGGGCCAACCGTCGGGTAGCGGCTTTTCCCCTCAGCCAGGTGTCTCTCAGGGCAGGGCAGCGCCCATTCCGAACAAGTTCACCCCCGACGTAAGGGGTGAGGATGGGGACAGGAAGAGGAAAGAAAGATTAAAACTTTGGTCCACGGATGGCGTAAAAGCTAAGAGAACGGTGCAGGTCTCATTTTCTTGAACCCTGATTTTTCGCAGTTGAATCTTTTCGAGAGTTTCTTCAACTCCAATGTTAAAGATGAGAGACGGAGCAACTGACGTGCGCCGCGCCGAGACCATGACAGCGCTCGCCGCACGGCACCATCCGCACGCGCCACGTGCATGCGCACGCGCCGCCGCCGCCACCCGCCGCCCGCTCCACCGCCGTCGCTCCTCCACGCCGCCGCCGCCGCCCGCGCACGCCACCAGCGGCTTTAGGCCCATAGGCCCGATGTTTTTCCCGGAAGATGGCGGTGATCTTCCCGCTGGATGGCGAGATCCGTCGGCTAGTGGGGTTTCTCCTCACCAGGATTCTCCCACCAGCGGGGCACGCGCCAGCCGGACAAGCTCTAAGCTCCCGACCGGTTTCCCGGAATATGTGGAGTGTATGATGCCAGTGTAAGTGTGTGTAAGAGAGGATAGGACAAGGAAGAGGGAAGGACAGATCGCGCGCGGTCTGTGGGCCCCTTTGTTACGGTACTGATCCGGCGTTCACCTGGTGTTGATCGGGGAAACCTCGGAAAGTACCGATCAGAGCAGCCAGCTGCAGAATTCTCCTCCCGACAGCAACTGAATTCGACCTTGCTGAATAGCAGGTCGGCGTGTCCCGATGGCCTGAAGAGCAAACGTGCCGTCCAGCTGCGGCGGACATCTTCAGTTGCGGCAGCGTCGGGGCCAGTCTCTAGCCAGCCGCCGACCCGGATACTACGCCCACGACGCTGCCGCAACTGAAGATGTCCGCCGGCAGACGGACGACACGTTTGGCTCTTCAGCCATTGACCACGGCCTACCAGCCCGCAAATTCACTCAAATAGGTTATGGTCCCTTGGAGGTTGAGTCGTGAACGCACCTGCGGGCGGGGGGGGCGCCGAGGGCGGCGCGGCTCGTGCGTCAGCGCCGGCAGCGAGGCGGCGCCTCAACGGCCGGCGCGCCCGCGCCTGCGCACCAATCACATTTTTTTTCACTCGAGAAAACCCCTTTAGTACAGACATTCGTTTCATGTTATGACAAAAGCAAATCCCCATTTTTATCGTCATTATTTTGCATTTTGTCGATTTCCACTAAAAAGTCATTTTTTTTCTTTTTCCCTCATTTTCAATGCATTTTGCTCATTTCATCGATTTTAATGGTACTTGCTTCAAATATTTAGAGATGCAACAAATGTTCTTCACAAAATTACTCAGTAGCCTATTCTATTTGTTCGCTTAGAAATTGATTTGACAGCCGTTGATGTAATTTTGTGACGTAAAACGCTGCCATTGCCGGTTCGGCCGATTTAGGAATATCTAAAAACAGATATTTCCAAGTAAAGACAAGCCCAAAGTAAAAATTTCGAGTTGAATTCACTCAAACAAATGGAAGAAGCCGATTACATCAGTGACGTAAATTTTGAAAGTTCAAGTTAACAGAAAACTCGGACCTAAGCTACTTTTATAGGTGTTATTATCTATTCATACAAAATTTAAAGAAAAAACTTGAGCCATTTTTCAGAAAAGGTTGAAAGTGTCTGGGTTGACCGGAGAATATCCATTTTGGAAAAAATTGTACATATGACGATATTATGAAATCCTACGTATGTAGGTTGTTTTAGGCAGTGCAGTTTAGGCAGTAGTTCACAGACAGACAGGCAGACAGACGGACTGAGTTTGAAAATAATAACACTTTTACGGTATAAAGGGATCCCAAAAATTTATTTCTGTTGAAACTTCGAAATCGATTTTCAGTAGCATTACGTAACTTTCTTTTACTACGTGCATTACTCCGTATGACGTATGTATACTAGAATGTAAAAAATTGACTCTATTTTTAAGAAACAATTGTTAAATATTTCAGATGCATCCTAATTTTTAAACAAAACTCCCAATTTCCATTTCAAATATGGAGACCTCGAATGCAGCCAGAGATGGATGGATGAAAGTGATTTTGGGGAAAATCACAATCTTTTAGGCTGGTAGAGTTGACACCCGCGTCAAAACTACAAAAAAGGTCGGACAAACGCACAGAGGTTCCACAAGCATTTTTGAAAGAAAAACTAGACATTTAATGTAGCCCACAATTCTTCCTCTAAAAAGAGTAAATGTGTGGATAACACACTGCACGGCGCACTCCACTAATGCCATTATTGCAATAAACAATCAGAAAACAAATATTCTCGAATATTGGAATGTACGAATTATAATACTCAATAATACGGTGGCTTCACCTTCCCCTCTTTCGTGCAAGAGAAATTGGGCAACCTACCGTGGATGAAGACTTCCAGAGAGCGGTCGGTAGCCTTTTGGGGATCCGTCCAGCACAGCCACAAGGTGAGCGTGGTTCCGCGAGAGAGACTCGGCGGCCCTTCCCACGCGAAGGCCCAGATCCCCAAGCAGCGCGGACAGGCTCTCCCGCTCAGCGGCGACACGCTGCGCACCTGCGCTCACGTTCACTTCCACTTCACATCCACTTCCACTTTACAGTCACTTTCCCCTTCACAGTCACTCCACTTTACTTTACTTCCACTTGACATTCACTTCACATCCACTTCACTTCACATTCACATCCACTTACATTCACTTCCACTTCACATTCACTTCCACCACAGTCACTTCCACTTCACATTCATTTCCACCCACAGTCACTTCCACTTCACATTCACTTCCACTTGACATTCACTTCCACTTCACATATTTTAAAACTAACATTCACTTCCACTTCACATACTCTTCCACTTCACATTCACTTCACTCCACAGTCACTTCCACTTTACATTCACTTCACTTCACATTCACATCCACTCTACATTCACTCACTTCACCGCCAGCTACGGCCTTCGTGGCATACACCACATCCCTTCCTTCAGCGGGGCTCACAGTGACCACAACAGAACGTGCACTCTAGAACTAATGACGATACGGCACTTCCTCCCAGTCCATCTCCACTTAAGAGCGAGCACAACAGAACCTGACTCACTGAACAAAGCATGAGCTACTGCACATGCAGATGCTTGACTGGGAAGGCCGCACCACGATGAGGTCCGCGGCGAGCGGCGGCCGGCCACGCGCAGCGCCGCCGCGCCCTCTGCGCCGCCGCGCCAGCGACGCGCTCTGCCCCACGCGCAGGGCGCCGCACCAGCCGCTCGCCCGCGCCCTCGCCCGCGCCCTCGCCCGCGCCCACCGCCCACAGCTCCGCGCGGCGCGCCCGCCGACAGGCGCAGCGGCAGCTCCAGCGGCAGCCCCACGGGCCGCGCGCGCCCGCCGCGCCCCACAGCCACGGCGCTGCCCACACGCACCCCTCACACTACCAGGCAACGCCACTCAACAACAGATCAGCGCAAAGACTTTACACTTCGAGTTCATCAGTGATGCCGGAGCGGTAGCTCAGTGCATCAACTCGTCACTGCAACCCTCTGGCCGGAAGGTTCTAGGTTCCACTCCCACGGCGGCACGATTATCGATACTAGCATTTCAGCTAGGTCGAAGTCAGTCGCCGTCTGGAGAAATTCTAGATGTCGGCCGCTCTGATCGGTATTTTCGGTGTTTTCCGGTCAACGCTAGGCGAATGCCCGAGCAGTGTTCTACATCCTACGGACGCGCGCGATCTTTCCTTTTCTTCCGTTTTTAGCCTTTCCCTTACACACACAACTTACACTAACATGTACCACACTACCACCACATATTCGGAGACCGGTCGGAGCTATAGCTTGTCCGGTTTGGGGTGGTGCCCGCTGGTGGAGTCCGGTTAGGAGGAAACCCACTAGCCAACGTGGTCGGCGCCGGATCTCGCCATCCAGCGGGAAGATCATCGCCATCTCCCGAGAAAGGCATGCTCCACACTTACGGAACCAATGACCAGCCGTTGATGCGCCCGGGAAACGAAAAATAAATCAATCATTCCGGGGCGTCAACTACTGGGTCATTTGTACCGTAAGTGTAGTGATTTTTTGCTCGGGAGATGGCGTGGTCTTCCCCCCCGGATGGAAAATCCGGCGCCGTCCACGACTAGTGGGGTTTCCTCCAACCTAAACTTCCTCCAGCGAGGCACCGCCCCACACGGGACAAGTTTAAGTCCCGACCGGTCTCCGGAATATGCCAGTGTAGTGAGTGTAGTGGTGTCCGGGGTGTAAGGAGAGGGTAGAACAAGGAAGAGGAAGGGATCCCCGCGTTCCGAACCCATTTGGGAAAGGGGCTGCTCGGGGATTGACCGGTGTTGATCGGAGAAATCAGGGAAACACCGACGAGCAGCCCGGGGCTAGAATTCTCTCCAGTCAGCGACTGAATTCGACCTAGCTGAAAAGCTATGTCAGGACTCGACCCTAGGACGTCCCGGTCAGAGCCGCTGCAGTGGCATCAGTTGATGCACGAGCTGCCGCTCCCGGGTTTTTCGACTTAGAATAGACTGACGTGGGGTGTCGTGTTTTCACCGGGTCGGACCCAACGGGACACGGGGCTTCATATTTCCCTCCTCCATCTCAACAGAAACGTTCCTCACCCAGCGCGCGCAGCCACCGCCGCAGCAGCAGGCGCTGCAGGCCGCGCGAGGAGCCGCCCCCCAGCGACGCCAGCGCCTCCTGCGCACAACACACCACACTTCGCCAAAGACTACATCACGATGGCTATTAGCACGAGTGGGATATTATGATACGAGCGAGTATCGTACAGTTCACACGAGTGTATTAATACCCATTACATCCAATTTCATACGGTACTTTTTCTACGACTTTTTTAAGTTAAACCTTTACATTGAATCGTTTCGTGACAGTTGACGTACAGGATTCAGCCAAGACCACCTAGCGGACAGCTACCCTCTTCCGCAGGTGGCTTTTGTTTACCAGTGCGAGAGAATACAAAAGTTGCTCTTGCAATAATTCCAGGGGTCACCATTTTAATTTTTATCTCTTATTTTTGAAGGTGCCAATTCCTCCTCTGATTCACTAGACTTTTCAAACTAAAGAATTGACCGGTTTTAAAGGACAAACACACGGCAGCAACATGTAACCCACAATAACGCGTTCTGATCTAAACGTCAGTCAAAAGTTCCTTCTACCCTACCACTGCCACTACGCTAGTCCAATAGGATCAAGGGAAATTACGATCCAATTTATTTTAAATAATATTCCACATAAAAATTACGGATAATAAAAGACATTAAAACTGATAAACATAATATAAATTTATTGCAATTTTAGGTTGACAATCGAACAAAACATTTACTAGAACGATTCTCAATTATTAATGAAGAATACCTGGTTTGTAAACTCTGTGATTGGTCAAGAACCTGAATCATAATGAAATCTGTATCGTAATGAGTATCGTTTTGCAACGGGTTAGAGCCATGAAATGACAGAATTATACAATGGGAGTAGAAAAACTGATTAATAAAATGCCCTTAAAAAGGGTAAAAATGCACTAAAAGCAACCAAAATGACGTAAAAAATGTGATCAAACCTGTTGCAATGAACAACTCAAGCAGTTGGATATGTTACAGATGAAATCGAGGCTTCTTCTATGCGTTCAAGTGAACTCAGCTTTCAAACTTGTAGTTTGAACGGTTGAAGACAGTGCTTCCAGAAATCTCTTGTGTTTAGTTATCCCGAAATGGGCTGAACCGATAATGGCGTCACAGGATCTTTAGTCTACGTACTCTCTGTGCTAACATTACAATTTCCGAGCGAAGAAATTAAATAAGCCACTCAGATATTCTGTGAGAACATTTGTTGATCTCGAAATATTACTTGAGGCAAGTACTATTAAAATAATATTAAAATCGAAATCAGGAAAAATACATTAAAATCGCACGTCGCTTATATTTACATTATCGGCAATTTGTTCTATCATTGTATTTATGTGTACATGTGCTTTTAAATAATGTCATATAAAGTTTTCGAAAACCCAACAATTTTCTGTTAAAATGAGCTCAAATTCCGCGTTTTCAGAAACGCTCAAATGTTATTTCTCAAAAACGACTCAGACTTTTTCTTCAAACTTTTCCAATGGATAGTGATAATTACATTGTTTAATATGACGTTATATTCATTTAGGTGTATTCTTGTTTTTCAAAAACGAAATATCTCTTACGCCGTTAGTATGCACATTTCCAACGATTTGTTTACATTATTTCATTTGTGAGTGAATGTGCTTCAAATGACTTTAAATGATGTTTTTCAAAAACTTAATAAATTGCGGTGTAAAAGAGTTTCAAATTTCGCATTTACAATAACGCTTAAATGCCATTTTCTTAAAATCGTCTCTAAGTTTTTCAATGAAAATTTCCATTTACGACAAGAGTTTGCTCTTCTTTAAGTTTCTTGAAGTAATATTATGGTGGCGATAGATCGCAACTGGCTAGAAGATGGGGCAAAGCCCTAAAGCCAGTCCACTACAAGGAAATTAGTAAGCTTTACTCGAGAACGACTATGCCATTCTGTAGTACCATCAGTTTCATAGTGCGGAATCGACTGAATTCGAAACGTTTATGCCAGTACTAACGCCACAACTGACGTAATGCGAGAGCAAAACCTCCAGGAAGACGCTGCTTACCGTTAAATAATGCTATTCACATGTTGTGTTTTAAGATAACACATTTTTATATTATTAGTATGGAAAGAAACAGATATAGGGTGTATTTTATACGTCCAGGAAAGAGTGTCTGTTGTAAAAGATATGCGCTCCTGCCCTTTTGGCCTCCCGTAGTAATCTTCATAAACAATTCGCAACGGGTAGTAAATTTGCCTTACTGTTGCATTGATGTATTCTTATTTCAGTCTCAATTTTATCTCGAAATAAGCTCCCCTTGTCGCGATTGAAACTCTGCCTTGTTGTGGAAGGGATGGAATAATATGAAGGAGGTATTACCTTCCAGCCACGTGCATTGTGGTTTCAGGGCTGTGCGGCTCTGAGACGGTCTCCGCGTCGGCCTTCAGTCCTGCACCTTCCTTAGAGCGCCGACAGATGCGTGCCCAGAGCGATTGACATTTTCATCTGAGGTCCGTGCGGCGTAGGGCTGAATTTGCCATCCAGTCCAGATCGTCCACTTCTGGGGAAAATGAGGCACACTCGTGGTGGGAAAGCCTCCGTCGCCCGCTTGTGGGCTCCAGCGCTTTCCGTGTTTATGCCGCGTCGCGGTCTCGCTCAAGAGGTTCATCTAGAAGCTGTTTCCGAGATTCCTGAAAGAACAATGTGCGTTTACACATAGACGGATTTAAATGAACTTAAAAGCAATGCGTGAAAATTATTGATGTAAATTGCTAGTTGGTTGGTTGTTTAGTGATTCCGGGCGCGTCAACAGCCTACGTCATTAATCCCGTAAGTGTAGTGCACGTTTTTTATCGGGAGATGGCGATGATATTTCCCCGCTGGATAGCAAGATCCGGCGTCGACCTACCGCCCGCTAGTGGGGTTTCCTAACCAGGACTCTCCCACCAGCGGCTCCCGCCCAGCCGGGCCAAGCTCTATGTTCCCGACCGGTCTCCTGGGATATGTGGTAGTGTGTGCATGTTAGTGTGTGTAGAGGGAGAGGATAGGACAAGGAAGAGGAAGGAAAGAGCGCGCGCGGTCCGTAGGTAGTTTGGTAGGGCACTGCTCTGGCATTCGCCTGGTGTTGAGCGGAGAAACCACTGAAAACTACCGATCAGAGCAGCCTCAGAGAGTGACTGAATTCGACCTAGCTGAGAAGCAAGTGTCGAAAATCCTGCCGCGGTCAGGACTCGAACCTAGATCTCCGGTCAGAGACGCTGAAGTGACATCAGTGATGTCACTGCATCTAGTTGTAAGATTTTTAATTCATTGGTCCTAAATAGACACAATTTCGGGAAAACTGCTCGCATTTTGAGACAGCTCCAAATAACATAATTTAAAGCGCTAGATTTGAAGAGCAAATTGCACTAAGACACGTTTCTTTAATCATCAATAATGTAGTCTTAGAAGAGAATCCTAAAAATGTTTAACTTTTTGAATTACTTTTCTTGCTTTTTAAACTTAATTTGCAAATTTTCAGATAGATAAAGTAAAATCGTACGTATGCTCTATTCAAGCAAAAAAATCAACGAAAACTTTGAGTTAGTGAGTTTTTAGTGACACACTTTGTGCGTAAGTCTCGTGAGTGCATCGCGGGGAGGGGCTCTTCGCCTGCTACGTCGCATCCGAACTACGCGCCCGCACGCAGTTTTCCACTTCCAGATATCGCCCCTGCCGAGAAAGTTCGAAACTCACTAATGATCTCCCGATATGTGCACTGCTTATAAATAGAGCCTGAAAGTTTGGCAAAATGAATTTTTTGGTATAGTTTCCATTTTATGACTTTTATCAGCAGGAATCACTTAATTATACTTTTGGAATTGTTTGAGTAGATTTTCGTTTAGCCTTTTTCCCCTATTGATGCCTTTTTGCCATTTTGTTCCTTTTACGTCATTATTTTGTTGTTTTTTGCAACGATATTGATCAAGCAGTACATACTCCTGCAAGCCTGGACAACCGGAAAGTACGGTCGTGTTTGTCCTTTCTGTGGAAGCAGAGGCTGTGTTAAAATTTTAAATAAAAAAGAAAGATAATACTAGAGAAAAGTTGTGATTTTTTCCCTTGACGCCGACAGGCTTTGTTCGCTCACGAGGAATCCCATCCTTCTTTTGAGAATGGCCTCCAATCCCTTTTGAGGACAGCTCCCTGTGTATTATATACCCTTGTCAGTGCTGGCGATTACACACGTGCGAAGAACGAAAAATATAATTCTGTTTTCTTTTATGCCGTTTGAAGATTCAACTGGGAATTCATAATGGCATTTCGAAGAGATAGCGTCGGGAGTCAAACTCATTCGTATCCATTATACGAATGAGTCACGTGGAATTCATGAGTCATCATGAAGATTAGAAAGAAAAGATCGTTTCCTTACACTTTAAACGCTAATGTACGAGTAAATCGTAGGGTAAGAAATAAAATGCAAATCATTTTAATTATTAATTCTTTACTATAATTCCTTTTAAATTTCATTTTTCGTTGTTTACATGTCTTTTTGTACCCCTGTATTAGCTGGAAAATGCCTTAATAATTTTTTGAAAAAACGCAGATTACCCGTAAACGGGTCTAGTACTATATTTGTTACCGTTCCTTATTACATATATATTGGAGAAAATTTAAAGAAAAAATTGGGAGCGGGTTTTGAGGAAAACATTGTAATTTTTTTTCAGGAAATTTTGCATGACCTTTTTTAAAGAGCTAATTTTGTACAACAGACTTTGTTTGAGGAAAAAATATCTTATATTTTGTAGTTTAATTGGTTGGAAGTTTTTTGTTGCAATTTTTGAAAATTCGGAGATTTAAACGAAAATGAGACCTGGCCCAAATTTTAAAAACTATTTTTAAAACCCCCGACCCCGGGCACAGCTGGAACGATTGGGGAAATTTTATTTTAGAAAAAATCGGCTGAACGATTTAAGCGCTAGCAATTGTGCATAAACGGACAGACAGGCAGACGATTTGCCGTCAATCGATTTTTCGCTTTCACGGACGCACAAAACGTGGATTCTCGCTACACCACGCGTTAGAGAATTTTTTATATTTAGCAACTTAAATTATGCACTTTTTCGTTATGAAGACCCGGCAATAAGAGATTTTGTGTCCAAAATTCGCCGTTTCCGGCGGACGATAATAATACTTTCTCTTTTTACATTAGTAAGGGTGAGAAAGTAAAAATTAATGTCAGTTCAGTTTCATGGGCAAGAATCAAGCAAGTCTTTTAATTATTTTTCTGTCAAAGGACGTTAAAATATTTCAAATGCTTTCCGATGAAATAAATTTAATAGGGAGGAGTAATGTAGGCCATCGATAAGAAAAGGAATCGGAGGTTCTGCTCCACAATTGACACCCGTCCAAGATGACGTCATCCAAAACACTTGCGGGTTCTGCCCCACGCGATGACGTCACTCAAAACACGTGCGGATACGGCCCCACCCTTGGCACACGGCCAACGCGATGACGTCACCCAAAACATGTGCGGATACTGCCCCACCCTTGGCACACGGCCAACGCGATGACGTCACCCAAAACATGTGCGGATACTGCCCCACCCTTGGCACACGGCCAACGCGATGACGTCACCCAAAACATGTGCGGATACTGCCCCACCCTTGGCACACGGCCAACGCGATGACGTCACCCAAAACATGTGCGGATACTGCCCCACCCTTGGCACACGGCCAACGCGATGACGTCACCCAAAACATGTGCGGATACTGCCCCACCCTTGGCACACGGCCAATGCGATGACGTCACCCAAAACATGTGCGGATACGGCCCCACCTCGGCACACGGGCGCAATAGATTCGCATGCGGATAATAGACCATTCTTGGCACACGGCCAAAAGTGGTCTAGTATCCGCATGTTCCCACTACATATATCACACATTGTCTTGAAATATGACTAGCTAAAACTATTTACAACAGTGTACATACCAACCTTTCCTTCAAAACATTCATCAATTTTAAAGGCTGATAAAAAATGAAAATTCCGAACAAAGGTATAAAGTGAAATAGACATACCCGAGACAATTGACACTTTTACCCAATCGAATTACAGTCTTTCGCTTAACGAAACACCGTCCATTTCTTCGTTAACACATTTGTACTCAGTGGAACATAATGCGTTTTGGGACACAGTCAAACAGCCATTAAACATATCACCAACTCAAAAGAAAATGTTTGCGTTGTATCGTGTTTTGTCGCGGGTTCTAGGCAATGATTTAGTGTCCGTCAAGTTTCTAAAGGTAAAAAAACAATAACAAAAAGCCAAGATTCCAAAACCGTTTGCAGTTGCATCCAGTGTCTACATGGTTGCGTGTCTACCTTCGTCTCAAAAGTTTGTTAACAAACGCAGCCTCTTCTTCCGCTGCAGTAAGAATCGTCTTCTTCACCTCGCTCGTGGCGGGCAGCGACATGGTCAGCACGATGGGCTCGGCCTGCGCGTCGCGTGGGTGCAGCGCGGAGACCACTGCGGTGGGCATCCCCCGCGCCGTCCGAGCCCAGCGCGCCAGCTGGCGCAGCGAGTGGTCGAGCGCGGAGGCGCAGTCGCAGCCAGCGCCCAGCTGCCACCAAGGGTACACGCGGCGGCTGCACGCGGCCACGCGGCGGCGCACGGGGAAGGCGGACGCATTGCGCAGGCGCAGCTGCTGCTTCGCATCCAGCGGCGCCACCAGCAGCACCACGCTGCGCCCGCCGGGCCCCGCCTCCGGCACAGGCCCCTCCGAGGGCGCTGGGGAGCGACACAAGGTCATTGACTGCCTAGCAAGGACACGCTGCGACCGCCGGGCCCCGCCTCCGGCACAGACCTCCGAGGGCGCCGGGGAAAGTCAGCCTGCCAGTCATTGACTGCCCATAAGGACACCGCTGCGCCCGCCAGGCCCCGCCTCCGGCACACGCCCCTCCGAGGGCGCTGGGGAGCGACACAAGGTCATTGACTGCCTAGCAAGGACACGCTGCGCCCGCCAGGCCCCGCCTCCGGCACACGCCCTCCTAGGCGCTGGGAGCGACACAAGGCCATTGACTGCCCAGCGCGACACGCTGCGCCCGCCGGGCCCCGCCCGGCACAGGCCCTCCGGAGTGGCGCTGCTGGGAGCGGCAAGGTCATTGACTGCCTAGCAAGGCATACGCCGCGCCCGCTGTGGCCCTGCCTCCGGCACACGCCCCTCCGAGGGCGCTGGGGAGCGACACAAGGTCATTGACTGCCTAGCAAGGACACGCTGCGCCCGCCAGGCCCCGCCTCCGGCACACGCCCCTCCGAGGGCGCTGGGGAGCGACACAAGGTCATGGACTGCCTAGCAAGGACACGCTGCGCCCGCCAGGCCCCGCCTCCGGCACAGGCCCCTCCGAGGGCGCTGGGGAGCGACACAAGGTCATTGACTGCCTAGCAAGGACACGCTGCGCCCGCCAGGCCCCGCCTCCGGCACAGGCCCCTCCGAGGGCGCTGGGGAGCGACACAAGGCCATTGACTGCCTAGCAAGGACACGCTGCGCCCGCCGGGCCCCGCCTCCGGCACAGGCCCCTCCGAGGGCGCTGGGGAGCGACACAAGGCCATTGACTGCCTAGCAAGGACACGCTGCGCCTGCCAGGCCCCGGCACACGCCTCCGGAGGGCGCTGTGAGCGACACAACGCGGACCGCTCAGCGCGACACCGCCAGCCCGCCAGGCCCCGCTCTCCGCACACCCCCGAGGGCGCGCTGGGGAGCGACACGCGTCATTGGATCGCCTAGCAGGCAATGCTGCGCCCGCCAGGCCCCGCCTCCGGCACAGGCCTCCGAGTGCTGGGGAACGACACAAGGTCGCTGACTGCCTAGCAGTGACACCGCTGCGCCTGCCAGGCCCTGCTCTCCGGTACAGGCCCCTCCGAGGGCGCTGGGGAGCGACACAAGGTCATGGACTGCCTCCAGCGCGACACGCCGTGCCCGCCAGGCCCTGCCTCCGGCAGGCCCCTCCGAGGGCGCTGGGAACGACACAAGGTCGCCGACCGCCCAGCAGAACATCTCCGCTGCGCCTGCCAGGCCCTGCCTCCGGCACAGGCCTCCCTCCGAGGGCGCTGCTGGGAACGACACGGTCGTTGACTGCCCAGCAAGGACACGCGCCCGCCAGGCCCCCGCCTCCCGCACAGGCCCTCCGAGGGTGCTGGGGAGCGACAAGGGTCATTGACTGCCTAGCAGCGGGCATCGCTGCGCCCAGGCCCTGCCTCCGCACAGGCCTCCTGCTGGCGCGCTGGGAACGACACAAGGTCGTTGACTGCCTAGCAAGGACACGCTGCACTCGCCAGGCCCCGCCTCCGGCACACGCCCCTCCGAGGGCGCTGGGGAGCGACACAAGATCATTGACTGCCTAGCAAGGGCACGCTGCGCCCGCCAGGCTCCGGGCTCCGGCACAGGCCCTCCAAGGGCGCTGGGAGCGACACAAGGTCATTGACTGCCCAGGCAAGGTTACGCCGTTCTGCCAGGCCCCGCCTCCGCACAGGCCCTCCGGCGGCGCTGGGAGCGACACAAGATCATTGACTGCTTAGCAAGAACACGCTGCGCCCGCCAGGCCCTGCCTCCGGCACAGGCTCCTCCGGGTGCGCTGGGGAGCCACATGGGTCAGCTGGATCGCTCAGTTAAGCGATCACCTGCGCCCGCCAGGCCCCGCCTCCGGCACAGGCCCTCCGGAGGGCGCTGTGAGCGACACAAGGTCACTGACCGCCTAGCGGCGACACGCTGCGCCCGCCAGGCCCCGCCTCCGGCACAGGCCCCTCCGAGGGTGCTGGGGAGCGACACAAGGTCATTGACTGCCTAGCAAGGGCACGCTGCGCCCGCCAGGCCCCGCCTCCGGCACAGGCCCCTCCAAGGGCGCTGGGGACGACACAAGGTCGTTGATCACCCAGCATGACACGCTGCGCCCGCCAGGCCCCGCCTCCGGCACAGGCCCCTCCGAGGGCGCTGGGGAGCGACACAAGGTCATTGACTGCCTAGCAAGAACACGCTGCTCCCGCCAGGCCCCGCCTCCGGCACAGGCCCCTCCGAGGTTGAGCACGCGCTGGTCATTGGACTGCCCAGCAAGAACACGCTGCTCCCTGCCAGGCCCCGCTCTCCGGCACAGGCCCCTCCGAGGGCACTGGGGAGCGACACAAGGTCGTTGACTGCCTAGCAAGGACACGCTGCGCCCGCCAGGCCCCGCCTCCGGCACAGGCCCCTCCGAGGGCGCTGGGGAGCGACACAAGGTCATTGACTGCCTAGCAAGGACACGCTGCGCCCGCCAGGCCCCGCCTCCGGCACAGGCCCCTCCGAGGGCGCTGGGGAGCGACACAAGGTCACTGGACTGCCCAGTTGCGACACGCTGCGCCCGCCAGGTCTCGCCTCCGGCACCGGCCCTCCGAGGGCGCGTTGGGGAGCGACACAAGGTCACTGGACTGCCTAAGGCGATTAACGCTGCGCCTGCCAGGCCCCGCCTCCGGCACAGGCCCTCCGAGGGCGCTGGGGAGCGACATACGTCACTGACTGGCCTAGCGCGGACATCGCTGCGCTCGTTGCGCCCTGCCCCGGCACCGGCCCCTCCGAGGGCGCTGGGGGAGCGACATACAATCACTGACTGCCCGTGCACACCGCCAGCCTGCCAGGCCCCGCCTCTGCACCGGCCCCTCCGAGGGCGCTGGGGAGCGACACAAGGTCACTGACTGCCTAGCAAGGACACGCTGCGCCCGCCAGGCCCCGCCTCCGGCACCGGCCCCTCCGAGGGCGCTGGGGAGCGACACAAGGTCACTGACTGCCTAGCAAGGACACGCTGCGCCCGCCAGGCCCCGCTCTCCGGCAATAATGCCTCCGAGGGCGCTGGGGGAGCGACACAAGGTCATGGACTGCCTAGCAGCGACACGCTGCGCCCGCTGTGTCTCTGCCTGGCACAGGCCCCCTCCGAGGGCGCTGGGAGCACATGCGGTCGCCACCGTCAGCAAGGACATCGCTGCGCCTGCCAGGCCCCAGCTCTCCGGCACACGCCCTCCGAGGGCGCTGAGGAGCGACACAAGGCCATTGACTGCCCAGTGCGTACGACGCCAGCCCGCCGGGGCCCCCGCCTCCGGCACAGGCCCCGAGGGCGCTGGGGAGCGACACAAGGTCACCGGGATCGCCTAGCAGTGACACGCTGCGCCTGCCAGGTCCCGCCTCCGCACAGGCCCTCCGAGGGCGCTGGGGAGCCACACAGGTCACTGACTGCCCAGGGGCGGGACACCGCTGCGCCCGCCAGGCCCTGCCTCCGGCACAGGCCCTCCGAGGGCGCTGGGGAGCGACACAAGGTCACCACCGCCTAGCAAGGACACCGCCAGCCCGCTAGGCCCCGCTTCCGGCACACGCCCTCCGAGGGCGCTGGGAGCGACATAAGGCCACATCGCCAGCGCGACACGCTGCGCCCGCTGGCCCCGCCTCGGCACATTCTCCGAGGGCGCTGGGGAGCGACATGGCGCGTCACCACTGCCTAGCAGTGACATCGTTGCGCCCGCGCCAGGCCCCGGGCCTCCGGCACAGGCCCCTCCGAGGGCGCTGGGAACGACACGTCACTGACTGCTCAGCAAGGACACCGCTGCGCCCGCCAGGCCCTGGGCTCCGGCACAGGTCCTCTGAGGACCTGAGAACGACAGCAAGCCATCCCCACCGCCCTAGCAAGAACACGCTACTTCCTCGGCCGTTACAGACATTAACACAGGTACCCTAGGGTTTTAGAGAAAGACCTGATAGTCCTCAACTGCGCTAGCAAGAACACGCTACAAAGTTTGAAATATAATTAATGAAATAGATTTTGTTGTATAGAGGGCCAAATATTTGAAATGCTCATGAACAACGTTTACTGCAATGCATAGATCCTTTTTACTTTAGGGTCGCGATTTACTGGTATATTGGGACAAGATAATTAAAATTGTTTTTATCAGCGACCCAAAACAAGATTTTCTGTAGAAACTGTCATTCTCTATTCAGCGAAGTAATATTTAGTGCGTTACACAGGTCCGTCGCCGCCCTGCTCGCTTTGAGCCACTGATTGGCAAAAGGGTGGGCCCTTTCAATATTTGGGCCTCGAACCTGATGCCGTAAGTGGAATCGGGAGCGGTAGCTCAGTGCATCAACTGATGCCACTGCAGCGCCTCTGACCGGAAGTCCTAGGTTCGAGTCCTGACGGCAGCACTTTCGAACCTATCTTTTCAGTTAGGTCGAATTCAGTCGCTATCTGGAGGAGAATTCTAGCGGCCGGCTGCTCTGATCGGTGGTATTCTGTGGTTTTTCCGATCAACACCAGGCGAATGCCGGAGCAGTAACCTACCAAACGGGCCACTGACCGGGCGCGATCTTTCCTTCTTCCTTGTCCTATCCTCTCGCCCACACCACCCAACATGCACAACACTTCCACATACATTCGAAGACCGGTCGGAAGCTTATAGCTTGTCCTGGCTGGGGCGGTGCCCCACTGGTGGAGATTCCTGGTTGGGGAAAATCCCACAAGCCGACAGTTAGGTTGATGCCAGTTCTCACTATCCAGAGATGGAAGATCATTGCTGCTTCCTGCAATAAAAACATGCACCACACTTACAGGACTAAATTACCTAAGCAGTTGACGCGTCCGGAAACACCAATCAATCAATCAATCCAGACTCTTACTGTGATCTTAAAATCTGGCAACTTGCTGTTTTAGTGTTTAATAAAACGACTTGTTAAATAATGGAATAATAAGTATGAATTTTAGTCGAACCTATTTTAATAATAGCGACATTTGATTCATTTCAGAGAAACCTATTTTGTAAGTAATGACTATAATTAACTTTAGCTAAAAATCAATTGGAAACTCAGAAATATCAGACAACTGTACCGTGACTTAAAAAAATACGATAACGATTTTCTCTAATTTCTCCAATTTCTAATTTCTTTTTCAAATTTTTACTATTTTTTTCCCATCTGTTATCATCGGGCCCGGGCGATCGCCCGGTCTGTCCATGCCTAGTGTCTGCACTAATTGCAGAATGCATATCCAAGCCCTTAATTTTGGTATGTATTTTTTTAATAAAATTAAACACCATTTTACGTTAAACGTTCATATATAATATTCAATGGATTGAGCAAATTACAAGCAATTACATTTCAGAATAATTTTCGTTTTAAAAATTGTATGTGTCGCGATAATTTTAATATTCTTACTCAAACAATAAAATACTCTCGTAGGAGCATTTTGTGCACTCTCTATGTGCCCAGTGTGTGGACTTGGGAAATGACATTCACGACTCGCTTATCTCTAAGGATCATGTTCTAGGTGTCAGAGGAATACAGCTGCATCTACAAAGCACTACAAAGAAAGAGAAAGGTAAATTTCTAGGAAAGAATTCGTACTCTTATGTGTCTGGAGGTACAACAGAGAAACATATACCTGGCCACTGAAGGAAAACTGCAAGTGTACCTTAATCCTTTAAAATCAGGCTGATAATATGATTATTGGAACGATGGGCGGCATCCATCTGAAACCTACCTGCAGAACTGGACAATGAGAGTCCGAGGAGAATCGTACTGCAGAGCATCATGGTCACCAGTGTGCGCTGTACCTGCATCTGTGAACATCACAGCAACTACCATAATGTTTAAAGTAACCAATTAAAGAATTAGTATTAACATTGCTGCCATTTTATGAATTATGGAATAATACTTCGTTTGTAAAGCTATATGTCTAGAAAACAAATTGTTTCGATGTTTGGAATTCTTACTTAAAACTATGCTGTACCTTAGTTTTGTGATGCTTCATCAGGACGTTTTATGGTAGAAATACTTGCCTCCGTAAATACGAAAATGGCAAATCCATCATATTTTTATACTAAATTACTCCCTAAGTATAACTCAATCAAAAGTATCCGTTGCTAAGAATCCCGACAAACAAGTGATATGAAAAAATAAAAGAATGCATATAATGTGATGTTTTCTAATGGCTTATAAAGATTTCTTCTTAACTTCTCATAACTAGCATACCCGTCCGAGAATTCTCGCACGTATCCACCCTCTTCCCAATTTTTTTCATTTCCATATTAACCTTGTAGTATAACTTTTTGTTCAAGGCCTTCTTATCCTGTCACTTGTTCTATATACTTTGCACTTGATAATACCCTTGTCAATACTAACTATTCTTATTTAATGTCATTATCGAACAGACCGGTACACCCGTGTAAATCAGTCGCGTAGATCAAGAAATTCGTTTAATTTCACTCACAGTTGCAGACTCCACAGGCTCTGAACAGGTGGGATAGAATCGAGAAACGTTGAACCAGCAAAAATGTAACTGAATGTTCAAGAAGATCTCATCCTGTAGATTACGGTGTGAGGAACGTTTTTTGAGGCCTTTGACCTCAAATTTTAGTTTTTAAGATCCTAAAACGCTTCGTTTGGAGTTATTTAACGATATAGATTAAAAAAAGCTGAGTGTTGCAGGTTGCATTTGACATGAATATTTAAATGCGTTTCTTTAAACAAATCCTTCTTATATTTAAAGTCAAAGTGTAATTCGTCACGTCTCCGTGAAATTCTCTTTCTTTAGAGATCTCATTTATAAAGATTGGTTGCATGAGGGTTATTGTGATTGTTGTCGGGGGACGCAGAAGCTACCGGTTCGTATCTTGTGAATGATTGAGAGCGCATTTTATCATGCGAACATGCTTAACTATTGTTGACTTCATATAGAATAATTACTAGCGTTGCCTTCGTGCCCTGGTGGCAATACTGGCATTGAGACCTAACAAAGCGAGAACGGGGTCTCGAGGCCAGCCCGTGCTCCGACCTCCGCTTCATTCGCCCCCGTCTGCTCTGCTTTGGGAGAATCCCAGTGTGCATGCGCGGGCGGATTTTGCTGAATTTGCAATAAAAACCAGCAACACTTTTTGCAAAACGCCCTGATGGGGCCTCTCATGTATTGCTTTTCGAAGAAGATTCAGACGCGCGACGACTCTCGGCGGATTACCCGAAGAGCTTCCTGGTGATAGTCACAACGAAACCATAAGTTTTAAATATCATATGTTACGAGACTCATCTGGAACGTCGTAGTGAAACTGTAATAATTTATTACGTTAAGTTTCATTACGACGCTCCTCCGAAAAATCTTCCAGCGAGGCATCTGAAACCCGCGGACCTCCTCTTCCGCAATCGTATACGCATGCACGGCCCCATCGTGACACGCGCCGTTTCAGTCGTTGGATTATTCTACTTTAGGTACTAAGCAAGCATGTGCATCGTATAAAAACTGCACGGCGCTCAAGAGGATCGAACTGCAGCTTCTGAGCTCAAAGCACGCATCTTGCCACTGTGCCACAGCCTGCGTAATGGTGACGGGTTAAATAATTTACCATATTACAAATGTTGTTTTTTTGTAGCCACAATTGAAGGGATCCTGCACATTCACACAAATGACCGTACCTTATGTTTGTACTAAGAGCTATATCTTATAGGATTTGGGAGGTATTTAGATTATTGATAGGCACAAAGAAGACCATTTGATTGTTAGTGATTCCGGTCTCCCTCAACTTCGGGGTCCTTAGTGTAGTGAATGTTTTGTTTGAAGGTGACGGTGCTCTTTCCCGCCTCCATTGCGAGATCTCTAGGCTGATCTACCGTCGGAAAGTGGGTTTTCTCAACCAGTTATCTCCTACCTGCAAGCACCGTCTAACTAGGACAAGCTCTACGGGTTCCTCGACGGGTCCTCGGTGTGTGTCGTAGTGTTAGTGTGTGTGTGTGTGTGTGTGTGTGTGTGTGTGTGTGTGTGTAAGAAGTGATGATAGGACAAGGAAGAGGTACGAGATGGCAAGTGGTCCGGTAGCCCGTTCTGTTAGTGGTACCTGTTTGCATCTGCCTGGTTCTGCCGACAAAACCACGGTAAATATCGAGCTGCCGGGCGCTAGAATTCTCCTCTGGACAGAGACGTAATTCGACCTAGCTGACAAGATAGTGTAGAAAATCCCGCCACCGTCGGGTTCCGAACTTGGGGCATTCCGGTTAGAGAGATCGGTATAAAGAGAAAATCAGTCTACAGTAAAATTCCTGTTATAACAAGAGTCTTACATAAATGATGGTATTCTTATTTAATGAAGAACTGCATATTTTTAACCTAATGGATAATTATACAATTAAATAAAGCGTAAGTATTTATGCCAATATTGATATCACTGCACAGTGAGGAAATATTTACATGATAACTTAAATATTACCATATATGTCAATTTAACAATCTTAAATAAATGTGGTATGTATCTTTTAATATTAACTATTATTAACTGTTTAAATTAAGAATTAATTGTTGGTACTATTTCAAAAGTATTATTAGCACAGAAATGTGACTTTTAAGTCTGACCAAAGATAACTTTTAAGGTTTTAATTTTCATTTGAGCTTTACACTTTTTAAGTTCACTCTCCTCCTGTTGATAATGACAATTGCATTTTGTAATTGTTCACCAAGTACTATTCGTTAAAAGATGAAAACTTTGTTTATATCTGACGAAAACTTGGGAGGTGGAGGGGATTTGGGACTTGACGATAAACTCGAAGTATCGTTCTGATGACTCTCATCTGTGCGAGAAGTAGATCAAAATAAAAGTGCGTTGATTGAAATGATAATTTCAAAGCTGGCTATTCTAATGAAAAGTATCTTTCATTGGCAGGGATAGTGATTTTCATGTTTCATGGTGCCTACAAACAACACCATCTGTACAGTAAATTGATAACGCGTCACTGTACATGAAAGCTGTGGCACAGTGGCAAGATGCGTGCTTTGAGCTCACAGAGGCCGGCAGGTTCGATCCTTGAGCGTGCGGTTTTATACACAGTGCACATGCTTCGTTTAGTACCCAAAGTAGAATAATTTGACGACGAGTTGGCGCGTGTCACGATGGGGCCGTGCATGCATTGCCGATTGCGGAAGAGGAGGTCGCGGGTTCGAATCCCGCCTCTTTCGGGAGATTTTCGGAGGAGCGTCGTAATGAAACTTAACGTAATAAATTATTACAAGTTTCACTACGACGTTCCCGGATGAGTCTCGTAACATATAAGTATTTAAAACTTATAGTTTCGTTACGTGCCTGTCCACCGGAAATCTTCCGAAGATGGTCCTCCGGCCGGGAGTCAATGTGCGCGTCTGAATCTTCTTCGAAAAGCAATATACGAGGCCCCATCGGGGGCGTTTTGCAAAAAGTGCTGCTGGCTTTATTGCGTATTCAGCAAATCGCCCGCGCATGGCATCACACTGGGACCTCCCAAAGCAGAGCATGGCGGGGGCGGGCTAGGCGAGGTCCCGGAGCATCGGGCTGTTCGAACCCGGATTCCTCCCGCTTTGTTAGGGCCCCACGCGCTTGATGCGCCACCAGGGCACGAAGGCAACGCTGTTGTAATTATTCTATATGCAGTCAACAAGCAGTTAAGCATATATGTTCGCATGATAAAAATGCGGCTCTCAATCATTCACAAGATACGAACCCGGTAGCTTCTGCGTCCCAGGCAACCACTTCACTAATTACGCCAGACGCGGATGGAAATTTCGTCTCCACGTCGTGTTTTCCTTTCCTTCGATATGTCTTTTGATGTACGATGTGCACGATGACACATTGTACGATGATGTCTGTGAGACCCTCGCGATTATTATATTTCGCAAATCGCGCGCTATCCTCGAAACTGTGATGAGGTGTCTCGTCTATCTTTAATTTAAGAGGCTATTTGTGTTCACGTGTAATGGCATATCAGACGCTCTCATCTTTTCCGAATAACTATTGATTGCTTCCAGAGCAATAACACAGACGCACCTTACATTTTGCGGAAGTTATCTTGCTCTTACCGATTCGTGAACTGTACATATTTCTCTAATGATTTTCATACAAATTTTTCACCGCAGCGTGTGTCAATTCGAAGGATGACGTGAAATATAAATGTAACAGAATTAGATGACTTATAGATCTGTTTATGCCTGCGACGGTCCGTCAAAATCCATTGTTAGTGAAATTGAGAAGAATTTCTAGTTGGAATTATCTCGTGAATGTATTTTATTGTAGTAACTGATGATAGTGAAATTACTCAGATTATAAAAAATAATAGTTACTTTAGGTAGTGTCTATACATATCTGTACTTGGGTAATGAGTTGGTTAGAGAGTCAAAATGCTCTCTTGTAATATCTTTCTTTTAATGGGAAAGACTAAGTCTTTTATTGAATTTACTTCGCCCGGCGTATTTAAAATGATGACATTAAATGAAAATCCTACCATATGAGAACTGTATCTTTAAAAAAATATAGTAGACTCATTTGACTGAAAATTAGGTAACCACTACAGGTTTGGACAGCAGTATTAAAGCAGCAGTAGCATTAAAGTTTATTATCAATATTTCCACTCATATACATTTATTTACATTCAGTGTATTGCATAATAGTGTTTGATGAATTATACTTCAAGGTAAAGAATATGAAAGGTTTACCAAAATGCAGGAGATATTGATGAAATATCGCGGAGTCTCGCAATCTCCAGCGCATCATACACGTCCGAGGAAATCAATGTAACAATTAAGGTACATAATCTGGGCTGTCCGGGTGACGCCGCGTCGACGGCTGAAGTGCCGACGTTTCGACGTAGAAACATCGGCACCCCAGCCTTCGACGCGGCGTCACCCGGACAGCCCAGATCATGACTCTGGCCGCGGAAGCCTACGATATCACTTAAGGTACATAGTTCTCTAGGATGCATACCTGCAGTCTGTACCAACATACATAAAGCATTTTGCAGTGGGTTACGAAGCACGTTCGAATGCTTTCTAACATTGTCATTTTCATATGTCAATATTTTGCAGATACGTACAAGAGAAAAAATTCTGCTTTGCATTCAGCCTGCTGGTTTGAACTATGTGGTCGTTAAGTTTAAGGTGTCGCGAAATAGTTCGTATTATACATTCTCAACATACAGTTCGTAATGTTGATACACAAAATAACAGCGAATATTGTTGTACAGTACAGTGGTTGCCTGGTATACAGAAGCTGACGGGTTCGTATCTTGTGAATGATTGAGAGCAGCATTTTTATCATGCGAACATATGCTTAACTGCTTGTTGACTTCATATAGAATAATTACTAGCGTTGCCTTCGTGCCCTGGTGGCGCATGGCCAGCATTGAGACCCACCAAAGCGGAGGAATCGGGCCCTCGAGGCTAGCCCGTGCTCCGGGACCTCCGCTCAGCCCGCCCCTGTCTGCTCTGCTTTCTTTGGGAGGTCCCAGGATGCCATGCGCGTGGCGATTTTGCTGAATTTGCAATAAAACCAGCAACACTTTTGCAAACGCCCCGATGGGGCCCTTTTGCCGTATCGCCTTTGAAGAAGAGATCTACGCGCGACGACTCCTGGCGGAGGAGAGTTCATCTTCGAAGATTTCCGGTGGACAGTCACGTAACGAAACTATAAGTTTTAAATACTAGTATGTTACGAGACTCATCTGGGAACGTCGTAGTGAAACTTGTGGCCAATTTATTACGTTAAGTTTCATTACGACGCTCCGAAAATCTCCGAAGAGGGCGGGATTCGAAACCCGCGACCTCCTTCTTCCGCAATCGGTGCAATGCATGCACGGCCCCATCGTGACACGCGCCGTTTCGTCGTTGGGATTATTCTACTCTTAGGTACCAAGCAAGCATGCACTGTGTATAAAAACCGCACGGCGCTCAAGAGGATCGAACCTGCAGCCTCTGAGCTCAAAGCACGTATCTTGTCACTGTGCCACAGCCTGCGTACGGTGACGGGTTATCAATTTACCATATTACAAATGTTGCTTTTTTGTAGCCACAATTGAAGGGATCCACACATTCACACAATGACCGTACCTATGTGTTTGTACTAAGAGCTATATCTTATAGGATTTGGGGAGGTATTTAGATTATTGATAGGCACAAAGAAGACTGATTGATTGTTAGTGATTCCGGGCGCATCAACTGCTGAGGTCCTTAGTGTAGTGAATGTTTTGTTTGAAGGTGACGGTTTTCTCTCTGCCCCATTGCGAGATTCTAGGCCGATCTACCGTCGGAAAGTGGGCTTTCTCAACCAGTTATCTCCTTACCTGCGAAGCACCGCTCGTCCAGGACAAGCCTACGGGTTCCCTGACGGTCCTCGGCGTGTGTCGTAGTGTTAGTTTGTGTGTGTGTGTGTGCGCGTGTGTGTGTGCGTGTGTGTGTGTGTATGCAAGGCAAGAGGATATGACAAGGAAGAAGAAGGAATGAACGCGCGCGCTCCGTAGCCCGTTTGTTAGGGTACCTGTTTGGCATTCGCCTGGTTCTGAGCCGACAAACCACGGTAAATATCAGAGCTGCTGGCGCTAGAATTCTCTCTGACAGAGACGTAATCGGGACCTAGCTGACAAGATAGTGTAGAAATCCCGCCACCGTCGGGTTCCGAACTTGGGGCATTCCGGTTAGAGAGAGATCGGTAAAGAGAAATCAGTCTACAGTAAAATTCCTGTTATAACAAGAGTCTACATAAATGATGGTATTCTTATTAATGAAGAACTGCATATTTTTAAATCTAATGGATAATTATACACTAAATAAAGGTAAGCATTTGCGTCAATATTGATATCACTGCACAGTGAGGAAATATTAATATGACAACTTAATATTACTGTTATATGTCAATTTAACAATCTTAGCCAAATGTGGTATGTATCTTTAATATTAACTATTAACTGTTTAAATTAAGAATTAATTGTTGGTACTATTTCAAAAGTATTGATGTAGCACAGAAATGTGACTTTTAAGTCTGACCAAAGATAACTTTAAGGTTTTAATTTCATTTGAGCTTTACACTTTAAGTTCACTCTCCTCCTTGCTGATAATGACAATTCGCATTTTGTATAATTGTTCACCAAGTAATTATTCGTTAAAAGATGAAAACTTGTTTATATCTGACGAAAACTTGGAGGTGGAGGATTTGGGACTTGACGATAAACTCGAAGCATTGTTCTGATGACTTCATCTGTGCGAGAAGTAGATCAAAAATAAAAGCAAGTGTTGATTGAAATGATAATTTCAAAAGCTGGCTATTCTGTCAGAACACATAAGGTACGGTCATTTGTGTGAATGTGTGGATCCCTTCAATTGTGGCTACAAAAAAACAACATTTGTAATATGGTAAATTGATAACCCGTCACCGTACATGAGCTGTGGCACAGTGGCAAGATGCGTGCTTTGAGCTCAGAGGCTGCAGGTTCGATCCTCTTGAGCGCCGTGCGGTTTTTATACACAGTGCACATGCTTGCTTAGTACCTAAAGTAGAATAATCCAACGACGAAACGGCGCGTGTCACGATGGGGCCGTGCATGCATTGCCGATTGCGGAAGAGGAGGTCGCGGGTTCGAATCCCGCCCTCTTCGGGAGATTTTCGGAGGAGCGTCGTAATGAAACTTAACGTAATAAATTATTACAAGTTTCACTACGACGTTCCCGGATGAGTCTCGTAACATATAAGTATTTAAAACTTATAGTTTCGTTACGTGACTGTCCACCGGAAATCTTCCGAAGATGGTCCCCTCCGCCGGGAGTCGTCGCGCGTCTGAATCTTCTTCGAAAAGCAAATACATGAGGCCCCATCGGGGCGTTTTGCAAAAAGTGTTGCTGGTTTTTATTGCAAAATTCAGCAAAATCGCCCGCGCATGGCATCACACTGGGACCTCCCAAAGCAGAGCAGACGGGGCGGGCTAGGCGGAGGTCCCGGAGCACGGGCTAGCCTCGAACCCGATTCCTCCGCTTTGTTAGGTCTCAATGCTAGCCATGCGCCACCAGGGCACGAAGGCAACGCTAGTAATTATTCTATATGAAGTCAACAAGCAGTTAAGCATATGTTCACATGATAAAAATGCGGCTCTCAATCATTCACAAGATACGAACCCGGTAGCTTCTGCGTCCCAGGCAACCAATGCAACCAACCCTCACATGCAACCAATCTTTATAAATGAGGTTTCTAAAGAAAGATAATTTCACGGAGACGTGACGAATTGCACTTTGACTTTAAAAATTTGAAGGATTTGTTGAACATTACGCATCTAAGTCTTCATGTCAAATGCAACCTGCAACACTCGGCTGGTTTTTTAATCTATATCGTTAAATAACTCCAAAACGAAGCGTTTTGGAACCTTACAAACTAAAAATATGAGGTCAAGGGCCTCAATTAAACGTTCCTCACACCGTAATCTGCAGGATGAGATCTTGAACATGTTTACTGGTTCGACGCTTCTCGAGTCTACCCCACCTGTTCAGAGCCTGTAGAATCGGCAACTGTATGTGAAAATTAAACGAATTACTTGATATTCTACGCGAGTGAATTACATACGGGTGTACCTTTCTACTCGGTAATAACATTAAATAAGAATAGTTTATATTGACAAGGTATTATCAAGTGCAAGGAAGTATATAGAACAAGTGACGGAGGATTGAATAAAAAGATAAAGGTTAATATGGAAATGAAAAAATAGACAAGAGGGTGGGGTTTAACATGCGAGAATTCTCGCACGGGTATGCTAGTTATGAGAAGTTAAGAAGAAATCTTTATAAGCCATTAGAAAACATCACATTATATGCATTCTTTTATTTTTTCATATCACTTGTTTGTCGGGATTCTTAGCAACGGATACTTTTGATTGAGTTATACTTAGGGAGTAATTTAGTATAAAAATATGATGGATTTGCCATTTTCGTATTTACGGAGGCAAGTATTTCTACCATAAAACGTCCTGATGAAGCATCACAAAACTAAGGTACAGCATAGTTTTAAGTAAGAATTCCAAACATCGAAACAATTTGTTTTCTAGTGACATGTAACTTTACAAACGAAAGATATTCATTACATAATTCATAAAATAAGCAGCAATGTTAATACTAATTACTTTAATTAGTTACTTTAAACATTATGGTAGTTACTGTGATGTTCACAGATACAGGTACAGCGCACACCACTGGTGACCATGATGCTCTGCAGTACGATTCTCCTCGGACTCTCATTGTCAGTTGTAGCAGGTAGGTTTCGATGGATGCCGCCCATCGTTCAATAATCATATTATCAGCCTGATTTTAAAGGATTAAGGTACACTTGCAGTTTTTTCCTTCCGTGTGGTATATGTTTCTCTGTTGTACACTCGAACACATAAGGTAGAATTCTTTCCTAGAATTTACCTTTCTCTTTGCTTTGTAGTGCTTTGTAGATGCGGCTATTGTATTCCACTCGACACCCTGAACATGATCATAGAGATAAGCGAGTCGTGAATGTCTGTTCCCAAGTCCCACTGGGCACATGATGCACAAAATGCTCCTACGAGAGTATTTTATTGTTTGAGTAAGAATATTAAAATTATCGCGACACATACAATTTTTAAAACGAAAATTATTCTGAAATGTAATTGCTTGTAATTTGCTCAATCCATTGAATATTATATATGAATTTACTTGTAAAATGGTGTTTAATTTTATTAAAAAAATACACTTTTCCAAAATTAAAAGAACCCGGACCCTTAATTTACTGCAATTAGTGCAGACACTACGCATGTGAAGACCGGGCGATCGCCCGGGGCCCGATGATGGCAATGGGGAAAAAAATAGTAAAAATTTGAAAAAGAAATTAGAAATAATGGAGAAATTAGAGAAAATCGTTATCGTATTTTTTTAAGTCACGGTACAGTAGTCTGATATTTCATAGAGTTTCCAATTGATTTTTTAGCTAAAGTTAATTATAGTCATTACTTACAAAATAGGTTTCTCTGAAATGAATCAAATGTCGCTATTATTAAAATAGGTTCGACTAAAATTCATACTTATTATTCCATTATTTAACAAGTCGTTTTATTAAACACTAAAGACAACAAAATTTACTTAGCGTTTTAAGATCACAGTAGATTCATTGATTGAATGAGTTTTTCGTGTTTCCGGACGCGTCAACTACTTGTGTAATTAGTCCTGTAAGTGTAGTGCATGTTTTTCTCGGGAGATGGCGATGATCTTCCCCCGCTGGATGGTGAGATCCGGCGCCGACCTAGTGTCGGCTAGTGCGGTTTCCTCCTCACCAGGACTCTCCCACCAGTGGGGCACCGCCCCAGCCGGGACAAGCTATAAGCTTCCGACCGGTCTTCCCGAATATGTGGAAGTGTTGTGCATGTTAGTGTAAGTGTGTAAGGCGAGAGGATAGGACAAGGAAGAAGAAGGAAAGATCGCGCCCGGTCAGTGGCCCGTTTGGTAGGTTACTGCTCCGGCATTCGCCTGGTGTTGATCGGAAAAACCACAGAATACCACCGATCAGAGCAGCCGGCCGCTAGAATTCTCCTCCAGATAGCGACTGAATTCGCCCTAACTGAAAAGATAGGTTCGAAAAGTTAGGGTTCTGCCGCTATCGGGACTCGGACCTAGGACTTCCCGGTCAGAGGCGCTGCAGTGGCATCAGTTGATGCACTGAGCCACCGCTCCCGATTCCACTTACGGCATCAGGTTCAAAGACTAAATATTGAAAGGGCCCACCCTTTTGCCAATCGGTGGCTCAAAGCGAGCGGGGCGGCGACGGACCTGTGTAACTTGCACTTTCTGGAATATTACTTCGCTGAATAGAGAATGACAGTTTTCTACAGAAAATCTTGTTTTGGGGTCGCTGATAAAAACAATTTAATTATCTTGTCCCAATATATAGCAAATCGCGACCCTAAAGTAAAAAGGATCTATCTGCATTGCAGTAAACGTTACATGAGAGCATTTCAAATATTTGGCCCTCTATACAACAAAATCTATTTCATTAATTATATTCAAACTTTGTAGCGTGTTCTTGCTAGCGCAGTTTGAGGACTATCGGGTCTTTCTCTAAAGCCCTGGGGGTGCCTGTGTTAATGTCTGTAACGGCCGAGAGTAGCGTGTTCTTGCTAGGGCAGTGAGATGACCTTGTGTCGCTCCCCAGCGCCCTCGGAGGGGCCTGTGCCGGAGGCGGGGCCTGGCGGGCGCAGCGTGTCCTTGCTAGGCAGTCAGTGACCTTGTGTCGCTCCCCAGCGCCCTCGGAGGGGCCTGTGCCCCGGAGGCGGGGCCGGCGGGCGCAGCGTGTCCTTGCTAGGCAGTCAGTGACCTTGTGTCGCTCCCCAGCGCCCTCGGAGGGGCCTGTGCCGGAGGCGGGGCCGGCGGGCGCAGCGTGTCCTTGCTAGGCAGTCATGCCTTGTGTCGCTCCCCAGCGCCCTCGGAGGGGCTGTGCCGGAGGCGGGGCCTGGCGGGCGCAGCGTGTCCTTGCTAGGCAGTCAGTGACCTTGTGTCGCTCCCCAGCGCCCTCCGGAGGGGCCTGTGCCGGAGGCGGGGCCTGGCGAGCGCAGCGTGTCCTTGCTAGGCAGTCAGTGACCTTGTGTCGCTCCCCAGCGCCCCGCCCTCGGAGGGCCGTGCCGGAGGCGGGGCCTGGCGGGCGCAGCGTGTCCTTGCTAGGCAGTCAGTGACCTTGTGTCGCTCCCCAGCGCCCTCGGAGGGGCCGGTGCCGGAGGCGGGGCCTGGCGGGGCAGCGTGTCCTTGCTAGGCAGTCAATGACCTTGTGTCGCTCCCCAGCGCCCTCGGAGGGGCCTGTGCCGGAGGCGGGGCCTGGCGGGGCAGCGTGTTCTTGCTAGGCAGTCAATGATCTTGTGTCGCTCCCCAGCGCCCTCGGAGGGGCCTGTGCCGGAGGCGGGGCCTGGCGGGCGCAGCGTGTCCTTGCTAGGCAGTCAATGACCTTGTGTGGCTCCCCAGCGCCCGGGAGGGGCCTGTGCCGGAGGCGGGGCCTGGCGGGCGCAGCGTGTTCTTGCTAGGCAGTCAATGACCTTGTGTCGCTCCCCAGCGCCCTCGGAGGGGCCTGTGCCGGAGGCGGGGCCTGGCGGGCGCAGCGTGTCCTTGCTAGGCAGTCAATGGCCTTGTGTCGCTCCCCAGCGCCCTCGGAGGGGCCTGTGCCGGAGGCGGGGCCTGGCGGGCGCAGCGTGTCCTTGCTAGGCAGTCCATGACCTTGTGTGCTCCCCAGCGCCCTCGGAGGGGCTGTGCGGAGGCGGGGCCTGGCGGCGCAGCGTGTCCTTGCTAGGCAGTCAATGGCCTTGTGTCGCTCCCCAGCGCCCTCGGAGGGGCCTGTGCCGGAGGCGGGGCCTGGCGGGCGCAGCGTGTCCTTGCTAGGCAGTCAATGACCTTGTGTCGCTCCCCAGCGCCCTCGGAGGGGCGTGTGCCGGAGGCGGGGCCCGGCGGGCGCAGCGTGTCCTTGCTAGGCAGTCAATGACCTTGTGTCGCTCCCCAGCGCCCTCGGAGGGGCCTGTGCCGGAGGCGGGGCCCGGCGGCGCAGCGTGTCCTTGCTAGGCAGTCAATGACCTTGTGTCGCTCCCCAGCGCCCTCGGAGGGGCCTGTGCCGGAGGCGGGGCCCGGCGGGCGCAGCGTGGTGCTGCTGGTGGCGCCGCTGGATGCGAAGCAGCAGCTGCGCCTGCGCAATGCGTCCGCCTTCCCCGTGCGCCGCCGCGTGGGGCGGGCGCGGCTGGGGCCCACCGGCCGCGCTGCACCCACGCGCGCGCAGGCCGCCCCGTGCTCCAGCCCCCGGGAAGAAGACGATTCTTACTGGAAGAAGGGTTTGTTGCCGACCTTTGAGACGAAGGTAGACACGCAACCATGTAGACACTGGATGCAACTGCAAACGGTTTTGGAATCTTGGCTTTTTGTTATTGTTTTTTTACCTTTTTAGAAACTTACGACGGACACTAAATCATTGCTAGAACCCATGACAAAACACGATACAACGCAAACATTTTTCTTTTGAGTTTGGTGATATGTTTAATGGCTGTTTGACTGTGTCCAAAACGCATTATGTTTCCACTGAGTACAAATGTGTTAACGAGAAGAAATGGACGGTGTTTCGTTAAGCGAAAGACTGTAATTCGATTGGGTAAAAGTGTCAATTGTCTCGGGTATGTCTATTTCACTTTATACCTTTGTTCGGAATTTTCATTTTTTATCAGCCTTTAAAATTGATGAATGTTTTGAAGGAAAGGTTGGTATGTACACTGTTGTAAATAGTTTTAGCTAGTCATATTTCAAGACAATGTGTGATATATGTAGTGGGAACATGCGGATACTAGACCACTTTTGGCCGTGTGCCAAGAATGGTCTATTATCCGCATGCGGATTCTGGCCCACTTTTGCCCGTGTGCCAAGGGTGGGGCCGTATCCGCACATGTTTTGGGTGACGTTTTTGGGTGACGTCATCGCGTTGGCCGTGTGCCAAGGGTGGGGCAGTATCCGCACATGTTTTGGGTGACGTCATCGCGTTGGCCGTGTGCCAAGGGTGGGGCAGTATCCGCACATGTTTTGGGTGACGTCATCGCGTTGGCCGTGTGCCAAGGGTGGGGCCGTATCCGCACGTGTTTGGGGCAGAACCCGCAAGTGTTTTGGATGACGTCATTTGGAGGGTGTAATTGTGGAGCAGAACCTCCGATTCCTTTTCTTATCGATGGCCTACATTCCCCCCTATTAAATTTTTTGGAAAGCATTTGAAATATTTTAACGTCCTTTGACAGAAAAATAATTAAAAGACTTGCTTGATTCTTGCCCATGAAACTGAACTGACATTAATTTTTACTTTCTCACCCTTACTAATGTAAAAAGAGAAAGTATTATTATCGTCCGCCGGAAACGGCGAATTTTGGACACAAAATCTCTTATTGCCGGGTCTTCATAACGAAAAAGTGCATAATTTAAGTTGCTAAATATAAAAAATTCTCTAACGCGTGGTGTAGCGAGAATCCACGTTTTGTGCGTCCGTGAAAGCGAAAAATCGATTGACGGCAAATCGTCTGCCTGTCTGTCCGTTTATGCACAATTGCTAGCGCTTAAATCGTTCAGCCGATTTTTTCTAAAATAAATATTCCCCAATCGTTCCAGCTGATGTCGCGGGTCATGGAGTTTGAAAATAGATATTTTAATTGGCTCAGGTCTCATTTTCGTTTAAATCTCCGAATTTTCAAAAATTGCAACAAAAAACTTCCAACCAATTAAACTACAAAATATAAGATATTTTTTCCTCAAACAAAGTCTGTTGTACAAAATTAGCTCTTTAAAAAAGGTCATGCAAAATTTCCTGAAAAAAAATTACAATGTTTTCCTCAAAACCCGCTCCCAATTTTTTCTTTAAATTTTCTCCAATATATATGTAATAAGGAACGGTAACAAATATAGTACTAGACCCGTTTACGGGTAATCTGCGTTTTTTCAAAAAATTATTAAGGCATTTTCCAGCTAATACAGGGGTACAAAAAGACATGTAAACAACGAAAAATGAAATTTAAAAGGAATTATAGTAAAGAATTAATAATTAAAATGATTTGCATTTTATTTCTTACCCTACGATTTACTCGTACATTAGCGTTTAAAGTGTAAGGAAACGATCTTTTCTTTCTAATCTTCATGATGACTCATGAATTCCACGTGACTCATTCGTATAATGGATACGAATGAGTTTGACTCCCGACGCTATCTCTTCGAAATGCCATTATGAATTCCCAGTTGAATCTTCAAACGGCATAAAAGAAAACAGAATTATATTTTTCGTTCTTCGCACGTGTGTAATCGCCAGCACTGACAAGGGTATATAATACACAGGGAGCTGTCCTCAAAAGGGATTGGAGGCCATTCTCAAAAGAAGGATGGGATTCCTCGTGAGCGAACAAAGCCTGTCGGCGTCAAGGGAAAAAATCACAACTTTTCTCTAGTATTATCTTTCTTTTTTATTTAAAATTTTAACACAGCCTCTGCTTCCACAGAAAGGACAAACACGACCGTACTTTCCGGTTGTCCAGGCTTGCAGGAGTATGTACTGCTTGATCAATATCGTTGCAAAAAACAACAAAATAATGACGTAAAAGGAACAAAATGGCAAAAAGGCATCAATAGGGGAAAAAGGCTAAACGAAAATCTACTCAAACAATTCCAAAAGTATAATTAAGTGATTCCTGCTGATAAAAGTCATAAAATGGAAACTATACCAAAAAATTCATTTTGCCAAACTTTCAGGCTCTATTTATAAGCAGTGCACATATCGGGAGATCATTAGTGAGTTTCGAACTTTCTCGGCAGGGGCGATATCTGGAAGTGGAAAACTGCGTGCGGGCGCGTAGTTCGGATGCGACGTAGCAGGCGAAGAGCCCCTCCCCGCGATGCACTCACGAGACTTACGCACAAAGTGTGTCACTAAAAACTCACTAACTCAAAGTTTTCGTTGATTTTTTTGCTTGAATAGAGCATACGTACGATTTTACTTTATCTATCTGAAAATTTGCAAATTAAGTTTAAAAAGCAAGAAAAGTAATTCAAAAAGTTAAACATTTTTAGGATTCTCTTCTAAGACTACATTATTGATGATTAAAGAAACGTGTCTTAGTGCAATTTGCTCTTCAAATCTAGCGCTTTAAATTATGTTATTTGGAGCTGTCTCAAAATGCGAGCAGTTTTCCCGAAATTGTGTCTATTTAGGACCAATGAATTAAAAATCTTACAACCAGATGCAGTGACATCAACTGATGTCACTTCAGCGTCTCTGACCGGGAGATCCTAGGTTCGAGTCCTGACCGCGGCAGGATTTTCGACACTTGCTTCTCAGCTAGGTCGAATTCAGTCACTCTCTGGAGGCTGCTCTGATCGGTAGTTTTCAGTGGTTTCTCCGATCAACACCAGGCGAATGCCCGAGCAGTGCCCTACCAAACTACCTACGGACCGCGCGCGATCTTTCCTTCCTCTTCCTTGTCCTATCCTCTCCCCTTACACACACTAACATGCACTACACTACCACATATCCCAGGAGACCGGTCGGGAACATAGAGCTTGGCCCGGCTGGGGCGGAGCCCCGCTGGTGGGAGAGTCCTGGTTAGGGGGAAACCCCACTAGCGGGCGGTAGGTCGACGCCGGATCTTGCTATCCAGCGGGGAAATATCATCGCCATCTCCCGATAAAAAACGTGCACTACACTTACGGGATTAATGACGTAGGCTGTTGACGCGCCCGGAATCACTAAACAACCAACCAACTAGCAATTTTACATCAATAATTTTCACGCATTGCTTTTAAGTTCATTTAAATCCGTCTATGTGTAAACGCACATTGTTCTTTCAGGAATCTCGGGAAACAGCTTCTAGATGAACCTCTTGAGCGAGACCGCGACGCGGGCATAAACACGGAAAGCGCTGGAGCCCACAAAGCGGGCGACGGGAGTGGCTTTCCCACCACGAGTGTGCCTCCATTTTCCCCAGAAGTGGACGATCTGGACTGGATGGCAAATTCTAGCCCCTACGCCGCACGGACCTCAGATGAAAATGTCAATCGCTCTGGGCACGCATCTGTCGGCGCTCTCAAGGAAGGTGCAGGACTGAAGGCCGACGCGGCAGAGACCGTCTCAGAGCCGCACAGCCCTGAAACCACAATGCACGTGGCTGGGAAGGTAATACCTCCTTCATATTATTCCATCCCTTCCACAACAAAGGCAGAGTTTCAATCGCGAAAAGGGGAGCTTATTTCGAGATAAAATTGAGACTGAAATAAGAATACATCAATGCAACAGTAAGGCAAATTTACTACCCGTTGCGAATTGTTTATGAAGATTACTACGGGAGGCCAAAAGGGCAGGAGCGCCATATCTTTTACAACCGACACTCTTTCCTGGACGTATAAAATACACCCCTATATCTGTTCTTTCCATACTAATAATATAAAAAATGTGTTATCTTAAAACACAACATGTGAATAGCAATTATTTAACGGTAAGCAGCGTCTTCCTTGGAGTTTTGCTCTCGCATTACGTCAGTTGTGGCGTTAGTACTGGCATAAACGTTTCAGAATTCAGTCGATTCCGCACTATGAAACTGATGGTACTACAGAATGGCATAGTCGTTCTCGTAGTAAAGCTTACTAATTTCCTTGTAGTGGACTGGCTTTAGGGCTTTGCCCCATCTTCTAGCCAGTTGCGATCTATCGCCACCATAATATTACTTCAAGAAACTTAAAGAAGAGCAAACTCTTGTCGTAAATGGAAATTTTCATTGAAAAACTTAAGAGACGATTTTAAGAAAATGGCATTTAAGCGTTATTGTAAATGCGAAATTTGAAACTCTTTTACACCGCAATTTATTAAGTTTTTGAAAAACATCATTTAAAGTCATTTGAAGCACATTCACTCACAAATGAAATAATGTAAACAAATCGTTGGAAATGTGCATACTAACGGCGTAAGAGATATTTCGTTTTTTGAAAAACAAAAGAATACACCTAAATGAATATAACGTCATATTAAACAATGTAATTATCACTATCCATTGGAAAAGTTTGAAGAAAAAGTCTGGAGTCGTTTTTGAGAAAATAACATTTGAGCGTTTCTGAAAACGCGGAATTTTGAGCTCATTTTAACAGAAAATTGTTGGGTTTTCGAAAAACTTTATATGACATTATTTAAAAGCACATGTACACATAAATACAATGATATGAACAAATTGCCGATAATGTAAATATAAGCGACGTGCGATTTTTAATGTATTTTTCGCTGATTTCGATTTTAATATTATTTTAATAGTACTTGCCTCAAGTAATATTTCCGAGATGCAACAAATGTTCTCCACAGAATATCTGAGTGGCTTATTTAATTTCTTCGCTCGGAAATTGTAATGTTAGCCACAGAGAGTACGTAGACTAAAGATCCTGTGACGCCATTATCGGTTCAGCCCATTTCGGGATAACTAAACACAAGAGATTTCTGGAAGCACTGTCTTCAACCGTTCAAACTACAAGTTTGAAAGCTGAGTTCACTTGAACGCATAGAAGAAGCCTCGATTTCATCTGTAACATATCCAACTGCTTGAGTTGTTCATTGCAACAGGTTTTGATCACATTTTTTACGTCATTTTGGTTGCTTTTAGTGCATTTTTACCCTTTTTAAGGGCATTTTATTAATCAGTTTTTCTACTCCCATTGTATAATTCTGTCATTTCATGGCTCTAACCCGTTGCAAAACGATACTCATTACGATACAGATTTCATTATGATTCAGGTTCTTGACCAATCACAGAGTTTACAAACCAGGTATTCTTCATTAATAATTGAGAATCGTTCTAGTAAATGTTTTGTTCGATTGTATACACTAAAATTGCAATAAATTTATATTATGTTTATCAGTTTTAATGTCTTTTATTATCCGTAATTTTTATGTGGAATATTATTTAAAATAAATTGGATCGTAATTTCCCTTTGATCCTATTGGACTAGCGTAGTGGCAGTGGTAGGGGTAGAAGGAACATTTGACTGACGTTTAGATCAGAACGCGTTATTGTGGGTTACATGTTGCTGCCGTGTGTTTGTCCTTTAAAACCGGTCAATTCTTTAGTTTGAAAAGTCTAGTGAATCAGAGGAGGAATTGGCACCTTCAAAAATAAGAGATAAAAATTAAAATGGTGACCCCTGGAATTATTGCAAGAGCAACTTTTGTATTCTCTCGCACTGGTAAACAAAAGCCACCTGCGGGAAGTAGGGTAGCTGTCCGCTAGGTGGTCTTGGCTGAATCCTGTACGTCAACTGTCACGAAACGATTCAATGTAAAGGTTTAACTTAAAAAAGTCGTAGAAAAAGTACCGTATGAAATTGGATGTAATGGGTATTAATACACTCGTGTGAACTGTACGATACTCGCTCGTATCATAATATCCCACTCGTGTGCTAATAGCCATCGTGATGTAGTCTTTGGCGAAGTGTGGTGTGTTGTGCGCAGGAGGCGCTGGCGTCGCTGGGGGGCGGCTCCTCGCGCGGCCTGCAGCGCCTGCTGCTGCGGCGGTGGCTGCGCGCGCTGGGTGAGGAACGTTTCTGTTGAGATGGAGGAGGGAAATATGAAGCCCCGTGTCCCGTTGGGTCACTTGACCTGAGAAAACACGACACCCTACGTCAGTCTATTCACAAAGTCGAAAACCGGGAGCGGCAGCTCAGTGCATCAACTGATGCCACTGCAGCGGCTCTGACCGGGACGTCCTAGGGTCGAGTCCTGACACTAGCTTTTCAGCTAGGTCGAATTCAGTCGCTGACTGGAGGAGAATTCTAGCGGCCGGCTGCTCTGATCGGTAGTTTTCCGTGATTTCTCCGATCAACACCAGGTCAATGCCCGAGCAGCACCCTTCCAAATGGGCTACGGAACGCGCGCGATCTTTCCTTCCTCTTCCTTGTTCTATCCTCTCCCCTTACACACACGGACACACACTAACACTCACTACACTAGCACATATTCCGGGAGACCGGTCGGGGACTTAGAGCTTGTCCCGTGTGGGGCGGTGCCTCGCTGGAGGAAGATATATGGTTAGGAGGAAACCCCACTAGCCGTCGGTAGGACGGCGCCGGATCTGTCCATCCGGCGGGGGAAGACCACCGCCATCTCCCGAGCAAAAAAATCACTACACTTACGGTACTAATGACCACAGTAGTTGACGCGCCCGGAATGATTGATTTATTTTTTCGTTTTCCCGGGCGCATCAACGGCTTTGGTCATTAGTTCCGTAAGTGTGGAGCATGCCTTTTCTCGGGAGATGGCGATGATCTTCCCCCGCTGGATGGCGAGATCCGGCGCCGACCTACCGTTGGCTAGTGGAGTTTCCTCCTAACCAGGACTCTCCCACCAGCGGGGCACCACCCCAGCCGGGACAAGCTATAAGCTCCCGACCGGTCTCCCGGAATATGTGGTGGTAGTGTAGTACATGTTAGTGTAAGTGCTTGTGTGTGTAAGGGGAGAGGCTAGAACACGGAAGAAGAAGGAAAGATCGCGCGCGGTCCGTAGGTAGTTTGGTAGAACACTGCTCGGGCATTCGCCTAGCGTTGACCGGAGAAACCACCGAAAATACCGATCAGAGCAGCCGACATCTAGAATTGTCCTCCAGACAGCGACTGACTTCGACCTAGCTGAAATGCTAGTATCGATAATCGTGCCGCCGTGGGGAGTGGGAACCTAGAACCTTCCGGCCAGAGGGGTTGCAGTGACATGAGTTGATGCACTGAGCTACCGCTCCCGGCATCACTGATGAACTCGAAGTGTAAAGTCTTTTGCGCTGATCTGTTGTTGGCGAGTGGCGTTGCCTGGTAGTGTGAGGGGTGCGTGTGGGCAGCGCCGTGGCTGTGGGGGCGCGGCGGGCGCGCGCGGCCCGTGGGGCTGCCGCTGGAGCTGCCGCTGCGCCTGTCGGCGGGCGCGCCGCGCGAGCTGTGGGCGGTGGGCGCGGGCGAGGGCGCGGGCGAGGGCGCGGGCGAGCGGCTGGTGCGGCGCCTGCGCGTGGGGCAGAGCGCGTCGCTGCGCGCGGCGGCGCAGAGGGCGCGGCGGGCGCTGCGCGTGGCCGGCCGCCGCTCGCGCCGCGGGAGCCTCCTCATCGTGAGTGCGGCCCTTCCCCAGTCAAGCATCTGCATGTGCAGTAGCTCATGCTTTGTTCAGTGAGTCAGGTTCTGTTGTGCTCGCTCTTAAGTGGAGATGGACTGGGAGGAAGTGCCGTATCGTCATTAGTTCTATGAGTGCACGTTCTGTTGTGGTCACTGTGAGCCCCGCTGAAGGAAGGGGATGTGGTGTATGCCGCGAAGGCCGTAGCTGGCGGTGAAGTGGAAGTGAATGTGAAGTGGATGTGAATGTGAAGTGGAAGTGAATGTGAAGTGGAAGTGACTGTGGAGTGGAAGTGAATGTGAAGTGGAAGAGTATGTGAAGTGGAAGTGAATGTTAGTTTTAAAAATATGTGAAGTGGAAGTGAATGTCAAGTGGAAGTGAATGTGAAGTGGAAGTGACTGTGGAGTGGAAATGAATGTGAAGTGGAAGAGAAGTATGTGAAGTGGAAGTGAATGTAGTGGAAATGAATGTGAAGTGGAAGTGAATGTGAAGTGGAAGTGAATGTAAGTGGAAGTGAATGTGAAGTGGAAGTGAATGTGAAGTGGAAGTGACTGTGAAGTGGAAGTGGATGTGAAGTGGAAGTGAACGTGATGCGCAGGTGCGCAGCGTGTCGCCGCTGAGCGGGGAGAGCCTGTCCGCGCTGCTTGGGGATCTGGGCCTTCGCGTGGGAAGGGCCGCCGAGTCTCTCTCCCGCGAGAACCACGCTCACCTTGTGGCTGTGCTGGACGGATGCCCAAAGGCTACCGACCGCTCTCTGGAAGTCTTCATCCACGGTGAGTTGCCCAATTTCTCTTGCACGAAAGAGGGGGAAGGTGAAGCCACCGTATTATTGAGTATTATAATTCGTACATTCCAATATTCGAGAATATTTGTTTTCTGATTGTTTATTGCAATAATGGCATTAGTGGAGTGCGCCGTGCAGTGTGTTATCCACACATTTACTCATTTTAGAGGAAGAATTGTAGGGCTACATTAAATGTCTAGTTTTTTTTCTTTCAAAAATGCTTGTGGAACCTCTGTGCGTTTGTCCGACCGTTTTTTGTAGTTTTGACAGCGGGTAGTCAACTCTACCAGCCTAAAAGATTGTAGGATTTTCTCCAAAATCACTTTCATCACATCACATCTCTGGCTGCATTCGAGGGTCTCCATATTTGAAATGGAAATTGGGAGTTTTGTTTGAAAATTAGGATGCATCTGAAATATTTAACAATTGTTTCTTAAAAATAGAGTCAATTTTTACATTCTAGTATACATACGTACATACGGAGTAATGCACGTAGTACAGAGAAAGTTACGTAATGCTACTGAAAATCGATTTCGAGATTTCAACAGAAATAAATTTTTTGGGATCCCTTTATACCGTAAAAGTGTTATTATTTTCAAAACGTCAGTCCGTCTGTCTGCCTGTCTGTCTGTGAACTACTGCCTAAACTGCACTGCCTAAAACAACCTACATACGTAGGATTTCATAATATCGTACATATGTACAATTTTTTCCAAAATGGATATTCTCCGGTCAATCTAGCACACTTTCAACCTTTTCTGAAAAATGGCTCAAGATTTTTTCTTTAAATTTTTTGTATGAATAGAGTAACTAACACCTATAAAAGTAGCTTAGGTCCGAGTTTTTCTGTTAACTGTGAACTTTCAAAATTTACGTCACTGATGTAATCGAAGCTTCTTCCATTTGTTTGAGTGAATTCAACTCGAAAATTTTTACTTTGGGCTTGTCTTTACTTGGAAATATCTGTTTTTAGATATTCCTAAATCGGCCGAACCGGCAATGGCAGCGATTTACGTCACAAGAATTACATGCAACGGCTGTCAAATCAATTTCTAAGCGAACAAATAGAATAGGCTACTGAGTAATTTTGTGAAGAACATTTGTTGCATCTCGTAAATATTTGAAGCAAGTACCATTAAAATCGATGAAATGAGCAAAAATGCATTGAAAATGACGGAAAAAAAAAATGACTTCTTAGTGGAAATCGACAAAAAATGCAAAATAATGACGCATAAAAATGGGTGATTTGCTTTTGTCATAACATGAAACGAATGTCTGTACTAAACGGGTTCTCGAGTGAAAAGAAAAATGTGATTGGTGCGCAGGCGCGGGCGCGCGCGCGGGCCGTCTGAGGGGCGCCGCCTCGCTGCCGGCGCTGACGCACGAGCTACGCGCCGCCCTCGGCGCCCACCCCGCCCCCGCAGGTGCGTTAACACGACTCAACACTCCAACGACCATAACCTATTATGAGTGAAATTTGCGGGGCTGGTAGGCCGTGGTCCAGATGGCACTGAAGAGCCAAACGTGTCGTCCACGTCTGCGGCGGACATCTTCAGTTGCGGCAGCGTCGTGGGCGTAGTATCCGGGTCGGCGGCTGGCTAGAGACTGGCCCCCACGACGCTGCCGCAACTGAAGATGTCCGCCGCAGACGTGGACGACACGTTTGGCTCTTCAGTGCCATCTGGACCACGGCCGACACTAGCTATTCAGCAAGGTCGAATTCAGTTGCTGTCTGGAGGAGAATTCTAGCAGCTGGCTGCTCTGATCGGTACTTTTCCGAGGTTTCTCCGATCAACACCAGGTGAACGCCGGATCAGTACCGTAACAAACGGGCCACAGACCGCGCGCGATCTGTCCTTCCTCTTCCTTGTCCTATCCTCTCTCTTACACACACACTTACACTAGCATGCACTACACTACCACATATTCCGGGAAACCGGTCGGGAGCTTAGAGCTTGTCCCGGCTGGCGCGGTGCCCCGCTGGTGGGAGAATCCTGGTGAGGGAGAAACCCCACTAGCCGACGGATCTCGCCATCCAGCGGGGGAAGATCACCGCCATCTTCCGAGGAAAAAACATCGGGCCTAATGAGCCTAAAGCCGCTGGTGGCGTGCGCAGGCGGCGGCGGCGGCGTGGAGGAGCTGACGGCGGTGGAGCGGGCGGCGGGTGGCGGCGGCGGGCGCGTGCGCATGCACGTGGCGCGCGTGCGGATGGTGCCGTGCGGCGAGCGCATGTGCATGGTCTCGGCGCGGCGCACGTCAGTTGCTCCGCTCTCTCATCTTTAACATTGGAGTTGAAGAAACTCTCGAAAAAAGATTCAACTTGCGAAAAATCAGGGGGTTCAACGAAAATGAGACCTGCACCGTTCTCTTAGCTTTTTTTACGCCATCCGTGGACAAAGTTTTAATCTTTCTTTCCTCTTCCTTGTCCTATCCTCACCCCTTACGTCGGGGGCTTAGAACTTGTTCCGGAATGGGCGCTGCCCTGCCCTGAGAGACACCTGGCTGAGGGAAATGCCGCTACCCGACGGTTGGCCGGCGACGGATCTCGCCATCCAGCGGGGGAAGATCACCGCCAGCTCCCGATGAAAAAGCATGCACTACACTTACGGGAGTAATAACCTCAGTTGCTGCCGCGCCCGGAATCACTAACAGTCAATAAATTATTCAATTATTATTCCACTGAATAGAGAGAACAAATGTCGCGAGCTGATGGGGAGAGGGAAAACCCAGTAAGGCGTGCAGGGAAGAGAATGACAGCGGGTGGTTGATAGTGTATATTCCCACTTCCCCCGCGTAGTGAAACCTTCCTGCAGAGTGGGTGTCAGCTCGACAGCTTCCTGCGGCGTCTCAGCTAATAGCGAGAGGGGCGAGTTGTGGATCGCTACCGTTTTTATACCCTCGGACAGCCGGGCGTCTCAGCTAATAGTTTTTCTTCCGAAAAATCGTCCGTTTTCGCGCAGCAAGGCATAACTTTCTCTCCACTCCGCAGAGAGCATTGCACAGGTCTTACTTTCGCTGAAAGCTCCGAATTTCTGAAAATTGCAACAGTTGAAAATTTTCTGGGGTCTTCTTACAAATACAATATTGATATTCAGATTGTCTTTTTAATGGAATCTTTTGACGACAGAGCTCGAAGTAAAGCCATTTATAATTTCTCGAAAATATGAGTGGCGATCGCGTAAGTACGTACTTCAATGAAAGCAATATATCTTGGATCCTGGAGAATAAACTGATTTCATAAACTCTTAATTTTACAGGAAAGCAAAAAACAACGTTTAAATTAATTAAACCAGGTATTAATGATATTCAAACGAAGGTGATATTCAAACACAACTATTGTTGTGTAGGTTTTGTTTGAATATCATTCATTCCTTATTTATAGCATTAGTTTAAAGTTGTTTTTTGCTCCCCTGTAAAATTAAGTTTTTTTTTGACTGATCAGCTTATTCACCGGGGACAAAGATATAAAGAATCGCAAAACCTGTTCCAAAGTTTTTCTTACATTTTTAATCAAATTATCACGGAACGCGGAGGTTCCATTACTCGTTTAACTCTCTGAATTTTGCAGAGTTGCGAATAATACGGGAAAGTGTGTGGTAACTCTAGTTTTAACCTGTTGCCCTGCCTTAATATTGAAATTAGACTTTTTTTTCTTAAAGTAATATATTTTATCAGATGATATATTTAAAAATAATCTTTAAATATATTTTATGTATAATTTGTTTAAAGAAAAAACGGTTACGCGAATTGACATTTAAATCATTTGCACTTTCCGAATGATAGCTGAAATTTGTTTTTTATTTCTGTTAATTTTTTATTCTAGTACTTGCCCAACAGCGTCCCAAATATGTTTGGACCAGTGGCGTAGCTTAAGTTCATGCCACTCAGGGCAAAACTAATGACCCCCCCTAAATTAAATACGAAAATATCTATATCTGAATATTATACATTATTTAATAAAAATAGAAGCACATTTGTACAATATTAAAGATAATTTGTGAATTATTTGATGAAGATTAACGAAAAGATAAGATAAAGTAATCGCCGAAATCGAGACTCTTGGACCACTGAAGAATTGGTGCTCACTGCTTATAGTTTCGCGTTTTACTTTACATTATTTTCTTTGCTTTCTTAGTATATATGATTTAATTGTATAACTATTAAATTATTGTATTACATAATTTTTAAATAAATCATTAAAATTATACAATTCGAACTATACAATTTCATAATTGGTGTCACCCCTAAAGTGGTGTCACCTGGGGCGCACCGCCCCTCCCTGCCCCCCTGATACGCCACTGCGTTGGGCTTAAATATACGTCAAAGTCAGACGTCGCGCTTAGTTCTATCGGCCAGGAGCTCAGCGCCGTGAGTATCCGGACGGTCACCCATCCGGGAATCCGCGGCTACTTGACTTCCGTAACTCCACGGAGATGGGTTAAGAAGTTCGGCTACCGGCGCAGGCAGACTGTTACTAAGATTGAAGTTGCAATATGACGTAACCGTTTCCAATTATATGAGAAAATAATTATGTTGTAGCACCACTCGTTTTTGTCATAGACATAAGTTTTTTTGTTTATGATTACTTTTCAGGAAACATGGACGGACCGTGTGGGGCAGCCGGAGAAATAAAAAAGAGACGAAACGCATCTCGAGTAAGTTAGGAAAGTAACACTTTCCGAGAGAAAAAAAGGTTTTTTCATTTGTTTAATTATTTACAATCTTACTAAGTGTATCTGATAACAAATTAGCGCCCAACATAATTCTGTACGCAAAGCGTTCGTCCATTGTCGTCGCGTCCGTGCGCGCTGTCATTGTTAGAAAATTGAAAAAAAAAAGAGACAATTGAAAGGGAAGGACTTTCTGTCCTAGAAAGTAAATATTAGCCAGTCACTCTGTATTTTTTATTATTCACCATACGCAATAGTTGAAATTACAAATATTCTAACACAAATAAAAGTAAAATAGAAAGTTTTAAAATAAACATAGTTAATTAGTTTCATATTTCCAAGTGGCATCTTTTCTCAGGCGTTGTTTAAGAGCAAAATATTATCGATTGTCCTGTTCCGTGTACATGTTGCTACACATGAGAAATCTGACCATTTAGGTTCCACGACAGAAGCAGCATCGCTGAAGGAGCCTGTCAGAGGCCGAGGCGGCGGCGTGGGGCTGGCTCGCCGGGCGCGAGGGGCCCCGGTCCCCTCCCTCGCTGACGCCCCGGAAGATCTGGTAAGGCATGGCGGCTTCGTCGCTTCAATACTTAATTATTTTGCGAATGTTGAGGGGCAAATAGAACGTCTACGGACTGTTCACGGAACGTCCAGAAAGTCGCGGACCGTAACAGATTGCACGTTGACCCCGTGAGTTCAATATCTCCTTCCGAATGTTTAATTATAAACGAATAGTTCACCAATATTGTGTTCTCTGAAAATGCAGTGTGACAAGCTAGGAAAATAGCTGCGCCTTTAGCTTACAATACCTACAGGCGAATGTTCAGTAGCAATAATTAGTGCCCCTACAATGTTTTCTCGGAGAATAGAATATGATAAGCTGGAAATCTGGTAGCTCGTTGACTCCAACTTGCAGGTCCAGTAACAAATAGTTCACATAGAATATTTTGTCCGATTTCGTGATTGTATAAACACTGTGCAAAGATGAATGTTTGAAAGGACAGGTTTTGAGAAGCTAAAAAAATGTGTTGTTGCAGGAGGAAAAGTCGAACGGAACTGGCGGGAAAAAAGAAAAGAGAAGAGCTTCAACACTTGTTACTGAAATGATGAGAGAAAGAAGCAATGTCGAGGCGTCGCATTCAAAAGGGACAGGGGGAGAGATTTCATCTCAGAGGAAAAGGCAGGCAGAAACGGAGTCCAAGAAAGAAGACGAAAACGAGGTATTGCCTGAGAAGCAAACGCCCCAACTCACCGGTGAAGAGCAAAGTACCACGGTCACGGCGAGTGAAGGAGATTCGGCGACGGTGAATGAGATTCAATTAGGTTCAACCCAAAGGGCTGTAGCGGAGGTCGTCCTAAACGAAAGTGGGAAGTCTGTTTCCGCGTTGTCGGCGATGACGGCGGCTGGGCCAGCGCTGCGGGCGAAGAACGGCAGCGTGGGCGCTGAGGTGCTGGAGGAGGGGAAGGGGAAGGGGGTGGAGGTGGGGGGCGCGCCGCGCGTGACCTCGCACAGCGCTGTGCCCTTGGCCCTCGCCCTCGCCCTCGCGCTGCTCCTCGCCACACGCTGATCGCTCTTTGCTTTCGCACAACCACCTTCTTCTTTCAGTTACTCAACTTCAACTTGCCGTATGTGTCCACTTTAGAGTTTTTTTGTAAATTGCTGGAAGTCTCAGATAAACATTATAATAAAGAATATGTCGGAGAGCATACCATATTTCTTCAATTGATTATGGAAGAATTCCTAAACAATGCAAAATGTTCCTTGAGTTTGTTTACTAATATACTATTTACACTTAATCAATATATCAATCATCAGGATGAAACTCCCATGATAATACATTATTGTTTATCACTTACTTATATCATTACAATATAGTTGTAACTTCTAACAATATAGTTGTGTCTTCAAAGACCCACCATACACGCTTATACATAAACTTTCGGAGTAAATAAACAATATAATTACATATAATATAATAGTAAATTAATTTTTTTTCTAGTGTTTTTATCCAGCCGACAGCCGGTTACCCTTTACGTCCCGATGGGACGCATATTCGACCATACACTAGACACCAACACACTTGCGGGCTCCTCTGATCTGGGGTCAGCAGAACGCGAGGCCCTCCGCGACAACACATACAAAGTCAAGGGACAAACAACCATGCCCAAGGCGGGACTCGACCCCGCGACCCTTCGGACCGAAGCGCTGAGTCGGAACTCGCTCGTAGCCACCTCGGCCATCCAGGTCGGCATTTAAAATTATAACGAAATAATATTTATTTGTCTGCTTGTTGGTTTTCAAGAAAACACTACACTCACGCATGCATGTAAGTGGATACTGGAGTCCACGGTGCAGGAGAGATCAAGCGGATTCGCGGGGTTTCGCAGAACGCGCATGCGTCTAGTAGGCCTGCTATTGTTCCTCGGTCACTAGTAGAAATTTTCAAGAATACCACTTTTAGCAAGGCAACGCCCGTGTTTGCCTACCCTGGAAAGAGCAAGACTCCAAAACGCCGCCACTGCTTCTATTGAGATACACATTTTTTTTACATATACATTTATACTAGTTTAAAATTGATACGAAATAATATTTATTTCTCTGCTTCAGAATCTTCATCAGAACCTTTAACACACACGTTTCAAAACTTGCATGTGGGTGGAAATTACACTCTTGCGTGAGGGTAGTCGGCAAGCGAATTTTGCTGGTTAATGCGCAAAGCGCGTAATCTGCACACAGCCTGCTATTCTCCAAAGCTCACTAATAGAGCTTTCTCAGAATACCCCTTGTAGCACGGCAACGCTCGTCATTGCCTACGCTTAAAAATGTGCAAGACCCCAAAAAGCCACCACTGCATATATTAATTCTATACAAATAAAAACACATTCATTACAGGTAAATTGATACTAGTGTAAAAATAATACGGAATAATATTTATTTATCTGCTGTATAGACCTCAACAAAACCTTTAAGTCACACAACTTCATTATAGATATGGGGATAATCAAACCACAATAAAAATTAATAATATGTATTTATTTTATGCCCAAAGTAACTTTCGAGAACAATATTTTCCCATCCTCAGTGGGTCTTGCCCAAGCAACGTGGATAACACCTAAACATTTTCAATGTTTCAATAAATGTTTACGTTTTATCCACGTTGCATGGGCAAGACCCACTGAGGATGGGAAAATATTGTTCTCGAAAGTTACTTTGGGCATAAAATAAATATATATTATTTATTTTTATTATTGTGGTTTGATTATCCCCATATCTATAATGGATTACCACAAGACATCGGTTACCACCACGGAATTTAAAACAACTTCAGTTTAGTTGACCAGTGTGTTTGTAGATCGTGACTTCCTTTTAACCGAAATATCTCATTGTATCTTGACTGAAATGTGTTACTGGAACTAGATTGCACAACATCAACGCAAGTGACTTGGTCCCATATCCCGGGGTTGGCAACAGGCAACTTTTCCCAAGTCTGTTACCAGACGCCCCGAAAAGGCTGAGCCCGGTTGCATCCTGTTCAGTTTTCCTCCACAATTCAAGGAACAGGGAACAGCATGCTCAGGTTTCAGTGCTTGCAAGATCCGTCTTCGCATTCTTTTAGAATTGTTCGTTTTGTCTTACCCTTGTATTCTAATGTTCACCTAGAAAGAGTAAGGAAAGCTGGTTATTTTTTAAAGTTACCGTATTGAATATGAATCATTTATTGAAACCTAATTCTACCTATACCCTCCTTAAAAAAGAAAATTTTCCCTAAAAAGCAGAATTTAAATAATTGTAAGTTACATGACATTATTTCAATTCTTTATTTTATTACTTACATAATAACTGTCATACATTGATTGATTTTTTCGTGTTCCCGGGCGCGTCATCTGCGTTGGTCACTATTTCCGTAAATGTAGTGCTTGTTTTTCTCTGGAGATGGTGGTGATCTTCCTCTGCTGGATGGTGAGATCCAACGCCGACCAACCGTCGGCTAGCGGGGTTTCCCCCAACCAGGACTCTCCCACCAGCGGGGCACCGCCCCAGCCGGGACAAGCTCTAAGCTCCCGACCGGTCTCCCGGAATATGTGGTAGTGTAGTGCGTGTGTCTGTAAGGGGAGAGGATTGGACAATGAAGAGGAAGGTAAGATCGCGCGCGGTCCGTGGCCCGTTCGTTAGGGTACTGCTCCGGCATTCCCCCCGTGTCCATCGGAGAAACCACGGAAAACTACCAATCAGAGCAGGCGGAATTATCTCTCAGGCAGCGACTGAATTCGGCCTAGTTGAAAAGCTAGTGTCGTAAATCCTGCCGCCGTCAGGACTCGAACCTTGAACCTCCGAGTCAGAGGCGATGCAGTGAAATCAGTTGATACACTGAGCTATCGCTCCCGCTACGTGTCATACATAATTCTGCTGATTCTGCCATGTCATCTGTGCTGGGAGGCTTTATCTTAACGGGTGAGGGAATAACTATTTGCGTTACTCATGAATAGAAACTTCACAACATTGTTTCCTCTCCCTTTCCAAAACAACGACCGGGTGCAATCGGGTTCTGGTTTCTCATGTAGTCAAAACCGAAAGGGGATTATCCATGAAGCGGGGTGCAGTCGGGCGTTTCCTGATAGCAGCTCTAAATCGGATGTTCGCGCTCAATTTGGCACAGGTTCACGCGATTGGATAGCAACCAAGTAAGCTTTTGACAGTAAAAAAAAAAAATATTTACATGAATGCATTTCAAAAATCTGATTGATTTTTTCGTGTTTCCGGGGGTGTCAACTGTTTTGGTTATTAGTCACATAAGTGTAGGGCCTGTTTTTTCTCGGGAGAGGGGGGTGATCTTCCCCCGCTTGATGGCGAGATCCGGCGCCGACCTACCGTCGGATAGTGGGGTTTCCCCCTACCAGGACTCTCCCACCAGCGGGGCACCGCCCCAGACGGGACAAGTTCTAAGCTCCCGGAACATGTGGTAGTGTAGTGCACGTTAGTGTAAGTGTGTGTAACGGGAGAGGATAGGACAAGGAAGAGGAAGGAAAGATCGCGCGCGGTCGGCGGCCCGTTTGTTAGGGTACTGCTCCGGCATTCGCCTGGTGTTGATCGGAGAAACCACGGAAAACTACCGATCAGAGCAGCCGGCCGCTACAATTCTCCTCCAGACAGCGACTAAATTCGTCCTAGCTGAAAAGCTAGTGTCGAAAATCCTACCGCCGTCAGGACTCGAACCTAGGACCTCGCGGTCAGAGGCGCTGCAGTGACATCAGCTGATGCACTGAGCTACCGCACCCAGTTTGAAATCTGAAATTAGAAGGGCCCTCTTGCAGCTAGTTCAAACACATATCTTCGATAACAAAATTCGTCTACAGGAGGCAGCGTGATATCGCCTCATCGACACGTTATCCTGCATGAGCTGCGGCCTTATCGCAAGTCGCCTCGCGCTATCATTGTGTATCAAAGCCACCAGTGAGCGATTGCTCTCCAGGCGACCCTGTCGAAAGCAACTCCAGCAGCTGTTACATCATTCACTGAGGTAAGTTCAGAATACAGTACAACAGATATACCAAACAATAGTTGGTTCACACAACTCAACAGAATACAAAATTGACATTAAAAAACTGAAAAATTCAAATAGGTGATTGATAAAATATTGTGTTAACCTTTATCTAGCGCGTCTCTTAGCATGGAGTTCTCTTTCTTAGAAACGATGAATTCTTCCAAGATTGATAAAGAAATTATGTCATCATTTATTATCCACTTGCTGAAGTTCAGGAACTTATTTATAGCTAGAGGGTGGATTTTAATGAAATGCCTTTAATTTTATTTACACTTCAAAGCAATGCCGTTTAGTATAGAAATTCATTTTATGTTATGACAAAAGGAAATGATTCTTTTTTTTTTTTTTTTTCGACTAAGAAGTTATTTTTTACCATTTTTTTAACCTTTTTTTTTTTTTTTTTTTTTTCAATAATACTTGCGGATGCAAAAATTTTCACAAAATTACTCAGTAGTCTATTCACTTTATTCGCTCAGAAATTGTTTTGACAGCCGTTGTACGTAATTCTTGTGACTACAGCGAACAGCACCAAAGCTGGTTCGGTCGATTTCGGGATGACTAAAAACAGAGATTTCCTGGCAAAGAACAGTCCAAACCAAAAGTTTGCAAGCTGAGTTCACTCGAACGAATGGAAGAAGTCCCGATTACTTCAGTAACGTATCTAGCAGCTTGATCTGTTCATCCTAACTGGTTTTGATAAGATCTTTTTACGTCATTTTTTCTTTGATTTTAGAGCATTTTTAAAGCATTTTATTGATTATTGTTGGCGATGTTTTAGGCCATCAAAATCAGCCCCCTCCTTACCACGATCGCATGTTTGACAGGGAAAGGATCGGATTCCACCTCTAGTGCATTCCCGCCCTTTCATGCACTGCCCTACGCCCCTGCGCCTGCCCTGCCCCGCCCCGCCCACATCCCGCCATGTTCACTGCTATCACTGATGCTACAAGCAGCTGCAAACAGATGCGTGGTTGCACATTCCAGGCAAACATCCGGTATTAAATTACACCTGTATCTACTCAATACGTCGTTAATATTTACATAAAAGATTATACTATTTGAGCGTCTGGGACAAGAAGATACATTACTTCACATGGGCCTCTGGGATAGCTAATGAGCAGCGTACTAGTTTCCCGTGTTGTGGTCCCGGATTCGATTCCCGGTCGAGGCAAAAATAGAGTTGTAGGTTTCTTTTGAAATCGTCGCAGTTTCTGTAGGTGTGTGTCGAAGAAAAGTTCAAGCAGGAGGATCTTGCTAGTTACGGTGAAGAGAATACGTCATGTTCGCGTCATGTCGCTCTTACCCCCAAGCATGGGAATTTAACTAGGCTCAGGCAAGGGGGACACCGGTAGCTGGCTGGCGAAGTCGGACTAGCGACCCAATAATGCCAAATACATACATATTACATTTGTGAATACAAGTGCTTCAAATGGAGTCATATAGGTTCTCAAACATTAAAATTTTATGTTAAAATGAGCCTAAAACTGCGCGATTTCAGAAACGCTCGGACGACATTTTTTCAAAAACAGCTCAAAATGTATTCTCTAATTTTTTGTTGATACTGCTAAATCCACTCTACAAAATGACATGAACGTCATTTTTCTGTATTCTTTTGTTTTTGACTTTCTCGCTCTTGTTTCGTAAGAAGAGAAAGTGTAATCATGCGCCGAAAAACGGTGAAATTTCAACAGAAAACTCGTACTGCCGAATCCTGGTGACAATACTGGGATAAATCTTGTTCCTAAATGTAGAAAATTACTTCCTCCAACACTTGTGAAGTCAGAAACCATGTTTTATGGATACTAGTTACCGAAAAACGTATTTACGACTATCGTTACGACTACCGAAAAACATATTGAACGATCAGTTCATCCGTTCGTACGACAGTGGTCTAGGCTTGTGCCAAAACGGTTCTTCTCCAAAACTGATATTCCCCAAATTGATCTGAACGATCTCGAGGCCGTGCAAGTTGGAAGGGATATTTTTTTTGGGGGGGGGATATTAACTGAATCCATAATACTGGACACACAAGCGCCATCTTAGTCCGGGCCAGTATTGTAGCTCTGAGCCACGAAACGTCAGCTACCACAAAAGAGACACGGTCCGTCCCGGATAGCCTTCATAATACAAACTTCGGCCGCGGAGACCCAGGCAATCGAAAGTCCACTAACCATTGTGTAAACTAATACATTATCTAAATATTATGTTCTACATTTTCTGTAGAATTAGCTATTTTTTTTTACAAAACTATTGTTGATTACTTAGTGCGTTATTACTAGATTATAATGATAAAATTTCTTAATTTGCACTGTTGCTATTGAAGCATTTGATTTCAGAATGTTTCAGATGTATAGTTAGAATGTTACAAAATACAGTGTATTGTAATGCTCCAGCAAAAACGGCGATTCGTTGACGAAAAAAGTCGTATACTGATTCAGAGACAGTGGATAGTTATTGTTCCCTTATGTAGTAACCAAATTTCTTCAAAACTTTGTGTAGTCAGAATTAAAGTTTCATGGTCCTCGAAACCGAAAAATTCTTATACGAAAAAAGTCTGTTTTACTTTCGTCTAAAGATGACGCTAGCTGCTACACCGTAAGGAGGATTTCAATTAAAATTGGTATTCTCGAAAAGATCTGCCTGATGAGGCGGCCACCTGAATTTGAAATAGATATTTGGAATATGGAGGGGGGAGGTTCTTTACATAAAGCATTTTCGAGTTTTTTTCAAAAATGGTTCCAAATGTTCCGCCTACACAGATAGACAACCGTTTTGCCGCAAAGCAATATCCTTGTCCATGTCTCGGTTACATAACTCAGTTTCGTTAAATTCTCTGAAATTTCAAAAATTCGAAAACGTTCAAAATTTTTCCAGCGTGTTACCACAACTAACTTTGAAGATAAAAAACTATTTTATCGCATACTGCTTATGCAGTATGGAAAAAGTATTGTAATACTGTGGCAAAAAATTGCCATTCTTCGGCCAAAATATCTATTGCGGAGCCCTGATACTAAAAAGTGGATAAATCTTGTTCTTAAGTGTAGTAAATTACTTATTCTATCATAATGTGCAGTCAGAATCAATGTTTTGCAGAACTTTTGTACCGGGAAATTGGTTTGCGGCAAAACGTCTGCTCATCCGTGTAAATTGAAATTTTGGAGACTTTTTGAGAAAATTTTGAAAACGTTGATGTTTTATGTAAAATACCCCCAAAAATCAAAATTTACGTTCCACACTCGTAGGGCCTCGGGTTCGTTCAGTTGGATAAGAGAATATTAACTTTGGAGCTAATTGGTTGAACAGTTTAGACGCAAGCTTTCATCACTGAAGTTTTGCCATCAGTCCAACTGAACATGGCCTTCAACTCTTTACCAACTTTAATCTGGTAAATTGCATTTAGCAATTGATTATATATTGTCAATCTCATGTACAAGTACTATATTAATGGTTTATCTCTAATGTATGTGCATTACATGCAATTTTGCAACCATTGTATGTTCGACAGTACTGTACTTTTGTAATTGTGGTCGCCAATGACCTAGTTGTTTCTGCTGCGACCTTCAATAAATAATTTAAAATAACATATCCTCTGACTTCATACGTAAGAGACAGTAATTTCCCATATATACGAACAAGATGTATCCACGCTTTCACTACTAGGGCCCGACAATAAGAGGTTTTCAATAGATTACTCGTTTTCCAGCGCACGAATACGATACTTCCTCTTCATAGGAATCAGGTAAAAATTACCTTCCAGGAAATCCTTTCACATATTACAAAAGGCTGTCTTTTAAAATACATAAAAGAAAGTTTCTGCTGAATCTTTTAAAACAATTTTTAGAATAATACATTATATTTTAAGTATTTGATAGAATAATAAATTCGAAACCGCAAAAAATTAGTGTGAACAAAAATATTACAGTAAGAAAAACAAAGCTTGACGATCCAGACAGACCTTATGATGAAGGATAAGAGATAGAAAGTTGGTTAAGATTCAAACTAAAATAAGAATTTTATTCACAATTATATTTTTATGAATTTGCACAAGATTAGAAAATATGCAAAACTGACAACCAATGATATCAAGGAAGTACAAAGATCCTACGATTACTTAACAGAAAATCGAAACCCGATATATTATCGTTTTACTTCATTATCTTATCAGGGCACTGCCGCTTATCTTACCCCGTAACCCTGGGTGGGTCCCCGTTGGGCGTCGCGGAGAAATGATTACTCCGGCTCGTTGAAGCAGAGGGGACCGAATACTGAGTAACTGGCTTAGCCAATGGACACGTAGGTTTATTGAAATCGAAAAAGGACTTTTCTCTGGAATAATTCCACAATATTCAAGTGAGGACTGACTCAGAATTATTGTGCTGACGGATTTGTCTTGTCGAGAGGAATTTAATGAGCTATTTGATCACATCCTGTAGGTGCTGTAATTCACTCAAAACGCGTTTTACTTGTAATTTTCGTTGTTATTTAAAAACCCAAATCCTTTTTGTCCGGATTTGGAAAAAAATATCAGTTATCCACCAAGAGAACGAGATGTTCGTAATGACCGCTCATTTGTCTCGATTGTTGGACCGCAAGGGGCATAGCCATGCGTAATGAATGAATGCCTTATTTTACGTGGCAAGACTCTGGCCATGAGGCCTGCTCTTCCGTCTGACCACGCAAATTTCGTTACGCTCCTTTCACCTACTAGAGGAGAAAGAAAGTATTACTTGGGCGACGAAACAGGCAATTTGAATTTCACTCAGAAGCTTCATTTGGGCTTGAGGATCTTTTACATGCAGTAAATTTACTACATTGGACAGCCGGATTTACTTGCCATCCGAAGGAAGGCGTACGAAGGATTTTTTCGCCCTTAAAAATCCACGGCTTCCATCGGGGTTGAACCCGCGAACTTAGGAACCCAACAGCCCGATACGCTAACCGTTACCTCATCGCCGACACGTAATGCACGGATGGAAGTAAATAAGTAAGGATTCTTGTTAGGAGACATGAATGCTCGGATTGGCAATGAGCAGCAACTATTTTCGGATTTCCATCGGCAAAGAACGATAGTTAAACATAGAATTTTTGGTGCTACAAAATAATACACGCTTTCTAAAACTACGTAGTTTCCCTGAATGTTCAGTTAGGTTTCCTTTCGGTTTTGCCCCACCCTCCTTTCCCCTGCCATTTACCGGTTACAAATTAATAAATTGTTATTAGTAAATTAAGAGAAGAAATAACACCACTTCTAAATTAGTGGGTCCTAAACAGCACATATTTTTACGAAAATAACGCCCGCGCCATTCTTTAAAGCGTTCCTTGTTCTATCCGTGGAAACAAATTTGAAGCGGTTTTTGACTGACTTTTTTCATAAATTGCATCAAAAAATTAGCTCTGTGAAAAAACACAAATTACTCAAAAACGACTCTTTTCTGAAAGAACGACCTTTTTCACAGAGCTAATTTTTAAAACAGACTTTATTTAATGAAAAAATCTCTAGCTTCAACTTTCTTTTTAAATGTTAAAACTTTCATATTTTCGAAAATACAGAGAATTCGGCTAAACTCGGTCTAGGATCACTCTTTATACCGCCCTTTGATACATACGAGGAGAAACTTTAAAGAAAAAAATTGGACCCTTTTTGAGAAAAACATTGTTTAAAAGTTGTCTATTTTACCCAAAATTACGCGAAAACTATTCGCATTTCGAAAACTTATACCTGGCTTTATTTGAAGATTTGGCCTTACAGGACAGGTTTCATTAAGGAAAAAATATTTATCTTCAGACGCTTGCGTTGAGCACAAACGGCCAGACGAACAGAATTTTCATTATCAAGGGCCCCCAAATATGGATTCTGAATACACATGTTAGAGGAAATAATTTATTATGTACTGAAACAAGATTTATCAATTTTTTCGTTACCAGAGCCCGATAAGAAGAGTTTTTTTCCGAAAATTTGCTGATTTCCGGCGCACAATTACAATACGTTCTCTTCTTACAAAGTAAGCGGGAGAAATAATCTTAAAAAAGGGAATGTACTTTAAAAAAATAGTTTTTGCATAATTTGTGCGTGAAGTTACGGCAAATTAAAAAAAAAACATTCTCAAAAACAACTCCAAATTTTTTCTTAAACCTTTTTCCACAGATAGAATTAGGGGCGCTTAAGAGAATGGTGCAGGTCTCATTTTCATTGAAGCCTTCAAGAATTTTGGCAAATTGTAAGGACTCATTCGAAAAAGTGTGTGCTGTCGTAGTACGACTTTTTTTATGTTGCATTAATTTTATGCAGAAATCATGTGAACAGTACATTTTTTTTCAAAACGTGTTCATGACATTTTAAAATATCTGATTTTTACATTCTCGCTTACTGCTTAGGCAGTAGAGAAAAAGTATTGTGTTGCTGCGGGAAAAACATGAATTTTCAATAGAAAAACTTTTTTCCGGGTCCCAGTAACGAAAAAGTGAATAAATATTATTTCCGTATGCAGTAAATTACATTCTGTATCCTGTTGTGTGGTCAAAATCCATGTTTTGTGCGTTCTAGATTCCGAAAAATAGATTGACGCCAATACGCCTGTCTGTCTTTCCATCTCTGGTCAACGCTAGCACCTATTATGCCATTCGGAATTTTTTAGTTCAGTATTCATATTTTTAGGTGATGGCTGATAAATGTTAGAACAAACACAAATTGAAAATTTACAATATTACGTTACTACTGGGTATAGTACGAACTGTTGTAGCACCATTAATTCACATTTTCTCATATTTTTGATCCTCTAACAGTTAAATAGAAATAAGACTTAACGATTTGTAATGAAGAGGAAATCCTTTAGGTCGTGTGAAAATTTTCATCTAAAGAGAATTAAGTGGATTTTGAGACAAATGTGCAAAATTTTGAGAGTATTGATACAGAAAAACATTTGAGATTTAGAAAATTTCATACGAGACATGTAAAGTATTTACCTTCGCAAATGAATGAAATTATGAAATTGTAATTATGACGACGTGCGAGTTATTTCAAAAAATTGCATTGGAGAGATTTTTAAAGATTGCAAAGTTCTAATAAAAATAATGCATATTTAATTAGAATTAATGTTTTCACCTATATCCGTACAAAAAATAGACAAAAAATGTGGAGACTTTTTGACAAAATTCTATAATTTAATTTTTAAAACTGCTCCACTTGAATTGAAAAACACGGAAAACATATTAACGAACATTTCAACAAAAAATACTACAAAAATAATGTAAATGACATGAATTAAATTGCTAACTACGAAGAATAAACTTCATTAAGAAAAATACGTATGTTCAATATCATAGAAAGTGATAGAAGACCAAAAAAATAAATAAATTTTACAATATTCTATCATTGAGGGTTTAATGAAATTCGGATTCGTGTGATCTTTTCGGCGTATTTCACTCTATTCCAGCATAAAACATTAAATTATTTGTAGACACTTTTGATAATAGTTTCAAAATGCTCCAGGGGGTTTGTGAACCCCATCAGAAGAATCATCAAATTCATATGTTCCTGATTGCCTTCATTCATTCATCGTGAGCACCTCTACCAACATTCATTTGAGGGGAGGTAATGGAAAGGCGTGAACCTCGATCCATTGACAATCGAAATTCTCCAACTCCAACAACATTTGATTGTTACAATATTATTGATTGACCACAATTACTCGTGTCTCCGTTTTCCTGAAGAAGTGAAGTTGGTTCCTTCCAGATGGCCAAAGTGCGTCCGCTGCCGCCAGCGCTGGCGGAGGCCGCCAAAAGCGAGCTGTTCGAGGTGCCCGAGCGCCTGGAGGCCGACCTGCAGCACCTCAAGGACTGGCTGGCCAAGCAGCCGCACCTCAAAGCGCGCACAGGTGAGGATACGCTTCCTTCTCCCCTGCTCTCTCTCTGTGGGTGGCGTTGGTGGAGGTTGCCTCCAAAGCAGTTCGAGGTGCCCGAGCGCCTCGAGGCCGACCTGCAGCACCTCAGGACTGGCTGGCCAAACAGCCGCACCTCAAAGCGCGCACAGGTGAGGATACGCTTCCTTCTCCCCTGCTCTCCTCTCTGTGGGTGGCGTTGGTGGAGGTTGCCTCCAAAGCAGTTCGAGGTGCCCGAGCGCCTGGAGGCGACCTGCAGCACCTCAAGGACTGGCTGGCCAAGCAGCCGCACCTCAAAGCGCGCACAGGTGAGGATACGCTTCCTTCTCCCCTGCTCTCCTCTCTGTGGGTGGCGTTGGTGGAGGTTGCCTCCAAAGCAGTTCGAGGTGCCCGAGCGCCTGGAGGCCGACCTGCAGCACCTCAAGGACTGGCTGGCCAAGCAGCCGCACCTCAAAGCGCGCACAGGTGAGGATACGCTTCCTTCTCCCCTGCTCTCCTCTCTGTGGGTGGCGTTGGTGGAGGTTGCCTCCAAAGCAGTTCGCGGTGCCCGAGCGCCTGGAGGCCGACCTGCAGCACCTCAAGGACTGGCTGGCCAAGCAGCCGCACCTCAAAGCGCGCACAGGTGAGGATACGCTTCCTTCTCCCCTGCTCTCCTCTCTGTGGGTGGCGTTGGTGGAGGTTGCCTCCAAAGCAGTTGCGGTGCCCGAGCGCCTGGAGGCCGACCTGCAGCACCTCAGGACTGGCTGGCCAAGCAGCCGCACCTCAAAGCGCGCACAGGTGAGGATACGCTTCCTTCTCCCCTGCTCTCCTCTCTGTGGGTGGCGTTGGTGGAGGTTGCCTCCAAAGCAGTTCGAGGTGCCCGAGCGCCTGGAGGCCGACCTGCAGCACCTCAAGGACTGGCTGGCCAAGCAGCCGCACCTCAAAGCGCGCACAGGTGAGGATACGCTTCCTTCTCCCCTGCTCTCCTCTCTGTGGGTGGCGTTGGTGGAGGTTGCCTCCAAAGCAGTGCGAGGTGCCCGAGCGCCTGGAGGCGGACCTGCAGCACCTCAAGGACTGGCTGGCCAAGCAGCCGCACCTCAGAGCGCGCACAGGTGAGGATACGCTTCCTTCTCTTCTTTGTTTTGTACATCCCCATATTTTTCGCTTTAACAAACATTTGACTTGCGAAGAATTGATGATTGTTTACGTTGCAGCTAACAAATCTGCAGGATTGCATGTTAACAGAGGTTAAAGACGCATTTGGCCGATAACTATATTTACAATGTAGCGAAGCATGTATCATTACACTAGATTAGGTTAACTTCACATTTACAAACAAGTTCGTGGAATTGTCAGTAACCTATGTAAAACGCAACTAGCACAAGACAGTATAGAATCACTACAAAAATTGTCACTTAATAACAAATAGTTATTTTCCAAAGCGAACAATTGACAACTTGTTGGCCTGCATAGGGGCTAGCTGAGGGGTGTGAGCCAGCCTTGTTGCAGCAAGGTCGTCGCTTCGGCCATGTGCTTCTCACTTCTGTGCTCCTGACCGCGGGCAGCTACTGAATTGAATTTGCCTTATTTTACGTGGCGAGACTCAGGCCATGAGGCCTGCTCTTCCGTCTGACCACGCAAATTTCGTTACTCTCCTTTCACCAATCATGGGAGAAAGAAGGTATTACTTGGGCGACGAAACAGGCGATTTGAATTTAGCTTAGAGGCGTCATTTAGGCTTGAGGATCTTTTACATGCAGTAAATGTATTAACATGGGACAGCCGGCTTTACTTCCCCTCCGAAGGAAGGCGTACGAAGGATTTTTTCGCCCTTAAAAATCCACGGCTTCGATCGGGTTTGAACCCGCATACTTGGGTATTGCAGTCCGATACGCTAACCGCTACTCCATCGTAACCACCACTCTCTGCGGCAGCCCTCCACCGCTCAGGGCGCTGACGTCATCCGCCCACATGATAAGGCAAGCGAGAGGCGGGGAAAGGGCACAGAGAAACCAACGCATGATAATATTCTTCTCCGAAATAATACGGGATTTCCCGCTTAGACAAGTTAGCCATTGTACCATTCTTCTTGCAGATAACCGGGAGAGGTCGCTCAGTGCAACTGATGTTACTGCAGTGCTTCTGACCGGAAGGTCCTAGGTTCGAGTCCCACCACAATTTTCGACACTAGCTCGTCAGCTAGGTGGAATTCATTCGCTGTCTGGAGGAGAATTTTTAGAGGTCGGCTGCTCTGATCAGTAGTTTTCCGTGGTTTCTCCGATCAACAGTAGGAGAATGCCGGAGCAGAACCTTAACAAACAGGCCACGGACCGCGCGCAATCTCTTCCTTGTCCTATCCTATGCTGGGAGACCAGAGGTAATTTAGAGCTTGTCTCGGGTGACAGTGCCTGCTGGTGTGAGATACCTGGTTGGGGAAGACCCCGCTAGCCGACGGTAGGTCGGCGCCGGATCTCACCTTCCTGCGGGGAATGAACATTTCCACCTCCCGATGTAAAACACGCACCACACTTACGGGAGTATGACCTGAGTGGTTGACGCGCCCGCAATCACTAACAACCAACCTCCCGATCTTGCAGATGACCAGTTCCTGGTGGCGTTCCTGCGAGGCTCCAAGTTCTCGCTGGAGAGGGCCAAGGAGAAGCTGGACGCCTACTACACGCTGCGGTCCGCGCTGCCCGACTTCTTCAAGAACAGGGACCCCACGTGCCCCAAAATACGCAAGATAATGGACTTGGGGTAATTGCGCCACTCACACTTCGTCCCTTTTTTTTTTTCCGTCAATGACGCAACGCGTCTCTTGAAGCCTTGTTGGGCGTTGCCCGCTTTTCCTGGAGTAATCCTGTTCCTAATAGTAAGTAATTGCTATCATTGTCAAGTCCCGTCACGTCGCAAGTACTCAGTGCCTTTTATCCCTTCGGCCAGGGTCTCGGCGCCGTTAGATCCCGAGGTTCCTGGCCGGTCACCTAACCAGGAACCCGCGAGGTCTCGAGTTTGCTTAACCTCGACTGATCCTAGTAAACGAATTCGGCCAGCGACGCAGTTCGGTCCTTTTTGCACGCGAGATTAGTTATAATGACAGGTTCATGTATTTAAGGAGTTCGTTGCGGCGCATAAAAATGCAAAACTTTCCAGATGCTTCTTTTGATTCTTCACGATGGCACCTTAGTAGCTATTTGTAACAGTGACGAATTCTCCGATACACCGCGTATACCGCCAGTATACCTCGTAATTTGAATTGTGTAAGAAATATTTCGTAAGTTTGGTAATCCCCTAAAAAATTATTGAGATTTTGAAAGCTTTAAAACAGATGCGAAGAATAACCTGTTTTGCTACCGAGAGCCAGTCAGTCTTCCGAAAGTTTCTGCGCTGTACAGTCCGCAAGAGGGAGAAGTTTCGAACAGTTCTTAATGTCCGCTAGCGCTGGCGCAGACACCACATGCCAGCCGCGATAACCTTGGACTCGCCATATGATTACGTGATTACGCCATATGATTGGACTCTCCATGTTTCAACGGCGGGGAGAGGGGAGGATGCGCGTCTGGACGGTCGGTAGGTTATCCAAAGTTTTGCGGTGAACACTCTTTCTCTGGTTGTTCGTAAGTTACACTTCCCTCAAGGTTTAGTGAAAATGCAGTGTGTTAATGATCGAGAAGTTAGTGGTTTGTGTAATTGTCTTATAGAACAATTATTAAGGACGAATTTTCATAGTATTGGAATTTCAGAAAAGTTGAAAATAAAAGATATTGGGACAGGTAGCTTCCATAAAGTGCGCTATACTTAAAATAACGTTCAGGATTCGCCACTGATATGTAATCGTGCAGGGTGCCAATAAATGTTGTGATCGGGTTTATCTTGAGACGCTATTACAGATAGCGGTTGATAATCTAATGTTGACACCTTTATCTCTGTAATCCCTGGGCCGATCGTTTTGCTTTTCGATACAAATAAAAGATAATAAAGTGTTATTTAAGAAATGTCCATACACACTGTTGCGTATCTTATACCGTTTCGGGGTGAAAGTGCACTTTTTGAACATGTGAAATTAAAAGTTATTCTGGAGATATAAAAAAGTTTATTGCAAGCCAATTGTGTAAAAGCGCCCTGCGCGACCATCAGTATTTGATGAAATTTTATTTGCCAAGTTCCTCGGGTCTCAGAGAAACTTTCGTGAAGTTGTAGTTCTGTAGGCAAAACAGGTTTTGAGATTTAGCAATTTATTTGATCCCGTGAATTGTACAGTGCTATTACACTTTTTCAACTTTGGGAAACATTTCCTTCTCCGTTATTTCCTACTACGTTTACACTGTTAAAAAAGAATTGGAATTCCGCGGCGCAAATCAGTGATTTATTTTGACAGGAAAACTTGCCTTGTTGAACCCTGGTACCGAAAATAGTCGATAAATATTATTCCTATACAAAGTGAATCACTTCTTATTCCTATACAGTCCTCTGGGATGGCTCATGGGCAGCGTAATAGCTTCCCGTGCTGTGGTCCCCGGATTCGATTCACGGTCGCGGCAAAGTGTAGTTTGTAGCTTTCCTTCAAAATCGTCCCAGTTTCTGTAGCTGTGTGACGAAGAAAAGCTCAAGCAGACGGATCTTGCTAGTTATGGTGAAGAGAATACGTCGTGTTCGCTTCATGTCGCTCTTACCCCCAAGCATGGGAATTGAAGTAGGCCCAGGCAAGAGGGACACCGGTAGCTGGCCGGCGAAGTCGAACTACCGACCCAAAACGCCAAATACATACATACTAACTATACATAATAATTACATAATAATACAATTATTATATTTCATACTATATTTAATAATTCACTTACAAAATTTAAAAAAGTTAACATTGCAAAAGTGTAATGTTGATAGTAGAGTTTTTTGCTTTAATAAAATCTAATCTAAAATATAAATCTTTAAATAAGGTGTACTATTTTTTGAAAAAAACGAGTAATTTCTTATTGAATTGAATTTAATGTAATTTGTTTTTTTAATTGTCCACCGACAGAGCAAAGGACATTTAAAAACAATGGTAGGATTTTCGACACTAACTAGGTCGAATCTAGTCGCTGTCTGGAGAATTCTAGCGGCCGGCTGCTCTGATGGGTACTTTTCCGTGGTTTCTCCAATCAACAATAGGCGAATGCAGGAGCAGTACCCTAACAAACGGGTCACGGACCGCGCGCTATCTATCCTTCCTTGTCCTATCCTCTCCCTCTTACACACACACACTTACACTAGCATGACTCCACTAGCGCTATCGGGAGTTAAGAGTTTCTCCCTGCGGTGGGGTGGGGTTCCCCGATGTACGGTGGTCGGAATCTCGAAAACGCTGGTCAAAATTCGAAAAATAAATTGAATTGTATACAAATATGGGCGTGAAGGTTTTTAGAGTCACTGAATCCGAATATGTAATTAAAATTACAAAATTCAAAATAGCTGATCCAAAATACTGTTATAGTTTAGAAATAAGTATTGAAATTGCATGAATATTTTATTATAGGTGTTTCTTGTGCAGTAGAATCGGCATTTATGATTACAATGAATTAAACGATTAAATTGAAAATGGCGGATCCAACATGGCCGTCGTCGTTTCGTCCATGGTGCTTTTACTGTTTTTCGTAAGATTTTCTTTTGTGTAATTTGTAAATTATTCAGGTTAGTTTTAACAGTATTTCTCCTATTCTGTGAATTGCAAATGTTTATTCCATTTTAGTTTAGTATCAGGAAGTACACCTAGATATTTAACAGGTTGGGAATTATCCATTCATTCGATAGGAATATTTATTTTTAATTGTGTTTGAGGTTTAATTTGTAGTAGTGAACCAATTGTTGCTTGTGCTTTACTCCGGTTGTTTTTCATATTCCACTGATCCGACCACTCTGTGAATAGATTGAGAGTATCCTGAAGGTAATTGATGACTGTTTGTAATACGCGATGTTCGGCAAAAGTGCAGTGTCATCTGCATACAGACCTATGTGAGAGTAAATTAAAAATGGCAAATCTGAAATGAAAATGATAAATAGGGTTGGCGATGTCGAGCCTTGCGGGATTCCTGCTGACATTTTGTGAAGATTTTGGTTGGCAAGATTTACTTTAACTGTGAATTCTCTGACCATGAGAAAATTTTCGATTATGTTGAATGTGTAGTCCGGGGTGTCGTTTTGTTTTAATTTAGTGTGTGTGTTTGTGCGATGTGTGTGTGTGTGCGATGTGTGTGTTTGTGCGATGTGTGTGTTTGTGCGATGTGTGTGTTTGTGCGATGTGTGTGTTTGTGCGATGTGTGTGTTTGTGCGATGTATGTGGTTTTGTGCGATGTTGTGTGCGATGTGTGGGTGTGTGCGATGTGTGTGTGCGGGTGTGTGAGTGCGTGCGACGTGTGTGTACAGGGTGTTCCTGCCGCTGGGCGTGGACGGCGAGGGTCGCCGGGTGATTCTGTTCCGCGGCGGCGCCTACGACCCCAACGAAGTGGACATTAACGACGTGTTCAAGGCCAACATGATGATGGTGGACGTGCTGGTGTTGGAGGACGACCCGCTCATCGTCAAGGGGCAGGTGGGCGTCATGGACATGTCCAACATGACGGTGGCGCACGCCACGCACATGACGCCCTCGCTCGCCAAGAAGTCCATGACCGTCTTCCAGGTGGGCGCCGTGTTTGCTCTTCTAGAATACAGTTAAAACCCACGTCCACGCTGCCGGCCTGGATAGCCTAAAGCCTGTTTTACACGGTCATTTTTTCATCATTTTTCTGTACGGAAACTGGATGAAAAAGGACCTTCGGTTCTACGCGTACCGAAACTGGATGAACGTGATTCCAGCGTTTTACACCGTCATTCCTGGTCTGTGCGTAATCGTGATGAAAATACTTCCTCCAAACGCCGCAAAAAGCGCTGGAAGTTTAACAGTTGAACATCGCATTTACGGAAACGAATTAAATTAGCGGGAAGAATGATCAGATAGTTACGAATTTGCAGAGTAAGGAGTAGAAAGATGTGTGAGGTATTGTGGTTTTATTTGCGAGAGGGTTCACTGAACGCAAAGACTCAATATCACAAACAACACTCAAAATTAAACAACACGTGCCTACGCTACGCACCAGAATTATATATATATATATATATATATATATATATATATATATATATAATCCCTGCCGGAGAACCCAACGCAATCGAAGAAAGTTCCATAAAGTGACACTAGGGGCGCTGTAGTCAAACTGGATGAAATCTGTACGGAAAAATGAAGCATGCATCATTTTTTCGTACAAATTACATCCAGTCTGCTCAGTATCGACGGGAAATGAAAAAATGACCGTGTAAAACAGGCTTAAGGCTGAAGGGCCGTGGCTGACTCGGCGGGTCGCGGGTTCGAATCCCGCCTCGGGCATGGATGTTTGCGTGTGTTCGTGTAGATCTAACGTGTTCTTCCTATAGTTAAAAAAACAACCACAGTGGTCGCTATAAGACCAAGTTGTCAAAAAGCGACCTGAAAGAAATTTACGTTATAGTGTCACTTGATACCCCACAAGTGAATTTTTACGAACGTTTGTGCACATCTGTGCATGACATTATTCATGAATCGCACAAGCGCTTAAAGAGTACACAGAAATTTCACGAAGGTGACCCAGTTCGATTTTTCCTCAAATTTGAAACGAACATTAATTTTTTTATGGGTACTTCACATGACCCTCTAACACTTTCTCCTTACTCCTTCTAATACTTATCCCACAATTACCTCCAATTTTTAATTTCTCGGTTTATTACGTACGTAGCAAAGAAAATATATGTTAATGCTATGGCGGAAATGTATGAACAGAACAGGTCCTGATATCAAAAAAGTAAACGTATCTTGTTCCTTTTTTAGTAAAGTTAATGCGTTCTCTAACACGTTGTGTGGCCTGAACCTACGTTCCTCGGTACCGAAAAATCAATTGGCGGAAAAACGTCTGTTTCTCTTTCCTCCGCCCTTCGTCCATTTGTCTATGGTCAACACTAGCGCCTAGACCGTTCACACAATTTTCTCCAAAATTGATATTCCTCGATCGATCGAAACAATTGCGAGACTTTGCAATTTTAAAACGGCACTCTGTTTTTTGGAGTAATTTACATGAAACCCTAATAATATTTTCAATTTATTTTCCATCATAATTCAATTTTTGTATTTAGCGTTGTCCTCGCATAGCGCACACGACTCTTTAAAAATTGTACATTATCGTCGTACTTTATCCAGAATTCTAAAATCAAAAGTAGAGAAATAAAAATACTAAATAAATAACCTATTTAAATATTTCATTCGGCGTTTTATAGAGAATAGTTAGGACTGATGTAATATTTTCATGCATTAGCATAGTATCAACGTTCTCCCTTGCATGCATATCTCAAAACTATTTTATCTGATTAATCACATGTCACCCTATTACCTTCTTTCGTAAAATTATTCTGCTTCGGCCCTTGCCTATTCTCGCTGCGTTAAAAAAAATCCACTGCGGCAAGGCTAATCGTCTATTAAAAAAAAGTCCCTATCGCTGTGACGGCAGAAGGGAAAAATCACTATATCTAAAGGTTAACTGACCCAATTTTTAAAATAGTAATGTCTATTAATTAGAATGTTGGTGATATAGATACCTTATTATTTCACAATAAATAAACAGAGGTTGTCTGGTATCAAATTTTTATATTACGTCTTAAGATCTTTTCGATCGCGTAGCGATCATCGTCAGAGCTGGAAATACATTAATAGATATAATTATACATTAAACCAAATTGTCTACAAATTAAAATATATAAAAGGAAGTGTGCAGATGCGTAAGCAAACTGGATCGGTCGTACCTTGCAGCTGCTGGGCGGAAAACGAAGTTGATGTACAATACATCAACTCCTTGCATCCCAACATAAGATTCACCACTGAAATAGAAAATGAACACAAATCCTTAAATTTCCTTGATCTCACTATCACGCTTGTTCAGGACCATCACGAATTTAATATATTCAGAAAACCGACCCACACGGACACAATCATACACAACACTTCACAACACCCTCCCACGCACAAACACGCAGCCTTCCATGCTATGGTACATCGATTAATATCAATCCCCATGTCTCCAGAAAACACGAAAAAAGAAATAAACACCATAAAACATATAGCCAGGATGAATGGATACGACTGTAATATCATTGACAAATTAATAATCAAAAAAACAAACACACTCAACATCCGCAAACACACCACTCTCACACCTATCACCAAAACCACCGCTGCCACGTACATCACCATCCCTTATGTAGGACCCCTTTCTCTAAAAATAGCAACCACACTCAATAAATTCGGACTCAAAGCTACTTTCTTCAACACTCACACATTACAAAAACTTTATCCAACACTAAAGACCCAATTCCTCCTACCTCTTTATGCGAGTCTATGCCTCTCTTGCAACAACTGCAATGCCATATACGTAGGACAAACCGGGCGTAAATTCACACAACGGATCAAAGAACACGAACAAGCATGGAAAAACAATACCACCACAGTTTCACACTTCGCTGATCACTTAAATGAAAACAATCACACATTTGACAAACTCATTAATTTCCATATCCTAGAAATTGAAAATAGGTACTGGCACAGAATAAAATTAGAATCCCTTCACATTCACAACAACCTAAAAAAACAGAACAATACTAGTCTTAACCAGCAAATCCCTGAACTTTCGTCACCTCTGCTAAAATTAGCACAATGTGTACACCACCAGGCCCAGCAACCGCGCCTCTCGACCCCTCGGCCGCGCCCTCCCCTGCCCCGCCCCCACACTTGCCCGCCCGCCGCTCAGCCTTCTTAAGCGAGCCGCTATTTCAAAAATTCGCAGAACTTCGTTTTCCGCCCAGCAGCTGCAAGGTACGACCGATCCAGTTTGCTTACGCATCTGCACACTTCCTTTTATATATTTTAATTTGTAGACAATTTGGTTTAATGTATAATTATATCTATTAATGTATTTCCAGCTCTGACGATGATCGCTACGCGATCGAAAAGATCTTAAGACGTAATATAAAAATTTGATACCAGACAACCTCTGTTTATTTATTGTGTAGTAATGTCTAATGAAATGTCCACTCTTGAACACACTTTCACCTCCAAATAAAGTTTTGTGCGTTTCATTTTTTGTAGTTATTTCAAATGTTCCAGTTTCTCGGTGCCACCCTGGCATTAGTAGGGCGCTAATTGCAATTTTATAATAGTGTATAACCGAATCAAATTAACCGAGAAACTGTGTCTTGTTGTAGCACCAATAGTCTGTGTATCTCTTCTAACCAAACCTTCACCACTAGTTTATATTTCTGACCCAACATAACCTATTCTTATCAATATTCTTTTAAACAGTTTGCCCACCTTTGTACATCAGTGGTGAGCTATTTCAAAGAATATTTATGTTTTTATTCAATAGAGTATATTATGTTTCCTTGTGAGTTATATAAATATTGTTTGATTCTAGGACGGATATCCGCTGAGACCAAAAGCCATGCATTACCTACATATGAAGCCTATTTTTGAATCTATCTTCAATCTCTTCAAGACGTTCATGAAGGAAAAATTAAGGAAAAGGGTATGTGTGATGAATGTCTTTCGATCCACTGCAACCTGAGCTGAAGAGAATTTCCAGAATTACGTTTTTGTACTCTTATAAATGAACACTTTCTTAACAAAATGTTATTTTATTAAAATGTTTAAAATATTTCTAATCGAGCTTTCTTGCATTGGCAGGTCCATGTTCATTCTGACTTGAATACCTTCTACCAAAGTGTCCCGAAGGAAATTTTGCCGAAGGAGTATGGGGGCAATGCAGGGACGATAAAAGAAATATCGGGTAAGTATTTAACCCTAATCTGCGATAATTCCATTTTTAAATCCTATTGAAATATACCACAAAGTACTGAAAATACTTTAAGGGGGACTTTGTATACTCAATACGTCGATATAAATATATTAGTGCCGTTCGGTCTAATTAACCAAACGTCCAAGCCGCCCACGCAACTTCAGTGGCCTCAGAATGCGAGAATAAGAATGCATGCCGCTATCATCAGCAAAAGCTTACCTCCCCTATCAGAAAGTGTTCCCATAACTTCGGTGTCCGACTGACTAGTCCTTCTTGTTGCTCGAGTCGCCGGTAGTAATGTTTGGTCATTCTAGTGCGTTAATGTGACTGTTCTGGTGTCAGTCTGAGCATTCCCGAAGGCAAAGGAGGTTGCAGGGTGGTCGGAGGGTTTCTGCCGCTCGAAGTAAGCTCCAGAGACGCGCCCTTTTTTGAAGATGGAGATGGAGGGGGTGCCCGCCCGCTGAAACGCCGAAGTTATGTGAACATTCTTTCTGATAGGGGAGGTAACAGCTCTCGTTGATGATAGCGGCATGCATTCTTATTCTCGCATTCTGATGACACTGAAGTTGCGTGGGCGGCTTGGACGTTATATAACGTATCTGTCTGCTGGTCTTCTTTGGATATGCGGGGGCGCGCGGGCGTAGAGACGCGCAACACGCAACCAGATCTCCACAAATGTAGAAAATTCGTATCCCTACAAGAAAGGGAGGGAGTGAGGGCACAGGTCGTTCTCGTGTTTCCTCACTAACCAAGATTAGAGACCCAAGAGGAAACGAGCAAAAATTTAATGGAACCAAAATAATCATACACATTTAGGCTACAACAAAACAAAATCACATCAATAACGAAATTATAGATACTGTTAATATTCTTAGAATATCAATACAGACTTTTCTGCACTGATTCTCTTGTTCAATTTTTTTCCAATAATTAAAACCTTCTACAATGAGGATCCTTTTTACCTTTGTAAATTTTATGAACACATAAACACAATCACAATGTGTTAACCAACATTACTTGGCGCCCAAATAAACGTATAAAAATCTAACCACACTATTCCTAACATTCGAAGTACATCCTCCATTTACACAATTTAAATACATTTTTCTACTGGCAGATTGGAACATCTTATTGTCGATGTTATCCTTTTCACTGTACTGTAGTCCTTAGTAATCTTCTATTCACTGAAGAAACAATACATTTCATACTTTACGAGTTCGATTCCGGAGTTGAAATCCGCGACAGCTGCTCTGGTGATCTTGGAAAGCCGCTTCCCCAGCTGTGATGAGCGGTTGCCCAGCGAACCTCAAGCTCTTTTGGGCGTCTCCGTACACCAACAGCTCAGACGCGCAGATGATGCAAAACCCTCGGTGGATCTTATTGTGTCCTTCGCGCGTTCTGACGGATTTGCCGGGTTCCCCCCACACACACACACACACAATGGTCATGTGTCCAGAAATTAACTAATTTCCCCCATATTGTTACATTCGGTGTATAACTAGAATGCTCTGCATAAAATTGAACTTCTTGGCCTCCCACTAATTAGCACTTTCCCTTCATCACAGTTCTGGCCATTTCTATCCTCTTCATTCCACCACGTGTAATTCGTTAGATTGAGTTCTAACGAAAATGGACGAAACATCAAAATTTGATGAATTTATCACTCTCTAGATGTCACGTGCTGTTTTGAAAACAATTGTATTGCGGACGATGCAACTAATAGTATACGGCAAGTGAGGCATTTTACAAAGATCCATCGTTTTTTCCCCCTGCAACATTACAATACTTTTCCGATTTTTCGTAAGCAATGGGTCAGAAAGTAAAAAAACATTTTCATACGACATTCGTCACAAATCAGTTAGTGTTTTTCTTTGAATAAATGAAGTATTGAATTTCAATTGTTTTTAATGCAATAATAATAATAATAATAATAATAATAATAATAATAATAATAGTAGTAGTAGAAAGATGGATCTTTTTAAACTTATTGGACCAAATAGGATCAATCAATGAAGATATCAGGAATTAAGACGTATAATTCATATAAGACATATACATTTATTTATTGCTTAACGTTTCGCACATTTAGCATGTGCCTTTTCAAAAGCATTTGACAATCGGTTGGCAATAAACATAACATTTTTGAGTAGTATAAAAAACAATTAAACATATTGGAGATATATTAACATTTAACATTTTCATGTAAAGTATTTCTATAATATGCCGAAGTTGGCGTCTAATTTGGTGGCTATTATTCCTGATATCTTCATTGATTGATCCTATTTGGTCCAATAAGTTTAAAAAGATCCATCTTTCTACTATATAAAACGGGATCAACAGGAATAATTCAACCATTCTAATAATAATAATAATAATAATAATAATAATAATAATGCATATAATTTTTAGCAATAGCAAATTATTATTATTATTATTATTATTATTATTATTATTATTATTATTATTACTTTTAGCAATAGCAAATGATGCATTGTCTAGAGCGTCAAATAAAGTGTGAATGTGGCGATGCCCTCAGAGGAGTGGAGGACGAAGCTGGAGGGCTGGCGGCAGTACTTCGCGGAGGACGACCAGTTCGGCGCCACCGAGAGCAAGCGGCCGGGGAAGCCCAAGACGCACCAGGACCTGTTCGGCCTCGAGGGCTCCTTCCGCCCGCTGGCCGTCGACTGAGCGGCCACGCGCGCGCCCCGCCCGGCTCAGAGCGAAAATACTCCTGCCTTCAGCCTCAACGCTCACGCGCCCCTCCCTTCATGGCAAATTCAAAAACTCATCTGTCAATGCTAAAATGGATTATGAGAAATCTTTGTTTCAACACGCTGTACTAAGAGAAACACAAACTCTTTTAAATGGGCCACTCTCTTAAACAACGGATAATTACACAAAAATTGACGTGCTGATTTTAACCTCTCATTTCCAACTCCTTGATACTTCCCTCCACTGTTGGAAAACACATTAATATTCAAAGGAACTTCTGATGCGGACTGGATATTTCCGGAATGATTTTCTGGGAATACTTTGAAGTCTGCTTTTATTTACATTTCAAATATTTCTGAAAATACGTAGGTACGCAAGAAATGTTGGAAATATCTACGAAGAGTAACCAAGATAGAGGAGTTCAACATACAGAAAAAAAACGTGGACAACATAAAATATAAGACATTGCTTACACAAATAACTATCCTAAACTAGAGAGGCATCTAACTTGTCGGGTTTTACTGACTATTAAACATAGAACTGCCTAGAATACCACACAAATATGAAATTCAATTTTTAGACGAACTTTATAACTGACATTTGAACATTTTTATTCTTCTTAAAATTTATTAAAAATGTATTTATAATTTATAAAACTGTTATGCATTGCTAATGCGTAAATACCGCATCTGAAACTTGCACGCAATCATCAGTTATTTAATGTTTAATTATTCGTTGGGCCCCATTTGATTTTGGGATTGCAAAGCTCCTGCATTTTTAATGAACCTACGACCAAGCTGAATTTCGCCCTTCCGACTTCATTTGCCAACAGCGCGCGGCACAGGGCGAGAAGGTCTGAGAGGCGCTTCCGGACGCGTCAACTGCTAAGGTCATTAGTCCCTTAAAAGTGGTGCATGCTATTATCGCATATTATCAATTTGGACTGTATAATTAAACAATATGTAACAAGTATTGAATTGTAGCTTCTGGGTCAATGACTCCCATCTCGATCAGGTTTTCCGTCCAGTTTCCCTGATCCATTGAGCAAATGCTCAGATGGACCCTTGTTTTGCTTCTGGACATAAATGTAACTTCATTATCTCTGCACGACTTCTAGAATTCAGTGGGAAATAAAGTTATTCAAATTATCATTCTGCATGATGTCAATGCAGGAAGTATTATTCCTTGACGAAGGAGATCATGGATAAGAGCCCACAATATTGCTTATTGAAAATAGATTTTATTACATTGGAACGTGGTTTTTTAAAATTCAAAATGCAAGTAGTTTATGACTTAGTGTAGGGATCACAGAATTTTGAAAAATGTGCACAGAATTCACTTCTCCCCATAGCACGTCCAAACAGTTTTAACTGTTTTTTACGTTAAATAAATAAATAAATGGCTGATGGTGATCTTCCCCGCTGGATGGTGGGATCCGGCGACTTAGAGGGCGCCCCAGCCGGGACATGTTCTAAGCTCCAGGCATGTACGGAAGTGGTGTAGTGCATGGAATTGTGAGTGAAAGGGATAAGGATGTGGCAAGGAAAGGGAAGGAAAGATCGCGCGCGGTCCGTGGCCCGTTTGGTAGGGTACTGTTCCGACATTCGCCTGATGTTGATCGGAGAAACCACGGAAAATCAGCCATCAGAGCAGCCGGCCGCTAGAATTCTCCTCCAGTCAACGACTGAATTCGACCTAGCTGAAAAGCTAGACCGGGGGCGGTAGCTCAGTGCATCAACTGATATCAGTGCAGCGCCTCACACCGGGAAGTCCTAGGTTCGAGTCCTGACGGCGGCAAGATTTTCGACTCTAGTTTTTCAGCTAGGTCGAATTCAGTCGCTGTCTGGAGGAGAATTCTAGCGGCCGCCTGCTCTTATCGGTAGTTTCTCCGATCAACACCAGGCGAATACCGGAGCAGTACCCTACCAAACGGGCCACGGACCGCGCGCGATCTTTCCTTCCTCGTCCTTGTTCTATCCTCTCCCCTTACACACACACACTTACACTAACATGTGCTACACTACCACACATGCCGGGTCGGGAGCTTAGAGCTTGTCCTGAGTGGGGCGGTGCTCAGCTGATGTGAGAGTCCTGGTTAGGGGGAAAACCCCACTAGCCGACGGTAGGTCGGCGCCGGATCTCACCATCCAGCGGAGGAAGATCACAGCCACCTGACGAGAAATAAACATGCACTACACTTACGGGACTAATGACCAAAGCCGTTGACGCGGAAACACGAAAAAATCAATCAATCCAAGCGGCACGGTCTTTCGCATTCAAGTTGGTTTCCTATTATCTTGAGTTTGCGACAGCTTTTCGGTTTTGCCCATACCTCCTTTCTAGCTGCTATCTATCGGCGCCTAAAGAAGGGCACTCGCAGTTACGTCCGCTCCACAAGGGCCATTCCCAGTGAAGAGCACTTTTGCTCTCCTCGATACGCCTATCTCCGCCCGGAACCAAAACACATTTGCCGCTTCCCGTGGCCCCACTCGGTGTTTGGACCATTGTTATAGGTATTGGGATCCAGTTCCGCAATACCTACACACACATTTTGCACTCACGATTGCCTAACCGGCCATGACATGCTGGTAGGATTACGGAATAGGCATATTACATGTGAGGCTCCTCGGAAAGCTCCCACACCACGTAGACTATCAGTGTAGGCACTACCTACTTTGCCTACCCCAAGAAGAGAATGACCGAATTTCTGGTGTGGCGATGCAGGCACACCTGCCTCTCCACATTTCTCTCAACCCGGGACGTAGGAGATTTTCTTGAAACTGTTACGTGTATTCTCATACAGAAAAATTACAATTTCGAAATGATCACGCTATAGTTGGAATCCACAATTTTCGTCCGAAAACATGTGACGTGGCTAGCACTTGATTGGTGGGAGTGGATGAGTTAACGTGGCAGGAAAAAGCGAGAAAAAATGCCATATAGAAAGGTTTTTAAAAACTTGGTTTCGATCTCATGAATTCCAGAAAATAGCGACATACTGACCTCTCATTAAATAAGGTAAGTACATTCGTGTAGTCCATTTAATGATATTTTGTTTTGTTTAAGACTGTGAGAGTAAGCAATGCACAGTTGGCAGTTCTCAAAGAGTATACAGTGGGTACGTAATATGGAATGCTAAAAATGAAATAGTACGAGGTAGATTAGAAAATTTGAATGTTGTTTAATTCGTAACGTCATTGCATTCCCCATGCCCACCGAGCAGGGGACGCCACTGCTCTCAGCCACCTCACACACAATCTCGGCTGGGTCTTGGGATTACGGACACAGCAGCATTAATAAACAGATAACTGGCAAAAGAACTTTATTTTCAAATTCATTAATTCTATTAATTAATTCAATCAAATAATTTAATTCAAAACCCATTCAATAACCAAAATGAAATCAATTCATTTTTGGTCATAACCGAAACCTAGACGCAATTATCAAAACATAATGCAACAATACAATAATGTTACACAATATAGAGATCTACATGCAAACAAAGTTGTAAGCCAACATCTAGAACACAACTCGGTTCTCACAAACAGAACAAAATAAAAACAAGATATTTTTACTACAGTTTATTAATGAGAACACTAAAGAAATCAACCTTTTCTATATTCCTCTTCTGCTTGAAATTTTGGCAACATTTCCTCCAGAAATTTGGTATTTTTGTCTGAAAACAACGACAAAAAACAATGATTTTTAACAAAAAACATCTACTGCCTAGTTCACCCTAAACAAATAGGTTAAGAAAGAATTTCGCTTAACAAATGGGTTCAACTCATTAACATGGAGTTCTCATTGGAGGACACATATTTGTGATACATTTTGCATTACATGTCACTACTGACGTCTGTGTGGGAAAAAGATATTTTCTCATGTTGTGGATGAATATTCGTTACTTCAGAAAGAGAAGGTTTATGATTTTTTTTACTCATTATTACATCACCCTGAACACTTCATTATAAGTTTATAAATAATTAGCGGAACCCAGCTTGTCTGTGACCTCATCCCCGCCTCTCTCGAACTGCCCGTCCTACCCTTTTCGACCACGCCCAGCAGCAATGAAGGGCAGGTGGAGTTCAGTTGGAATGGAAATTGAATTGAAATTAAGCGCCATCAAGTGGAATTATAACATAATGAACAGCATAAAAAACTTCCCCGTTAAAAAAAACACAAAACAAAATATGTATACGAGCCAACTTTCCTGGAGATGGGTCAACTGATGTCGAGGTTTATTGATCTGGCATGGCATCTTCCTTTTGCACTGAAAGAATTATTCAGTTTCTAAATTCGATATTGTTGGGACAATATTATAAGTAGGTCAGTGAGCTCGGGCTGTGAGCGTTTTTAACATACCCACGGTTTACGCCACTAGATACACTCAGGGTAAGACGCTTCTAAACAGGTGGGTGGGAAACGAGTGACATTTACAATGACAATCATCATGCAACCCGCAATACAAACACGCCTCGTTTAATGCGCACTGGGCAGGCACAATGAGCGAGACGGTCAAGGCTACTTAATAGATGAATGTGATAAATAAACCCCCGGGCAACGCCGAATTTTCACTCGACAAAATGTAAGTAAATGGCGAATATGTGCATTGCCTGTGCCGTGCGATGTGAACAAGGCACGATTCTTTCTCATCCCAGAATTGGCCGGTTAAAGTTTTCGTTATCGACAACTAGGGGATACAGTCCGCAAACGTTCATGGTGTTTCTTATTTAAGAGTCACATTAACTTAATTACTGTCTTCAACATAAAATAAAAAGGTTTCGACGGCTTCCACTTGAGCGAAATTTTGAATGATAAATAAAAAGCTCTTCTCAGCCTCGTCAGTTTCAGGGGAATTGCTACGCTCAGAACTATCTTTGCCCACAAGAGCGCTTCAATCCAGATTGTCTGTAGCCACATGCACGTCATTTGTTTATATGATGTACGATATGATATTTATATGATGACTGATATGCATTTCGCATTATTTTAATTAGGCACTTGTGTGTTAAACGATCTCAGGTCTTCCCAGTCTTGACTTGGTAACATCCACGTTAGCGGACCGCATCACATGCGGATTAATGGCAAACAAAACTTAGGTTTTATCATCGTCATTGAAAGAACCTGGCAGCAGAGATCGTTCAGAGCTCCCCTACACCATCTCTACACCATTCAAATCGACAAACAGGTTTTGTCTGCTTCAGGAATATTTTCTACTGTAGTTTCTGTCTTATTACACAGAACATTTCAGACAAATCACAGTTTCCAATAACCACAACAGAATATTTCCTTCTATTGTCTACGCTGGGTGATTGTATCACATCCAAATAAAAGCATGAAGCAAAAAGCACATATTCTCGGTCATACTTGAATGATTGTCTCTTATTCTAAAAATAAATGTATTGATAAGCAACTAGTTCTGTTAAAAAATGTGTGGTGTTAATGCTACAGAATGGCACAGACTTTCTCGACGTACACTTTTGTAATTACATTGCATGGATTGGCTTTACGGGCATGCCCCATCCTCTTGCCAGCTGCCCTCTATCGCCACTTAAAGTACTTTTTTTTAACATTTCTCCGCTTTTCGGTTTCCTAATAGTAGAACCGAAGTATTACTTTAAGAATATGGAAGAAGAGTAAAACATCGTTCTAAATAGCAATTTTCATCCAAAATTCAGAGGACATTTTTATGAAAATTGAGTTTAACCGTTACTGAAAATACAAAAATTTAGGCTATTTTTGATAGATTTTTTTTTAAATTTTGACAAACTTAATTTGAAGGATTTTAATTCGCAAATGCAATAGAGTTTACAAATTGCTGAAAATGTGCCTGTTAATGATTAAGTCTGAATTTTCGAGAATTGCAAGTTTGAATTTTTTTCGGCGTCTCCCTGCAAGTATAAAACTGAAGACAGCGATTTTTCCTTCAAATGAAAGCAGGCGAGGAAAGCAGCTGGCGTCGGACACGCGCTTTGACGTTAGGTCGAGTGTGGAGCATGCCTCGACGAATCTCGCGGCCATGGCTGCACCGGGCATAATGCCCATCGAGAACTATGATACGTGGAAGACTCACGTGAAGGCTATGTCGTTGAAAAATAAAACATGGAATTACGTCACCGGGGCCAATGTTCAGGACGAATTTACGTCAATGTCTCTTCCTTTGTTTTATTGCCACATATTAAATTCTGGTGTTCAATGCATTTGTGTGAATTTTCAAAATGCATTATCCATCTCTGCCCCCACCGATAAGAGCGTAGTCTAAATTAATTTATCGCCTGCAAGGTTTCCTTAGTTTAGATCTTGGAAGGGCGGCCAGTATTTCGGTAACAATGATGATAATTTAGGTGAACCATTAGGATAATTTAGGTGAACCATAGGCCCAAGAACGATTATCAAAAGTTATCTATAAATTAAATTTCATTGTTCAGAAAAAATTGTTAATGGGTGCGAGTAAATTATTCTTACCATGCAAAGTATCAACATCCTCGAGAACGCCGCCGTAATCAATTGGAAGGCAAGTAGTCGGCAAATATTTTTGAAGAGAAGCATTATCAGTGTGAAAATGGAGCTGAAACAGAGAAGAGTACAGATAAATAAAAAGACATAAGGAATAAAAATAAACTTAACATTCTTAAGCTTGCTAGGTCTTTGCATAGCTAATTTTTTTGTTTATTTAACTGTTTTATTCATTTTTCGTCAAAGAACAGTGAAATACGTAAGTGGCGTATCGAGAACTGTAATCGGCACTCGATTTTTTGAGCTATAGAATACCTACCATTCTACTGCACATAGTTAAATGATGAATCAAAGTAGCATCAAAGCGAAGTAGAAGCATTTGAAAACTAGACGTTTTCGTTCCCGAATAATAGAAAACTTACATGCATCGGTAAACGATAATTTCAACTAGCAACTTGTGATGGTAATTGCACAGACTTTGTCGCAATAGTTTTCTAATCTCTTCAGTCTAATCGAGCTTTCCGGTTTGTCCCCACTCGTCCGAGTTGCTACATATCGGCGCCAAAACGCCTTTTTTTACAATTTTTCTATTTTCCCTCCTTTATTGGAGAATTGAAAGGTCTTAAAAAAGAGACAAAAGAGTAAAATATATTCCTGTATGCAAGTTTCATTTAAAATAAATTGCAGTCGTTCTTGATAATAAATAAATAAATAAATAAACCGTTTGAGCGTTTCTGAAAATACCGAATTTTTATGTTTTTCACATAAGTAATGAATTATCGAGAAACTTCATAAGAAAGCATTTCCAGCACTTGTGTTTACAAAAGCATTAATGTATATAAAATGTTCGTAATGTACTAAATATTAACATGAGTGGCAGCTCGTGCTTAGATTGCACGGTTGCACAACCCCCAGGAAATCGAAACGAATCTTGTAATATTTTAGGAATAAACATTTTTCTTTTAATGAATTGAAGATATTGTAGCAATATTGATATATACGAAATTGTATTGAAACCAAAGAGCTTCCAACTGGCGCTTTCTCTGGTGACGCCCATGTATTACACCAAGCTCTTGGCTCTATCACTGGATTTACTGATTTACTCTTTGGCCCTTCGCTTTAAAGCGGGGAACATGCAGCCTTTGGTGACGCAACCAAACAGGTGGGAGGGGCGAGCGCTGCGCGGCGACCGAGGGAGTTTGAGGGGAATACCAATATTCTATCTTCGTCTGACTCACTGACACATTATTTGATACATTTTGCAAAGTTATTGAAAGTATACAAGGTCACACAATTATTAGTAAATTATTCAAGTAATACATTTTTTTTGTTTAAGGTCGCATCAACATCTAGGTCACTGGCGACCACTATTGGAGTTAATGATACGGTAACTATGAAGACGAACCGATATGGTAATGATAAGGGGTGAAAGGACGAACACAAATACAACCATGCCCTAGGCGGGACTCGAACCCGCAACCCTTCGGTCCGAGATCGCTACGACACTACTGCCTTAGCGATCTGGGCCACAAGACATTTTCTGTGTTATTTATGATGTTTAGAGATTTGGTTTCATTTGCTACTAGATTTATTGATTCAAAATGTACATTTGATGAATTCTTTGAGTAAAGTTGGCCGTTCTGGAAGGAAGTTCCCTTCTGTCTCATGGTAGATGTGTATTTCCGCCTGTATTAGCCAGCAGTTGCAGTCGGAGATCGCTGGTTGGAATACAAGCGGGAGTGTGTGGAAGGATCTTTATTACAAAATATACATCAGGGTAGTGAAGTTTTCGAAATAAAATAATTTTATTTGTGCGAAACGTGTCGAAGCAATAGGTTTACAATGTGCTGGAGTCAAACTTAAGTGTCTAGTGGAAATCACAGCTAGAACCACGTGCGCGGAAGGTGTATATTCCTGACAGAGACACTACACATAAAATTATGTAAGTAATGTGTCGATATAGACTTTCTTTTCAAAATGTTGCACTGCTCGCACAACAGGTTAAAATAAAATAAAAAAATTAGAGCCTCTTTTTTTGAGAAAATCTAGTTTTTCGAATATTTTAATATTGCCTATATTGCACTCAAAATGACGATATGACCTCATTTACAAACAATTTTGAAGAACGGTTTTTATTGAGAGGAAAAATCTTTCCCTTCGACACTTAAGTCGTAGGAAAAGGCAGCATAAAGACACAAAGAAATGGCATGCGTCGCCTTTTCGTTGCACTCGCTGAATTTTCGAAAATTAGTTCACATTTTGGCATCTTCCTAGAACTACAATAATGAAGATAGATCTTTTTTCTAAATAAAATCTTTTTATCAAAAACAAATCTTCAAATAAAGCTTTTTAACTTACAACTAACAAATACACATTACTTTAAAAGCTTTTATCGCTGATTATGGTATTCAAAAGTTAGCTCACATTAATGTAATCAATGCAAGCTTGTGCGAAATTATCATTGCTTTTCTGTATAATGTGCTTCAAATATTGTAACAGTTAAATTTATTCATGTTTGTTTCATTTGTAGAAGAAATGACGATTGGTCGTAACCATCCAAATAAATGCAGATAAGCCTTGGACTTTTTCAAGTTACAATTAAAGTGTTAGTAGGGCAATGAAGTGTTAGTAGGGAATGTTATTTATAATATTACGTAGTTTCCCGCAATGTGAGAAAGTATGTGTTATTTCAACACCTCTAGTTCTGTTTTATGGTCAATATAGTCTCTAAATGTATAGAAACACAGTTATACAGCAGAAAAGATTTCACTTGGCACTTAAAACGTGTATCGATTTTAATTGATTAATGCCGTCTGGCAACGTGTAAAGTAATGCACTTGTATAATATGTGGATTTCATGTAGTTAGCTGATGATACTGACAAATAGTGAATATTATTATGTGTGTTTTGCATGAAAATATGAGTTTGTTTGAGTTGAAAACGTTCGGAAATCAAAGGCAAGGCAATTCCAAGCTCAATGAAAAAGGCTTGCAGGAATCACGTGGAAGACATTTTCTTTTATGCGTTCAATTTTTTCTGCTATCTCAAAGTTGGGTACTATAGGATGTGCTACTGAAGAATGTGATGCCAAATCTCAGGCAGGAACGTGCATTCGCAAAACACAGGCAACGACCTGCATGTAAAGCTGACTCAATTTAAAAGAATTTGCATGCGAAACAGGTAGTTAATTTAGCGCTTGTATTCCGTTTGAGTTTTTATTGAACTTCATCTACATAATGTGAAGACTCTAATTAAATTATTCATATAGTCAGCCAGCGTATGCCCTTTCCTTATGAACTCTCGTGACGCAATACAGACCAACCATAAAATCACTTAACATAACACTGGTTTATGACGTCAAATGTGAGCATTTTCTCCAACTTCCTGCAGAATTATTAAGTGGGGAATGTTTGTACTGGCGACTTCTAACTGTAATTAGTGGACAGAAATCTTTAGATATGGTCGCGAGCCGTGTAACAATGATATGTTTAACATGACTGATCTACACCCTTTTAATATTAGACTGATCAACAAATTTTTTGTGGCATTGCTATCAACAATTATTATTAACTAGTCTGAATGTGACCGGGAGCGGTAGCTCAGTGCATCAACTAATGTCACTGCAGCGCCTCTGACCGGGAGGTCCTAGGTTCCCACTCCCCACGGTGGCAGGATTTTCGACACTAGCTTTTCAGCTATGTCGAATTCAGTCGTTGCCTGGAGGAGAATTCTAGCGGCCGCCTGCTCTGATCGGTAGTTTTCCGTGGTTTCTCCGATCAACACCAGGCGAATGCCGGAGCAGTACCCTACGAAACGGGCCACGGGCCGCGCGCGAATTTTCCTTCCTCTTCCTTCTCCTAACCTCTCCCCTTGCACACACACTTACACCAACATCCAATGCACTACCACATATGCTGGGAGGCCGGTCGGGAGCTTCGAGCTTGTCCCGGCTGGGGCGGTGCCCCGATGGTGGGAGAGTCCTGGTTAGGGGGAAAACCTCGCTAGCCGCCGTTAGGTCGGCGCGGAATCTCGCCATCCAGCGGGGGAAGATCACCGCCATCTCCCGAGCAAAAAACATACACGACACTAACGGGACTAATGACCAAAGCAGTTGACGTGCCCGGAAACACGAAAAAATCAAATCAAATCTAGTCTGAATGTGCTGATTTCAGATCTCACACTCATTTGTTTTTGTTCTGAAAGCTCTAGGTTTTTGGTGGGTTGTTTTTCTTTTTCTTTTTTTTTTTTTTTGTTTGAATCGACATACATAAAATTTTCATTATTTCAGTTTCCTCACTTTGATCTCTTAGTGTGTGGGGGAAATTTATGATTAACCTTTAAACTTATAAGCATATTTAAAATTCACTTGCAACACTGACTATATTTCTTTATTAGTACTGCAATGGTAAGATGTCACATTACGAATGGTAACATTTGATTACCATCGGGTCTGTGAGTTCGCCCCCCTCTGCTATGTTATTAATTTTTTGATACACACGCATACCACTCTGCTGGTTTGATTTTTTTGCCGCGTTGACAACTGTCAGTTTGAATGCTCTCTGGTAAACATGCTATGATTATTTAACATTTGTTAGTTTAAACATTCAGGTTGCACATGCACGGTATTACGTCAACTACACTTTGTCAGTGGTAATTTAAACAGATGATTTTGACTGGTAAATAGTGTACTTTTACCACTATAAATGGAACTTTTTGAATGGTAAATTTTACAACTGTAAATGGAATTTTGACACAAAATTAGGCCGAAAATCGCCATACGCAAAGATTATGATACATTTTCTACGATTTACATCTACAATTTCTATTCTTCTGTCTCTCTTGGTTCTTGACAATACTCGCTTCGCAACCTACTGGTAAGAGCTATTCGCTCCGTCCATTTCCGTGTCGGTCATTAATCGACCTCTACCTCCACCCGTCTCTCGGTCGACGTCGGTCAGTTTCCGACTGTTCCTTTCTCCACTTCCTTTAGATTGACGAAACATCGTCCCTTTACTCACTTATCCAATGATTACTAGAGGCCGGAAAAATATGTAGTATGAAACGTCAAAATATGGACATAAATACGTAATGAAGACAGTAAGAATATAATATAGTATGTAATATAATAAAAATATGTACATAAATGTTTTAAAAAATCGGTTAAATATGTAATATTAAAATACTCTAATTATAAACACATTTACATAATATGAACTTATTTTTATAAAATATTTTCTATACAAATTTTAAAAACATTCCAAACGTTTTAAAATTCATTTGGAAAGCACAAGTGATGCACAGTTGCACCATACAACTTTCTCATCGGTAGTAAAAACTTCACAAATTGTTATCCTGACATGTAGTTTAGGAGCCAGACTAGACGCAATAAAAGTCATCGTACAAACGGGCGATATCTACGACCAGCAAACAATCACTGCAGCATGGAATATTCTCGTCGAAGTGTTACACGACGGCGATCGCCAAAGCTTTTTGAAAATTAAGGTTAAAGGCCGCTAAACACGGCGTCAGCGATACTTTTCACACCTAAAGATGAACATGATCTGTCGCTGACGCCCTGAGATAACTGAAGCAAGAGCGCCAAACTGAAGGTATCCGACCGCGTCTTCAGGTAGCGTATGTGCCTCGAGTAGAGTACGCAGCAGCATCCAATAATTATGTAGGAAAAAATGCTGAATTTTTTTAGAATACTTTTTACATAAAAATATGTAAGAAAATTGTTAGAATAAAAAAAGATCTTGAGAAAATAGCGAAATGTGAAATAGGTAATAAAGCATCAAATGTGTAAAATATGTAACGAAACAATTGGATATAGCGTTAGGACGGCGACAATTCGCCGAGATTAAAATTTTGAGAGCGGTAAGTAGAAAAATAAAAAACATGTAATTACATAAAATGCGGTCTCTAATGATTACTGTTTATCTGTGCGAGACTGGCCACATGCCTCCCTATTGGCTACATGGAATCGGCGTCATCCGCACACGCAAGTGCACCCTACAATATACCTCTGCACTATAATTTCTTCGTATTATCAGCTCTAGATCTGTGATACATCACAGTACAAACGAAAGTATACATCGTCGTAAATTTTTACTATGAGAGAACAAGTGTCAAGTTAATTCTTTTAATGCAGAAATTTCCGTTTCAAGCTTTTCCGTTTGCAAGCTCTTCCAGGGTAATTTAGTGTAGTGTTCCAGCTGTTACTGCTCTACCACTCTCAAAAACCTTCCACTGCGCATGCCCGAACGTGGCCTCTCCTCCAAATCTCCTATTTCCCTTTGAGTTCCTCTTTTGACGAAGAGGGCAGTGCGATCGCTGCGTCTTCCAATCACCTCTCCTTGTCGCCGACGCGTTTCCTTATCGCCGAGAGGGGAAATCTCAGATGCCACAGGGTGGGGGCAGCCTCCGAGACTTAACCAAAGGTACGTCCGCCATGATGGTTTTTTTGCGAGCGGTTCAGCTTTAGTCTGCTAGCACATGCTCGTCCCATTTGCCTTGGTGGCACTCTTCCGTTGTCTTAAGGTCCTCATGGAAGAGCTCACCTCGCTCGTCATTTGCTTCTCCTAAGTAGTTCTCAGAGAAACTATCAAGGTGTCTAAATAGAAAATGAAATTGACACCCTTGTTACATCACAGATCATGAAATGCTGACAACATACTAGATAAGAGACACTCTTTGTTAGCAACCTTTTTTTAATTAGTTGCGTCCTTATTCCTTACCGACGCAACGCGTCTCTTCGCCCCTTGTCGAGCGTTGAGCGCGGAGTAATTCTCCATTAATATCTGTGAGCAGAGAGTATATATTTATGTAAGACTCGTCTCGTGTCTGTCGGTTGTCAAGAGGACCGCCAGGTAGAATCTCCGCGTACGCGCCTCCTACTACGCGCTCCTGCGTCACTACCCAGCGACCAGAATTGGGAAGGAATGGAGTTTAGTACGGGTGGAGTTTAGTACACTTCACAGGGGTTGGACTAGCCCTTGTGAAGCAGCCAAACTTGTTTTGTTGGAACAAATTTCACATGAGATTCGACGGGAATCGAACCCGGACCTCCTTGGTGAAAAGCGAGCGACTTCGTTCCGTGCTACGAGATGACCTTCCTACTTCCTAGAAAGTTTTCCGACTGCCAAGAATGATTCGAGCGCAGCCCCTTCACTGTTCATTTTTTCAGCAAATTCTTGGTCACGTACACGAATCTGCGGCCGTCAAACACATCTGCTCTGATCTTCGCAAGTGACAATGCAGGGAGAGCCCTGACTATATGTTGGAAGCATTCACCTTCCGCGTTGAACACTTCAACGAACTGTTTAATCAAACTAAGTTTTATGTGGAGCGGAAGAAAAATGATCTTTTCTTGACTGACAATTCGATCACCGACAATGCTTAACACATCTGCTTTCAGTCTCCCGTTTGGGCCTGTCTTTCGGGTTCCAGTGCTTAACGCAAGGGCGGTTGTCCAGCATGCATAGAGAGCACGGATATTTTGTGAACCCTCCGTGTTGACCTAGGAACAAATCAACCATTTGGAGATCCACACAAATTGTCCAGAAGTGTTCGTTGTATTTCAGAAGTTCAATTTCAATTCTCATGTCGTTATGCTCCTCTCGTAAATACTCGGAATGATCAACTGGAACAAATGCCAACGGACATTGCCATTATGTAGTAGAACACGCTTCAGTCTACTCTTAGAACTGTCAACAATTAAACATCAATTATATGGTTAATTAAATGATCCCTAATTTCTGGAGAAGACCTGAAACATTGTGGTAATAAACAAAGTTCTTCTTTTTAGTAAAATTCGAAACAAACACCGTGTCGCAGAAGAATGAAAATGTCACGGACTGGTTAAGCACATTACTTTGTTGCAATCTACAGGCCAAAATTTCCGCTTCAAATTTTGGAGAGACGCAAATCACGAACAATAACATCATTCATCTCTTACAAAACTGCTGAGGAGTTGAAGATTGCGGGGTGACAGAATAATACTCATCCACTCCAGAAAGTATCCCTCAGTTTCATCACTTGTCTCCTGCTCCTGGTCGCTATCCTCATCTTCAGTTGGAGTACTCCTTCAAAACTGGAAGATGTAGCTCATCAGAGTGCACATTAGGTCGAAATGCAGAAGGGATATTAGGATAAGAAATGTTAAGTCTGCTTTCCTTGCCAACCCTTCGTACTGAGACCACAATAAAAGTCACTAGCATGGTTCATTAGCTCTCGCCAGGTCATGGGAATTCCCAAAGGTAAACCTTTCTCCTTTCGTCCAGACACGCAGCACGTCCTCGCAGTTACGACACGCCGTGTGAGGTCCACTTCTTGTCTTGATCGCCAAGAGTAAGTCCGAAGCGCGCTTTATACGCGCGTCTCACAAATCACGTCAGTGTAATTCCTTTGGTTTGCGGAAATTCAATTGTGTGTGTGTGTGTGTGTGTGTGTGTGTGTGTGTGTGTGTGTGTGTGTGTGTGTGTGTGTGTGTGTGTGTGTGTGTGTATATATATATATATATATATATATATATATATACATATATATACAATATCCTCAGATATAGCAGAAATTCTCCGGATTGTTTATACAATGACGTCTCTTTGTAGTCATAATCAGATCTTTAAAGAAAAATTAAAGAAAAAATACCCCTTTTAATAACCAGCGTGCAGACAAATGACACTAATAACAAATAAATAAAATTCGTGTGTTTCATTAAACTACATGAATTTGCCAGTGACTTCTAGAGCTCTCTCAACAATTCCTTCGCGTCAGTGTCCACTTTCAGTCCGCTTGCTCACCGCTTGTGCGCCATTTCTTAAGAAAATCACAGCTAACGGCTAGAATGCAACAGTTCAAATTGCCAAAAAAAAACTAGAACTTTGAGAACAAAACCTTTTTTCACATTTAAAATCCGCATATCAAAATTACCAAGACTCAGTAAAAAAATAAAATAAAAATCAAGCAACAGAAATTTCGAAAATGTTGTTGACCAATGATACCACTAATAACAACTTTCAAAAATGTTATCTTTATGAAACTATTCTTCGTACTGACAATGATAAGCAATTAAATATTATAAATCAGATCACCCACCAACATAACCCAAAATAAAATAAAACCTTTTTCATAGATGAACCTGAAGTCACTGGCAAAATTTACGGTTAGCAGTGTCTAATTAATCATTGCAATGGACGCAATTTATATGCAAACTCCTGTTGCCTGGACTAAAATTGTCGAAATGCTGCCCTTTCAATTGCCTTTGCAATTAAATGAAGCATCTGTGTCCTCCTTAAGAGTAAATCGCCCAAGTGCTGAATTGATCAAATCTACGCGGCTGCACCTTAGGGTTCCCAAGCCTTTGCCAACGCCCTTATGGTCGCCAACAGACTTCTACCAGATGTCTACTGATGAGCCGTTTGGAGGTAAAAGTGATGGTTTCAGGAGGGGATTTTAGCTAAGTTCTTCCGGTTGTACCACACTTTCTCCCTTTCTAATGTAAGGAATTGCATAAAATTATTTCGCTTATGGAATCATTTTACATTTCTATGTTTGAGAAGAAATATAAGAGCAGATACTGAAGATAACTACTGATTTTCTGCAGACAATTGGTGACGGAACACATGTCACTATTCCAGATATAAATGACATTCGATTTCAACACGGATATATGCACGCACGCCAACGTAATTCCTTTCGTTTACGGAAATCGGAAATTTAAAACGGTTTTAATGCAGTTTTCCATTTCAAATAAACAATTCTGTGCTCCATTGAAAATGAACGGTGTACCATTGACTGATGTTACGGCAACAAAATTTTTAGGTCTCTCAATTCAGTCAAACCTTAAATGGAACGTCCATTTAAATGAATTGAACACAAAATTAAGTTCATTATGCTACGCGTTCAGAATTCTTGCAAATTCAGTCAGCCTTCTACCTTAAATGGAACGTCCATTTAAATGAATTGAAAATTTTTAGGTCTCATCGCCTGAGATATGGCATAATATTCTGGGAAATACATCTTATAGCTCCCAGACTTTTAGATTACAAAACGAATTGTCCGAATAATAACCAAATCCCACCCACGTGATTCATGTAAGCCTCTCTTCATTAATCTAGGAATTCTACCATTACCGTGTCTTTTTATTTACGAATCAGTGGTTTTTGTAAAAAATGACTTGCTCAAGGGCGGGAGTATATTTTCAGAAAATGCCGAAGTCTATTACTATAACACTCGACGTAGAAATCATATTCACCAGGTGACAGTATCAACAGCTCATTACAAAAAATTCACATACAATACATGTACATTATTTTACAACACTTTGCCAGATTACATTAAACGATTAACTTCAATAGAAAAGTTTAAATCCCAAGTGAAATCGTTTCTGCTGCATAACTGTTTCTATACAATTAGAGACTATACTGAGCATCACAAGGAAAGTAACATTAATTTTACCAATGATACATAATGCATTATTTACCATTTGGACTGTATAAATGAGTATAAACAACCTGTAACAACTATTGTACTACAGCTTCCGTGTCAATGACCCCCATCTCGATCAGTTTCCCTGATCCATTGAGAAATGCTGAGATGGCCCCTTGTTTTGCTTCTGGACATAAATGTAACTTCATTTTCTGTGCACGTCTTCTAGAATTCAGTGGGAAACACAATTCTTCAAATTATCGTTTCCATGTTGTCGCGGCAGGAAGTAATGAGCCAAAATTTATTGCTTATTTAATCTTGAAAATAGATTTTATTACATGGGAGTTTTGTTGTTGTTTTTTTCTCCCTTTCAAAATTCAAAATTTATTGCTTATTTATCCTTGAAAATAGATTTTATTACATGGGAGTTTTTTTGTTGTTTTTTTTCTCCCTTTCAAAATTCAAAATTTTATTGCTTATTTATCCTTGAAAATAGATTTTACTACATGGGAGTTTTTGTTGTTTTTTTTCTCCCTTTCAAAATTCAAAATTTAAGTAGTATATGACTTAGTGTAGGGATCACAGAATTTTGAAAATGTGCACACAATTCATTTTTCCCCATAGCACGTCATACGCAGTTTTTAACTGTTTTTTTGACGTAAAATAAATAAATAAATAAATAAATCCAATTGGAGATATAAATTCTTTAGCGAATGGTACAATTTTGGCTCCTAGAAATCCGAACACTATGATAGCATCAATATGAAAGTTCCACAGATGCTACCAGGAAAAGTTAAAATTAATAAGTGCGCTAATATAATTCAATAGAATACAAGAAGATAATCCAGTGCAAGAGCCACCTGTGGTTTTCACTCTCAGTTCAGAGGTTACGAATTAATTTTTCTAATGTACCTGACTTGATATAAGTTTTCTAATGTCTAGTTCTCAAAAATCAAAATCCAGATTTTACTTGGGCTTGTAAGTTTATTTCATTTCAATATATTTCTTCTTTAAACTTTCCCATGAAAGTTGTTCACATCCCATAGGTTAACCATTTTGCAGTTTGGAAACTTGTTATAAACCTTTAGAATTACTTTTTATTTTCTAGTGTCCACTTACGCAGTAGAGAGAAAGTTACGTTTTGCTGCGCGAAAAAAATGCAAATTTTCGGCAGAGAAATTCTCATTGTCATGCCCTGATAACAAAAAAGTGGATAAATCCAGTTGCTCGACTTAGAAAAAACATCCTCTCACACGTAGTGTAGCCAGAATCCCTGTTCTGTAGGTTCTTGATACCGAAAAATCGATTGGCGACAAAACGTCCGTCCGTAAATACCACTAGCGACTAAACCATACGTAGGATTTTGTCCAAACAGAAGGAACCCTTGTCCATGTAGCTCTATTTGAAGCTTTGAGGTTTTGAAAAACATTCTTACAAATTGGGGGGGGGTACTTCATATGAAACTCCACGGACATTTTCAAAATTTTCTCAAAAACGGCTCCAAATTTTTTCTTAAATTTCTTTGAAAAAATTGAGTAGAATACACTTATAAAGATGGCATAGGTTTTTTCACTGTTAACTCTCAATTTTAGAAAATTTCAAATGTTTCAAGTTTTTTCGGCTTTTTCCAATTATTGTAAAACTGAAGACAGATTTTTCCTTTATGTAAATTTTTTTCTCCATAATTAGTGCTTTCATTACGGTAAAGACAAATTTTTTGAAACTTTTAATAGTTTTCGCACAAAATTGCGTGCAATATATACAATATTTAAAAATGACAAAAACATTTTATCGAAAACGGCTCAATATTTTTCCTTGAAACTTTTGGTAGGGATAGTGCTGAAGGCACTCTATCAGACGACATAAATGCCATTCTACTCTATTCTTTTATTTTTCAAAAACTACAAATCTGTAATATTATTGACTTGTCACGTCGTTAAAATTTACTTCAGTGGCGAATTGTAATGAGTATACATGCTTTAAATGATGCCTTATAAAGTGTCTCAAAAACTCAAATGTTCTGTGAAAATGAGCTCAAATTTACGCATTTTCAGAAACGCTCAAACGCTATTTTCTCAAAAATGGCTCCAAATTTTTTCTTCAAACTTTTCCAACGGATAGTGCTAAATGCGCTAATTATGATGAGGTAAAAGTCATTATGTTGCATTCATTTGTTTTTTCAAAAATTTCACAAATCTAATTTCTTAAATATCTCTCTCGTCGTTAATGTGCATATTTCCAGCGACTTGCATACATTATTGCATTTGTGAGTAGAAAAGCTTCAAATGACTGCCAATTAAGTTTTTCGAAAGCTCGAAAGTTTTCTGTGAAAAAGAGCATCAAATTTCGCACTTACAGTAACGATTAAACGCCATTTTCTTAAAAACGGAAATTTTTCAACGAAAATGTTCATATAGGACAAGGTTTTACTTTTCTCTAATATTCTTAAAGTAATATTTCGGTTCTACCATTAGAAAACCGAAAAATAAGAAAAACTTTAAAAAAAAAATTGACTTTGGGCGGCGATAGATTGCAGCTGGCAAGAGGATGGGGGCAACACTGAAAAGCTAGCGCCAACCAAAGACATTAGAAAACTAGTTTGAAATAGTCTATGCCATTCTGTAGCACTACTAGTTTAAATTAAAATAACAAATACAAAGGCAAGTACAAAATACAACCATTTGCAATTTGCAGGAAGTGAAAATGAGATTTTTTCGTAAGTTTGATTTGATTTATTTCGTCAAAAAACAGTAAAAACTGTATGTGACGTTTGGGGGAGATGAATATCTGCGCACATTCTCTTTAGACACCAGAATCCCATCCCAATATTTTAATGATGAATAGTTGAAAGTTAAAACAACAACAACAATAATAATAAAAAATTTTAAAAAAGAGCAATATTATCAACATTTGAAACACTAGACATTTTCATTGGAGAGTTACAAAAAAACTATTTGCAATGATAATCAAACTGCAAATTTGATTTTTCTGCATTGCTAACAATATAGCAACTCACTCTCAGCTCTTTTTTAATATTTAAGTTAAAAAGATATAATACAGTTATAAAGTTGTATTTAAGTTATAGAGCGAATTTCCAACTAAATATGAAAGAAAGTTTTCACTCACCAGATCAAGAAGTTGCTTTTGAATAAATGGCCTCACAAAAGCAAGGATTTTGTCAATAATAGGGTTACTGTTGGCTACATGAATTGCTTTTAGCCGCACAGGTTTTGCCTCCTGAATATACTGAAAGAATTTACGCAGTGCAAAAAGTGACACACGAGTCAAATGTCCCAAGCGAACACCACTTGCATCAAAAAACATTATCATTCCTGCAAAATATAAAATTGTAAATGAAAAAAACTTAAAGTAATAACACTCCTGTTACAATATTAAGAACCATTTTAAAGTAAAAAGTTTCAAATACACAATACATTTCAGACATTCATTGTGTGAAGCTTCCGTAATCACTTCCCCATACCCAAGATGTTCCTTCTACTCTCTTGCTTGACCAAACCATTAGCATCGCCATGTGAAATGATAGCAATGACCTCCCAGCATCAACGAATGTGTTGAGATACTATACATTAGTTGTTGAAAGTTAATTCTATTTAACCACATATACAACATCACTTTAATTTGTTATAATAATTATTTCAACTGAGAAACGTTTGTGAAAAGTTTTGGTTTGAAAACTAATCATCTCGCACATGATTACCAGTGTACAAAAGCATTTTTGAACATGTATTCTAATTTTTGAATGTTTCCAAAAAATCCAACAAAGGAAATCCCCAGGTAATATGGTAAAATGTACCCAAAAACCAAATGATATATTATTTGTTTCACTATGAAGCTACCAAAAACATGGTTTTTGACAGGTTTCTTAGCCCCTTCCCACCACCACCACCCTCTGCTGCCTTTTTAATTTTCATCAACTAAACATTATTTTAACTTATTTTTGTATTTTATTTAAATATAATAGAAAAGGATTTATAGTGTCTAAAAATTAATATTATTTTGTTGGCGCCAAATTCAAAAGCAAAAAATATGAAAAAAATAATTAGTGTGTTTTTGAACCCTGAAACACATGTAAAAAATCTCAAAACTTTTCAAAACACCAATTGCGATTTTTTTTCAGATTTTTTCGATTGTACGGATGGTCTGTAGGGACGGATGATGGGGCAGAGGCTAATAAACCTTTCAAAAAAACCCAATTTTTAAATTGCAGATGTACTTTAAATATTTATATTTCATTTGGTTTTGGTGAATGGATTTGGTGAAATTTTACAATCTTACCCGAGGATAGCCTTTCAAACTATCAGGAAAGCAAAAGTACCAATGAAGAAAGGTATTATGAATACAATTTTGGTACAGGTACGTAGGTTTTCATACCTATTATACTGTTTACACGGTGGCCAACGATTTGGCATTTTGGAATCAAAGCATTTTTTCGGTCTTTCACGTTTGAGAATATACATTTTCTAGATTGTTTCACATGTCACAACGCTCTTTCTTCTTCCCTAATTAACCATACTATGGTACTTGCGTGATTTTTTCTCGCAATCCAGAACTGCAGTGAATAATTTTGTACAAAAACAAATTGTAAAGGCGATCTTTAAATAAAGCAAACAAAAACTAGTGGTGCTAAATAGTACATACTTACTCGCCCAAATGGCAACGTAATACTACTTATACGGCAATTTCTCTCCATATTAACACAACTGTCATCATTTTTTATAAAACTCATTACAAATTGTAGAACATTAGGTGCGGGCTCCTCAGTCTGTAGTCAGCATACTCACAAGGCCATCCGCAACAACACACGTAATTATTTGCATGATTTCCAAACCTTCGATATTTTTTTTCGTCATTTTAACAAAGAATGTTCCATATACATATGGTTACAACCTCTCGAAAACATAATGGCAAGATGCCAACACAACTTTGAGTGACTGCAGCACAAGGTTTAATCACACAACTGGAACTACAATTTTACTTTTTTTTGCTATGCCTGGGGTCCATTCTTCCCACGCCCAAGGTGGGCATGGGCAAGATGGACCCTCGCACTGTAACTACTCTATGTGGAGATGTGATGGAGTCTTGCCACTATGTTTTTGAGAGGTTCTATCCATATGCATATCTTGTAGTAAGGTTAGTACAATTTGTGATCATTGTGTATAGTATGCTATTATGCTGTATTTGCCATTTTTGCTTTCTCGTATACATACGTATATACGATGTAAGTTATGTAATGCTGCGGCAAATCGATTTCGAGATTTCAACGGAAATACACGTTTGGGGTTCCATGATACCAAAAAAGTTTTTTTTTTTTTTAACGTTCATCCGTCCATCTGTGAACACTACTAGCGCCTAAACCACACATTGGTCTTTTCCAAATTGAAAAGACCTCGGTCCATCTAGCTCTAGTTGAAGCTTTGAAATTTTGAAAACTTTTGAGAGTACTTTACATGAAGCCCCCTGGACATTTTCAAAAATTTTCTCAAAAATGGCTGCAAACTTTTCTTTAAAATTTCTTGTAAGAATAGAGTAAAATAAACTTACAAAGGTGGCATATAGTCAGATTTCCATGGTTAACTCTGAATTTTCGAAAATTGCAAAAGTTTGGATATTTTTCGGCATCTTCCTACAACCACAAAATTGAAGACAGAGATTTTCCCCTCAAATGAAATTTGTCACCTATAAATAGTTCTTTCATTAAGGTCATGTAAATATTTTTGAATTTTTAGTAGGTTTCATGCAATAGTGCATGCAATATTTGCAATTATCAAAAATAACAAAAACAAAAATTTCTCAAAAATGGCTCCAAATTTTTTCTTTAAATTTTTAGTAGGGTTAGTGCCACATAAACCCTATACCACGACATAAACGCCATATTGCTCTATTCTTTTGTTTTTTCAAAAATTAATTTTTTTAACTCGTCTCTTACATTGGTAATTTTTACATTAAAGGTGACTAAACTCCAGGCCGTGTATCAGGCCGCACTAAATTCGCAATATGGCAGCTTGAAAGATTTCCTGTCGGAATAGCCAACTTATGAAACTATAACTCTGATCAAGTCTCTCGCTTTTGGTTTGTTTGTTGTCTCATTCACAATCCTCGCACGGTCTCGAGTCTTGTCCACTGTTGAATAATACATGTTTCGTTTTTGGTAGAATTAAAAGAGATGTTCATCTATAAACGAATATTAACTCTGTGAATAATTATTAAGTTAATTAAGAATTATCATTATCAAGTATTGCGAGCTTAAGAAGTGTTAAAAAGTGTCAAGTGCAAATGAAAAATACAACCTCAAAAGTTATCTGCGGTCATACTTCTATGTTATTAATGCTTTTGAGATGTGTGTCAACAGTTCCTTCACGTTTTGAAGTGGTAGTAATAAGTTTTATTGAACGCAAATAAATACCACAATTATTGAAGTTAATTAACCTGATATACATGGTAGTTTTTAAGTCAGCTAATGAAATGTTCCTAACTGTCCAGTTATGTCAATATCAATGCAAATACATCCATTTAATTTATCTGTTCAATTATTCATTAGCTTTTAAAAGTAAGTTCAAAAAAATAATGAAAATCATCGTTAGTGTAAGTAAGTTTTCAATAACTTATCCATTGTTACCAGAGACAGTCTTTGAAAACGTGTTATCTTCAAAGGTTCAGTATTAAGTATAGACCGAGATGTTGTTAAGCTTACCATTATTTTCCAGTTATAATTAAAATGAATTCAGAAAATAATAATAAATATAATATAATTAATTTAAAACAAGAAATACTAAAGGGACACAACAAAAAAAATACTAAACTATTAAATACTTTTACTAAATAAATAAATTGAACGATAAAACGCAAAGAAGGAAGAGCACCAAAACGCAAAATGCAAATCTTTAGCAACACTCGTAAACTAACACAACTTCACTTGGATGGCTTTGAATGTTGGAGGTATCTACGGAAGTAGTCATTGTTTCATTGCAAACTTAAATTGTTAAAAATGTCCCTACCGCTTGAAGGTAATATATTCAGGGTATTTGTGTGACGGTTGGCAACAACTTTAGCCAACATAAAACGAATCGAAACTACCCTAAATCGAGTATAAATGTATGTTCTCATCCGACAGTGACATTTTTCAAAAGTTGTCCCGTTAGTTCGGCTTTTTAGCTGGCCAGCAGTCTACTTCACATTACTATATTTATGAGTACACATACTTTAAATAATGTCGAATAATCTTTCTTGAAAACCCTACAATTTTCTGTAAAAATGAACTCAAAATTCCGCATTATCAGAAACCCTATTTCTCAAAAATATCTCCAAATTTTTTCTTCACATTTGTCCAATACATAGTGGTAACTGCACTGTTTAATATGATGTAAAGTTCATTGTGGAGTATTAATTAGTTTTTTCAAAAATTACACAAATGTAATTTTTTGAAATACCTCTCATACCGTTAATATGGACATTTCCATTGATTTGTATGCAATTACATTTGTGAGTGAAAGCTTCAAATGACTTCAATTGAACTTTTTTGAAAAATTAATAAATCAATCCTGTGAAATTTTTTAATGTTAATCCCATTTTCTTTAAAACAGCTTCAAATTTTTCATTGAAAATTTATATTTAGAGCAAGCTTTTACTCTTCTTTAATATTCTTGATGTAATAATACATATTTCATGTTTTACCACCAGCTCTGGGGATTTTGAAACATTGGCAAACTATGTTTTAATGTTTTAATTCACTCTGATCAAATACCGTGATACACGTTTCAACTTCATGGTCGTGAATCTACAATGTTTAAAATGATTGAAGTCGTCCACAGTAAAACTTTGCCATGCAGAATACTCACCAGGAACTGTACCATGCAAGTGTAGAGCACACTCTGCTGTCATCTGAAGTAACTTGACTCCATCATTGAACACATATGCAGATGGCTCAGTTATTTTTAGTTTATGAAATATAATGAGATAACCATTTGGATCCCTCTCTGGAATAATGCAAAAACGCCTGCAAAAGGTAAAACCATCACATCAAGGGGAGTCTACATTAATCATAAAAAAGGTACAAAAGCATTTATAAAAAGAAAATGTTAGAAACTCACAAAACGGAAAGAGCTCTTTGGAGTTCAGGTCTGGTAACATCTCTATTATTGAAGTGATAAGGTGTGTTTGCTCGTATTTCATAGAAACGAGTAATACATTTTTTTGTATTCTCTATATTATAATAGCAACTGTGCAAGAATAAAATAAGCAAACTATCTGAAAAAGAAAAGCCAATTTTAATATCCAAAAATGTCTGAATATCAATGAAAATTGACATGTAGTAACTCTATTAAATTATTTCAGAAATACCTGGAACTTTGGGGATATTTGGCCTACATTCTGCTAGCCATTCCTTCAGATACTCCATATCTTGTAATTTCAGTTCTGAGTTCTTCTGAAATTCTTCTTCTATGGGCACAATACTCTCCATTTTCCGATGGTTTTCTATGGACACAATTAAATGAAATAATTATTGAGCAAATAAACTACAAATAGTTCTTCATAAATTAATAATTGGTGCAATTATTAACAGCACATTTCTATAATTAATGAAATTGAAACAAATTTATATTATCAATATACAACATTGAAATGTAACTGTTGCTCACAATGACACACGAAACAAGAGTAGATGGTGATGCATTGAAACGCTACCTTCTCCCTGAACTAGTACAATAATATATTAAAATGTATGCAAATTAAAAATCTATGACCTCAACTAAATTTACATTTGTCATTTCATTCCTGTGGATGCAACTACTAGAATTCTGATTTTTTTGTCTGGCAAAATCTAAAACATCACATTATTACCCACTATTATCAACTCAAAAATTAAATTACATGAAACATTTATAAAGATGCAAAGATGTAGTGCAACACTCACCCAATTCCATTTCTCCCAAGAGCTGCTTATAAGCATTGCCAGTCATTGCTCCAGTCTATGCTTGAGCAATTGTAAGAAGCCACCGCTAAACAACTGAACTACACTACTGAACAATACGTCAAATACACAGAGCAACTAAAGAGGAAACCTAAACAAAGCGAAAGCAACAACACTCATTTGCTGTGAATAACTCACTGTGATGATCAATTAGAACTCTTTTTTGCAGTTTGTAGTGCGTACACTTCCAGATGCAAATAGTCTGTATCAATCTCTCTCACAGGTATAATTTGACCATCCACTATAGTGGTGCACTTTCTTTCAGCTTCAATCCAAGGGAAGTCTTCCTGGTTATTTGGATCATCTGTGAGAGTCAACGAAGCAGTTTCTGTTGTATGGACTTGTATAAAAAATGATGCATCTTCAGGGAGTTCTTTCAAGGTCCTACAAGTATGAGATATTTTCAACAATGCTGCTCTAAGAGATTCCTCAGTATGAATAAAGTAACTATCACCAACAACTAAACGTGAATAAAGAGCCAACACATCAAATACTATCTTGTCAATGGGAAGGGTGTTTTTGTCACAAAATACAATACAAACTTTTTTTACTTCATTTTTCTTAATAAGTTCCTGAATTCCTTTGAGGCTTTCAGTTATGTAAGAATTCACTTCAGGATGAATGGAACAATATACTGGTGTGCCATAAAGTTTTTTCTTCACAAATATTGTGTCTGGGTAAAGTCTTCTTGAATAAACAACAGTGTGAATTGCTACTTCTAAAAATTCAAGGAGAATGTCACCAGATAATCTCTCGGTTTCGTTTGACATTTTTAAAAATTATTTGCTATACGAATGGTCTGACACTTGAATACAAGAAAATTACAAATACTAAATCATAAATTATTGTTAATATATTCATCAATCGGGCATAATCTACAAGACCCGAAAATCGGCGAAACTTCGTACCAACAACACTTCACGATGTGTCAACTGAATTCGGTTAGAATACAATGGTAATTCACAGTTATTAGCATTTTCGATTGTATTCATAAAGTGAAGTCTATTATCTGTAGAACAAATTCAGAATTGTCATACACTCGACTGACCGTGAGAACCAAACAAACCAATACCACAATCACCACAATACCAATGTTTCAAATTTATTCGCTATGTTGGCCACACTCTCTGATGTTGGCTAACTTGAAGTGATCTTCGTTTGTCATCAATTTATCTGCCACACCGCCACGACCACACGTCATCGTGTAGCTTCACACATATTCTCATTGGCTTCACATTGAAGCGTGGATGTGTAACTTAAAATTAATAATTATTCAATAGTATACTTTGTTGCTAAAGGTCAGAATTAGGTGTTTTTTATGTTGTGGATGTACGAAAGAAGTTTACTTCGGGACGTAAACATCTTACAACAGTGACCGGCGACGCGTTACCTACGAATTCTTAGGAAAGTTTCGATACGATCACAGTTTAAATATGATTGATATTGATTCAATGCAACGTTATGTTTCTCCCGTGAACCCAGCAGTATTTCCCCACTTAACAGTGGTACTGCTGGGCATAGGGATATTTTTTACGGCGTGGTTTTTCGTGTACGAGGTAACGAGCACGAAGTTCACGAGAGACATTTTCAAGGAACTTCTTGTAGCGCTTGTTGCAGCAATATTTTCTGGTTTTGGCGTATTATTTCTTCTTCTGTGGGTTGGAATTTATGTTTAGCGGAGCATGTACAAAGTAAGTTACGATTAATAAAAGTAATAAAGTTATAGTTATGTCAAACTCTGGAGTAAGGTTAACGTTTTAAAACTGTGTATTTCCTTCTCCCCAAACTTGTGTCCACACACCTGAGTTTTTCCACGCGCTCTTCTATCCATATTTTGTTGATCCCAGTTGGGGGAGTTGTCTAAATTGTAAATATTTTTTTGTGTGTTTTGTAATATTTCATTATTTGTGTTTTTCAGCACTCCAGGCTGCAGCCCCAGGAATAACTCAAAGCATCTCACATGTCACTGTTGTTGGAAATGCATTGCCAGCTACTCAGTAATTTTTTATTCCACAGAGTGTGAATTTGACAACTAAGTGCAATAAAGAAAGGACCGTTTGTACATGCTGTGTTCATAAATAAACTTGTTATACTCATAGACTCTTTTGTTATTTAAAATTACCTTTCATTTGTCTTCACATTAACAAAGGAAAAGTGAATTTCCACCCATTGTGTAACCTATTTTATCCCGGCGACTGATGGGTTTGGGTCTGCGAGACCCATGAGGTAGCAAAAACTTAAGCCAATCGCAAACTGATAGCACCAGCAGCCTTTTCATCTCTCTACCTTTCTTTTATTTTCAAATGTAATGTTCAGTATGACAATTGCCATATAGGTTGTGTACGTGATTTAATGCAAATTTGTTTTGTGCTTGGTCCCTCAGACCCTACCCATCATCCTATCGTGTAACAATAATCGGGTTGGTACATACTTTTATGATTATTTCTTATTGATTTATTTTTGTATAGTATTTCATATAACTAAAGTTAAATTCAACTGTGAATTCAGAAAGGAGTCAAACTTTCCAGTGGAGTGATGGTATTAGGAAAGCTTCATGGTGCCCTTCCTTAAATTCACCAAATATTTTTGATAAGAACATTAAATACATAATAGATTAACAAAATTGCTTTCTTTTATATCAAACTATCATAATGAAGTCCTCTTAACAATGATACAAAAAAAAAAATGCTATGTAATTATTGTTCAACCCAGGTTTCCTAGACCCAGCCCATCCATTAGTGTTACATTTTTTTTACCCGTCCATCGTCAGGTTAAACAACAGGAATCATTAAACAGGAAATGAATTGCTGTTTCCTCAAAAGGGTTGCGAGTTTCTGAATGTTTTATTTCAAGAATAACAGTAGAACTACAATCAAAAATGCAACATAAGAATGTACTGAACATTAATCCTTGCCACCAGCATAATTTCATTTGATTTTGTAAGACACTCATTTGACAATATTTTCTTTCACCACAATACTATGAAAAGTAGATTTTTTTCCTTTTAGTCAGGACTACCTATCAGTTATGCCCAACTACCATCTCATCAGCACAGTGCCAGATTACTGAACAGACTGAGTAGGCTGCAGCCTGGTATGCACAATTTTGGGGGGCAAACGAATTTCAGCGGATGCAAAATTTCAGAAACTGAACTTTTGAATATTTTGTAACGAAATATTTTTAACATTAGAAAGTGTTAATTAATAATTAATGTATCCATTAATACACAAATATATCAATATCGCGGTGAGAATTATTTATATGTACACAATATTTGCATCGGTTACAAATATTATATAATAATTTTTGTTCAAAATATTATAAATAGCTTTAATGTTTAAAAGAATCAAATTAAAAGGGCGCTAAAACATTTGACAGTCTAGGGCACACAAGTGAACGTCAGGCACTGCATCAGCACCTACTAAAGTCCCTCATGGTCCTCTCCCCAGTGAGGAGACCTCCGCTCCCTTAATGTAGGCTGAGGTATCCCACAGATTCCACCTTCATTCAGAAACTTTACAATTAGGTCCACAAATTCTTTTGGGTGTAAGGAGTCCTGACACCTGGTCGCACCTGACTGTCTGCCACCTCAGCCTATCACAGCCTGGCCCACCTACTACAGAAATCGGAGCGCCCAACATCCTGGCGCAGTACAGCCCTGAAGAGGATCGTGACATGTCGGCACCTCAGCCTTCAATGCGGCGTCACCCGGACAGCGCAGATCAAGGAGTCACTTCTTCAATCTCACATTGGTCAGAGCAAGGGATGAGTGTGTGAAAATGATACAGGAGGTACTGCGAATGTATCTCATGTCTCAAAAACAATGGAATGAAGAGAGCCAGCCAGCCCAGATTAACAGATACTTGCCTCACATGCACACTGTTGCTCCATCTGAGCTGTCCGAGACTGACAGGAGACAATACGAAAAGCAATGGGAAACTTCAATTGTGCCACAATTTGAGGGTGAAAACACCCTCAGTGCTTAAACTGTTTTAACACAGTTTTTGAAATGCACACATGCCCCCCTCTCTCCAAAGTGTGGAAGTCCTCCCAGACAATTATAAAACACACATGAAAATTAAAGCAAATAATGATCAATTTGCTTTACATTTCAAATGCTTGTTAAGTATGTGAATTAGTATACAAAACTCAAATTATACTTGATACTTGATAAAAACTGCTGACTGTCATGTTGTTCCACGAGATCCCTTTCAACGTGCAATTGAATGAATGTCTTCCAATGACTACTGAGCTTAACTTTGTTGGAGTTAAATTTGGTTTTAATACTGCAGACTACATTTCTGATAACAATGAACTTAGCTTCGCTATAAATTTTCTTCCCAAAATTATTAAAACTGTAGATTTATTATTTAACACACTTTTCACATTTATGTTAATTGTTGATTACATAAATTTTGTTCATTTAATATTTTGACATACTTTTTCTGTCTTCACGTTACTGAAAATACTGATTATTTAGTAAAGTTACATTTTTAAATTTAATACATTACATATAAATAAAATTCAGGTTATAATTTTTTTTTTTTAACATCATTTCAAACGAATATTGTTCTAGAAGTAAAATTTTTTTTTTTAAAATTCATTGAAATTCACATAATTAAAAAAAAAAAAAATTTGTTTTGTTAAGTGATACTTAATACAAGATTGATCTTAGCCTATCTGTATTCAATAAATATCAACCATTAACAAGGAGATGAGGGCATTGGTTCAGTCCAGGATGGACGTTTGTTGATTATGAGGTTTGAGAAGGGAACAAACAATACTTGTTCTATGGTTTGAACATCAGAACTGAACTGAAAGTGGAGGGATATGGCTAAAGAAGCAGAGAAAGGGCAGGGAGGAATATTCAAGAAAGAGAGGATTATTTCTTTTCTCCCAAGTTTGATTTATTCCACTATCCTGTGATCCATATGTGGTTCACAAAATATAACAAAATTTAATGGATAGTTTGACTACATCCATGAACCACATGTGGGTCACGGACATTAACAACTTCTAGGGCAAATATTCCATGGAACTGCACAGATTTTGACGTGGACTTGCTAGGACAGTCATAGAATTTAGAAATAAACCGTAACGTGCAGAAAAATATTTTTATTTTTGAGAATATTACAACTTGTAACAGTAAAACTTTTTGACCGTCATGAACATTTGGACGTGGGGAGATACTTGAATGTTTTCCTAGGGGGAAGGAATGTGTTAAGTAATTGACTCAAGTTGTTATATAAATTTCAAAAGAATTACATCATACAATTATGTGAATTTATTAGTCTCTAACATTATATTGAGAACCAGGAGTATTTTTATATTTAAGGTCTCAATATTTAACTTTTTGAAATAATTATTCTCAATACTTAAGATCAATCAAGTTTATCAAAGTCAATGGATTTGAATTCATATGATGTTAATCATATGAATGATATGATGTTAATCACATGAAATTCATATGATGTTAGTATACTCTCTGATGTTAATTTAGATGTACTTTCTTGAATATTCTTTTATTGTCATACAGTTTTCGCTTTGTTAGTCCCACATATTTTAGAGGGCACACAAACGAAATAGAGGTTTGTTGATCCATTATTCTGAGAGTATTTTTTGTGTTTAATTATATTTTCTTTATTAGTAACATTGTTAACAAGACTTATATCATAATTTTTTAAGGTTTGAGTTTTCCATTGATAGTTTGAATGTAGGGTAACTGTAAATAAACATGGTTAGTATCTGGTTCCCTATTACTGGTCTTTTTTCAAAATTTATAACCATCAAAGTGTTTGGGTATAAATATATTATTTTCTCAGTTTTACAATATTATTTTCAATAAATTGTATTGGATAGTTGTTCATTACCAATATCTGGAATTTTTTCTTTAGATTTTTATTATCTCTTTTCTGAGAATTGTATAACCTTCTCAATTAGGTTGAAAATTATTGTCCTTGGTTTCCCTTTTTTTATTAATTAAAAAAATTAATTTCCTTTGCATTCTTTTTTATGGTAAATTTCATTGATGGGTGGAAACTGTTGAAAGAATTAAGCAGTTGATCTATTAGATCACTGTTATTGCATCATCAATGTATCTTTGAGAAATGAAATTTCTAATTGTTTTAAGATTTTAGTTTCAAGTTGTCACATTACAATTTCGGAGGTATGTGGATCTACATGAACCACCTTTTGGGGTACGTTGAAGTAATACTTACCTTTAAGGTAAGTATTACTTTAACCTGAAGTAATACTTACCTTTAAGGTAAGTATTACTATTGAAATCAATGTGCATATTTATTAGTATAAATTTATTAGCAATTTCAATTTCTTCTTAAGGTATGCATTCATTATATATATGGTCTTATTAATTCCTTCCATTATCAAAGAATGGATAATTGAAGAATACATGTTTTATTATGTCTGATGAAATTAGTCGGTTTGATACACAGACCGGTCATCCTGACTGCGTTCACTCAAGTCTTACAGGTGAATGCTGGGATGGTTCAAAATGGCCACGAACACCTCTCATCATCATCCTATGACCTCATAATTCATAATTCAAGGCCTAATAGCCTTGTCTTATGAAGGGATACAGCCAAAATGCTGATCCCCATAATTACACTATCTCTCTCAGGAATCGAATATGACTGGACCTCGTAAGAGAATGTGTAGTGTGGTCTGAAATGGCCAATACACTAATAATAATAAAAATGATAATGATGTTGATGTTGATGTTGTTGTTGATGATGATGATGATGATGATGATGATAATAATAATAATAATAATAATAATAATAATAATAATAATAATAATAATAAAAATAATAAAAATATTGATTAATGAGTCACATACCTCCAATTACAATTGTGTATGATGAGTCGCTGGTCACTACATACTACTTAGTAACCAAATAAATAATAAAAAAATTACCTTCCAATTGCTTTTAACAAAAATCATGAATATTCTACATTGTCACATAAAAACAATTTTTATAAATTAACAAGAGGTGCTTCAGAATGGCATAGACTTCCTCATAGTATGGATTTCTGATTTCCTTGGTGTGGTCTGGCTTTAAGGTTTTGCTCCATTCTCTAGTCAGCTGCCATCTATCATCGCCTTAAGTACATTTTTTTTTTATTATCTCAATTTTTTGCTTTCCTAGTGGTACAACCGAAATATTACTTAAATAATATTAAAGAAGAGTAAAAACTTGTCCCAAATAGAAATTTTCATTGAAAAATTTGAAGCGGTTTTTAAGAAAATGACGATTAAGCATTATTGCAAATGCGAAAAAAATTAAAAATTCATTTAAATTATTTGAAGCACTTCCACTCACAATTTTAATAATGCTTACAAATCGATGAAAATGTCCATATTAACGAATTGAGAAGTATTTAAAAAAAAAAATACATTTGTGTAATTTTTTAAAAAACAAATTAATATACCAAAATGAACTTTATGTCATATTAAACAGCGCACATAGCAGTATCTATTAGACAAATTTGAAGAAAAAATTTTGAGACATTTTTGAGAAAACAGGGTTTCAGCTTTTCTGAAAATGTGAAATTTTGAGCTCATTTGTACATAAAATCTTTGAGTTTTTGAGAATCTTAATATGACATTATTTAAAGCACATGTACTCATAAAATAATAATGCGAGGAAATTGCTTTTAATGTAAATATTATTGACGTGAGAGACGTCAAAAAAATTACATATTTAAAATATTTGAAAAAACAGAAGAATAGAGCAATATGGCTTTTATGTCATGGTATAGAGTTAGTTTGGCACTAACAACACCAAAAATTAAAAAAAAAAAAAATTGGAGCTGTTTAAAAATAAAATTTTGTAATTTTTTAAAATTGCAAATATTGCATGCACTATTGCACAAAAACTACTAACATTTCCAAAATAATGTACATGACTTTATTGAAAGAACTATTTATGAACAACAAATTTCATTTGAAGGAAAAATATCTGTCTTCAATTTTGTAGTTAGGAAGACGTCGAAAAAATTCAAACTTTTGCAATTTTCAAAAATTAACCTAAATTTGTATTAAGTAAGTTAAACTCAATTTTTATAAAAAAGTCTCTAAATTTTCAAAAACTCAGACCTATGACACCTTAATAAATGTATTTTACTCTATTCTTACAAGAAATTTAAAGAAAAAATTTGGAGCCGTTTTTGGAAAATTTTGAAAATGTCCGGGGGCTTCATGTAAAGTACCCCAAATTTTAAAAATGTTTTCAAAATTTCAAAGCTTCAACTACAGCCAAATCAACATAGGTTTCTTCAATATGAAAAAGATTGTACGTGGGGTTTAGGCGCTAGTAGTGTTCACAGACGGACGAAGAGACAGACTGTCATATGTTTTGCTTCCAATTGCTTTTTTGGCATCAAGGTCCTACAAAACAGGGATTCTGGCTACACGTGTTAGAGGATTTTTTTTCTCGTAATTTAGCAACTGGTTTAATGCACTTCTTCGCCACTAGATCCTGTCAATGAATTTTTTCCGCCAAAAATCCGCTGTTTTTTCACGCAGATTACATAACTTTCTCTATACTATATATATATACATACGTATATGGGAAAGTAAAAAGTAGCAAGGTCATGCACAATTCATTGGCAATAGGAGTGTTAAACAACTATTAATAACATTTAACTCATATGAACATGATAAATCTATCATAAGGACCTTGGGGTAGACTTTTCTGAGTGAAGGTGGTTCTTGTTCTTTACAAAATTTACAAAAATGTTCATGATAATTAAGGTTTACCTTGATCCTTGTTTAAGAACATATAGCACTTGACCAACTCGCCCTTCAGCAAAATGAGCATGATGATAGCAATTAAATACTTCATAGGATCTGGAATTTAGGAATTCCACTACTTGCGGGTAAAGAACATCAAACATGATGATGTGAGATGGCAACGAATTCAAATTATTTTCTAACCAAGCAACAGGATCATTGTAAAATTCATCTGCTTCATCTTGAAGTAAATTAGATTGAAATAAATCACGAGGATCACAGGTTAAATAGCGTGTAGACACATTGACATGAAGATAACTGTAAGTAAATTCAGCATTAGATTCCAAGTTCACTATTTTGCAAATTTCATGCAGGATATGTTTTACAAAGTACCTGTAGAGGGGAGTTGAATGACAAGGCATAAGAAACAACAAATCTGTGTGAAGAGGATTATCTGCAGCATCTTTGGCCAGATCTTGCATTACATCCAGGGTTCCCCGTTGATGAAATAAGCCCAAATAAAGACAAGGAATTACAGAGGCCAATAAAAATATAAAATGTAGCACTGCGGCAAAGCACCTACATGAAATTAAAATTATAATCATATCCTTGGTCACAATACTTCACATGCATTATATTATATTGCAAAAATTATTTTCACAATGTTTGGAACTCTAGCTCTGAAATTGCGCTTTTAATCAAACACACTCACAGAAGAACAAAAAGAAGTATCTATCAAACTTTAAAACCAGCATTTTCAGTGCACAACTATGAAATGCCTGCGGTGCTAGTTGAATTTGTTTACTACGCTTCGTGAAGTCACAAAGGTTAAGCAAATTCGAGACTCGCGGGTTCCTGGTTGGGTGGCCGGCTAGGAACCCCAGAATCTAACAGTGTCGAGTCCCTGGCCGAAGGGATAAAAGGCACTGATTGACTGCGACATGACGAGACTTGACAAATACAGTAATTACTCTAACAGTAATGATAGTAATTACTTGGTAACGAAGGATTACTCCAACAAAAGCGCTCCACGCCCAACAAGGGTTAAGAGATGCATTGCATCAACAATGACACAACAAATAAAAAAAATCTGTATAGAGTTAGCTCCATAGGATTTTGAAACAATTACAACAGCAGTAAAAAGTGCTCTCATTTCTTCCAAATAATCCAAACAAAGAATTTTATCAAATACATAAGAGATGACAAAATAAAATTGAACAGTTAAAATTTCAATGTAAATGTAAAATATAAATGCATCCATTAATTACACTAACCCCCCAGTAACTTAATTTGCTAATAATTATAATTTTAAACATATTATTTATATTTTTGTATTATTTATATTAATTTATTATTATTTATATTATATCTTGTTTTGTGATCTATAGCTATTTTATTTATATTTGTAGACTGATGATGTTGGCAAAGCCTTCGAAAGTCGGTTATCTAAATAAATATATTAAGTTAACGGAGATGACTTCTTTTATTTCTTCATGTAATAACATCAACAACACCGCATCAGAATTGCCACAAAATCAAAAAGTTAAAAGTCAATTTGAGGCTCAAAGAATTAAATTTTATAATATCTCTACATCAAAAGAGAAAAACAGTTAAGTATTTAAAGATAAAATTTAAGTGTATTAATCATATCCCTTCACAAATGACTGATCAGAATCGTATTACTTATATCACTAAATGCACAAATAAGACTCACCGACTAGTTTTCTGAAAGTGGAAAAACCAGGTGGTGGATATAAATAAAGCCATTGGCAATATAGGGAGAATGAATCGGAACTCCTTATGAGGGAGAAAACTGAAAATAAAAAAAATTCCGAACAGGATACCAATTTCACTCAACTGATTAAAATTTCATCAAATTTCAACATGATCACAAAATATACCAACCTGTATACTCCTACAGTAAACAATATAGACACTGTAAGGAGTTTGATAATTTTAACAGGCATATCAAAGTGTGAGAAACTCTTGATGCACCCCAGCACAAAGGGAATAAGATGCAGACCAAAAACGGTGGGCAAGGCACTAGACAGGTACCAATGTGCAGGATGTGTTCCATAAAAATTGGATACATTTTTAACAACATTTACAAACAAAAAATTTATTGGTGTGAAGATAATTTGTTCATAAAAATACCAGTCCACTATTAATAACACACTCAAGCACAACAATCTGAAAAGAAATTGAAACCAATAAGAAATTAATGTTTTAATAAAATTGACACTTACAAGTAATAATTTAACAGGACTCTCAATCTTATTTGATGCTCTTCTGTTGAAAAGTAACATATATTCATTAAATTATTTTTGTACATTAATATACCATTTGAGATACCAACCCTACTAGTAAATAATTCATAACAGTACGCTGAATTTTATGGGGAGATGTTATAACGTGACAAAGGCACAATGGAATCCATGGGATTACAGCTGTTGGCCGAATTATACCAGCAACACCCACCAGGGCCAAAAAAGGCGCCGAGCTCCCTATGGAGAGAAAAACGTTACAAACACATTGTGATGTAAACCATATATACTCAATGTGAAAAAATACATCATTCCCCCAAACGTACTTCAAATTACAACCTCGTGTAGACAATGTTCTATGAAGATAATAATAGCATGTTTGTCAGGTATAAGAAAAAAATATATTAGAAAGGATTTATTGTAGTCAAAAGGAACAGTGTTGTAGTTAATGGAGGAGATGTGCCATGAAAAAACATCGCTCAAATCCTTATGTGAGGTGAGTTGGTATGCATTGTAAACCTTGATGGAAAAAAAAAAAGGAAAACATTCCAAAACTTCTTCTCATTTACCTGACAACAACCCATTACCTAGAAAAAATATTATAACATTTCAATTAAATTGACAAATTTACAATCTTCAAAATATAATTCCCGATTAGGAAGGGAAGAAGAAAGGTTTTTTAAACCAGCTATTGAAAAAGAGTATGTTCTTTTAACATAATAATGCTAAATGCCAATGAGAACCAGAATTTCCCTTTCAACCAATTTGTGATACTATCCAATCTTTAAGACGTACATCGCAGTTATACATGACTGATTATATTGAAACAAGGCTATAATGATTATTTAATTATATGTTAAAAATTACACCATGCAAGGAAAAATTTGTGTTTACTTGCTTCCATCAAATTTTCCTGTAACCTCAAGTCATTTTTCTTACTCTTGCTTTTCTCCTCTGGCCAGGGGTAGTAATACAATGCAATAACAGAAAGTGATGTTTCTATTGTATTAATCAATGTCCTGGTTGAGCAAAATAACCAAAACCATGCAGAAGATATTGCAAATATTGCAAGACCACCAGCTCCTGGGACCTCCCTGGACACCCAACAAAAAAAGTATGCATCTGATGCAATACTGATGCATGCCTGCAGAAATCTTGGGGCCATGACCTAAATAACAATAAAGTTAACAAAATTGAAAGGATTTAGATATTGCAAAAAGAGGAAAAAATTTATTTTTAACATATATTCTCTTACCATCATATGAAATGTATCCATTTCAAAGAACTGTAGAACCTTGTACAGGACAGCAAATACTGAAGGATAAATATAACTTCTTAGTCCTTCTTGCCATTCCCATGTTATGTTACCATAAATGACATTTATTAAGGAATATGACATCCAAATTAACAATCCTATATCAAAAACAAACATAATGGTCTCTTGAATCAAAATAATGACCAGCCATTTCTAAATATTATAACACTTTCTAGTATATTACATTTGTCTACAGTTATCACACATAAAAAATATTTCTCCCGTTTGAAACAACGGACCCAAAGTTTCATATTTAAAAAAGGATACTGGAAAACAATATTGTGTGCAACTTCTAATGACTGCCAATATTCATCAGGAACAAAAGCAGTCTGAATAAAAAATAAAGAAGTCATATGTATTAAAATAATGACCATTAAAGTTCCTATTGATATCATATTTTTGGATAAGCTGCAAGAGAATGGTATTAAATTAATAAAATATAATTACAATTCAATCACATAATTATTAAGGGCTAGATGTACTTGCTTCGCCTCAAGTTATGATTTGGGGATACACAATTTATTTCACTGAGATGATACATGATGACTGGTCATTCGGCATCCTACGCACCTGTAAAGGCTTTAATGTCAAATAATCTTTCATCAGTAACTCTGAGTTCCGCCGAGGGCGGGAATTGTAGTGACAGAATCAGGCGAATAGATTCATTCACAATGACAAATGCCCTACTTGAAGATGAATGTGTATTCATATAAACATCGACTCATTCTAATTATATCGGTCTAATCGCGATTTCCTTTCCGTTGGCTGATATGTCTAATCGCGATTTCCTTTCCGCTGGCTGCATAACCTAACTCTTGAAAACTCCCCATTGCTTCACACACACGCTCACATAGCGCGAAGACACCTGTTCTCGTCACTTTAAAATACGGACTAAAATGCAACTTATGAAAAATATTGCTGTCGTATTAGTACACGTATTCAAAAGCGATGAAGGGTATTTTTATTTATTTTTGTGTTGGCAATTCTTGTTGCAAACATACTCAGATTTACCCGATGTGTACAGTAATCACGCGAATAGTGACTTGTTATGTGTACGTTTGCAACAATAAAATAAAATAAAAATGACGACATCCGGAGATGCCGCCAATAATTAAACCGTGCATCTGGATTGAGATCACAAGCCATTGCTTCCAGTGACTTTCGCTACTATTTCTATAATTTTACATTTATTTGTTTTATTGTAGTTACTTCACGCTTTGGAGTGTTCTTTTATTACTGTTGTTCGGTTTATTTCAATCTTTTAGTTAAACGTTTAAGTAGCTTGTTCAGTACTTATTACTTTCTCGTATGCGCACATATATGCGGAGTAATATACATAGCATACAGAAAGTTATGTATGTTGCAGAAAATCGATTTCGAGATATCAGCGAAAATACATGTTTCGGGGTCCACTATAACCGAAAATGTGATGCTTTTTTTAAACGTCCGTCCGTCCGATAGTATACTCACTGATTGGCCTTTAGGTAGACAAATTAATTAAAATTTCGCGCCGTACTTGAAATACAATCATTGATACGTACTTGATTACATGACAATTTTTTGGGGTGAATTAATAGCAACGAACATACATTTCAAACATACCGCGCCTGAGATAATTTATTTTAAAAATCCCGCGGATTACCTTACAAAGAGAACATTTAATTTCTCGTACAAAACTTGCTTCTAGTGCTTGCAAGGATGGCCAAGAGAGTGCACCACTTCCTTTAAACGTTTGAGCAAAGCCATCTAGAAAGTGTTGGTAGAACCCAGATTGTACATGCAAAAATTCCATGCGCAAGCAAAAATTCCTCTGTTACTATTCTCTGTTAAAATTCCTCTATTGCATATCAACGGCGTGAGCGATATTGGCAAAAAATTACAATTGTGTAATTTTCTAAAAAACAAACGAGTACACCGAATTGAACTTTACGTCATATTAAACAGTGCCATTACTACTATCCCTTGCAAAAGTTTAAAGAACAGTATCAACAGCTCATTACAAACAATTCACCTACAATACATGTACATTATTTTACAACACCTTGTCACAGGACATTAAACGATTAAATTCGATAGAAAAGTTTAAATCTCAAGTAAAATAATTTCTGCTGCATAACTGTTTCTATACAATTAGAGACTACACTGAGCATCACAAGAAAAGTAATATTAATTTTAACAATTATACATTATGCATTATTTAACATTTGAACTGCATAAATGTGTATAAACAACCTATAATAATAATAATAATAATAATTGGATTAATATTTTGGGGAAATGCCCCTGAAAGCACTCATACATTTATTATCCAAAAAAGAATACTGCGAACAATGACCAGCACTCATAAGCTGGAGTCTTGCAAACCCTTGTTCAAAAAATTAAGGATTCTTCCACTACCGTGCATGTACATATTTGAAATAGTTGTCTTCACAAAGAAGATTCTCATGGAAAACAAAGACACTTTCACTCTAAATTCTGATGTACACAACTATAACACTAAAGGATAACCTACATGTTCCCCAATCTGAAACTACACCTTATCAAAAAAGTACCGCAATAGAGAGCATTATACTTTACAACAAATTGAGCCATGATATTAAAGATATTAATACAATACATAGATTTAAAAGTAAATTGAAAGCTTTCCTGCTTAACAACATGTTCTACAGTGTGAAGGAATACACAAATCACATCACTACCTCCCTTAAAAAACAAAAATAAAAATTCTAATCCCATTGATTCTCTATTTCATGTTGACTGTTCAAGTTGAAGCAGAAAAAAGAACTGGCATATCCCATCCTGCGTGTGTTAATTGCAGTTGGACTGATGTAGAAGGAGAATGCCAAACCCAAATTCTATTTCCTTCATCCTGAATTTGCTAAATGCACTAGGCATCATTAATATCGTTAAATCATTTCTGAATGAATAGTATTTTGAATATTAGTATTTTTATTATAATTGATATTACTATTATAATTATTTACTATTACTGTTACTATTATTATTATTATTATTATTATTATTATTGTAAGATCAATGACCAACTTGATCAGGGTTTTTTGTCCATTTCCCTTGATCCTTTGAGCAAATGCTGAGATGGTCCCCATTGTTTTGATTTCTGGACAGTAAATGTAACTTCACTCCGCCATATCTGACTCGTCATACACGATTGAAATTGTATTTGTGACTCAATAAATATTATTATTATTATTATTATTATTATTATTATTATTATTATTATTATTATTATTATTATTATTATTATTATTATTATAACAAGTATTGTATTGCAGCCTCCGGGTCAATGGCCCCCATCCCAATTTTTCGTCCAGTTTCCCTGATCCATTGAGCAAATGCTGAGATGGCCCCTTGTTTTGCTTCTGGACATAAATGTAACTTCATTATCTGTGCACGTCTTATAGAATTCAGTGGGAAATACAATTATTCTCTTTATCGTTCTCCATGAAGTCGTTGCAGGTAGTATTATTCCTTCACGTAGGACACGATGAGGGATAAGAGCGCAAATTAATTGATGATTTACCCTTAAAATAGATTTTATTACATTGGAGCGAATATTTTTGTTAACAATCCTGGCAAAGAAATCTCATTTTCTTTCTGTATTCAAAATTCAAGTAATATATTGTGACATACCAATATGTGGGACCTTGTAGTATTGCGTCACGTTTATTGTAAACAGGGTGAATTGTAAGGATAGACGTTTGTAAATATAACGGCATAGCAACGGTAGACGAGTTGTCATCAAGGTCAACAAACTTCATTGCTTTGAACCACGGGGCGCGGCTAGTTGATAAAGTAAACTGTTTGTAGTCGTTTTAAGTGTGACTCCCAGACAGCAGAAAACTGATGATGATGGCTAAGCCACCGAAAGCTGCTCTTATTGAAATAAATAGTATTGTTGACAATGACAACGCCTTCAATCGTTTCAAACTGTTTGGGGATTGGCCGAAAAAGCAATGACAGTCTGGGGCGCGGCTAGTTGAATTTTGTAAGTAATTGAGGGATTGGCTAGGCATGGAATTTTTTTCAGACAAGAAACAGTAGATAGATGGACCGAGTTTTCATGGGCTGAAAGAGGGGAATATGGATTCATTCCGACATCTGCCGTGGTGCTGTGCGGATCGTGTGTAGACAATTGATGTTGGGAGTTTGGGAATTGTGAACATTCACTTTGGAGCGTATGATCGTCGGACTTAGAATATTGATGGAAGGTGCGGAAATTGGAACTTGGAAATATTTCGAGTGCAGCAGCTAGAATTGTGAACTTAGGTGAATTTGTCGGCAACAGGACTGGGAGTATTTGATGCAGATAATATTTGTGAATTTAATATTTTAAGTATTCGCGTACAAAGAACTGGGAACTTTTAAAAGGAAAATTAATTAAGTCTTATCAACTTATGAGGCGGTGAGGATCAGTGACTTGAACACACGTGCCAGAACGGAAGAAAAGAAGATGGCATTTGGACCTGGAGCCATCGACACCGGGAAAGATTGAAAATTGTTCTACGCGGCGACATCGGTCAAGAGCATGCGAAGACGGGTACTGCAATATAAGGTTTGAGACTGGTCATGACCGAAAGTTTCGTATTGTAACCAATGAAAATTGAATAAACTTACAAGTTTCTGTGAATAGAAAAGATGATTTTCATTTAGCCAATTCCAGCAAATGAGTAGCTAGAAATTTATATTTGCTTTTCAGATTCCTCGCCAATTCCGTACAGATGGCAGATCGAATAATCGGCTCTTAGCAGTCAATAGCGATTCTTTCTAATAAGACCTATCGACCCAGTTAGCCGGATATTAATTTAATGGAAATAGCAGTTGGAGATTAATTTTAATAATTGAATAAACGTAATCTTTTCCTGGCGACCATATTCCTTTATAAATTTGGAACGGGTTACGTTGAATTTATATTTAATAAAGTTAGAAGGGCAGAGGAAATATTAAATTTAAAAATTAAATCAGACAGTTTGTTTCAATATGGCTTCGAGTAGGGATCACAGAATTTTTGAAAACGTGCACAGAATTCATTTCTCCCCATTGCACGTCACACACAGTTTTTAACTGTTTTTGACGTAAAATAAATAAAAAAAATAAAGAAAAAGTTTTGAGACATTTTTTAGAAAATGGCGTTTGAGCGTTTCTGAAATTCGGGATTTTGAGCTCATTTTACAGAAAACTTTTGTGTTTTTAAGACTTTTATTTGACATTGTTTAAAGCCAAAGCTCTGATCGGTAGTTTTCCGTGGTTTCTCCGATCAACACCAGGCGAATGCCGAAGGACCCTAACAAACGGGCCACGGACCGCGCGCGATCTTTCCTTCCTTGTCCTATCCTCTCACCTTACACATACACTTACACTAACATGCACTACACTACCACATATTCCGGGAAACCGGTCGGGAGCTTGGAGTTTGTCCCGGTTGGAGCGGTGCCCCGCTGGTGGGAGAGTCCTGGTTAGGGGGAAACCCCTCTAGCCGACGGTAGGTCGGTGCCGGATCTCGCCATCCAGTGAGGGAAGATCACCGCCATCTCCAGAGAGAGAAAAGATGCACTACACTTACGGGCTAATGACCAACGCCGTAGACGTGCCCAGAAACACGAAACAAATCAGTCAAATCGAAACTCCATGAGCCACAAAAGTTGGAATTTTCAGAAATCCCTTTCATTGAAGATGATTTACTTCATTCTATTTGTTCAACAGAAGACGTATATTTGAATATTTTGTGGTTATAGTTATGAAATAATTAATGGGAGAGAAAAAATTGTGTTGGCATATAGGCGGCCAAATTAATTTATTTTTCCCTCAAAAACCCAGCGAGTACATTACAAAGAGAACCAGTAATAGTACAGAATGGCCCATACTTTCTCGTAATAATGTTTTCCAATTTCCTTGGAGTGCACTGCTTTTCATATTGCGCCCCATCGCCTTGCCAGCTGCCATTTATTGCCGGCCAAATTACATTTTTTTCACATTTTCACAACATTTTGCTTCCCGCATAGAACAACCGAAATATTACTGCAAGAATATTAACAAAAGAGTAAAAACTCGTCCTCAATAGCAAATTTCATTGAAAAATTTGGAGCCTTTTTTAAGAAAATGGTGTTAAGTTTCTAAGAAAATTACTGTAAATGCGAAATTTGAAACTGCTTTTCACAGGAATCTATTGAGGTTTTGAAAAACTTGATTTACTGGCATTTGAAGCACGTCAACTTACAAATGCAATAATGTGTACAAATCGATAAAAATGTGCATATTAAGTGTGAGCAATATTTCAAAAAAATTTCTTTAACAATTGAAAAAACAAAAAGCACACTACATTAACTTCATGGCATATTAAACAGTGCATTTAGTACTACCATAGGAAAAGTTTGATAAAAAAATTGGTGCCATTTTTGAGAAAATCGTGTTTGGGCATTTCTAAAAATTCGAAATTTTTAGTTCATTTTCACAGAAAACTTCTGAGGTTTCAAAAAACCTTTATGACATAATTTTCAAAAGAATAGAGCAATATGGAGTTTATGTCATTGTTTACGGTTTATTTGGCACTAACCCTACCAAAAATTTAAAGAAAAACGTTTGGAGCCCTTATTTAGATAATCTTGTTTTAGTTATTTATAAAAATGCAAATATTGCAAGCACTATTGCACAAAAACTACTAAAATATCAAAAAAACCTACATTAAATTAAAAAAATGTATGACCTTAATGTAAGAACTATTTACGGACAAGATATTTCTTTTTAAGAGAAAATATCCGTCTTCAATTTTATAGTTGTAGGAAGAGGCCTAAATAATTGAAACTTTTGCAATTTTCGATAATTCAGTTACCTGTGAAAATCGGACCTACACCACTTTTATAAGTGAATTTTACTCTATTTTTAGAATAAATTTAAAAGAAAAAATTTCGTGTCATTCTTGAGAAAACCTTGAAAATGTCTGGAGGGTTTCTTGGAAAGTAACCCCAAATTTTAAAGAATGTTTTTGAAAATTTCAAAGGTTTCACTAGAACTAGATCGACACAGAAATCTTCAATTTGAAAAGATCATATGGATGGTTTAGGCGCGAAAACACGAAACAAAAATCAACTTTTTCGGTATCAGGGGACTCCCAAACGTATATTTCCGTTGAAATCTCGAAATCCATTTCCCGCAGCATTTCATAACTTTCTTTATATTACGTATATTTCTCCTGTCTATCCGACCCCGTCATTTTTAGTGCATTTTTCACTTATTTCATCTATTTTAATGTCATTTTAATGGTAATTTCTACAAATAATATTTATGAGATGTAACAAATGTTCAACACAGGATTCTTGAATCATATTCAATTTCTTCGCTCAGAAATTGTAATGTTAGCGGTTGTGAGTATGTAATCTAAGATTCCTGAGATGCCATCATCAACATGTAGACATGTACTGCGAGAGCTTGCAGTTCTATCCTGAAAATAGTGAACAAGCACAGGCAATGAAAGCTGGCTTCTTTGGTAGAATGTAGATTATCTCCATAGTACAATTCCGTGGTTTCTCCGATCAACACCAGGCAAATGCCGGAGCAGTACCCTAACAAACGAACCACGGACCGTGTGCGATCATTCCTTCCTGTTCCTTGTCCTATCCTGTCCCCTTACACACACTTACACTAACATGCACTACACTACCACATATTACGGGAAACCGGTCGGGAGCTTAGAGCTTGTCCCGGCTGAGGCAGGTCCCCGCTGGTGGGAGAGTCCTGGTTGGGGGAAAACCCCACTAGCCGTCGATAGGTCGGCGCTGGATCTCGCCATCCAGCGGGGAAAGACCACAGCCATCTCACGAGAAAAAGCATGCACTACACTAACGGGACTAATGACCAAAGCTGTTGACGCGCCCGGAAACACGAAAAAAAAATCAATCAATCCATAGTACAAGACCCAGAACGATCTCTTAAGTTCTAATGACTATGGCCCGGATTTTAATGATCTAAAAATCAGCGGAATATGCAAGCATTTATGACCTAAAACCTACATAAACATGACCTTAAAAAATAAAATGTGTAAAAGTTTATTTTTCAAAAATTCCTTATGATTTTTTTAGGTGTAACAAATACAAAACTCACTCAAGAACATATTGTAAGTACGGTACATACAGTTTGCAGTCTTTGGAACTAACTAGCATTTAAAACAAATTGCTTGTGTGTGTAAACCAAATCAAGTACAGTACAATAAAACCCATCAAACAAAGAGTCTTGCTTTATTACTGCATACTTCTTGTTTAATGTTTCCTAATTTCCTGTCAGTCTTCAGTTTCTAGAGAGTTGCATTGGATCACAAGGATTATTTTCAGGTTTTCCATTTTAAAAGATCTACAGTTGCCGCTGAAGATAGTTTTGTACATGGTAAAGCTCCTCTCCACATCACATGACGTCACGGGAGCGAATTTTAAGGCGGTGATGTCACTGTAGGGCAGCTTTGGTTCATTGTCTTCAAATGTTGCGGCATTTCCAGAAATTATATCGCTTATTTTGCACATTGCAGAATATACAAGATTTTGCTGAAGATCACTCAACAATGTGTTGTACACTTTTTCATCCATATGACCAAAAAACTCGACCAAACTCACTTCGTTCAAATTCACTTACATTGCAAATAATCCTTTGTGGTACAATTTTTGAGTTTGTTACAATATCACCTGATACATTGTCATGAGAGACATTTTCAAGCCTATTATTCTTGTGTCCTTAAAAACATGACATGTATGCATTTAGGGCAAAATTTGGCCAAAAACTGTCCTTAAAAAATGACAAATACATGCACTTACGGCATAATTGGTCCAAAATATTACCTTTTACTAAAAACGGTATAAATATGACTCATATGCACTATAAAATACGTTTTTCTTATCGACAATACCTGGATTCGTGCACAAATCGTTTTAAAATTCACCCGTAGGTTCAGAAAATATTTGACTTGTTAAAATCCGGGCAGTTGCATTTGTAGTAATTCATTTTATTTCCAGATAACAATTGAAAAATATGAGTGGCAAACCCAGAGAGTATTATAACTACTGAAGTGGGCAGCCCACTGAAGAAGTGTAAAGATTGGATCTTGGAGAAGAATGATATGAGGCTAAGAGAAAGGAAGAACACTAAACCAGATTCTAAATATACTGGACGGAAGTGATCTGGTTGATTTTGAATTTTTAATTATTAATAAATATATTATATACAATTAGAGAGTTTTGTCTTTCATTCTTTTAAATAATTGTTTTTCTTCCCAGTTTTTGTTTCGTAGAACAGTTGCAGTCACTTATGAAACGGGCGAGTTACTCGAGGTTTGGTTAGAATACATCATTTTATACAAGTTTCTACCAGTTAAAAATGAGTATTTACAATATAGATACACAACCAGCAGAAGCTTACGACTTCAATCCAATATGGAGTCTTACAAAATCTATAACACATCACTTTTATTCTTCCTTCACAAATTGTTGCATCCAGCGTCCGTATTTGGCCATGTCAGTGAAAACAACGTAGTTGCGCAAGTCACATCTGTTTTGTTGCCTGTCATAAAGGGAAACACTCGTTATTCCCCGGAGGTACCAACGCGGTACTGTTCCATCACTGAATCGAAGGAACATGCCACTTCCACTGTCACCATTACATGGACCAGAATCTGCAAATTATTTATCATAACATTTTCATTAGGTAGTTGTAACATCTTTATTTGCAAGGATCAAAGTGGCTGGCCAGAAGCTAAAGTGCCCTTAGTTACAAATAGCAGCAAAAGAGGACAGAAGTGAAATGCGTATTCATTATTGTGCATTTAGTGAAACTTTCATATTGATAGTAGGTAACAAGATAGTTAATACTATTAGCATACACTAACGAGGTATAATTATATATTCTATGCTATTAGTATTCAATAAAAGACTGGTCTTTGAAACAGTGTTTCTCAGATGATATAAATTTCCTACAAATCAAAATGTGCATTTGATTTGTAAAACTGGTATTTTCAGATTTAAAGTTCTTGCACAAAAAACCTGCCCACAGACCACCATTTTAACTTGTGTAGATTATTAATTGTTAGGTTCAAAGTTTACTACACGCTGAATTTGGGTTGAATAATAACACATCTATAGATACTGGCCAACCAGTTAATCATTGCCAATACAAGTTACAATCTATTATTCATGAAAGATTCGATTTCTTGAAATGGGCAAGACAAAAATCTCTTTTTGCTTTGGTAAGACAGAAATTTAAGTTTCATTCAACTACATACCATTTCTGAATCCTGCACAAAAAGTTCTCTTTGAAGTTATGCTAATGAAATCAGGTTGACTCAGTAGACAATCCTCTTGAGATACAATTGGTAGTAGAGTTTGACGCGGTTCATTGGTTGCCTTATGTCCCAATTCATCTCGTCCCCAACCAATTACCTGATGTCAGGGAGAAACTATTATTGTACAGAACTTGAACATACTTTGATTGCTTTTCTAGTATATAATACTTACAGTTCCACGCATGCCAACTACAGCCTCCAATTTTTGAGAGCCTGCCCATAAACAAATTGGCCTTATGAATGGTGTATATACTGCAGCGATTACTAGTCGCAACACTGCTACATCAGCATCAAAACTAGTTGTTTTTGCATAATCGGGATGAACAAAGATGTGCTCCACCTTAGAAAATGAGTGAATATATTATAAAAGAATTATCAAATTACTGCAAGGTATTACGTAGCAAGAAATAACTTAAGTTTAATATCCTTATTTCACAGATAATAAAATGTTTATTATTTGAAGAGTCTAAAATCTTCATTGGAATTTTATTTTTCAGTTAGAAAATACGAAAGCACTATTATATGTTATTAAGTACCGGGGATAATTTGACCCTTTCTTTAATTGTATTACACCATGCACACAAGACTGTTGATGTTCTATTATAAGTACTTGAACAATCACAAAACAGTTCTCTTTCAATTCTGACCCTGTGTCTTCTGATATTGAAATTCCTGTGCCCAAGTTCAAATATAAAACATCTGTAGGATGCCAGCGAGAGATGTGGGAATCTATGGAACCAACTGTTAGCATGCTTCTCAGCACAATCTAATATTTCTCAACAGAGCACTGAATGTTTTTTATGCTTTTGTTCAAAGTATACTCTTCAGTCAAACCATACCCAGTTTACAGTATTTATGTTGCGAATTCATCTAATAAATTAATACACAGTACAAACACAATTACTAAAACTTATTAGATGTGTAGGTTCATTTTTATTATCATAATTCTGTATTCAGATGATTTTGATATAATTGGATAATTTGAGAAAGTAAATTTGTCATGTTTGCGTTTAATATACTTTTTTCAGGTATAAGTATTGCCATCTTAAGTTTTTCTATTTTGAACAATTCTTTACCTCATGAGCTCTACTGTGAACATCTGCTACTCGCCGCAAGTTATATATTCCAAGATACACTACTATTTGGTGTGATTCGATTTCTGGTTGATCCTTTGGCTTGACGCAATGTCCCGCTGCAAGATAATAAATACATCTTTCTTTATTAATAAATATTAGACATGTTTTAGCAATACTGCAACTTTTAAATGGAACATTTTTTTATTTTATAAAAAATACTTGCACTTTTGAACCATATCTTACCTGTAATAACGTGCTTCTTGTTTATTAAGGTTGCACTGCATTGAAATTCTAAATTTCCAACATCCGGACTGATAAACATTGCCGCTATCCATGGCCATTCTCCTCTCGCAGTGCCTTGTCCATTAAATACTAATTCATTTGCAGCAATTGCTCGACCACAAATATCTGCAATAGTGATGCTCTATCTTGTAACTTTATTTAACAAACAATATTTAGCTTAAGATTTATTTCTTAAATAGCGTAGTACTTACTTGAGCTTGTTTGATGATAATGAGGACTGGTAGTCGTTTCTCGAAATGGTGGTTTTGTTTCAGTTGGAATTGCTGGTTTGGGTTTTGCTGGATGAGAATTTGGATAATTGGGATGTGTTTGAATGTTTGGCTGATGAGTCGGTTGGGGTCTTTGTGGCTGCGGCCACAGAAGTTCGCTTCCTGGCTGAGTGCCAGGAATAAAATTTCCGTGTGCACCATTATTGGTCCCAGAGTTGAGGGGTGTTGCAGTAGGATAGAGAGTATGTTCTAAAGCTATCTGGGTGAGGACAGGACTGCTTACTAGAAAAAGAGAATTTCATTAATGAAGATTATAAAAAACGCAATGTAGAAATATGACACTACATTGAAGTGAAATGCACTTACCCCTTGGTCCAACGCACATTTGCTTGTCGTTGACAGAAATTCGATCCACTCGAGGTAGAGGATAAAGTAAAGGAAATAATAATGCATATTTTATGCTCTCCCTGCTCCCTGCCAGAATTTGTCGAGCTACTACATCTTTATCTTCTAGTAAAAGGATTCGTCCTGCATATTTCTGAAGAAAAAAGAACAAATACATTTTTAATTATATTATCAGTATTATAAACTAAGAAATATCTAGGGTTTGACGTGCTTTTCAGATATGCTATGGCAATGCTATCAATTTCCAATCACTCACTACAAATATTAAAAGAGATTTTTGTTGTGAAGTCGATATGGTGGCTTTGTAAATCTTTCTGAATAATGACTTTGACTTTGTGAATGATGTCTTTCTGAATCCTCAATAAAAAATGAACAGGAAATAGTGTAATACAATTAAAAGAGAATATTCTCAACTTTCATTTGTTAAGCAACACATTTTTAAGGAATGACAGCCAAGAAAAGGCATATTTTAACCAAGCAAATCATAAAAAGTAAACTGAGGATTTCAAGAATTGGAATACTATAATGATAAAGTTGATATCAATATTTTTTTGTTTATTGTACTATTACCAACTCAAGCATTCCATTCTCGGCTATTGTTCCGTTTTTTGGGAATTCCCAAAAAGTTAACATTTGAGAAGAACAAAATTGGAGATAGCGATTTTTGCTTTAAACATAGTCTGTTGGAAAAAATCAACTTTTTAAGAAAGGTCATGTCATTTTTTTCCGAAAACGAGCTGATTTTGCTTCATTATTGTCTGAAATGTATGCAATATCTAAAAAAAATCTGAAAAAACGCTCAAATTTATTTCTTTACATTCTCTCCACATGTGTAGTAATGGACGGTAAAAATATGGTGCTAGTCCCAATTTCGGCTATTGCTTCGTATTTTCGAAAATGCCAAAAGGCGTGAACATTTGAAATCTACAAAATTGGAGATACTTGCAACAAAGCTTGTTGTAAAAAAAATCAGCTAATTAAAATTTGGCTTGTACAATTTTTTTAAAAAAAAAATCCCTAGATGGATTTCGTTCAATTCGATTTTGAAATTGATGCAATTTCTAAAAATATCATTTTCTCAAAACCCTCACGAAATATTTTCCTTAAAGTTTGTCATCGTATATAACAGCGTACCTTAAATAAATAAAAAGCAGCGATGCAATTGAATGGTACTGACTTTCTCACACTTTTTAGTTTTCTAAACTCAGTCTCGACTATCTTTTGGGATATGCTCGATTCCTTTCCCAGTTGCCATCTTCTGTCGCCCAAAGGACATTTTTTCATATTTTCTTAATTTTTGGCTGCCAAATGCTGGAACTGAAACCACCATCCACTTATTACTTTTATAGAAGTGTAAATGAAATGTCCTCCCGGATGGCTGAGGTGGCGAATTGGCGGGCAAGGACTCAGATTTTCGGCGAGAGAAGGTTCGCTGGTTCGAGCCTTGGTCGGGGATTATTGTCACAATTCTCTATTGCCGCAGAAAATTATTGAGAATTTCAGAAACTTTATTGAAAACCATTTGAAGAAATGCTAATCATAAATACCATTAATTAAGATAAATAAACTGGCAGTGTTTCTATATGATTTCCGAATTTTCATTTTTTAATAAAATTTTGACATTCTTCTTGGATTTGTGAAACGTCTGTAACATCAAACCAATTGTTACCTTTCTGTGCACGTGAACAGATTTTAGTAAAATAATCAATATATATATATATATATATATATATATATATATATAAATATATATATATATATATATATATATATCATTAAATTTAAATACACTATAACTAGTGCCCATGGGACCGACTTGTATATCCTTAACGGCTGACCGAGAGAGGTGGCTCAGGGCATCAACTAATGCCACTGATCGGCAGGTGCTAGGTTCGAGTCATGACGATGGCAGTATTTTCGACTCTAGCCGGATAGCTAGGTCCTGTTGCCGTGTGGAAAAGAATTCTACCGGCCGGCTGCTTTGATCGGTAGCTTGCCGTGGTTTCTGTGACCAGGCGAATGCCGGGCGCCGTACCAAACGGTCCGCGTACGATCTTTTCTTCCCATTCCTTGTCTTCTCCTATCCTTCACTTACACTTACATGCACCACACTTGCATACAGCTTGTCCCGGCTAGCATACTCCTCTGGTGGGAGGCACCTGGTAGTGGACTACCCCGCTAGCCGACGGTAGGACCGGGAGCGGTAGCTCAGTGCATCAACTGATGTCACTGCAGCGCCTCTGACCAGGAGGTCCTAGCTTTTCAGCTAAGTCGAATTCAGTCGCTGTCTGGAGGAGAATTCTAGCGACCGGCTGTTCTGACCGGTAGTTTCCCATGGTTTCTCCAATCAACACCAGGCGAATGCCGGAGCAGTACCCTACCAAACGGGCCACGGACCGCGCGCGATCTTTCCTTCCCATTCCTTGTCCTATCCTCTCCCCTTACACACACACTTACACTAACATGCACTACACTACCACATATTCCGGGAGACCGGTCGGGAGCTTAGAGCTAGTCCCGGCTGGGGCGGTGCCCCGTTGGTGGGAGAGTCCTGGTTAGGGGGAAACCCCACTAGCCGACGGTAGATCGGCGCCGGATCTCGCCATCCAGCGGGGGAAGATTACCGCCATCTCACGAGAAAAAACACGCACTACACTAACGGGACTAATGACCAAAGCAATTGACGCGCCCGGAAACACGAAAAAAATCAATCAATCAACCGACGGTAGGTCAGCGTTTGTTTTAGCCATCCAGGGCTGGAAAATCACAGTTACCTCCCGAGCAACAAGATGTAATACACATTCGGGACTAATGACCTTCGGAAATGGCGCACCCGGAATCACTATCAATCAATGTATCAATTAACATAACAGTTGTCAGTCTGTCTACGGACAACTGTAGTTCCTAAACCGTTCTGCCGATTTCCTTCAAAATTGATTTTTCCTCGCCGAGCTCAACGAACTGAAGGTTCTGGGAGGTTCTAACGAATATTATGATTGTTGATGGGTTTTATACATGAATCAGGCATTTATCTTTATATGCTTCTGCTCGAGAGCTATCCTTAGGGCTGTTGTATAGAGAAGTGGTATGAGGGCCGACAAGTTCACTCTGAGGAACTGAGATCGAGTCTCGGAGCGGAAAAAATGTACTGATAGAAAACACTTTTGCTGGTATATGTAGTAGTATAATATTGTGGAGCATTTATAACCAATGCGAGAAAGTACGTGCTTGGGCAGCACCACTAGTTTATGCATGAATTCTGTCGTGTCCTAAGTTTCTATGGACACCTCTCACATGGCTAGAGGCTGCTTAGCTTTGACAATTTATAAGTATTTTCAATATTAGTAATATAGATGCCATGATTAGATGTTAAGTTATTTATGCCTGATAAGTTTATAAGGACACCCTGCTGTTCGAGGCACTCAGAGCAAAACTGCAACAGTGCTTCTAGGACAGCTCCTTTGCATTTTTGCGGCAGTCCCCTCCACAGAGTTTGGTTCCCTCTCTCACCCCACCCCGTTCCTTCACCCGCGTCCTTGCTGTGGTCTGGGTCAAACCTGCTTAAAGCAAAACAGGCTGCGTCTCCATTCACCGTTTTGAAGTTGACTTACGATGCGTCTCAGCAGAGAGCAAGTTGAATTGGTGGTGGAGGAGTATTTCCGAATGCAATCTTTCAAAAGAATGCCAGGCAGCTTTCAGAGAAAAAAATCTGAGCCTACTACCAAATTTCGATTAGTGAAATGCGAGACTGGGTGTGTTTGATCTTAAAAAGAGAGTCGCCGAAATAGAGAGTTTATGCAGCAGAAACTAGAGAAATTTCGGGACGTTCTTTCAACTTCCCAGAGAACATTATAGAAGATGTGGTGGCGAGGGCACCTTTCGTACGGAAGGGTGCTGCCAGGAAAAAAAAAAAAAAAGGGAGAGAGAAAAAGAGAGCATCCAATAGCGCACATCTCAGGAGCTTAAGGTTCCTTGGTCGGGTGGCTCGCATAAACTACTGCAATTAGCTGCCATGATTTGTTAGAAATAAGGGTGTCCAACTTGCAAGGCTTCAAGGGCTACACCTAACACCTATAATAGTTGCGGGACGTGTTTTCATTATTCGGGCAATTCACACTTGACTTCCCGAACTGTTGATCTCAGTAGTTTGCCCGGCACATCTAAACCGGAGGGGAGAGAGATTTCCATCTCCCCATGCGAGATATCAGGCTGTATCATACATAAGCCGTGGAAGCTGTCTCGTGGCTCATAGCGAAGTCGCTCGCCTTTCATCAAGGAGGTCCGGGTTCGATTCCCGGACAATCTTATGTGAAATTTGTTTCAACAAAACGAGTTCAGCTGCTTCACAAAGGCTATTGTGAAGGCCCTGTGAAGTGCCCTAAACCCCACCCCTATCCTTATTCCTTCCTAATTCTGGCCGCTGGGTAGTGACGCAGGAGCGTACAAGAGAGAGGCGCGTACGCGGAGATGCTACCTGGCGGTCTTCTTGACGACTAGCGAACTACGTGATGAAGGATTACTCCCAAAGACATTGACTTTAAAAATATAAGTAATACTCCCAAGCGCTCAACGCCCAATGGGGGGTATAAGATGCATTGCGTCTCAACAAAGGCGCAACAAATTTAAAAAAAAGAACCCATTGGGTTGATGTTGAATTTACTAGAAAAAATCCTTAAATTTAAACTGCGGTGGGTTGTAGAAGAAGGTCTGAGGAATAGTGGGTAGAATTAGTGAATTAATAATCCAAATAATTAAACTATGGGACTGGCGCCACTTTTTATGTAACTTCATTATTTGTGCACTCTTCTAGAATTCAGTTGGAAATACAGTTATTCAAATTATCTTTCAATTATTAGCGTGTTGTCGCGGCAGGAAGTATTATTCATTGACAATGGACATGATGAGGGATAAGAGCCCATATTTATCGCTGATTTACCCTTGAAAATAGATTTTATTACATCGAGGCGAATATTTTGTTAACTATCGTTGCAAAAAAACACTCATTTTTTACCTGTATTCAAAATTCAAGTAGTATATGGCTTAGGGTAAGAATCACAGAATTTTGAAAACGTGCACAGAATTCACTTCTCTCCATAATACGTCAAATACAGCTTTTAACTGTTTTTTGACATAAAATAAAGAGGCGGTGCGTAGAGTGTTTTCTACGCTATCCAAAGACGAAGTTAAATCAAATAACTTGGAGTAAGTTTTGAGAAAACTTTGGAAATGTTTTTGAGGGTTCATGTTAGGTACCCCAAAAATCAAAACAACTTCCGTTTGAAACTGGCAGGGCCTCAAGTTCCTTTAAATATTAATTGTGAAAAAATCTCCTTAAAAGTTCAGACGCTTGCGTTGGGCATAGATAAAGGTTTTCCCGCAAACTAATTTTTCGGTATCAAGGACCCAGAAAACGTGGATTTGGACTTCACAACGCGTTAGAGGATGTAGTATAGTACGTACGAGAGAAGATTTGTCCACTTTTACAGTTTTACAATACAAGTTTGGTTTCTGAAAATCGCCACTTTCCAATGCGGCATTAAAATACTTTCCCTTTGGTAAGCAAGTACGTTCTAGGCGAGAAAGTCATTTCTTTTTTTTTTAATTGACGCTTGACATGTAATTTCTACAGCCCATGTAATTTCCAATTTCTCTTCCCGCTGCAAGGAACCTCTCGGGAAAACATGCACTACACTAACGCGACTAATGACCAAAGCAGTTGACGCGCCCGGAAACACGAAAAAAACAATTAATCAATCAATCTACACTTTCGGGACAAACGCCCTTCCTGTAAGGAACCTCCGGGGGAAAATATACTACACTTACGGGACCAATGACAAAAGTTGACGAAAAATCAATCACTCTACACTTTCGGGACAAACTCCCTTCTCTGTAAGGAACCTCCGGGGAAAATATACACTTACGGGACCAATGACTAAAGTAGTTGACGAAAGAATCAATCACTCTACACTTTCGGGACAAACTCCCTTCTCTGTAAGGAACCTCCCGGGGAAAACCTGCAGTACACTTACGGGACCAATGACCGAAGCCGTTGACGAAAAAATCAATCCATCACTCTACACTTTCGGGACAAAGTCCCTTCGCTGTAAGGAACCTCCCGGGGAAACATGCGGTACACTTACGGGACCAATGACCAAAGTAGTTGACGAAAAAATCAGTCAATCACTCGACACAATCTCACAATCACTCAACGCCTTTCGGTGTAAGGAACCTCCCGATGAAAACATGCACTACAATTACGGGACAAACGATCAAAGCTGTTGAAAAAATCAATCAATCTACACTTTCGGGACAAACGCCCTTCACTGCAAGGAACCTCCCGGGGGAAACATGTACTACACTTACGGGACCAATGATCAACGCAGGAAACCCTTAAGGAACCCACTAACGGGACTAATGACCAAAGCAGTTGACGCGCCCGGAACCACGACATGAATGCTTGCTACATGCGAGGCGGGTTGGGCGTGTCACTCACGTTGGGCAGCGCGGCCTCGAGGAAGAGGTGCACGCGCAGGCGCACGGGCTGCGCGCGCGCCGGCGGCCACGCCCACACCTGCGCGCGCCACACGCCGTCGCTGCCGCGCGCGTACTGGAAGACGTCGGGGCAGGGCGAGGCGGGCGCCGCCAGGGGCGCCAGCTGTCCGAGCTGCGCGCGCGCGCCCCCCGCCGCCCACAACCACCACCACAGCACCAGCGTCGCCATCCACATCCTGACACCACCTCTGGAACACACCAAGCACTCCGTCTTCACCGACACGGCAGAAATATACTACACGATACAGTATAGTAATTCTTAAACCCACGTATATACCCAAACTGTATATACACACTCGTGTGTGTGTGTGTGTGTGTATATATATATATATATATATATAATACATATATATATATACATATATATATATATATATATATACACACACACTCGTGTGTATATATATATATATATATATATACACACACACACATATACACACACACACTGTGTATATAGTATATTGTATATAACACTTGTTTATACCCAAATTGTAACACTGCGATAATATAGTATAGGATACAGCAAAATATTTCTTAAAGCTCGGTATATACACAGTTCTCGATACAGTTTCTGTACAGAAACTTCAAGATCTAAAAGCCAAAATTTGCACACACACGGTCCAGCGCCCTCTAGAATGTATTCCAGAGGCTGCTGCACGGTCTCTACGTTTTCTCCACGAATCGCCACAAGCCGCCACTAGGGGGCTAACGAGAAACAACTTTGGTATTTCTGTGCTTGTGTTCTGGCTGTGATCTTTATTTAGTGTTAATTAACCTTGAGGAGCATACAGAATAAAAATGGGAGGGTAGGAATTGGGGAAAAGGAAGTTTATCACAATATATCACTTCACACCATCGCACTTTGACACACCTAACCTAATCGAAATGACCGATTACCATTAGTGAACGATTCTGCCGCTGGAGGGACTTGAGTCAAACTGCAGGCTTTCTGCATGAAAAATTATGAACATGATCAGGCAGAAGACGTGCAGTCTGGACTGCACGGTTTCTGTATGTCCAATCTGCACGAAAAGGTACCGTGTGTATCGGGCTTTACACAGCAAGAAAAGAAAAGTTGATTTAGCTTTTAGATAGCGTCGAAAATCCTGCCGTGACATCACTTTATGCCCTGAGGCCTTCAGCAGGAAGTCCTAGATGTTTTCCTAATGTGGAAATCACTTTGAAAATGTGTCTTATTTTGAAACCAATTACACTGCTGAAAGATCGTTTTCAAAATTGAAATTAGTTAAAAACAGATTGCGATGACTTGACTCAACATCTCAATCTCGCCATTTTAGCAGCAACAATGATATTCTGAGAGAAATAAGTTTTGACGATGTGATTGACTATTCCGGGGCAAGGACAGTGTGCAAAGTGTCTCTTTAACATTGTTAAATTCATGAATTATGTGGATACCAAAAATTAATAAATATAAATAGTTTTAAAGTAATTTTGAGCATTTTCCTGAGGAGATTTTCCCACCACAGTAAATCCGGTCTTCGCTCCCGCTCACATGGTTCTGGCTGATTTGCAGTACGCACTATAGATTTTATATTAGTTATGCATTGAGATAATTGTCGGTAACAGAATTCATGAAAAACAAAACCAATTATGTTTCGGAAGTACGGTGATCGCATTGCTGTACTTGCAACCAAAAAGGAACAGGAAAGGGGATATCGTCGAGAATGGCCAACTTTACATCAAAGACACCTCAAATGTACATTTTGACTCAAGAAACCTAACATCAAATGAAAATAAATTCCCCAAGTATCATAAATAATACATTCAATACCGCGAAGATTGACTGAACTTGTGTACTTTCAATCTTCCAATAACATGCGAAATTCATAAAATTATGTTGCAGCTAGTGTCAGAGGAAGACAGAAAAGAGGTATTTCCCTGGGATGTCGCGATCCGCCCTGAGGTCAGAGCCGCTTCTGCACTGAAGGCCAGAATTCAAACATGACTTTTTTAAAGATCTGATTTCTTACAGCAGATTTCATTTACAACAAAAATCTGTCTTTAATATTGTACTTTTCGATTATGATAATTTCAGCAATTTTCGAAAATAAAGAGTCCGGGGGACTAGCAGACGAAAAGGGGACTAGCACCACTTTGTTATCATACTTTGATACACATATGAGGAGAACGTTTTATAGAAAACGTTGGAAGTTTGAATGTTTGAACGTTTGAAACCTATTTTTTAGAAAAATAGGTTTCAAAATTTCCGCAAAATCAATTTCATGCAAATTTACACGAGATTTTTGATATTCGGATTTTTGAAAAATTGTTCATGGCCTTATTTTAATATCTGGCTTTATGGAACAAACAATTTTGAACTTTCGTAATTCCCGAAAAATCATCGATTTTAACGAAAATGAATCCTGCATCTTTCAAGAGTCCTTTTTGCTCTCCAAAGGCAAGATTAATAAAAAAATTAGAGCACTTTTGAGAAATTTTTAAAAATGTTGAGTTTTCATATAAAATAGCCATCAATGTGAAAATATCCGTTTCAAACCCCCGAGGGTCTCAAGTTCCTTTAAATCTATCCAGGAATATCAATTTTGGAGAAAATCAGTACAAATGAAAAGTATGTGCGCTAGCATTGACAACGGACGCACGGACGGACGAATGAACGAATGTTATGCAGTCATTCGACTTTTTGGTATCAAGGACCCACAAAATGATTCTGACTGCGAGTTACAGGAAGTAATTTCCCATACATTCTCGTAGGAACAAGATTTCTCCTTTTCATTTTACCAGGGCTCGGCAATAAGTTTTCTGTCGAAAATTCGCCCTTTTTCGAGCATGATTACAATACTTTCTCTCCCCTACCTCGTAAGAAGACAAAGTAAACATGGAAAAAAATGTCACAAACAACACAGTGGAGATCGAACATCAAAGTGGATCAAACATCACTTCTGAAACCTCTGCGTTGCCTTTTTTCGTTCATTCTCCTTTGCCTGGCCAAGGCCGCAAATTTGTGTGTTCAATAGTGTTTTAAATGCACGAGCCATGCAAGATGATAGATATTACTTACGTTGACCTGTGTGTAAAAATTCTTGCCTCGTCATGCACAGACGTAGTATGTAAGAACGTGTTAATCATCCTGTGTTAGTATAACAAACTTATTCATGTTTGTCAGCTCATCAGACTGACCGTGAGGTATGTCTGAACCGATTGGCTAATTCTAACAGATCCCATCACACTTCCTAAATTATATAGCACAGCTCCTAAACAACGTAAATTTTGAGTCTTTCACTTTATAGATTTTCTTGAAGATTGAATGTGAAATACATGCTATTTTTGAATTTTGCAAAAACCTAGAAATTTTGCCACAAAATTAATTCTTGACCACTATGAAGTTAATTGTCAACTCTCATTTTTCAGCATTTTTCACGTTCATTGTTTAAATTCTTTTTAATTATTTTGATTCATGATATCAAGCTGAGCTATTATAGAAATAACGGAATGATTTTTATTAAATATCAATTTACTCACCAAATGCTATTATACATATTGCACAAAGAGTATGTTAGCTACCAGGTCTTTTACGTTCAGTTATACGTAGTTCTGTTATGAGGGGTTGTCATTTGAGATTGGGTAAAGTTCTATACGTTTTTAATACTATCTTGCATTATTTTTCTATGCGTCATCAATATAATTATTTCTCAGAAAAACAAATCTGTATTCAAAATCTCAAAGTTGAGAGACTATGAAACGAAGCTGAAAACGTACGGCTTACTCTCAGAAAACTTCATTGATTGATTAATGAGTTTAACGCGCGAGTTTAACGGCGCGTCAACGGCTAAGGCCGTTAGTACCGTAAGTGTAGTGCATGTTTTTCGTCGGGAGGTGGCGGTGATCTTTCCCCGCCTGATGGCGAGATCCGGCGCCAACCTACGTCGGCTTGCGGAGTTTTCCCAAACCAGGTATCTCCCACCAGCGCGACAACTTGGAAGCTCCCCACTGGTCTCCCGACATGTTTGGAAGTGTAGTGCATGTTAGTGTAAGTGTGTGTAAGGGGTGAGGATACGACAAAGAAGAGGAAGAAATGATCGCGCTCGGTCCGTGGCCCTTTTGTTAGCGTACTGTTCCGTCATTCCCCTTGTGTAGATCGGAGAAACCACTCGCAAAACAGGAAATCACAGATATTATAATAATTTCCTATCACTGAAAATTGCAACTAATCATCTATGGAAGATTACAAAGACTATTACCGGAAGAGGTGTCTCAGTGTATCAACTGATGCAGTGCCTCAGGCCGGGAGGTCCTAGGTTCCCAATCCCCACGGCGCGCCGTGGAGAGTGGGAACCTAGGACCTCCCCGTCAGAGGCGCTGCAGTGACATCAGTTGATGCCCTGAGCTACCGCTCCCAGTTTGAGGATATTGTCCTTAACATAAGACCGTATCAGCTGATGTGCCCAGAGAGATGGGCTCCGCTCCGAGTTCCCGCCGGCGGTGACGCGGCGGGGCAGAGGTCAATCGGCGCGGGTGCGGCGCGGCCGCGGCGTTGGCAGTCTGCGCGCGTGCGCATGCGCGTTGCGTGCGCCCCGCCCACTCCGCGCACAGTGCGCCCAAAGCGTCTTCTGCCACGCCCAACTCACCCACCCACGCCCCGGCCCGCGGCTGTCCCCGCGCTGCCTCCGGCGGGCGGCTCCAGGGTGGGGATCCCGGCGGGGGACGATGTTTATTTTTATTTATTTATTTATTTATTTTACGTCAAAAAACAGTTCAAAACTGCGTATGACGTGCTATGGGGAAAAGTGAATTGTGTGCACATTTTCAAAATTCTGTGATCCCTACACTTAGTCATATACTACTTAAATTTTGAATTTTTGAAAGGGAGAAAAAAACAAAAAAACTCCCATGTAAAAAAAATCTATTTTCAAAGATAAATAAGCAATAAATTTTGGCTCTTATTACTTCCTGCCGTGACAACATGGAAACGATAATTTGAATAATTGTATTTCCCACTGAATTCTAGAAGACGTGCACAGAAAATGAAGTTACATTTATGTCCAGAAGCAAAACAAGGGGCCATCTCAGCATTTGCTCAATGGATCAGGGAAACTGGACGAAAAACCTGATCGAGATGGGGTTCGACTTCAGCTAGGTACTACGTAGGTATAGAACGATTTTCCTAAGGATGAGCCGAAGTGACAGCTAGTGCTGGCAACTTAACTGAAGGTGCTGTGGTCGTTGTGCCACCTTCCTGCATTCGTTCGTTTGCAGTTGGCTAACTTGTAAATGGCTTCGACGCTTCCTTTTGTGATGTTCTCGTCCGACAAAGATACAGAGCGCCGCGAGAAAATTGAAATTAGGAAGTGCAGTCTTATGTGCTTTTCTGTAAAAATATACTGGGGACTAATCACCAAAGTAGTTGCCACGCAATGTACTCAGCCTTCCGATCCGGTCGCGCTAATTTTTTAATTAATATTTATGTAATAGTTTATTATTTTGTCCTCCTTCGGGCCAGTGTTGTGCCGTGCGTCGTGTCCGTCTTCAAGGTTGCGCGATCGGCAAACAGCGACCGAACGCCTCCTCGCTCGCGCCCACACGCCGACACCTGCCCGCTCGGCGCGGGGGAATACCCGCCCGCACCGCCCCAGCCCGCTGCACCTCCCCTCGCCTGATCCATCATGCACCTCTCCCCCCCCGTGCACCCCGCCACGCCCCTCCCCGCCCCGCTCCAACCCGGCGAGCTCCAACCCACCACCCCGCCCCGCCCCACCCCGTTCCACCTGCCCCACCCGAAACCGCCCCGCTGCACCCCTATCTCTCCACACCGCCCCTCCCCGCCCCGCCCCAAACCGCACTGCTCCACCCTGGCCCTCCCCGCCCCGCCGACACACGGGCGCTCAGCAGAGGGCCTTGCGCAGCGCGGCCCAAGGTGGAAATACACGGGCGAGCTCCTCCGGCGCACCGATTTTTGCTCTTTCTGCGCACCACCACTTTGCGTCACGAACCACGTGACCACAGCACGGGCATTTCCTTTGAAACGCCTGTCCAGACACTGGCCGCCATGTTGCATGGAGAGCGAGAAGTGTTGTGAAACATTTTGAGAGTGGTACAAAGTGACAATTTTCAACTGTAACCAATCAAATTACCACGATGAAGGAATAGAAGATGCAGTATTTTAAAGAAATGCTTCAGATATCTGTTTCAATGTATTGAAACGAGGTGATAATTTTGGTATCTAGATTTTAAAATTCCCGCTAATATTTTGACGCGAACTGGTGTCTAAAGCTCATTGGATTTTTTTCGGATATAGAACGATTTTCCCCAGAAAGAGCCAAAGTGACAGCTAGTACTGGCAACATAACTGAAGGTTCTATGGTCGTTGTGATCTCCAGCCCAATGGACTCCCTTCCTGCATTTGTTCGTTTGCAGTTGGCTAACTTGTTAATGGCTTCGACGCTTCCTTTTGTGATGTCCTCGTCCGACAAAAATATAGTGCGCCACGAGAAATAATTGAAATTGGAAGTGCAGTGTTATGTGCTCTTCTGTAAAAATCTTTTTTTTCTACAAACATTACATTACATTTACTTTTCTTATGTTTATTTTAAAACCGAGATATCAATGCGAGGTGCGTACCGGTGCACGTGTTTCCGGGTTAAAATCAGTTTTCTTTTTATTTACATACGTGGCAGTTTTCTTTTATTGATTGTGAAAGCATGTTTACTCCCAAAAATTCAAAATTTATTGCTTGTTTATCCTTGAAAATAGATTTTATTACATGGGAGTTTTTTTTTCTCCTTTCAAAAATTCAAAATTTAAGTATATATGACTTAGTGTAGGGATCACAGAATTTTGAAAATGTGCACACAATTCACTTTTTCCCATAGCACGTCATACGCAGTTTTTAACTTTTTTTGACGTAAAATAAAATAAATAAATAAATAAAGAGATTTTCCACATACGTAATTAAATTTAAATATTTCCCAGACTAGCGTACGTGCATACACCTCAGCGAAACTCTTAGACTTCTGTATACTGATGTTTCCAAATACTTTACGAACAGGCGTGGCTGAACAGCTGTCGCGGCGGAGGGATGCTTCTCTGAATTACATGTGATGCTCACTTGTTACGGGAACTATCACTTTGGCTCATCCTTAGGAAACTCCTTCTATACCACGCGCAAGAGCCTGGCACGGCCCAACTCCAGTTCGACAGTGAAGATAGCGGAGATAGCGCTATTCCTCCAGAAGAGAGGTTTAACGCCAACCTATATTTATTAAACATCTAGAAACGGTTAAAAACTGTGTGACGTACTTTGGGAAGAAATGCATTCTGATATCTCTAACCTCTCTACTTCTGATATCTCTACCCTAACCAATATACAACCTGAATACTTATGAGTTCAGGTTTCAAACGAGCGTTTTGGGCAAAGATTGAAAAGAAAATATTAGCTACCGCGTCATAAAAACTATTTTCAAAGGGAACAAAGGCACTGATTTGGACGTTTATTCCTCATAGTACTCTTCGTGAAGTAATTTACTTTCAGCATCTAGAATGTTAATTTGAATAACTATAGAAAACGTGCATTGATATATAGCATACTAATCGGTCATACTTGGTCATACTGTACGGAATTTGTTCCCAACTGAAGCTGCAGAGTTTGTAGCTAAGTCTTATGTTCCCATGATGTAACATCACGTCGCGGGAATTAATTCATGAATATAAAAATGTGCATATCTTTGGTTAATGTGCATCTCTAGTCTAACAATTGGGAATCAAAAGGTCGTAGCATTACGGAAATTTAGCGTTCGTCTGCCGCTTCACTTTCAAACTATTTCCATTTACAACAAAACATACCGCAAAAACTCGTTTCACACTTCACAAACTCTTGGTCATGGTCGTCGTCACTTGATAACGCGTGACGCTACTCGACACAAAAACTCTCAGCCTCCGCTCATGCGCAGACACTTGTTGAAAAATTAACTGGTATCGAATAGGTTAAGTTCATTGTTCGATTTATCGTTCAGAATGAATCGTTTAACGTAATACCGTTGATTAATTTTTCGCACGTTTTAAACATTACATGTAACCATGACTTTTTAGTTTGTACAAATGATGAAAAAACGAAACGTTTAGTTTCATTTTAGCAATTTTTTCGTGACGTTTTGAGGGTAACTGTTTTTATCAACGTCCGTCTGTACATGAGCACTGAAGCCAGATCCGTACTTAGTATTCAGTTACTATGGCTAAACTAAAATCCGTGCAGGTGTAGCACTTAAGCCGCTTCCTTTGATGTTTCGTGCCGAGACGCGTGGGCGAGAGCTCACTTAAGCCTCCCCCGCGCGATCACTCGACTTTTGAGATCAGAAGACTCCTGATCGAGTATTATTATTTGTATTATTATATACCCAATCCTACTGCTATGTGGCTGTCTAGCTCTTGGGAAACTCGGCAGGCATTTTTGGCCCTATTGCTGCAATCGTATACGTCGCAGATCATTTCTAAATCTGATCACTAGGGATGGATTTTGATGAGCTCACAAGAAATAATCACTAAATTCTCTTAAAATATTTTTCAAAATGTCCTAAAAGCAAAGAAAAATGACGTAAAAAATTGATCAAAACCAGATCAGATGAATAACATAAGCTGAAGTATATGTTACTGATGTAATCGAGGCTGCTTCCTTTTGTTCAAAACAACTCGGCTTCCAGACGTTTGGTTTGGAATGTTCTTTACCAGGAAACTTCTGTCTTTAGCTATCCCGAATTCGGCCAAACCGACAATAGCGTAGATAGTCGTCACAGGAACCTTGAATTACTTACAACGGCTGACGTAAATTCTGAGTGAAGAAGTGAAATAGGATATTCAGAAATTCTGTGAAGAACATTTGTTGTATCACGTAAATATTATTTGAAGCAAGTACCATTAAATGACACTAAAATAGATGAAATCCACGAAAATATTATTTAAAAATGATGAAAAAAGATAAAAATTAATCATTAGTCGAAATCAAAGAAAAATCCAGATGAGTCATATAAAAATTGATCACTTCCTTTTGTGATATTATGAAATGTCTATACTAAAATGCATAGTTCTAAAATGAAAAGAAAAACAAAATTTTATTGAAATCCGACCCTACTGATAACGATCAGTTGATTAATTGGCATCAGTGTTGCCAGACTTCCCAGGATCCTGGTATTTTTACCAGAAGTTTAATGAAGACATCACGTATCAGAATGAAATCATCCTGGTACGTTTAAACACCAGGATTTTACGTCTATGGTAATTGACAATGTACGATTTAAGATTCGTATAATATTTTTTATTCAATAATTTAAAACTAACACCAGTGTATTAAATAACTATGATATTGGTAAAAACATCCCGTAAAAACATTAAGGGTGGCGAAGGATGGTCTTTTTCCAGCACATTCTATAGTAGAAAAGCATAGAACGTCTCAACCTTCCGTTTCTTCATTTTATCAATATAAAATGAATCGATGGCAATTAGTTTAACGAACTTCCTATGCGCGTTAAAACCATAATAGTAATAACATGAACAATTTCATCAAAGTAAAATATTATCGATAGTTCCAGAAAATTTAGTGAAAGTACCTGGATTTTTAAGGGTTGTTACTGGGATCAATAGTGGATTCAATCATCTGGCAACACTGATTGGCATTCTGACGGCGCAGTGGTGATAGCATTGGTGAGGGGGCAGGAAGCGGTGGCTATGGCAGGCGCTGCCTCAGTCACGACGAGAATTCAGATGCAGGGGAGGGGGGGAGCTTTTCTTTGGACTGACGCACAGCTGCTCAACCACCTCTTACCAGGAGCGGTGGCTCAGTGCATCAACTGATATCAGTGCAGCGCCTTGGACCGGGAGGTCCTAGGTTCGAGTCCTGACGGCGGCAGGATTTTCGACACTAGCTGTTCAGCTAGGTCGAATTCAGTCGCTGCCTGGAGGCTGCTCTGATCGGTCGTTTTCCGTGGTTTCTCCGATCAACACCAAGCGAATGCCGGAGCAGTACCCTACCAAACGGGCCACGGACCGAGCGCGATCTGTCCTTGCTCTTCCTTGTTCTATCCTCTCCCCCTTACACGCACACTAACATGCACTACACTACCACATATTCCGGGAGACCGGTCGGGGGCTTAGAGTTTGTCCCGGCTGGGGTGGTGCCCTGTTGATGGGAGATGCCTGTTTGGGGGAAACCTCGCTAGCCGACGGTAGGTCGGCGCCGGATCTCCTCATCCAGCGGGGAAAGATCAACGCCGCCTCCATCAATAAAAGAATGCAAAACACTTACGGAACTAATGACCTGAACAGTTGATGTGCCAGGAAACGCTAATCAATCAATTTTTAATATAAATAAATTATTTTAGGAATTATGTAGAAAAACTACCATTAAAAATGTAAAATCCAAATTTGCGAGTTTAGTCCGGAGGGAGTTGTCGCAGAGATTTCTGATTCTTGAAACATTTGCTGTCTGTTTTCGAGTATATCAGAACACACAATTAATTATTTATGGTGCCAAACGTATATTAAGTAAAGCCAAAACTATATAAACTAATATTAACTTAAGTTAATGTTAGAAACTTTTGGAATTTCCGGTACGTAAAACGCAGTTATGTTTCTATGATGGGAAATGGAGAATACTATTTAGAGTTGATATATTTGAAGAGGACAGTACGCCACAGTCGAAAAGTACGCCTTGGTTGGTATGTTTGAAGATGATTCTACACCAGAATCGCGTTTTACAAGCAATCTGACACCACCACACGTAAGTGAAATTATGACAGTTTTAAAACCACGATGAATTTTTTTGAAATATTGATTGATAAAGTCCATTTCTTTGTGACTAGAATGGAAAAATACATGAATACTTTTATTCATACAACAATCAAAATACACCTTGGGTGTAGAAACGCATAACAAAGTTACACATGAATTAACACCACAGACTGCTTAATCTGGTCCTAAAATCTCACGTTTCTGTGGTGGAACTCCAAGCAAATACAAAAACAAAAATAATTTTATCGAAGTGTGCTACCATTATGTATATATTGAATACATTATTAAATGGCGATTGTTTGCACCAAGCCGTGACAAACATCGATATCACGATATCATAGGGGGAGGGGATCGTACCAAGCAGTCGGTAACGAAAGCTAGTGTACAGAAATCTAAATTTGAAATCCCTTGACATGTTTAAATTCAGCAGAGAATATTGAACAAATTAAGTAGATATCAGTGAAAAACTGAGGAAATCCACAAATGTAATAGCAAATGTAAATTCAAAAATGCGAAATGTAATCTTATTTGCAATTGAAAATAAGCATGAAATTTTTTAAAGTAATATTCAAAACTAAATTACACAGCTTTTATATTTATAATTAACTATTATTAATTGTAAAGCAATGAAGACGTCTGGAAAAGAATACTCCTTCTCATTCCACTCACACCACTTCTGCTCAAAGTAGATGCACAGTAGAAAAGACGAATTTTTCCCTTAAATTTACATTTTTTCACCCACTTTGCGTTGATTCTCAAAGTTGAAATTTATATTGACCACTGGCATCGTAGCGTTATTTTACGTGTAAACATTTCAGATTTATATCTGGTCCTTCAACGGAGGTATTACAGTCGAAAATGGGAGAAACATCCAAAATTTCAATTGAGTATAATTTTTATGTGGTTTTCTATTTATCATTGATATTTTACAACTAACTGTAACTATACTGTGAAAAGAATAGAAAAATTAAGGCTGAGACCATTCTTTCTTTGAAAAATTATTCTCTGATAATCTAAATTGCATTTTAGTTTAAAATACATGCAACAACCTAGTGCTGCATCATTTACAAAGTAGTAAATGTCCACAAACGCTAAAAATGGCGCATGGCTTAAACAAAAAAGTTTTTGGACAGCCAAAACATTTTGTATACTAGAACCTATGATGTTTTTTGAGATGGTGAGGCGACCAATATATTTAATTCTGAATTGACCCTCATGCTTTAATAACTCCTGATTTCCAAGGCACGACACAGAGAGAAAAGTTTGATTCCGAAGTTCATTGCGGACCACTGACAATGAAAGAAAACTCAGACAAATGTGGTTGATATTTTCTTCTTGCATTGGCTATTTTATCTGGGATGGTGGGTGATATATCGCTCCCATTCTGTTCTTTTCAACTTCGCAATGTAACGCGTGTTTCCATGAGTTCATAACAAACTTTCTTTTCAGACAAGGAAATAAAGAAAAAAATAATAGAATATTTACACGTAACTGCAAACATTATAATTTAATAACTTACAATGTTACTACACTCAACTTACAATGTTTGATACAGTTTTAAAACCACAAACATTGATTTTAACTGAAACATCTTTACAATTCTTGAAGTTGATGTCAAATTAATAAAACAAAAGAAAATAATTATCGGAATAAACACATTCAGTGATAATTATATCTGTTGATTAATACATTTTAAAATGAAATATAAAAATTCCAAAATAACTTAAAAAAACTTTTATTGCTTTTGCAGATAGTTGGAAATGCAATATTAGTTTCATTATGATATACATATTTATTTATAAAAAAATTTAATTACTAATACATTGATTAATTTATTTGTTTATTTTAACCCTGAGAGGGTTCGAGTACTAAATTGATTGGACCTCCTAACCTCCAGCTGAGTATTTTACAAAGTTCTTCGACAAATACCAAAGTTGCCCGATCTGAAAAGGGGGAAAATCCGCCATCTGAGGGATAAAAATCCACCCAATTCAGTCAAATGACTGAGTGGGGAAGAAGCGGACTCTGATTCAGAGGCTGGTATTTTTAAAATAGTTGCACGTTCGACAGATGTTGAAAACCAACTCGTGTGGATAAAGCCAATCTATCAAAAGACTTCAATAGTTCTTCAATTTTTAAAAACAATTGCATGCCTGTTTAATAAAAATAAAAGAAAGTGAGCTCTGACTTCGTAACAGAGGCACATTTAAAAGATGTTCAAAACTAAATCTCAGTGCATGGGACATACAGTGACATACTCCGACTATAGTGAACTCAGATATATTGAACCCTCTGTTATGGTGAACTTAAGTCACTGGTTCCGTTTCATCTACATTACAAATAAGCTTAAGATGATTGGGCTATAGAGAACCTGAACCTCGGTTATAGAGATCGTAGGAAATAATGCGTGAAAATTAATTCGATCTCTTATGTTATTAGGCGAATAAAAGTGGGGAGAGGTTTGGAGGGTGGGTTGGTGTTCTAACAGTGCAAAATGCACTGAATGGTGTGAAGACTGCATTACGATACTTTAAGATAGAGGACAATGCAAAATCAAGAATGAAGAGAGCATGAACTTTGGAGAAAGATGTAGAGAAATTACTAGTGAAAAATGTACGAAGCAAACAATTGAAAATATTTGATTTTTTAGTACAAATAAAGATATTGAAAATTATATTGAATATTAATTTATTTTGCTCTATTACTATTTTAATAAAATCAATCATTGTGGAGAAATTCTATTAAATTTTGACATCATCGGCTATAGTGAACCTCTGATATAGTGAACCAAACATGAACTGATTAGTCTCCAGAAGTTCACTATAACCGGAGTCGACTGTATCTTTCAAATTTGTCAATGTTTGATCAATTCTCAACAAAAGGAGAGTATTATTAACGATTTAAGCAACAACAAAAAACGCTACGCATTACCCAAAACCCTCCCAGCAAACAATGGATTTCTTCCAATAAGCGGGATCCCGTTAAAATGCTTTTTTCCGCAAGTCGACGCCTTTTCCCCACCCAATTGGCGGAATTCCGCTCAATGGCATCCCTAAAACAGACTTCTGGGAACACTGTCATAGATGCAAGCAGGGACTTGCACTCCCACACTGAAGTGTGAAGACGCGGCTACTTGGCATGGCAAGGCAGGGAAGCGAAAGAGTGTTAATGATGTTAGGAAAATAATGTTCAACCGTGACAAGAATAAGGAAAGGGAAAAAGCAAAGAAGGGAAGTTGTAAATCAGCAACATGAGTTAAGAAACAACAATGGTGATAATTATCATTGCACACTTGTACAAGAGCAAAGCGGAAGAGGAGGGAAACAAATCGACGATTAGAGAAACTGCCTAAAATATTATTTCTTAACATCTGTTTGTCTTTTTTAGAGTCATATTATTTAGTGTAGAAGTGAAGAGATAAGATAAATATATTAAAATAAATATATTAAAACTATTCTACGTGCGAATCAAAAATGGTTTTGCAATATTTTTTGCATACGATAATAATTGCGGTGAACTATTCCATAATCCCATAAATTGAGAGATAATGTTTAACACAGAAGTGTCGAAGATTATTCCAGCATCTCACTCACACAAAACGAATTCATGTCACGTGCTTTCTTGTGCGCTTTGCGCTACTGCAGAAACAATGTTTATAAAAATAAATAAATAAACGATAAATAAATAATAACGCCGTATATTGTATTGTATATTATTGTACTTTTATTCTCTCAACCTACTGCTTCTCAACCTATGCTTTGCTTGCAGTGGTATCTAAAAAGTATTTCACGTTTAGACCAAATTCCATTCGACTTGTCACTGTGCATAAAAATACCCTACCTCCTAAATGTTTCTGAATTTCAACAAAGAAAACAGTAAAGGTTGAAATAAAAGAATGTATATTCGTTAAGGAATTCTTTGCACGTGATGACTGACCTGGGGAACAGTTTCGGATTAACGGAGTAAAGTGGCCGCAAATTGTCTGCAGGGGCGCGACTGCCCGGAGGCGCCGCGCGGTCAAGCGAAAAATGCGGAAAATCCCACCAGTCAGGTACCCTTTGTAGGGTATTTCCCTGTTCGTAATCCCGTCCCTTGAAGGGCGAGTAAAAGACGTCTGGTAGAGTTTTAAACAGTGGGGATATATTTTGTTCTTTTTACTATGTCTTCTCGCGATTTCAAGACCATCTCAACGCAATATTGAATAAAATTAAACGACACAGCAGCATTTTAATTTAGGAGGCTTTACAATCTTTACCTGCGACAGCCGTGAACCCTTCCTGTAGGTGTTCAAAGATTTTAAAATAAATTAACTAATGATATATTTGTAAACTTTATTAATTTAGTAAGTTAGGCTTATTATAACAGTTTTATTTTATTATTTTTATTATTTTATTGTTATTGTTGTGATAATTACTACTTATATGCTGATTTATTAAATATAGAATTATATTCAAAGTAGTATTGTATTCAAACGTGGTGACGTGTTGTGCAGTGTAAAGCAGTATAGGAGGTGGAAAATAAGTGAATTGCAAATGTTGTGAAGTGAAGTGAAGTAAAAGTTCGTAATAATAATATTTACTATTATTTTATTATTATGTCTATAAATATTTTAAAGTTACATTGTTAAGTAATTTCAAGTTAATATTCCTAATTGCAATACATAAATTGTAGTGTTCTGCCACCAGATTGTATATGCCTACCTGCGAAAATAATAAATATCTATCTACCTAATCTAATAATTATTCGAAGGAGCTGTATGTGATTTTCGTGGTGTCTTATGATCAATGTAGTTTAAAACATTCTTAAATAAATAAAATAAATTTAAAAAACATTTATTCAGAGTGTTAAAGACAAATAGAACAGTTCGTATTTAATCTATTTGTATTGGATATTCAAATTCTGTAATCTAAAAATACGTTCAATATAAAGTTTTGAATCAAGGGATTATAAGAACATTTTAGAATGTTTTGAAATATTAATATATTATTTTAGTTTGTAAGTATTAATAATAAAATTAAAATGCGAATATCGCTTTATCTCCGAGTATAACGCCGTTTTAGCTGGCGAGATTGATTCGTGTTGTCCTTTCCGAAATGAAATAGGCAAGGGTGTAGACGCGTATTTTTTTATTTTATATTTACTGCAGAGTTCGGAATATATATGATTATAGTATGAAACGTCAAAATATGTACGTATATATGTAATGAAAAGAGTAGCGAATATGTAATAAATATTCAAAGTAGAATATAATATGCAACATTTAAATGCACTAATTATAAAATACATTTACATAATAAGAAATTACATTTATAAAAAAATCCAAAACAAATTATAAAAATAATACAAACGTTTTAAAAATCATTTGGAGAGCACAAGTTGATGCACACTTTACACCATACAACTTTCTTGTCAGTAGTCGGACTAGACGCAATAGAAGACATCGTATAAATTGGCGATATCTACGTCGAGCAAACAAGCACTGCAGCGAGAATGATTCTCATTGAAGTGTTACACGCCGGCGAATGCCAATGTTTCTCCGAAATGAAGGTTAAAGGTCACGACCCGCGGCGTCAGTGCCACTTTTCACACCTTAAGGTAGGAACGATCTCAGTGGCTGATGCGCACTTTCTCAGCCCGAAGCAAGCGCCGGACAGACAGAACACGTCGACATAGGTGCCTGCAGAAGATAGCACGCAGTAATAATGTAGAAAAAAGTGCGATTTTTTTGAAAATACTTTCATAAAAAAAATGAAATAAAACTGAAGAAAATTAACAGAATAAAAATATTTTGTGAAAATAGCAAAATATGTGACGCAGTACTAAATATGCAAGGGTAAAAATGTATATTGTGTTAGGACGATGCCACTTCACCAAGGTTAGAAATTAGAGAAGGGTAAGAGGAAAGACATAAAATATGTAATAACATAAAACTTCTATTTGTCAAAAAAACGCGATAATTTGGAACACGTGGGATACTCCATTATGTGACATAACTTCACAACGCTGCTATATACTTGAGTTTTCGTAAAGTGGCGGATGACATTAAGTCATTTTTACACCTCCCGCCTTATGAAATGAATCTTTTTAATTCATTCGCGAACGTCCGTTTCAACGGGGCTCAAACATGTGCTTATCATTTTTATAAAGATTCATTTTATAAGGCAGGAGGGGGGTAAAAATGACCTGATGTCACGAAACTCAAGCAAAGAACTGGTGAACCCATCCAAGAAGGTCCCGTATCACGGTGCCCGGTCGTCGAGAGCAACCGCGATAATGACGTCCGAGACAGCTCGTCCCACGCATGAGTCACCGTCGCCCCACCACCTGTCAGTCAGGGCGCCGCCTGGCCGACCCACCACACGCGACGTCGATCAGGCACGCGGCGCCGCCTGGCGGGCGTGCGTTCACCTCAGAGCACGGCACGCTCGGGCAGAGGCCGCTGCGGCAGTCGGGAGCGGTGCGGTGCGGTGCGGCGACGCGAAGAGACGGGGAGCCACTGGGCTGTTGGCGCGCGATTGAGCGCGCGGCGGCGGCGGTGGAGGTGCTCGCGCCTGCCCCACTCCACGAGCCTCCGGCCGCGTCCTCTCGCCTGCGGGGAAGCACTCTCTCACGCCGACCCGGCGAAAAGTGACGGCTTTGCCATTCGCCGCCCCGATCGGACACGCCCCCCTGGCTTCGGCCTTTGTTGCGCGGATGGGAATTCCCGACCGGGTCGCTCTTTCGCGAGGATGCGTCCTGCTGCCTCTTAGCCGCGGACCCACATGAGAAGGGGCGGGGCGCTGGGAGTCGTCTGGGGAATTTTCGGAGAAACAGGTTAACATTTTATGGAATGGCCCAATGGGCAAATGCAAGCCAGTGATCGTTTGTTGTTTCTGATGGATCGCCGAGAATCACTGGCGAATTCAGGGGGGGGACCCGTTACGAGAAGGGGTGGGGGCGCTGGGAGTCGTCTGGGGAATTTTTGCGAGAAACAGGTTAACATTTTATGGAATGGTTCAATGGGCAATGCAAGCTGTGTGATCGTTTCTTGTTTCGATGATCGCCGAGAATCACTGGCGGATTCAGGGGGGGGGGGGCATGGACCCCCGAAAAGGCCCCGAGTTTTGGTTTACCTTTCTTTATTTGGCGAAATTGATTTAAATACTTATATTAAATATATACAAATTAAATTAAATATATAAATATTTATTTATGTTCGAATTATTTAACTATTTAAACAGTAATATTGTGTAGTGTCATATCTACAGTACATAAATAATATACAATATAATAAAAAATATGTTCGTTCCCCCACCCCAAATCATCGGCTGGATCCGCCTCTGCCGAGAATAATGTTTACCAGTGGAAATTAAAACAGTGGCCTGATGCCATTCTGATTCACACACAACATCAACCGGGTGGAGGCAACGGCGGGCCTGATAAATAAATTGCATTTTAGAACTAATCATACACGAGTTTAAAGAATATAGCTCCATTATATTATTATACAAATCGTTTATATATCAACATATTATATTATACAACTGTTTTCAGGTTTGTAAGCATAATATTTCAATTTTTCGAGTACGGCAAGAGCCCCAAAATTACAAACATTCTTACTTCAAACAACTTGGGTGTCCTCGTACAGATAGCGAAGTTCTATTTTTGAAGAACTAGTTCAACATTGACTCTGTTGCTTCGACTGTACAACTGCAATGTACATCGACAGCCCCAAAATAAGCTGTCGTTTTGAAGGAACCGCTGGACGTCAACGTCGCAGTTTCCAGGAAGTGATTACGCACAGAGGCTTTCGACTAATTCCTGAGCAACTGATAAGCGCTGAAAGACAAACTATCACTTCTACGGATAAGAATCGTTCTAAAATAAGTCCTAATCGATGAAACAGAATCGCCTTGCCAGATGGAGATAAATCAATACTTGACCTTTTAGGGAAGGGCGATTATTAAATAATAATAATAATAATAATAATAATAATAATAATAATAATAATAGTAATAATAATAATAATAGTAATAATAATAATAATAGTAATAATAATAATAATAGTAATAATAATAATAATAATAGTAATAACAATCAGATTAACATCCAATCGATTACTTCTTATTAGATACATAGATTAATCAGTTCAGAATTAACTGATTAATCTTATATAATCGATTCATTTTTTCACATGTTTAATACTGCGTAAAATCGTTAAATTTCAATTTGTAAATTAATGAATCGGTTGGTAACTTAACTTATTTTAAGAAAATCTATTACAAAATTCTGAATCCTTCTCTACTTTCTGACTTGTTAAATTTTATGTATTAATATTTGTGTTTAAATCGAATTTAGTTGTTATTTTAATCAGAAAAAGCATGTCCATCAGCAAAATAACGTTAACGTTTGTAAATTAAATACTGAAGATGTAATACACACGGTTTTTGCACAAATAAAATGCAACTACTTAATCGAACAAATCTCAATTCTTTTATTTTCTTCCAATATACGAAAAATGTATAAAAAACATTTTAATATAATATAATTCTCAATAACTGATCTTTAAATGAATGATATCGAATAGAAACATAAATACATTAATGTGCACAGACGAGGAATTCCGTTGCCAAAGTTGAAAAGTAGATACGTACTTTCGTATTTTGCTCGTCTTGAAAATTAATATTTGAATTAAAATAATCTAGCTAAAAATTAATGGACGTGTACATTAATCGATTAAAATTAATGAATTGTCGATTAATCGTAAAAAAGAATGGATTGCTGTTCTAATGGCCATTAAACCGCCCGTCGTGTTGACCTTCCTCGTGTTCTGTTCCTGTCCACTTTCCGCCAGCACCGTGCCAATCCAACCGGCCCTCGCCGCGCGACCCTCCATCTCGCCAGCGCGCGAGTTTGGAGCATTGGAGTGTGGGGGTGAGGGGCGGGGGCGAGATGACGGAGATGGGGCCTAGGGAGAGGGGCGGCGGGGCGGAGGGGGCGGCGGATGCGGTGGGGTTGGCAGGGCAGTGGGGGCGGGGGCGGTGAGGGCGGCGGGGAGGCGTGGCGGCGGGGTTGCGGAGCGGAGGGATGGCGGAGCGGTGACACGGGGTGCGGTGACGCGGGGGATGGTGACGCGGGGCGGTGACGCGGGGAGCGTTGACGCGGGGAGCGTTGACGCGGGGCGTTGACACGGGGGGGCGGTGATGCGGGGGGGCCGGTGACGCGGGGGAGCGTTGATGCGGGGGGCGTTGACACGGGGGGCGGTGACGCGGGGGGGCCGGTGACGCGGGGCGGTGACGCGGGGGCGATGACGCAGGGGGCGGCGGGGCGGGGCAGCGGGGCGAGGCGGCGAGGCCGGAGGGCGGCGGGGAGGAGGGGCGGCGGGGTTGGAGGGCGGCATGGCGGCAGCGCGGGGTGAGATGGCGTGGCGGGACAAGCAGCGGGGCGGGGCGGGTTGGCGCGACGGGTCAGGGCGGCAGGGCGGGTGGCGGGGCGTGTCGGCGGAGCGAGGAAGCGGGGGCGGGGCGGAGCGGGCCGGGGCGGGGGCGGGGCGGGGGCGGGACGGGGCGAGGAGGCGGCGACGGGGCGGGGGCGGGACGGGGGGGGGCGGAGTCTACGCCCAAAGCCTTGACACCTGCGCGTGGCATGGCGCGGTGCAGGCGAAACCGCGACCGATGACGCAAAGACCACGCTGTTCCGACTGCGCAAAGTTCAATCATACATTTACATGTTGAAGTCGGAAATGCGACTTTTTTTGGTTAATTATTTTTCGGGTAATTTCTCGTACGATTCTGAGACCTTCAAACTGTTTTACATTCACTTTATTGTTTTGAGAACTAAGGATTGCATGTGTAGACAAGGGTACTTTATTTATTTTATTTTACTTTTTGCGGTCCTTCTAGTCAATCTGCACTATTCTCCACATTCTGTCACGAAAGCAGATTCGATTTTATGTGGTACTGTCGTGTGGCACTCTGTTCCAGGACACGTTCGTTGCCCGTGATGTGAAAAAAAGAGTAGTGTGTGCGTAATTAGCGCTTGAAATTAAAAAAAAAAATAATCGAAAACTAACACACGTATGAATGATGGTGTCTCTGTCTGGCGACTAAAATAAAAAAGACGCTCAGACCATCTTCATCTGCATTTCGTGAACGAATATTTTCACTTGAATCGCAAATGGAGAGAAGAAAGAATTAGAGCTGATGTTATTCTAAATTAAATGTTTATAAAACTAATTGCATTGATGCGTTGTTGGTTGTTTTCTTGGGGGGCGGGTCTTATCGAGTGGTCTCCATTTTACTTGAACACTGTTGGCAACCCGAAATATAAGGGTGAATTTTTAAAATGCACTAAAAATATGATCTGTAAAAATTATCATTGAAATGCAATCGTTATAGGCGAACTTGCAGATGACCGTTTACAGAAGTTCAACATTGTTCAGCATTGTTATTCGGAAGTATTTTATTATTTGTGTCTTTTTATTAAATGAGTTCTTATTTGTAAGTTGTATTAATAAATTATTATTATTATTTATTTCTTCTTATTAAATCAAATTTTAATATTCTCTTTTGGCCTTCATTTATTTTCCTTGAACAATTTCGGGGACTGTCACAACAAATTAGTCGAGGATGGGTTCCCTATATGCCCTTCTCTAATAAATGAAAATTTAATTATTTGGCCGTAGATGAACGGCATCTTTTAATGAGATACCTAAATTCACCAATTAGCAAAATTATGTAATGAATTATTCATAATTTTGAACTAGTAAATATTTTTTTAAACTTTATTAGGATATTTCAAGAAATTGTTGCAGTATTTGCGTTGAGGTCGCAAAGTATAAGAGTTAACAATACAATATTTTTATCATGGTCACAGTTGGAAGTTACACTTCAGCAGAGGAATTTACAAGGGCCGGCGTGTCGTTGAAAACCAGTCAGCGTAAATGACACCTTTTCTTAGAACACCCTTTCTCTTTTTCCTTTTAAGGAGATCCCGGCGCCCCGTCAACCCGGGGGCGCAAGCTCAGAGGCTTTCGTCCTGGGAAGTACGCGTTTGTCACTCATTTTTGTTACCAAGTGCAAATTTTTGCATGCCATGTGCGTACAAAGTATCATAATTTGTGTTTGAAGAAACTACCAGCTTTATGCATACCATAATACAATAGTATTAACTAAATTTCTCCTTTTCATTCTAACTTGGGAATTTAGTACATGTTCACACATTATTGGTAAAAGCGTAACTTCTAACAGTATATTCCGGACAATGAGGTTGAATTTTAAATATGTTTATCTGAATTTGAAAAGTCTCCACATTAAATCTGATAGCAACAAAAATATACTCCATTGAGCTCATTGCGGTATATTTTCTGAATTCTGAGAATTGAATTTTGGCAACGTCTATCATATTTATGATTATTTTTCCACAGAGTGAGGATTTGTAAAAGACTCTCTGAACCTTTTCATCCCAGCAGGTAAATAAAATGAATAAGCAAATAAGAGAGACCTATCGCAAAGTGTTTTCTTATTTTAGGAAATACATTTTGAATAAAGAAACTGAACCACAGCCAGAGAAATTAAAAAGTATTTGAATACCGCATTTTTCCTTTCCTCTATTCACCCTCGGATAAATAGTATCAAGAAATACTATAACATTTTTAGAATAACTTTGAATCGTACTTTATCTTGAGTACTAAGATGTGAATTACTTCAGAACAAAACCAAACAATTAGATATTTCTTTTTTATAGCAACAGGAATATATTGCTATAATTAATTAATTATGTTATTTTTTCGCATCAACTGATGCGGTCATTAGTCCCGTAAGTGTAGTGCGTACTATTATCAGGGGATATGTAGGTGTTCTTGCCCCGCTGGATGGTCAGATCTGACCCGAACTACTTGTCGGCCTGGCGGGATTTTCTCCAACCAGGCTGGCACCCCCCCAGATCAGACCAGGTCAGATCTGGCACCTCCCCAGAAGCGACAAGCTCTAACACGTGTGGTATGTAGTGCATGTTAGTTTTTGATTGATGGATTTTTTCGTGTTTCCGGGCATGTCAACTGCTTTGGTCATTAGTCCGTAAGTGTAGAGCATGTGAGATGATGGTGATCTTCCCCCGCTGGATGGCGAGATCAGACGCCGACCTACCGCCGACCTACCTAACAGGGTTTTCCCCAACCAGGACTCTCCCACTAGTGGGACACCGCCCCAGCCGGGACAAGCTCTAAGCTCCCAACCGGTCTCCCGGAATATGTGGTAATGTAGTACATGTAAGTATGTGTGTGTGAGGGGAGAGGATAGGACAAGGAAGAGGAAGGAAAGATTGGTAGGGTACTGCTCCGGCATTCGCCTGGTGTTGATCGGAGAAACCACGGAAAACTACCGATCAGAGCAGCCGGACGCTAGAATTCTCCTCCAGACAGCGACTGAATTCGACCTAGCTGAAAAGTTCGTGTCGAAAATCCTGCCGCCGTGGGGATGGGAACCTAGGACCTCCCGGTCAGAGGCGCTGCAGTGACATCAGTTGATGCACTAAGCTACCGCTACCGGTCGGGTTATTTTGTTAGGGCGTTCGGGTGACGGGGGTGGGAAAAGAGAAGGATGGGGATGGGTGGGAATAGGGGTAGGGTAAGGGCATATGTGGTAGTGTAGTGCATATAAGTGTAAGAGATGAGTATGGGGTAAGGGAGAGGAAGGAAAGATCGCGTGCGGTCCATGGCCCGTTTGGAAGGACTGCGTCTACACCTTGACGCAACGCGTCTCCAAGCCCCTTAATGGGCGTAGAGCGCTTTGCACTGGGCCTCTATTCCTAACATTCGCTTGGTGTTGATCGGAGAAATCACGGAAAACTACCGATCAGAGCAGCCGGCCGCTAGAATTCTCCTTCACACCGCGACTGAAATTTGACCTAGCTGTATAGTATATCAGCAGTAATATCAGTTGATGGCCAGTGCCATCTCTCCTGGTACGCAGAATTTCGAGCTTTATTGCAAAGATGAATATTTTTTGTTTGTTTAACTAAATATTCTAATTAATTCGATGAAAAATCGTTGATTGTCTCTATTTCAATAGCATGCGTGCAATTAAAACAATGCTCCTTACGTGTAAAACATTTGGTCTTAGGATTACGAATGTAAAGTCCGGTGTACACGGCAGAGTTTTTGTGCAGATTGGACGTACAGAAAACGTGCAGTCCAGACTGCACGTTTTCTATACGAACATGTTCGTAATTTTTCATGAAGAGAGCCCAGTTTGACTCAAACGCCTCTAGCGGCAGAATGATGCACTAACGGTGATCGGCCATTGCGATTTTGTGGTTAGGTGTGTCAAAGTGCGATTGTGTGAAGTGATTTATTGTGATAAACTTCTTTTTTCTAATTCTTGACTTTCTATTTTTATTCTCTATGCTCCTCATGGTAAATTAATACCAAATAAAGATCATAACCACAACACACACAGAAAAACCACCACTGACAGTACTCGGACGGCGCTATTCAATTATTTCTCTTTGCACCCCCTAGAGGCGGTCTGTGGCGATTCGTGCAGAAAACGTATAGACCGTGTATGCGTCACTTTTGGCTTTTGCACTTCTAGATCGGGATCTTGAATTTTCTGTATAGAAACTGTATGAGAATCTGCACTGAAACTGTACCGTGTATACCGGGCTTTAAAAATTAAAACGTCAGTTGTGTTTACCAATTCTAAAAAGTTCGCTATAGAAAAACTGTCAGAATAGACTGTTTTTCTAGCCACTATATGTATACGTGTTGTATTCTCTCCCATAGCTGTCTTTTACTTTTCTTGGGAAGTAATGTTTTCGTGAGTTTGTCAGCTTATTCTAATATTTTATCCGCAATATGTTCAGTAATTTCCATTTGCAAATATTTCACGGAAACAAAAAAAATGGAAGGTCCACTAAAATAGATCTTTTCAGAAGCAATATTACTTCATGATATGCTTCGGATGGTAAAGATGAGATTGAATTTCTGAAAATTTAAATTAGCCCTAAATGGAAAGGAAAAAAATATTGAACGTAACATGTGTATAAAGAGGTATAATTGCAGTCGTGGTATATAAGAAAACTCGCTCCTATCGTCGCTCGTTTTCTTGAACATACCACTCATGCAATTATCCCCCTCTTTCGTTTCGTTAATTACTATTGTTGTATTTTACAAGCAGTACGTATTTCTGTATCCTACTACGCAGGTTTCTAGCTAACAAGGAACGCAATTCATATTGTGTTAATGAGTGTATTTTCAAGGTGTTCAAAACAAGTTGAGACATTTAGGTAAACAAAAATTAACATGTGCATCTATTACAGTAATTGCGTTTAGTATACGCATCTACGATGCCCTTAGCACAAACAAAAATATGTAGAGACCCTAGGAGGATATTTTTACTTCGTATACGTTTTACTTCGTATCAGTGGCGACACGTGGGTGTGATGTTATGTTAAGAACAAGTAGGAAAATATAAATTTACTCATGCTCATCTTAATAACAATGGAAATCACTGGTGTCTTCTCGATACACTAAATTGAGTCTTTGATCCTTCAAGGCTGCGGACTAACTACAGAAGAAGTTTTTTATGAATTTCAATATTCGTTAAGGAAACACCAAGACATTTTTATCCTATATATTTGTCGGATCATCGAACTGAATATAAAATAATTAAATGTTGATAATTTAGTTTGTACAAAATCATTGATGATGTGTGAAATTCAATCGATTAATTCATTTATATGATCTGACGAATTTGAGTTTTTGTGCAACGATTGAGTCATATCCAACTGCTGCATATCCTTCAACGTTGCTTTTATTACAAAACTTAAGCATGTGCAAGAAAACAATTTTTGTTGACTTGGAGATGAACACAAGTAAGGGAATTCCTTAAACTATAACCGTTTGAAGTTGTACTTTTTTCCTGATTGTTTAACTATCAGGTACTTTTTTTATTTTTTCTAGCTTGGCCATTGGCCATCTGCAGCCGCATAAGATAGCGACATTGATACGAGATATATACTAGAATCATTGATACATAATATACAGAATTGCTATTTTGATTATAATACAATATAGTGGTGTTATAGTTTATAATGGGAAAAGCCTTACCAGTTGATGTCAATAGGGGATCGAAGTATTCTGTTTCTTTTTAATCTTTTGCAATGGGAAATACCAGATACTCAGTTTCTATCACTCTCATATTCAGTAGGGTTCCTAAAAATAAAATCTTTTTTATCTTAGTCTTTCCAAGGTGAAAATAACGATTCTAATAAAATCCACGTTGCATCACACACAGGCTACGTATTTGAAACCCCACATCACCATTAAGCGCGATATGAAGGAGTTTCATTCTGGAAGTCGAGTCGTTGGCGTTTGTTTGAGCAGCGCGTCCGAAGCATGAAGTGCACGCCGTTGTCGCGGAGGACGACCCAGTTGCCGCAGCAACCGCCGAGGCCAGCAGCTCCTTGGCGCGCTCAAAAACGGCCGACTTCGCGTGGTCGCTGGCAGGTCACCCGGCGCCTTCGCCAGAGAGCTCTGCGTGTGTGCCATTCGAAACTGATGACTAGGGAAGGGATGTTAACGTGCAAATTATGGCTGTAAAAGGGGAGGAAAGTTCTGAAAATTCATACAAAAAGGCGGGAAAAAAAAAGAGTGCTGCTGGAGAAACTGTATTAAGGTTTAAACCAGTTACATGAACTCAGTTACTAGAATATTCGCATGATTCTGTCCTAAAGTTTTCTTCTTTATGGCGTCCATAGAAGGTGATTCACTTCCCTATCTGCTTTCTCCTTTCCCCTCGTAATCCAGAAAGGTGTGCACATGCACCAGTGCTCTTTTAGTATTGACGGTGACACGATGGCATGGGTAAACATTTTTCTTAGGTCACGGACAGTGGATTTCTGTACATCTATTTAAATGAATAAATCCTGATTTGACTGTCAGGGCAGCCCTTCAAATTTAGCAGGAAAGGGTTACACTGCTGCAGGAACTCTGATGAAATTTGAATTTGACTTCACAGCTGCACATAGACCATTGGTGCTGAGATATAAATTACTGGTGGTTTAGTAAAAGATATTTTAATATATATTTAATATTGTTGACTTCCGATTAAATGAGATTTTAAAAAGCTGTTCAAGAAGAGAAAAAATACAATTTTTCTGCAAAGTCTCTTAAAAACGCAGAAAAGAATGGAGGAAAGGGGCCGAAGCTTAAATATGAGGGAAAAGGTGGTGTAATGTAGTAAGTTAAAGTTCAGGAAAAGTTGCAAAAAGGTGCTACAAGTTGTCTTCATTTCGCTTCATTTCATCCCCCGCAAATTCACATATTAAACTATCTGTACGAAATAAGCTATATTCTTGCAAAAGTGTCGCACCTTAAAATTCTTTCTTTACTGATTTCTTTACTTTCTATTAAAACCAATTTTCTAGTAGTACATGATAAGGAAAATAAATTTAAAATGTAATTCTTGTGTGAATAAATGAAGTGCCACTTCACCTCATTCTCCTGAACAGCCACCTACAACATATATACGTAGTATAGAGAACGTTATGTATGGCTGCAGAAAATTAATTTCGAGAATTCAGTGAAAATATACTTTTGGGGATCCCCTGATACCGAATAAATGTGTTTTTTTAACATCCGTCCGTCTGTGAACAACACTAACACCTAGACTATTCATAGGATTTTCTTCAAAATGAATATACCCAGTCAATCTGGCCCGACTGGAAACTCAGCGATTTTAAAAAATGCTTTAAATTTTTTGGGAACTGTTCATGAAGCCCCTGGGACACTCAAATATTTCTAAAAAGGGCACCAGATTTTTCTCTTTAGATTTCTTGTAAGAACACTTACAAAGATGGCATGGGTCCGATTCTTACTATTAACTCTGAATTTTCGAAAATACAAAATTTTGAATTTTTTCGGCGTCTTTCTACAATATTAACCCTACAAATATGAAGGGTGAGGGGGGGGGTTCTAGGTGCCCACCTCCTTGATAATGTTTTCAGTTAACTAGATTCGTGTGCTCTACATACCAGTAATTGAGAATTAATGTAATTGTTGAGTCAGTTTCACCCTTCGTTTTCTACAACAATGACACAAGATTTGTGTGTCTAGGTTGTTTAAATCTTCGTTTTTGTAGTGCGAGTTCAATAAATCCCCAATTCGTAGAAGATGTAGTTTTTCCCGTGTGATTTTAGTAGTTGTATTTTCTCCGTTCGTCTATAAAGTACTTCTTTGGCGCATGCAATGTTGTCAACATTCATACTTTTTCGTAAATGCTTTAAGAGTGCGATTATTTTTCAGTTAGTTGTTCACTCAACATGTCAGAACTTTTGGCTGAATGGGAAATACAAGGACGCTTGTGAAAGAATGTGTAATGTATCAGATTGATATTGAAAGTGAACCCATGGAAGAAATTATTGTATATTATCTCTTGATAAAAACACATACAATTTAATTTTTTTCTTTGAGCGAATAATACGAGTGGACTGGACGAGATCTCCCTTCCTAGGAATAAACGTTACCATTTATACTCTCATAATAGTTAGGGTCAAGATAGCAATTTAAAAAAATTAAATTTGCTCTCCACAGTGCCATTTGCTCATAATACATGCCGTGAATAGTTTCCATGCAAAGTTATATTTATCGTTAACATTATCAGACCGAATTCTCTCATTCTTACCCTGGGCATTCTCCACTGGGCGAGCCCAATCTAAAAGAACAGAGGGGGCAGGCAATTGCTTCTGGGCCCCCTTTTCCATGTTTTACTTGCATGTGATATATTTTTCTTTACTAAAAAAAGAAAACATAATACACGGAGAATTAAATTATAACTCTTTACTCGAACATATGATTGATTGATTTTTTTGTGTTTGTTTTCTCGGGAGATGGCGGTGATCTTCCCCGCTGGATGGCGAGATCCGGTGCCGACCTACCGTCGGCTAGCGAGGTTTCCCCAAACAGGCATCTCCCACCAACAGGGCACCGCCCCAGCCGGGACAAGCTCTAAGCCCCCGACCGGTCTCCCGGAATATATGGTAGTGTAGTGCATGATAGTGTAAGTGTGTGCGTGTGTGTGAGTGTGTGTGTAAGGGGAGAGGATAGGACAAGGAAGGAAAGGAAAAGGCCCGTTTCTTGATACTGCTCGGGAATTCGCCTGGTGTTGATCGGAGAAACCTCGGAAAACTACCGATCAAAGCAGCCGGCCGCAACAATTCTCCTTCAGACAGCGACTCAATTCGACCTACCTGAACTGTCGAAAATCGTGCCGCTGTCGGGACTTGAACCTAGGACCTCCTGGTCAGAGGCACTGCAGTGACATCAGTTGATGCACTGAGACACCTCTTCCGGTAAATAACCCTCGAGAAGTATTTCACATTAACTTTGTGATTAATTAAGTTTATAGGAATTGTTTATAATTATCGTACATGAAGGGGAATCTGCTGAAATCGTGTAGATGATGGAAGGTCTCGACTTAAGTTGAAATTTGTGGTTGATGGAGAAGAATGAAGGTAAGAGAAGAAATTAACCGAAAAACGAATACATTATTTGACAATACTTAAATTATTTAATAATAATATATTAAGATAAATACAGATCAAGTCAGTTGTCTGTTTTTTTTTACAGTTGAAATTTTAAAATAAATATACACAAAATATAATGGACAATAATTAAAATAGAAATAGGGGTAAAAAGTGCGCATTTCAAAATGTCTGATTGGTTTCCTATCGTCTTCTCACCCATTAACATTTCATTCCAACTTAAAAAACTTACCTTTAGTGCTAATTACTAAAAACGTATTTGCAGAATTCATTGGATCATTGTAGAGTTCATGCATTAAGATAACCATTTCTTTCTTAGGATTGTTGCTGCTGATAACATCATAAGTTTGAAAAGCGCTAAAGAAGACAGTGAACTTAATTAGAGATTAACAGTTTAATGAGCTTGAAGATGCAAGCAGGGAACATAATATAAGCTAAGATGATATTACCACATAAATTTAGTAGTTTTTTTTTAAATTTCTTAAGTAGTTACAGTAGCGAAGGTTCTTATATGCATTTTGGCGCTCCTAGAATGAATATTTTGCAGATGTCTGTATATTTATTGGAGAATTATATTTGTAGTATTCAATTTTCTTTTGATGCTGCGTTTTCTTGAAATATAGATAGGAAGAGAACATAATTGATCTTCCATGAGATTGAGAGTTTCCATGGTGTTATAATGTAATTTATTTTCTTAGTTTTGGTTATTGAATTACCTCCCTTCTTCACAATCTTTGAAAATCAATAAAATATATAAAATATATACTACATGAAATAAACCTGAGTTAGTTGAAGGTGTTGTTCCTCTGCCATTTTGTGATCTTTTAATTTTTAATTCGCATCTTGTTGAATTGGATATTCATATGTATAAAGAAGTATTCCACAGTCATTCAATGTATATGACACATTGAACGTAATTCTTCTTTATGATTTTTTAATAAAGAAAACTGTTTACATAAAGCCCAAAAATACGACATTCTTGTTGTGTACCTTGGTCCACAAAGTGTATAACTATAAAAAAGTCCAAAAAAAAATTGAATGGTAAACGAATTGTTATTTTTTATAATATAAAACTTGGTAAACTTCAAATAAAAATCGATATTGAACAGCAAAATACAATTTATGTAGAAGTCTATTGAGCCGCTTGCGTCGATGCTGTGATGAGTGCGCTGCAGGTTACATCGCGGGAGGTGGCGATGTTCCAGCTGGAACATTATCACTTTCCTTCTCCAGGTATCTCTCCCAGCGGGAGCCACCCGAACTGGGACAAGTTTGAAGCTCCCGACTTGAGTAGTTGCGTAGTGCTCATAAGTGTGTGTGTGTGTGTGTGTGTGTGTGTGTGTGTGTGTGTGTGTGTGTGTGTGTGTGTGTGTGTGTGTAGACAAAAATCAGGAAGGAAATGTAGCGCGCGGTTCTTGACTCGTTGGTTAGGGTACTGATTCGCCGATGTCTATGGGAGAACTACCGATTGAAGCAGCTGTCCTGTAGATTTCTCCACCAGTGGCTGAATTCGCTGTCGCTTTTTACCTCAAGTCAAAACTCCGAACACAAACCCCAGAACCTCCCAGTCGTCGATGTTGCAGAATGCTGGTAGTGACAGACCATAACCATTCACAGAAGTTGAAATCTGTATAATTTAAACTTCGATTAACACTAAAAAATCACTCTTTATTTTGGATTTGAATCAAATCAGTCTCTATACACTCCTCACATCGATACTAAGAACAAACTGTGAAATTTTAATCTACGTCGGTCGAAGTGTTTTCGAGTCTATAGGACATTTATACGAACATTTTATTCATAAAGATAAACGTATTTAATAATTGCATATAATGAAAAGTTATTTGGCTAAATTATTTCATCGCTAAGAGAATGATTTTAAAGACCACTACATTTAATTAATGAAAACAAAATAGGGTTGTTAGAGAAGAAAAAGTAGACGCGAAATTATTTCACAAGATGAAACGTAGTTTGTAATTTCCCTACAGAATTTCTGCAACTCTCATAAATTACAAGTTAGTTGTATCTAAAGTTGCAAATCAAAAAATTACTGCAAGTTGTTTTAAACTATCCTAATAGGTGAAACCTAAATCACTGTAGGTCCAAGGTACTCACATGTCACAGGTACAACACCTTCCTCATAAATTAAACGTTTTATAATTGATATATCTCATTCGATGTCCTTTTTTATGATTATACTTCAGTTAAGACATTTTTTAACCACAGGTCGTATTGAGCAACATCCGTAAATATTATATATTGTCTTAAATTACACAATACGTTGCCAGATTTATCAAGAAGCGACGTACTGGTTAATCCTCTCAAAAACCATCTAAATTCACTGCCGTCTTTCACTCTTAGTATCAGTCCATTTCCACTATCTCCATTACACGGTCCTGAATCTGTGGAGAGACACAAGAAATAAGAATGCAGAAAAGGTTATTGAAATATTGAGACAAGTGATAATTCGATTCATATGCTAGGGAATTTGATTGATGATCCTGTGGGAATTCTGATTGGATGTTGTTGACGTTCTTATAAGAAGAAATAAAAGAAGTCATCTTCGTCAACATATCAGCTTTATTAAGATAGCCGGCTTTCGACGGCTTTGCCGTCATCGTCAGTCTCGCTGCTGTCGGCAAAAGTCGAGCGACTGTGCCGTCGGCAAAGTCGAGCACAGTCGCTCGACTTTTGCCGACAGCAGCGAGACTGACGATGACGGCAAAGCCGTCGAAAGCCGGCTATCTTAATAAAGCTGATATGTTGACGAAGATGACTTCTTTTATTTCTTCTTGATGATCCTGGTTGATTTTTCGCCACATTATTATATGTCATGACAAATGACAGTCTTATGGGATCGTTTAACAAATCTGTTCATAAAAATCGTTATACTTAACCCCTTCACCTTTTATACAATTTCATGACTTATAATCTGTCCTCTCAGGTGGACTTAATGACCGTGAACCTTCTCCCTATTCAGAGACATCTTTTTTTCCCCTCACATAATTTAGAATTTAACTGGACGGCTGAATATATAAATTACTTTTTAAGCTTTGTGTTCCCTTGTCAAGGGAATGCTACCATAGTGACTCTTGTGATACTAAGGAAGCCAGGAGTGGAACGTGCAGGGAACCTGTGTACTCGGCTGATGTCACCGAAAGGAGACGCTTTACTAAATGCTGTCTCAAAAACATCGACCTCTTAGCCTTTCGACAGGCAGCCTCCGAGAAAAAAATCTTGTAAGAAATTACACAAGACAACCAATGAAACAACTTACTAAGGTACGCACAGCAAATTTCTTGTTGATTAGAATACCCAGCTCGCATGTTTTCTAACCAGCGATTGCATACGCGAACGATTCTACTGCATCTGGGCATTCTCCTAGGTTTGTCTCACACTGTTAATGGCAGTCGATTTGCACATACATCTCTTGCAAAGTCCAGCCCCAATGAATCTAAGAGATTCACTTTTATTTATTTATTTATTTATTTATTTATTTATTTATTTATTTATTTATTTATTTATTTATTTATTTATTTATTTATTTATTTATTTATTTATTTATTTATTTATTTATTTATTTATTTATTTATTTATTTATTTATTTATTTATTTATTTATTTATTTATTTATTTATTTATTTATTTATTTATTTATTTATTTTATTTATTTATTTATTTATTTATTTATTTATTTATTTATTTATTTATTTATTTATTTATTTATTTATTTATTTATTTATTTATTTATTTATTTATTTATTTATTTATTTATTTATTTATTTATTTATTTATTTATTTATTTATTTGTTTATTTGTTGCCATTAAAACAGTTGAAAGGTGTGTGCGTTGCACTATAGGGAGAAATGTATTTTATGCACGTTTTATAAATGTTAATATCCCTACACGAACCCATATACAAGTTTAATTCTGAATACACATGAAAATGAGCGTTTTTGGCAAGAATTGATAATAAAATACTCGCTCCAATGTAATAAAAAATATTTGCGAAGGCAAATGAACTATCGATGTAGGCTATTTATTTATGAGGTATTATGAGGTATACCTCATCGGACCCTTCATGAAAGAATCGGCTTCCTGCCGCGAGAACACGAAAAAGATAATTTGTATAGCTGTTTTTCCCTCTGAACTCTAGAAGACATGCATAGATAGTGAAGTTACATTTATCCAGGCGTTAGAAATATTTTAAAAGGACTAAAGAAGTGATCTACTAATGAAATAAGATTCTACGAACCCTTCCAGTGTTCATTTCGAGTTAACCCGTGTCACTCGCCTTAATGTTGTTTCTCAAAACATGTTTGAAACAGAATGTCATTGACGTGAATACTAAGATCAACGCAATTTTTCAGTCAAACTGGCGGAAAACGTCGATAAAATTTGAAAATTGTCGTAATATCTTCCACATACACTGTGTGCACTGACGTTGCATTTTGCATGGCGAATCCTGCCAGGTTAAACTTCTTTGGTGCTTTTCTCCAGTCAACGTCCTCGGGAGTCTCCCCTCCCCAATGCCACGTCCCAGGTTGTTGGCGTCATGAAAAATGCCCAGACACTGTTACATCAACACTGATTAAAGTATTGGATGTGGACATTTTAACTTTATGGCAGCTTGCTTCCGCAAAATTTTTCTTGTCTATCCAATTTTTGACCATCTCATGCAGTACCTGTTACTGAGTGGTACAGAACCAGCGTACTGCGCAACTCTTTTATCTTCTGAAGCAGATAAAAGTCCTCTTTTTCAAAAATGCTTTTCAAAAATACCGTATAGTTTTGTCGATTCTGTTCGTTTTGAAGGGAAGAATTCATACTTTCAAAACGCATTCACAGATTTACGCAAATTTAAGTGAAATAAAGTTCAGAGCAAGCTTCGAAATTCATATACTTAAAAACAAAAATTGAAAATATTGCTACGAGGTAGCGGAGGCAATTTATCTAATCTACATTTCCAATTTCTAATCCGCGCAAAAATTGAAAAAAAAACATGCTGCCTCCTGCCCGAGAGGTGTTTGTTTTTTTAGATATACAGAACTCGAGAAAAAGACTGCAGACGTTCTACGATGAGCAAAAAACAAGCTTCGGTTTTCAGTGTACTGTTTCAGAGCAACCAATTTTTGATACTCCAGATTCTATTTTTCACGTATTCGACAGTAGCTTTTCTTTTGTTGGTATTCACTAGTTTTCATTTAAATTAATACAAAGAGGAACCCCTCTTTCATGGTAGTCATCCACTTTGGATGCAAATTTTTGAAGTAATGGTCAACTGAATATGGTGCACTTTTTCAAACTTTTAGATTACCCTTCTTTGTGTCAATCTAATTCAGTTCAGGCAAACGCATTGAACCTCAAACGTTCAACCTCAATCAAGTTCTGAACGGTTATCTTTGGAATTTAAGTTCTCCCTCCGTTAAGAGAGCATTAAAGAATTGTGCACTGTTTTTTCCTCATTTGCTAGTGCCGAAGGAAATTTGCGAAGGGAATTGTAAGACCTTTGTGTGATACCGTCGTGGATGTTTCTTACCGTTTTTCAAGCCAGCGCAAAACGTCCTCTGCGACGTGAGATACTCAAACCGCGCATCGCTCCGGCGACACTCCTCTTGCGACACAAGAGGAAGCTCAATGAGCTGTGGCTCGTTCGTAGGAATTTCTTTCAGTTCACTACGTCCCCAACCAATCACCTGCAACAAAGAAAAAGTAGTGTTTCCGTATTTGATTGATTGATTTTTCGTGTTTCTGGGCGCGTCAACGGCTTTGGTCTTTAATCCCGTAAGTGTAGTGCATGTTTTCTCGGGAGATGGCAGTGATTTTCCCCCGTTGGATGGCGAGATCCGGCGCCGACCTACCGTCGGCTAGCGATGTTTCCTCCTAACCAGGACTCTCCCACCAGCGGGTCACCGCCCCAGCCGGGACAAGCTCTAAGCTCCCGACCGGTCTCCCGGAACATGTGGTAGTGTAGTGCATGTTCGTGTAAGTGTGTGTGTGTAGGGGAGAGGATAGGAGTCGGAAGAGGAAGGAAAGATTGCGCGCGGTCCGTGGCCCGTTTGGTAGGGTACTGCTCCGGCATTCGCCTGGTGTAATCGGAGAAACCACGGAAAACTACCGATCAAAGCAGCCGACCGCTAGAGTTCTCTTCCAGACAGCGACTGAATACGACCTAGCTGAAAAGGTAGTGTCGAAAATCCTGCCGCCGTCAGGACTTGAACCTAGCACTTCCCAGTCAGAGGCGCTGCAGTGACATTAGTTGATGCACTGAACTACCGCTCGCGGTCTCGAAATTGGACAAACCCATGTTTTTTACCGTCCCTTACTACATATGAGAAGAAAATTTTGGAGCGGTTTTTGAGAAATATTTTTTTTATAAATTGTACAAATTTCAGACACAAATTACGAAAAATCAGCTGTTTTCTTAAACTGTACATGACTTTACTATAAGAGCTGATTTTTTATAAGTCCTTGTGTAAAATAAAAATCGATATCTCCAACATTTTATGCTATTTATGAGAACATTTTGAAAATGTTTTTGAGGCCTCGTGCCAAGAACCCTCCAAAATCAAAATATCCGGTTGAAACTCCCAATGCCTCGAGTTCATTCATATCGATAGGGAAATAACAATTTTGAAAAAAAATCGGCTGAATGGTTTTGGGGCCTGCGTTGGTCACAGGCGGACGGACTGACAGACTTTAGCCATCAATCGACTTTTCATCATCACGAACCCACAAAACATGGATACGACACATGTTAGAGGAGTTTTTGCCTTTGCTTTTCAACTCAATTTATCCACTTTTACATAACCAAGTCCCGGAAATGAGAATTTTTCTGCCGAAAATTCGTGGCTTTATGATTACATTCTCTTCTTACGAAGTACTTCTTACTTTTAAGGGCGAGAATGTAACTTCTTACAAAGTACTTTCGTAAAGACGACAAAGTAATAAAGAATCATGTTACAAAGAAATGTATACCCAGTGTAGTAAAATAAAGGTACTAATCTGAATGTATGGCTAATATATGTATTAATATTACTTTCTCGCTCACTGCTTACATAGTACAGAGAAAGCATTGTAATGCTGTAGCAGGAAACGGCGATATTTCGACAGAAAAACTCTGAATTGTGGGTAGCTGATACATAAACGCACTAGTTTTAGTGATACATACACTCAAAAGTTTTAGCACAATGGAGCTAAATCGTTTTGCCTTAGTAACGGTTAAGTAATATTATTGCTAGCCGTTCTCCAGACTCGCTGCGTGCCGCATGCCTTCCACCTCCATGAGTTGGTCGAGCCTTGCCGCATGCCGGGAGCCCCTTACCGTTGCTCGTGGCAGCGATCGTGCCAGGGGAATGAGGCCTCCTCCAAAAACCCGGGATTCCCAAATCCGCTCTAATGCCACCTGGAGAAGGAAACAATTGGGCGCCCACGTCCCTACCGCCCTGCATCCACACTCTACCCCACCCGCTCTAAAGCTCGGTACACACGGTACAGTTTTCCTGCAGATTCGACGTTCAGAAAAAGTGCAGTCGAGACTGCACGATTTCTGCATGACAACTTTTGAGGATGTTCATAGGTTTTTCATGCAGAAAGCTTACAGTGTGGCTCAAGAGCCTCTAGCGGCAGACTCGTTCACTAACCCGACGCCATGGTTTTCGGCCAATTCGATTTTGTGGTTAGGTGGGTTAGGGTACGTTTGTATGACGTGAAATTGTGATAAACTACCACCTTCCCTATTCATGCCTTCCTATTTTTCTTCTCTATGCTTCTCACGATTAATTAATACTTAATAAAGATTACTTAGCCTAGCGCAGTACAGGAATACCGATATTGAAAATACCCGGACGGCGCAATTCAGTTGTTACCCGGTAGACCCCCCCCCTAGCGGCGTTTTGCGGCGATTCATATAGAATTCATGCAGAAAACGTACAGACCGTGTACTACGTGTGGGTTTTCCGCCGAGCGTATCGGACGGAGGGTGGAGGGAGGTGCCGTCGCGAATACCTCGCAGGCGTACGTCCAAATGGAGCGCACGCAAGCGGGGAATAGGCGGCGCTTGAGGGCAGGATGGAGTTAGGGGACGCGTACAAGCGAGCGTAGGCGGGGGGCGCGGTTGGTTGGTTGGTTGGTTGGTTGGTTGATTAGTGATTCCGGGCGCGTCAACAGCTTAGGTCATTAGCTGAAAAGATAGAGTCGAAAATCCTGCCACGGTTGGTTTGGTTTGGTTTTTTCGTGTTTCCGGGCGCGTCAACTGCTTTGGTCATTAGTCCCGTTAGTGTAGTGCATGCTTTTTCGCGGAAGATGGTGGTGATTTTCTCCCGCTGGATGGCGAGATCCGCTGCCGACCTACCGTTGGCTAGTGGGGTTTCCCCTAACCAGGACTCTCCCACTAGCGGGGCACCGCCCCAGCCGGGACAAGCTCTAAGCTCCCGACCGGTCGTCCGGAATATGTGGTGCTGTAGTGCATGTTAGTGTAAGTGTGTGTGTAAGGGATAGGACAGGGAAGAGGAAGGACAGATCGCGCGCGGTCCGTGGCCCGTTTGGTAGGGTACTGCTCCGGCATTCGCCTGGTGTTGATCGGAGAAACCACGGAAAACTACCGATGAGAGCAGGCGGTCGCTGCAATTCTCCTCCAGACAGCGACTGAATTCGACCTAGCTGAAAAGGTAGTGTCGGAAATCCTGCCGGAATGGAACCCTAGGACCTCCAGGTCAGAGGCGCTGCAGTGAGATCAGTTGATGCACTGAGCTACCGCTCCCGGTCAGGTTATTTTGTGGCTAACGTATTTGGTGTGGGCGTGCCAGCGGAGATCGCTATCGGGCACCATACCAAGATATGTCGCCGTCTTTTGCCAGGGTATGCGCGAGCCGGCCAAGCTCACGACTTCATCAGAGTCGGCCCTCTGTCGAGTGAAGTCGACTAGCACTTGTATAGGTTGAGGGCGAGCTTTTTATGACTCAGCCATTCGGGAAACTTGGCTTGACAATCGTTCAGATATCTCACCGATTTCCTTTTGTTCGCCGATTTCGCATAGTAAGCGAAATCATCCGCGGACATTAGGAGCCCGCAATGTTGAATGATGTGTGGCGTTGTTGAAATTCAATCTGAAATCTTCTGAAGCTAGTAAATGAGGCGCAGAAAATATGAATTCGAAAATTTGCAAAATTACACTAATCGACCCATAAAGTAAAGGTACACGACCTTTATAATTGATCTGGTACTTTAGAGCGGATTAGATTAGAACAAAAACTCTATAATCAATATTGTACTTTTACAATCTTCATTTTTTGTAGTTGTTTGCAATTTTCAAAAATACAGAGTGATTCTTGGTGCTGTAAATGGAACAAGCACCAAGAATTTCAAATTTCTAAACTGATATGTTTTAATTTCTTGTCACAATCATCCACATTGTTTAAAAATTTAAAAAATATATGTTATAGAATGAGACACATTCTAGAGAAGAAAAACTGAAACAGTACTGCAACGTTATTACGTGGAAAATCATTTTCAAAAACATTTTTATTTTTTCTATTTTAATTTGACACCAAAATTGATTGACAAAAATACCTTGAAATTCAACTATTTTCTCCCATCTCTGCATTTTTTTCGCCTGATACATGCAATAGAAGCTGAGAAAAAAATTAAACGTGAAACACACGTCCCTCGCTGTTTCTCAGCAACAGATTGCCCAAGGAGGCTGATTTTTTGGGAATCTGCGGCATTTTTTCTCTTCTATATGACGATCGTGATTATCGATTTGGTTTGGGTTCTCTTTTCACCTCCGTTTTCGGGTATCATTCTCGTAAGAATACAGTGAAATACACTTATAAAATCAACTGATGTCACTGCAGCGCCTCTGACCGGGAAGTCCTAGGTTCGAATCCTGACGGTGGCAGGATTTTCGACACTAGCTTTTCAGCTAGGTCGAATTCAGTCGCTGCCTGGAGGAGAATTCTAGCGGCCGGCTGCTCTGATCGGTAGTTTTCCGTGGTTTCTCCAATCAACACCAGGTGAATGCCGGAGCAATACCCTACCAAACGGGCCACAGACCGCGCGCGATCTTTCCTTCCTCTTCCTTGTCCTTGTCCTGTCCTCTCCCCCTTACACACACACACACACACACTAACATGCACTACACTACCACATATTCCGGGAGACCGGTCGGGAGCTTAGAGCTTGTCCCGGTTGGGGCGGTGCCCCGCTGGTGGGAGAATCCTGGTTGAGGGAAACCCCAGTAGCCGACAGTAGGTTGGCGCCGGATCTCGTCATCCAGCGGGGGAAGATCACCGCCATCTCCCGAGAAAAAACATACACTACACTAACGGGACTAATGACCAAAGCAGTTGACGCGTCCGTAAACACAAAAAAACAAACCAAACCACTCCTACACTTATAAAGATGTCATATGTCCGATTTAGTATTGTCTGAATTTTCGAAAATTACGAAATTTTGAATTTTTCGGCATCCTTCAACTACAATATTGAAGATCGTGATTTTAAATAAAAGGGAATTTGTGCTTCACAATTAGTATTTAAATTATTGTCATGTAAATTGTTAGAATTTTTTAGTTTTCTGCTATATTTTATGAAATAGGGCAATAATAAAAATAATAACGCTAAATTTTCTGAAAATGGCTCCAATGTTTTTCTCCTTTTTCGCTCCAAATAGTTACGCAAGGCAGATACCGATCTATAGCGTTTGTTTAAATGAACAGTAAAAATCTATAACGAGAAAACTTTTTTGGATGTAATGTTCTGCAATTGTCCCTTTATTATCCATGAATTTTACAGTGACACCCAGAATTAACTATTTGCGAGCATTTTTGTATGATTATCCATCATACTAGTGTCTTTTAATGATTGTTTTGAGCCAAATACGTTTGAAGACTTCAAAAAATAACATGGATTTCTCCATTTTTTGATATTGTTTTAATATATTGCAAGAAAGGAACATACTTCTGAAAATCCGAATAGACTTCTTTAAAATTGAATGTATGCAGATACTAATGATTTTATTGATTGAAAAAGTACTTGATGATTCTGTAATTGATCAATTGTGTAATACCGTAGCTTTTTCATAAATAAAGGCTGCTTAGGTGAAATGCTCGTTCTTCTAGGCACTAACACCATTGGGGGGGGGAGTACGCAGAAAGTAGGTTCAGCCTATCCTATAACATACTCACAGTTCCTTTCTTGCCCACGATATCTCTGAAGTCTGTACTCCACTTCCAAAGGCAGATCGGTCGCACATTTGACGTAAATTCAGCCGCCGACGTCAATCGCAGAATAGCTATGTCCGCATCTGAGTATGTTCCATACTTGAAATCTGGATGAACGATAATCCTCTCCACCTGCGGAATTCAGATCAGTAATTTACCTGTAAAGTAATTAGTATTTGTTTGTTCTCGTGAATCAATTTCCACATTGTATCATTAAGAAGTAGAATTCGTTGTAAATTAAGCTATCATAAAGTTCGTTCTAACTATATATTTGATAATGAAACACATTCACATAAACCTTTTTAAGTTGAACGTTGGGATCGTCTTTTCTGCGTAAATCGAATATTCCCAGATACGCATCGAGAATATTTGCGTTTAATAATTGAGAGTTTTCCAGCATGAAACAGTGACCAGCTGAAAGTCACAATTGAATTAATAAATATGTGTAGTTTGTAACGAACACATTGTTAAATACTGTTTTTACCTGACACAATATGCAATTTGCTGATAAGATTTCCCCCGCATATAAATAAAGAATCGAGGTCATTTTGTTGCTTCCTTAGAAATATAGCTGTTATCCATGGCCAGTCTCCTTGGTTAGTTCTCAGACCATTCACTATCAATGTATTAGGCTTGTTTACAGTCTTTCCGCATATATCTGAAGTTTTGAAATAATACAAAGGAATAATATAATTAGTAATATTATAAGATATTGCATTTTTTACAAAGTGAAAAACCGAGCTTAAGAACTTTTGATATTTGGTTTCTTTTTGAATGCACTGAATGATGAAATTTATCTTCATTTCTTTTGGTGGCTGTTTGAGAGCAATTTAAGAGATTAGTGCGAATGATGTTTGGTTTCTGAATATTTATTAACTAACAATATGCCCATACATAAATTTTTCAATGCTTTGATTGGTGATTTAAACATCAGAACTAATGTCTATACTAAAGTATCTATAATCGATGATTATAGATAATTTTACGAAGTGTTTGTTGCAATGTTTTTGTTTTTTTAAATAAACTATTGAATTAATAATTAGAATGAAAGACTTGGGTAAGACCCATCATATCATTGATTTGCAGTTTTAAAAATAAATAGGACCTAGTCTTTGGCCTCCACTTTCAGCACTTTTACTTCTGATGAATATTCTGTTCTGAATATACAAAAAACAGGTAGGCTAATTGTTTAAGTTTTGAAAATTTAAACAGTTTAAATTTTAAATTATTATTCACTACATTTGTTTTAAAAATTTTTTATGAAATTATTATTAATATTAATACTTATTAATATTCTACATAAATTTGGTAAATAACTTTTAAAAAGAACAATTACATTTGGCTTACCAGATGATTGCAGGGAATTTTCTTCTGACCTTGAAGTTTCAGTGGTTGTGGTGAAGAGGGGTAGCAGTGGGGAAGCATCTCTTGTCGTCACCAATTTAAAGAATGGGTTATTTGGGTATACTTTTTGTAGGTCTTCCCGCGATTCAATTTTCGTATTTTGTGTAAATCTCTGATTGAACTCCGTACTCATACCTCGACTCATTAGAAAGAACATTGCCGCACAAATGAACCACATCTCCGTCCTGCAAAACACAAAACACAGCATAGATGGGTGATATTAGTGTTTAATTGAATGAATACAACGAACTGAAAAATCTATTTGGTGTTGATTCATTGTTTACGCTAATTTTTTTAAAGATATTATAAATGGTAAATGTTATTTGAAGTGTAAAGAGAGAAGTTACAAGTTGGATAAATTTCGATACATTCGGTTACATTTGCTTATAGATAAACATCCTTTTAGGAAATAGGTTTTATTTTTTTAGCAACGTGTGTGACAGTTCTTTCAAAAATAAATATAAGGTATCTAATGTGCAGTGGGCAACCACAATTTGTCTATGCGGGCACTGTAAGTGTAATGTCCAACTGACCTGATTTTTTAGAAGTAATTTTTCACTTATTTCTGAATTTAAAATTAGTTCGCATGTTTAATGTATTCAACTGAGAAATTATATGACTATTTGGAGAGAAAATAAGTAACTAGTGGTGCTACAACGGACTTTCTCGCTTTATTACATTACAATTAAATTCAATAATATTACAGAACATTCTTGAGTGAATAATGAAATCGAAATTCTCTTTATAAGGCTAATATAAAAATAATCATACACCGAAGAAAGATTTTTATTAGGCAACAGTTCTTCAGAACACTAACTATCCAAGCGATTAAACGTACTCGGTATATTTTACATAACATGACGTCGCCCTAGTGTGAAAACTACACAAGTCATTATTTTTTTGAAAGTTATTTTTGCTGTTTATATTTGTAAACCTTGTCAACTATAACCAATGATAGAAGTTGGTTAAACTCGCAGTTTTAGTACTTTGGAGGTGAGAAAAGGAACTACGTAAGTGATATACCGCCAAGAAGAAAACCTTTAATTTTATTGATATTTTAATTTAATTTCGATTTTATGAAACACCATTTCTTTTATGAACAACCCAATTATTTATAAAGACCCACTATGCCCTCTCCACTTATAAAAACACTTCTTGTAAAGTGACAGAAAAAAAATTGTAGTACCTACTGTAAAGTTTGAGATTTTTGACTTCTGTGATTTTCTCAATAGGACGACCATAATCAAAATTATCCAGAGACAATATTTGAGTGATTATCAAAGTGATTAATGATAATGTTTGCTTGTTCACCTACCTGGTGTGCCAGCAAGATGTGTATCCGAAATATCAACACTCGCCTGCCAGCGAGTGCGTGGCTGTTTGCTTTGGGCAACACAGAATGAGCGGCGCGGTCAGGAAGAGGTGAAGCCATGAGGCAGAGGCTGACCACTTTCCTCTTCTTCTTCGTTTTTCTGCTTGTGAGCGTGCGGTGATGTCACGTTGCCTGGGGCCGGTGATTCTGAAGGATGCGTAAGCAAAACTTTTCAAATTGAGATCCGAGAAGTTGCATAAGAGTTAGTTTTTAAGATTTTGTATTTATTTTTTTTAATTTGGCCTTTTTTTTTAAAATATGTTTTCTCATATTGTCGAAAGATTATGGATATAATATTATTAATATTTGAAATCACTGTCTTCATAATAGTAAAAAATTAAGGCAAAATTGTTTTATTATAATTTGGATTATGCGTGATATTTTCTGAACACTTTCGTGACAATAGGTTAACATTGCTGGCTTGTACATTTATTTCTTTTGAATACGATAAGCTTTTAACATTTTGTATCAATATTTCATTTTGAGTCCTTTTCACATCTCAAAGAGTAGCATTACTTGAACGTACTTAATATTATTTGAAAATGCATGCTGAACGCTGAGACTTTGGGCGCAAGATTCTCAGATCCTTCCCATTACATGCGGCAGATTGTAAAGTCTGGCAGGATTTTAAGGCCCATTTCCTTTAGAGAATGTTTTTGAATTTTTTTGAATTTTGTGCCTGAAGACCCTTAGTGAGATCGGCAGCAATTCTCGAAAAGTATTGGTTAAAGAGATTAGCCACTGTTGCCGGATCGTTCACATTTATATCGTTATATTTTAAAACAACATTCTCTACGGGTTTTCTAGTTGATTTGGTAGTATTTTTTATTATATTCCACATTGCTTTTGTTTTATTATTTCAGTTCAAAATATCCTGATCGTGTTTCATGTTTTTAGCCTGCCTTATGACTTTTCGTAACAATGTTTTGTATTTTTTTTAAGTAGATAAGGAAATCTTGAGATACGTCATGACGTTTAGAAATAGTTGTGTTTTAGAGGTTTAAGCATGTGGAGAAATAGAGAAGAAACCAAAAACTAGTGTATATTTCAGCTTCAGGTCAAAATATTTGTGGAATAGTTAGAAGATCTTAAATAATGTTTTCAAACGTTTAATCTTAACAACTCGGTGATTGATTGTTAGTGACTCGAAGTGCCTCAACTGCTAAGATCATTAGACCCCCTAAGTGTAGTATACGTGTTACCTCGGGAGGTGGTAATGATCTTCCACTGCTGGAAAGCGAGATCCGGCGCCGACCTATCGTCGGCTAGGGGGGTTGTCCCCAACCGGGTATTTCACACCAGCGGGGCACCATCCCAGCCGACACAAGATCTAAGCCCCGACCAGGGGATTGGGACGTGTAGGGAATTTGGGTAGTGTAGTGCATGTTATTGTAAGTGTGTGTTTGTGTAAGGGGCGAGGATATGACTAGAAAGAGGAAGGAAAGATCATGCGCGGACCGGGGTCCTTTTCTTAGGGTACTGCTCCGGCATTCGCCTGGTTTTGATCGGAGAAATCACAGAAAACTACTTCTCAGAGCGGCTGGTCACTAGGATTCTCCTCCAGACAGGACAGAAGTTGACCTAGCTGAAAAGCCGTTGTCGAAATTCGTACCTCCGTCGGGTTTCGATCCTAGGGCCTCTCGGTCAGAGGTACTACAATGACGTCAGTAGATGACCTGACCCTCCCGATTTTGAGCGTTTTTGTTTTTTTATATTTCATTCGGATGTACTACATAGTTCAGTTTCATTCACTTCTTACTTTCTCAAATATAAACGTATATACGGGAGTAATATACGAAGTATAGAGAAAGTTATGTAATGCGGTGGAGAATCGATTTCGAGATTTCAACGGAAATACGTTTTGGAGTACCCTGATAAAGAAAAAAGTAGTGTTTTTTTTGCTTGTTTTGTTTTTCAAAACCGTCCGTCCGTCCGTCTACCCATCCCTCGGTCCGTCCGTCCGAGTGTCCGTCCGTCTGTCCGTCGTCTGTTTATCTGTCGTATGTGAACAAATCTAGCGCCTAAACCACACGTACGATATTTTTCCAAATTGAAGAAACCCCTGTCCATCTCACTCTAGTTGAAGATTTGAAATTTGGAAAAACATTCTTTAAAATTTGTGTGCAATTAACATAAAGCCCCTCCGACATTTTCAAAATTTTCTCAAAAACGGCTTCAAATATTTTCTTTGAGAATATAGTAACATACACTTATAAAGGTGGCGTGTGTCCCATTTTCGCGGTCAACTCTGAATTTTCGAAAATTGCAAAATTTTGGATTTTTTGGGGTGTCTTCCTACAACTATAAAATTGAAGACAGATTTTTCCTTCAAATGAAATTTGTTACCCATAAATAGTTCTTTCATTGAAGTCATGCAGACGTTTTTGAAAATTTTAGTAGTTTTTGTGCAATAGAACGTGCAATATTTGGAATTTTAAAAAATTACAAAAACAAGATTTTCTCAAATAAGGCTCCTAATTTTTTCTTTAATTTTTTTAGGGCTAATACCCAATCAACTCTATCGGAAGACATAAGCGTCATATAGCTCTTTACTTTTGTTTTTCAAAAATTACAAAAATGTAATTTTTTTTACTTGTCTCTGACGTCAGTAATATTCGATGCGATTTCTTCACATTATTAGTTTTATGAATGCATGTATTTTAAATAATGTCAAACAACCTTTCTCGAAAACTCAACAGTTTTCTGTAAAAGTGAGCTCAAAATTTCGAATTTTTAGAAACGCTCAAACACTATTTTCTCAAATATGGCTAAAAATTTTGTCTTCAAATTTCTCCAATGGATAGTGCTAATTACCCTGTTTAGTAGGATATAAAGTTAATTTACGTGTATTCTTTTGTTTTTCCAAAAATTACACAAATATATTGTTTTTTAAATATCAGGCCATTAATTTGCACATTTCCATCGATTGGAATACATTCTTAGATTTGCGGGTGGAAGTGCATGAAAGGACTTCAAATGAAGTTTTTCGAAAACTCAAAAGATTGCTGTGAAAAAGAGCTTCACATTTCGCATTTACAGTAATGCTTAATCGACAATTTCTTTAAAACGGCCTCAAAATTTTCATTGAAAATTTCTATTTTGGATGAGATTGTACTCTTCTTTAATATTCTTGAAGTAAAATTTCGGTTCTACTATTAAGTTACCGAAAAGCTAAGAAAACATCAAGAAAATGTACTTTCGGCAACTATAGATGGCAGCTGGCCAGAAAATGGACGAAGACTTTAAAGCCAATCCACGCCAATAAAAGTAGAAAAAATTGCTACGAGAAAGTCTGTGCCATTCTGTAGCACTTCTAGTTCATATAGTATATTGAATGGCTTACAACTATTCTAATTTCCTAATCTAAAAATTTAACTCTAACTACGGGAAGTGGTAGCAAGCTACAATCTGCACATACTGTTAACAATTATTTGGAATGTAGGTAGGCGTTAAAAGCGTAAGAGTTTTTATACGTGTTGGAGTATAGTCTGTTGAGGCGAGGTTGTAGTGGATGGCGTCTGTTGTAGAGTTGATATGTGAATGAAAGTAATTGGAGAGATGGCCTGTGTGTTTGGTGATGGATGTTATAATCAGTTGTGTATTTGTTTGTTGGATATAAACCATGGGGCGTGAGTTGCTAATCGGATAAATCTATTTTGTATTATTTGTAGTTTATTTACGGTTGCAGCTGATGCGTTAGTCCAAATGGGGCATGCGTCTAACAATAAGAGTCTGATTATTGATTTGTATAATGTGATGGCATTGTCTATTGATAGGCAGTTTTGGAGTTTATTAGAGGTTTTAATTGTGCTATTTCGCATTTTGCTTGTGAGTTTTGGTTGTAATATGGGAATTCCTTTTGTGTCAAGTTTAGCCCAAGATATTTAAGTGTTTGGCAGTAAGAAGTCCATGGAATTTTACTGTTGTTGATTGTAAAGGGGGAAGGAGTGAAGAAGTGCTTTAGTGAGAACATTTTGGGAGTGGATTTTGTTGGGTTTAATTTAATTCTCCAAATTATTAACCAATTGTCTATTCTGTCTAGATGTTGTTGCATTTTTTCACTAATAGTTTTAATTGAATGGTTGGATTTGTAAATTACCTGTCGTCTATAAATTGTGCTATATGGGTCTGGTTTTGTGGTCGGTATAACTGACGAGTAAATATTAAATAAAGTTGGTGACAGTAAGGATACTTGTGGTAGGCCTGTCCATATATCCAGGAAAGTTGCTTTAGTGTGCTGAAAGAATCTTGGTATGCTGAAAGAATATGTTCTGTTAGCCTGAGAAGCTGCTGTGATGTGGAAACGTGGTTAATGAAGCGAAACAGATGTTTGAGTGTGCTTTGTGCTTTATCCAAATAATTTTTTAACCTTCTCAGAATTAACTTCTCTAAAACTTTTGACAGAGTTGGTAATACGCTGATTGATCTATAACTTTCTGGGATACTGTGATTTTTATTTGCCTTGGGAACAAGAATAATTTTTGGGTTTTTCCAAAGTAATGGACCACTACCGGAATGGTGATGTTGTCTTTGTGCAATCTGGTTACACTAAATAGAGGTGGACACTTTTTTTCTTGAGATCTTCAAATATTTCTTTCTGAGTTATTGATGGATGAAGATTCTTAAAAACTATGGAAAATTTTTTGTTGGCTGGGTCTTTATAAATGTGGAATTTCCTGTTCGTGCTAATTAGATATTTTATTGCCAGTCTCAAGTCTGAAATAGTTTTGAAATGCATTTTAATTTTGTTATTAACAATGGCCGAAGTATTAGCATTATTTATAGTTTATGGTTGTAGCTGATGCGTTAGTCCAGATGGGACATGCGTCTGACAATAAGAGTCTGATTATTGATTTGTTTAATGTGATGGCATTGTCTATTGACAGGCAATTTTTGGAGTTTATTAGAGGTTTCAATTGTACTATTTTGCATTTTGCTTGTTGAGTTATTTTAATCTTAATTTCCCTATTGAATTCTGCAACATTCTGAATGTGGACTGCAAAGATGGGTGGTATTTTAACAGTGGAGTTTCTGGGGTCATTATTTTGTTCATTTACGAATAGAAATCTGTTGTCCTCGCGATCACCAACTTCTTCGCCCAGCTCAGAGAATCTGTTCCCAACAGGTACGTTATATTGTCGCTCGGTAGGATATTTTGAGTTTACACTCGGATTGTCACTTGACAGATTCATTTTCTTGATCTCGGTATCACTTTCACTTTCACTGACTGACCTTTTCTGTGCTTGAGGAGGTGGTGGTTGTGGTGACGGTTGAGTTCTGGCTGAGCAAGGCAGGGTTGATGTTCGCTGCTGGTCGGCAGTGGCATTGCTGCGAGGCTGAAGCTGGCTTTACACTTGCAAGACAATGGCGAGCAATATTATTTCGCAAGAAAAGTTGCCAAAGTAAACATTGCAGCGATAAATATTTATGATGTTGCCAATATTTCTTGCTAGATGATTCACTTTTCCCCATAGCACGTCATACGCAGTTTTTAACTGTTTTTTACGTAAAAGAAATAAATAAAAAATAAATAGATATTCCGGTCGTTAATGTGAACTCGTGTGTTTCCGTCCTCGGAGAGATATCCCGGCTGTTGCTGGGACTAGAATTGGATTGAAGGCTGTAAAGTGTGTGTGTATGAAAAAGGTTTAATAAAATAAAAGAAGTAATAAATATTACAAACCCTCTATGGTTGATAATCGAATGGCTTAAATTTTGGTTTAGCTATAGATTCTTCCTAATTATTAATTTTGTTACGTTAAAAATTATCAAGATAAATAATCTAAATAAATTTTAAGATTCATCTATAACAGTAGGTAATCATCAACAGTAGGTAACGGATATTTTAAAACTTTTTACCGAATGAATTGCACTTTTTATAAAAAGAAAATTACTATGCTCCCACGTGAATCGAAGTCCACGAAAAAATATTGAGACTCCTGAACCGAATTTGTAAAAGCCCCTTTTCTTTTCGTCTTAAAATACTGTCTCATGTCCTCACAAGACGTCGTTTTTTATCTCTTCATTGAGCACAATAACTGCAACCACTGAAAAATAAATGTAACCTTCACATTAATTTCTTTTCTTTACGTAAGTGGTTACTTACTGTAAGTAAAATGATTATAAATATAAAATAAATGATTTTTTTCATAAAACCATTTCATTATTGTTTCGCAACCCCTGTAAAATCACAGCGACCTCGTAAGGTTGAGAAACGATCTAAAGAAAACCGATTTGTAGTTTGACATATATTCAGGATATTCTTAACAAATGGTGATAATAAAATGTAATATTAGGGTTACAAAATGTTTCTTGTCTATTGCTAATTTAGATAAAATATTAGGTGTCATTCACGTAGTGTTATATAAGTACTCTACCTTCTTGCAGGCAGGCCTAATATATGATTTCCGCGAAATATGATCTTCGCCAGAAAACATTAATATCGCCCCCGAATCGGGCTCATATTTTATCTTTTCGCCAATGCAACGCAGACGATTATGTACCACCAAGGACATTTGTACCCAAATCGTGATTCTTCTTGGAGTGTGCGATGTGCTTGGGTGGGCACCGCCCACCTCGGAGACGCCACCCTTAGCATCTGCGATGAAGGTGCGCCTGTGCGTGCCCCCAACGGGCAGTCAGCGGGGGAGTGTGTGCGTGTGTGTGGAAAACTTGAACTGTAACTGTGACCCTCAGGAGCCAATGAAAGTTGGACTGGCAAACTCACAGTTAGTCTGTAAGTTTAGATTGTATGTGCTAGTGCGTGTAAATATTGTAAGTAAGTAGTCTACTGTAATTTTAGTTTGTAAGTATGTAAGAGTTTGTGTGTAAGTTTAGATTATAAGTACAAACCTGTGTAAATAATGTAAATAAATTGCGTAAAATGTAAATAGTAGTTTGTAAGATTAGAATATGTTTAGGTTTAAGATGTACATTTGCGCCGCAACCCATATAACCGTAAAATAAGATGAATAAATGTTATTACATTATACTTTCAACATGTACCACTTGAAGATTCTTTTCTAAATAAATATTATTTTCTTTAGTATTTCATTAATTTACTTTTACTTTTTCGTATGCGTACTACATATATACGGAGTTATATACTACCTAGTTTGGAGAACGTTATGTAATGCTGGGGAAAATGATTTCAAGATTTCAACAGAAATACACGTTTTGGAATCCCCAGATACCAAAAAAGGGTTTTTTAATAAGTCTGTCCGTCCAAATTATAACAGTTGCAATTATTACAGCAATAGCAAATGAAATAACAAAATATAAAATGTCCCGTCCTTTTTACATTCAATACAATTATTTACAATACATTTGAAATCATAATAATTGCAATTATAATTTTAAATGTATCTATTATTTATATTAATCTCTCCTTTGTACTTATTATCCTCTTATTTTGTATTTACTTTGTATTTTATTTATATTTTCTTTTCTTTATATTTGTAGACAGATGATGAGAGCAAAGCCGTCGAAAGCCGGCTCTCACAATAAATATATTAAGTTGACGGAGGTGACTTCCATTAATTCATCATTTAATTACGTCAACATCACATCAGCATTCCCCCAATTTAAGTATATAATTAACAGTACCTAAAAGTTTATGTTTACATTTCAATCTTGTTAAAGTATTAAACAAAATTCAGTTATGTGTATAAACCAATGTGGTACCAGCCAGTTTGTTAAATGTGCAGTTCATCATTAAAAATTATTTAACAGAAATCTTTTTGGAAACGCCACCGAAGAACAAAAGGCGACCTCGGGCCGACGCTTAAAATTGTAATGGTTTCTAAATTGTCTTTTTTTTTCAAAAAAATGTACATGATTTTAAAGAACTGATATTTGACATCAGACTTTGTTTAAATCAAAAATAGCTTTCTTCAATTTTGTAGTTTTGAAATGTTAAGTGCTTGCAATTTTCAAAAATACGGAGTGTTTGTCGAAATTGGAACTAGCACCACATTTTGTACCGTCCCTTCATTCACACGAGGAGAAAATTCAAAGAAAAAATTTGGGGTAGTTTTGAGGGGAAAAATGTTCGCGCAAAATCACACGATAATTACTCATATTTTCGAAAAATTGTGTGACCTGTCTTTAAATAACATATTTCTGTATTCAAAATTGCAGTTGTAGGACGACGACTAAAAAAATTGAACTTAAGCGATTTTCGAAAAATAAGGGATTTTAGGGAACTTGAGATCTGCTTCATTCTCTTAAGCCATCTATACGCTATGTGAGGACAAAGTTGAATAAAAGAGAATATTTTTTGAGAAAAATTTTAAAATGTTTTTGAGACTTCATGTAGTGTAATCTCAAAAATCAAAATATCCATGTGAACAGGCGCGGCTCGTCATTAAAGGCGCCCCCCAAAAGATATTTAAAAACATATTTCTTCTTTCTTTCTAGTGTTTTTATCCAGCCGACAGCCGGTTACCCTTTACGTCCCGATGGGACGCATATTCGACCACACACTAGACACCAACACACTTGCGGGCTCCTCTGATCTGAGGCCAGCAGAACGCGAGGCCCTCCGCGTACAAACAAAAACAAAGACAAGTGACAAACAACCATGCCCAAGGCGGGACTCGAACCCGCGACCCTTCCGACCGAAGCGCTGAGTCGGTACTCGCTCTTAGCCACCTCGGCCATCCAGGTCGGCTAAAGTCATATTTATAAATGTATTTATTTATTTATTTATTAATAATGGCTTTCTGAGTTATATTATGTAACAATCATATTAAAATTTTGTGTTTCAGTTCGATAACGGCCGTCCGAAACTCATTTGAAGCTGTTGACAGGGAAGGGAGAAACGTAGGCTCCCACTTCATTCCGCCCTAAGGCCTGTGCAAAACGAGCTGGCATGACATCATGCATTCAGTGCACAAGCTTACCGGAAGACGAAGACTGCGGCCAGGCAGCCTTCAATGGTGGGGCCTAGGGTCTGAAGAAGGGTGTGCTCACCAGATAGCGCTACTATGCAGCTTAGCGAGTAGCATTGAGAATCAACTAGTTTTTCCAATATGCGGTAGGAGCGCTACTACCTTATGCCGTTATCAGAAGCGCGAAGCATTACAGGACTGTCGTCTTCGTGATCGGAAGATGTTATGTATAGAAATGCAATGTAATGTAATGCATTCGCAGCCTCCCCATTTAGAAAATCACGGGCCGCGACTGCGTGTGAAACTCCCAAAGCCTTGAGTTCGTTCAGATCCATTGGTAAATATCAATTTTTGAAAAATCGGCTAAACGATGTAGGTCTTACCGTTGACCACAGATTGATTGATTGATTGATAGACATAAGTAATTTTCATCAATATGTTAAGAGGTCTCCATTGAAAATAATAATTTAATCAGAACATTTTATCAACTTTATTTAATTTTCTTCAGTGATTAACGTTTCACAGTGAACTGAAATGGATTGTGTTATTTTGTTGGATACATAATTATATTATCTTGAAACTGGTCCGAAAATTAAAAATTAATTATATAAACTACCAATATTGTAAGTTGTTTGTAGTTGAATGAAATAATAAAGCAGCAAATAATGATACTAAAAGTATGAAAAAAATAAATTTATCACAAACATTTTATAACTAACAGATTAACGTATAAATATTAATCGCAAAGAAAACTAGCAGTGTGTCACCAGGGTGAGTTTTATTTATTTTTATTTACAATCTTAAATATTGGACTTGTAACAAATCCTTTTCTTACAAATTATTTTTGATTGTTGTGAAAAGAAACGTGCAAGTCTGTACCAGAGTGTACAGCATCTCTTGCTGACAGCAATCTTTTTTTTTAAAGAAGAGATATATACTATATTCTACATTACAATTGAGTTATCTTAAAAAAAAATCCACATTGTGCAAACGCTCTCTCAAACCTACACTGAAATACACACATACACACACGCACACAAGCACGGCGTGGAGAGTTAGAGTTCCGTTTAAGGCGACTCCACACATTCGGCATTTGCCGTGCAGCGAGCTAGTGCTCGCCCAATCCCGTCCAGCTGATGTGTTTGGCGAATGTTCGCTCCCTTTCATGTGTCTAAAGACGGCTCCACACATTCGGCATTCGGCGAGGAGCGAGGTAGTGCTCGCCCAATCCCGAGTAGCTGACGTGTTCGGCGAATGTTCGCTGATGAGGGCAAAAGACAGACACGCGGTGGGTAGAGCGAATACCGAATGTTGGTCACTCGGCAAATAGCAAGCAACTCATCCAGACTACTCGGGATGCGGCAAGCGGTTGTTCGCTGTTTGTCGAATAACGAATGTGTGGAGGCGCCTTAAAAGACCGACACGCGGTGGGTAGGGCGAGCACCGAATGTTGGTCACTCGGCAAATAGCGAGCAACTCCTCCTCGTGCGGTGGCTGGCTGTTGGCCGAATAGCGAGTGCGTGGAGGCGTCTTAGAAGACCGACACGCGGTGGGTAAGGCGAGCACCGAACGTTCGTCACTCGGCAAATAGCGAGCAACTCCTCCTCGTGCGGTGGCTGGCTGTTGGCCGAATAGCGAGTGCGTGGAGCGGCGTGGCGGGGGTGGGTGGGTCATCGCACGTAGTTGGCGAGCCAGTCGCGGTGCTTGGCGAGGTCGGTGAAGACGACGTAGTGCTCCGTGTTGCAGACGCGCTGCTGCTCGCGCGACACGCTCACGCTCACCAGCCCGCGCAGCACCCACGTCTTGGCCCCGCCCCCGCCGCCCCCGCGCGCCAGCACCAGCCCGCCGCCGCTGTCGCCGTTGCACGCGCTCGTCCCTGCGCACGCACGCGATCAGCATCAGTTTCATTACATTAATACACATCGGTTAATCTATGCATAAAATCGTTAATTTTTAACAATTCAACACTTACCCCCAGCAATTAGGGATGGGTGGTTATTAAAGAATAATCCATTAACTTTAATCGATCATCATTTTTATTACATTAATATACATCGATTAATCGTTCCCAATTAATCGATTAATCTATGCATAAAATCGTTAATTTTTAACAATTCAACACTTACCCCCAGCAATTAGGGACGGGTGGTTATTAAAGAATAATCCATTGACGTCTAATCGATCATCATTTTTATTACATTAATATACATCGATTAATCGTTCCCAATTCATCGATTAATCTATGCATAAAATCGTTAATTTTTAACAATTCAACACTTACCCCCGCAATTTTAAAGAATAATCCATTAACATTTAATCGATTATAATTTTTTTTAATAAATATACACCGACTAACCGTTCTGAATTAATAGATTTTTCTATATAATCGATTAATTTTTCACTTGTTTTAAATAATACGTAAAATGTATAAAATCGTTAATTTTTAATTTGTAAATTAATGAATCGATTGGGAACTTCACTTGTTTTAAGAAAACCTATTACAAAAATGGGAATCATTTTCAAATTTTCTGACTTGTTAAATTTTATTTATTGAACTTCATGTCTTTAATGAAGACGAGTTGTTATTTTAATGAAATCAGAAATTTTAAAAAGACTAATTGCATAAAATAGCATGTTAATAGGATCAGTTTCATAGAGAATAAGTAAATTCGTCAAAGTTTTGCCAATGCGCATTGCAATTTTCGACCCCCTTCTTAATCAAAATTTTCATTTATTAGTTTTTATCATGTTACCCTCTAATATTCTGTTTAATTTCTTTCTTTTATCCCCAGTCTCAACCTCTACTTAGTATGTATAAGGGTATACACGGTTGATGAACTATCCCCTGGGATTGTTTTCATCTGCTTTCTGGTAAGTCTAGTTTTCCATTGAAAGCCTAGCTGGACAAGCTAGAAATTCCACAGTGGTGGATAGATTTTCACCACAGTATACAAGAATTATTTTGAATATTACAATTCATTTCTTCGAATCTAATTACTAATACTATTATTTGCCCATAGTTTTATGGACAAGGGATTGTGATCCTCCAAGCATTTTGAAAGGGGCCCCTTAGAGTTACATAATAAAACATTTTATTCCCGTAAATATCTTCAAATTTTTGTTTTATCCTTTTTTAACTTGACATTTTGGCACATTGCTTTACTGTTGGAGAAGAAACTGCCCAAGTCATGTGGCAACATATAAATGGTTCAATATAAAATCAATTGTATTTATTAATTTTATTATTAAAGTTATATTTCACCCTTATTGTACGGTTTCATATATTTACATTAATTTCTAGTTTAATTCTTTTTGTAAAATGTGTAACTTAACTAACAAATAACGGAAAAAGAAGAAAATGTTGGTACCCCCATCTTGTTTTAGGATGCACACGCCTATGTGTTAATAAAAGGAAAGGAGACTGTTTCTATCTGAGATTTAAAATGGAATGCATCACGCAGTTCTCTCGAAAAAGACAATTATCGTAAGTATATTTGGATTACGTGCCTTTTTGGTATTTGAGACGGAAATCCACGATTATATGCTCTTGTATGCTTCATATGCAGATTACACAGACTTATAAAAGCGATTCTTCTAAATAATGGTACAAATCTCAATTTTTGAGGTTGGTATTTAAGGTCAAATCAACATCTAGGGCATTAGCGACCACTATTGGAGTTAACGTTATGTTAACCGTGAAGATGAAACGATATGGTAATGATAAGGGGTGCATGGACGAACACAAATACAACCATACGCGAGGCGGGACTCGAACCCGCGAGATCCCTACAACGCCTTAGCCTTAGCAATGTCGGCCACCGGATCGGCAAATCTCAATTTGTTACGGAAGAATGGACTTGTGGTGTATTGGAGAAGGAATGTTCGGTAATAAAGCGACGCTCCGCTTACCGTTCTTGTAGCCGGCGCAGAAAGTCCTCTCGTTGCTGAAGCGCGAGTAGAACTCCGGGTAGCTGCGCAAGCAGGCCTGCTCCGACACGATGGGCATCGTGGCCATGCGCAGCTCCTCCGTCAGCTCGCCGTATTCGTCGTAGCCCCAGCCCACCACCTGCAAGCAATCCACGTGCGTTTGCGCCGCATTTGCTTTACGCGTGGGTGAAATTGATTCATTGATTGATTTTTCGTGTTTCCGGGCGCGTCAACTGCTTTGGTCATTAGTTCCGTTAGTGTAGTGCATGTTCTTTTCTCGGAAGATGGCGGTGGTCTTCCCCATCTGGATGGCGAGATCCGGCGCCGACCTACCGTCGGCTAGTGGGGTTTCCCCATAACCAGGACTCTCCCACCAGCGGGGCACCGCCCTAACCTGGACAAGCTCTAAGCTCCCGACCGCTCTCCCGGAATATATGGTAGTGTAGTGCATGTTATTGTAAGTGTGTGTGTGTGTGTGTGTGTGTGTGTGTGTGTGTGTGTGTGTAAGGGGAGAGGATGGGACAAGGAAGAGGAAGGAAAGATCGCGCGCGGTCCGTGACCCATTTTGGTTGGGTACTGCTCCGGCATTCGCCTGGCGTTGATCGGAGAAACCACGGAAAACTACCGATCAGAGCAGCCGGCCGCTGGAATTCTCCTCCAGACAGCGACTGAATTCGACCTAGCTGAAGAGCTAGTGCCGAAAATCCTCCCGCCGTCAGGACTCGAACCTAGGACCTAGGGCCTCCCGGTCAGAGGCGCTACAGTGACATCAGTTGATGCGCTGAGCTACTGCTCAGAAAATTGTGAACCAGCGCAAATCACACAAATGTGCACACAATTCAATTTTTACCATAGCACGTCATACACAGTTTTTAACTGTTTTTTTGACGTAAAATAAATAAATAAATAAATAAATCTTGTGGTCTGTGGAAACAGTCCACTAGTGAGTGCTACGCAGTATGTCCAATGGATACCGCCTGACAACCGGGCAGGTCATCAACAATGCGCTAAAAACCCTAAACAGTGATCATTCCATCCCAGACCTAAACACATCGATGCTGTACGAACAAGCAACGGAAACCGTCAGTGACGAAGTTACATCAATGGAATCTCAACCAAGTCAAACAACAATGGAACCTCGACCAAACCAATAGAAATCGATGAGGCAGCAAAACCTGGATATCTTATAAGGTAACGCTTTAGGCCAACATGCCGCAGGGTAAAATTTAAAACCTTCAGAAAATACCTCGTCTAACGGCACAAAAAGGTCTAATATGCAATCAAAATAAGACAACTAAAACAGTTCAACCCAGTATAGTTATGCGGTCCCAACTGGAAATAGATTGGAGAAACAGAACAGAGTACTAGATCCCAGCAATCAAAATGGGTTTAGTTACGTTAATGAAATCTCACCAAGTGTGTCGGAATGAGTTAAAATCCCGCCAATTAATGTAGTAAATATAACTAACATCACAAATTTCAGCAAGGAAATCAATACAAAAGTAACAAACAGTTTCACACTTCGATTCATAAATAATAGAGTAAAAATACAATCAGAAAAAATCAGTGACTTCATAACCAAATATCCAACCAATTAACATAGGAAGACAATTTCATACCAACAAGGACTCAGCAAATAAGAAATTCTCAGTTGTATTAAGAAACCTACATACATCAATCACGGAAGAAAAAATATACACTGAATTGAAAGAAAAATATCCATCACTCATTCAAGTTAACAGTCTCCGAAAAGACAGTAATCCAGAAACCATTTTTTTTAAGTGAGACAAATTTGTAATCTCATTGTAAAAGCTGAAAGGAGAAAAAGATCTAAAGGACCCATTCAATGCATGAGATGGTTATATTCTGGTCTTACAAAAAACAATTGTAACCATAGAATAGCATGCATTTATTGTTTCTAAAATCATTATTCTGCAACTTGCCACATAAAAATGAAACATTCAAATGTTATAACCGTCAAGGAAATCACCTGAATAGAAATGTCCCTATTGTAAAAATATCAGCCAAAAACCTAATCTCAAAAATCCTCAAATTACATCTAGAACCAATTGGTCGTGAAGAGCACCACCTCAAAATGAGTAATCTAATTCCTCCAGACTGTCTAACTCAAAACATCTCAAACTTTACACACACTAACAACACAAACACAGCACAAAATAATAATCAATATAATAACTCCCAGAATCTACACTCTAATGCACACTTAAACGAGAATAACTTTCTCAACTCCCTGATTAATACAATAGCCACTCACATAATCTATGTAATCAACTCATTATCCCATCCAAAAAATTAAAAAATTCATAATCCATAAAAAAATTTAAAAAAAAATAAAGTTTTAACTGAAATATTTAATGCAGGATAAGAAAATTGACTTTACATGTATAACTGAAACACTTTTAAACAATGGTACAAAATTCAGCATACCAGATTATAAAGTAATCGGAGCATACCGACCAAAGTCTAATGGAGGAGGAGTAATGATTCTAATAAAGAGCACAATACCATTTTATGCAATAATACTACCACCAACCCCAGGTATCTAAACAGCAGCAATTGGTTTCTTAAAAAACCCCCTCCAAATACCAAAATAATCCTAGGTGATATTAATGCAAAACATGTACAGTGGGGATAACTCAGCTGGGACACAATTACTACAGTTAATAAACAACAAACTAAGTTTCATAACCCCCAGTGAACTAACCTACCCATTTGATCACTCTAGGAACCCAGACCTGTTAGACAATGGTTTAACAAATATACAACAAAAGTTTTTCCTTCACAGTACACAATGAAATGGACTCAGACCATCTACCAGTAATAATTACCACATATCATTCACTCCCCACACACTCACCCATTTCACAACTCAATAGTCACACAATTAATTGGCACACATTTAAAAAATAATGTTAAAACAACCATCCTTAAGTTCAAAATCTTAAATACCCCTCTAGAAATAGATCAAGCAATAACAATACTCAATAACATAATATTAAGTTAACTGCAGAAGGGTAAATAAAATAAATCCCCTAACTAATCCCCTAAATCCCATCTCGATCAGGTTTTTCGTCCAGTTTCCCTGATCCATTGAGCAAATGCTGAGATGGCCCCTTGTTTTGCTTCTGGACATAAATGTAACTTCATTTCTGTGCACGTCTTCTAGAATTCAGTGGGAAATACATTTATTCAAATTATCGTTTCCATGTTGTCGCGGCAGGAAGTAATAAGAGCCAAAATTTATTGCTTATTTTCTTTGAAAATAGATTTTATTACATGGGAGTTTTTTTGTTGTTTTTTTCTCCCTTTCAAAATTCAAAATTTATTGCTTTTTATCCTTGAAAATGTTTTATTACATGGGAGTTTTTTTTTTTTTTTCTCCCTTTCAAAATTCAAAATTTATTGCTTTTTATCTTGAAAATGGATTTTATTACATGGGAGTTTTTTGTTTTTTTTTCTCCCTTTCAAAATTCAAAATTCAAAATTTATTGCTTGTTTATACTTGAAAATAGGTTTTATTACATGGGAGTTTTTTTTTTTTTTTCCTCCCTTTCAAAAATTCAAAATTTAAGTAGTATATGACTTGGTGTAGAGATCGCAGAATTTTGAAAATGTGCACACAATTCACTTTTCCCCATAGCACGTCATACGCAGTTTTTAACTGTTTTTTTGACGCAAATAAATAAACAAATAAATAAACTGCACAGAATATAAAAAAAAGAACAACCCAAAAGCATAAGAAATCTAATCCACATAAATAATAAAACAAGAAGGTTATGGAATCACAATAGAAGCCCTAAAGTTAAAAATGAACTAAATCTATAAACTTATATTACTGAAAAAACACTTTTTACACACAAACTAACAATACAATACCACGATTCAAACATTAAGTTCAAGTAACAATACTTTTAGGAAATATAAAAATAAAGTACTAAACAAAAAAATACCATTTCACCACTTAATACCACACAGGGAAAACATTATCACCCTATGAAAAGGCTGAAACACTAGCAAATCATTTTGCAGATACATTTAAACTAATCGACTCACTCCTGCGCATTCAACACCAAACAATCACACAGATAGCATCAGCTCCTAATTATAATGTACCCTCCAGAACCAGATTCACATCCTCCAGAAAATAAGAAATATAATATAAACACTCCCTAAAAAGAAGGCTCCAGGACATGACAGAATAAATTACAATATTCTAAAAAATCTGACAAATTAAGCCATAGCATTCTGAAATAATATTTAAAACTTTTCTTTAAGAACAGGTTATTTTCCCACTATTATGGAAACACTCTGTAGTAATCCATACCAAAACCTGACAAACATCCATCAAATGTAGAAAATTATCTATCAATAAGCTTGTTACCCTCCTTATCAAAAATTCTAGAGAAAATTATTCAGAAAAGACTCAGTAATTACCTCAAGACAAATGACATCATTCCCAAACAATTCGATTGCAAAAGTTTTCAATAAATATATTAGACATTTCACAACCATACGACAGTATGGCAACAAGGTCTCTTGTAGAAATTTAGAATCAATGGCACACCCAAATACCTAACCAACATCATCAATAGCAATAGCATAAGCAATAGAACCTTTTCAGTTTCAGAAGATAATAATCTTTCATACCCCAAACCAATATATGCTGGACATCCTCAGGGCTCATTGGAACCTATATTATTTAATCTTTACATAGCTGATTCCCTATATCCAACACAATCAAAACAGCACAATTCGCAGATGATACAGCATTGTATTGCTCTAGCACATCCCTTGACACATTAAGAAACACAATACAGCAACATCTAAGACAAATGGAAAATTAAATTAAACCCATCTAATTCAACAGCAAAAACATTTTCTTTAAAAACAATTTCAACACCACTACCTCTCACACTGAATAATAACACCGTTCCTTGGACTCCATGAAACAAAACAGTGAAATATCTAGGGCTGTATTTAGACACTAAATTCAACTGGAAAGAACATATAAACTTTAAAACACCACAAATAGAAGCTAAACTAATCCAATTAAAGCCATTAATAAACAACCACAGTAAAATAACAACAGAAAATGCCAAACTTATATATACACACACACACACGCACGCGCACGCGCACGCGCACGCGCACGCGCACACGCGCACACGCGCACACGCGCACACGCGCACACGCGCACACACGCACAGACGCACACACGCACACACGCACGCACGCACGCACACACACACACAGTCATAATTAGACCTCTCATCCTTTATGCTTGCCTAGTCTGGATTAATGCAGCAAAAACCAATATCCATAGAATACAGGTCTTACAGAATAAATTCCTGCGAACAATAACCAATGCACCCTGGTTCATTACAAACAAACAACTTCATAAAGAAATTCAAATAAAACCTATCATACATCACATCATTATGTTATCCCACAATTTTCACAATAATACATCATCAATCTCACAACTATCCCATTAAAATCTAGGCAAAGCATCTATAAACCCCACCAGAATAAAAAAAATAATTTCCAAAACATGTATTTTACATTCAATTTGCAGGTTTGGATGATTCTTTGTGAGGTGCTCAGTGGGTTTTCTCTCCCTAAGAGCAAGTTATAAAGAAATAATAGTTTTTAAAATAGGCCATAAGCATCAAAAACTTGTGAAAAAGTTTGTACTGTAAAACTGAACCTTGTATCCTATTCAAAATAATAAAATTATTAAAAAAAAAAAAAAACCTTCAGAATGTTAAGAGAAACTGGACCTCTGACCTCGGAATGCAGACTTTTCTCCAGCTTCGGAACAAGCAAGTGACTTTGTTGCGACAGAAGTCGACCAAACGCCATTAACCAGTGTAAGAGAACCGGGAGAGGTAGCTCAGTGCATCAACTGATGTCACTGCAGTGCCTCTGACCGGGAGGTCCTAGGTTACACTCCCCACGGCGGCAGGATTTTCGACACTAGCTTCTCAGCTAGGTCGAATTTAATAGAAATAGTGGAAAATTAAACAAAGTATGCTTAAAATTGGCTTAAGAGCTTATTTTAGAAAAATCCCTTTTTTCTCCTTAAATGCATGTGAATTAGTGTTCAGAATTTTGGAAATTACATTTCCGTCATTCGATGGAGCTGCAACTTCCATTTTATTGGGGCACCAACCGCCACTGCTAAAACGACTGATTTCAGCTTAGTAATTCAGTTATTTTTCATTACCCATACGTGCATAATTCTTTCGTAATATCTATTGATATTGTGAGCGAGTTTGGTTTCAACATTTTCATTAGCATCAAGTTATTTTGTGTGGAAGAATTGGTACAAATGTACAAGATGAAATTATATTTCTGCTTAAATTACGGAAAGTTCTCGAGCGCGTATGAAGTGATTGCTGATTAGGTTTTCCGGGAGCATAAGCGAGCGCTGGTCACCTTTTCACCGATTAGCGCACGTCCTGTTAATGTGACCACAACGCAGTCAGTAGTTCAAAGTCCATGAGGCGGAGTTGGTAAACACAGGAAATGTCTTCTGACGCACCTACAGACTTTAAGACGCGATTTTTTAAAATATTCCTTGTTGATGCAACAGGTTTTTCCAAAGATGAGTCGTTACTCATGTTAAATTTCAATAGTTTGTATTTAACCTTTCTATGTCTGACCGTTCAGTTATTTAACGTAGTATGTAAGTCAGTATTTGGCATTTTAGGGTCGGATGACCCCGTCTTTTGCCAGCTGGCGGTGTTCCCGGGTAGGCTCGTTTTCGCCCTCGCGGGCGGCCTTCGGAGGGCCCTCGTGATACTCCTTCATTGCCCCATACTGATTTTTGCTAAGGGGTAGAAAAAAATTACATTCGTTTTTCTTAGAAAGTGATGCCAAGCCATTAAGAAAAATATTTGATGAGACTTATTCTTTTCGAGAAAAGTATATACAGTAATTGATTGTGTGTATTGGGATTCAGAAACATGAGGTAAGCCACCCAAAAGAACTACGTCACTATTTTATATTTTCTGTTTATAGGCGAATATTGATGAATTTTGAATTCGGTACTTCGCCGCCGAAGGTAAGGTCAAAACTGCCTGGCGCGATCAGGCACGTGTTGAGTTTAGTGAAGGCGAACAAATGCAGCGCAACAGAATCCGAATCCTGATATTTCGGAAGGCGAAGTCACACATTGGAAGGAAATAACTGATTTCTTCAAGAGTTTCCGGCTGCAAGGATATACATTTGACCCTTTCTCGAGCGTGATCTCCGTGCAAGGGATTTTTGTGTTTCTGTCTCGTGTTGCCTTTCTTCGTTTCGAGACCGAGAAAGAATAAGCGACATTTTACCGTGTTTTCCACTATTTCCCCTCCCTTTCCCTACATTTTTATGTCTTGATTCTTTGTAGGAGTTTTTTCATTTATATGGATTTTCCATGGGCCCCGGAGCATCCGCTCCGTGCTTAATTCGGGCTTATTCCCAGGCCAGGTCCGTCTTCATTTTTTTCCCCACTCCTGGTGTTATGAGAGACATGTGACATATTCTCTTTACCAAATCTACCACCCTCGGCCTGCCTGAGCTTTTCTTTCGTCACGTAGCTAAAGAAACAGACAAGTGTAATAGAAAGCTATACTTCTATTTTTGACCTGACCGGGAATCGAACCTGGTATCTCACTACGGAAATCTACCATCATGTCCATAAGCCACCTGATTGGATATATTTAAAATTTCTAAATATTTATTTATTCATTCATTCCGTACTTTCTCTTAAACCTCCCTTTTATTTTATGACTGAGTCATACAACTGAAAAGGTAAAACATTTTCTCTCCGTGTGTGAACGTTCATGTTTCCTCAGTGTTCGCTGAAGAGTGTACATTATTTGCAGAACAGTGTAAATACTCTAATATTTGCGCTAGCGATACCTACTGAAGTCTCCAAATAGACAGAGAATGATCCTTATATGAACTGGGACATCCGTTACTTCTCACACATTCAGCAGTAGTTTGTGTTTATATTTTAGCATGTTTTTAAACCTCACTGAGCACTAAATTATAGGCGCGTTCTCGAAATTTGGACAGCGAACCACACTTAACAGATATTGTAAGGTCCTATTGCATCTATTGTCCTCTAAATGTCATCAATTAGAATCCTTGGACAGTAAACCACACTTAAAAGCAACTGTAAGCTCCTATTTCTTCTATTGTCCTCTAAATGTCATCAGATAGAATCCTTGGACAGTAAACCACACTTAACAGATATTGTGAGGACCTATTCCATCTATTTATTTATTTATTTTACGTCAAAATAACAGTTAAAACTGCGTTTGACGTGCTATGGGGAAAAGTGAATTGTGTGCACATTTTCAAAATTCTGTGATCCCTACACTAAGTCATATACTACTTAAATTTGAACAAAAAACCTGCCATGTAATAAAATCTATTTTCAAGGATAAAAAGGCAATACATTTTGGCTCTTATCCATTTTGTCCTTCGGAATAATACTTCCTGCCGCGACAACATGGAAACGATAATTTGAATAATTGTATTTCCCACTGAATTGTAGAAGACGTGCACAGAAAATGAAGTTACGTTTATGTCCAGAAGCAAAACAAGGGGCCATCTCAGCATTTGCTCAATAGATCAGGGAAACTGGACGAAAAACCTGATCGAGATGGGGTGACCTGATGGATCTATTGCCCTCTGAATGTCATTAATTAGAATCCTTGGACACTTAACAGATATTGTAAGGTCCTATTTCATCCTCTGAATGTCATCAGATGGAATCCTTCCTTAAACAGTAGTCGAGCAACCTCCGTCTGTCCGTGTCTCTCGCTTGGCCTCATCTGGTCCACGAACCGAGTCATTTGACGCGTCTCGTTCCCTGGTGGAGAAACGATAATTTTTGTGGATCAAACCAGTGAATCCATCCATCACACGACCCATCCATCCAGGTCCATCATCTTCTCCTCTCAGGTGGTGAGGTGGGGTGGCTATTGGGGGTGAGATGTGGGTGGGTGGGGTGACGTAGGTGTGGGGTGTGGGGATGGGGTCGGGGTGGGGTTGCGAGCTTTGAAACCTAGGAATCCCACGGGAAGACTTTTAGTGAGGTGGTGTTCTGCGAGTTTTTGTCAATTTCTCGCACGACGCCGACTTAGAGAAAATGGCATTTGGGTGGCTTACGTAGCCTTCCTTGTTCACCACGTGGCTGAGGTCAGCTGACTCGTCGTAGCCCCACATGCACACGTGGCGCACGTATTGGGTGTAGGCGAGGCGCGTCGACAGCTCCAGAACGGCCACGTCCGCTCGGAAGTCGCTCGTGTTGTATTGCGGGTGCACGTGGATTGCAGCCACCTGCGAACAGGCCATGGAACATGGTTATTGGAAATGTAAAGGTTGACCGAATAATTGCAATGATCAATGTCTTGGAATAAATGTAACAAACTTCTAGGGCATGTGGAAAGTTCGAAAATTATCACTTTATGTAATGAGCATACAGTGGGAAATGGAACACAGCGGAGTTATATGTATTTATAAGCATATATGCATTTATACATGTGGAATTTGCCCATGATTGGTAGCAAACTCCATACGCACAGTGACGTTATGTCGCAGTCACGTTTATTTCATGCTCTTACCAAACTGTGCATACGGGGTTGTATAACATCCGAGTGCAAATACCACAATGCTTATTCTATTTATTTGTAAATTAAGTGCAAAATCCAACAAATTTTGACTAAAAAACATTTCCAAACACATACCGCATCTAAATACAAAAGAATCATCAATTTGTCATTATGTACTTCTGTGGTATGAAGTTTCTTTTTGCCTCCTGAAAAGTACCGAAGTTGTATAGGTTTTGGTTTTTGTAAAAAAGCTCCAATTTATGTGTCCAAACACTGTCATATGTCTGACTTTTTCTCTCCAATCTCAAACCAGAGTAAAGCCATTCATTTCAGATGGGATCCTTATCTCTCCGGAAATGTCTGTAATGAATGTGTCGAAAGTTCTCTATCGAACCTCGAACAGTAGTGATGTAATGAAAAGTAAAGGAAATGCCTACAACCAAAACGTGGTAAAAGAAAGTAAGATTTCAAGAGCACTCTATATCGATTGCACCCGATTTTGGATCGATTCGTGACATTCCATTCACTCCAAATTGTAAAAATATTTTATATGTGTGATGTCTGTCTTAGAATTTACAATTTCATCTATTTATCCATTTCATTCTATAAAGATTCAATATTGGGAGGGAACGAGATATTAGTAAACGTTCTTCGGATTTCGATCTAAGGAAAATAGATCTCAGGCTTACGTCACGCTTATGGCAATTAAACCCTGAGTAGCTTTTCTCTGTATCTTCAAGGAGTTACTATTTCATCGTTTATGCCTTTTATCGTTAGAATACGAAATGTAGAATTAATTCTTGAACATACACAATTTCCTTTCATATACATAGTAAATTGATGACCCCTCTCCCACAATGGTTGATTAATTGATTGGTGTTTCCGGCTGCGTCAACTGATAAGCTCATTAGTGGTGTAAATGTAGTGCATGTTATTCTCGCGAGGTAGGGATGAATTTATCCCATTGCATGACGAGATGATCATGATCATGATAATAATAATAATAACAATAATAATAACAATAATAATAACAATAATAATAACAATAATAATAATAATGATAATAATAATGCCTTTGTTGATACGAGATCCCGCCAACCTAAACGTCGGCCGACAGGGTTTTCCCCAAGCAGGTATCTCCCACCAACACGGTACCGTCTTCAGCCGGGACCAGCTCTAAGCTCCCTACTGGTCTCCCAAAATGTGAGAGTGTAGTGCATGTGATAGTGTAGTACGTGTGAGAATGGACGAGGAAGAAGAAGGAAAGATCGCGCATGGTCCGTGGCTCATTTGTTAGATTACTGTTCCGGTTTTTGCCTGGTGTTGATAGGAGAAACCACGAAAAACTTCGATGAGAGGAACCGTCCACCAAAATTCCACGCCAGACAAGGGCTGATTTGCCCGTAACTGTGTAGTCAGGTGCAGCGCCTCTGACGGGGAGGTCCTAGGTTCGAGTCCTGACGGCGGCAGGACTTCTAGCGGCCGGCTGCTCTGATCGGTAGTTTTCCGTGTTTTTTCCGATCAACACCAGGCGAATGCCGGAGCAGTACCCTACCAAACGGTCCTCGGAGCGCGCGCGATCTTTCTTTTCTCTTCCTTGTCCTATCCTCTCTCTCTCACACACACACACTTACACTAACATGCACTACACTACCACATATTCCGTGAGACCGGTCGGAAGCTTAGAGCTTGTCCCGGCTGGGATGGTGCACTGCTGGTGGGAGAGTCCTGGTTAGGGGGAAACCCCACTACCTGACGGTAGGTCGGCGCCGGATCATGCCATCCAGCGGGGGAAGATCACCACCATCTCCCGAGAAAAAAACATGCACTACACTAGCGGGACTACCGACCAAATTGAAACACGAAAGAACTCATTGAATCGCTGTGCAGTGGGCGTCGGGTGAGGCGCGGTGGCACTGACCTTGCCTTGCTGCACCCCTTCCTCGTTGGTCCAGCGGTGCAGGTGGTACTTCCCCAAGTAGGCGATGACGGTGTCCGGGTCGAGCGCGCGCCCGGTCGTTGGCCTCGTCACGCAGTGCGCCGCTGCAACCAACACAGACAGGCGCCTCGCTAACGGACCCCTCACCCTTGTGCACACGGCGCTCCATCATGCTTCTTTTGCAATTTATCGGTACGGGACGTATGGGGCAGAAAATCATCTGCGCACGCTTTCTTGAGTTTCAGAATCCCTTCCGAATAGTTGAAAGAGGAAAATAATAATAATAATAATAATAATAATAATAATAATAATAATAGAAATAATAATAAATTTAAAAAATCGAGAGATTAACATTTCAAAAACTAAATATTTTCGTTGCCGAATTGTAGAAAATTTATTTTTAACGGTAAACGAACAAACAGATTTGATTTTTCTCTATTGCAAACAAATAAAAACTCACCCTGAGCTCTACTATCACTACAAGCAAATGGAAAGCTCAAAAAAACGTGCGCATACTTGTAGTGAAGCTACATTTACGTCCAGAAGCAAATCAAGGGCCCAACTCAGCATTTGCTCAATGTTGATCTACGTATTAAACATCTCATCAAAAATTCTTTGCAACGGGAGATTTTTATCTTTAAAACATGAGGAAACTATGTTAACGTGTGAGCAATCTAATCTTAATCGCTGTAGAAGAGTGTGCTCGAGGTATCAGCAACTAGTTATTAGTGTTGCATAAGATATTAAGCGTGAAGGCTGCGAATAACTTCCTATAACTAACTATTGAATATAGATATTTTTTCTTCAATAAAATATCTTTTTTGAAGTTGTGTACTTAAGTAAGTTTATGTACAACTTTTAAAATCTTAGTAGTTTTCACGTAATTGTGTGCAAATTATGGACAATTTAAGAACAAGATTCTCTCAAAAAACGTTTTAAACGTTTTCTTTGGAAAAAAATGTGGTACGGATAGAGCTCAATGAACTGATTAACACGACATAAACACAATTTTTACGTATTCTTTTGATTTTAAAAGATTCCATAAGTGCGATTGAAAATGGAAAAATTTCATACTCCATAAATGGAATTAAAAAAAAACAACAAAAAAACGAATGTAACATCCATATCTTTTTATTGTCGCGGCTTAATAATATTATGCTGGAGAACGTAAATTAAATATTTTTATTGCCGTATAAGATGATAGGTTTGATTAAAAACGTAAGAGTCTATTAATTTTGTTGAGTGGGACCATGGAAAGTTCTTTTTGAACTTGGTTATTGCAAATGTACCATGGCGCATTTAACACCCAACAGAGCAATTTATTTTGGATGAGTTGAAGTTAAATGAAGTTAGCTTTGGCTGCATTTTACCCTATTTGAGAATATAATCATGTCCGTGAAGGGCTAACACTGTATTTAAATGTTTTTTGTTTTTTAAATTTTATTTCTACCTGTTCAATTTTTACAATTTTTCAGAGTTTTGAAAGGAAGATATATTACGTAACTTTTTTTGACAAGATACCAGCGATTTACATAGTACGTATGACATTTTTACCTATAGTTAAATAACTAATAAACATTTAAAATTTGTATTTTAAATTAATTAACATGCTGGAAAAGTTGCCCCACCTGTGACGACGTGCTTGGGGCTGACGAGCGTGCCGCCGCAGATGTACTTGAGGTCGACGCCCTTCACCTGGTACAGCGCCGCATGCCACGGCCACTGGCCGCGGGACGTGTTCTGGCCGTGCGTGATGAGCGGCGTCACGATGAGCGTCCGGCCGCACGCCTCGCCGCCTCCTGCGCACGCACAACACGCTCTCGTCGATTGATTCCGGGCGCGACAACTAGTAGAGTCATTCGTCTCGTAGCTGTAGTGCATGTTTCATTGATAGTGATTCCGGGTGCGACAACTAGTAGAGTCATTCGTCTCGTAGCTGTAGTGCATGTTTCATTGATAGTGATTCCGGGCGCGACAACTAGTAGAGTCATTCGTCTCGTAGCTGTAGTGCATGTTTCATTGATAGTGATTCCGGGCGCGACAACTAGTAGAGTCATTCGTCTCGTAGCTGTAGTGCATGTTTCATTGATAGTGATTCCGGGTGCGACAACTAGTAGAGTCATTCGTCTCGTAGCTGTAGTGCATGTTTCATTGATAGTGATTCCGGGCGCGACAACTAGTAGAGTCATTAGCATTGATAGTGATTCCGGGCGCGACAACTAGTAGAGTCATTAGTCTCGTAGCTGTAGTGCATGTTTCATTGATAGTGATTCCGGGTGCGACAACTAGTAGAGTCATTCGTCTCGTAGCTATAGTGCATGTTCTCGGGAGATGGCGGTGATATTACTCGCTGGATGGCGAGATCCCGGTATGTGCTAGTGCAGTGCACGTTAATGTGTGATCCGGCGCCGACCTACCGTCGGCTAGTGGGGTATTCCTCTAACTAGAACTCTCCCACCAGCGGGACACCGCCCCAGCCGGGACAAGCTCTAAGCTCCCGACCGGTCTCCCCGAATATGTGGTAGTGTAGTGCATGTTAGTGTAAGTGTGTGTGTAAGGGGGAGAGGTTAGGACAAGGAATGGGAAGGAAAGATCGCGCGCGGTCCCCGGCCTGTTTGGTAGGGTACTGCTCCGGCATTCGCCTGGTGTTGATCGGAGAAACCACGGATTACTATCGATCGGAGCAGCTGGCCGCTAGAATTCTCCTCCAGACAGCGACTGAATACGACTTAGCTGAAAAGGTAGTGTCGAAAATCCTGCCGCCGTCAGGACTTGAACCCAGGACCTCCCGGTCAGAGGCGCTGCAGTGACATCAGTTGATGCACTGAGACATCTTTCCCGGTCAGAGCACGGCGATCGCTCTTTGCAGACTGACGAGGCTCTGCAGGGCCAAGTGGACAGAAATGAAGAATCACCGTCTCAAAAATAATAGTGCGAGACTTTTCAGGCGAGGAGAAGCCGCTACTGGCTTTGACAATGAACCGGCTCAAGGCATCAAGTGATGTCCCCGCAGTGCCTGTCACCAGGAGGTCGTAAGTTTCGAGTCGCGACAATGGCAGGACACTACCCAGATAGCTAGGTCGAATTCAGCCGCTGTCTAGAGAAGAATCCTAACGGCCGGTAGTTTTCTGTGCTTTCCTCCATCAACACCGGGCAAAGGACGGAACAGACAAACGAGGCACGGGTCGCGCTCCATTTCACCTTCCTCTTCCCTGTCCTATTCTCATCGCTTTAGTATACACACTTACACAAAATGCGGCGTCGGTGGCACTCGCTTCAAGACGAGTGCGTGGGGGTCAGATGACGTAGGAGGTCATGTGACTCGGGCCTATATTAAGGTGCGTCGCAGGCCCATTCGGGAGTACCGATTCTGGTTTTCCTCGCGGCAAACACCGCAAAGCTTGTCCGGCCAAGTCTGGCGCGGAAGTGCTGAAGGCACGAGTAGGTGTCTTCTACTTGTCCTATTCTTATCCCTTAGTTACACACACTTACACATACATTCACAACACTACCACCCAAGCCGGAAGTACCGGTCGGGCGCTTATAGCTTGTCCCGGGTGGAGCGGTACCCCGCCGGTATGAGATACTTGGTTGGCGAAAACCCTGCTATCCGACGTGAAGTTCTTTGCCGGATCTCTCCATTCAGCGGGGGGAAGATCACAGTCCCGAATGAGGAAAAACATGCACTACACTTACGGGATAGGCGACCTTAACAGTTGGTGCGCCCGGAAGAAGAAATGATGAATCAATCCACGACTCAAGTGTTTGGCGTTGGATGGCAGTGGCCAGCTCGTGACCTTGAAGGGGTGGACGTACCTGTCGCCGGCTGCGTGCGCGGGGGCTGCGTCGTGGGCTTGGCGGTGGAGGGCGCCCAGCCGCCGTCGCCCTTGTTGTGGCCCGGGGCCGCGCCGCTGTGGCCCGGGCGCACCCCGCCGTGGCCCGGCGGCACCCCGCCGTGGCCCGGGGCACCCTGCCGTGGCCCGAAGCGGACGTCGATAGACGGGTCGCTGGGTCGACGCGCGGGCGCCTCGCGGGCGCCTCCTCGTACAGGGGCGGGGCCGGCTGCTTTCGGGGCATTTCGGTACAGAACAGTCAAACACGGCAACGATTTCCCTAAGGATGAGCCAGAGTGACAGTTCGAGAAAACAAGTGAACATCACGAAGTATTTCTCCGCCGCGACAGCTGTTCAGCCACTCCCTTCGTAAAGTATTTGGGAACATCAGTATACACAAGTCCAAGAGTTTCTCTGAGGTATACGCACGTACGCGAGTCTGGGAAATATTTAAATTTAATTACGTATGTGGAAAATCTCTTAACATACTCTTACAATCAGTAAAAGAAAACTGACACGAATGTAAATAGAAATAAAAATGATTTTAAGCCGGAAACACGTGCACCGGTACGCATCTCGCATTCAAGTCTCGGTTTTAAAAGAAACATAATATTTATCACACAAAAAGTAAAGTCAATGTAATATATAAAGAAAAAAAGAATTTTTACAGATGAGCACATAACACTGTACTTCGTAATTTCAATTATTTCTCGCGGCGCACTATATTTTTGTCGGACGAGGACATCACAAAAGAAGCGTCGAAGTCATTTACATGTTAGCCAACTGCAAACGAACGAATTCGGGAAGGGAGTGTAATGGGCTCAAGGACACGACGACCACAGAACCTTCAGTTATGTTGCCAGCACTAGCTGTCACTTAGGCTCATCCTTAGGAAAATCGCTCTATACACAAGGGGGAGAAGTACACTAAAAATTGCGCACACGTTTTCTTGATCCTCCAGCTCCCTAGTTCTAGCTTAGCCCGGCACAGCATGGCAGCATTTGCATCGGCAGAGCCCCTGGCGGCGTCTCATGGCAACTCGTACAGAAAACGTGCAGACTATGTAAACACGACTATGTAAACGCGCAGACTATGTATGTCTGGCTTTTGCACTTCTAGTTTGGAATATCCAAGTTTCTGTTCAGTTTTTTTATGAGAATCTGCACGAAAGCTATACTACGTTAAAGGGCCCATAAAGCGAGGTTGGCAACATTTTAAAATTAGACATTATCGCTTCCTAGTTATAGAAAACTTATTTGCATCGGCAAACGAACTACAACTTTAATTTTTAGTACTGCTATCAAAATAGCAATCCGCACCCTCAATATACTCGTACTACAACTAGGGAAAGGTGAGCTCAACAAAACGTGCGTGTAGTGATGCTACATTTACATCCAGAGGGAAAACATGGTACCATGGTACATTTACTCAATGCATCAACGAAACTAAAGAAAAAATCTAATCGAGATGGGGATCATTGATCCAGAAGCTGAAGTACTACTTGATCAGACATATATAATCTTTTAAGATTATACAGTACACATGTAACTAAATCATTAATATCAAAAATATTAATTAACAGCCCGCATCTTATACAACGGATGGGAATTGTTGTAACTGTTTGAATGTTTAATACATAGCTTTACAAAAATACAGTTTCGTAAAATTAAAAACAGGAATTTGTATTTTAAAAAAATCATTATTACGGAAGTTCAAAGTATTGCAAAAAGAAAGAATGCTGAAAATTTCGTTGGGTCAACGTCATGGTGTAGAAGATCTTTGAAAAGGTACGGTATTTCCATGCATACTAGAAAAGCCGGCGGCGCTAGCCGAATGCGTTTACTACGCTCCGTGAAGTCACGAAAGTTAAGCGCATTCGAGACTCGCGGGTTCGTGGTCGGGTGACCGGCCAGGAACCCCGGGATCTAACGTCGTCGAGCCCCTGGCCGAAGGGATAACAGGCACTGACTGACTGCGACGTGACGAGACTTGACTTGGTAATTAACGGAGGATTACTCCAAAATAATGCGCTCAACACCCCATAAGGGGCTTGGAGACGCGTTGCGTCAAGATGTGGACGCAACAAATTAAAAAAAAAAAAAAATATCATAACGGCTCCCGGCAGAATATGAAGTAAAGATCATTGCGTTTCACAGGTCACAATGTCAATTCCTTTCATAAAATACAAAAGAAGTATAAAATTTAACATTAAAGAATGGAATTTTTATTGAAAATAGGAGTGCGTCTTAAGTCCGGTATACACGGTACAGTTTTCGTTCAGATTGGACGTACAGAAAACGAGCAGTACATTGAGCTGCATAATTTTTCATGCAGAAAGCCTACAGTTTGACTCATGCGCCTCTAGTAGCAGAATGATTCACTAACGGTGATCGGCCATTGTGATTTTGTGGTTAGGTGTGTTCAAGTGCGATTGTGTGAAGAGATATATTGTGATAAACTTCCTTCTTCCCAATTCCTATTTTTATTCTCTATGCTCCTCATGAAATAAAGATCATAACCAGAACGTACACACAGAAACACCACTCGGACCATACTCGGACGGCGCGATTCAGTTGTTTCTCTTTAGACCCCCTAGCGGCGGCCTGTGGCGATTCGCGCAGAAAACATTTAGACCGTGTATGCGCGACTTTCGGCTCTTGTACTTCTAGTTTGGGATCTTGAAGTTTCTGTGCAGAAACCGTATGAGAATCTGCACGAAAACTGTACCGTGTATACCGGGCTCTGTCCACGGGCGAATGCGGTGAGTTAAGGGCCGCCCCGCGTCCGCCGCCGGCTGGTGGGAGGCGCGCCCGCCAGGGGGGTGGGCGGGGGGGGCGCCGGCTGGGCCTTGCGGTGGCCCGGAGGGCGCCACCCCGCGCTCGCGTCCGCCGCCGGCTGGTGGGAGGCGCGCCCGCCAGGTGGCGCCGGCGGGTAGTCCTCGTCCAGCGCCTGGGGGCGACACGCGCATCAAAGCTTATTTTATTTATTTTATTTTCCGTCAAAAAAACAGTTAAAAACTGCGTATGACGTGCTATGGGGAAAAGTGAATTGTGTGCACATTTTCAAAATTCTTTCCTTACACTAAGTCATACACTACTTAAATTTTGAATTTTGAAAGGGAGAAAAAAAACTCCCATGTAGTAAAATCTATTTTAAAGGATAAATAAGCAATAAATTTTGAATTTTGAAAGCTTCCACGGAAACATCCACCTTCGGGAAACATCCAGCTTTGGGAAACATTCAGCTTTGGGAAACATCCACCTTTGGGAAACATTCAGCTTTGGGAAACATTCAGCTTTGGGAAACATTCAGCTTTGGGAAACATTCAGCTTTGGGTGGAGAGTGTTTGTAGAGTGAAGCTCCATGGCGCACGTTGCTGTGTGTCTCTGCGCTCACGGCGACTCAGACTCGACAAGTGATGGGATCCGGAGGTGACCCCACGGTTGGTTGAACACACAGTGTAAGACATATTTCTTTCCCCGTGGGTCAACAATTAGTATGACTTTTGTTGAAACCGGTTCATTGAATGGACAATAGGACAATGATTGGACGATTGTGGCGGTAACTGAACACTAATCGTGAACTGAAAACGCGGGAAAACGCGATGATACTTTGAAATGAAACTCCCAAAGAAAAAGAGTATTTTTAAACGGCAAAAAACTGACACTATTACGATGGAAATCCACCAAAATATAAAATAAATACTTTGTTATGACTGACAATGGCATTGACATGCTGACGCTGTAAATTTGTGTACGGGATAAGAGCGAGTTACAAAAGTAGTCGTTGGTCATCCAAACACTCGTTCACGTCACTAGGTTTGAGTACTAGCAGTGCCCGCTGCTGCGCCTGATTTGGCAAGCAAATTATATCGAATCTAAATCAATGACTCGCTCAAGTTAAATGGGATTTGTTTCCAACAGGGGCGTCATTGCCTGCTGTTTTCTGTGTATCAATATGATGCAACATCATGCTGCTAGCATTAATCTTCGGTCTATATGTGTAAAAACACATATCAGTGGTTGATGCAGTTTGAGTCTAACAAATGCAAGCCAAGAGCTTGCGTCATTCAGTGAATTCGGCGCACACACTGTCGACGCAATGATGGTGGGAGGATAAGGGTGGGCTACTTCAGAGCACCGATTTTTACGCGTTCTCCGCACTACCTGTTTGCGTCACGAATCACGTGACCACAACATGCACACTTCGTATGAAGAGCCAGACTAGACGCTCGTCGCCATGTTGCATGGAGCGCGAGAAGTGTTGAGAAGCATTTTGAAAGTGACGTAAAGTGACAATTTTCAACAAAAGTACCACGATGTCAGTGTATTTGAAATACAGTTGCAATATTCTTTAAAACAATGCTTCATATATCTATTTCAATATCTTGTAACAAAGTGATGATTTTGGTTATTGGTCGCATTTAAAATTCCAGCTAATAGTGCGACGCAAACTGATGCCTGAAGCTCATTGGCTGATACCATGCGCTCAGAGCTACATGGACACAGTTGGAAACGAATTCCACATGACACGACCGGGGGATCGATTGGCATTCGATGCGAGTCCTTCGCTAAATCTCTGGAAGCAAGTTCCGCTCTCGCTTTTAGCGCAAATTCCAGTCGGCCTTTCTACACTTGGGTTTTCGTAACTTGGCGCCTGAGGGTTTTATCTTCAAGATAGAATATGGCACGGCTTTACGCGGATTTCTCGCTCGTGCCGCTAGAGTCGGTTCATCTGCAGCATTGCTTTAAACGGTCGCGATCATGCGACATCTTGCGGCAAGACAGAGAAGGAGATTGATTGATTGATTGATTGTGATTCCGAGCGCGTCAACTACGGAGCTCATTAGTCCCGTAAGTGTAGTGCACATTTTTTGGTCGTGAGGTGGCGGTGATCTTCCCCCACTGAATGGTGAGATCCGGCGCCGACCTACCGTCGACTAACGGGGTTTTCCCCAACCAGGTACCTCCTGCCAGCAGGGCACTACCCCAGCCGGGACAAGTTGTATGTCTCCGACCAGTCTCCTGGCATGTGTGGTAGTGTAATCATTTTACTGTATGCGTGTGAGTAAGGGGTGAGGATAGGACAAGGAACAAGTAGAAAAGATCGCGCGCGGTCCGTGGCCCGTTTGTTAGGATACTGTTCCGGCATTCGCCAGGTGTTGATCGGAGAAACCACGGAAAACTACCGATCAGAGCAGCCGGCCGCTAGAATTCTCCTCCTGACCCTGACTGAATTCGACCTAGCTGAAAAGCTAGTGCACTGAGCACCCGTTGATGCACTGCTCCCGGTTGTACCGCGAAAGACGTACCGCGAAAGTTAGTTAGTTAATGCGTTATTTTACGTGCGAGTCTCGTGCCATCAGGCCCGCTCTTCCGTCTAACCACGCAAATTTCGCTACGCTCCTTTCACCACCTAGCGGAGAAAGGAGGTATTATCTTGGGCGACGAAACAGGCGGATATCAATTTTGCTCAGAGGCTTCTTTTAGGCTTGAGGATCTTTTACATGCAGTGAATCTACCTCATGGGACAGCCGGCTTTACTTCTCCGAAGGAAGGCGTACAAAGGATTTTTTTCGCCCTTAAAACTCCACGGCTTCGATCGAGTTCGAAACCTACAAACTCGGGTACAACAGTTCGGTACGCTGACCGTCATACCACCGAATCCGCAAGTAAGTCGTGCCGTGTCTTCAAGACAGTACCACGTTACGCAAACGCCAAGTGTATGCTGGACGCAGTGGGCGGCTCACCCCTGCGTCGTCGTCCACGTAGGCCGGGCGTCGGGCGGGCGCGTAGGCGTGGGCGGGGGCGGGGGCGCGCTCGTAGTCCTCGTCCGCCACGTTGGAGGGCGGGCGCTTGCCGACGGCGTTGCGCTGCGTGGTGCGGTCGAAGTTGTACTTGCTGTTGCTGGGCGCCGAGTGGCTCAGCGGCAGCTCGTCCTCGGTCGACGACTCCGGGCGCCGGCGACTCGGCGGCCGCGGGCCCCCGCCGTACGACAGCGAGTCTCCAAAACAAACAAGAACTCTTATCAGGAGGGGGCGCATTTTGATCACCTAACACATTGCCAAACATAAAGACTCTTCAAATGCTTTTAAATTGCCCTAAATGCAGAGAAAAATGTAAAAAATGTTCTCAAAACCAGTTGAGATGAACAACTCAAGTGGTTGGATATGTTACTAATGTAATCGAGGCGTTTTCAATTCGTTAAAGTGAACTCAGCTTTCAAACTTTTGGTTGGACTGTTCTTTACCACAAAATCTGTCTTTGGGTATCTCGAAATTGGCTGAACCGTTATTGACGCTGCCAGGCATCAGAGGAACTGTGGATTATATTCTCTCAATGGCTGACATTGCAACTTCTGAGCGAAGAAATGGAAAAGACTACCAGGTATATGTACTCTGTCTATGAATGTGTGAATTCTATGAATTCTATTGAGAGGTCTATGAATTCTGTGGAGAATATTTGTTGCATCTCGTAAATATTATTTGAAGCAAGTACCATTAAAATGACATTAAAATCGATATAAAAAGCGAAAAATGCATTAAAAATGACAGAAAAGTTAAAAAATGACTTATTAGCCGACATCGATAAAAAATGACGTTTTAAAATTGGTAATTTCCTTTTGCCATTACATAAAATGAATTGCCAGTCCGGGTAGCCGAGATAACTAAGGCAGTAGTGCCTTGGCGATCTAGAACGGAAGAAGCGCGGGTTTGAGTCCCATCTCGGACATGGGTGTGTTTGTGTATATCTGTTTATGTGTGCCGTCCATTCATACTTCATTATCATCATCATTCCATCTTCCATCCCCCCAGAACTGGGGTATAAAAATCGGATTCAGCCTAATGCTGGTCCCCCTGATTAGTTACATGCAAGACTTGCTATGGACACCATAGGGTGTTGACGAGAGTTGGTCTGTAATCAGGGACAAGCTGATACGTCTGCATGAATAATTTCACAAATGACTTATTGCATCAGCGTGAAAGTGTTAAAATGGCTGGCGACAGAAAAAGGTTTGCTTAATAAAGCCAGCAAATTATCAAGCTGTAAAATATTAAAATCCGGAAAACACAGAGATGGACTTAGGCCAATAGTAATAGAAGGTTGTACTTGGTCTTGGTTGAAATTATACGTTTCATTAACTTGAACTTTTCAGGTTAAAGTTACCACGAATCACTGGACTGACTGAGACCGACATGGGAGATTGTCGTCGTGCGGTAAGAGGAGAAAAAAACGTTACTTTAAGCACTCATTCCCAATATTCAAAGATTTTCGATTGCTTGCTTGATAAGTTAATGTTTCCGAGCGCGTAAGCTAGTACGGTCATTAGTCTCGCTAGTATAGTAAATGTAATTAACCCGGGAGGTATTGGATACTGAAATCCGACACCTACCCACACGTGAACTTGCAGATTTTACAGAAATCTCCCCCAGCCGCTGTGCCGGGTTAATGTCTGGTCCCTTGATCCCTGCCCTCTTATTCAGATTGATTGTCAGTGATTGCGGGCGCGTCAACTGATGTCACTGGTCCCGTACGTGTAGTGCATGTTTTTCAGCGCGAGGTGGCGGTGATTTTCCCGCTGGATGTCGAGATCCGTTACCGACACAGCGGCGGCTAGCGGGGTTTCCCCAACCAGGTAGCTCCCACCAGCGAGGCACCGCCCTATCCAGGACAACCTCTAAGCTCCCGACCGATCTCCCGGAATATGTGGTAGTATAGTGCATGTTAGTGTAAGTGTGTGTGTGTAAGGGGAGAGGATAGGTGAAGGAAAAGGAAGGACAGATCTCGCGCGGTCCATGGCTTGTTTGGTAGGGTACTGCTCCGGCATTCGCTTGGTGTTGATCGGAGAAACCACGGAAAACCACCGCCACGGAAAACCACCGGCAGCACCAGAGCAGCCGGTCGCTAGAATTTCAGAGGCGCTGCAGTGACATCAGTTGATGCACTGAGCCACATCTCCCGGTCCGGCTTGTTCAGGTTGCAGAGGATCCGAGTATTATAACTTGATATACCTATTAAGGAATGTTATGAGGATTGATAATTAATGATAAGACATAATTCATAATAAACATTTGCGTATTCTGGTTTTTACCAGTATATGGATTAACAAAAAAAATAATAAACATTGTTCGTCGCTAAGGTTGAGCGATCCAAATGGCGCTGCCTATTATGGAGGTAGAGATTTTAAATCAGGGACCGAAAAGGTATTGAATACCGGCATAATACCTTTAAATAGAGGTATTTTACCGGTATAGACGTCGGATAAAGGTAAAATACCTCTAAAAATACTGGTATTTGACGTCTTATACCAGTATTAAGAATGAAGGCACAATAGAGGTAAAGGTACTTCTATACCGGTATAAATACCTTTACGGGTATTATTCCGGTGTTCGGTCCCTGCTCATAAGAGGGAGCTCACCTGATCGACTGCTGCAGATGCGTCGCCCGTTGAGCTCGATCGCGCGCAGAATCGGGACCTCCTCCTTCTCGTCGAACTTCACCACGATGCGCACAGACTTCGGGGGCCCAGGCTCAATGCGCTTGTACAAATTCAGAATGGTGAAGCGCTTGTGGTCCAACGTCGTCACGTTTCCGTCCCAGTTGTGCTGTCGGAATGGAAAAACATAAATTAGCTGAAGACCCCCACCAGCGGGGCACAAGCTCTAAGCTCCCGACCGGTCTCCCGGAATATGTGGTAGTGTAGTGCATGTTAGTGTAAGTGTGTGTGTAAGGGGAGAGGATAGGACAAGGAAGAGGAAGGACAGAACGCGCGTGGTCCGTGGACCGTTAGTTAGGGTACTGCTCCGGCATTCGCCTGGTGTTGATCGGAGAAACCACGGAAAGCTACCGATCAGAGAGAGCAGCCGGCCGCTAGAATTCTCCTCCACACAGCGACTGAATTCGACCTAGCTGAAAAGCTACTGTCGAAAATCCTGCCGCCGTGGGGAGTGTAACCTAGGACCCCCCGGTCAGAGGCGCTGCAGTGACATCAGTTGATGCACTGAGCTACCGTTCTCGGTTTCAGATTGCAAGTTATACGTTTTCACTCCATGGTTTGCTTTAAAGAGTACCGATGTTGGTATCATTATTTTCATTCAAAGCTTAAAAACATGTGTTCTTAATTAAATAACTAATAAATTATATTGTTTAATTCGTCGAATGCGCAATTGATTCAGGTAATTCAAATGGTGGAATTATAATAATTGAATAACGTAAGTGAATTGAATCATTAGAAAAAAGTTTATTGGTGATAGACAAGCTGTGCTCTCCGTCAGAAAAACGTTTGTTGCGATTTTGTAGAAGTGTTCAAACATTAATATATTCAAATTAATGTAAAAGTGCAAGTGCCAAAACTAACCTTCTAAACCGCCGTTAAAAGAATATTGTAAGCAGATAACATACAACTCACACAAAATATTTTAAATGTAAATATTTTACATTAAGCTATAAGTGAATGAACAGGGGTTTAGAAAAGGTCGCTCAACAATAGATACTTACATATTTACATTAAAACAAATAATTGAGAAACGAGTGGAGTTTAATAGAAAAACACACTTAGCCTTCGTGGATATTGAGAAGGCTCTTGATAATGTCAACCGATGTAAATTATGGAGCATTATGAAGGAAGAAGTGTACCCAAGTCATCTAGAGCAATTGGTGAAAAGTATGTATGACAATACTACTATCGCAGTAAAATACAATGGATTTGTTTCCGGGAAGAGGATTATACATTAAGGAGTAAGGCAGGGAGACAGTCTTTCTCCAACACTCTTTAATAAATATCTGGGATATATAATTAAAAGGTGGAAGAACGTGGTACTTTCAGGAATTTACCAGGGCAACGGTACATTTGTAAACACGCTTTTATATGCTGACGACCAGGTGATTCTGCAAGAAAACGAAGATAATTTGCAAAGATCTATTTACCAACTGGAGCAAATTTTTAAGGTGTAAAATCTGATAGTATCAGTTAATAAAACCGAAGTAATGGCTTTTGAAGGAAAAGAGTCAGTAAGGACAAAGATTGTGTTTAAAAATATGGTTGTAGATCAAGTGACGCATTTTAGCTACCTAGGGTGAGAAATTACGTATGGAAATTTCCATGTTCCCTCCCAGTTTTACTGTATGAATGTGAAACTTGGGTTCAAAAACAAGAAGATTTTAGGAGGGTTTAATCAGCAGAAATGCGATTTTTGAGAGGAGTAAAGGGTTTTACTAAGAGATAAAGAGAAAAGAAGGGGGAAAAAAGAAGAAGTGCAGACAGCAATGGGAGACACATATTGGAAATATGCCGCAAGACAGATTTCCAGTGCAAGCCCTGAATTACAAGCCTAGAGGAATGAGAAACATTGATGGCCAAGCATGAGATGGAAACAGGCTGGCAGCGTCTGGTTACCCGGAGCGCTGCCGAGTGGTGCCGTGTGAAGCGGATGGTGGGAATGGCGGGGAGTATGTGGAGCGCAAGCGTCTGGTTACCCGGGCGCAGCCGAGTGGCGCCGTGTGAAGTGGATGGTTGGAAGGGCAAGCGCCTGGTTACCCGGAGCGCTGCCGAGTGGCGCCGTGTGAAGTGGATGGTGGAAGGGCGGGGAGTATGTGGAGCGCAAGCGCCTGGTTACCCGGAGCGCTGCCGAGTGGCGCCGTGTGAAGTGGATGGGAGCTTACCCGGAGCGCTGCCGAGTGGCGCCGTGTGAAGTGGATGGGGGAAGGGCGGGGAGTATGTGGAGCGCAAGCGTCTGGTTACCCGGAGCGCTGCCGAGTGGCGCCGTGTGAAGTGGATGAGGGGAAGGGCGGGGAGTATGTGGAGCGCAAGCGTCTGGTTACCCGGAGCGCTACCGAGTGGCGCCGTGAAGTGGATGAGGGAAGGGCGGGAGTAGGTGGAGCGCAAGCGTCTGGTTACCCGGAGCGCTGCCGAGTGGCGCCGTGAAGTGGATGAGGGAAGGGCGGGGAGTAGGTGGAGCGCAAGCGTCTGGTTACCCGGAGCGCTGCCGAGTGGCGCCGTGTGAAGTGGATGGGGGAAGGGCGGGGAGTATGTGGAGCGCAAGCGTCTGGTTACCCGGGCGCTGCCGAGTGACGCCCTCTGAAGTGGATGGTGGGAAGGGCGGGGAGTATGTGGAGCGCAAGCGTCTGGTTACCCGGAGCGCTGCCGAGTGGCGCTGTGTGAAGTGGATGGGGGAAGGGCGGGAGTAGGTGGAGCGCAAGCGTCTGGTTACCCGGAGCGCTACCGAGTGGCGCCGTGAAGTGGATGAGGGGAAGGGCGGGGAGTAGGTGGAGCGCAAGCGTCTGGTTACCCGGAGCGCTGCCGAGTGGCGCCGAGGGAAGTGGAGGAGGGGAAGGGCGGGGAGTAGGTGGAGCGCAAGCGTCTGGTTACCCGGGCGCTGCCGAGTGGCGCCGTGTGAAGTGGATGGTGGGAAGGGCGGGGAGTAGGTGGAGCGCAAGCGTCTGGTTACCCGGAGCGCGAGGGCCGGCCTGCTCAGCCACACGTCGAGGCGCAGGCCCGTGAGCGGGGTGTCGGTGGCGACCAGCACCACGCCGTACCAGCGGTCCCAGTCCACGGTGGCGCCCTCGTACGAGAAGACGTCGGGGCAGGGCGACGCGGGCAGCGGCCGGTCCTCCACGAGCTGCCCCGCCCCCGCCGCCGCCAGCACCAGCGCCGCCAGCGCCGCTGCGGCCATCTGCAACACCCACGACGCGCGGCCTTGCACTTGCGGTTCCCCTTCCACCCGGAGGTGGCAGCAGGAATCTCGTGGGAGATCGTCTTAACAAAATGATATGCAAGAGAGTTTTTTCGTGCCTTGGTTAACTCTGAAGGCACACTGCATTCTTTCCTGTATTTTCTATAGGCTGGCTCAGCTCAGGTTAAGAATCGTTGCCTCTACATATTTTTTAGGTCGGAGGTCGTAGGGTTCGAGTTTTGATAGAGGCAAGATTTTCTATCTAGGTAGGTTGAATTCTCTGCCGCTGTTTGCAGGAGAATTCTAACAATTGGCTACTATGATTGGTAGTGATGGTTTCTTCCGAGCAGTTCCAAGCAAATGTCGGAGCAGTACCCTAAAAATTGGACCTCAACTTGTGCGCTTGTGTCTCGTTCCTCATTCTTGTCCGTCTTCTCATGCACACACACACACACACACACACACACACACACACACACACACACTACTCTATCACACGTATTGGAAACTAGGAGCTTATCACATCTGGGACGGTGTTAAAAAAGTGAAGATACCTAGAGGGAGAGACGGAACAAGAGACGGGACGAGAGAGACGCAAAGAGAGAAGCAAAGAGAGACATAGTGGGAGAGACGTAGTGGAAGAGACGTAGTGGGAGATACGTAGTGGGAGTACGGAGCGTAGTGGGAGAGCGGGAGAGACTGAAAGGGAGAGACTGAAAGAGAGAGACGAAAGGGAGAGACGGAAAGAGAAAGACGGAAAGAGAGAGACGGAAAGAGACGGAAAGAGAGAGACGAAGAGACGGAGAGAGACGGAGAGGGAGGGAGATGGAAAGAGAGAGACGGTGAGAGAAAGGGATAAGGGATTGCGAAGGAGGGAGGTTAAGGGCAGAAATGCGCCAGCCTTGTTCCGCTAGTATAACATACGAACTGTGGTGAGTCACAAGAGAAATCCCTTTGGACGCGCCTTCTGAACTGCTCTCCAGAGGGGTGGACGGGTTTCCGGAAGATGGGGTGCTCTTGAGAAACCATTTCATAGATTTATTAAACTCTTCATGGTATATAATTCATGAAAACACGCTCTCAACATGATGAGGGACATGAAAATAAACGAACAAATATTTTTAACTGTTTTACACATTTTAATATAATATCTTACGAAAACTTGACCAATGCGAAAATACACTGCAAATTAAAATCTACAATAAACTCAATTTAAAAGAAATTCACTGACAGCCGAGTCTATAAACAAATCAAGCATGGGAAGACTAAAATTTTTAAAGGATGCACACTGTACAACTCATATTTGTTGTATAGGTAAATGTGTTCTGTTTGTACATAGTTCATTATCAGACATTCGAAAAAATAGTTGCCTGGGGATATGATATGCTCACATTGGCAGTTTCAGAATTTCCATGTTTTCTCTTATATTAATTAGCCTTAAGTATTCAGTCTTAATTTACGGTGGATCTAAAGGGAAGTAACTCTCGATTACGTTTTCAAATTAAGGAAAATGTTTAAAAACATAGTGCTTTAGTTTGGATTTTCACAAAATGGATACCTTTTTGTGAAAAGTTATATGACTATGTTGTAAGTACAGACAGAATTTTTATGCTAATGAATGTTTTTGTTTCAGCTTCGTGTAGCTTTCAAACTTTGATAATAAATCATTGACGGCAAATTAATTCTAAATACGCATACTTTTTTCCGTGCACGTTTGCATGTTTTGGTTGTTCTTTTGAAGAAATTGACGCAAAATGCATGTTTGGACATTTTTCAAATAACACTGCATATTTAGACTTTTATGTAGAATCTACCTCCTAAGCCGGTTGGATCGTACGGAAAATCTTGGTAGAAAAATATGGGTGGATTTTAGCGAAGAGAAATATAATAAACCATCGTTTACTATACGAATTCCAAGGTGGTCATGGTTCAAGGTTCATCGGAGTTCTTTTCATAAAAATTCGCGTTGTCCCATTTTTAGATATCTTCTCACTACTGCGTTGCTTTGGCGGGACCCACATATTGTACGTTTGTCGACGAATTTCGCGTTGTGCGAATTCGTACTAACGAGGGTTTACTGTATAACTATATGAGGGGAGATTCGTTTGTTTCATTTTTGTTGCTCCTCGCGCTGGTCAGGTCGCGCTGCTGTGGTTTCGTAGTTGCAATTACCCACTTCCGTCGAGTCCTCAAGTGTCGGTTGCGCGTTATAAGCTCGTGAGCGTTTTTCACGCACGGGAGTGAGATGATGACGTCAGGCAGTTATTACGGCAGCTGCGCACGTTTATAATCTTCGGCCGCATTCCAAGGGTCGTTTACTGTTTTTGCGCATTTTGATACCGCAACCACGGGCAGAACATCTTGGAACTTTAAACGCAGCTTCTTCGATCCCAACGCGCGTAGAGAAGCACTGACGACGGAATACGTTGTTACTTTATCCAATTGAAATACTCATACGAATTCCATTGAATTCCACTGCTCGTGTCTAAATAGTCGTATGCTTCATTTTCGTCGAAATTAAGATAATCTGTTGGCCAGAGGCAACAAGTTGTAATCAGAATATTACCAGACAAATATCGAATAAAAGTTAAGACAATCCTAATGCACGCACCATATCGTTTATTACATTTCGTGTAAGAATAATATGCTTGTAGCGGTTTAGCTAGCTCACGGTATTGCGTTAGCGCAGTGCCTCTGACCTAATGTCACTGCAGGGCCTCCGATCAGTGGTTTCGAGTCCCAATTGTGGTAGGATTTTGATACTAGCTACGTAGCTAGGTCCAACTCAGGTGCTGTTTGGAGGAGAATTCTAGCTACCAGCTGCTCTGAACGGTAGTTTTCCGTGGTTTCTCCGATCAACACCAGGCGAATGACGGAGCAGTGCCCTAACAAACGGGCCACGGACCGCGCGCGATCTTTCCCTTCCTCTTTTTTGTCCTATTGTCGCGTCGCCGCAGACAGCTGGCACCCGCGTAAGCATGTTGCGTAGCTCCGTCTCGGAAAGAGCGTCTCAGCAAGAAAGGCCTATAAAACAGCTTGATCGCGTAGCGGGGGAACGAATGCTACTCGTGAGCTCGTCGCCCGTGTGCACGGACCTTCCACTCCTTCGCCAGTTCAGATCGGTTCAAACTGGCCCTGCCGACCTCCCTTCACCCCTAGTCGGTTCAGACCGGCGATAACTGCCACTACTCCACCTCGCTAGTTCAGATCGACCTTCCGGGGTCCTGCTAGCAGCGTCCCACCCTCTCCCCTGACCGCTGTGCACTCGTGAGTCGTTCTGATGGCCGTTGCAAGGTGTCTCTTCCGGCGAACAGCCCTTGGCGAGGCTGGGCTACGTCACGTGCCTGTCAGGTGTATGTAAGTGTACTACCTCAATAAACTGCTGTTTGCCATGACTGGGATATGATATGTCATCTGTGGTGTAAAAGGAGGATGGGAAATTAATTTCATGGACTTAATTATAGTAATAACGTAAAAAAAAAACATGTAGGATTTCAAGTCAGTTTTTTTCGAGTCATTTTGTCATTTAATTAATTTCCTGATTTTTATTGGAAAACTGAAACGTATTTCGAACAAAATCTAGGAATTCCATGCGTCATAATGAATTCGTTGATGTTGTTTGTGTTGAATTTGTTGGTATCCGATGACTCATGCACATGTCTTCCTCGAATCGCGCTTTGCCGCTCCCCGCGCGTCGGAGTGGCCGTAAGAGATCAATTCAGTTCCAAAGCAAACGCAACTGGTGGGAAAGCTGCGAGGCGGGAGGCGCTGTGGTTGACCTTCGGGTGGCGGCGGCGGCGACCGGGGCGAGCTCTGGCGGCGGCCTCCGCGGCGGCGCGGGGAAGTCCCCCAACGCACCGACCCACGCGCCGCCTCCCGCAGCCAGGCAAATGGCACCTCAGGGCGTCTACTCATGGCACTGCAGCGCCTCTGACCGGGAGGTCCTAGCTTCCTACTCAGTAGGGAGTTTTCCATGGTTTCTCCGATCAACACCAGGCGAATGCCGGAGCAGTACCCTACCAAACGGACCACGGACCGCGCGCGATCTTTCCTTCCTCTTCCTTGTCCTATCCTCTCCCCTTACACACTCACACTTACACTAACATGCACTACACTACCACATATTCCGGGAGTCCGGTCGGGAGCATTGCGGTCCTCTTCACGGCTGTACTGCGTCATGATCTGGGCTGTCCGGGTGACGCCACGTCGAAGGCTGGGATGCCGACGTTTTGACCGACATATCGCGGTCCTCTTCAGGACTGTACTGCCCTGTACGCTGTACTGAAGAGGACCGCGATATGTCGGTTTAAACGTCGGCACCCCAGCCTTCGACGCGGCGTCACCCGGACAGCCCAGATCATGATTCTGGCCGCGGAAGCCTACCATATCAGCTTAGAGCTTGTCCCGAGTGGGGCGGTGCCCCACTGGTGGGAGAGTCCTGGTTAGGGGGAAAACCCCACTAGCCGACGGTAGGTCGGCGCCGGATCTTGCCATCCAGCGGGGGAAGATCACCGCCACCTCTCGGTGAAAAAGACACTACACTCACTAATGACCTCAGTAGTTGACGCGCCCGGAATCACTGTCAATCAATCAGACATGTGACGCGTTCCAGGGGGCTCTTGTGCATTTTATCCAACTTCAGACACCAGTTTGTGTCACAATATTAGCAGGAATTTTAAATGCAGACAGATACTAAAATTATCAACTCCTTACAAGACACTGAAACAGGTTTATGAAGCGTTTCTTTTAAATATTGCATGTTATACACCTTCATTGTCTTATTTTTTCTTGCTACTGTTGAAAATTGTCACTTGATGACACTTTTAAAATGTTTCTCATCACTTCTCGCCCTCCATGCAACATGGCGGCCTGCGTCTGGTCTAGCTTTTCAAACGAAGTGCCCGTCCTGTGGTCACGTGGTGTGTGTCGCAAACCGGTGATGCGCAGAACGAGCTGAAATCGGTGCACGGGAGGAACCAACCCTTGTATTTTCACAATGGGATGGGCGATTATTAAAGAATAATCGATTAATATCTAATCGATTATTATTTTTATTAATTAGGCTGCGATTAATCGTTCCGAATTAATTAATTAATTTTTTTTATGCATAAATCGTTAATTTTTAATTTAAAAATTTAAACTTATTTTAAGAAAATTTATCACTGAGATGGGAATCATTCTCAATTTTCTGTCTTGTTAAACTATATTTATTAAACTTTGTATTTAAGTCAAATTTAGTTATTTTAATGAAATCAGAAAAAACTCATACATCAACTAAAATAACGTTAACGTTTTAAAATTAAATACTGAAAAATATAATACGCACGCCTTGCACTAATAAAATGCAAATAATTAATTGTACAAATCTAAAGTCTTTTATTTTCCCTAATAAACGACAAAATAAAGAAGATACGTCATACGCAGTTTCATCTGTTTCTATCGTAAAATAAATAAATAAAAGATGATATTTTACAAAAATTTTCATATAATATAAATGTCAATAACAGATCTTTAAATAAAATTTGAATAGAAATTTAATAGATATTATATTTATTTGATATTATACTTGTATATTTAATAGATATTTGAATTAAAATAATCGAGCTAAAAGTCGGAACAATTAATCGCTGTGTACATTAATTGGTGTAAAAACAATAAATTTTAACTTCTCGATCAATTGTACAAAATCATCGATTGTTGTACTAATCGCGATTAAATCGCCCATCTCTATAGTTCGTTCCTTTCACCCATTTCACCATCTTACTCCCATTGAACTCAATGTCATTGGAGAATTTTGTCCCCAAAATATGAATTATTTTCGTTGTGAGGAAAGAATGAGGAACATAAATGGACGGGGAAATGTTTGAGGATTTTTTGGGGAAATTATTTTCATCCAGGGTCGAGATAGAAATACTATTTCAATTACTCATAATAAAACAATATATGACATTCTCTCGCATTTTTAGGCATCAAAAAGGGAAGAATAAACTACAGACCTAGAGAAAGAAAAACTCGAGAAAAAGTAAGATAGTATAGGGCTTCGAGCAGCTCCATTCTTGGTTCATTTAAAATATTTGAATTTAAGGATTCAGCCAATGGAATTGCCTGGAACCATTCATGTCGTTTATAATAATTTGTAGAATTCTTTTCGTTTTTAGGTTGGAGAATTTTTTTTTATTGGAGTGGTTAGTTAGGGAAATTTCGTACTAGGGGTGGGGAAAGAGCTCGCAACACATCTGGCAACTCTGCTTAAACTGAGTGGTATTGTGGGAAAGTTGGGAACCATTAAACTACTCAACACCAATATTAACTCTAGCAATACCACGCTATAAATAATCCTCAAATGGTTCTGATGAAAAATTGCATCATTATTTCAACACAATGGCGAAAGTAAGCATTTTCCTTAATTTTGAGCTTCTTAAATCATTGAAAGAATCATTGCTGGGCGTCTGAGTGTCGCCCTAGGTAACACCGTCATCGCCCGTCGTTTCCCCTCAACGCCTCAACGCTGCTGGCGAAATAGCGGGCGAGAGGATATTGTCAGTCGCAAATCGATATGTTTATATGAGTACGCCGGAATTTACATGATGCTCTAACACATGGTGTCGGTTTTGAATTATTTTATGAACATACGATAACCGTTGAAAGACGAAGTTGTCACTAAGAGTCGGAATGCTTCTAATAATAAAAGGCCTAAACAATAAAAATGGGACTCCTTACCTAAACAAAGGTATAGGAAGAGCACCATACTAGGGTCAATTGTTGACTTCCCTGATCAATCACTACTTTTCCTTATCTGGGCCTTGGTTTGGTCCTCAATTTACACATAGACTTACAAAAGGAAGTTTCCCGAGAAAAGTTGATTTGGTCCCTAATCTTCACACGGCCATTGGTTGGGAGAACTAGCGGAGGCCACGATCCCTCTTCGGCCCCTCGCCTGGTACTCCGCCAACGCCAGCCACTGGCGCAGTGTTGCCACAAGAGAAACGGTGGTATGCGGAGACTGTGGCGCCAACATGCGGAATTTTGCGGAAGCTTCAACCAAACGTACTTGTTCCATAAGCCCTTCTTTTTTTGCTTGTGATAATTTGTACAATGCGGATTTGTAATGAAAAATGTGGTTCAAGTTAGAATTTCGTAGCACTTGTTATTACCAGTTGAACACAGACAATTCAAAATTAGTCATTCTCTTAATCTGTTTCCCGCTACAAAAACCTGTAAGTATTCGTAATAATAAGCGTTTCCTTTTAACTTAATGATGACGTGTAAACAAGGAAGGATATAGTCCACGCATTAACTCAACAGACGTACAGTCTTGGACTTTAATGCCTGGTCTTTTCCATATGTGACATCTTTGACCGCATAAGTAAGCATTGACAAAAATAGAGAAGACCAGGCAATAAAATTCAAGACTAAGATTTGGGACCCTATTCACGAAATCGGCTCTTCGCAGATTTCTGAACGTAATATCGTTGAAAGCTTAAAACGAATGTGTTTAGAAATCTGCTCACCTGCACGCATCGATTTCAAGAATAGGGTCTCATTTCCATCGTCCCAGGCAGAATGGCAACACTGTAGTGGCGGTGCCTAGTGGGGCCGCCACACACCCAAAGCGCTTTGTGGAGCGCCTCTTCTGGCTCTTCGTTCCGGCCACTAAACCAATGCTAACCACTTAGCCATTAAGGTAATGTTCCGTCCACTTAGCCAACGCCAACCACTTAGCCACTAAGCCAATGTTCCGCCCACTTAGCAAACGCCACCCACTCAGCCAATATTCCGCCCACTTAGCCAACGCCAACCACTTAGCCAATGTTCCGCCACTTAGCAACGCCAACCACTAGCCACTAAACCAATGTTCCCCCACTTAGCCACTAAGCGAATGTTTCGCCTACTTAGCCAACGCCAACCACATAGCCACTAAGCCAATGTTCCGCCCACTTAGGTGGCTCAGGGCGCCAACTCATGTCCCGGCAGTGCCTCCGACTGGAAGGTCCTAGGCTTCCACAGTCGTAGGCTTTTCGTTACTAGCTAGAGAGCTACTAGGTCGAATTTAGTCGCTGTCTAGAGGAAAATTCCAGCGGTCGCCTGCTCTGATCGGTAGTTTTCCGTGCTTTTTCCGATCAATGTTTGGTAAGGTACTGCTGCGTCCGTAAGGTACTGCAATCATCCGTTTGGTAAGGTACTGCTGCGAATCCCGCAGCAGTACCTTACCAAACGGGCCACAGGTCGCGCGCGATCTATCCTCCCTCTTCCTTGTCCTATCGTCTCCCTTTCACACACACACAACACACACTAACATGCATCACACTAGCACACACATGCTGGGAGACCGATCGGGAGCTTAGAGCTTGTTCCGGCTGACGCGGTGGGAGATACCTGGTTTGGAAAACCCCGCTAGCCGACGTGTATGTTGGTGCGGCATCTCCCCATCGAGTGAGGGGAAGATCACCGCCACCTGCCGAGAAAAAAGAAAACGCACCACTACTCTCCGAATAAAAGAAGAACGTGGTTGACAGTTCGGTGTGGAGGGGGGCGGCGTTGCCGCGTACTGCGCGCTCTACCACGTGCTTTGAACAATAAGACGAACAGCTGAGAAAATAACAAGGAGAGAAAAATACAACAATAACAACAAATCTAACAGAACACGCTTCTCTGAATTCCCGCTCTCACAATACACTTGGACACTGTAAGCTCAACACACGTCGACGCTCAGCCGATAACTACAGCACTCCGGATACGCGATTCATTTCGCAGTTCAAACGTGACAACATCTGGCAAATGGCGATACTTCTGATTCGCTGTTGCCTAGGTTACGGAGCTGACGTCACCATGTTACCGGGAACTGTCTACCACATTCTTCTTTTATTCGGATAATAAAGCCGATTCTACGTCTGTTTGTCCTCCGTGGTTTGCTTTTGGGACCACTGTGCTCCGCTGCGCAGAATCTTCAGTTCTTTAGTGCAGTCAGGTCAGGAAAGTCCGAGTGGAGTCCAACCGGTTTCTCCCAACTCACTAGAATTATGGATTGGCCATTCCATGGAAACGTCTAAGCGTTTTTAAAAATTCTAAAAATCGCGCCATAGAATTCCATTACATCTACTTAAGTATACTTGGGTTTTTCTCACGAGGCAGCGGAGGGTATCATCTTCGAGATGCAAAATGCCACGGCTTTTCGCCTGTTTCTCGGTAGTGCCGCTAGAGTCGCTTGATGTGCAGCACTGCTTGATACGGTGATCACGCGACATCTTGCGACAGGTCCGAGAAAGCCGCAAAGAGTCGTGCCATATTCCATCTTGAGACGAATATCCACTGCTGCCACGTTAGAAAAATCCTAGTATAAATTGTAAAAGTGAACGTACTGAGAAGAATGTCGTATTGAAGAGAAATAATTTCAGTAAGTTGTTAAAAACTAGTGGTGCTAAAAGAGCACGCACTTTCTCGCGCATAGTAACGGGTATGTGACATAAACCGCAATTGCTGCACCTATTTACATATCTCAGTCATCACTTGTAAAACTTATAACAAATCGTAGAGCAAAACGTATGAAAACTAATTCTTTTAAAACTAATACATCAATACAAATTCGACAACTAAACGCGTATTTTTGCCTTTAAAAAATCGGAACTTAATAACGCAATTAGGCGCTGGCAGTCGCTCTCTGCTTTAGTTACGGCCAGAGCGATGTTGGCATAGCATCAATTTAATTGCAACTAATTGATAATTGTAAATTAAAGAAGTAACTCGTCATTCTGGAAATTTACTCTACTCTAATTACTTAACTACGACTAAATAATTACTAGACCCCGGATTATTTTGAACTAAAAAAGTTAAAATGTGCATGAAACTATGCACCTAAAGTTAAAAATATACGCATTTAAAATAGCCAATATATATGCTTAAAACTAAGAATATGCGTTAAACAAAATATGCGTAGCTACAGATAACATTTATTAACATAATCTTCATTTTGCCGTGTAGTAAAAAACGCGTATAATAAAATATTTTTTAAACATTATAATAAAACATTATAGAAACCAAAAAAGTACTAAACAAGAGAACCAATAGCATTGTTACAAGATGCCGTAACATCAAGCCCAATTTGGTAAGTACATGTGCAAGAATAAAGTTACAGGGAGTAAATCGATTGTAGCGAAAACAATCTTATCAGAAAACTGTCGGAAATTGGAATCAATCTTATGAATGAAACATTAATATTAGAAGATTATCTCTTTGTAGTATTGACATGGCTTAATTCACTTTTGAAAGAGAAATACACGAAAATATATTACTTCGACCCACTTCTTCACCAAAAAATCAACCTAGAATACATGCACTTAAATATGCCGAATAAATAAAAATATGCAGTTAAAGAAAACATCTCTGAAATATACAATTATGCAAAATAAAAATGGGCTATTTTTGCCTAATTTAAGGTTAAATATTATAGATTAAGTTTATATAATGTGTTTCACGTCCTTAGGAAGCTACGTCGTAAAAAGAGAAAGTTATGTAATACTGTGAGGGTAAGGTGAATTTTTGGAAGAAAAACTCTTATGGCCTCGCCCTGGTAACGAAAAAGTGGATAAATACAGTTGCTAAATTTAGAAACAAAATCTTCTAACAAATGGTGTAGCCACAATTCATGTTTTGTGGGTCCTTGATACCGAAAAACGAATGACGGCAAATCGTCTTTTGTCCGTCTGTGAACAACTAGCGGTTAAACCGTTCAGCTGATTGTCACCAAAATTGATATTTTTTAATTGATCTGGCTGATGTTGCGAACCCTTGACTTTGAAACGGATAATTTAATTTTGGAGGGTATTTTACATGAAGCCCATGGGACATTTTCAAATTTTTCTAAAAAATGGGTCCATTGTTTTTTATTAAATTTTGTTAAATTAAATTAAGAATACAAAGATATCTTTTTTTTGTTATTAAAGAGTTATTTACAATGTGTTCATACACGAGAACAATAAGTAAATTTGTTGACTACATAATTAGCATTGATTGAAGAAAATACTCATTAGCATCTCTCTTAATACAGTTGATTATAGATATAACTACACTTCAGAATCTGTAAGGCAAATCTTAAGTTTTGAATTTTTAAGATGTCTTATTTCCAAACTGTTATCTAAAAGAATACTTTTTAAGTATTTGTATGGTGTTTTAATTTTTGAATATATTTACAACTATATTTTTTTCGTTGACTGTTGGCATTTTAAAATCAGAGTGAACTACATAATTTCGAACACACCGGGGGCATTGGCAACGTTTCTTAATACTTTGGATTGAAATCTTAGAATGATTTGAATATTGGATTTGCTACTGGTGCCCCAGAGCGGTATGCAGTAAGTTCAAATAGGCTTTAAGAATGATTTGCAAATGAGTAATTTATTGTCTAAAGCAGACACTGAGTTTCTGAATAGGAACTGTAACAAGACATTTTATTAAAATGATACCTTACAGAGTAAGCAAAGCTTAATTAAATACTTTGGTTTTTCCCTGTATTAATTTTAAGGGCACTCTACATTTTACACTGAACATTGCATTAAAGCCCTTGAAAACGGCTGTAAACTTATGATATTGCTGATCTGAAATAAGGTGAGACAAGACGTGAAGAGCAAGGTGTGTACATATACGTCAGGTTCGTCTTTCCAAGTCTCCCTTCCTATTAGCTTCAACGCACTGAAAACACATCTATTATTAAATACCGGAAATGATTCCTAGTAACCAAAACATAATTAAAATATAAAATACAGTTCTAATGGTAATAATGGTAATATGTGCGTTGTAAAGCACCGGGCGTTTGGCGAAGAGGATTCTGGATATAAAATGTTTGGGACTCACTGCTGTAAATTGGGCTGTTACAACACATTTATGAACTTAAAAATCTCATTAATCCCTTCCGGAAATTCTCATGATGTTGGCCTTGAATTCCTAAGACGTGATCAGCGGTCAATGCACTGCCAATCAAGGCCATGCGCTGATAAAATCTTCAACGTGAGTCGATAAAAATACAATTTTAATGTTACAAAAATGTACGAATTGAGTTTTATTTAGCGCAGATTTATTGAACGCAACTTGTATTCCTGATATTTGAAAAAGCAAGGAAAAGAATTATATGCTAGGTAGCGGGAACTTAAACAACAGAGATCCTTAAAAAATCTAAACACAATATCAACACAAACAAAATTATTTCTGCTTCGCCGGCAGACGCTCAGCAGCCGAATACGGTTATAGGATGTGGATTGCTTTTTTCGTCTATTTGAGCTCGTACATAATTGTATCGGTTATTTAATTAACAAGTGGAACAGTCACATGGGTTGAAGGCCAATTGCGATGGGTGAAAAATCTGACACGAGAATTTTCTTTTTAGACGCTAAGAATTTTGTTGACAATTTTATACTCTTTGAAATGAAGGAATCTGTGGAATTTTGAAATAGAAATGAGTGGATAAGAGGGGAAACTGATTTTATTTAATTCATTAAATAATCTCCCAATAGTTTTAGCTGAATATCTTTTGAGACATCTTAAAAATTAACGAATATCCAAAGGAAATAGTATGTCAGATATTTATCTATTTTTTGAATACTAAAATCGACTTCCTATTCAAGGAAATTATGTATATAACGCGTGATTCGTACATACCTACATTACCTTCGTACATACCTACGTACATACCTACCATACATTCACTTTTCCCCATAGCACGTCATACGCAGTTTTTTAACTGTTTTTTGACGTAAAATAAATAAATAAATAAATAAATAAACCTACCCTGATTTGCCATTTACTTTATATCTGTGAACCCCATATTAATTTTGAAACTTTTATCAAGTCATACCAATTATTATTTTCTCGCAACATTCTTTAAACACTGAATAACAATATTAATTATATTGTCGTTTGTTTGTACGTAGGCCTATATGCTTTTGCCCTGCGATTGCGTGTTTATTTGTTTGAATTCGCGACTCACGGTTACTTCGCATTAAGGACTCTCATGGCTAGGTGCACTGACCTAAGTCAAAACGTCTTGTTAAGAAACGAACGTAAAGCTTTAATGGCTATTAACTCGAAAATCAGATGCACCAACGGTAATGGTTGTTAACTAATGGGACTTAGCTAACGAACGTTAAAATTGTGCTTCCCATTACTGAATGAATGAAAGTGCAGCCGTGCACTTTCTTACGAACTTGATTGTCGGTTTAAGATGCTCTTTGACCTTCCTCGTGTGAGTTTAAGGTGGTCAGAGCGAGATATTCCCTAGTAGATAGGGAGTCCATATTACAGTCAAAAATATTTATTTGCGATATAAATGGGTATTGCGAGACATATATAAACGAAATAGAGACTCTTATGATGAATTTTATTTAATTACACAATTATCAAGAACAGAATTATAAAAAGTAATATTACAAACATATATCTATATTTCATTATATATATATATATATATATATATATATATATATATATATATATATATATTTTATGGATAAACGAAACCTTTCTTGAAACTTCCTTTCGCTGTAGCCATTGAAACGATCAACTCTATCCATCACAATTGTCCTTTGGGTTCTTTGATGGAACAAATAATCATAATATAACATTTCGTCGAATTCACGATCGTCACAAACTGTTCTGCAAACTGTTCTGCTTCTATTGCAAATCCACTACTAACTCCCGTTAAAACTACAAACGGGCCAAAAATGCTCGATTAAAGTTAACGGCAGCTAATAAATATTTAACGAGCGTTAAACTTTGGTGCATCAAAAATCTGAGATAACGGCCATTAAGTTAACATTTAACGTGAGTTAAATTTTAACCAATGTTGTGCACTTGGCCATCAATATCAGTCACTGGAACTGTTCTCAGTGCATCTCTAAGAAATCTTCCCTGGTAGCTGTGAATTGTACTCCATAAGACCAGTTCAGACTAGCCCGAGACGCGGCCGTTCTTTGGTGACTTCCTTTTAGTGATCTGACCAATGGGAACTCCTTCAGCTTGTCCTCGTTAGCTTCTCTTGTTCTTGGGTCAATGCTGCTAAATGCTACTCTCAGGACTTGCAATTTTCTGATGATAATATCAGGTCTACACTTGTTTGTTGTGATTCGTAAGTAAATTTTTGAAGTCTACGATAACTGTGCATGATCGAAACGTCGAAATAATTTCCCGTAATAATCTGTTCCCCACAAAGGAAGATGATGAAAATGTTGATTTTCAGTTCTTCTGAATGCGAACCTGAGCTGTTGAGGACTGCGTAGGCGCGGCTGGTGGAGTAGGGGCGGCGTTGGGGTCCCTGCTCCCGGGGTCATTGCCCCTTCATCGCCGCGTTGTGACACCTTCATGCGCGATTGTTCGAGCCAGGATCTTCTTGCACTATTTATTTATTTTTTATTTATTTTACGTCAAAAAACAGTTAAAAACTGCGTATGACGTGCTATGGGGAAAAGTGAATTGTGTGCACATTTTCAAAATTCTGTGATCCCTACACTAATGCCCAAGTGCACCGACCTAAGTTAAAATGTCTTGTTAAGAAACGAACGTAAACTTTTAATGGCTGTTAACTCGAAAAACTGATGCACCATCGGTAACGGTTGTTAACTAGTGGGATTTAGCTAACGAACGTTAAAATTGTGCTTCCCATTACTGAACGCACTTTCTTACGAACTCGATTGTCGGTTATAGATGTTCTTTGATCTTCCTCGCGTGAATTTAAACAGGATCAGATCATCACCTCCTAGAGTTATAGCTCTAGGAGGTGGTGGAGAGATGCTATTGCTGCACTAACTTGATGCACAATTCGCTGTGTTGTGGTTCTGTGCATATTTCCCACGTCGCCAATTAAAATGTTAAATGCACCTGTGGCGTAATAGCGTAAAGCAGTTAAGACTCTGTTCATAGGAGAAACTGGAAAGTTTCTGTCGGTAGGGAACTCTAACCTCTCACTCAATTTTTCAACCAAATGCAACACTGTACCTTTAGTCAAACGAAACCTTTCTTGGAACTTCCTTTCGCTGTAGTCATTGAAAGGATCACCTCTATCCATCACAATTGTCCTTTGGGTTCTTTGATGTAACAAATAATCATAATACAACATTTCGTCGAATTCACGATCGTCACAAACTGTTCTATACGCCATTGCAAATCCACTACTAACCAGCTACTAACTCCCGTTAAAACTACAAACGGGCCCAAAATGACCGATTAAAGTTAACGGCAGCTAAGAAATATTTAACGAGTGTTAAACTTTGGTGCATCAGAAATCTGAGATAACGACCGTTAAGTGAACACTTAACGTGAGTTAAATTTTAACCAATGTTGGTGCACTTGGCCGTAAGTCATATACTACTTAAATTTTGAATTTTGAAAGGAAAAAAAAAACAAACAAAAAACTCCCATGTAATAAAATCTATTTTCAAAGATAAATAAGCAATAAATTTTGGCTCTTATTACTTCCTGCCGCGACAACATGGAAACGATAATTTGAATAATTGTATCTCCCACTGAATTCTAGAAGACGTGCACAGAAAATGAAGTTACATTTATGTCCAGAAGCAAAACAAGGGGCCATCTCAGCTTTTGCTCAATGGATCAGGGAAACTGGACGAAAAACCTGATCGAGATGGGGGTCATTGACCCGGAAGCTGTAGTACAATAGTTGTTACAGGTTGTTTATACTCATTTATACGGTCCAAATGGTAAATAATGCATTATGTATCATTGTTAAAATTAATGTTAATAAGAAATGCTATACTATGAAATGCTATACTAATACTATGAAATGCTCCATTGTGCACGCTAATAAGCACTTTCAAATGGCCAAATATGCACGCTGCAGCGGAAAACGGGCAAAATGTACACAGAGAAGAAATAAAAGAGGTCATGTTCGTCAACATATTTTTATTAAGATAGTCGGCTTTCGACGGCTTTGCCGCCATCATCAGTCTCGCTGCTTTCGGCAAAATTCGGTAGAAAGTCGGTAGACAGTCCCCGACTTTTGCCGTTAGTAGCGAGACTCATGATAGCGGCAAAGCCGTCAAAAGCCGGCTATCTGAATAAAAATACTATGTTGACGAAGGTGACCTCTTGTTTCTTCTCATAAGAACGCCAAAAACACCACATCAGAATTCCCACAAAATATATACAAACAAATATTGAATTGTAATTATTGTTTCTGCCCATCAATTTTTTTACAGACAATTATTTTGTTAATATTATTAATTACACAACACATTGCACATGTCATACATTTTTTCATTTATATTTAATATTTTTTTATACAAGTTCATTTTTGGGACTAAATTATATCGAATCAACGTTTCGGGATTAAATTTTATCCCATCAACAGGTTTCTAAAGTAATTAAAATAACATTATTTACATCAAATTACATTTAGGGGAATATAGGGTGCAATGAAACATGGGGCAGAGTGAAACAAAACGGTTTTCTCGCAAAATATTTGAATTTTTACCAATGGCTTTCCTAGTGAGAAATCTTTGAGTTAAGTGCCTGCTGTTGATTTAGTTTTGAATAAGCTGCGATTGTATGGAGACATTATATGAGAATACGTTAGATCAGAGTGTTTATTTTACCGGGATGAAAGTACATTTTTGACGCTGCCTAATAATCTGCATTGCATTATTTGACTGTTTTTTACAGAATATTGTGTTATGTATTTGAGAACAACATTCACTGAAGTGCAAACAGAGGTAAGTAACATTAACTTTCATCAATTAGTTTTTATGTCGTTAATTGTTGTAACGGGAACCAAGGTTTACATTACAGCAAGTATGTGGGGCACATTGAAACTTGAATCATTGGGGTACGGTGAAACGTTGCCCTCTGTCCCCTATTCTTTGAGAGTACAAATTGTATTGTAAAACTTCTACTTTTTTAAAAATATTTTGAACTAAAAAATCTGTTATGACTTTGCTACGAAATTGGATGCTAAAAATATCTCTTATTTATTTAGTTGTGAAAAATGGTTCGTAATTTCGTACAAAATTTTACATTGGTGTTGTAATCACAGAAAAGACTCTTAAGAACAATTTGAAGTAAGCTTTTTCAGGATTAGCACGAAAAAGGAAAACTCATTTCTAAAACCACCAGTTGAAGACGTAGCATCAGGGCGCCATCCCCAAATACAAATGTTTCTCTGGAAAACTATTCAATGTGGGCAAACAAAAAGACTCAGGGGCTACATTCTATTTGGAGTTGACTTTTCTTTCCTAAATATAGGATAAATCTCACTGGGTATTATCTCAAAGTTATTAAAGTTTTGAATTCATCTGGAAGTTGTGGACTTTTTATTCTATTGTGAATTATTCAAGTTTTATATACAAAGCCTAATTAGCCTACATAATGTCAGGGTTAAGAGTGTATTTTTTAGTGATAATGTCCTATAATTATTATCTAGAGTGAACAAGTGATGAACAAGAATATAAATGAGGAACAAGTTAAAATGTTACAAATGTTTGTTTCACTTTGCCGCACATCATTTACAGTGTAACCCACACTGAAGCACAGTGAAACAAATGTAAGATTGATTTAAAAATACAATTACCGTTAATAGAAACATTTCTAAGCTCTGGAAGTTGTGTTCTTCAAAGTGGTAACAAGTATCCATCTATCCTGTGTATCATAATATTATTGTAATAAATAAAACTGGATTAACAATTAAATTTTTATTTTTGTTTCACTGTGTCCCACTTTTCACTACTAAAAACAATTATATAAATACTATATCATTGTAAAAACATATAAATAATTCGTGCCCGTTATAAATTTCTGGATTCACCTTTCAATTTTTTAAATTCTTGAATGTTTCAGATCTCGCAGAGATTTGTATTGCAGCGTATTTTGAGTACGTATGTATTGGGCGGATGTGTGGTCGGAGAGGTAGGGGAAAGATGAAACCAGAAGATGTGGACGGTGCGGTAATTTTTAATTATAATTAACTATTGAAAATCCCAATTTTAATTCTATTTTCACTCTATTCTATAATTTGTATTTTCAATGTACTGGTGTAGTTTCTTTCAAGCAATCCACAAACATTAATTGAAATTAGCCTAATTAGGTTTTCTCTCTTAGAAATATTATTTAAATGTAATATGAAAGAAAATGTGAAAAATTTGAGTTCCATAATTTTGTATGACCTTTTATTACGGTAATTTTATATTAACACTGTACGCTGCATTGGACAACAATACAGCGATGGATATTTGAGATGTTGCTTGTTAAACGGTGACATGATAGGAAATATAAGATGATGCGGATTTATTTACTCAACATTATAGTTACAAATTTCTCTACGTTCAATAAAATGGTACATTAAATTCGAAACATTATTAAAATCGATAAGAGTGTGTATAAGATAAGCATATGGTAGCAATATCGTCGTTTCAAATGCATTCATACTGCGATATGTTGGATGACGTTTAGTACTCAATGTTGAATTTATATGTGAAAATATCCTTGCTTGTCGGTATGATGTGCTGGAAATAATGCGAATATTTACATATAATGCGAGAAAATACGTGCTCTTGTAGCACCAACAAAGGTATATATGCACCACAGGCGCTTCGTTTGAATTGGTTGAATTTGACTCTCATGTTATAACAGACTTTTAGATGGCTTATTAAGTAAAATGCGAGGAATTATGTGCTGTTGTAGCAACACTCGTTTACACATGATTTATAACGATGACAACCATTTTGAAAGGTGACGCTTGATGAGCTAGAAACAAACCTTGGTCGTAAGTCACACGTTCCCTGTCGCTATGAGAATACTAAAATATCTCCCCACGTCCAAACATTCCCGACTGTCAGGAAGTTTTACAAAAACTTCCACATATCTCGGAGCATTTCTAAATTCTATGACCGTCCACGCCAAAGTCTGTGCAGTCACGGGAAGTTCAATGGAAATTGTAAACGTCTTTGACCCACATGAGGTGCACGGACGTAGTAAAACCATCGAGTGTTAGGGTTTGTGAACCACATACGGAGCACAGGACGGCGAACGTGCTAAGGGAATCGCAATTGCCTGCGCGGACGCGAATACCGCGACACCCCCGGCCTTCCGAGGCGCAGCAATTACGAAGGGCGGCAGCGTGACCGAGGCGTTTTTGCGGACCTGCGAGTGGAACGTAAGCTTTGCCGCGCCTGCCTTCCTGCGCGCGGCGCCGCCAGGCAGATGTTCACGCAACGCGACCAACAAAGCGAAAGATAATGAGACGTCTCCGACGCCGAGGCAGCCTCCGCCGCGCCTGCGCGCCCGACGTTGGGCGCCAATTGCCACGCTGCTCGCTCTCAGCGCCGGGAGCGGCGGCGCAGTGCATCGACTGATGGCACTGCAGCGCCTCCGATCGGGAGGTCCTAGGTTACTCTCCCCACGGCGGCAGGGTTTGCGACACTAGCTTTTCAGCTAGGTCGAATTCAGTCGCTGTCTGGAGGAGAATTCTAGCGGCCGGCTGCTCTGATCGGCCGTTTTCCGTGGTTTCTCCGATCACCACCAGGCGAATGCGGAGCTGTACCCTACTAAATGGACCAGGACCTCGCGCGATCTGTCCTTCCTCTTCCTTGTCCTATCCTTCCCCCTTACACATACACACACTCCCCTAACATGCACTACACTACCACATATTCCGGGAGACCGGTCGGGAGCTTGGAGCGTGTCCCGGCTGGGGCGGTGCCCCGCTGATGGAAGAGTCTTGGTGAGGGGGAAACCCCACTAGCCGTCGGTAGGTCGGCGCCGGATCTCGCCATGGTGCGAGACCACTACTGCCTTAACGATCTCGGCCATCGGATCGTCAATGTCCGCCTTTAAAAAATAGATTTCGTTAAGAAAACAATCTCTATCTGCAATATTTGAGTTGTAGGAAGCCGCCAGAAAAATTTCAACTCTTTGAATTATCCAAATATCACCGATTTCAGCGTAAATAAAGTCTGCACCATTCTCTTAAGCGTCCTCTACACTCACCGAGGACAAAGTTTTAAAAAATGGATATATTTTTTAGAATTTTCTGTTAAAACGTTGAGGCTTCATGTCAAGTGCCCTAAAAAAATTTGATCCATTTTAAACTCACAGAGATTCGAGTTCACTTAAATCGATTGGAGAATATCAATTGTAGAAGAAGTCGGCCTAGTGGTTTAGGTGCTAGCGTTGGACATACACAGAGAGACGGACGGACAAGCTTACGGACGGATGGACGGACCATGGATTCTGACTGCACAGTGTGTTAGATGAAGTTATTTACTACATATAAGAATACAATTTATCCATTTGTTAGTTTTCGGCAATATATTTTCTGTTGAAAATATGCCGTTTCTGGTGTACGATTTATTTTCTCTTCTTACGAAGTAAGTGTGAGACTGTAATACTTAGGTGACACGAAAGCTTGATATTGATGTACTTAGTGTTTGTAACAAGATTATAACGCTTGCGTGTGATGACATTATCTGTATTGTATTCCAGAAAGTCTAATCGTTCATGACTGTAGAAGTTACAAAAGTACCATCTCGCGTTCGCATCTCTGAATCATATTCATTCAAGAATTTTAACAGAAATATTCACACGCAACTCTTATGTATTATATTTTTTTGTATCGGCATTTAATTTATCACTCTATCCATTAATATTCACATTTACTTGTATTCATTTTCACGAATCTACGATTTAATAATAGGCTACTTGGTTAAATGGTTGGTGACAGTCTTCGTGTCACCTTTTCATCTCACAGAAATTTAACTCTATACGCACGAAAGCGTAACACGTTAATGTCGGCCTTCAACGTAGATTAGATTTTACACAAAAATCCGTACTTCAACGTACATTAGATTAAAGTTATTTGCCTCTATTCATTATTTCTTTCAACTTCACGGACTTAATTCAACTTCAAGGATTTCCGGAAAATACTTTTACACACGAAGACTAATGGCTTCCCTCATGTGTTACCTGGCAATTGCCATCTTACCCTCACATTCGCCAATAGACCAGTCGGGTTATTACCCAAAATCGTAATGGTGTGCTAGATAGAGGTTGTAGGGGGTACGGAATGTTGAGCACAAATAATTAAGTGCTAATTGTGTATGATAATTAATGTACCTCTAATTAGACTAATTGGAAGCTGTTGAACATAACAGGTTTTTTAATCACTGAATTTTAATCATATAGAATTAAATAAGTGTTATGTTAATAGGCTCATTCATTATTACATAAAAAGTATATTGATTTTAATGTAGTAACCTTTTTATTATTATTTTGGCTGTGAGTTAAGGAGATTTAAGAGTGACTTTCAATCAATAGTTCACAAACTGCTTACAACTAGTTGAACAATTTTGAACAAATAACTATTTTCAACACCGATTCTTAAAATAAAGCACCTGTGCAGGCTATTTACTGGTGGTAAAATACAAATAATTTGTCTATCAACTCCATGACGTGGTACTTTCATGATACGTTTTTTTATTGAATATTTTTACATGCGTTAGCCTGTGAGGCTTTTGGCAGAAGGTTAAGAAAATATACTATTTATTTTAGATTATAAAAGTTGAAGGAGAAACAAAATGTAGCTAATGCATCATTCGAAAAATAATTCAAAATAATTTCCTATAGGTGAGCTTTACTGTTGATGAGAAATGCTACGGAGGATGGAAGAAATGTTTCGAAAGTTTACGTTTTAATTTCTTTTGGTGAGGGTTATGTTCACCTAACTGAAAATGGAGTGATGCGTTTTAGAAATTGATGTGGAGCGCTGAATGTCAGAAGGCTTAGTTTGTAATTTTAACTTCACATTAGTCATTTATTTCCTTTTGAAGAGAAAAAACTTTTCATGAAAAAATTCTTCGATAATTTAAAAGACGAAAACAACAACAACTATATTTCATTTCTGAACTTATTAAGGATTATCTCATCAACATTCAAAACTACAAGTCTATTTTAAAGAGAATGATAGAACAGGCAAAAATCATGAAAAAATCACAAAACAAAGATCCGAAAATTTAAATGTGAGTTAAAATATTTTCTGGGTCTTTCAACGCAGTGAGTACCTTGAGCATCAAAAACGTAATGATCTCTATTTTATCTATGCACTAATTATCAGTGTATAATTCTAAAAGACTATGCATACTTTTAACAAATATTTTACTTCAGCTTCTGTGTCAATGACCTTGATATTGGCCAATTCCTTTCAATCTATGTACCGAGTCGGTTTCTCAACTATAAATGGCCTATATAATCAACTAAAAACGTTTTAATCAGTATAGAAGTTCGACGATGTTTTAATTCCGTTTCATGAATATGGTGAAAGAAAAACATAGGATAATCATACTTAAAATTAATATTTTTCCGTTTCAAGACTGATGAAAGAAATACATTGAATTACCGTACTCGAACTTTTGAATAAGCATACTTTTTTCTACAACACAATGCACATTGTGATTTTAAATTTTTTGTCACTCCCCTTCACCATATAATTGAAAGGAAATTTTTTTTCGTCCCAGGATCTTTGCATTTGTCACGGGAAAAAATTACAAATTTTCAAGCTTGTAATATGGTTATCTGCTCATGACAAAGATAGTTTACGACGAGCAATAAGAAATATTGGCTAATTTTCGATTGTGCTGTTTAATATTTTTTTTCTTAAACCACAGTACAATTATTGACGAAGTGGGCATGAAATAAGAAAACGGCTGAAAGGAACCCTAATATTACATTGCTTTTACGATTGTTAGATGAGTTTGCAGATGCCACTGCCTGTTTCATCTTTCGTTTTCTCCCCTTCAGAATGCCGCCGTGTATTCACAAGCATTAAATGCCTCAAGGTGCTGAGTTAAACTCAAATCTTAAGCTCTTAGCAAACAGTCTGACTCCGAATGGCCGAAATACGAAGATGTATGTGGCTGCACAGGAATTCTTCTCAGTAAGCTCTCCAGCCAACGACGCGTGCACATCGCCAGATGGCCTTGGAAAGCGAAGATCACAGGCGGCCTTGGAGGAAACAGGGCGTTTATACCAATTCGCTTTTTTACGCAATACTATTCTGCATAGACAGTCGACTCCGGTGAGAGTGAACTTCTGGAGACTAACGTGTTTGGTTCATTATATCAGAGGTTTACTATATCCGATGATGTCAAAATTAAATAGAATTTCTCCACAATGATTGACTTTATTAAAAACATTAACAGCACGAACTGAAGATTTAGATATTTTTATTTGTCCTTAAAAATCAATTAATTTCAATTGTTTGCTTCGTACATTTTTCATTCTAATTTCTCCAGAGTTCGTGTTCTCTCCATACTTGATTCTGCATTGCCCTGTCTCTAAGTGTCATATTGCAGATACCTTTCAATGCTTCTTCCACTGTTGGAACACCGCCCCACTCTCCGAAGGCACTTTTTCTCGCCTAATAACATGCGATGTCCAATTATTAATTTCCAGGATTTATTTCCTACGTTCACTTTAGTCAAGGTTCAGGTTTACTATAACCGAATCTTATTATGCTTATTTGTAATGTAAGTGAAACGGGACGAGTTCATTATAATCGAGAGTTGACTATAACCGGAGTCGACTGTATCTTCATTAGAGTGCGTTTACAAAATGATGCTGATATTATCTAATTTTTCCATGATTAAGTTATGTTTATCCCTTTATTACACATTATTTTCGAGGAGAAAATAAACTAAATTTAGTTTGTATAATTACACTAGGAATAAGATTTTTACCTCCAGGAAGGTAGAGTGCGCAACATATTCAATTTTATGCTATCCCCGCACATTTTCCTGGGCCCTCGCTTCGCTAGTTGCGAGAGGAGTGGGATGTTTGGTTATTTTGACAAAAATAATTTTATCTCGAATTTCTAATTTGGTTTTTGGTGCAATATAGTTTATATTACCCGGGAGCCAACATTTTTGGTAATTGATTTTGTCAAACAACGCTCGTTGCTATAATTTATTATTAATTCAACTCGTGTTGGCAAAGGACATGGGGTACGTATTCCGGGGCTCAAGAAAACGTGCGCGTATAATACGTAGATTACGAATATCACAATAAAAACGTCATATCACGTCACAGGTTTTCAATATACAGTATCTTTATTCCGCATCATACCGTATTTTGCTATTAATGCAAATTGATTTAAATTGAACTTGTAAGATAAGTAGAATTAATACGCATGAAATCTATTTGAAACTAAAATACTTGTTCATTTCATCATGGGATGTCAACAAAATTAGGCTTTCGTGCTTTGTTTTTTCAGCTTGTGAATTCGAAGATTGCCGCCTTTATTCCCGCATGTGGCAGTCTAGCTCAATTAGAAGTAGGTCTTCGAGGATGTTTTGAAAACAAGTCACGTGCCCCATCATATTTCCTACTGAACATCAGTCATCGAACGAAATTATTTTAACCCCTTACCTTATCGCAAGTGTACAAGTTCGCTGTTAGGGTGGCAGATTCTGAGTCAGTCGGTGTGACGAGGAACTGTACCAGCAGTGCGCGTGAAGTTCGTGTGTGGTTTTAGTGAGCCTCAGATATTTAAAACATTGCAGTTCTGTGGGTTTTATAAAGTGAAATTCGCCATATGATCTGTAGAATTGAATCGGTTCGATATAATGCAAATTGTCATTTTACATCGAAAATGTGCGAATCAACCCGATAACTTCTGTTACGTTTGTAGAAAGATCTACACTTAAACTTCAAAGGAAAAAAATATATGAAATTACAAAACTTGCGTATTCTTTATACTTTGGCTGTCGAGTTTGTGATCAGCACAAACCATGGGCTGCTCACCAGTGTTGTATCCCTTTAAAACGAATCTTAGGTTGTGGTTGTAAGGAAAACTCAAATCATTGTCATTCGCTTTGCCCATGTTGTGGAGAATACCAAACCATTTTAATTTCTGCATATTATTGCACTAATATGCGTATTCCATTTTTAACTTGTTCTTACCTGATATGAAGCAAGCTCATAAATGTTTTTAATAATATAACCGGGGTGACAATGCATAAATTAGTGTAGGAGTATGTTTATTTCAAATACTAAATATGCTCGTATCTTTTGAACCTTGTATAATAAAAACTTTTTTTGATGGATTTTCCAAACCTGCGTGATCGTTTCTTTTGAAATCACCTACATTCATCCTAGAGATATGAACAATTTTGATTGATTGATTTTTTTATCCCTAGTGTTATTCCCCAAATCTTCCTGCTTCGTAATAATTGAGGTTCGATTCAATCTTTCCAAGTTAAGGACAAGCAATAAAGAAACTGGACTAAACAGAAATAATGAGATTTTTACTGTTAGCAATACTACTCGGAGCCCTGTAAACGAAGTAGCGCAGTAGAAGGAATGCTTTGACATGTCAATGGCTGAGAACCAGACTATTCTGGGTTCATTTCACTAATTTTTCAGGAGAGCCATTTAAAGTTTTTGAATGTAGTGGACAAGTATGAAATGAGAGAGTATGGAATGAATTCTTTTGCATGATAATAGAGTGGAATATTTACAATTTTGTTTGATATACAGGGTGCACATGTAGATAAGGAGATAGAATACAATGAGACAGAAATCTTATTTTGTTGCAAAACAGTCTGGTTCTCAGCCGTCGATGTATAGAGAAGGCTCGTGTTTAAGGGGATTGAGGTTTCCAAGCACGTCAACAGCTATGATCGTTAGTCCCGTAAGTGTAGTGATCCTTCTCCGCGGTGTAGTGATTCGGAGCTGACCTACACGTCTAGGCTTCGCGGATTGAGTAGCGTCTGTGTCGTGTCAATGTGGCTGACGTTTCGGCCAACATGTTGTGGCCTTCATCAGGGCATCAGCAGTACGCTCAGAGAAAGGCCACAATATCTTGCCCGAAACGTCAGCCACCTCGTCACAGACGCGCTTCTATCCGGTCAGCCTCGATCGACGGGTTGCCAGATTCCTACTGGGAAAATCTGCCATCTGAGGGATCAAAATCCGCCCAAATCCTCCAAATGCCTGAGGGGAGAAAAAAGGTGATCGTCGAAAAAAGCGTATGGTGGCATTGGGACTGGTAATTTCAAAATAGCTGCACATTTACGGGCTCTTTAAACTAAATATTCTTGTGCGTAAAGCCCACTCATCATGAGACAGCAATACTTGTACAATTTTTAGAAGACAGGCAGGATTGCATGCTTGTTTATTTAAAAATAGAAATGTTGGTCATCTTCTCATAATATCTGCACATTTGCAAATGTAAATTAGTAGCGAGAAAGTAAAAAAAGAAAAGAAAAATCGCACGCGTCTTTGCTTTTTAGACTCAATTTTAGTTCATAATTTTTGCCGGCCCTAAACTTTTGCCGCCGAAGGCACGTGTCTTCTGTGTCTATACGTTAACAAAATCCGTTCCTGCTTCTTGTAGGAAATGGACGATTTCTAATTATGAAAGAAGTTTTTGAAAACTCTTCAAATTTATACGACTAAATAATACAATTTTCCTAGATTATTTGAAACATAACTAGAAATTTGCCATTTAAATACATTGTGAATTTCAACGAGAAATGTCATTGGATGGTGCAATTAGATATGACAACCAACCTTATTTAATCTCTTGGAGGTTAAAATGTACTATTTGGTCAATATTTTTAATACAAAGGAAGAAAATATAATTCTTTATGAAAACATCAAGGATTAATGAGAAATTAAAAAAGGTTTGCATACGGGCGCACGCTGTGATCATTTCGTTGCAGGATGTTCCAGCTTTTTTAGCACCGTCAGCGAAAAGGAAGGAAATCGGCGCGCCGATTTGCGAAAGACGCAGAAATTCGGTGTGGAAATCGCGTAATTTTATTTCGTATTCTTTGTTTATGTGTGTTAAATCGAGTGTTAAAGCATGAAATTATCCAACTACACAACGAACTACAATCATATTTAGTGGTAACGAACGCGTGTCTTTAATTGTGTTTGAATTTAATCTTAATTAAAAATAATGATAAATAATAATAACAGTAATATCTAAAAAGAGTAGGCAAGGTGCAATTGAATGTGGCTCAATTATTTATGTGTCATAAAAGGGGAAGAATGAAGCTAGAAACGGAAACAGTTGTAAAAGCTGCCCAAGATCGGGCGTTGAGAACACGACATTATACGAGTAATAAAGCGGTTCTGAAAGCGTCTCATGCTCCATGTGGCAAGAACACTCACCAAACCCGACGTCGTCTGTTGGACTGTGAACAATAATGTACGACCATAAATTCAAACTGACCGCACGGTAGCAAAAATGGATATTGTTACAGGGATTTGGAGAATAAAACTTGTCTACTTGAATATGTGACAGTGCCGTGTGATCAAAACGTAACAGAGAAGACAGAGAAATGCCTTCAATACAAGATTTTGGAAATCGAGATCAGCCGAATGTGGAGCGTCAAAACATAGGTTGTCCCAATAGTTTTCGGAGCTCTGAGATTGGTTCCGCAACCTTTGTGTAAGAACTTTGCTATACCCCCAGGACATTTAAAAGACTGGGAATTGCAAAACATTAATTTATTGGGAACAGCTCACCTTTTACTAAAGTTTACTAAAGTACTGTAGAGGTATCGCCAGTTCCTAGATCTGTTACTTAGGAATCCGGTAGCAACCTGCAGTAGCTTTTATTTCCATAGGTTTCATAACATCTTTAGCCGGAAATCAGAGGAATAATAATAATAATAATAATAATAATAATAATAATAGCAGCTTAAATGTATCCGAGATAATCAAAAGAATATGCATATGTAGTGAAAAAAAGTATTAGGTTATTCAAATACTTGATTTTTGCATTTTTACCACAGTGCAAAAGTTCATAAGTTATTTCTTCTACTTATAAGTGAAGATTTGTTTATATTCCGAAAGTACATGCAGATTTCAAAAAGGCAATGTTGCCTAAAAGTGGAATCCAATGTGATAAGATTTTTATTTTTTTCTTACGGCAAATAATATAATTAAAAAAGGAATTATAAGTTTCTTACTTACGTGGTATTGTGAATTACTTTCTTTTAAAGTGCGCAAAATTTTTTATAAAACATCGTGTCATGAAGGAAACCGAAGTTGCTTGAAAAGGTTTTGTATATCATATGTCACGTGAAGGACAATTGGCCTCGGTTCCGTTAGATCGCGGGGTTCCTAGTCGGCCACCCAACCAAGATCCCACGCTGCCTCGATTTCGCTTAAACGTGATTTTACGTAGTTAACGAATTGGGCTAGTAGCCTTTTAGTAAAACCATCCCAGCATTCGCCTGGATGACCGAGGGAAACTACGAAAACCCCGGTCAGGATGGCTGACACGGGGCTTGAACCCGGACCTCCCGAATGCTCAGCGCGCTACGCACTGAGCAACTTCGCTCGGTTTCGTGAAAAGTGCGAGAGATGGCATATCATTAAATGAGTTCACAGAATTATCATCCCAACCGGAACTGGAACTCGGCCTCCTGGTTTAAGTACAGTTGCACTAACCACTGAGCTTCCACGACGACCAATTCTTTGACCAGTTTCACATACCTGATGCATTATTGCCCGTTTATGACATAATTGTCACACCCTGTCACTTTATTGGAGGGGCAATTTTAGCCGGAAACATGTTCCGCAACAGAAAATGTATCCAAACTGTGACCTTGTTACGGAGTAATCAATCTATTTTAATGATTTAATTTGTTCAAAGAACTGTCATCCTGACCGAGACTCGAACCTGGAGACACGTCCGGCTGTAATTGTCTCCCCAATATGGTACCAGGATGGTGACGATTACGCAGAGATAGCATATATTACATTTAAGAAAATATCAGCAAAACGAATTGAATGAACACTTTATATCTTTGACCCGAGTGAATAATCTGATAAGTGAAAAAACTTAATTTTACAGGGGAGCAAAAAACAACTTTAAACTTAAAAACTTAAAAAATATTCAAACAAAACCTACACAAAAATAGTTTTATGTGAATATCAGCTTTTTTTACATATTACTAATCCCTGATTTAAATCATTTAAACGTTGTTTTTTTCTCTCCTGTAAAATTAAGTATTTATGACTTATCAACTTACCGAGATCAAAGATATATGTCTGAAAATCTCGTTTATTTTTCCCTTTGTTTCTCCAACTTCTTGCAAGGTCGCTGTTCCCTCTCCTCCTGTGGAGCAACTTCGGGAGGCCCACAGTGAAAGGATCCGGACGAACGAGGAAACTCTTACGCGGAACCTTTCAGCGGAGTGGAATGTTGGGGAGTTACTTCAACGTGCAGGCCACTAGTGACCAGTTGCCGTATCTAGAAACACGCACTAACAATTGTGTTGCGGTTGAAGCGATGCGACGGACAAAGGCAACTGACAGCGCGTGACGCTGGCTGACGGGATCTTGAGTGCTGGTTGGGAGGCTATCGCATTTCTGATTTTCGACTTGGTGTGTTCCTTTCGAAAGTGCAGTGTCGTGTCGACAGGGAGGACGCGTCAGAAGAAAAAAATGTCTTTTGTGTTTGTTGAACTACATATTAACTTCGACCGAGCAACATGTTTTCTCTAACAAAATGAAATTTCTCTCATATTCAACCTAATAATTGTGAAATTGAGGTGAAAATTTATTTAAAAAATAGTTTACGAGCTCCCATTAAACGTCATTCAAACGCAATGATTTTCATAAATACTGGTGGTACTTCGTTTTGTTTGTATTTCGTGACACTTCTGTATATCGCACAGTACACACTACTCTTTCCTGCAGAAGCTTGGATGATATAAAACAAAGTTTGATATGTTTTATTAATGACAGACTTAAGCAATGGAATAACAATTAAGAAAATATTTTAAAACGTTTCATATTCTGCATCTGTGTACCTACCAGACATGTTCCTTCCTCTAAAGTCAGTAAATTAATTTTTGTGTGAAAAAATGAATTAACACCGCAAAAATTCAGATATTTCAATGTAATGAAACTGAAAATAAAAGCGTATCCATGGGATTAATAAAAAATTTAAAACAATATTTTGAGGCCGCTATAATAACAGAAAATAATATAAACTTCAATAATTAAATTAGTTCAAAGAATTGGTCACCCCGACCGGGATTTGAACCCGGACCTTCTGGTTTACGCCCAGCTGCTCTAGCTGCTGACCGTAATCCCGGTCGGGGTAATCAATTCTTTGAGATAATTTAATTATTAAAATACATTGTTACTCAGAACATGTCACATTTGGATAGTTTACGTAGCGGAACATCTCCGATCGTAAGTGCGTCCAACAAGGTGACAATTATATACAAATTTTAAAGTAAGAATATTATTATCTTATTCATAACATTAATATATCCAATTCATTCAACACACGCTACATTTTAATCTGCCGAAAATCTCGCTTCGTGTAGCAATTTATAGCATTTGGTTACGTATATTGTTTCTTACTTAACAGAATAAACATTAGGGAGTTTTAGCTCTAGACGTAAGTAGATATCTTTACACTCTATTGATCACGTGACTATCGACTTTATACGGTCATAATGAACAACTTTCAGAAGAGTTTTAGCAATTGCGACATTGCTTTATGCATTATAACAAAAGAAACATTTCGAGCGTTGAACAAAGAAGTTGCATAATATATCAGAGAGTCTAGGCTAGCGGTGAGACTTTTGAACCACGATACGAGACAAGAGTTTAATAAATGCACATTGTGTTCGGAGTTTTAAATTTTGTAGCCCTCTGCAATGAGCATGCACTCTGGAATTTTGAATCGACTGTTCCTGAGAACGTAAGAAATATTTTCAAACAGCGTTCATTATGAGAGTAAGACATAACCAATCCCGAAGATACGATTTCAACTTCTTTTTCGCGAATTTCTTTCCTATCACTTCTCCAACGTTTCCTGTTCATTCTCACCAGCGTTGTGGAGTTAGTAAGGTATAATTGTAACTGCCTCACATACGAGAATCGGTTAGTCAGAGATGGAAAAATCCCCAACGTTTCCTGTTTTTTGGCGACCTTTTTTGCCGCTTGTAAGGTGACCTAGAGACTGCTGTAGGCGTGCACTATTTATGAAGGTACCTTAGGGCTAAGGTAAGACGTTATGACTCGAATGTTTGTCACGTGACTGTTCGTGCATAACGTGGCTACCTTACGCGTGGTGTTAAAACTCCCTATTGATTTGCTAGTGGTGCGCAGTAAATAAAACAGGCTAAAATAAAACTACTGCAATTAAAACCTTTAATCTATAGAAACAGTCCATTACCATATCATTCCTCAATTGCAATATACAAAGCCATTCTAAGACCGCTACTGCTGTATGCTTTCCCAGAAAAAAAAACTAAAGAAATTACAGATCATTCAGAACCAATTTCTCAGAGCCATTACCAATGCACCGGTTTGAATCATCTTAAAAACAATTTAGAACTCATTGAACATCATATCACATACTTAGCCACCAAATTTTATTATTATTTACCTCAAATCTCTTCCCTTGCAACCTTTAGACTCGCTAAAAACCCGAACCATACCAGAATAAAAAACAGATACCCCTACAATATATTCCTCAAAACCTTCTCCAAATTTGAACCAGAATAGAGGACCCAATAGGGCATCCTCAACCTTATGTTAGATTTAAGTCTTAGAAATAAGTTTTAAATATAAGTTAGTAAATAAGCCTATCAAACATATGTAAAGTTTATACTAAAACTGACCTATGTACATCCAACAAAAGCAATAAAGAAATAAAAAAAAAAGTGGTGCGCAGTAACATACCATCGTAAGGACGAGCAGGGCAGATGGGACGAGCGTCTTCTCACAGAGGAAGCGAGCGGCGTCGGAGGGCGAGCGGCGCGGGCGTGCAGTGGACTCGTCCCGCGCGCATGTGGCGGGCGCGTTCCGCCATCGCCGGCGACTGAGGCGGCGGGCGCAAGGTGAACTGGCTCCCAGGAGGAGGAGGAGGAGGACTCGAGCCAAGCGCCTGCCCGCTCGCTCGCTCGCTCGTCTTCAGGAGCTGCCCGCCCCCCCTCCCCCACGCCCTCGGCGAAGGACTCCCCCTCCGCGGGATCCTCCACCGGAAGTGCAGTTAGCCGCACGACATGTTTATATTATTGTCATTCTTCCTCTGTTTTTTTTTTTTTTTTGGTTGCTGCTTCTCGTATCCTTGACAAACGTGCGGAGACGAAATGCCTCAGAAATGAATTAAGAATGGTTACGAAATTATTATTGACTTGTGACCCGCAATAGCTCAAATTCTCAACACAAAATTATTTTCCAAAACGTAGCACTCCCACTGCCCAAGAAAAACAATGAAATACTCTCTTGTAACACTACAATACATGAAATAATTTAACATCTCTTAATCTCCCCCCCCTGTTCGCGTCATGCTGTACCCTCGATAGGAAGTGCAGTTAGCCGTACGACATATTTATATTATTGTCATTCTTCCCCTTTTTGTTGCTACTTCTCGCATCCTTGACCAACGTGCGACGACGAATGTCACAGAAATGATTTAACCTTTGTTCTACAACGTACGGGTCAAAATGACCCGAAGCCGCGAAAAATGTACAGGCGTTTGGGCAGTGGTGGGCATTTATTTGGAGAAAATAATAATTTATGGTTCATTAAAATGAAAGGGATATATTTTGAAAAAAAAATTCATTGTTTCCTAGAATTTTAAAAATTGAGAAATTTCACAAAACATGTGAGTTGCGTCAAAAAGACCGGACGTTGTAGTACATATCTCGGCGTTTCACGTTGTAGTCAAAAGGCTATCAATATTTACGAAATTATTATTGACTTGTGACCTGCAATAGTTCAAATGCTCTTGAACAAAAATACACAAAATAATTTTCTAAAAAGTAGCACTCACACTGCTAATGAATAACAGATAAAATAATCTCTTCTAACACTACAATACATGAAATTATTTAACAAAATCTCTTAGTTTACTATAATAATGTATAGTGAAGAATCCAGTTAAACAGATCTTTACGTACCAAGAATATAAAAAAAAAGTTGTAGTTCCGTAAAGCAACAAATGAATAGCAAAAGTTCAATCACGGACTGCCTCTTCTTTGACGACTTAATGCCGCATGACGTCGGCAGTTAAATTCACTGCAGTCGCAATGAAATTTCGTCGGTATACGCAGCATAATGAAAGACGGAGCACAATCAAATATTTCCGATTTTAGTCCAAATCGAAATGTTTCGTTGCATTTTAAAATATCCCGAGTTCCCGGTCCCGGATATTAACGAAACCATAGACCTCTCACGTGGTCAGAAGCAGCGCAATTTTCTTTCACATTTTGCGCACATTTAACATTTGCAATATACTAGATAGCCACTCTTCCTTTCTTGCTTATCGTATTCTTGGCACACGTGTGGCACAAAATGTTACAGAAATGATACTCACCTTTTAGGTAGTTTATTAAATAATTAAATATTGTGCATGATTCTTGATGATTTCAAATTGTGGGTCTTTGTATAACTTCAGGAGAAAGATCTAGTGGTCCCGTTTCGGCGATCATTAAGATACTTTAATTTTGGAGGTACTTTACATGACGCACTTGTGACATTTTCAAAACTATCTGAAAAATGACAAGAATTTTTTTTTACTGAAATAAATGTAAGTGTATTTTTATATACAGTACAGTTTAGTTCTAATTTCATTATAACCTCCAAAAGTTTGAAAATTTTGAAAGTTCAGATTTATTTCCAAATCTGTCTCCAACATTAAACCAGAGATTAATTCATCAATGCAGGTTATCTCTCAATTGTGGACCTGTAAACGATAAGTAAATTTTAAAATAAACATAAGTAGTTGTAGAGAATACACAAGTAGAGGAAAAGTTTCGGGAAACCGCTCATTACAACTAGTTATATTACTATTCCTTTGATTTCTTGTCCAGTAAACACGAATACAAGTAGACCTTAGAAAAAGAGTAGAAAATATTTTATTAAGGAATGTGTGGCAGTGTTTTTGTTTTCGTGCGATGTATTATTACGTCACCAAGATGGCAGCAGGTTGGTGTCACGCTGAAGAGTCGCCTGTGGTGTGGTCTTGTGAAATTACACTCGGACGGTGAAGGATGTAGATCTGCAAGGGCGATAGTCATGCAACGAGAGTGGCTGGCGCTAGCGAAGACGTTCAGATGTTAAACTTGAGACAGAGATTGCAAAGAAACGCGAAGGAAAGATATTCTTGACAAGAACACGGATGTCCTGGCGCTTCTGTTAGAGAAACGTTTAGTACAATATACCTACTTGTAGTTGCTCCCGTTGACGCTAATGAAGTACACGAAAGAAAGGAACATTAGTTTTGAGAAGATTTTAGATATGTGTACGTATGTAGATGTGTGAGATTTTTAGTCCACTAATGTGCATGAATGCTGAATTACTGTGAGAATTCTTAAATGTGTAATTTGGTTAATGTTACTGTCCGTGATAAAGTAGCTTTATATTTAGTAACGAGAATACATCGTTCTTTTATGATGAGTGTGTTTTAAAATTTCCATAAAACGACCTGATATTATAGGTTGTTTCTCAAACGTTTCCCTATAACGTTTAAACAACAAAACCTTAAACGTTTTATTGTTTGTGTAATATACGTACACACATATATTTTAGTACGCGAACACTAAGGGGTTCGAATTCCACGTAAGGACACATTTTGAGTTGCTTTGAAGGCATGGTGACACTCCCCGTCGCTAGTGAATCTCGTCGATAATCGATAATTTCTTCTTATCCATCATGATCTCTTGGACTGATCGGTGGCTGTGAGTGAGATCTCTGTGTAACTGAGGACCTGACTTCCTCCGCCCTGCACAATGAACACTGAGTTTGACCCACGGGCAACCAGGAGCCGAGTATGTTTAATGGTCCATGTGGGTCTAAGGTATGCCCCGGCGTCTGGCTCCAGGAGCGCGGGGGAGATCTTCATAGGGAATTGATCTCAGAGGAGCGGTTGCCGTGGGAGGCCCCGAGATGGCATCCGGGAAGGGGGTATGGCAAATCCAAAAATAGAGCACATAGGCAGAAGTGTTTAAAAGAAAACGGAACTATCTAGTACGAGAAAATATCTTCCATTTTGTAGCATCTAGTGATGGCACCCAAACATCTTTATTAAGATACATCACCAAAAGGTTTTCGATGTCGATGAAAACGTCAACAAAAACATCGATGTTTTAAATCTGATAAAACTGGTGGCATTTCCACTTCAATTATATTACTTAAATGAGCTGTATTTTATTCTTTGATTACATATAAATAATATGTTAAAAATAGTCTTTATCGAAAAAAAAAAAAATAAAGAACGTCGTTTTTTGCTATTTTTGCATTTATTCACTTTCATCCATAAATCATCGGAGTAAAACGTCCTTGATCAAATGTGATACGTTATACGTAAATATCAGTTTTAAGTAGTATATCCTGCGTTAACTCATTGTCATATTAATTTCTAATCAATATTCTATATACACAAGGTGCAAAATACAGTTTAGCGATACTATAACGTCCAAAATCATAATAAAAGTAACATAAACATAATTATTTAAAAAACGCAAAACATATTGGAATATTTATATAAGCAAAGTATTGGAATATTTTTTTCGACAAGAACATTTTTGTGCTTATTAAACAAACGGAGTCAAAATGTACCCCCTCAGTACTCCAATGGTGAAAATTTGCTGAGGTTTCCGAGGGTTACAGAAAATTCACCGCTTACTTAAAATTTACTCAACCTCCATTCAATCAGTTCGTCGTCAAAATGTTTTCCATAAGTGCTAAGTGCCTTAAAAACTGGGACCGATGCACATCTTTGAAATAATTTTTGAAGATGTCGAGCCGATTTCTGACTGCAAAAAACCTGCTTTAATCGTGATTAAAAACTAGACTCACAAAGTCGCTGAATTCTTTCCCCTCATAAAATAATCATTTATTTTCTTTTACGAAGATACATTTACAAGTTCTCTGTTTTCATTTTTTTTCGCTCTCTCTCGCCGGGACAAGCTCTAAGTTTCCGACCGGTCTCCCGGAATATGTGGTAGTGTGGTGCACGTTTTTAATCAATATTCATGGTAAAATTAAAATTAAAATGATAAATGTGTGTGTGAGGGGAGAGGATAGGACAAGGAAGAGGAAGGACAGATCGCGCGCGGTCCGTGGCCCGTTTAGTAGGGTACTGTTCCGGTATTCGCCTGGTGTTGATCGGAGAAACCAGGGAAAACTACCGATCAGAGAGCCGGCCGCTAGAATTTTCCTCCAGACAGCGACTGGATTCGACCTAGCTGAAAAGCTAGTGTCGAAAATCCTGCCACCGTCAGGATTCGAACCTAGGACCTCCAGGTCAAAGGCGCTCCAGTAATATCAGTTGATGCATTGAGCTACCGCTCCCAGTACGTAGTACGGAGAAAGACGCCTATTTTTTAATTAGTTACACTTTCAGTTTTATTCAAATGGTATGTGAACACTGTACGACTATGCTTTCGGGTGTTGGGCTACTTCAAATGACGAGCGATTACATATTGCACGTTCTTGAAATTTTAAACAATATATGACAGAAAATTACGTTCATGAATGCCATTGTGAACTGACGCGGAAGAGCTTCGTGTTGTACTGCAGAATAACACATCAAATCTACAATGAATTCCAATATTGATATGAAAAGTTTTATCAAGTGAAAAAGAAAAGTTTGTATGTATACATTGTAAATAATATGCTTCTGTCATGAAAATTCGTAAACAACTTCTAATGCAAGTCAGGCAGTTTAACTCAATGCATGCTTATGTTCAAATTCTTGTAGCATTTTGACTACAGAATTAATTTCGGGATTTCCCTTTGTTTTTAGATACCATTTTAATATTATTTCTAATAGAGAGTGAAGGAAAATAATACACATCAGTTCACTACGCTGAGGTAGCTAAATAATACCGTTGACCATTCAAAGCTACCTAGGCAGAATCAATGCCAACCAGATAATTTACTCGTAAAACCGGACTTACAGGTTTCCATTTTTTTGAGGATGACGTGGAGAACAGCTGAGTGCCGACTGAGTAGTTCAAGTTCAATGCTTACATCGTTCTCTATTTGATGCACTGGCTGAGATCACTCGGGGCCATTACTAGGGATGGAATTTATTGTAATAAAAAAGGTAAAATATATACATACATATATATGTGTTTTCCAAAATATGTAAGGATCTATGAAACATGAGCAAGCTTATGGTAAACATTTCTGCTGCTTCACATACATCCTCTTATCCTTGATCTGGAGTACGCAGTTTATAAAAAGAAGAGGTGTGTGTATGTGTGTATTTGTGTGTGTGTGTGTGTGTGTGGGGGGGGGATTTTGACAATTCATGAAGAAGGTCTCATAGCCATAGAAGCGCATTGCTTTGCTTCATAAGAAAGAAGATTCCAGTAATGTATATTGCGAACTTGCATGTGAAATGTTCCGTGACGACTTATAAAAGTATAAAAATGTAACGAAATATGTAGTAAGAGGTAAAATATGTAAAAGTATGTAATTATACCAAAATATTTTAAAATACGTAAAAACAGAATAGTTCTAATTAATTCAAAATGTCTTGTAAACTCTAAAAATATTATCTTGAATAGCAAGATAGGAACAAGGTTTACAGGAACAAGATTCTTAGCAAGAATCTTGTTCCTGTAAAAATATGTTTTTACATGAAAATCCGTTCCCTAATTATTACCATTGCATGCGTCTTTCATCGCCCAATCCTGGGGTAACTCCGACGATGGCGGATGTCGACACTGGATAGGTCGAATTCAGTTGGTGTCAGGCGGAGAATTGTAGTGCCCTGTGGTTCTAATGTACAGCTTTCAACGTTGCTCCGATAGACTCCAGGCGAATACCAGAACAGTACCTTAACAAACGAACCACGAATCGCGCGCGATCTTTCTTTCGTTATTCTTGTCTCCTCTGCCCTTAGACTCTATTTGTGTCTCTCTGTCTGTCTGTCTCTCTCTGTCTGTCTGTCTCTCTGTCTGTCTGTCTGTCTCTCTCTGTCTGTCTTCTCTGTCTGTCTGTCTCTGTCTGTCTGTCTGTCTCTCTCTGTCTGTCTGTCTCTCTCTGTCTGTCTCTCTCTCTTCTGTCTGTCTCTCTCTGTCTGTCTGTCTCTGTCTGTCTGTCTGTCTGTCTGTCTGTCTGTCTGTCTGTCTCTGTCTGTCTGTCTCTCTCTGTCTGTCTCTCTCTCTGTCTGTCTGTCTCTCTCTCTCTCTCTCTCTCTCTCTCTGTCTATCTCTCAGCCTCTCTATCTCAGAGATTTTACTCTTCCATAAAAGTTCTTGAAATCATGTATCAGCTCTATCATATCTGGATGCAAAAATTGAAAACCAATGTGGTTGGGGCGGCGATAGATGCTGGGAAGAGGGTGCCGAAAAAGCAAAACCCATCCCAGACCACAGAAATTAGAAAACTAATTAGTACAAGAAAGTCTGCGTCATTGGTAACATCACTAGTTACGTACGTATACATGGAGTAATTATCGTATTATACAAAAAGTTATGTATTGATGGGGAAAATAGATATTGAGATTTCAACGGAAATACAAGTTTTGAGGTCCTCTAATACTACCGTCTATGTCCGCCAAATTTTTTTTTGAACTTTTCTCAATTTTTAGGTTTTGTAATTGCAGAACAGAAATATTACGTCCAGAATATTAAAGACGAGTAAAAGACCTCGTCCTAAATGGAAATATAAATTGATCAATTTAGAAAAGATTTGGAAAGGATTTCTAAGCGTTACTATAAACGCGAAATTTGAATCTCTTTTTCATAAAAAAATTGAGTTTTGGATAAGCCTCATTGAACATTTGATGCACATTAACCCACTAATGAAATAATGTTTACAAATCCCCGAATATGTGCATACTAAAGGCGTGAAAGATATTTAAAAAAAATAAATTTGCGCTATTGTTGAAAAAAAAATAATACTGGAAAATGAACTTTATGTAAAGAGTTCTATTCGTTGGAAAAGTGAAGAAAAAATATGTATCCATTTCTGAAAAACTGGCATTTGAACGTTTCGGAAAATGAGGGATTTTGAGCTTATTTTAACAGGAAAAGATTGAATTTTCGAGAAACTTTATATAACAATATTTAAAGGACATGTACTCAAAAAATACTATAACGTGAACAAATTACCGTTAATGTAAATGTTAACGACGTGACAAGTAAACATGTGGTGTTACAGAATGGTACAAGACTTTCTCGTAGTAACGTTTTCTAATCTTCTAGTAACCTCCTAATGTAATCTAATGGTGTGGACTGGCTTTGCGGTCTCTCTACATCCTTTTACCAGCTGACAGTTATCGTCGCCCAAAGTACATTTTTCTGACTTTTCTCAACTTTTCGGTTTCCTAATAATAGAACCGAAATATAACTTCCAAAATATTAAAGAAAAGTAAAACCTCGTAATATATAGACATTTTCTTTCAAAACTTTTCTTTGAAGCCGTTGCTAAGAAAATGGTGACTAAGCATTAATGTAAATGCGAAATTTATAGCTTTTTCACCGGAATCTGTTGGGTTTCCGAAAAAAATTATTTAAAGTCATTTGAAGCACTTCTACTCACAAATGTAATAATGTACACAAAATCGATGGAAATGTTCATATTAACGGCGTGAGAGATATTTAAATAAATTACATTTGTGTAATTTTTGAAAAAACCAAGGAATACATCAAAATAAACTTTACGTCATATTAAACTGTTCAATTAGCACTATCCACGGGAAGAGTTGGAAGAAAAATTTGGAGCCATTTTTGAAAAAATGGCGTTTGAGCGTTTCTGAAAATGCAGAATTTTGAGTTAATTTTAACAGAAAATTGTTGAGTTTTTAACAAATAAGACAGACAGAAATTGAATTATTTAACTCTCATGAACTCGTGAATATAATAATGTAAAGAAATCGCCTCTAATGTACGAAGGGCACCCGGAAAGTAGTACGCGTTTTGGAATTTAAAAAAATACTAGTAGATAAGTACATAAAAAATACTACTACTACTAAGTACATAACAAATATTAATGTTTTTTGTAAAGAACATACTTTAAACTACTTCTCCGCATAGTCACCTCGCAAATTTCAGCATTTGTCATAACGTGTGACGAGTTTTTGTATTCCAGCTTCCTACTCCTCTGCCGTCAGTGTATTGAAATATGCAGTCATAGCTGCTTTTAGTTCATCACTTTCAAATTTCTTTCCCGCCAAAAAGTCCTCGAGTTTCGTAAACAGATGAAAATGTGAGGGTGCCAAGCCTGGGCTGTAGGGTGAATTGTTGAAAGTTTCCAATTTGAATTTCTGCACAAGTTGTTCTGTTATCCGAGCCGTATGAGATCTGGCATTGTCGTGGAGGAGAATGATGCCGCTAGACAGCAAACCTCGCCGTCCATTTTGAATTGCTCGACGTAATTTCTTCAATTTCGCACAATCTGCAATGGCAATTATAGTTTCTCCACGGGTCATGAAGTCAATGAGCAGTACACCTCGCCGATCACAGAGAATGGTTGCCATGACTTTCCGGGTAGCCATGATCGTTTTGAAATCCTTCGGCTTGTTTGGTGAATGAGCATGACGCCACTCCATTGATTGTCTTTTACTTAACGAACCTTGACAAACCCATGTTTCGTCACTAATGACTACGGACCGAGAGCAGTAGCTCAGTGGATCAACTGATGTCACTGCAACGCTTCTGACCAGGAGGTCCTCTGTTCGAGTCCTGACGGCGGCAGAATTATCGATTCTAGCTTTTCAGCTTGGTCGAGTTCAGTCGCTGTCTGGAAGAGTACTCTAGCGGCCGGCTGCTCTGATCGGTAGTTTTCCGTGGTTTCTCTGATCAACACCAGACGAATGACGGAGCAGTACCCTAACAACGATTCTTCGAACGCGATTTTTCCTTCCTCTTCCTTGTCCTATCCTCTCCCCTTACACACACACACTTACACTAACATGCACTACACTACTGCTTATTCCGGGAGTGGTCGGGAGCTTGGCCCGGCTGGGGTGGTGCCCCGTTGGTGAGAGTCCTGGTTAGGGGAAAACCCCACTAGCCGACGGTAGGTCGGCGCTGGATTTCGCCCTGCAGCGGGAAAAGATCACCGCCATCTTCCGAGAAAAAAACATGCATTACACTAACGGGACTAATGACCAAAGCAGTTGACGCGCCCGGAAACAGAAAAAAAATCAATCAATCAATCAATTAAACATTTCAACTCTACAATCGCAAACTGCAAGACAATTATTACTTGACATTAAAAAACTAAAATAAGTTAATTTACTGAAAATATTATGAAAATGAACTAAATTAGAGTGGCATCTTCAAACATGCAACATACTTTTACTCAATGTTAAAATATTTTCTTATTAGTTACAATGGGGTTTTTTCTTTCTTCGGTATATTACAGAGAATCTGCACCCTTATATGAAGTTTTTGCTGCAGGCGTTTTTCTGAAACAAACATTGAAGATCGACATCAATTTTTAATTGCGTCCACCATTAATGTTACAATGATACTATGTATGCTAATATTATAATGTAGTTACGTTTACATTCTTAAAATATTTCAGTCATTTTTCATATTACGTTTATTTTTAATTAAATTCCTGTTTTACACTACAGACCCTTTTGACATCTCACTATTTTCTTAAAACAATACCAAAGGAATTAGAAAACGATTAATATTGAAATTTTCCAATCCTGAGCTTAATCTTTCCCAAATATTGTCCCCTATAAACCCATTTTTCATTAGTCTAATTTACAGCTTCAGTTGTTTCGTTGCAAATTTAAGGTCCTTGCTTCCGCGGATCACCGATTTATTTACCTTTGCCTATTCATAAAACACCCATTGCAAATATTTTACCGCAACATGAAACAATACGAAAAATTAACAATAAGGAGTATAGATCAGAATAATATTACAGACTTACGGAATGTAAGGGGATGGACATCGCTTTGCCAATTTATATGTGGTAAGAAACCTCGTTTAAGAAATTTACCCGAAACATTTTTCACCCGATTCCCCTGGTGATAGGCAACACATCCAGCTCTGGTGTTTGACAGGCACCCTTAGGGGAAGAATGCCGCAAAAAATCTCAGGGGAAGCAACGACAATATCGAGTTTGTTCAGCGTTGACTGAATTAGCAAATGCATAATTGTCAGAACTCGTGCATCAATGTGCATGATATTTCAATTAGGAATTTTTTTCTCTCAAATTGAGTAATTAAGGTAATTCCACTACTAATGGGCAGATCGAATATTGTGTTCGTGTAACTAACCAAACACCAGTACAGAAGGAGTTGCATTCCGATCTCAAGCGCCTTGGCAAAAATTAATTCTTTTAAACGAGATTTCTCACTTTAGTTCATTGACGAAAAGGGAGCGGTAGCTCAGTGCATCAACTGATGTCGCTGCAGCGCCTCTGACCGGGAGGTCCTAGGTTCGAGTCCTGGCGGCAGGATTTCCGACACTAGCTTTTCAGCTAGGTCCAATTCAGTCGCTGTCTGGAGGAGAATTCTAGCGGCCGGCTGCTCTGATCGGTAGTTTTCTGTGGTTTCTCCGATCAACACCAGGCGAATGCCGGAGCAGTACCCTACAAAACGGGCCACGGACCGCGCGCGATCTGTCCTTCCTCTTCCTTATCCTATCCTCTCCCCTTATACACACACACTTACACTAACATGCACTACACTACCACATGTTCCGGGAGACAGGTCCGGAGCTTAGAGTTTGTCCCAGCTGGGGCGGTGCCCCGCTGGTGGGAGAGTCCTGGTTAGGGGGAAACCCCACTAGCCGACGGTAGGTCGGCGCCGGATCTCGCCATCCAGCGGGGGAAGATCACAGCCATCTCACGAGAAAAAGCATGCACTACACTAACGGGACTAATGACCGAAGCAGTTGACGCGCCCGGAAACACGAAAAAATCAATCAATCAATCAATCAATCCATTGACGAAAAGTGATCTCCATTCCCCTACACTTTTTATTTTACCTTTATTTCGGTCAACCTGTAAATCCGATTTTTTTTAATAACTCATGGCGATCAGGGATTTTGTTCGCAAACAGGAAAATGTATGACATATTTCGAGTGCTCCCGACCTTCTTAACTTTATGGCTTCAATAATAGGCTAGGGTACAAAACTTGGGAGAGGGGAATGGAAAACCCTTTTACTTATCTTCTTAGACATGAAAGAATTATTTAAGTGCTTATATTTTTGTGTCGAAGTGGTCGATAAATAAAGAAAAAATATAATCATGTTATACTAGAAATATAAAAATTGGCTGAAAACTTTGTAGACTTACAGGCAACATTTGAATGAAGGGCTGAAATTGGCAAAATCCTCTCCAACAAAGTTATAAATTTAATTCTCCCGAGAGAGCTAAAACGTTTGCAGAATGGGTTCGATTTGAAGCGTTTCTTCTAGAGAGACAGTCGTCCCTTACTTTACCACAGCACAGAGAGTTTGCTGCATGTTAAATTCTGGTGTGCACTTACCGGCGACATGAGGTGAATCGAACCAACACCACCTAGACATACAAGGCCTGAGCAGTCATTCAAAATGGCCGCCTAAGAAGGTCAAACAAACCGAAATGCGAAGTAATATTGTGGTTACCAGACGAAAATATATCATAAATTACACTACCAAATAAGAAGAAAAGAGGTCTACTTCTCCAGCTGGAAGATTGTACATAAATATAAGTTTTTTTTCAGGCGAAACATGCCGCATACACTTACTATTAATACTGTTATCACTTACAATGCACAGTACATGAAATCCTTCTTAGTTTATCAAAAGTACTGAAAGATATTTCATTTAATCTGCGATGTTTTCTTTTGCACTTTCTTCAATAGCAGCAAGGTGATACTTGTTTTTTAAACGGAATTTCTTTTTTTTGAAGAATTTCTCTGAAGAAATTTCTTGGGGAATTCAAGAAAACAGGACAATGTTGCAACAAAGAAGGTATATAGATCCACGAGACAGTGGTGTTTGTTTTAAAGAAAGACTGATTTTTAGTCCATTGTCACAATAGAACACTGAATTATTCTCAATTTCCCACGTTTGCAAATGAAATTCACCATGATCCTCACTATTTCAAGAACAGATCTCATTTACAGAACCACAACTCAAAAGCTACACGTGCTACTCAACGTTCACAACTGGATCGCCTCAACTCGATCAAGTCGGCCTTCTCTAGCCACTATATTGGCTTTGAAAAAGTTCAGTGCGCAGACCTTGTGTCTAGGTGGTGTTGATCGAACGCAAAGACCATCCGCCGAGAAGTAGCAGTAGGTGACCCGATGTCTTAAAAATGCCTCTAGCGCGTACAACTACGAGATTTAAGGCCCATTCACAATGCAAACATAAGCATAAGCATGGCGTTAACATAAAAGTTAGGACTACGTCTACAAGTGGACTCATTCACAATGCGTTCGCATAAGCATAACACGTAAGACGTTAACTTAAGAGCTTGCAAGCTTCTGTGCTTATGCTTATGTCAGACATAAGGAATGAGCCAATCACAGTTCGATAACTCAAACTCGAGTATCGAAGTCGATAGGCGAACTATTCGTGTGCTGCGTGGTTGTGTTTGTCGTATTTGTTTTGATATCTCGAAATCGATTCTCATATCCAACCAATAGTAAACTGGTATGTCTCATAGCCAATAGAAACTCTTATTTTGCTTATGTTTATGTTCGACATTGTGAATACGCTAACTCTTCGCTTATGTTAATGTCTATGTCTATGTGTTATGCTTATGTTAGTGATTGCATTGTGAATGAGCCTTAAGCCCTTTTTTTAGTGCGTTATGGATCTATCTAACAATGAGGGTCTAATGTTTAAAAAGTGTATATTTACTATTCTTTCCTTAAAAATGGTGGTTTAGAACGCTCTGATAGCTATATATCCCTCTACCATTTCCCGCAGCTCATTGACGTGCATTTCTGACGCGCAGAACTGCAATTTTAATCGATGAACGAACTTCGGTTCTTCTTCTGACCACGATTTCTTTTAAGAATTCACTCACCGAGTGAGAACTTTTACTAAACCGAGGAGACCTTTGTTCTGCAGAATATCCGTTCGAATTAATTCGGTCTCTAAGGACCCAACATTTCAAATGCTCTCTGTCGCACTGCGACCGACGCGATCTTGAACAGGGCGCGCACAGCGGTATCACATTTCAATTACGCGGTCAAGTTGAGCCGTTCGTTATGGACCTAGAAAGGGTGTTTTTGGTTCTTTTTTTAAATAAAAACTGGAAAGCAAATTTAATTCTGCAAAATTACGTCAGGACATTACAAAAATGTGAATATTTTAAATGTGTTGATAATAGTTTTGGGGATAAAACTTAACCTCGGTAATGCAAAAGGTAACTTTTTATTACGTATAGCTTTCGGTGAGTTCTATTTTCAATTCCATTACGTGTGGCCTATGCAAGCATTTTAAGACTAATGTCTAAAGCAGTTTCATGCAGTGCGACCACTATCATTCGTCAACCAGTCCGCTGTTCGCACTCTAACTTTTCTTTGGTCGATCGCCGATTCACTAACCATAGCTTTGGAGTGTTCTTAAGGCGGGGATTACAGTAAAACCGATTTTGCTTGAAATTTTGGCCGGCTAATGTCCTGACGTTAGCGTCCGAAATGCTCAATTCGTTCAAAAACATTCTTGTAAATGGAGATGGGAATATTGAACCCAAATATTCCCGACGGCGTCCGGAATCATAGGCTGTCGGACGAAGTTCTGTTTCGTTTCATTGTGTCGGTTCCATTTAACCAAAATCAGCTGGAGAGTCAAGGCCATCTGTAAAATATAGACTACCTCGTATACATGTAGATACTACTCGCGCAACTTTTCTTGAACGATGGATTGAAGAAATGCGGGCGGAGTGGGGGTATTAGTTATCAAGTCGGCCACTAGAGTATTTACAATAATGCCAACCTCTGGAAAATGAAAGTCAAACTGCTACGTGTGCGGCCAGGTCATCACTCTTGGTAGGCAACAGTAGGGACAGTAGATAGGAGTTTTAGGTGCCTCCCTTGAAGGACCTGAACCTGCGTCAGCCATTTCTTTAGATAACGATAATAAAGCTGAACAGAAGTTCTCGACTATGCAACTAGCTTCTGTTTCGCGCCAACGAAGTTTTAATGCTTGGAATGTTATCATCAGTGCTCGCTGCGAGCTTTTGCCCAAGGAAGGGGGAAGCAAGGTCATCGTTCAAGAAAAGTGGCGGAAGTAGTACTCTTAATTGCGCTTCTCGCAAATGTTTCAAAATATGAACTGCAAAATTATGAAGATATTCAGACGATTTCGGGTGCTTTTAGGATGAAATAAGTCGAACGATTTCGTTCGGTAGCGAGCGACCGACATTTCGGCTACGCTGTGACCGTGGCCTAAGGCGGCGGTGGGTCCTCTTCCGACGGCGTCCGAAAACATCGGCTATCGGGCGAAGATCTGTTTCGTGTGACACTGTCTGTTTGCCCAAAATCAACTGGAAAGTCAAGGACGTTATAATACCAAGACTACTCACAATACATGTTGGTGACCGTGAGCGGGCTTCTTGCAAGGTTTGAAATCACGAACTATGGAATTATGGGGAAATTCGCCCAATTTTGGGACAATTTCTCATGTTTTGGAGTGAAACAATTCGTCCGGTAACGAGCGACTGCACGGATACTGTATCCTAAAACCCTCTGAGCTTCGGGCGCGAGTTAGCAAGAGCTGCGACGTTCAGTGAGGCGGGAGTGATGTGAAAAGGTGCTTCTCATCAGGTTCTCGCCGAACATCACACGGATTTTTTTCACATCTTTTCAATTTTCTGGCTGCCTAATGCTACAACTGCCACACCAAGCTCTAATGACTATTATTGAAGTGCCAATCCTCGTGGCCGAGGTGGTTAAATGGCTTAAATGGCAGGTGCTGTTTCAGTGTTTCGGAAGAAAGAGCTGCTCTTGCGAGCCTCGCTTAGGCGTAATTATTTGTCACGATAGTGTTGCGAATTAATAAAGTTTTTCGAAAACTCAAAACTTTTCTGTGAAAGAAGCTCCAAAATTAGCATTTACAATAACGCTTAAGTGCCATTTTCGCAAAAACGACTCCAAAATTTTCAACGCTAATTGCTATTTAGTACGAGGTTTCATTCTTCTTTAATGTTCTTGATGTAATATTTCCGTTCGAATATTTAGAAACCGAAAAACTGTGAAAATAGCAAAGTATTATACTTTAGGCGGCGATGGATGACAGCTGGCAGTGGAACTGCTGTAGAAGAAGTTGTGAGCCGGTTCGTGTGTTGCCGAGTGTTATCGAGCAGGAAGACAAAACCCGCAGTGAGTATCCCTCATCGCTTACACCTCAAGAAATTCCTGTTCGGTGAGAGTGTTCCATATAGTGAGGCTGAGTTGCAGGTAACTATTAAACACGGATACCTATTTCTCATGACAAACGTCTACGACAAAGAAATACAAACTTTGATTCCAAGGTACGAGAAATGTCTCAATCTTTTCGTTGATTACGTGAAAAAATGTAACATGTGCTGTGCCTGCTACAATGAAGTTTTCGTATGAAATTATTTTCTTCTTGTTTACAACTTCTGGAATCTTTACGAATGGGCCAAGTAGAAAAGATTGCGTGGAAGGAAGGCACCTCGATACCGGATACAAAACAGTTCAGAAGCGAACATAATGAAGAAGAAAGAGAAGAGAAAATAGGAAAGAAAAACGGCAGATGTTTTCCATAAGGTCTCAGTGACGTGTTACAATGGCACGACACGGAACAGAAGGTCAGAGGTCCGTGCGACATTGCAGAAGGACACCGCCATTAAGCGGTCCCGCTGTGACGAGCTTCTGCAAAAACGATCGTCACCTGTATTTAGTTTGCCATTACATAAATTTGTTGGTTACTACTGGACTCGTAGACAGCACGATGTTTCTCTCATTAAAATATCGTAAGAAGAGGCTCGCTCGTGGCACATAGCGAAGTCGCTCGCCTTTCACCACTGAGGTTCTGTTTCGATTCCCGTCGAATCTCAAGTGAAATTTGTTCCAACAAAACGAATTTGGCTGCTTCACGTGGGCTAGTTCAACCCCCGTGAAGTGTCCTAAACCCTGCCCCTATCCTTATTTTCCTTCCCAATTCTGTCCGCTGGGTAGTGACGCAGGAGCGCGTAGCAGGAGGCGCGTACGCGGAGATGCTACCTGGCGGGGCTCTTGACAAGTGACTGCGACGTGACGTGACATGAAAAACAATAATGTTAATGGAGAATTACTCCCCAGCGCTCAAATTCTCAGCACTCAAATAGTTTGAATTCAGCCGCTGTCCAGAGGAGAAATGTAGCGGCTAGCTGCTCTAATCGATAGTCTTTTATGGTTTCTCCAAACAATACAATGATACTGCCAAAGTAGCATAATAAACGAACCGTGACCGACATTTCCTTTCTCTCAGTATTTTTTCTAAACATTTCTTCACTTAAATCCTCTAGAGGCTATAACAGTACATACTTTCCGACATTGTTTCTTAATTTTTAATTTTCAAAGATCAGAAAGTTCAACAAAATGACACCTGTACCACTGTTTTAAACGTTCCATCCGTAGAAAAAAAATTAAAAAATGGAGCAGTTTTTTGGAAAATGGTCTTTATAAATTGCATAAATTTCAAACACAAATTACGAAAATTTAGTTTTTTTCAAAAAAAATTATATCATTTTTTAGAACATATTTTGTTTCAGGCAAAACTATCTTCAATTTGGGAGTTTGGAAATGTTATAATTTTGCAACGTTTGAAAATGCGAATATAAAGTACTCTCAAAACTAAAAATATGCGGTTGAAACTCCAAAAGTCTTGAGTTTGATAAGATTGATTGGAATATCAATGTTGGAGAAAATTGGCTGAATGGTTTATGCGCTAGCGTTGACCACAGTCGATAAGGCAGACGTTTTGTCGTTAATCGATTATTTGGTATCAAGGACCCACAAAACATGGACTCTTTCTGCACACCATATTAGAGGAAGTAATTAACTGTACTAATTTACTATATGAGTCAATTTTTCGCCACCAGGGTCTGACAATAACAGTTTTTCTGTCAAACAGTCTGTCGAAAAAAAAAAGTTTTGTTTTCCTTGGGCACCGACGATTTGTGAGACCTTGATAGTATTCATTTCATTTGTATGCACATTCCTTTATGTTTTGTGTTTTCAAAAGGGGTAGCGGAATACGATTAGGAAAAGTGCCGCCTGGGGATAAAATATTGACGTTGTTTGAGCCCATTCCTAGAAATGCGAAACTTTGAGCCCATTTTCACAAACAAATCTGAGTTTTTGAGAATAATAAAAATTAATATTTGTTAGTTCGTATTTTCTGCGCTGCCATACAGTTCATTCGTTTGCGATAAAACTTTGGTAACTGATTACTTGCACTTGGGCGAGGAATATAGGCTCAGTACAATGGGAATATACTAATGTCTGCCGCACATACACGAGAGTTTTGTGGGCGTTGATGATGATTTTATGGTTTGTGCTGCCTCCAGCATTCCCGAGCAGAAGCTCTACGCAATCCACCGCCCACTCAAGAATTAAGCGCGGCTTCCCTGCATATTCTGCTGCAGCGATTGTGAAATATCGGCCGGAATTATTACTTGGACTTATTACTTGTCACTAACTAATAACTTGAAATTATTACTTATAACTTAGACAAGTAAATCAAATTTCTCCAATACAGTGTCATAGCGAATGCATGCCCAAACATGAATTTTAACAACAGGACACTTGACAACAATGACCAAATGAGGACCTAGAACAAATCCATATTTGCGAGGAGGTCTTTCATGTATTAAACTCTTTGCAGAGCGTAGTGTAAAACGTGATTAGCAATATTATTACCAGCAATGTTTGAAGACTAATACATTGCAGTAGCGGGACATTGCCAGGTTCACTGGTATAATGACGTAAAGTAATCGCCGCTAATGTAAATATTAACAAAGTGACGGAGATGTCAAAAAATTACATTTTTAAAATTATTGAAAAAACAAAAGAATAGAGGAAAATGGCGTTTAAATTAACTTAAACAGTGCATTTAGCACTATCCCTATGAAAAGTTTGAAGAAAATAATTGGAGCTGTTTTCGAGATGTTTTCAATGTTGCACATATTTCATGCAAAATTGCGCGAAAACTACTACATTTTTCAAGAAAATGTACATGTCATTAATGAAAAAAACTATTATGGAGAACAAATTTCATTTGGAGGAAAAATCTGTCTTCAAGTTTGTAATTGTGGGAACACTCCGAAAAAAAGAATTCAAATTTTCGGCGTCTTCCTTTCGAAGAGTCACAGATATAAGTGAAAATTGGACCTACGTTAACTTTATAAGTGAATTTTACTCTATTCTTACAATAAATCTTTTAAAATAATTGGAGCAATTTTTGATAAAATGTTGAAAATGTCCCAGGTGCTTCATGTGAAGGACCCCCATTAAAAGACCATTACGAGAAAGTAACTAGTGGCACCACGACAGCATATATTTTCTCGCATTATTTGTGACTGTTCATAATATTTTCAGCACAATTTACGGGCAAGCAAGGACAATTTCACATGTTTTATCCATAACTAAATGTCATAGCATTATGAATGCATTCGAAACAACAATATCATTACTTTAGGCATAGCTGAACATACATTTATCCCTAATTTAATAAAGTTGAACATACCATTTTATTGAACACCAACGTTAAGTAAATAAAACAGATTAATCTTTCCCATGTCGCCGTTCAACAATGAACTTCTCAAATATCCATCGCTGCTTTGTTGACCAATGGTCATAATATAAAGTTAAAGTTAAAGAAAAGTTTGTACAAATTTTGGTACTCAACTTTTTCAATTTTTCTTTCATATTATATTTAAACAGTTATTTTAAGAGAGAAAACCTGATAGAGCTAATTTCATTTAAGATTTGCGGATTGTTTGAAAAAAATTCTCAATATAATGATAAATGCATATTATAGAATGGAGTAAAACTAGAATTAATATTGGAATTTTCAATGGTAAATTATAATTAAAATTATATTATTTTTTCATATCTTTTTGAACCATACCTGTTCTCCGAGGATTTTTCTCGTAGTCCTTACTTTGTGGGACACCTACATGTCTTTCATTAATTTCAAGTAGAAATTGGGCGAAAACTATTTTTTTCGAACAAATGTACATGATCAGTTTTAATGATCAGATTTTTTAGAATAGATTTCGTTTAAGACAAAAATTCTTATCTTCTATTTTGTTGTTTGCAAATGTTACGTTTTTTTCTTTTTGCGAAAATAAGGAGAGCTGAACGCAAATGAGGATGACCCCATTCTTTTAGGTGTCCTTTCTTCTATCCATGAAAACAATTGAACGAAAAAAATTGGTTTATGAATTTGTTTTAGAAATTGCATAAATTTCAAGCGCAAATTACTCAAAATCCACTCGTTCGTCTAAAAAATTTTACATCAATTTAAAATGTTTAAACTGATAAAATTGTTTTTTTTTACTATCATGCATATTGATTAAAATTTTGAAAAAATTTATATTTTAGAATGTTTTAAGGCACATTGTAGGGGAAAAACTGAGACTCCTCCAATATTATCACGGAAATCAAATTCAAAACTTTTTCTCTATATGAATTTGGCATCAAAATTGGCTGAAAATTTCTTCAAATTCAACTTTTCTCTCGATATCTACATTTTTTTTCAACCTGATACGTGCAGTAGAAGCTGAGAAAAAATAAAACATGAAAAACACGATTCTCGTTGTATCTCTGCAAGAGATTGCCGTAGGAGGCTGATTTTTTGAGAATCTACAGCATTTTTATTTTCTTTCATATGAGCATCCGGATTATCGATTTCATTATGGGGCACTTCTCATCACCTTATTCAGCTAAAACTTTAAAAGATAAAAGATTGAAATTTTGGGAAACTGTAGACAATTTACAGAGCTACATGTATTTAGCCGTTTTTATGATCTGCATCATAACATGATATATTCTTAAAAAACGAAGGAAAAAAAATTGCTTCCTTTCTTTTTTGTTGTAAATAATGGTCAAAATCAAGATACAAACGGCTAAAAAATTCTGGAGACATTATTATAGTCTATACAAAATCGCAAAAATGATTAAAGTCAATATTCATAGGCGAAGTGTGGTTAGCAAAATTAAACTGGTATAAGAAACTAAAAAAGACGTTTTTTATCTGTGCGAAATAATCTATGCAAATTGTTTTAAATCCAGCAAAAAACGTCTTTTTTAACACTTCAATTGGATTTTCAACATAAAAAAATGTTTATCCTCAGGGGCACTTTTCCCTTTTTTATTCCGCTACCCCCTTTAATGAAACATACATTGTTTTAACCCTATTTTACTGTTGGATCTGGAAAACCTCAGAGACAGGTTTTGTCGACAGCAGCGACGTTGACCGCAGCAGTCTGTTCCTCTTTCTCCAGAGTTGGCAAATGCTTAGGAACGTGACTTAACCAAAGTTCTTGGATAGTGTTACCTAAATGCACACATAGCGCTAGTGTAGCGTTACAAATTGAAGGCTGCCATATTGAAGGCAACTAGTTCTTTGGCACGTGCTTACAGGCGTGTTGAGTCCGTACGAGAAGAGAGTTGTGGGAATTTCCCATGTAAATTAATACTTTGAAGTGCTTTTATCGTACTATACAAAGATTATTATTTACGCATCAATATAAATATATAATTGGAGCTTCATGGTTCTGTGACCTCAAGACCAATATAAAGAAGCATTTGGGTTACAAGAAGCAACTTTCAATAACCCAAATGATACAACGAAAACATGTTTCATTTAGTAACATGAGCACTTTTCATAATAACAATAACAATGTGATTTTCGACATTTTGAATCCTGTAAAAAGAGCCGCAGCGGAAGTTTCGCGCCACGTGTTGCCTTATGAGAACGTGCAGACGAGCGCGGCAGGTGAGCGTCACGGCAACGAATTGGCAGCGTTTAATCCGCGGCGAAATTTGTAACGCAGTCAGACGCGTTTCTTTCGCTGCAGGTCGAGTTTCGTGGAAGTTCGCCCGTGTTCGGGAGTCTTCGCTCCCCTTTGGGTCGAGCGACCTTGCCAACCGTCACCAAACGCCGACTCATAATTGACGCTCCGGTGTGCACGGTCCCGCGAATTCCGCGGCCGCGTCTGGCTCGGAACTTTCCGTGCCGCAGCCGCTGCGGAAGTTAATTCACCTTTTCCGCTCCGTCTCCGCTTTCTGCGTCGGGATCTTTTTTGGATGTCTCTGCATTTCACGGAATTCGTGGGGGGGGGGGCGGAGCGGCCGCTTCATCTTGGCTGCGACGTTAATTAAACTTGGAAATATCCACCGGACACTCAGTACTCACAGTTGTAAACAAACTTATATGTATACTTGAAACATTAAAGAACATGATCTCTTTTAATATTCTCTCACAAAATATTTCAAAGTTGTTACCCGACTAGTCTAACTAGGCTTCGTGAAGACATGGAAGATAAGCAATTCTAGACATTTCGGATTCCTAGACGGCTGATGTCTGGGAACCCTGGATACTAACGGCGCCGACGCCTTGGCCGTAGGGATAAAAAACTGCGACGGGACGAGACAAAAGTACAAAGAACTTGGAGGAGGATTACTCCAGACGCTAAATACCCAAAAAGGGTTTAGAGAAGAGGAAAAAAGTCGAGCTCAAACCGGGAGCAGTGTCTCAGTGCATCAACTGATGTCACTGGAGCGCCTCTGACCGAGAAGGGCGGCAAGAGTTTCGACACTAGCATTTTAGGCGAATGTCGGAGCAGTACCCTACCAAACGGGCCACGGACCGCGCGCGATCTTTCCTTCCCTTTCCTTGTCCTATCCTCACCCCGTACACACACACCTACACTAATACGCACTTGACCACACATGGGTTGGATATAGTAATGTTAGAACTACTGAATGCCGGTTGTGTGAACGATGAGCCGTTCATTTAGTCTCTTATATTTCAGGTCAAACGCGGCAATTCATTATTAGCGGTGCGTGCAGCCGGCCAGTCTACAAAATAGTCCTGTCGTTGAAGCTAAATATTCGTGTTATTTGTTAGTGAAGTGAATATTTTCAATTACGAAGGTGTTGCAGAATGAATGCACTAATGAAAAAAACATTTCTATAATTGTTAAGTCATTAATGATACGTGTTCTTATATTACTAGAGAATGCACGAGTAAATTGTAAAATGTACTTAAAAAAGGGAGATGCGTTACGAATTCCACGACATTCCGCTTTCTTATTCACTATGTCCGCCAGTATATATTATTACCTTCATAAATTTACCTTCAAATCAATCGACTATTTGTACCGACTCCGGCTTTGAGCCACGTCTTTAGCAACACTTGCAAAATGACGTTGTTGGGACATTTCGAAAACTGACTATAAAATCAATTAATGATGAGCTACATTTGTTCAATTTAAATTATATTATTTGCCTAGAAGTTTGTAAAGAATATAATAAATAGAAAAAGGACGGAAACAACGCTTTCTCCTTCACGGTAGGATGAATAACTTAGAAAAAGACAAAGGTCGCTGCGTCGCAATTACTATTATACAATCTTCAAGAAATGATTGCCTTCAGGTTTATTGTATTAAACTGAATATTTTGGCTGTATTTTACGCCATAGCAACTGACAAATACGATTTGAAAGAATACCTCTGGTACAACATGCCAACAGCAGGCCATAGATTGTTTATCCACGGACCAGACATTATTCCTTGGATCATTTTATCCATCGCTCGACTGTCGGAGGATGCTCAAGAATCGACTAATAAATTGATAAAGCAATATCGCCTGGGTATTTCTCGAAAGTTTTCCAGAGTTAAGACTTTGGAAGACGTATTCAGGAGATTCTTGGCGACCACAAACCCCTACATTTCTTACCTACGCAAATCATCACCAAAGAAACCCTACAGTTTGTCACCAGAAGCCGTTGCCCTCTTAGATCCTGTGGTGCAAGATTGTGAAGATCCCGATGCGGATGATGAGGAATCAGTCTTTGAAGATGATTCAGTTGAAGAAGCAGAAGAAAGAGAAGATAATAATGTAGATGAAAAAGAAGATGAAAACAACAACTTGTAATTATAGCTAAAATTTACTAAATGAATAATTGTAATTGAAATAAAATATTTTTTTTGAATTTATAGCATCTCCTATGTGGTTCTTGTTTCGAGCATTACATTTTTTTAGATATTTTTAATCATTAACTACAAAATCCTTAAATATTGACTTTTATATTAATAAAAGGACTTCTATCTATTTTTGTCCGTGAAATCGAATCCACCGTTTTGTTTTTTTAAAATGTTTGAACTCATAATCTTATTAACAACCTCGTTAATTCCCAAAAACTCTTTTATATAAATAAAATGACTTTTATCAATATTAGCGCGCAATCATGGATCCGCCGTCTCATTTTTTCAATTTTTGATATATTCTTAGTGACCAACTTCCATAACCTTTACGTACTAACTTTGGTACAAATTGAACTACCATTTATATTATGGCCAGCTTTTGGGGATTCTAGCCCACCGGACGGTGCGGTGTCGAGCGTACTGAGGCAGATCGACGGATTGATTATTGATTGATTGAGATTCCGGACGCGTCAACTATCATGGTCATTAGTCCCGTAAATGTACCGTTAATGCGTGTTCTTTTTGCTCGGGAGGTGGCGGTCGCATTTCCCTGCTGGATGGCCAGATGCGGCGCCGACCTATCGTCGGATAACGGGGTTTTCCTAACCAGGTATCTCCAATCAGCAAGGCTTCGACCCAGTCGGGACGCGTTCTAAGTTCCCGACCGGTCTTCCGGCATGTGTGGTAGTGTAGTGCGTGTGTAAGGGGAGAGGATACGACAAGAAAGACGAAGGAAAGAGCGCGCGCGGTCCGTGGCCCGTTTGTTAATGTACTGCTCCGGCATTTGCCTGGTGTTGATCGGAGAAACCACAGAAAACTACTGATCAGAGCAGCAGGCCGCTAGAATTCTCCTCCAGACAGCGACTGAATTCGACCTAGCTGAAAAGCTAGTGTCGAAAATCCTACCGCTCTCGGGAATCGAACCAAGGATCTCCCCGTCAGAAGCGCTGCCGTAACATTTGTTGATTTCCTGAGCCATCGCTCCCGGTTTTTTAGAGCTGGTAATTCACTTGATGTGGTGGGCGTCGGTGAGTTTGTGTTGATCGTCGCAATCGAATTCGTAGGACGATTACTCCGATCAGTGATTGATTGATTGATTCATGTTTCCGGGCGCGTCAACTGCTTCGGTCATTAGACCCGTTAGTGTAGTGCCTGTTTGTTTTCTCGGGAGATGGCGGTGATCTTCCCCGCTGGATGGCGAGATCCGGCGCCGACCTATCGTCTGCTAGTGGGGTTTCCCCCTATCCAGGACTCTCCCACCAGCGAGGCACCGCCCTAGCCGGGACAAGCTCTAAGCTCCCGACCGGTCTCCCGGAATATGTGGTAGAGTAGTGCATGTTAGTGTAAGTGTGTGTGTAAGGGGAGAGGATAGGTCAACGAATGGGAAGGACAGACCGTGGCCCGTTTGACGTATGGGGGAGAAAATGTGTCGGATGGGGATTTGGGGGAGAAAATTTGTCGTATGGGGGATTTGGGGGAGAAAATCTGTCGTATGGGAGATTTGTATGTGCACATACAGTTTTTGACTAAATAAATAAATATTGATCTTAATGTTCTCATCTCTGATGTTCTAAATAGTTCTTCTATTATCGGTCCTTGTTTCTAGTCCATATGTAATTATTGGTATTAACATATATTATTTATGAATTTTTACTTTGCTTTCTATATTAAGAAATTTGTTTCTCCATGTCACATCTTTCAAATACCCTGATATTCTTGATCCTTTCATTACTTGCTGTTTGGCTTCATTATCCAGTGCTTGAAATTTCAACTCCTAAATAAGTGAATTTCATTACTTGCTCTATTATTTTATTCTTTATCATCAATTTACACCGTATAGGCTCTTTTGAGATCACCATTGATTTTGTTTTGACAGTTGAGATAGCCATGTTGTAATTGCACTTTTCGAAAGTTTTTGAAAGAATCTTTGCAAGTTGTCTTGTGAATCTGCCAACTACACTGCATCATCCGCACAACACAATATTCTCTCACTAACCACGCGTTCAGAATTCTTTCAATTTTAGTCAGCCTTCATATTGCTCGTTGTGTATATTACGCGAATGTTCATTAATGCCTGAGATATGACATAATATTCTGTGGAAATACATCTTATAGCTCTAGACTTTTAGATTAGAAAAAATAATTGTACGAATAATAACGAAATCGCACCCACGTGATTCTTGTAAGCTTCTCTTTATTAAACTAGGAATTTTACCTTTGCCTTGTCCGTTGATTTACGAATTAGTGATTTTTATCAAAAATGATTTGTTAAGGGCGGGAATATATTTTCAGAAAACGCCGATGTCTATTACTATAACATTCGACGTAGAAATCATAATCATCAAGTGACAGTATCAACAACTCATTACAAAACGTTCACATTCAATACATGTACATTTTTTACAACACTTTGCCAGATGGTATTAAACGATTAAATTCGATAGAAAAGTTTAAATACCAAGTGAAATCGTTTCCGTTGCACAAATGTTTCTATAGAATTAGACACTATACTGAGCATCACAAGGAAAGTAACATTAAATTTAACAGTAATATTTAATGCATTATTTACAGTTTGGACTGTATAAATGTAAACAACCTGTAACAAGCATTGTACTGCAGCCTGCGGATCAATGACCCCCATCTCGCTCAGGTTTTTCGTCCAGTTTCCCTGATCCATTAACCAAATTCTGAGATGGCCCCTTGTTTTGCTTCTGGACATAAACGTAACTTCATTTTCTGTGCACGTCTTCTAGAATTCAGTGGGAAATACTGTTATTCAAATTATCGTTTCCATGTTGTCACGTCAGGAAGTATTATTCATTGAGGAAGGACATGCTGGATAAGAGCCCAAAATTTATTGATTTGTCCTTGGAAATAGACTTTATTACATCGGAGCATTTTTTTCCTCTCAAAATTCAAGTAGTATATGACTTAGTGTAGAGATCACGGAATTTTGAGAACGTACACAATATTCACGTCCCCCCCCCCCCATAGCACGTCATAAACAGTTTTTTAACTGTTTTTGGCTTAAATAAATAAACCATTGTATATCGTGGAATCGCAAAGGATGTTTGATGCCATCGTCTGCTGGTGGAAGTGGAGCGCTGTGCGAATGGCAAAGGAGGATGTGGGCAGAGCAGGATCCGCGAGGCGCCGGGAAACCTGTCGGTGGGTTTTTCCGCGTATCTTCGGCGGCGGCCAACGGCGTCGTTGCCACAGCCGCGCGGCGGCAAAAGAGGCCAAAACGCTCGCGGGAAAAGAAGACAATCAACTGCTCTACTACAACGCACGATGCAAGTCACTTCCGTCATGCTACAACGCACAAGTAGTATGCGAGACTGTCCTTTGGGGTTTTGCTAAGCTCTAGGAAGATTGATTGATTTTTTCGTGTTTGCAGGCGCGTCAATTACTTTGGTCATTGGTCCCGTTAGTGTAGTGCATATTTTTCTCGGGAGATGGCGGTGAACATCCCCCGCTGGATGGCGAGATCCGGCGCCGACCTACCGTCAGCTCACGGGGTTTCCCCCTAACGACGACTCTCACCAACGGGGCACCGCCCCAGTCGGGACAAGCTCTAAGCTCCCGACCGGTCTCCAGGAATATGTGGTAGTGTAGTGCATGCTAGTGTGTGTGCGCGTGTAAGGGAAGAGGGTAGGACAAGGAAGAGGAAGGAAAGATCGCGCGCGGTCCGCGGCTCGGTTGATAGGATACTGCTCCGGCATTCACCTGGTGTTGATCGGAGAAACCACGGAAAGCTACCGATCAGAGCAGCCGGTCACTAGAATTCTCCTCCAGACAGCGACTGAATTCGACCTAGCTGCAAAGCTAGTTTCGAAAATCGTGCCGCCGTCAGGACTCGAACCTAGGACCTCTCGATCAGAGGCGCTGCAGTGACATCAGTTGATGCACTGAGCCACCGCTCCCGGTCTCTAGGAAGATGAGCAGTATTCTTATCCGCCACTTGGAGTTTCGTTCGGAGCAACTTGGTGGCCTGACTTAAAACGTAATACGTACGAACGTTTCTTTCGAAAATCAAAGTGATCAACAATATTTTTATGAACGAGAGATTTTAATGAGACGATGAAACATTCGGATATTTTTTTTATCCAGACGAAGCACACAAACTTGGTTGCTGTGAGAGGATATTTTAACATTGTTTAAATAAGTAATTATTTCATAAATTTTTAAAGAAGTATAAATTTTCAGTAACAATTGAGGGTTTTTTTTTACATTTTATAACCTTCTTTTAAATTACAATCAGGCAGAATTAATGTGTGAATCTATTACTTTATAAATTGAAATACACTATTGTTTACGATTATTTGTGCCTTTAAACAATTACTTAAATAACTATCCTACTTAAAAGTAACGTTAAAATATCATCTTGTTGGTTTCATGGGATGTACCTCGACCGTGCTAACAATTTGAAGTTCTATGAAATTAGATTCTCATTGAAGAAAAAAATGTATATTCTAGTATTTAAACGATATATAGTATATCCTAATTAGCTATACTTGATACATAAACTTTATATTCCATTAGTATAGAAAAACAGATTCAAAACTTCGCGTTTTAACACAAGTCTCCGTACAATTCTCCAAGAACGTGACGCGAATATGGCGGAAGAGAATCCGTAGAGATTTTCCATAGAGACTCCCACAGGCGTGGACTATTTATTAAGATTGTGCGTTAGGTCCAAGGTGAAACGTAATGACTTCAAGATTTTTCACGTGACTGTTAGTGAATAAGGAACCTTATTAAATTGCCTGTATTTCATGCAAAAATTACGCGATAACCACTCATATTTACGAAAAAGTTTATAGAAACTTATCTTTAGTTCTCTTTTGAACCAAAAGTTTTTTTAAAGAACAAAATCTTTACCTTCAATATTGTAGTTGTAGAAAGACGACAAAAAAAGTTTGAGCTTTTGCAGTTTTCGAAAATGGCGATTTTTCAACTACAATGAGACCCTTGCCTTTTTAAACGTTCTTTACGCTCTCTAAGAATAACGTTTAATGTAAAAATTGGAGCTATTTTGAATTTTGAAAAAAATCGAAATGTTGAGGTTTCATGTAAAGTATTTCCGAAAATCAAAATTTATGTTTCAAACTCGCAGGTCGTCGAGTGCGTTCAGATCGATCTGGGGATATTAGTTTGGAGGTAATCGTCTGAACGGTTAAGACCCATTCACAATGCAGACATAAACATAAGCACACCTAATAGACTTAAACTTTAACTTAAGTGAAAGTCTGAAGTATTCACTATGTCCAACATACACGTGAGTAAAAGAATATTTTTTACTGTCTGTGGGACATTCTAGTTTACTATTAGTTGATTTTGAGAATTGATTTCGAGATATCGACTGTGACCGTGGCCTGCGGGTTCGATTTATATAATACTAGCAAAATACCCAGCGTTGTCCGGGCTTTCTTCATATTCAATCCTTGCGAATGATGGAAAAGATCAATTTTATATAAACCACTGTGTTTAATATTATTATTTTTAACGTACTTGCTTCAAATTTTAATAAAATACTACAATTTTGTTTCATTTTATTTTACAACACATTGCTATTAGTTGATTTTTTTAAACATCTTATGCACCGCTACTGACCTCTAGCGAATAAATTAGGTATCAGTTTTGCTGCAGCACTACTGGGCTCTGGCGGAAAATATTAGTAACCACGTGCTCTAAGCGAGAGGCGAAAAATGGTCGCAGTGCATCCGCAAATATATTATTTAAATCATTTATTTTACGCAATTGGATTGTGTTAGTCTTAACCAAACTTTATAAGGACACTGTGACAATCTGAAGAAGCGCATGTAAAAATTGCATATCTATTCATACGCTACTTTTTGTGGTATCGATGTCGGTTACACGTCGTTGAATTAACTTTTATTAGTATAGATTTTAATTTCAATGAAAATGAAAACTAATTATGCTACTATATGAATACAACTAACTAATTGGTACTATGAATATAACCAACTAAACAGTACAACGAATACGAATTTTGAGTTACCGTACTGTGATTGGTTCATTTCTTATTTCTTACTAAACATAAGCACAGAAACTTAATTTGCAAGCTTTTAAGTTATCGTCTTATGCAAACGCATTGTGAATGAGTTTGCTTATAGACGTAGTTCTAACTATTATGTTAACGCCATGCTTGTGTTTATGTTTGCATTGTGAATGAACCTTTACGCTAGCAAACAAAAGCATACAGGCCGTATACGGACGAACGGATCGACAGACATTTTACCACCAATCGATTTTCCGGCATCAATGACCCACAAAATATAACTGACAAAATGTGTTAGAAGAATCAATTTTGTAACCATAGAAAGAAAAGTTATCCTTTTTGGTTGCCAGGTCCTGCAGGACCTATCGCCATGGCGATAAGAGTTGTTCCATCGAAAAATCGCCGATTTCCAGAGCAGTATTACAATGTATTCTCCTTACTGTTTAATGTAGTAATGGAGAAAGTAAAGTGGATAAATATTGTTACTATATGTAGTGATTTGCGTATTCCATTACTACGTGATGACTGGACAGAAGTGTGCTCGAATCCCTGCGCGAAGAATCATTTTTGCTGATTGGAAACACTTTTGTAGGTCTATGAAGCAATATAATATTACGACGCGGTTACAGATAATGTGGGAAAGTGTTGTGGCACTACTAATTTGATAGTCTTCGTATGTAAAGAACACTTGTACTTTTTATGTACTACTATACTATATTGCTCAAGGCGGACAAAGCGGAGTATTTGTGAAACTCGTATTTGTTAAAATATATAAAATATCGCAGTTTTACAGGACAGTAAATTAGCTGTTCTTGTTCAGCGTGCGTGCCACATTTCAACAAACAATTTTATACGGTGTTGTTCATGAGGAATTTTACTGCAGGAGGCCACAAGTCTTGTAGAAAGTGCTAATGTGAAAATTATGAAGTTTGATTGCATTTGCGCCTGGAATGCAAATGGCTGACCGGGGATTTCCCGGCGGTGCTGACCGGTTGAGGGGCCTCTTCTGAGGCGACAGCGTTGGCGTCTTGGTCTCTCGCGGTATCTTCAAGCCCTAACGACGTGTTAGTCTCGTCGCCTGGCGCCTTCGATCGAGTGCCTGGGCGCCTAACAGGTTTTTAATAGTGGCCTCGCGGCGCATCGAAACGATTCCGTACTGCTTGTTATGCTTGTCATTGTGATACACTAAGAATAAGTTGATTGAGTTTGCTGGGCTAACTTCGAAGAATTTCTTTGAGTGAGATTCAATTTTTGTGAAATTTCGTGGTGGGTTGGTTTGTTAGTGATTCCCGGCGCGTCAACAGCTCAGGTCATTAATCCCGTAACTGTAGTGATTGTCTTTACCTCGGGAGATGGCGGTGATATTACCCCACTCGATGGCGAGATCCGGCGCCGACCTACTGTCGGCTAGCGGGATTTCCCCCTAACCAGGACTCTCCCACCAGCGGGGCACCACCCGAGCCGGGACAAGCTCTAAGCTCCCGACCGGTCTCCCGGAATATGCGGTAGTGTAGTGCATGTTAGTGTAAGTGTGTGTGTAAGGGGAGAGGATAGGACAAGGAAGAGGAAGGAAAGATCGCGCGCGATCCGTGACCCGTTTGATAGGGTACTGCTCCGGCATTCGCCTGGTGTTGATGGAAAAAAACACGGAAAACTACCGATCAGAGCAGCCGGCCGCTAGAATTCTCCCCCCAGACAGCGCCTGAATTCGACCTAGCTGAAAAGCTAGTGTCGAAAATTCTGTTGCCGTCAGGGCTCGAACCTAGGACCTACCGGCCACAGGCGCTGTAGTGACATCAGTTGATGCACTGAGCTACCGCTCCCGGTGAAAAATTCGGTGTAAAATTTTGTGTAGAAGTGAGAAAACGTACATTACATATATTGCTTCTAGTTTCGACATAGAGTCATCGACATTCTACATAATGATTAGTTTAGAAGTATTGTAATAAGGAACTGAATGTCATTGATGTTCTACTGTATTTCTTCTAGATATTTCTTATCGTATTGCAGCCAGACATTTCTAAGAATGGCCTTCTGAAATCGGAAATGTTTGCGTGGTTGACACGACCATAACATAGACAAGACGTCAACTTTTACATTTTCTAAGAGAATGAAACATAGTTTGTGGCATGATAAGGTTAGAACGGATTAGTTAATATATGCGCGTCATTTTGCGGAAGTGACAAACCGTCATGCGTGAGTATGAAATAAAGCTGGTATGTAGACGAAGGCATAATGATGACTGATGAGTAGAAATGGTGTAATGAGAAGCCACCGGAAGTTCGTTTCGCCCACCCCAAATTGCACGCACATTGGCCGGGAAGTGAATGCGGCCCCAGCAACGGAAGGCATGAACTTATACTTTAAATCCAACTGAAGTCGTCACAGAAGTTGGAATTCGTCACGACTTTTTGCGTCTTTCTTAGTCCTGCCACAACATGTCGCATGAGCGCGACCGCATAATGCAGTGCTGCTGATCAAGCGACTCTAGCGGCAGGACTGAGAATTACTCGAAAAGTCATGCCGAACTCCATCTCTACCCAGTATTCTCTGGCGCCTTAATCCTGCAACGCGGTGCCTGCAAGGCGCCAGTCTTCCTGCTTGTTAATACAACGGCTTCAACAAACTAGTGATGCTACAGCATTACATCGATTTTCGCACAATTTGCGACGTCTCCGCCATATTAGAGTAATTCATGAACCTGCACAAATGTTCCCAACCTGGAAAAAAGTTTTTTCGACATTCTCGTTTAGAAAGTCTATCTATGCTACTTTTATTTCAGGGCGGAAAGCCCGTCTTAGCCTCCCAAGGGAGGATCCAAAAGTCCTCTAGAGTACACATCTATACTGCGGGTTTCTCTTAGCTGGACTTGAAGGTCACTCAAGGCCCGTCTCTACGGTGGCATTCTGGCACGGTTTTTCGCGTCGTTTTCAGTAGTGCCGCTAGGAGTCGCACACTCGGGACCGTATCAAGCAGTGCCGCAGATGAAACGTCTCTAGCGGCTCGACTGAGAAAGACGCGAAAAACCGTGCCATAATGACACCGTAGAGACGGGCCTTGAGTGACCTTCAAGTCCAGCTAAGAAAAAACCGCAATATATTATGAACGTCTCCCGAACAATCAATAATTAATACAAATTAGAAATTAAATTCTCCTGCAAAATAAAATAACACAAACAACAAAATTAACATGAATAACAAATTTAATCAAACATTATTTTTTAACATGAATAATTAATAATAAATTGTGGCAAATATTAATTTGAATTCTACCAATTGATGGACTGTCTATTAGGTTCTTGGCAATGTTAACTGCTTCGTTATTGTCAAAATTCACCACCACCACCGCTGCATGAGCTAAACCGATTTGTTGTGAAAAATGAGAGTCCTCTTACAACGAGCGAGCGAGGGCTCAGGAAAACGTGGTCGCCTCCCGCTGGCGCGCTCGCTGGGCGCAACGAACGTCAGCAGAGCCCTCTGGCGTCCGCTGCCCGCGGCTTGTGGCTACTGCCGCCGCACCGCGCTGCTGTAGCTACTGTAGCTGCGCGGGAGTTTCAAAGCGCTCGCCGCACAGCAATACTACAGAGTTGTTGCAAGTTGTTGATTTGAAAGAGGTGACACGACAATTCTGTGCAGAACAGAACTGCGCATGCGCCGACATTAAAATGATGCGATTAAAATGGTTTCTCTAACAAACGCCGTTCAATACACTCATTGTCAACAGATAAACATCCCGAAGTCTGCTGTGACATTTTTTCAAAATATCTGACAATAGTTAACTTTGACACTATCACATACTTAATATGTTGCAATTTTAACACTTAAAACTCACTTAATATATTCTATTATGTATTTGTACAGTCATCATCGTGTGTGTCGTGCACAAAAATCCTCTTCTAATTTACTCTGTCCGTTTACTGCCCACTGCCTCCGAGCGTGTCAAGGAACCGCTCGGGAGATCGGCAACCGGAGCCCTTGGCTGGTCCTTTGTTACCAGTAGGAGGGGGAGTGAGTCATGCAACGAACGCACGCTGTGTGGATGCCGCTGGGTGCCTGCGGTTTCTTCGGCGTTGCCGCCTCTTCAGAGGGCTGATGCGCCGACTAGCGAGCAACACATCTCAATAGAACAGATTGAATAGAATTTTGAAAAGTGTATGTCACTGAAAAAGAATGTGGCTTACAATTATTTTTAATATAATATATCGTGTCAGATTTTTGTTCTCGTAATTTTCTGGGGCTACCCCCGGTAGCCTCGGTAGCCGACAGTATGCGCTACTGCATCTGGTACATCTCAATATTGATTTGGTTTTCGATTGCCGGGACGGTATTGCGGATTGTTTTAACGAGTTAATGATGGCATTGAAAATATTTCGATTTGATTATCAATATATTTTATTTAAACATCATTATACGGGTACAAGTAATTTCAAGTCATTAAATTAGCGTATTTATTCCTCCTGTGTTTTGTTTGTGCCTAGTTCCTATATTGGGGGTGAACAAATATACAACTATTTGACAGTGATCAGAATCAATTGTAGTTAGAACACTTTCATAGAGTGCTCATAGAGGTTTCCACCATGAGAATCGGAAATGTATGTTTTTAGTCAGAATAATTTCCAAGATATTAGGTGCCGTATTAGGATTCGATGAATATCGGTTGGGTTCACCTGGAGTCCAAAGATGGCTCGTGCTTAGGTTGAACCCTTGCACAACCTCCTGAAAACGAAAAAGTCCTCTTAATATATTTTCCTTTTAAAACATTCATTATTCAAGATATTGCAACAATATCGATGTATATAAAATCATTTTGAAACCAAAAAGCGTTCAACTGGCGCTCTCTCCCGTGTTTGATGCCTTGCCAGGAATTGCACCACACTCTTGGCTCTTGCCTGTATTAATGAAATTACTGTTTTACTCCTTGGCCCTTCCATTTAACACGGGGAAGGTAAAGCTATTGGGTTGGGCAACCAGACAAGTGGCGCTGACGCGCTGCGCGGCGCCGGACAGAATCTAAAGGGGATTGCCCATATTCTGTCTTCGTCGAACTCACTGCAACGTAGTTTTTTGATATTCGCTTGTTATATAAAGTACACAAGTTCAATCAATTATTGGGGATATTCAGTGCTTTGTTGGGAAGTCCCTTTAGTGTTCCCCGTGGCTGCAGCTCGCCGACCAGCTGTTTGAAAACGTTCTTGTGAATATGAATGTGTGTCGAGATCTGTCATTATTGTCCAATATACCAGGGTAATGAAGTTTTCGAAATACAATATATTTGTGTGAAAGATGTCGAAGCAATAGCGCTTATTGTAATGTGCTGGAGTCGAACATAAGTGCCCAGTGGAATTTAAAGCCAGAACCACGTGCACGGGAGGTGTATATGCTTTACGCAGACCCAATGCAGAACATTATGTAAGTAATGTTTCAATATAGACTTTTATTTCACTTAGTTTTAATTGATTTGAATTGCGTAAATTTTTTACCTATGTGCAATGCAATGGAGGTGCAACCTCCAGTCTGTTGGAGGCACCATTATTATGTTATTATTAGTCATTATTGCAATGTTATTAGTAGCTGCGAAATCTAATAATTTAATAAGATTTTTAATAGTTTCGTACTATAAGTAAATTAGAACTAATACAAGGACTTTTTTCAAGTACTATCAACATCAGTCTATCAGTTTTCGAAGGACGAACATTCAATTTTTAAGTGAAATTTTTAGTTCACAGGAAGTTTTACTATGAGGATAAAACATTGTACGATATCCGCATAGACACATCTTACAACAACACTGGATTGGTTATCAGTCAGCCTAAAGGTCCCGTTTCATTGCTCTCCGAAGTCGTGATGTACATGTCGTGATGATCGTGTCTATTATTTTCGCAAACAAAGATGGATCCCTCTAGAACGCCCTGCATCTTGAGAAGGAAACACGTGTAACCCGCGCTTTTCCTGCTCGTGTTGGTGTGCGTCTTCCGCCCCATTTCTGCGCAGTGCGCGGCGCGGCGCGGCGTGACGTCACACGGGGGGGGGGCGCCGGGAGCCGGCTCTCTAGAGGGCACCCACTGACCGCGCAAGGAATTTGGCTCTGGAGCCAGGGGAATCCCGACCTTGCGCGTTCGACTGGAACGCCGAGTTCAGCCCACACGCTGCAATCCGTTCGAAGCCTATACCAGAGCCTCGCAACTCTCCATCGAAGTCGGGGACAAAGCTGGAGAGTGCTACAATAGAAGGCGCTAGTGTGGCCAGATACAGGCTCGCCACCTTTCGCACTTAAAAATTTGCTCATTTGTGAGAAATACGAAAATGCGGAAGGTATGTAATTCGATTGTTTTAATAAACATAAGGTACAGATTGCCATGCAATTCCTTATGGGATATAACAATAATGCGAGGTCCAATAAGTTTTTATTGACCATCACCTTGTAAGTGATTTAGTTATAAAACATTACATAACGTTTCGGAGATAGATTATCTCCATCTTCAGATGCTGCAATCAAAACAGTTTACAATTAAAACGATATACGTTGTACTGTTACTACTAGTATCTAAAGCACATACATAATATATTATAGTAGTTAACCTTCACAGTCTCGGTTGGTCGCATTGTCCATTATTGTAGAATAGAATGATAGTTAGTGAAACCACTAAAGTTCATTCAAACCACTAAAGTTCCTCACATAATTGTTATATCCCATAATTCGATTGTAACCACGCGCGATGTATTATCGCCAAATAACAAGAAAAGTATCAGTAAGTACAACATGCTGTGTGCGAGTTTCTTTCACGTTCTTCATGAAGTTGCTCCTGAAAGTAGTTAAAGTTAATCTGAAGTTCGGTCTCGAGTTAAAATTTTCATCTGTAGACGATTCGATTCCCAATCTACGATAAGCAGATTCGTGTTTAATAATTAGTTTCTACGCACGTTTTAAATAACGTCGGCAGCAGTTCGTGTTTTAGTAAGAGGGTGATACTGTAGAGCGCGCCACTGTAATGATATCCACCACGTTATATGGGATTTGTAATGGCCGTGGCCAATGCATCGACACAATCGACAATCCAAAACTGCCTTTCATACAGCCATAATCATCTCCCGAGAGTGAGAAAGAATTCTCAGAATTTTAAACCGCTGTGTCGCGGGGTTGCCATTACATTGAGATCTGACAAGTAGTAACTCGTGGAAGACCAGCAAATCTAGCAGTGGCGGCACGGGCTTAGCTCGCACGGTTGCACAACCCCCATGTAATCGAAAAAGTATCTTATAATATCTTGGGAATATACATTATCCTCTTATGACATTCGATATTCAAGACTGCAGCGCCTCTGACCGGGAGGTCCTATGTTCGATTCCCGAGAGCGGCAGGATTTTCCACACTAGCTTTTCAGCTAGGTCGAATTCAGTCGCGGTCTGGAGGAGAATTCTAGCAACCGGCTGCTCTGATCTGTAGTTTTCCGTGGTTTCTCCGATCAACGCCAGGCGAATACCGGAGTAGTACCCTATCAAACGGGTCACTGACCGCGCGCGCGATCTGTCCTTCCTCTTCCTTGTCCTGTCCTCTCCCCTTACACACACACACGTACATGCACTACACTACCACATATTCTGGGAGATCGGTCGGGAGCTTAGAGCTTGCCTCAGCTGGGGCGGTGCCCTGCTGGTGGGAGAGTCCTCGTTAGGGGGAAACCCCACTAGCCGACGGTAGGTCGGCGCCGGATCTCGCTATCTAGCGGGGGGAAGACCACCGCCATCTCCCCATAGAAAAATACGCACTACACTAACGGGACTAATGCCCAAAGCAGTTGACGCGCCCGGAAACACGAAAAAAATCAATCAATCGATATTCAAGATATTGCAGATATCGATGTATATGAAATCATTTCGAAACCAAAGAACGTTCAACTGATGCTCTCTCAGAGGTCTCGTGCCACGCCCTTGTATTGCAGTGCAGTGCACCAACCCCTTGGCTCTTGGCTGCATTCCTCGCTTTTCTGGATTTCTATTTGGCCATTCAATTTAAGACGGGGAAGATATGGCCTTTTGGTGGCACAACCAGACTACTAGCGCTGTCGCGCAGCGTGGCGACGAAGTGAATATCCACTTTCTATCAGGGGAATATCCATATTCTATCTTCGTCTGACTCCCTGCAACGTAAATTTTGCATAATACGGTACTTGTTCGTTCACAAGTTCAGTCAGTACTTGCCGGTATTGAATTCATTAATTATATCTATTTGGCGAAATTATTTTCATTCCATGTAAGGTTTGTTGATTAAAAACGTTATTTTGAAGAGTGCATTTTGTTTGGTGCAAAGTTGGCCGTTGTGGAAGAAATCCCCCTTTGCACACAGTACACTTCAGCCGAAACGACAGTCATTTCCCGGTCATTTTGGGGGCTACATTGTGTGCATTGAGTACAAAAAGTGTGCGATTGATATTTTATTATTTCAGTGTTGTTGCTGAGGGTGTAGAATACGTAAGAGTGAGTTTTTTTGCATTATGTTTTATTTTTCTGACAATGAATACAGTGCAAAATTAACAAAAAATTCGATTCAGTTCACGCCCTAATGAGGACAAACTAGAAATTAAGAGACTCGGAAGGCCTACTCCAAGTTTTCAAAATTTTATTCAAACAATAAAAACAGTAAAAAGATAATTCAATCGAAAATTCAAAAATGATTTTTACAATAAATGCAAGTGGTTATGTGGGTGTGATTCGAAGACAGCTCTGTTTTGCTTTCCTTGAATATTGTTTGGAAGTGAAGATACGTGGCCAAAAACTGGATTTAATGATATACACCACTTAATAAATCGATTGAAAAATCATGAAGCTTCTGGAACTCACGTATAAAACAGTTTACACTTATTATTCATGTTTTCTTCCGGGCTGATGGGCCGTGGTCTAATTGGCTTTGAACTGCCAAACGTTTCGCCCACGACTGCGGTGGGCATCTTCAGTGGTGAGGTCTCGGGCGAAGTGTCCGGGACGGCGGCTGACTGGCGACTGTTTACAGTTAGTATTGACGCTGCAAAATAGCTTCAGTAAATTGTTTGGGAGAGCAACAGAATAATGGATTGGGCTGCTCGCAAAGCGTGACTAGCCACTTCCTAGCTTGCCACAAAGGAAAATGCTGAAAGACAATTATTCGAGAACTATTAGTTTATCTCAGCGTGATAAATATTGATGATGGAAGACGTTTGTCAATTTTACCTCGCTGTCAATGTTTCTTAGACGAAGAGAAGATTGTTTTCTGTTATAATTCGTGCGAAATACCAATTTCAGCTCACTGGCACCTCTTACACGCCCAAAACACCAACTGCTACCACTAGCCAAAACTTAATTTCTTCAATGCCACCCAGATGTGAATTACCACGGCTTTTAACTGACGAGGCGATCTTTCGTGTAAACGCACAGCTGAAATATGCTCCAACAATTACCCCTCGTGGCGTCATATGAATATATATATTATGTGTGTGTGTGTGTGTATGTGTGTGTGTGTGTGTGTGTGTGTGTGTGTATGTATGTATAGTCGTTGAATTTCTTCGAAATCTCAACAACGGGAGCGCGTTTGCGCAATTTCGATGGTTGCAAAAATTACGCGAAATTACTCATTTGAAAAAAGTGTATATGCCCTTGTACAAAGATTTAATTTTAAAGAACAAATTTAATTAATGAAAATTTTCTACTACCCATATTATGTTTTTGTAATGTTACTTTTTTGCAATTTTCGAAAATGCAAAGAGTTCACCAATCATGAGTCTTGCGGCAACTTCGCTCCATCAAAAAAAAAAAAAAGAAAGAAAGAAAGAAAGAAACAATTTGTAGTCGTTTAGAGAAAATCTTGTTTTTAAAATTTCCTATATTCCAATCAAAATTACGTGAAAACTACTCATTTTGTTCAAAAACTTTACCTTCTGGTAACTGGTCTTATTTCAAGTTTTGACTTTGAAGATCAGGTTTGATTAAATATATCACTATCTTTGATATTATAGTTCTAGGAAACGCCGAAAAAAATGAAATTTTGCAATCTTCGAAATAAAAGATAATTTAACGAAATGAGACCGCCTTGGTCACATCAGCCATATTTACAAATTTATGTGACCTCCAATGAAGAGCGACAGCGAAAAGGTCAGTTTGAAATTTGGGACCTGAATGCAGAAAGCCATTAAGACTAGATCCATTTGATGATTATAGGAGGTATTAAATACGTCCATGGACGCCGCAGTCTGCCTTTCCATTTTAACAATAGGCAAACGAGGGATAAATGCACTAGGGAGAGCAATCATCAACTAAAATGCAGGGTCCATGTGACCATGGCTCAAGCACATAATAAATTTACGATATCCATCGTATAATTCGCGCGTCTTGACTAAGCTTAGTTCCGCTTGTAGAAACAAGTTTCTAGCAAGTTTTTAGGCGTTTCCAATAAGAGGAGGAAATGCGGACTTGAAGTGGGAGTCCCCATGTAACGATCAGGCTAAGTTGACTGTGAATGGATTCGAAGTGGTGTTCACACTCACCATAAACTTTGGAACAGACACTTTAGGAATTCCTCGATTACTCAGAACCTCCGCTCAGTTTCCTCTAGTAGGCAAGTGGCGACTTGGTTGACCACCAAATCGCTAGTAGGCTCAGAGGGTTGCCGTGAAGCTCCAATTGAATGTCGTCTTCTGAGAAAAAGGGGCTATTGGATTTCCTTTAATTCCTCAAGAATGATCTGACTACATTCATTTGCTCCAATTAAAATATATTTTCATTGCTCTGCGGATTAGGGTGAGCAAATTTTAAATCTTGGGGGTCGGTTATACCAACGGAGAGATAAACGAGGGGAAGAATATAACTCATGAAGGACGGAAGGACTGGGGTGCCCACAAGATTCCGTGGCCTGCTTTCACTACGGAGCGGAAGTGACTGTCCTTATTTTTTTCTCAGCATCTATTGCATGTATCTGGCTGAAAACAATGCAGAGACGGAGAAACATAGTTTAATTTCAAGGTATTTTTGTTAACAAATTTTGACTACAAATTCACATAGAAAAAATAAATAAATTTTTAAAATTCATTTTCGACGTTATAACGTAGGAGTGCTGTCTCAAATTTCCCCTAAAATGGGTCTTATGACATTCTATAACATATATTTTATCAGATTTTTAACCAATGTAAACGGCAGGGGAAAAAATTAAAATCATTTATTCTGTTAATACATTTTTAAGCCTCTGTATCAAATACATACGGCTTAATGCATATGCATTTTGATGATTTAGTCCCTTTTTGTGTCTAACTACAAAGTTATAAGCCTGGAGAGCTAAATACCATCCTAATAAACGAGAATTGTTTTCTAATGATTTTTGTAGCCATATCAATGGGTTGTGGTCAGTTGCGATAATAAATTTTGAATAATTATGTAAATAACCACCCAAATGCGTTTGTCCCGGAATCGTATGGAGCACTTTTTTTCCGTGGTAATGAAATGAACCTCCGCATTGCTCAATTTCCTACTTAAATAAGGAACTGTATGTTCTTCCCCCTTTCTATCTCCTTGATCCAGTACTGCACCGATACCTCTTTCTGCTTGTAAAATAAAGAGTTGCGAAAAATCTGATGCGGCAAGCAGGGGCCTTTCCATCAATGCCTTCCTTCACTTTTGAAATGCCTTTTCACAACTTATACTCCACTCTATTTACCTTGACGTGACTTTCCTCTTGAAAGGTCGCTCAGTGGAACAGCAATAGTTGCATACATAGGAATGAATTTTCTATGTTAACTTGCGAGACCTAAAAATGCCCGAACGTTTCTTTTGGTTTTTAGTGCTGTAAATTCTTTATTTGTTGCAAGTTTAGCTTCTAGAGGGCTCATGAAACCCTGCCCTAGGTTGTGGTCTAAATACCTAATGTAATTTTGCGCGAATTTACATTTCACAGGATTCGCTCGTAAGTTTGCGTCGCTAATTACTTTAAATACCCGTTCTAGATGCTGCACATGATCTTCCCAGTTGTCAAAAAGCACGGCTGTGCCGTCTAAATAGTGAAGAGCAAACTTCTGACAATATTTAGCGGTACAAATTTTAGGAGTACAGACATCAGCTTGATAAAAGGAAATAGCGTATTTTTCGAACTGAATGGAAGACGCAAGGGTCGTAAACTGCCAAAACTCATTGTAAAGGCGGCGTACCGTTGTCCTCTCTATCAGTGGTACCCGCCAATATCCTTTCGATAGATCGAGAACCGAAATAATCTAAGCGGATGCGACTGTTTTAATACGCTGATCTAAATTTGGAAGAGGATAGTCCTCAATTTTAATGATTTGATTTAAGGACCTGTAGGCGACACATGGTCTCGGATCTTTCCCCGAAGACTACTAAAATCATGGGCAACATGTAAGGTAAACGGTACAGTGATTGACTTAAAGAGTTGGGATTGTATTAACTCATTTGAAAAGTAAAATTTTGAAAATTTGCAACTAACTTTCTATTGTCCAATGGTCCGTTTATGTATCCCAACCATAATTTCTATGAAAATACATACTTTTTTTAAAAATTTTGTACATGATTGAATTTTACCCAACAAAACGTACAATTTGTAACATACAGATTTAATAAATACAGATCCACCGTATTGGCAACAGTTGCACTGTTGCGGTCAAAGTAAATATTACATTATAATCAGAAAGTGTCCCTTCACGTCATTTACGAGCAAAATATTAGAACACGGTATTGAAGCAAGTGGTTATTTAAATTGTAATTGGAGTGGCCAATCAGTGGGGGTGGCCAGTCACTTTACCGTTTACCCTACTCGGATTTTCCAATTTTAATTATGCCACATCGTAACATCTTACTAAATTCCAAAAACTGAGTTTGTATTACCTTTATGTCGCGCTCCACAAGTTTTGTTAATCCGGGCTTTGCTGAGAAAGTGTGATGATATCTCAATATCAGGTTTCCAGTTCCTGCTCCCGTTTCAGAGGTACATAGACATCTTGGAGCATGTCATTGATGTCAAATTGATCCGAATCTAAGTTCAATTTCTTACCTTTCGGCTTCGTTTTCTTCTGACACTTCCTGACTAGCCTGTATGTAATTAACGTATTCCGTCCGCTGATGGTACGGCTTTAACATATTCACACGATAAACGTAATTCTTGTTTCTCTCGGGAAACTTTACCAAGTAATTGGTCTCCGAAATCAGCTCTTCTATTTCGGCTGGACGAGCCCAATCGAGCCCAATCGGAGCTTATTCGCGTGTCGCCCCACCCCGCCCCGCACTGATTGGCCACTCCAACTACAATTTGAATTACCGCTTGTTCTAATATTTTGCTTATAAATGCGCTGTTCCTGCGACATTTCCTCCGAAGCTAAATCTCTGCTGGTTTAAAGGCGGTTCATCAGTTCGAAAATGTATTCCACTACTCCTCTTTGTGAACCTAACTTTCACATAGCAATATGAGAGGGGATCGCAGATTCTTGCCATTCAGTAATTCTGCTGGAGAGAACCCAAAACTCTCCTGCACCGTTTTCCGAAGCGCACACAATATCATCAAGCGCATATATTTCAGTAAATAATTATATTCATAATTGTAGCTACAGGAAGACACCGAACAAATTTTGATTTTTTTTTAATTTTCAAAATATCAGGTTTTCAACCAATATAAAACTTGCACCATTCTCTTAAACGTCCTTCACAGTATCCAATAACAAAGTTTAACCAAAAACATCTTTTGAAGATTTTGAAAATGTCTCAGAAGCTTGATGTAAACTACACCCCAAAATGAAAATTTCAGTTTCAAAATCAAGGGGCCGTGACAAGGCAGATCGATAGGGGAATATCAATTTTGGAGAAAATCGGCTGAACGGTTTAGCCACTAGCGTTGTTCACAGACGAACGGACACACAGACGTTTTGCCGTCATTCGATTTTCCGGTATCAAGGGCCCGCAAAACATGGATTCTGGCTACACCACATTGTAGAGGATTTTCTAAATTTAGCTACTGGAGTTATACACTTTCTTGTTCTCAGGGCCCTGTAATAAGAGTTTTCCTGCTGGAAATTCGCCGTTTTTCCGCGCACCATTACATAACTTGCTCTATCGCGTAAGCAGTAGCGAGAAAGTAAAACGTTCATCCACTTACTACCTGTGTTGTAACAAGGCTCGAAAAATGCATACGATTACACATTGGTCAGTTTTCCATCTATTCGTTTGACCATATTCTACGATAATAGAATAAACCCGCACGACCTACGGTTCCGCATGGGATTCAAGCAACGTCCGGGGTCTTTAACCCGAGCATCGCGCCATAAAGCATGGAAATAAAACAGGAACCCAGTCGTTCGCCGCAATGGCGGCCACAAACCTGTTCGTTTCAATGCGAAGCCCTCTACGTAACGTGGGAAGAAAGATCGCAATCCACGTGTATCGAACATGCAGTCCCTGGCCCCGGAATCGCAGAGCCAACAACGCGCTGCCGGGTGGCCGAGGGTCGAAGGAAGCAGCAGTTTGGACTCGCGGAGCACACTGGCCCATCACGTGCGCGAAAGGCACGTGTAAAAAAGTAGACTGTTGCGCGCCAAGGTAAATTTTCAAACGCAAAGATTGAGGTAGTAATGGAGACAATTAAGCAGAAATGATGCTGGAAAAATAGTAGACCTAGTTGTGAGAATTAGAATATTGCATAATTGAGTTAATAGAGCATTGCTATAATAATATTCGCTATTATTATTATTATTATTATTATTATTATTATTATTATTAATATTTTTTTCGTGTTTCGGGGCACGTCAACTACTTTGGTCATTCGTCCTGTAAGTGTAGTGCATGGTTTTCCTCGGGAGATGGCGGTGATCTTCCCCCTGGATGGCGAGATGCGGTGCCGACCTACCGTCGGCTAGTGGGATTTCCCCCTAACCAGGACTCTCCCACCAGCGGGGCTTCGCCCCAGCCGGGGACAAATAATGCAATTTCACTTGTCATTTTTTAAGAGTAATTCAATTCAATGATGCGTTTATTGGCGAGACTCACACAATCAGGTCTGCTTTTCCGTCTGACCACGCAAGTTTCGCTTACCTCCTTTCACCGCCTAGCGGAGAGAGATGGTACCACACGGGCGACGAAATCGGCGATTTTAATTTAGTTCAGGGTCTTCTTTTAGTCCTGTGGAAATTTTATATGCAGTAATTCTTCAACGTGGGACAGCCGGCTTTACTTCCCCTCCGAAGGAAGACGTTTGAAGGATTTTTTTGCTCTTAAAAATGCACGCCTACGGTCGGGGTTGAAGAGTCCGATACAATGGAAAAATTAAGAAATGAAAAGAAAAATGCTTTTTTCAGTGCTATTTAAAAGTGAATACAGCGAAACGAGGTCAAGCGTTGAGTAAAAGGGATTGTTCCGTGAAGGGCCAATGTCAGTGCGAGGGAGTGGAGCAGGGCCCACTGCGAAGCGTCAGTGCGTGGCGCCGGTGGCGCGCCTGGTGGCCGGCGGCGCCTGCCGTAAACGCCGCGGCCGAGCGACGGCCGCCAGCGCCACAATGGGCGGCCTTCGGCGCGCACCTCTCCTCCGTCACGCCCACCGCCCGCCATCCCCGGCCCAGCCCTGCCCCGCTTCGACCGTCACGCCCACCTCACCCGCCCTGCCCTGCCCTGCCCCGCCCCGCCCACCGCCCACACCAGCCCCCGGCCCTGCCCTGCCCCGCTTCGTCCGCCACGCCCACCGCACCCGCCCTGCCCTGCCCTGCCCCGCCCCGCCCACCGCAGCCCCCGGCCCTGCCCTGCCCCGCTTCGTCCGCCACGACCACCACCCACCATCCCGGGCCCTGCCCTGCCCCGCTTCGTCCGCCACGACCACCGCACTGGCCCTGCCCTGCCCCGCCGCTCCCACCGCCCCTGGCCCAGCCCCGCTTCGTCCGTCACGCCCACCGCACCCGCCCTGCCCTGCCCTGCCCTGCCCCGCCCCGCCCCGCCCACAGCAGCCCCGGCCCTGCCCTGCCCCGCTTCGTCCGCCACGACCACCACCCACCATCCCCGGCCCAGCCCTGCCCCGCTTCGACCGTCACGCCCACCGCCCACCATCCCCGGCCCAGCCTCCCCGCCTAGCCCACCGCCCCTGCTCTGCCCCACTTCGTCACGCCCCCCAGCGGTCCCCCCCTGCCCCGCCCGCCCCAGCCCCCCCCCCCGACCGCCTCCGCCCTTCCCTGCCTTGCCCCGCTACGCCCGCACCACCATGCAGGGGCGTGGGGTGCGTTCTCCGACGCGCACCGCCTTTTGCCCGCTGTGCGTAGCGCCAGGTGCGTCACGAACCACGTGGCCACAACGCGGCTGCCTCGGTGCCAGAGCCAGGGCACACGTCGCGTGCGGAGTGGCACGCCAGCAGTGACGGGGAGAAACACTTCCAAGGACGCATAGTTGTCCAACCAAAATAAGCACGATCTAGTGTAGTTGAAACAAAAGATGCAATCTTTAAAAAAATTCTTCATATATGTTTCACTGACACTGACAAGTTGATGATGCGTATTTGGTATCTAGCTACATTTAAAATTCCCGCTAATATTGTAATACATAATGCTCATTGGCTGAGAGGCGGAGAGGCTGCTCAACAGCCCAATCAACATCTTGCATCGTGGCCCGGTCCACCTCCCCCTCCCGCCCAGCTCCAGCACGGGCCACCCAAACGTCAGGGATATCCAACCAACAGCTCCTCAATGGCGGACAGCAGAAACTACGCGAAATGAAATATACAACAAATTAGATCATGTGCGACGACTTGTCATAGGATTAGAGAAAAAGCTCTATTTATTCGGTATTTTTATTTCCAAATTTTCTCTGGATCTACACTGATGCCAGGATTATCAAAATCACCCATGGCAACTGTGGTTTGCACGTAATATGATACAAGAATATGGTTTTTTTATGTCGATCAATTCAGCCTTAAGAATTTAGGTACTATGTTTGCTGTTCTCAATTTTGCAGCTTTCTGAATGGCCCACAAATGCTTTCCAGTTATTTTTAATTTCTTTTCGGTCTCTTGCCATTCCTTGGTGACCAATCCATTCGCTTACACCACTCTTCCGCTGTATATACATTTCCATCAATTCAACAACTACTGGTTGGTATTTCCTCTTCTTCTCAGCAACAAACATGTCATCTGTAGACCAGCTGCATCAATTATGTGTGATGTTTAAAGCCCGTTATACACGGTACAGTTGAGCAGATTGTCATACAGTTTCTGTACAGAAACTTCAAGATTCCTAACTAGAAGTATAAAAGCCGAAAGTCGCGCATACACGGTCTATACGTTTTCTGCACGAACTGCTACAAACCACTGCTAGGGAGTCTAACGAGGAACAACTGGATAGTGCTGTTCGAGTATTTTTAGTGCTAGTATTTCTGTTCGTGCGTTCTGGCTGTGATCTTTATTTAGTATTAATTAACCATCAATAGCATACAGGATAAAAATATGAAGGGAGGAATTGGGAAAAAGGAAGTTTACCACAGTATATCACTTCATACAATCGTACCTTGACACACCCAATCACAAAATCGAAATGGTCGATTACCGTTAGTGAACGATTCTGACACTAAAGGCGCTTGATTCAAACTGTGGTCCTTCTGCAAGAAAAATTATGAACATGTTCGTGTAGAAAACGTGCATTCTGCACTGCACGTTTGTTGTACGTCCAATTACCACTAAAGCCTGGTACCGTGTATACCAGGCTTTAGATATTTTGTCATACAGAACAATATCTGATATATTTTCTTCCACTCTTCAGTCAGTGATTATTTCAATATTCACCAGGATTCGAATTCGATAATTGCTGATATTTACTCTGGTTTGCAATTATAATAAGGTTGCTTAATTTCTACGATGTATCTCTTCGTATGGGTGAATTACTTGACGTCGCACTTGTCTCTTAACATATTATAACGTATCGCAAACGGACCTCGCTACAGGCACGAAGTCCAGACGCTGGCGCCGAAGCCTCAGGATTAGGACTAGATATATATATATATATATATATATATATATATATATATATATATATATATATATGTATGAATACGAGAAAGTAAAAATTATTGTTTCTCGATAGCACAAGCACTCGACAACGAGGTGCTTCCAAGATCAATGTACAAAATAAAAAAACATCCACTTCATCCATCCCTAGCCATAATTTTATATTTGACGACCGCATCTGTAGTATTGTAGGTCTGTTATTGTTAGTGTAAATGTGCTGAATTTTATGATTGCCACCTCCATAAAAATAATATTTAGGAAAACCGATTTTTTGTCAAGTTTCTTCATATGTCATATATCTGAGTTCAAATTTATTTGTTGAATGTTTTATGCGAAGAAAATACCAAATAAGACAGATGTAAAAAAGTAATCATTAAAATTTCGTATAATGAAACACTATTCAGAAATTGAGTATTTGCATAACAGCAAGTATATTTTCACAGAATATATAGCTTTCAGCTTTCTAATATGACGAAAATTAACTTTATAATTGAATTCTTTAGCGTTACCATTCGTTTAAGACGTGGGGCTTGTTTTCTCAACTTGCTCCTCGGCGTACACTTTGTTGATTGATTAATTAGTGTTTCCGGGCGCGTCAATTGTAATTCGTCTCGTAAGTGTAGAGCATGAGTGGCGGTGATCATTGACCGCTGGATGGCAAGATCCGACGCGACCTACACGTAGAATTGTTTTCTACAACCAGGTATCTCCCACCGGCGGCGCAAGACCCCAACCGGATCAAGCTCTAGGCATCCGCACGATTTCCCGGCATGTATGGAACTGTAGTCAATAAAAGTGTGTGTGTAAGGGTGAGTATAAGGCAAGGCAAAGAGACGAAATATCGCGCACGGTCCGTGGCCCGTTTGTTAGGGTACTGCTCCGGCATTCACCAGGCGTTGATCGGATAAACCACGGAAAACTACCGATCAGAGCAGCCGGGCGATAGAATTCTCGTCCAGACAGACACAATTCGACCTAGCTACACTCTCGGAAATGTCTGCATTACTTTTAATGTAAAGTAGATGAAAGTGATTATCTGTATGTAAATTAAATTTAATGTACACGTACTTTAAAGTTCCTGTTCATTAAAGTGAATGCACGTGTACAATTAAATTTAATGTACGTGTACAATTAAATTGAACGTAGACAAGTAAGTAATAAATATACATTGATTTCAATTTACGCATTAAATTTTTGGACAGGTAAATTAATCTCCCATTAATGTACAAGGTACATTAAAATTCATGTAGTCGTACATTAAATCTTCATTCAATTTAATGTAATATCTGACTGTGTACGTTGCTAGCCGATAATCCTGCCGCCATCGGAACTCGAGGAGTCGGGTCAGAGGCAGCAGTACATGCCCTGAGGCACGAGGCCAGCGCCGCTTCCGCCCCATTAGCTCTGTTTGTGCGTGGGGTGGGAGGTGATGAAATGAGCTGAGCGACGTCCTTTGGATGACCGTCTCCTGAAACGCAGCGTCTCCTGTCGACTCATTCTGTTTCGACAAGTCTTCGCTTGACGGTTTCATAAAACGCATGGGAGTGCGGTAAACTTCCTGCGAACGCTTTCCTATAAGGAAATATGGAAATGAGGTCAGCGAAGTGTTGATTATTCAATATTCTCAGAGGTGTGCATAAATAATTACATATTGAAATTCTCCAGGTATTTTTTTATTCTGATTTTATATTTTTTATTATGTCCTTGTAGATAATAATAGAGCTAGAGCGTTTATTCCATTGCATGTTTTCGTTAATATTCAGTAGGGTGTTACTTATTTTTTGGGGGAAAAAATATGTATCGCATACCCTGTATTAATGTTCATTTGTTATTTTATTTATTTTATTTATGTTACTTTATGATTCGATAATGTTATGTTCATTACGTGTTACTACCGTACCCGTGCAAGAACTCTCGCTTGTTAAACCACACCTTCTTCCCTATTTTTCCGTTTCCATATTAACCCTGTAAAATAAGTTTTTTCAAGACCCTGTTATGGTCCGTCATTTGTTCTATGAGTCTCCTTGTAATTGATAACAATACATCCTTGTTATACAAACTATTCATATTTAACGATATAACCGAGTACAGAGGTACACCTGTGTAATTCAATCGCGTAGAATATCAAGTAATTAGTTTAATTTTACATACAGAAGATTCTACAGGCTCTTAACAGGTGAGGTCATCCTGCAGATGGTGTGAGGAACGTTTCTTTGAAGCCTTTGGCCTCAAAATTTTAGTTATTAAGGCCCTAGAACGCTTCCTTTAGGAGTGATTTATCTATTCAGATATTGAAAATGCTGTCGAGTGTTGCGGGTTGCATTTGACACGAATATTTAAATGCATTTTGTTTTGACAAATCCTTCATATTTTTAAAGTAAAAGTTCAATTCGTCACGTCTCCATGAACTTCTCTTTATTTAGAGACCTCGTTTATAAAGATCGGTTGCGTGTGATAGCCGCAAAAGGTATGTATACTACAGAAATATTATAGGATGCAATTATGCTCCCAAAACAGATGAAAACTTATTCTATATAGGTACTATACAATTTCCGTTTCTATAAGTGTATTTTATATGCCATACATATGACATTAGACGAGCAGCGCGTGCGGCATATTAATTCTTGTAGCGACAGTTTCTGAGCAATAACGCGAATTACTCGTAGTACTTTGCTTCCAGATGATGGCAGTCGAAATGCGAAGCATTAAAAAAGACATTGTCATAGTCGGTGATATCAAACACCAGATAACAGGTGCAAAATTCCCTTCAAATCAACAGGTTCCACCAGTTTCATTTTACAACATTCGCAAGTTAAATTAAAAGTAGGCGAACGTACATTTTCTATTTTATATGAATATTTGTTCAATAAATTTACTATATTTATTTTTGAGAAATCAGAGACAGGTTATGATGTAGTACAGACTTTCTCGTACTCTTCGTAAGACTTATAATTGCATCTCATATACTATACAAATATTAAGATACTAATATCAAACCTACAATTAAATTGTCTATTTCTTATTGAATGTAACTTATTGATGTAACTTATTGGATATTTGGGGTTTAATTAACAAAACATAGCTCTAAATTTGACGCAATGATAAGTAAACATTTCGATTGATTGATTGATAATTGTTAGCGATTCCAAGCGCAACTACGCAGGTCATTATTCCCGTAAGTGTAGTTCATGTTTTCATTGGGAGGTAGTGGTGATATTCCCCCACTGGATGGCGAGATGCAGCGCCGATCTACCGTCGGCTAGCCCGGTTTCCCCCTAACCAGGCCACTCCCACCAGCGGGGCACTGCCCCAGCCGGGACAAATTCCAAGTCCCCGACCGGTCTCTCGGCATGTGCGGTAGTGTGTGTAAGGGGTGAGGATAGGACAAGGAAGAGGAAGGTAAGATCTCGCGCGGTCCGTGGCCCGTTTGTTAGGATACTACTCCGGCATTCGCCTGGTGTTCATCAGAGAAACCACGGAAAACTACTGATCAGAGCAGCCGGCCGCTAGAATTCTCCTCCAGACAGCGACTGAATTCGACTTAGCTGACAAGCTAGTGTCGAAAATCCTGCCGCCGTCGGAACTCGAACCTAGGACCTCCCGGTCAGAAGCACGACAGTGACATCAGTTGATGCACTAGGTCACCGCTCCCAGTAAGATCTTTCGAAATTTCATCCACGAGACGTCTTTCGACAAGAATATTCATTCGCTCAGAATTCTGTTATCACATTCATTAATCATCAATCTCGTTACATTGGGTTTCCAATGTTTATATTGGCAAACTATTACTTATACAAGAACATTGCAACTGCATTCTGAGGGGCAGACGTTTAGATTCTGTAATTGCTGCTCTGAGAGACCAAATGATCTTGGCTGTCCGGGTGACGCCGCCCCGGAGGCAATGTGACAGTCGTTCTAAGAGATGGGCAACTTTCAAACAAACTTTTGGAGATGTTGACATTTTGAGATGTTCTAAATAAGAAAAAGCGAGAAACAACAAATTTTCAATACATTTTCACAATTTTAAGTTTGAACTTGCTATAATCGAACTTTCTATTCTCCAGTGACCTCATACCATAAACTCTATTGCTAAACTTGCTAATTGAAATGGGAAATGTTTGGTTTTGAATGTAAAGGAGGATGACTTTGCTCCTTCCGTGATTTGTTGTGGACGAGTAAATTGCACCGTAATTACACTTCTATTTACATTATGTTAACTGCCGTCATGACCATGATGTACTGCTCATGGAATTGGGACATCCGCTGTTACAGTGGAAGAGTTTCACCTGAATTTTCACATTTCCTAAAGCAATTTTTTCAATTCCCTCTTGCATCAGATTCCATCGCTGTCTGGAGGAGAATTCTAGCTGCCGGCTGCTCTGATCGGTAGTTTTCCGTGGTTTCTCCGATCAACGCCAGGCGAATGCCGGAGCAGTACCCTACCAAACGGGCCACGGATCGCGCATGATCTGTCCTTCCTCTTCCTTGTCCTGTCCTATCCTCTCCCCTTACACACACACTTACACTAACATGCACCACACTGTCACATATTCCGGGAGACCGGTCGGGAGTTTGGAGCTTGTCCCGACTGGGGTGGTGCCCCGCTGGTGGGGGAGTCCTGGTTAGGGGGAAGCCCCACTAGCCGACGGTAGGTCGGCGCCGGATCTTGCCATCCAGCGGGGGAAGATCACCGCCATATCCGGAGAAGAAACATGCACTACACGAACGGGACTAATGACCAAAGCAGTTGACGTGCCCCGAAACACGAAAAAATCAATCATTCAATCAATCAATCTTGCTTCATATTCAACTTTCAAGTATTGTGTAAGTACGAACTTTTCCTAGATGTAGTACATACCAAATAAAGTAAGAAAGACAAGGCGAATGAGAATATTCAGTCGTCTGACAATTCTCTGCTTCAATGAAATTTTCCTATAGTAAGGTCATATCTCTAGGCCCTCGGTGGCTCGCTGGTTAGGGTGCTCGCTTCCCACGGCGCAACCCCGGTTCGATTCCCGGCCGGGCCCAAATAATAACTGTGCGCGTTCCTTACAAATGTCTCGTGCGGTGTGGCGATGAGAAAGCTCACCCTAAGGTTATTAAGACCAGTATATATGGCGAAGGGATGTCTTTGTGCTAACCACACGAACCCCCTATCTCATGGCCGCGAGGTTGGGACACCACAGGTCGGCCAAGGCCTGGAGCGGGCTGTCGAGCCACAGGAAAGGACTGAATCATATCTTTGTGCCAACGTTTGTTATATAAGCAATATAAATATTTTTAATGATTCGTTAGCAATGACCTACCCAAAAACATGTTGATCGTTATAACTCACTCTCCAAATACCAATAATCTTAAGACATTGTCCTTGTGAAAATAATGCAAATTTTCCTTCCTAAACGTTTGATCTATTTTTTTTTTTTTTGCTGAATTAGTTCCTCAAAAAACATGAAAACAAAAATTGTTATTTTTGATAAATATTTTTATTTTTTTATTCTTTGACTCGTTTATTGGGTTTCCAAATTCAATAGTCTTTTAGATTGCATCACAAAATGCCTTGTCGCTACAATAGAATTGCGAAACAATCCGTCAAGCTCTCTGCCATACAAGTCCGTTAATGCAATTTGTTTCACTTCCTAATCTGAGTAGCTTATTGTTCTTGGTGTTATGCTATTATGCACTACAATTCTTTGTGATGACGCATTTTTGGCCCTGTGCGTCTAATGTCTCATTTTATTCCCCATATTTGTTTTCTCTGTTGTATCAGTAATGTTCAGTTCTACCACAAGTAATATTTGTTTCAAAGTTCGTAAATTAAAAAATTATGTATCAAACTTATGACTTGGGATTGCAGAGTGAAAGAAAACAGATTTTGGCAAACTCGTTTTGGAGGCATAGGAAGTATTAGATGCAAGCAACAATGACCGCTAATTTGTAAGGGATCCACATTTTGCAAATTAGCTTCATTAATACTGCTGGCAAGAAAATGAAAATGAAGAGAAAAATATAATAATTAAATATAATATTGTTATATTCATCAAATCTACTCTGTTTTTGCACGCATTACTCTTCATTCACACATCTTATTATGCAAATATCATTGAGTCATTTCCTTTTCACATTCCTTTTCTCAAAGAACGCAATTTAAAATAGCTTTTAAATAACTTCTAAAATATTAATTTTAAAACGTATAATAAAAGCTCGAATATAAAAAAAACGAAGAAATATAAATAATATACAAATTCTAACTTACGTAGCATCCAGCACCTAGCAACACATTCATTTTACGTTCAGGAAGCGCAGTAAATTGGGAGCGGGCAACTATGTTTGTCGTCAAATTACACAACAAATACTCATATTTTTGAAAAATTAACCTGACCTTTTTTGAAGATCTGTTTTTAATGGACACATTTCAAGAAGAAAAAAATTGTATCTTCGTAATTGTAGTTGCAAGAAGACGCCAACAGTTTTTTATTTTTTTTTTAATTTTCCATAAATTAGGCATTTCAACGAACATGAAACATGCATCATTGTCTTAAGCGTTCTTCTTGTTATTTAAGGTTCCAATTAAATTTAAAAGAATGTGCCGTTTAAAAAAAATAAAGTTGCCTATATTTGACAAAATTTCGCAAAAAATACTAATTTTTTTGAATAACTGAATGTGACCTAATTTTTAGATCTGTCTTTCATGAACATATTTCATTAAGAAAACAACCGTTTATCTTCATAATTGTAGTTGTAGGAAGACATCCTAAAAAACTTTGAATTTTGTCTATTTTCAAAAAATCAAGGTTTTTAACGAACACGAGACATGCACCATTCTCTTAAACATTCTTCAGACGATAGTCTGCAACAAAATTTAATAAAAAACGATTGAGCCGTTTTTGAGGGAAAATGTTTAAACCAAATTAAAAATCGCCTATATTTCACGCAAAATTACGCGAAAAATACTCAAATTTTCGAAATATTGTACTTGGCCTTATTTCAAAACCTTTTTTAAAAACACATTTAATTATGGGACAAAAAGCTATTCTTTAATATTTTAGTTGCAGGAAAACGCCGAAAAATGTTTTGAACTTTTACGACTTTCAAAAAATTAGTTTTCAATGAAAATGAGACTTGCACTCTTAAACATCCATCACACTATCCAACAACAAAATTTAATCAAAAACTATAGAGACATTTTTTTTTATTATGGAAGTGTCTCAGGAGCTTCATGCAAAGTTCCTCTGTTTTAAATTCAAGGAGACGCGACATCAACCAGATCGATTGGAAAAAGTCGATTTTGGAGAAAATTGACTGAACGGTTTAGTAAAGCACTGTTCACAGACGAACGGACAGACGTTTTGCCGTCAATCGATTTTTAGGTATAAAAATGTATAAACATGTATTCTGGATATACGTGATAGAGAATTTTTTCTAAATGTAACAACCGGATTTATCCACTTTTTCGTCTCCTGTAATATGAGTTTTCTGCCGAAAATTCGCCGTCTTTCGGGCAGCATTTCATAACTTTCTCTAGGTGTAAGCGGTAGCGAGAAAGTAAAAATTGGAGCCTTTTTGAGGAAATTTTGAAAATACTGTTGAGTCTTGATGTAAAGTACCCTTAAAAATTAAAATATCCGTTTCGATCTCCCCTCGAAGTCCTGTGTTTGTTCAGATTGAACGGGGAATATCAATTTTGATGAAAATCGGCTGAACGGTTTAGGCGATCATTGACTAAGACAGATGTTTTGCTGTCAATCAATTTTTCGGTGTCAAAGACATAAAATATGGATTCTGACTACACCACGTGTTAAAGGAAGTAATTTACTATTGTATACATAGCAAAAGGACTTATCCACTTTTTCGTTACCAGGGTCCGTCAATAAGAATATTTTTCTGTCGAAAATTCGTCGTTTTCCGGCTTACGATTGCAATACTAGAGAAAGTAAATAGAACGTTTTCTCAAAAATTACTCCCATTTTCTTGCTTAAATTTTTTCCATGTTGTATAAAACAAGGGACGCTTCAAAGAATGGCGTAAGTGAATATTTTAGTAGGTCTCTCTGAATTTTCGAAAATTGGGTTGAAACAATTCGATTTCTGTGAGTCGACCGAAGTCGGAACGTCACAATGTTTCCATGGCGTTGAGGAAAAGCACACGATGTGTTAACTCGCACCTGAGGTGTGTCTCTGTGCGAAAAAGAAATTTTGCTCGTTTAAAACACGTTTGCAGGTTCATATATCACTATAATATTGCGGAGCAGTAATAAATAATTCGAGAATGTATGTGCTGTACTAGCACTAAGAGTTTCTTAAAAGTAGTTAACTAATTAAATCAAATTGAAGACTATTTTACTACTTTTTAAAACTAATGCTTAATTTTAAAACTAGCCCGACTGCTGCAGTTGACATTGCTAGGCGGTCCAACAAGAACAAAAGGTAATAAACCTGTTTGCGCTAGTTTGTGTAAATAAAAATTTAGAAAATGATACATTTTAACGCTGATTTCACACTCTTACGGAAATGGTGGGCCTACCTACCCCAAGCTAAAGCTCACTTACTCCAAGACTAGAATCAATCAAACATCACAATTGGGGTTGGATGACATATCTTGTCTTGACGACTTTTCACGACTCTAGAAGTCACACAATCAAACATTTATATTAAAAAATACCATGCTATAACCAAATGCAAGTAGTTTCCATTTATTAGTTACTCAAACTTGTCAAGACTAAACCGGAATGTCTAAAGAATTAAAAACGACGTCTGATGTCATCTACACTCGGAGTTCCCTATTATAAAATATTATAATATTAAAATATATAAATATATTATATCATCAAGAATAGTGCAAAATGCATACTAGTTGACCTCATACTACAATTCTAGTGTTGTAACGATGATAATTAAGCTGTGTTGAAAGTGTGCTGTTCCAAATTTGTGTTGTCCGTATGACAAAGCATTACAAATTCTTCATACTAAGACTGAGTCTATGGAATTTTGGACAATGAACGCGATGATAAGCTGTGAACAAAACGTTTTTAGAATTGAGATTGCATCTAGAACTCAAAGGTTTCCTCCTAATAAGATACCTCAAACTGCCCTAAATCAAATAACTCGATTCCAGTTGGGTTATACTATAAGAAATAGCCATTTAAAAAAATCATGATACATAGATGCCTCCTCCCCCCCACGGACCTTAAAAGGGTATTTTCAGTTTGCACGTTATATATTTGGTTTTTGGTCCACCTAATACACGGAGAACACCGAATTATTAAAAATACATTGATACACACCTCCAAAATTATTGTTCACCACCTTTGAGCCATACAATGAGAAAAAATGGTCATAATGACTTCAAAAATTTGAAAAACTAAGTGCAGTTTGCTGTGTGCGCGCTTTGCCACTACTATTTTTGGCTTTATTTTGGATTTATCTTCATTTTTATTTTATCCCATCAACTTCATTAGAACAGAAAGAGAAGTAATTGTGTGCTGGAAAACGGCGAGTTTTCGGTAGAAAAACTCCTATTCCCGGGCCCTGCTAACGCAAACGTGGATAAATCCTCATGCTATGTAGTAAAATACTTTCTCTAATACGTGATGTAACCAGAACCCATGTTTTGTGGGCCCTTGATACCGAAAAATTGATTGAGAACATCCAATTTAACAAATTTTAAATTTTTCCCCTCGGTCTGAACGAACTCGAGGATTTGGGAGTTTCAAAACGATTATTTTTATTTTTAAGAGTACTTAACAAGAGGCCTCAAAACATTTTCCAAATTTTCTCAAAAATGGCTCCAAATTTTTTCAATAAACTTTGTACTTGAATAGCTTTTAAAATGTTTAAGAAACTAGCTTTTGCAATTTTCAACTCTCTGAATGTTTGAAAACTGCAAATTCATAAAAAATTTGTAAAATTTTGAGCTGTTGTAGAACCACTAGTTTTATTTAATTTTTTTGCTCAACTGGAAGTAAGTATTCTTATAAATAACGTTTAGTTCCTATTTTCATTAAAACCTACGAAATTTTGAAAATTGCAAAAGTCACATTTATTTTCGAACCTATCCTATACTTCCAACATTAAAGTCAGATATTTTCTTTTTCAATGTAAGTTACCCCTGCGAAAACTTACAATGTATCACATCTCCCCCACACAAGTTGATGTACTAAAAGGGAGACAAACTAATTGGAGCCTCATGTCGCTTTGCTGTCGGAATGGAAAGGTTTGTGGTTAGTTATCAAGATGACTCACGAGATCAGTCATAAGGGATGAGGCATTGTACGTGTAGCTAGAAACATTGCAAGACACACACAATAACAAAACAAAACAATATATAAAATGAAGCGCTAATATTAGTTCACGTGAACACAGCCTTCTTCCTTATCTTGACCTAGTAGTTTAGATTTGCCGATTACTGCTGTGTATTTCGCACACTTTGTGTGCTTTTAACTTGTTTTGGTAGGCGAGTGCTGGCGTCGGTGGCATTGATGGTGCAAGACAAATTCGGCGAACGTGAATCGAGGTCGCTTACGTGACCGACGTAAATAGTTTCAACATACTTTTTTCCAAAAGATTTCTAATCTTATTTAACCTCATCCTTTAACAATAGCTATACTAAGGAACAAAAGTTCTCGTCCATTTAATAAAAAAAACACCGATTTTCTGGCATAATTTTCTCACCAGAGGAGAAACATGCTCGAAAAAACGGAAATTTTTCGACACAAATACTCTTATTGCCTAGCCCTGGTATTGAAAAAGTGAATAAAACTTGTTCCTATTTCATAGTAATATTCCTCTCATAGCGAGTTAGGTGGTTCTGGGCATCAGCTGATGACACTTAGAGCCTCTGACCGGGAGATCCTAGGATCGAGTCCCGACGGTGGCAGGATTTTCGTTATTAGCAACAATAGCTAGGTCGTATTCAACCGCTGTCTGGAGGAGAATTCTACCAGCACAATGCTCTGATAGGTAGTTTTCCGTGGTTTCTCCGGTCAACGTCAGGCGAATGCCGGAGCACTACTCTAACAAACGGGCCACGGACCGCGCGCGATCTTTCCTTTCTCTTACACACACTTACACTCACACGCCCTACACTAACACACAGGTCTGGAGCTTGTCCTGTCTGGGGCGGTGTCCTGCTGATGGGAGATACCAGGGTGGGGAAACCGTGCGAGCCATTAGGTAGGTCGGCGCTGGAACTCGCCACCCAGCGGGGAAAATCACCGCCACCTTCGCGATAAAAAACATGCACTACACTTGCGAGACTAATTTCTATAACAACTGACGCTCTCAGGATCACTAATCAATCAGCCCTCTAACACGTTCTGCAGTCACAATTCATGTTTTGTGGGTCCTTGATGGACGGTAAAGTGTGTGTCTCTTGTCAATGCTTGCACCTAAATTGTTCCGATGAACTTTTCCAAAATTTATATTCTCCAATCGGACTATACAAACTCGAGGCCCTGTGGAATTGAAACAGATATTTTGATTTTGAGAGTTACTTGAGCCTCAACATTTTCAAAAATGGTTCCAAATTTTTGGATTCAACTTGGACCTTGAATAAGGACGCTAAAAACAATGGCGTAGGTCTAATTTTCTTTGTAATCTCTGATATTTTGAAAACTGCAAAAATTTTAACTTTTTCGACGCCTTTCTACAACAATAATGTTGAAATCACAGATTATTTAAAACATCTTTTGGGTAAAGACTGGTCTTTAAATATGAGCAAGTATTTTTTTTTCGAAAATATTAGTAGTTTTTGCGAAATATTCTGTGAAACCGTGGCCCATTTTAAAAATGTTTAAACAATTGTTTTCTCAGAAACGGTTCTAGATTATTTTAAATTTTCTCTTCATATCTACCAACGGACGGTAAAAAAATGGTGCTAGTTTGATTTCTGGTAAACGACCTGTAGTTTCGAAAATTGCAAAAAGTTAATATTCCAACACTACAATATTGAAACCAGTAACCGTTTAAGGAGTTAAAGATCAATTTCAAACTTTTGTTTGTAAATATACGAGAAGGAAAAAATATGAAAAATACTTTAGTTTAACAATGTGGCAATTGATTGAAAGGATATTTCCTGAAGGGAATAAGACAGGGGGGCGGGTCAGAGCGGAGCGGGAATACAATAGAAGAGAATACAATAGGATAGAAGTAGACTCCGCCGCAAAATGGGAACCGATGATATTCCTCTTCCTAAGAAATTTTTACGATAAATATCCGGGTATCGTAGGGTACTTCAGCTAGTGAGTAATAAATGTAAAGAAAATGTAAACAAAACCTTTTAAATATTCTTTGTTATTGTGATTCTGAATACTCTTGTTTCTTTTTATTTCAATGCAACATTTTTGTCAAGCTTGAGTTGAACACACAATTTTATAAAGGTCTAAATGAAATCTACAAAGTTTAAAATCCCATTTATAAATCTTAAAATTCCTAGTCCTGATAATACAATCGCTCACGAACCGTTAATGGGCAAGAATGCAATTTGAAGCGCCTATTTTGTTTCCTTCTGTCGGTCATTTCCTATCTTTCTGGCTTTGACTCCCTTCGTCATTCTCCACATGTCTCTAGATGTATTGTACCATAGAGGAAGCAGACTTTCCTACACGCTGGAGAAATAGTAGAAACAGCCTTTCCTCTATGAATGTATAGAGGAAGAATTACTATATCAATAGCTTTAGCAATATCTAGCAATATCTTTCCTCTATGATTGTTCTAGAAAAGTAATTAGTTTTTAATTAGTTGAACACCAGAAGCAGGAACCGCGAATTGGTGGATGGAGGTGAAGACAACGATATCAAAATATTTCGTGGATGTGCAAAACAGCTTAGAGACTCTTGGTCTGTTCGTTTCATTCATCTTGACCTCCCTGAGCATTTCCGTAATTTACAGTTAGTTCTACTGAGAATGATTTTGTAGATGAAGTATTCTGTACAACGAAGCAAACAATCCTTGCGATATGTCTATCTTTTTGAGACCAATATCTTTCATGCGGAAAACTGCGAGTAATATAATAATTACCTACTGGGGAATTTCGAGCAGCTAAGACAAACACTGTGGGACCTCGATTCAAAGGGTACGAATATTATCTTGAAATGAGTGTGTATGAACGTGTTTGTATTTGTACTCACGGACACACAATTCTAATTCAATAAAAGGAAATGATTTAATCTATTCCTTTCGTTGAATGTAAATGACTAAGCGCATGACACATAATACTGAGACATGGGTTAACGATGACTGGAGTACAAATGGCCAAACGCAGGGAAATAATTTCAAAAGGCCTTGCTTGGGTAGATACGTCTTTTGAATGCTTGAAGAAACTGCGAGGCTCCCTGGCCGAGAGGACAAAGGCTCAGGCAACTCGCGTACTTCCTCATGCCTCACACGTCATCATCCCCCCCACCCCACCGACACACACTTCTCCAGCCGCCTTCTCGTCGCAAACATCCCTCCGCCACCACCACCACCACCGCCCGTCACCGTCACCACTACCGCCGCCACCGCCACCACCCCGCCGTCACCGTCACTGCCACCACCACTGTCACCGCCGCCGCCGTCACCGCCGCCACCACCACCACCGCCGCCACCGTCACCGTCACCGCGGCCACCACCACCACCACCGCCACCAATACCGCCACCGCCACCAATACCGCCGCCGCCACCGTCACCGCCACCGTCACCGCGGCCACCACCACCACCACCACCACCGTCACCGTCACCGCCACCACCACCAATACCGCCGCCGCCGTCACCGCCACCGTCACCGCGGCCACCACCACCACCACCGCCGCCATCGCCACTGCCACCATCACCACCGCACAGTGGGACCAGAAAGGAGAAAAGTTGGCAAAAAAAAAATTGTAAGAGTTTTTCGGAATTTTTGGCAATAAAAACACATTTTATGATTAAATAATGACATATTAAATTGTTTAACCTTCAAATATTTCTTTCCATAACTTCAAAGTCAGAACTTTCATCATGTGACTCTTCTTCAAAAGGTGACTTTATACATGAAGCCATTAACATTAGTGTAACTTCTAGATCTAATGCCTTTCTGATATTTTTTCTCTATTCCATTCGTGAAATCAGTGGGTTAGATGCAATTAACAGCCAGCGAAGCACTTTTTTCCGTTTTTTTCTTTTTAATGTGTTTAATAACACCATACAGATCCCTCCTTGTTAATAAAGAGCTAGTGGTACCAGATCATCACGGAAAAATTAAAAAAAAATAATATTGTAGGTAGAAAGGCTAACAAAACTAGATGTGCATCATCGTAAACAAAGTACCATAAAGTAAAATGGGGCAAACATGGGAAAACTTTGATTAATGTTTTGAAAATTAGATGATTTCCAGAATCAGATTCAGTTAATATCACAATCCGGAAACGCTCGGAAGGGAACTAAAAGACGATATTAAAAACAGAATTAAAAATTTAATTCCATTGTGACACGTAAAGCTTCTACTTTGAATTGCTAAATTATTATTCAAGGAATATGGTTTAAGAAATACAATTATAAAGTACATATCTCCAGGTATCGTATTCATAGCACGTACGATTCTGCTAGTCGAGAGAGCAAGAATAATTGCATCGAAAAGCAAACCTCTCTTCTTACTGCGCGAGCGAAGAAGTATGCCGCGCATCACTTGTGCAAGTTCAAACTTGCACTGCAAGGAGTGGCATGATTCCCCATTTTTTTCTTGATCGGGGAACGGTGAAGGAAACATTTTGTTACCCATTCCATGTGAATGGATATATTCATTCTGAAGTGTATTTTGATTTTGGTCTTTTTGCCAACTTTCCCCTCCTGTGGCCCCTCTGTGCGCCGTCGTCACCATCACCGCCAGAGCACTGTGAAGGCGGCTCCCCACATTCGTTATTCCGAGTAGTGTGGATGAGTTGCTTGCTATTTGCCGAGTGACGAACATTCGATGTTCGCCCAACCTACCGCGTGTCGGTCTTTTGGACTCATCAAAGGGAGCGAACATTTGCCGAACCAGTCAGGTGCTCGGGATTGGGCGAGCGCTAGCTCGCTGCTCGGTGAATGCCGAAAGTGTGGAGCCGTCTTTAGGCACATGAAAGGGAGCGAACATTCGGCGAACACGTCAGGTGCTCGGCATTGGGCGAGCGCTAGCTCGCTGCTCGGTGAATGCCGAATGTGTGGAGCCGCCTTTAGACACATGAAAGGGTGCGAACATTCGCCGAACTCGTCAGCTGCTCGAGATAGGGCGAGCACTAGGTCGCTGCTCGGCGAATGCCGAATGTGTGGAGCCGTCTTTAGACACATGAAAGGGAGCGAACATTCGCCGAACTCATCAGCTGCTCGGGATAGGGCGAGCATTGGGTCGCTGCTCGGCGAATGCCGAATGTGTGGAGCCGTCTTTAGACACATGAAAGGGAGCGAACATTCGCCGAACTCATCAGCTGTTCGGGATAGGGCGAGCACTAGCTCGCTGCTCGGCGAATGCCGAAAGTGTGGAGCCGTCTTTAGGCACATGAAAGGGAGCGAACATTCGGCGAACACGTCAGGTGCTCGGGATTGGGCGAGCGCTAGCTCGCTGCTCGGCGAATGCCGAATGTGTGGAGCCGCCTTGTCGTTGAGTGCAGGCGACATCACAGTCACCGAAGGCTGTGTGGCTGTCGCCCTGCCTCCGGCCCTGCCCCCTCTCCGCCTCCCCCACCGCGCCGCCGCGGCAGCGCCTCGCGCGCGCGCGCTGGCCCAGGCAGTGCGCGCGCCGCCTCCGCCCCAACGGGACCCGCTGACCCATAAACCCCCGCAGCCGCCGCTGGACGCGCCGCTCCGGTTCACTGACCCGCCCGGCCCAGCCCGGCCCAGCCCGCCCGCCGAGGTGAGTCCCGCCCCCCAGGGGCAGCTATGCTCTTCACGCCCGACGGCGGCTCGTGCCCATGCACTCAATCCGCCAATGCGCTCGTTCACTTAGCGCGTTCGTCAATGGTTTTCTTACCATGACATTCATGTTTCCCGGACTGTGAAAAACTCGTTTGATTGATTGATTTTTTTCGTGTTTCCGGGCGTGTCAACGGCTTTGGTCTTTTGTCCCGTTAGTGTAGTGCATGTTTTTTTCTCCGGGAGATGGCGGTGATCTTCTCCCGCTGGATGGCGAGATCCGGCGCCGACCTATCGTCGGCTAGCGGGGTTTCCCCCTAACCAGGACTCTCCCACGAACGGGGCACCGCCCCAACCGAGACAAGATCTAAGCTCCCGACCGGTCTCCCGGAATATGTAGTAGTGTAGTGCATGTTAGTGTAAGTGTGTGTGTAAGGGGAGAGGATAGCACGAGGAAGAGGAAGGACAGATCGCGCGCGGTCCGTGGCCCGTTTGGTAGGGTACTGCTCCGGTATTCGCCTGGTGTTGATCGGAGAAACCACCGATCAGAGCAGCCGGCCGCTAAAATTCTCCTCCAAACAGCGACTGAATTCGACCTAGCTGAAAAACTCGTGTTAAAAATCCTGCCGCCGTGGGGAGTGTAACCTAGGACCTCCCGGTCAGAGGCGCTGCAGTGACATCAGTTGCACTGAGCTACCGCTCCCGGTCGCTGCAAGGAATACAGGGATTTTAATACAAAAAAAGGGCAGCTACTGCTTTGCTGGTGCTGACACAAAACTGCGGGAAATAGCCATGCACTCGATTCAACAGTGTTTTGCGTTACTTATGGCCAAGTGCACCGACCGAAGTGAAAATGTCTTGTGAAGAAACGAACCAAAATTTTACGCCGTTGCAAATCCACCACTAACTCCCGTTAAAACTACAAACGGGCCAAAAATGCCCGATTAAAGTCAACGGCAGCTAAGAAATTTATTCTCATTTATGCTCATTAGTAAATGGTTTTCATCACAAATGGCATCGTTCTACAAGACATTTATGCTTCCCGGCCTGTCAAACTGGTCCCTTCTTAATGTAACTCCTCTTTACTTGGGGTTCTGCCTTTGCTTTTGAAAAATCATTAATTAGACACATCTCTTTACGACGAAACAGTCACGGATTTTTAAACAATTTATTTGCGTTTTCGTTAACGCTTACAATAAACTCTGATTTCATTTTTCTGATTTGTCTCGAAGACATTCAATTCAGTGCCATTAAGCAACATCTCTTGCCAGCGGTACGGTTCAACGTTCTTTCTTTCTTGCTTTAATTGATGATTCCGGGCACGTCAACTGCTGTGGTCGCTAGTCCCTTTAATGTAGTGAATGTTTTATCCCAGGAGGAAGCAATTTTTGTTCACTAGTGGATGGTGATACCTGGCGCCGACCTACACGTCGGCTGGCAAGGGATTCCTCCCTAGGTATCTCTCACCAGCGGGGCACCGCCCTCTCCGCGACAAGCTCTAAGCTCCCGACCGGCCTCGTGATAAGTGTGATAATGTAGTGTATGTAAGTGTAAGTGTTTGTGTGTAAGAAGAGAGCAAGAACAAGGAAGAAAGATTGTGCGCGGTCCGTGGCCCGTTTGTTCCGTAAAATCTACCGGCCAGAGCAGCTGGCTGCTAGAATTCTCCATGCAGCGGCTGAATTCGTCGTAGCTACGTAACTCGTGTCGAAAATACGCTACCGATGGGACTTGAACCACAACCACCCGGTCAGAATCGTTGCTGAGTTGGAGGATATTCTGGCTCTCAGCAAAACTCAATCGGTCCTTTCATTTAAAATAATCTTTGCTTTAATATCCAACTCGCAAAGGGATATGAATGAAAGATGATGAACAATCCCAAAGTTCATATCACAGCGTGTGCACGTTTTTCCAATCATTTTTACTTTCTCTATACTGCGTAAGCAGCATAGAGAAAGTATTGTAATGCTGCGGAGGGAAAAGGGCAATTTTTCGACTTAAAAAAATAAGGAACGCAATAATAACAGAAAAATAACGAAAGATCTTGAAATAAGGACATCGACACTTTTCGAAAATATGAGTGGTTTTTGCATGAAACATAGGTAATTTTTATCAGTTTCTCAAAACCGCTCTAAATTTTGTTCTTTCTATTTGTTCTTCATACGTAGCAAAGAACGGTAAAGAAAATGGTGCTGGTCCTATTTTATGGCTAACTCACTGTATTTTCCAAAATTGCAAGCAACACCACAAAATTAACTTTACAAAAGTACATTATCAATTATAATTTTTTGTTAAATGAAATCTGTTCTAAAATAAATCAGTTCTTTAGAAATGGTCATTTTCATTCTTTTTAATATTAGTTGGTAAGTGTAATTTTTGCTTCGAAATCACAAATACGAATTTTCCGCGTTGCATTTGCTAATATCTCACGAGATATCAGATTGCAAAACAACAATGGCAACCCACGTGGCGATACGGGAGTTTGAAATTCTGAGAATTTCTTCTCATTGGTGAGAGACAAACAGTTTTAAGTATTGAATTTGTATTAAAGTATTACATTTAAATAATTAGTTTTTGCACCGACTGTTCTTCCATTTGTTGAGTTTTACAAGTGATGACAGATGTGTTAATTTGGACAGAAATTGCGGTATTATATTACATAACCGTTACTGAGTGCGAGAAAGTACATTCTGTTGTAGCACCACTAATTCGAAAATAAATTTGATTGATATTAAATTTCAACTTAGTCATTACGGAAATAACAATTAACAGTCACATATCCACAGAGGGAGAGAGTCACCAACGGAACCCATCTTAGTCTTTCTCATACCTTTGTTTAGGAGAGGAATTTGTTTTTCATAATTTACTTTATTATTATTAGTACGATTTCTAACACTAAGTGATAGTTTAGTGTTTCACAGCTTATCGGATGTTTACAAACCAATTCGGAACCGACGCCAAGCATAATAGCTTCTTGTAAATTCCAACGTTATCTTGCAGCTAGGGCTGCCCATAAACACGTTGAAATCTTATTATACCAAAGAGTATATCTCTGTTATTATATTATGTGTCGGTGAAGATAACAGTTGTGCATTCTTAGCCCCATAGAGGCTATTGTACTAGTCCTCAACGGAAAAAAGAAAACACGTGGCCATGTGACCTCATGAAAAGTTACACATTTACGGAAAATGTTCAAAATATATTTATTTTTATTTATTTATTTATTTATTTTAGTCAAAAAAACAGTTGAAACTGCGTATGGCGTGCTATGGGGAGAAGTGAATTCTGTGCACATTTTCAAAATTCTGTGAACCCTACACTAAGTCATATACTACATGAATTTTGAAAATAAAAAAAAAGAGCTCTCGTGTAATAAAATCTATTTTCAAGGATAAATAAGCAATAAATTTTGGGCTTTTATCCATGATGTCCTTCGTCAAGGAATCCTGCCGCAACAACATGGAAACGATAATTTGAATAACTATATCTCCCAATGAATTCTAGAAGACGTGCACAGATAATGATGTTACATTTATGTCCAGAAGCAAACAAATCTCAGCATTTGCTCAATGGATCAGGGAAACTGGACGTAAAACCTGATTGAGATTTGCCTTGCCATGCCGAAAAAACAGACAATATTTTAATAAAAACTTGCAGAAAACGATTGTAATATATTCCTAAATACACGTAAAATTAGTTCTTAAAAATTATATTGCATGACATTCTAGGATCCACATTGCCTCTCCCCATTGGTTCTTCATGTACCGTAACTGCTATTTCACTTACACAAATACGAGTTATTGATTTTAATTCAGGTACGAATTTTAATGAAATCTCATTTTTTTTCTTTTCACTTTAGAACAATGCCGTTTAGTACAGAAATTAATTTTATGTTATGACAAAAGGAAATGGCCCATTTTTATATGTATTTTTTTGTTGCGTCTTTCGTCGATTTCGACTTTTTTACCTTTTTCATTCACCCTATTTCACCCTTGTCATATTTTACCTTTTTCAATCATTTTAAATGCATTTTCACTGATTTATTCGATTTTAATACCGTTTTAATGATACTTGCTTCAAATAATATTTACGATACGCAACAAATGATCTACACAGAATTCCAGAGTAGCCTATTCGATTTCTTCGCTCAGAAACTGTAATAGCCGTGTAATCTAAGGTTATCTAAGGTTTCTGTGACGCTTATCAGTAAAGGTACGGTAAAGAACAGTCCAAACCAAAAGTTTGCAAGCAGAGTTCATTGGAACAAATAGAAGAATCCTCGATTACATCAGTAAAGTATCCAATAGCTTGAGTTGTTATTCTGAAGTGGTTTTGATCACATTTTTACGTCATTTTTATTTGCTTTTAGGGCATTTAAAAACATTTAAGAGCGGTTCATTAATCATTTTTAGCAATGTTTCAGGTCATCAAAATCCGCCCCCTAGTTATAATAACACAGACACACACAGAACTAGAGGTGCTACAGAATGGCACAGACTTTCTCGTAGCAAATTTTTCTAATTTCCTTGGTGTGGACTGACTTGAAAGTCCTGCTCCGTTCTGAGGGCAACTGCCATTTATCATTTCATTTTCAAGAAAGTACATTTTTTTGACATTTTCTCAATTTTTCAGTTTTTTAATAGTAGAAATGAAATATGACTTCAGAATATTAAAGAAGAGTAAAATCTCGTCCAAAATAGAAATTTTCATTGAATATTTTATAGCCGTTTTTACGAAAATGGCGTTTAAGCACTTCTGTAAATGGGAAACATGGAGCACTTTTCCACAAGAATCTATTGACTTTTCGAGAAACTTCATTTGAAGTCTTTTAAAGCACTTCAACTCACAAATGTAATAATGTATACAAATTGATGGACCTGTGCGTATTAACGGCGTGAGAGATTTTTTGTATTTCGACGCACGAAACCAAATCTGAAGCTAGACTTCCGCCATTACCCTCCAACTTTTAATAATGTTTGACGAACAGATTTCATTAAGAAAGAAAATTGTATCTTTATTACCATTATTGTTGGAAGACTCCGTAAAAATTTTGAACTATTGCAATTTTCGGAAATCCAGGAAGTGTAACGAAATTGCCATCTACGCCATTTCTTTAGACGTCTTATGACCAGAGGAAAAATTGAAGTGATACAACATACTTTCTCCCTTTCTTTATTTGAAATTTCGGTCCTCTTCCTGGGGATTTCTCCTGCTTAAGGGGATGTCGATTTCGGCTATACGCGCCGGGTACGCTCTACGTCCCTTACATGGACACATATCACTAGGGAACGGATTTTCATGTAAATACATCTTTTTACAGGGACAAAATACCTGCATTCACTAATATTTTTTACACTTAACACGACATTCTGAACGAAGTGGAACCATTTTTATTTTACATATTTTTACATATTTTGGTATAATTACATATTTTTACATATTGTATCTATAGCTACATATTTCGTTACATTTTAATATATTTATAGGTAGAAAATGACCATTTCACTTGTGATGTTCGAAATATATGAAAACTTACTTAGTTACTGAAATACTTAAAAAATACACAATGCGTTTGTATTAACGCCGGGCAATCGCTATTAATTACCAAACTTATCTCCCCCGCCCCACTGATTCTTGGAAACAGCGTAGTCGGGATCAACGATGAGCGGATGTAGTATTTGAAGCAGAAGGAACTTCAACCACGTGCTTACTCGTGTTTCATGGACCCCATGCGTAACTCGATAAAAAAACAACAGATCATTGTCTTATACCTTTTCTGGAATTAGGGTGTGAGTATGCTCTCTTTACCCCCCTTCTATCATAGGTTACACGGTACTATTCACTTGAGCTCCGACTCCTCGTAAACAACATTGTATATAATACGAAAGTATTATGTTTCGGATAATTGCTTCTGTAGATGTAAAACTTTCATTCAGCCTCTCTGAATCGATGTTAAGTTCTGATCGGTAACGTACTCTGCTCGGAAAACGCTTAAAGAATGGAATTCTAAACATTATAACGAATATTTATTTCACATATTTTATATTTTTTCTTACATATTTTTGAAAAAATAAGAACATATATATGTACATATTTTGCTTTTTTTATTACAATAAAGTCCGTTCCCTACATATCACCCTTTACACCAAACTCACACTTGCTGGTTCCTCAGTCTGTCGTCAGCAGAGTCACAACCTATACCTTCCTTCGATCTACTTCCTTTCATGAACAATATTATTTAAATCATACAGCCATTACGAGCGACAATAATGGGAGGAATTCGAAGAATTTTGAAACCGCTGTGATGCGAAATTTTTGAAATGACACGTCAATTGAAGCGCGCGAAATTCAAATTTACAATTCCAATTTTTTTTTTTTTCAATTTTCGAAAATACCGAGTGACCCGACCACTATCTTAACATACGAGGAAAAAATTTTAAGACAAAATTTGCAGCAGTTTCTGGAAATAATTGTTCAAAATTTGAAAATTGCCTATGTTTGCGCAAAAAAAATTTTCCAAAATAAAAATATGTTTCAATTTCAAGAGGTCATGACATCAGTCAGATGGATTGGGAAATATCAATTTTGGTGAAAATTCTGCTTTCGTTTTAGCCGCTAGCGTTGATCAGAGACGGACAGACACGGACGGACGGAAAGACAGACGTTTTGCCGTCAATCGATTTTTCGGTATCAAGGATCATGGGTCCTGACTACACAAGGTGTTAGAGGAAGTAATTTGCTTTATATAGGGGACAGTGTTTATCATATTTTTCGTTACCAGGGCCAGGGAATAAGAGTTTTTCTGTCGAAAATTTGCCGATTTCTGATGCATGATTACAATACTTTCTCTTCTTGCGAAGTAAGGGCGAGAAAGTAAAATATATTTTATATAAAATGGCTTATCTGCTTACATCACATAAAACTGTATTTCTAAAGTTTCTGGATTTTTACGGAATATTAACTCACATGTACCAAGATATTACAAAATACATGTTAATTTTCCTTAAATGTGAGTTTTCAGCAAAGGGGAACAGTGCACGACACCATGATTCTGGGCGAAGTTCATCCAAAAACGTGGCAAAAGATCCGAGTGATCCTTTCGTTTGATTGATTATTTCGTGTTTCCGGGCGCGTCAACTGCCGGTTGTCAAAATCTCGAGAGACGGCTGTGATTTTCCCCTGCTGGATGGCGAGTTCCGGCGCCGACCTAGCGTCGGCTAGTGAAGTTCCCTCTAACCAGGACTCTCCCACCAGCAGGGCACTGCCCCAGCTGCTCCACTCACAATGCTCCGGGAACAAGTCTCTCCTCTACAGACGGCTCCACTCATTCGGCATTCGCCGAGCAGCAAGCTAGTGCTCGCCCAATCCCGAGCAGCTGACGTGTTCGGCGATTGTTCGCTCCCTTTGATGAGTCCAAAAGACCGACACGCGGTGGGTAGGACGAACACCGAATGTTCGTCACTTTTAAAGGCGGCTCCACACATTCGTTATTCGGCGAACGCTAGCAAGCGCTCGCCGAATCCGGAGCAGTGTGGCAAATAGGTCCGGCAAATAGCGAGCAACTCATCCACACTACTCGGATTCGGCGAGCGCTTGCTAGCTGTTCGCCGAATAACGAATGTGTGGAGCTGCCTTTAAAAGTGACCAAAAGGCCGCACGCGGTGGATAGGGCGAACCCCGAATGTTCGTCACTCAGCAAATAGCAAGCAACTCATCCACACTACTCGGGATTCGGCGAGCGCTTGCTCAGTGTTCGCCGAGTAACGAATGTGTGGAGCCGCCTTATGCCAAGAGCACCGCGCCACTGACTCGAAGCCAAGAGCCCCACACGGAGCACCCAAACTAAGGCCCGGCGGCTTGGGGCCTCCTTCCCGTCTCCTCCTCTCAATCACCTTTATGCTATCGACGCGAGTACCGCCGTAACCTAGGCGACCTGACTGGGTGGTTCGTGGTCCCCGTGTGGACTTGTATATGTGGGATTCGGGTCATCCGAAGGAGCCCCTTACCCAATCCCGCCCAAATCGACGCGGCGGGGGCCCAAACGGTGGGTTATCTGGCAACAGAGCTTAGCATCGCCTTCTCACTGCCTCCACCTTGAAGCTAACGACATGAGGAGCCGCGAGCATTTGCGTGCAAATGAAGGGCCTTAGGGGTGCGTGGGCGCGTTGTCAAAAATCGCGAAGGAGCTCTTCAAAGGAGCGGCGGCTACCGCGGGAGGCCCTGATAGGGCCCTTGGGCGCCGATAGATGGTAGCCTAGAACATCGTGGGGCAAAACCTAAAAGCTATCCCCGTCGCAAGAGAATAAGAAACTAACTTACGCGAGAAGTCTGCGCTCTTTGCAGCTTCACTTGTTATTTTCTGGTGTACGTAGAATAGATAAAGTTAGGCGATGCTACAAAGAAGTCGATGTCGAGGTTTTATAGGAAATACACGTTTTGGAAGCACGTGAAACCGAAAAGTGTTTTTTATATTTTTTAAAAAATGTTTGGTTGTCTATTCCGTCCGTCTGTTCGTTCGTCGTTTTGTAGCAGCATTAGCGCCTATTGATTTGATTTATTTGGTCGAAAAACAGTAAAAACTGTGTATGACGTATTGGGGAGAAGATTATCTGCGCACCCTACCTCAACATTTTAACAATAAATAGTTGAAAGATGAATGAAAGTTAAAACAATAATAATAATAATAATAATAATAATAATAATAATAATAATATGTTATAAAGCGCGAGATTAGTAACATTTGAAAAATCGTGAATAGAATTTATCCAAAATTGGTATTATCCAAAATCGATCTTGGTGAATTTGTGCCCGTGTGAATTTGAAATATCTTTCTAATTTTCAGGGGCACTAGCCCTTAGGAAAAATTTTCTGAAAAATGGTTCCAATTTTTTATTTTAATTATTTTGCTTGAGTTGAGAAAAGCATGGTTAAAAACGATGCATGTCTGATTTCCAGTAAAATTTTAAAAGTTAAAATTATTTGAACCCGTTCTCCATCTACGTTATTCCAAACATATATTTTATCAACAAAATTTATTCTTCAAAATCAGATATTCAAATAATGTCTTGTATTTTTTTTTTTTTTTTTTTTCAAAATATGAGTAGCTTTTTGCATAAATTTGAGTAAATTCATGACAGTTTAAAAATTTCATAAACAAGATATTCTCGAAATCTTCTCCTGATTTTCCCCTTTATTTTTTCTCTGATAGAAACAAGTTCGCTTAATACTAGAGCATAGACTCAATTTTCATTAAAACTGAAAACTGCAAAAGTTCATATTTGTTTTTGATCCATCAATACCATTAGTATACCTAAACAACGTGGTAGTGTTAGTATTATTGTTAAACCTAGGAGTTCAAGTTCAACTCCCAGCTTGCACAAATATTTCTTATGTAATAGAAACACTCCCAGTGGTATGGGTTAGGTTGATGAGACAATCCAACATACGACATTGTCAAAATATCTTAGTTCGGTAATTGAGGGAAGAACTGAAATGATATCAAAATTTTTTACCTACAAATAATTAAAAACTGATACATTGGTTACTCCTCATTCTCTTCACATCAAAGAAATCTTAATTTTAACAAATTTAATAACAGAACAAAACAATAAAATGCATTCTGTTCCTAAAATATAATGGTATGGCCTAAATTATGGGAAAAATTTTATGAAATATGTTTTCAACATCATACCACCTATCAAGGTCAATTTTATCATGATATTTCAACCAATTCTTTGTAAAGTATGTATTCACCAAAGATTTTAAATTTATTGTGATTTTTTTATAATATTAAACACACTTATTTTATCTTAATATAAGTTGTTATAATTTTTATAAATTTTTAATTTTATTTTTATTAATTATTAAATTTTTATTTTAGTTGACATAGTGTTTTAAGGCCCATATGCTGGAGGCACAACTCGACCTCTGAAACATTGCCACGTTGTTTCTTGTTTCAAGATACTATTGTAATGTAAAAATCATTTATGTATTTGTGTATTTGTGACTGTCTATAAAAAGTAATTATTGGAACTTTTATTAAGAAAAAATATGTTGATTACTGAAAAAATATTAGACTTTTTAAATTACTCCAACAACTTGTAGGTAAATTAATGAGATATAAATATAAGACAGTCATATATTCTTGGAAATGATATTAAAAGAGTGTAAGCTCCTAATTAGAATTATTTTCTTAATTATCTCTATCTCTCCAATAATTGAGGACATTCTCAATGGACCTCGGTACATTGTTAACAATATTTAGATCTGAAAAACAAAATTCTCATAAACTTATGCAATTTATGTTTATTTTATCAAAACAATGATTTTGTTATTAAGTTTAAATCATAAATAAATAACTAATAATAATAATTTTAAATTAAATAATAACTTTTAAGATTTCAATAATATGAAACATTTTAAATTAGCTGATAATGCAGTTTCTTATTATCTTTCCTTTTTATATTTTAGTTAATTTTCACAACTTAAAATATTTTTATCACTTTAACCTGGGAGTGCTTGCTATAAATCTGTGAGATCGAAGACATGACAATTTTATGTTCCAGAATGATTGCGATGTATTAGTCATTTGATATTTCATGTATTCCTCCATTGTACTTTTCTGAGATCGCCTGACCTTTTATTTTTATCATTTCGCTGAATTATTTCCTGTGAGCATTTCTTTCAGCAGGGTCTATGACAAGTGCCTATTCGGAAAATGTAATAATTTGCCATGTCTACAATCGTCGGTCACATTTCTTACCAAAGAGAAAGATGTGCAGGAGACATCTGTAGGGAAATGAAAAAAATGGGACTCTTGCAAAATGGAAAAAGGACAAAGTCTTTCTAAATATTTTTTGAAAAAGTAAAATACATATTTTTTTTAGAATATGCAAAAATTATTTGAGAAAATTGTATTTAATATTATTTAATAGCATAATATGACCTTTAATGATTTTTGCGTGTACTTTGTCAATTTTAACTTTCTCGTATATGTACGTATATACAGAGTAATGTATGTCGTATAGAGAAAGTTAAGTAATGCTGCAAGAGAAAACGGCGAATTTTTGACAGAAAAATATTCATTGCCAGGCCCCGACAACAAGAAAGTGGATAAATCCAGTTGCTAAATTTTATAGATTTGTATACATTATTGCATTTGTGAGTGGAAGTGCTTCAAATGTCTTTAAATGAAGTTTTTCAAAAACTCAATAAATTCCTGCAAAAAAAGCTTTAAATTTCGCATTTACAGTAATGATTAATCGCCGTTTTCTTAAAAATTGTTTCAAATTTTTCAATGAAAATTTCTATTTAGGATGAAGATTTACTCTTCTTTAATATTTTTGAGGTAATAATTTGGTTCTACTATTAGGAAACCGAAATATTGAGAAAATGTCAAAAAAATTTAATTAGGGCACCATAGATGGCAGCTGGTCAGAGAATGGAGCATTATCGTAAACCCAGTCCACACCTAAGAAATTGCAAAAATTTCCTATGAAAAAGTCTGAGCCAATCTGTCGCATCTCTAGTTACCTTTTTCATGATAACTATTCAGGGAAGAATTCTGCAGTGGAAGATTCATTAACAATTGCATTGAAAGACATGTACAAACTGCAAAAAAATATGTATTTCATTAAATGGACCTTTAGATCATTTGCATTTACGAAAAGTTGCAGAGGCCACTTCAAGAATTTAGTTTTTTCTGCCTGTACCTATCTGAGAGCTACATTGCGAGCACTGGCATGAGTCTACCTATTGTGGGCACTCCCAGGTTAAACACTATTATGCCCTCTATCAAAAAGTAGTACGCACTAACATTAGTAGTAACACTAGTAAATTAACATTGACTTTACTTTCCCTTTTTACACATTATTTCGGTCTCTTTATGACTTCTGTTTGTCATTACTACAATTTAAATTCTTTATTGAAAATTAGTTAAGATCTAGATCTCAGTATCAAAAAATTACACATATTCTGCAATATTTTTTGTTTCTTTAGATGTTAGGAAGAACATATTAACTTATTTAGGTGATAAAAATACAACAATTCTAATATTGTATTATTAAAATGTTGAAATTAGCAAGTAGTGAAGATCCACACAAGTATATTTTTTAAAAATTTTGTTGCTACATTTTCATGTTCTTAATTCCATGATTTATTCCAACTTATTCATTTTAGATTCTTTAATTACATTCTTCTAATTAGCTTAATTCCATAAGAATAACTGATAAAAAAATTAATGTAAATTGTATCATGTTTCAGATGAAGAACTCTACAACAATAAAAACATTGGTGGTGCTTCTTACACTGTGGATCGATTCTTTGGTGGCTGAGAAGAATATAATTATTCGGGCTTTGTCAGCAACTTCAAATGTCAACATTAGAAAGATTCGGGATGTCAGTGGTCCCTCCATTCTAGTTACTTCTAAACCCTCTTGCCCTTCGTTTATATCTTGTCCTTATCCACCATACCCTAAACCAACAACCAAACGTCCGACATCCACAATGGCTGTTGTGAATTATTTTGGTTCAGAAAGCCATCCAATGGATGAATATTCCACACCTAGTAGTGAAACTGAAAATAAATCTGAGCAGCCAGAAGGAGGAAGTGAACTAGGAAATGCTCAGGGCCCTTCCATCTCAGCCACTTCAAAGCCACCGTGTCCAGGATATATAACCTGTCCATACCCTCCCTACCCTAGGCCTACAACGAAGCCTCCACTAACAGATAATGTAGCATCTTCTCCTAGTGCTACTCCAGAAAAAACGATTGTAGAGTATTTTGGCCCAGAGAAACAAGATTCAGATAAGTCTCCAACAATCAGCGATTCTAATTTGCTACTTCCAAACCACCATGTCCTTCATATATATCTTGCCCATATCCTGGGTATCCCAGGCCTACAACTAAATCTCCTCAAGAAGAGAGTGTAACAAAACCATCTGCAACTACAGTTCCAGATAAATTAATAGTGGACTACATCAGTCCAGATAAAGAGGATTCCCCAGAGAAGTCTCCATCTGTCAGTGAAACAACTTCAAACCCTGAAGTGATAGACAATGTAAATAAACCAGGAAATGCCCAAGGGCCTTCAATATCTGCTACTTCCAAACCACCATGTCCTTCATATATAACCTGTCCATATCCCCCATATCCTAGGCCAACAACTAAACCTCCACAAGAAGAGAGTGTAACAAAACCTTCTACAACTACTGTTCCAGATAAATTAATAGTGGACTACATCAGTCCAGAAAAAGAGGATTCCCCAGAGAAGTCTCCATCTGTCAGTGAAACAACTTCAAACCCTGAAGTGATAGACAATGTAAATAAACCAGGAAATGCCCAAGGGCCTTCAATATCTGCCACTTCCAAACCACCATGTCCCTCATATATAACCTGTCCATATCCCCCATATCCTAGGCCAACAACTAAACCTCCACAAGAAGATAGTGTAACAAAACCATCTGCAACTACAGTTCCAGATAAATTAATAGTGGACTACATCAGTCCAGAAAAAGAGGATACCCCAGAGAAGTCCCCATCTGTCAGTGAAACAACTTCAAACCCTGAAGTGATAGACAATGTAAATAAACCAGGAAATGCCCAAGGTCCTTCAATATCAGCTACTTCCAAACCACCATGTCCTTCATACATAACCTGTCCATATCCCCCATATCCTAGGCCAACAACTAAACCTCCACAAGAAGAGAGTGTAACAAAACCTTCTGCAACTACAGTTCCAGATAAATTAATAGTGGATTATATTGGCCCAGAAAAAGAAGACACCTCAGAAATGACTCCATCTGTAAGTGACACAAATCCTAAACCTGATACATCATACAGTTTAAATAAACCAGGAAATGCTCAAGGTCCTTCAATATCAGCTACTTCCAAACCACCATGTCCCTCGTACATAACATGTCCATATCCTTCATATCCTAGGCCTACTACAAAAAGACCTTTCTTTGATAAAATTGCAACATCTTTGCACCTAATTTCTTATGATAAAACAGCCATTGACAATGTTGAACCAGACAGTACTGCTTCACCAGAAGATCTTCAAAGTATCGGTGAAACAAGCGCTCCAACAACTGCAACTGATGATACTGCAGATGATGCTTCTGTTTCATTTGAAAGTAATGCTATTATTCCTGTAACTCTTAATGATGATTCTGTAAATAAGCAATCTAGTGTAGTAACTTCCATAACTACATCTGAGAATTTTCCATCTATTAAAAACAGAGACGATGAATCTATTGTATCAGGGTCTGAGGTTAGTGAACAATCATTCACAACAGAAGCTTCTGAAAAATTGTATTTTCCAGGGCTGACAAATAGTAATAATAATAAAATCCCACCTTCCCCTGACAGTATAGCTGTATCTCAAAATTCCAATTTACCAGAATATCAATCTGATCCTTCATATCTAAGCAGAGGACCTGCTATATCTGCAACTCAAAGACCCCGGTGCTCATTTTATGCTCCATGTCCTTACGACTATCCCAAGCCAACAACAGCATCTCCTTATTTACACAACAGAATATCTTATGCTAGTACATCACATCATGGTGTGCTTTCACCAAGCAACAATCCACTTCTTCACACAAATCCATCTAATGTTGATCCATTCTTTGCAGGTAATGGATCTCCTTCACCTCAAGACCCAATTGTTTTAGGCAATCAAGGTGCTTTCCTGCCTATTTATTCATATGTTTATGGAATTGACCCTTATGCACAAAATGCATATTATTATAACAGGAGACCAATTTTGCTAACTCAACAACCATTCTGGCCCTCTTATTTGAAAAATCCATGGATCTATCCTAGACCTGTGGGAAGTCAATATGCTAATGATGAAGATTCTGATAATAGCAATGGTCAATCAAGTGACAATACCTCATCAGATGTTGGGGAAGAGGACCAAAAAGATGTTAATGAAAATTCAAAAGAAGTGTAACTCTTGTTAAGTTGTTTGTTGTATAAGTGTTTTGTGTGTGAGGAAGTGTGCATGTTAATTGTACTTAAAAGTAATAGTAATATAGAAGTATTTATGTCAAATTGCAAGCTCTGTTTATAAACATTTGTTATTTTTTACTGGTAATAAATAAATGAAGACTGTGTTGTAACTTTCTTTGTAATAGTTTGTTTTAATCTCAAATATAAATATTTATATTTACAAACCATTAATAATGACTATGTCGTTACTGTGGTTAGATCTCTTTTTCAATTTGGGAAGGGGAAATGACATTCCTATGTTGGACTTTCTCCAAAAACCTATTCCAAAAGGGTTTTGCAGAGTAACCAATAATAACTGCTTCAAAAAGGTACTAAAAGAATATTTCAAATACATTCACACACACACACACACATACAGACACACACAAAAGGACATTGTAATTAGTATACTACATTACATGATTTTGAATATCAACTTCCATTAATAAATGAATCCATTATTCAATGCACACTTTTCACAAATTAGTGAAAAGTAAATCTGTCAAAAATCTCTAAACAATAAAGCACACCAAGCTCTGATGTAACACAAATCATTAATTCCAAGTTTTTTTTTGGAATGAAACTACACCCTCTGGAATTTTTAAAACAATTGGACAAATAGAGAATAAATTCTCAGCAAGTCTGCACAACATTCCAGATTTTCTTATTAAAGAAAATGCTTTGTATATAGTGCAACCATTCTCTCATATTGGCAATTACTACCTGAGCACAGGCATCTTCCCAGATATATTCAAAATGGTAGAAATTAAATCATTGTTTAAAAAGCGCAATAGTTATGATCCTTTGAACCGCAGAACTACGATCTCTGTATATCCCTGGATAGGCTTTTCAATGCATGGATGGACTCAAACAGTTTCTCAATGCAAATAATATCCTCACAAATTCACAACATGGTTTCAGGAATCCACAGACACAGATATCTTCTCCTTTTTAAATGACGTTCTTGTTGAACTAAATCAGAAGGAAATTCTATTGGCCTTTTCTTAGATTTATTAAAAGCCTTTGACATCATTGACCATTTCATACTTTTAACAAAACTGGAAAAGCTAGGGATCCAAGGCATTGCAGGCCAATGAATTAAATCTTATTTATCAATCCTTAGCCAAGTTCTTATTTATTTATCTATTCAGGCTTTTTGTATAACAAACAATAATACAAAGATTATTTGCAAGGATACAAAATCCTGTATGCAACCCTGAAATAACCATACAAAACTATATAACATTCAAATGAAGTAAAGCATCATTTTTATACCAGAAAAATAATAATAAAATAACACACATAGGATATAAGAAAGAAATGATGTCATAACTATTAAATATTTGTTAACATAATTTTATGAAGATTGAGTAAACGCCTTAATTAAATCATTATCAAGTTCAATGAACCAGGATCTCAATAGTTTCCTATATTTAATAATGGTAGAATTACAATTTTTCAAATCAGAACTTAATACATTAAAAGCCTTTATACCAACATATGTATGACTAGGTTTGCTAGTTGCTTATTCACCTGCAAAGGAGATAAAATAGTACATCTCTTGTAGAACAAAAGCTCTGTATTCACTTTGGATTTTGAGAAAGTTTAACATTAAAGCCTTTTCAATGTAGAACTTCTTGATTGATATATTGTTTTCTTTGAATAAATCATTAGTCAAATACAGAATATTTTTAAATAATATTTTCAGAATCTTTTCTGTATATCAAATAAGGGTATGAATGGGCAATTGTAGGCTCCTCCTCAGGTAATAATACCGTTAGTAGATGCGGACCAAAACAACACATGGTACATAACTAGTAGTTTAGTATTTAATATTATCCGTAATTTGTAAAGAACATAAATAAGGTATCTAATTATTTTTATAGTATTATTTGTTTGTGTTGGCCATTTCAAATGAGCACCTATATATACTTTAATACACCAAAATATTTTGGCTCTATCACTCAAGATATATCCAGACAATTGCAATTTGGTTTATTTCAGTCTTTGATATGAATCTTGATTTAACAATTTACTGGAATACTATCAATATAGCTACCATGGGTAATAAATACTGTTTTCTCAATATTTAACCTTAGAAAATTCTGAATTAGCCAATCCAAGATTAGAGTTGTACTCTGTTCTACTCTAATACAAACTGTAATTCCAAGTATCAGCTTTATCTAATAAACATGTGTCATCAGCAAAAGAAACAAGCTCACCCTTTGGTAGAATAGAAAAGATATCTTTAATGCAACTAGTTCTCTCCTAAGTTTGATATTGCACTTTTCATCACAGTTATAAAATTTTGAGTCACTGGATTTATATTAATTTCATGAATAAAAGTACTCCAATCAATTTTAGTACATTATTAAATAATTTTGATGAGAGATGAAATTGCTCAGGAGAGTGAAAGGTTGCTCGATTTTAGATCAAGTAAGAAATGAGGAGATTAGATCTGATCTAATGAATGACCATATTAAAGAAAATAAACAACGCAGGATACAACATATACAGGAATAACAAAATCAGTATTATCTTATACACCTTTAGGAAGAAGAGAAATAGGACGTCCAAGGAACAGATGGTTGGAGTGAAGACGGAACAGGCTGTTAGCCTAGTCCTTTATAGTGAAGAAGAAGAGAAGAAAACTAAATAATTTTTTGTAATTTAATTCATGGTTAATAAAAGGAGCTTTTATTATGTCTTCAACTTCCAGTAGAGTAATATTAAGTAAAGTATCATAATATCAGTAATATCAAGATCACTTACTAAAGACACAATACCTACATTATAAGCAACTTCACCAAAAACATGGTCAATGCAAGTCGCAGATGTCTAAGTGATTCTAGTGGGAATATTTATAAAGGGGAGATATCCAGACTCACAAAATTTGATCATATATACGAATTGATGATTTTAGTGTTATTCAAGATATCAACATTCATATCCCCATTCCTTTATATAATTATACAGGTCCTCAATAAAACTATCAACTGGTAAACATGTGATCTGTAGAATAAAGTGATATATATTTCCCTTACTCTCCAGTACATTAAATAAAACAAGAACTCCACATACTACTCCTGTCCTCAGACAAAAAATTGTTTAGGTCCTACAAGGATCCATCCTGGGGCCAATATTATTCCTTATATCAGTCATTCCATTTGTTACGATGTTTCACTTTAACAACTTTTTATTCATAAATCTGTTGAGGAGAATTTAGAGTATTCTCTTTAACAAAATCTATTAGTATAATAAAGAAATGACCTTGTTTTAGCATATTTTCTGAAATTAATTTGAAAGATATTAAAGAATAGTGGTGTTAAGACAGTTACAAAATTTGGGAATCCTTGAAAGGGTTGCGTTATTTAAGCAAAATTCATGCCCCTTACTCCATGAAATACAACAAAATTGCTTTCAGATTTTTCAATATGTTTCAAGGAGTAGGAGTTCACAAATTATTCAGCAGATAATTATGAATTTTTTTTTATGTTGTGACAGATGTTACACCCTATTTAGTTATGGATGTTACACATGACAACTCGAAACATTTAACATACATTTCTCTTAATAGTATTAAATTATATTAAATGATAACCCAATTTTTTTAAAAGCAACATATCTCTAAACCCTTTTTGGCCATTGTGCGTGTGGAGTAATCGTCTATTGAGTTTTTTTGTCACATCTCAATAAGTTGCAGTCAATCAGTTCCTTTTATCTCTTTGGCTAGGGAAATTTTGTTTTCATAGGAAAAACAACAGGCAGTTTCTTTCATTTTGAATTGTTTGTAAAGCTTGACAATATACGTATCTAATCAAATCTTTCAAAATGAGGAACATTCCTAATAGCAGGTATTTCTTTCACTAATTCCCATCTCTTGTTTAGAAAAGAACTTGTACTTTCAATACCAAATTTTGGCACAAACAGAAATCTAGTTTTCTTTCCTAGGAAACTGGTACACAAGAGGCCATCCATAAATTGCATAATGCAAATTTGCAGAATTTTGAATACCACTCTCCTCCCTGTAATGTATGTGTAATGCACATTTGAACACCCTAATTATGAAATGCAAGCAACAATTTCTCCTCTTCTGTTAACAAGAAGTAAAAATAATATATATCACAGAAAAACAATTTGTTTTAATTTTATTTGTGTTATATTTTAAAATTAATGATAATTAAAGTCAGAATTAATTGGTGATGCTGACTACACTGAACAACAAGTGTTGTGTGAAGGACGGACACAAGATGTGAACATTTCTGACAAGTCATGCACACATCGTCATGGTTGACAATGGGCAAGAGTCTACTGTGCCAATTTAATTGGATTCTAGGTATGAGAGTTCAGTTTTGAATATTTTCTTTGTATTTTACAGATTCAATAACAAAATTATGAAAAAATACTTCTGTTTTATGTAACAATTTACACATAATAACATTAATTTATTTACATTATTTTAAAAAGTAATTAATTAATATTGTAATGTTTTAGTATAAGACAAAAAAATTATTTCAGCAAATGTTGAAAAAAAAAAAAAGAAGTTATATAATGCTAAACTAACACCTCCCTACCCGCAACTAACGCAGCGTAATGCTACTTCAATCCCCCATCCTCTTTAGTGTCACGTAATTAATGGATAACCCCCAAGTAAAATTCTTCAGGTGGTGCTACTTGAAACTTCTTTGCTTTAACAGCATTTCACACTATTCTTTCAATTTTTCCACCTATTTCATCACCTACAACTTGTTCATGTCGAGCAGCAAATGTGTCCCTCTGCATTGTTTTAACAACTACATTATCAGCTAAAAACGTATTATAAACAATGAACTTACTCTTGTTTGTGCAGCACAGTTGTCAAGAAAAATGTGGAGATGGTCAAATGCCTGCTCCTGATGGCTGTGTTTAAAATTTGATATGTGTTTTTTAAAATGTCCTTGAAGTGTGTCTTGAATGACTCAAGACATCAATGACTACAACATATGACTGTCATATTTTGCAGCCATAAGCAGCATGTAAACGTTGAAGTCAGTGAATTTGCCAAATGAGCATTCTGAATTTCATCTTGGGGAAATTAAACTGTAATTTTCAGAAAAGTCAAATTGTATCACAACTTCACCTTGCACTATATTTCTCTGTTTTGATTAAAAATATCTGTAGTTATTAATTTTTACATACATATGGCTTTTAAAGCTGAGCCAAACAATATTTATCTTTGACACTAGGTCTTCAAATGTTGTTGTGTTTCTCTTTCACATGTACCCATCCTCCATATTTCTTTCAGTGTTTCCCTTTGATATAGGGGGTAAGATCACAGTGATCCAGCCGTAAGAATTTAAAGTCATCATAATTTGCTTTGCATTTATTTATCATGCAAAGCTCACTTTCAGCACATCATCTGGAGAACAGATTTTAGGTTAAGGAAAATTCACAAATGTGGGAAAAGCCTTTAATCAAATTTAAAATTGGCATGTTGTATTCAAAGACACATGTTGTGAGTATTGCTGAGAGTCTTCATATATTCAGGGCACAACTGGAGAATCTTAGAATGAGAAATGCTAATTTTCTTTTCTTTGATGTAAAGTGTGTGAACTTCTGAAATAGTCAAAAGTAGGTAGCGTTTTTGCCTAAAAACTTCTGTCCTGTTTGTTGTCTTCAACAGACACACAATCCCTTTTAGCTGGTGCTTACTTCATCTGATTTAAAAAAACGTTAACAATCTCTTCAGCACCTTTGCGAATCTTGCAACCTCTTGATTCTTTTGTAACATAATACGACTCAACCGTATTAATGACTCTTCCACAAGCTGACAAACAATTGCTTTTTTCTTTCAAGGGCAATTAGGAAGGTTCTTTATAACTTCACATACTACATTTCTAAGAGTGCTTGTTGATGCCTACGAACCTATTATTTTATCAGGTGTTTTAATTTTGTTTTGTTCATTCTTCTCCAGAGATTTCTTTTATGTCAATTCTGAACTCTTATTCTTGTTATATCTCTTTTCTGCTTTATCATCTTTTCACATTTTAAACACTTTTTATCCCTTTGTCTTTTCAATAAATTTCTCCTTCTATTTTGCTCAAGAAATTCTTTCTGTTTTTCTGGATTTTCTTTCTTCAACATTTCCCTGTATTTAGCAACTTGTGCAGCTCAAGAAGTAGGTGCCATTATTACGCAAACAAAAATTAATAGTATATTTTCCACTTCTTTTTCCATTGATGTATAATATTAATTGGAAAAAAAAAAATAATTATAACAAAAAAGTTATGAAAAATTAAAAAATGTAACATTTATAAAACTCTATTACTTAAAAACTCTAATTCCAAATTAATATTATTGCATGTTTATAGAGTCCTTGTCACCAGAATGTCAACTTAAAGTACATTTATAAACAAGCTCACTTTTACAATGCATACCTAACAAAGAACTTTTCAACAATTGTTTTACTGATATTACACGAATGAAAATTTCTTTAGAGAAGATGTATAATCATCAAATTAAGCTTATGTAAAGAGTTTAATATTTAACACATTTTCCTCTTTCAAACGGAATGTCTGATATACATAAATGACATGCCTTTGGATTAAAGAAATAACAAAATAATTGTGTTTGCAGATAACCCAAACATAATCATTAAAGCATAAACACAATAACCATTTTGAAATGAAACTCACAAAATCTGGCATGCACTAGAACAATGGTTTCAAGATAAACTCATAATAAACACCAGCAAGACATTCTCTCTAAATTTCATGAATTCCCGTTAAAAAAAAAACTCAGCATTTGTTCATAAATAATAATCCTGTAACAATATCTCATGAAACAATCTGTCTCAGTCTGACATTCCAAGAAAACATAAAAGGGAACGTTCACATTTCAGATCTTAACAAGATTACCAAATCTTGCTCTACGCTAAAATTCAGGAAAAGCTTCAACATTGAGACACTTGTATTTTGCAAATGTGTACTTACACTCAAAATATGGGCTAGCCTAATATTCTTGGGAAATGCCCCTGAAAGATGTTTATTATCCAAACTAGCGATGCTATACCAGCACATGCTTTCTCGCATTAATTGCAACTGCTCTGCTATGTTATAGTATTACTACAACGAAGTCTACAGACGTGTAGACTTCGTGACTACAACATAAAGCTGCAAACGTGTTTTCAAACAGTAAACATTACAGGGAGGCGCAGAGAAACGGGAAAATTTTAAGTAAATTTTGGCAGCTGTTCGTATGTTCAAAAAGTTGGGAGATGTCGTCAAACTGTCGAGTAGTAACGGACGTTTATTTGCAATGGGGCAGTGAAACGCAGTGGCGGCTGGTGCCCCAACAAACTGGAGGTTGCACCTCCATCGAATGACGGAAATGTAATTTCCAAAATACGAATACATAATGAAAATGCAAGCAATTCAAATCAATGAAAACTAAGTGAAATAAAAGTCTATGTTGAAACACTACTTACATCATTTTATGCGTGTCCGGCATATAGGCTACACTTCCCGCGCACGTAGTTTTGGCTTTGATTTCCACTGGGCCCTTAATTTCGACTCCAGCACGTAGCAACAAGCACTATTGCTTCGACACGTTTCACACAAATAAAATTATTTTATTTCGAAAACTTCACTACCCTAGTATAATTGGCAATAATACAAGATCTTTGACACACCTTCGTATTCACAAGAACATTCGCAAACCGCTGGCCAGCTGCAGCTACACTGGCTTCCGCGAGACACTAAGGGACTTCCATCCAGAACGACCACCTTTACACAAATAACTCATCAAATGTACGTATTGAATCAACAAACCTAATATCAAATGAAAACAAATTCTCCAAATATTATAAACAATGCATTGAATATCGTCAATAATTGATTGAACTTGTATACTTTCAATTACAAGCGAAATTCATAAAATTACGTTGCAGCGAGTCAGACGAAAACAGAATGTGGGTATTTCCCTGAGACTCCGTCGCCGCGCAGTGCTAGACCGCCACTAGCTGGTTGCGCCACCAAAAGGTCGTATGTTCCCCGTGTTAAATTGAAGTGCCAAAAAGTAAATGTACTAAATCCAGTAATACAGCCAAGAGCTTGGTGCAATTCCTGGCAAGGTACCAGGCACCGGAGAGAGCGCCAGTTGGATGCTCTTTGCTTTCAGAATGATTTCATGTACATCAATATTGCTGCAATATCATGATTGAATGTGAATGAAAATTGAATGTCATTAAAAGGAAATTGTATATTCCTAAGATGTTATGAGATCTTTTTCATATTCTGGGGATTGTGCAATGGTGCAAACAATGCACGAGCCGCCATTGGTGGAACGATGAGGAGCGTTGGGTCGCAGAGAGTGTGTAATACCCACACGGTGACAGTGTGACAGCTCGACAAAGAGTGTTTCGACGCCACTATGAGATTCCGCCCCATGATCAGGTTCCTTCCTCATACGCAATCATAACGTAAGTTCGTAACTTTGAAGTGAAAGTTCGGCTTTGAAAACTAAAGCCTTGTGAACATGTATTGTCTGTACGTACTCCAGAAAACATTGATGCTGTGCAAGTTGCAGTGGTGAGGAGTTCCTAGTTCGGTGCGAAAAATAGCCTCATCATTAAGGCTCAGATGTCTAGTCCAGTCGGTTCGTTGCGTTTCATTTTCTTTTGATTGGCATTGAAATTACATAGATCATTACTATTATACTTTTACATACTAATCGCGCAACTTTTCTTGAACGATAGATTGAAGAAATGAGGGCGAAGTGGGGGTATTAGTTTCAAAGTCGGCCTCTAGAGTATTTACAGTAATGACAACCTCTGGAAAAATCAAAGTCAAACCTGATACACGTGCGGCCAGGTCATCGCTCTGGGTAGGCAACAGCAGGGACAGTAAATAGAAGTTTAAGTGTCTTCCTTGAAGGTCCTGGACCTGCCTCAGACATTTCTTTAGATCATGGTAATAAAGCTGAACAGAAGTTCTCGACTATGAAAGCAACTACCCGTGACTTGCTTCTGGTTAGCGCCAACGAAGTTTTAATGCTTGGAATGTTGTCATCAGTGCTCGCTGCGAGCTTTTGTCTTCAACTATTTATTGCACAAGGGAGGGGGAAGCAAGGTCATCGTTCAAGAAAAGTTGCGCGAGTGGTATGTGTTTTGGCGGCTTAAATTAACGTTTAAAACTAACTTCATTCTAAAAACTAACTACTCAGGGTAAGGGGGCTCATGAAGCGCCTTACTTATTCTCCAACTCGATCTGCATGTTCAAGAAAGCTTGGGAACCTGTTTTTAATTCTTGTACGGGAATCTGGGATTTGAGCGAGACTGAAATGAGATATGTGGTCATTTTGGTTGATATATGAGTAGAATTTGCTGGAGATCTTGGTAATGAACGGGATTATGTATGGAATATTTAATTCTTTGTGCAACTGTAGATTTGAAACGAACCATGGGGCTTCAGTAATTGTTCTCATGTATTTATTTTGAACGATTTTAATTTTGTTTGAATTGGTTCTTGATACATTCAACCAGATGGGTCACGCATAGGTCATAATAGGACAGATATAATGTTTGTATAGGGCTATTGCGCTGCTTAGAGAGATTTTGCTTCTGTTATTAAGGAGTGGTTTTAGTTGGAGGATCTTTATTTTTGCTTGGTGCGTTTTTGCATTTATATGGCCTATCCGTTGAAGTTTCGTTTCAAGATTTAGTCCTAGGTATTTGATGTTTTGATTGGGAGGAGTCTAAGGAATTATTGAATTACTGAATTGGAGGGTGAGAGAAGTGAACATTTGTCCGAACATTTTTGTATTAGATTTTCCAGCATTGAGTGTGAGTTTCCATTTTATGGACCATTTATCTATATTGTCAAAGTGTCTTTGTATCTTATTTCTAATGATGTTGCATGAATAACTGGACCCGTATATAATGGTGTCGTCAGCGAATTGCCCGATGTTGGTGTTGGGTGCTACTGGGATGTCAGCTACGTAGAGATTAAAAAGTGTGGGAAATAACAGAGATCCTTGGGGGAGGCCAGTTAGTATGTTTCCACGGGCTGAAGTGTGATTGTCAATGGAAAACGCAAAAGTTCTTCCTAAAAGAAAACTAGTTATTGTGTTGAGATATACCGGGATGCCTATAGACTTTAATTTGTGAATGAGATCGAAGTGCCAGACTCTGTCGAAGTCCTGGGTTAGATCTACACACGTGACGATTGTTTGGTGCTTTTTCTGGAAAGCTTCCTGGATGAATTCATTGATCCTTAGTAGTTGATGGGAGGATGAGATGGTATTGATGAATCCAAATTGATCGTGGGGAATAGCTTTAGTATTATTTGTGAAATGTATTAATCTTTTAAGAATAATTTTATCTATTCATCTAATTTATCACGTCATACGCAGTTTTTAACTGTTTTTTTACGTAAAATAAATAAAATAAATAAATCTAGTAATTTAGCTAATTTGAGTAGGAGACTGATCGGTCTGTAACTTTCCGTATTGTTAAGATTTTTTTTAGGTTTGGGTAATAGAGTAATAATAGAGAACTTCCAGTTTAGTGGATAGTAACGTAATCCGAAAATTGAGTTGTATATGTTGTTAATGAAAGCTATCGTGTGTAATGGAAGATTTTTGAGGATATGTCCCGGGGCCTTTTTATTGCGTAGCAACCTAATTAGGGTCTTGATTTCTTGAGGTATGAAAATTTGATTTTGTATGGGACATAAATAGTTGGTGCGGGACTGTTAGTTTTATAGAGTTGTAGTCAAGGTGATTGAGAGCCGAATGCGGTGAGAACGATTCAGCAAAGTGATCTGCTAATATTTCGGCTTTTTATAATGGGACGTAGCAGTTGCCTATAGGCGTATTTAATGGAGGTACAATTGATCTTTTTTTTTTAGAATTCGTTTGGTAAATTGCCAGAGTGTATTATTATAGGTGTTTAACGATTGGATCATTTTATCGTAAGAAGTGTGATAATAGTCCTTAACAGCTTTTTTTGATATATTAGTTAGTGTATTTAGTTCTCGTTTAATTAAGAGACTTCTGGTTTCTTCTGGTTCTATTTCTTGTATTAATTATGTTTAAAATGGATTTCGGTAGATCGTTGTGAGGTTTTTTGTATTTAGCTGGCGGGTTTGCTTTTATTATTGAGCTAATTGTGTTTGAAATTAAATTGTTTAGTAAGATTATCGATTGTTCTATTTCTTTTTTATTACTTAGAATTTTGAATTTTGGTGTAGAATTGGTTAGTATGGTTTTGAAGGTTTTCCAATTGATATGTTTTGTATTTAAAGTATGTAATGGTGAGTGAGAAGCGAAGAGTTGCGGTGTCGAGATTATTCGGGGAGATGATCCGAGGCGAGTTCCCATGGCGTTTGTAAAAAAAATAATTTGAGAGTTGGATATGGCTATGTCGAGGATATCCGGAAGCATGTTGATGTCCTTCGGGATGTGAATTGCTTGGATTGGTGCTATTATTTGCAAATTAAGATTTGAGATTTTGTTTTGTAAAAACTACCCTCTGGATTGAAAATTCTATAGCCCCAGGGTGTGTTTCTGGCGTTCAAGTCTCCTATTATTATAGTGAGGACTGATTGGTTAAATAACCCATTGAAATTAGTAGTATGAATTTTAGGTGTTTAATATAGAGCTATTAGAGTGTGAATTTGGTTGTTTATTGGTAGGTTTATCGCTGTGCACTCGAGACCTCGAGTAGTAGGTGTTATGTTCAGAATAATGCACGCTTTATATAAACACAAATTTATTGACAATGCAGCCAGTACAGTAGGCAACTTCCAAAATCACAAGAATGTACCAAAAAACAATTGCCAAAATCACAAAACCAAAAGTCCAGGAGATGTACCAAAAAACGAGCTAAGTTCCACCGATAAGTAACACAGAATTAATCAATAACTTTGCCGGGCCAACGATCACTTTCACCACGTACTAATCTCCTAGTAACTACACTTGACTGCCAAACACTGTCGCACTGTCTGCTTGGCTGGCGGCGCCCGCTCTTAAAGCGGGCGGCGCTGGAGACTCGCTGCTCCGCTGCTGGCTCCCGGGCCAGCTCGTCTCCCGGGATTGGGCGGCGCTTTCTTGCTCCACCGCCTCCGTTGACTCCCTTGACCGCCGCTGAGCGCTGCATCCTAGGCGCGTTCTTCAAAGGTGTTACACAGCCGCGACAGTAGGTAAGTTAGTTTTGATGTAAGGGATAGAATTCTGCATTAGGAGTAGAACACCTTCACCTGTCGATGAGGGTCTAGCCTCTCTTTGTGTGTTGTATCCGGATATTTTTAACCTGTCTTTAGGATTTAGATGTGTTTCAGTGATTGCGGCTATTTTTACATTGTTGGCTGTTAAGAAATAGGATGTCAGATTTCTTGTTTAAGATTCCATTGGCATTCCAATTCATGAGGACTAAGTTACTGTTGGGTTGATGCATTACCAAAGTTATTGATGAAATTGAATTTTGAATATTACTGATTAGAGAGGGGATGATTGAATTTAGTAAGTTAAAAATTTACAATTGAGTTGATGAGAGGGGAGTTGTGATTGTTCGAATTTATAGCGTTGGGGTCTACGTGTATTTCCATTGTTTCCTCCAGCAGAGGTATATCTATTGTTGGCATTAGGAGGGGCGGGGTTGAAGTTTGGAATATTTTCTGCGGGAAGGAGAAATGAAAAGTTTTGGTTTGAGAGGATAGGAGGAGTATCATTGGTGTCGCTAGTTTTTCTAGTTCTGGCCTGACGGATTTTGGTTGCCGACTCCTTGAAGTTATTGAAGTAAGAACATTCTGGAGTACGTAAGTAGCCCGATGATCGCCCTTGCACAGTTTGCATTCATGAGTATTCTCCTTATTCGAGCAATTAACCGAATAATGGCCTTCTGCCCAGTAAATACAAGCTAGTTCGTGATTACAACTGTTTTTTGTGTTCCCGAAATCAAGGCAACGCAGGCACTGAATTGGGCTCCTACTTTTGTTCCTTTTTTACGGCTTTGCACATAGGTTAGAGATTTTTTAGTTTGGAGAATAGTTTCTATGTTCTCTGAGCCGTTAAATTCCGCGGTAATCACAGATATTGCACAATTGTTTTTGAACAGTCTGTGACACTTAACAGCGACGGGTGTTGTGATTTGAGGTCTTGATGTAATTCCTCTCGTGTGATGGATGCGTGAACGCTCTTGAATATTACAGAGAATTTCTTGTTCCCCGAATCTTTGTATGAATGAAAGTTCCTTTTTGTTTGAATGAGGTATTTAATGGCTTTTCTACAGTCTGTAACGGTTGTAAACTTAATTTTAAGTTTGTTGTCATTGTTATCAGAAGTGAATGGAGGAGTTACGATGTTTTTTATTTCCCTATTAAACTCTAAAACATTTGAGACGAATTTCACAAAAATTGGAGGAATTTTAACATTTTCCGAGGTTTCCGGAGAGTTTGCGTTGATAAACGAAAATCTGTCACGGTCCTCCAGTTTCCTAGGTGTCAGAATTGTTATCGTCTGTCATTGAATATTGGTGATCTGAGTCTTTGGTGGGCTTTTAAAAAGGTTGTTCTGTTGAATTAGTGTCTGCATGACCTCTTTTACCGAAGTTTCCGTTCGCGAACATTACTTCACTTTCACTTGAAGACACATTCACTGCGCCATTGCATGGAGGTTGGCTACTAACCTGTTGGGGGCCTCCTGTGGCCAAGCCAAGATTTGAAACGTTTGTACCGTCTATGCTGCGTCGTGAGGCAGCAAGTTGAGATAGGCGTTATGGTGTTGAAGCCCAATGCTGTCGATGTCGGGGGGTAGGATTTGAAGCTGATGCCTGGAGTTCACCTCCATGGCGCTCTCTGGAGTGTAGAGGAGCGCCATTGATTCTAATACGGCTTGGCCGAGGCCAAGGCCTACCGAGGAGACTTCATTATTTATGTTTTAAGTAATAGCACTTGAAGAAAAAGTACGACTGAATCACTACAGAAATACTGCACTAAATTAAGATGCACTATTAGTACGTAAGACTGGATAGGCCGCGAGAATTGAGAGTGAAAACTGGGGACAAGTGTACCCGACCGAGGTTCGAAGCGAAGTCGAGTCCAGTCGGTACGTACATTTTACCTGGGAAAAGTTCATAAGAACTTTTTCTTTGAGCATGTGGTATGGACTCAGGCACAAGTTTTCCACCGAAAAATTAAAACTACTAAACAAATGCTTATCTAATACGTGACAATATATAATATGGATTGTCTTTTTACGCTCGTCATGATAGACTAAAACTAGTGGTTCTACACAATGGTACAGAATTTCTCGTAGTTAAGTTTTCTAATTTCCTTGCTGTAGCCTGGTTTTACGGTCTTGCACCATCCTGTTGCCAGCTGCCATTTAAGGTCGCCCAAAGTACACTTTTTTGACATTTTCTCATCTTTTCTAATTCCTAATAGTATTACCGAAATATTACTTCACGAATATTAAAGAAGAGTAAAATCTCATCATAAATAGACATTTTAATTGAAAGATTTGAACCATTTTTAAGCAAATGGCGATTAAGCATTACTGTAAATGTCAAATTGAAGCTCTTATTGACAAGAATCTGTCGATTTTTCGAAAAACTCCATTTACGGTCATTTGAAGCACAACAGTCTTAAATGCAATAATGTCGATATAATCGATGGAAATGTGCATAATAATGGCGTAAGAGATATTAAAAAAACATTTGTGTAGTTAAAAAACAAGAAGAAAAGAATACACCAAAGGAACTTTGCGTAATATTAAACAGTGTTATTACCACTATCCTTTGGAAAAGTTTGAAGAAAGTATTTGGTGCCATTTTTGAGAATATGGCGTTGGAGCGTTTCTGAAAATGCGTAATTTTGAGCTCGTTTTAACAGAAAACTGTTGAGGTTTCGAGAAACTTTATATGACATTATTTAAAGCACATGTACTCATGAATATTATGTGAAGAAAACGCCTCTAATGTAAATATTACCGACGTGAGAGACATGTCAAAAATTCGTATAAGGTATATTTTTCCCCTACCAAGGATTTAAAGAAAAAAGTTGAAGACATTTTTGAAAAATTATTATTTTTGTTATTTTTTAAAATTGCAAATATTGCACGCATTATTGCACAAAGCTACTAAAATATTCACAAAATCTACATGACCTTGTGGAATGAACTATTTATGAACAACAAATTTCAATTGAAGGAATAATTTCTATCTTAAAATATTTAGTTGTAGAAAGACACTGAAAAAAATCTTAACTTTTGCAAGTTTCAAAAATTGGGAGTTAACAGTGAAAATCGGACTTTATGCCACACTTCGAAAATCCTGCCGCCGTCGGGACTCGAACCGAGGACCTTCCGGTCAGAGGCACTGCAGAGACATCGGTTGATGCACTGAGCCACCGCTCCATTCGAAATGTTTTCTGAGTCAACATAAAGCCAACATGCTAAGAATGATTGCGGTGCGTAGTTCTTGTAATTTATACCTCTAACAAGCTTTGTAATTCATCATTAAGGTAAATGACACCATCTCGCTCAGGTTTTGCGGTAAGTTTTACTTAATCCTCTTGATCCTTTGAGCAAATACTGAGATAGCCCCTTCATTTGCTTCTGGACAGTATATGTAACTTCACTCTCTCTGCACAAGTTTTCTTGAGATCTCTTTTACTAGTCACGAGAGAATTGGAGTTATTTGTCAGACGTTCATTCAACATCAAATCTGAAGGTCGCTGGCCCATACATTTCTATTACATTGAGGTTAACATTAAATCATCTTAAAATGGGCTTTTCTCATATTAAATTTTAATAAGAGAAAAAAAATTATCATGTTAGTGTGTAATAATCATTTAAAGCACATACTTAGAAATGCCTAAGTGAACAAATCGCCGCTAATGTTAAATTATTGCTAGAGAGACAAGTCAAAGAATTATATTTTCATAATTTTTGTGCATAGTGCAGAATGGCGTTCGTCCTATTATAGAGAACATTTAGCAATTCCAAAGGTTTAAAGAAAAAAATTGGAGCAGTTTTAAGAAATTCTTTTTTCATATTTTTAGGTATTGCACATATTTCACTCCACGTGGCGCGAAAACTAATAAAATTTTCAAAAAAATGTGCATGACCTCAATGAAAGAACTAATTAAGGAGAACCAATTTTAGTCGAAGGAAAAGTCTCTATCTTCAATTTTGTAGTTGTAGAAAGACGCGGAAAACAGGAGCATTTGTGCTACTGTGTTGAACAAGTTTCGAAACGTGTTTTTGACACGATCGTTGCACGTCTTAGATTTGGTTCGGCCCAAGCGGGCCCGACGTAGCGCCAAATTTAAATGCGAAAGGCAATATGAACTGATCCTTGTGGATAAAATAATTTTATTTTATGTCAATGGAGCAATTTAATTGGAAGTCCTCATTGTTAAACGGTATTAAAAATAATACTTTCTTTAGCTTTCAGAAAGTCTGTCGTTTCGGGGATTGTAGTAGTGACAATGATATGAAATACTTGAAATACTTAAAATTAAAGAAATATATTATCTGATTCTGTACATAGGTAATTATACAACAATATAGGATATTTTAATTTTTACATGTAAATAAGTTATAAATAATCTATATTTAAATATATATCATTTAGTAATAATAGAATGATTGTTGGAGTGGTGTTGTTAGACGAGTTTGCTGAAGCAATGTGTGCCTTTTCCAAGCAAGTTCGATGGATTGAAAATATTAATTTGGGTATATTGCGAGTTTTGTTAATGTTCTTCCTCAGAAGTGCATTCCAGTAACCGTATTTTGTTTTAAGTAGGTCTACTGAGCGGTTTTTACAATATTTTGCAACATTAATTTTCACAGAACATTCTTTCCAGTTCTATGCTTTATTGAACTGGTTTTGTTGAACTGTATGTGACATGACTAATTTAGTTACTTATTTGAGCAAAAATAATAGGAAATTCCACGATGTGTTTAACTTAAAATGGCTTGGAGCAAACTTATTTTACTGTTCTTGAAGCGACTGAAAAAGTTGAATTTTAACCAACTCTAAAGAAGATATTTTGGTTCATTCAAAAAAAAATTGAATTTATGAAAGTGTTTCACAAAGATGACTTTAAATAGTCAACAAGAGCTCTCAAGAAGTGTCGCGTGAGCTACTCAACATAATGAAAAAGATCACACACGATAGATAACGTGCAATATTCCCCTTTGAATTCGTTAGGGTCGACGTGATTCGAAAACCCAGCCCTTGTTGTAGGACATAGAATATTGTCATAGACATAGTCAGAAACATAAGGGGTTATTTACAAAATTTTCATCCTTAGAAGAACTTTGGATCATCTCTATCAACAACTCTTCCAACAGCTCTAAGTTTGAATATGGCCTAGTATCATAAACAAATTTAATTATAAAAGGTGGGAGGCCAATAAACAGGTACGTTTGTTTCACACGCACTAATTTGCTGCAGGTCCCTTGGATTTTTTTTTGTCTTTTCATCTGATAAGATGGCGCTTCGCCCTTCAGACCGTTCTTCCCAACAGCAGCACACGTGACCTCTGGAAGCGGCAAATGGCGAGCAGCGCAGTCGAGGCGACCAACATGGCGGATCCCTTCGGCTGGGCGTCGTCTCGACGGGACGAGGCCTACCGGCGCGCCATCTGGTCCTGGAACGGTGAAATGTCGTTACAAGGCGGCGGACTTTTATGACCTAAACCATCTCCAAAAATGATCAATAAAATTCTCTTAAAATACCCTAGAAGCAAAGAAAAATTGACGTAAAATATGTGATCAAAACCAGTTCAGATGAATAACTTAAGCTATTAGATATGTTACTGTTGTAATAGATGCTGCTTCTATTCGTTCAATGATTGATTGATTTTTTCGTGTTTCTGGGCGCGTCAACTGCTTTGGTCATTCGTCCCGTAAGTGTAGTGCAAGTTTTTCACGGGAGACGGCAGTGATCTTCCTCCGCTGGATAGCGATATCCGGTGCCAACCTACTGTCGGCTAGCGGGGTTTTCCCCTAACCACGACTCTCCAACCAGCGGGGCACAGCCCCAGCTTCTCCCCGAACTTCTGAGCGAAGAAATCGAATAAACTACCAGGTATAGGTACTCAGAAATTCTGTGGAGAACATTGTTGAATTTTGTAAATATTATTTGAAACAAGTACCGTTAAAATTAAAATAAAATCGGTGAAATTCACAAAAAATACCGTAAAAAGACAAAAAGCTAGAATGACGTAGTTATGGAAATCGAAGAAAACTGCAAAAAATTTCCTTTAGTCATAAAAGGTCGTAATAACATAAAATGATGTCTATACTAAAAGGCATTGTTCTAAAGTGAAAAGAAAAAATTATATTTCATTAAAATCCGCCCCCTAATTATTGTACAATTGGTTTTTCAAAAATAGCATCTTGTAGAATTTGAACTGAATAAATTTTTTGTTAAATTAATGACATTCATTATTTATTTTTAAATTTAAGAATAAATATATGCAAAACATACTGTAAACGAAACATACAAACCTGAACCGCCCGCTTTCTCGCCCCCCCCCCCTAGTGACATCAGTGCTCCCTATGTCGCCCTCTGACTATCCACAAACCACGCAGTCCAATGATAATAGAAATAATATTTTCAAAGTAAGTCTGATTAAAATCGCGTTATTTAAAAAATAATGAAAAATATTTACTCCTACCGCAGTAATAAATTTCAGGACGTTTCGTTGATTTCAATTACCACTATCCCGATTTTCGACTTATTGACCGGGAACGATGGCTCAGGGCATCAACTGATGTCACTCTAGTGCATCTGACCGGGAGGTCCTAGGTTCGAGTTCCTAAGGCGGCAGGATTTTCGACACTAGGTTTACAGATAGGTCGAATTCAGTCGCTGTCTGGAGAAGAATTCTAGAGGCCGGTTGCTCTGATCGGTAGATTTCCATGATTTCTCCGATCAACACCAGGCAAATGCCGGAGCAGTACCCTATCAAACGGGCCACGAACCGCGCGCGATCTGTCCTTCCTCTTCTTTGCCCTATCCTCACACACTTACACTAACATGCACTACACTACCACACATGCCGGAAGACCGGTCGGGAGCTTAGAGCTTGTCCCGGCTGGGGCGGTGCTCCGCTGGTGGGAGAGTCCTGGTTGAGGGAAACCCCAGTAGCCAACGGTTGGTCGGCGCCGGATCTCGCCATCCAGCGGGGGAAGATCCCCGCCATGTTCCGAGAAAAAAGCACTACACTTACGGGACTAATGACCAAAGCAATTGAAACACGAAACAATCCGTCAATCAATGAGATACCCGGTTTAGTTGACGGTAGGTCGGCGTGGGATGAAGTTGGGGAAGATCACCGCCACCCCACGATGATATCACACCGCCACCATACTTACGGGACAAACGACCTCAGTAGCCCGGCACCAGTATGAATGGAAGCGGCTCACCTGGGCGGGTGCAGCGGGCTAGTCCCCACGCCGCCGGCCCAGGCGGCGCCGCTGCTTGCGCTTGGCGGCGTGGGCGGGGCCGGGGGCGGGGCCGGGCGCGGGCGCGGGCACGTCGTCGAAGAGCGCGCGCTCCGCCGGGCGGTCGTCGGCGTCGCCGTCGTCCTCGTCGTCCTGCAGCAGCGCGCGCAGGGCGGGCTCGGCCGCGTCGAGCGGCTCGCCGCGCAGGAAGCGGCCCAGCACCTCGGCGGCCGCCGCCACGCGCGGCGCCACGCGCCGCCGCCACGCCCCCAGCGCGCGCACCACCTGCGCGCACACACACGCTTTACTCCCATTGCAACCGGTTGCTTATTTTTTTATTTTATTTTTTTATTTGTTTTACGTCAAAAAAACAGTTGAAAAACTGCGTATGACGTGCCATGGGGAAAAGTGAATTGTGTGCACATTTTCAAAATTCTGTGATCCCTACACCAAGTCATATACTACTTAAATTTTGAATTTTTGAAAGGGAGAAAAAAACAAACAAAAACTCCCATGTAATAAAATCTATTTTCAAGGATAAACAAGCAATACATTTTGAATTTTAAAAGTTTTTGAAATTTTGAATTTTGAAAATTTTTTTGCTTAACGGTACAGGTTCACAGAGAAGTTTTCACGTTTCATTAATCTTAGAGAATATCCTTGAAAATAGATTTTACTACATGGGAGTTTTTTTTCTCCCTTTCAAAATTCTAAATTTAAGTAGTATATGACTTAGTGTAGGGATCACAGAATTTTGAAAATGTGCACACAATTCACTTTTCCCCATAGCACGTCATACGCAGTTTTTAACTGTTTTTTTGACGTAAAATAAATAAATAAATAAATAAATAAAATAAATAGAATCTTTCTAGGAAATGTTTCGTTCGAAAATTGCATTTGATATTATATGATGCTTGTCAGCTTTAATTTCTTTTATTATTAGTTATTTTTCGAATAGTACTCTTTCTACTCCCGTTGCATAACGCTGTCAGTTGATGGCTGCAACCAGCTGCATAATGATACTCATTACGATACAGGTTCTTCACCCATCACAGACAAGTTTACAAAGTTTTGACACTTAACTAATCATTGGGAATCGTTCTAGTTAATGTTTCGTTCGATTGTGTACATAAAAATTGCATCTCGGGAGGTCGCTGCTTTGACTGCAAAAAACATGCGTTTAATTTGTTACAAAGATATCCATTTTATGTAGTATATTCTAGCTCGTTGACTATAGAAGAACAAAGAGCATAGGGACGTTCACGAAACTTATTTAGTTAAGCACACTAATGTACGTATCGTAACGTTCACTAAACAGGTCGGGGCCCATGACGAATTCCATTTAGTGGAGATAACGAAACGATTCGTTCCGTTGACTACAACATCCAGTAGTATTTACTAAACGAATGGTTGCTTTTAGTAAATTACAAAACAGTACTGAGTAAGCCCTTTTAAGTAGAGATGGAATATTTTATTTCCATCCCTTCAGCCAGGTAGCAACTGGGGTTCCTGAGTCGTCACCCATCCAAAGACGCCTCGTACTGCCTTAACCTCGGTTGTCTGACAGACGCTAACCAAACAGCTACAGACGCAGGCAACTGACTTTATTTCTACCATTGATTTAGAGTACAACCTATCATTATTTATAATCAACAAAGTTATAAAAACGTCGTTTATACAGCTATTCTATATAACGTTGATTTCCCACAGTTCACGTGGGCTCTATAACTCTTTGAATTGGTCAGATTTCTGATAACGCGGGCCTGCTAATTAAGCAGTGTTTAGTAAGTGTGACGATACGAAACGTAGATCTCACTGAATGATTTTATCAACGAAACAATTATAGTAACATAGTCAATTCTCTTTGCTCTTTCACTTACGATTTTCAATTGTCTGATTTACTAAACGAAACTAAATTATATTTAGTAAATCACCTCACAAATAATTATATTTACAATGTGATCGCTTACTAAACAGGTTTAGCACATTACACTACAACATTTTTTCCACAGAAAATATGATGAAACATATCGAAATACATAAAATGTCCTGGTTCTAATTCGATACATAACACATTTAATGCATATTCTGCCTTAAATTTAACTGTCACCTTAATTTTCTAATCAATGGTCTATGGGGTCAAGATTAAAAACGCAGTTTAACGCTATTATCACGTAAAAAAATCAAAAAAAGGCAATAACAATGGAGAAAGGTTGCGAATAACCAACGGTTTCGTCCCATTTGGGGATTGGCAACCGTGACTGTTGTAAATAACTGTTAATTGGGAGCAATCCTAAACAAACAAACAAAAAAAGAAACTGGAAATTTCACTAAAATCGTGATGAATTGATTTTGAAAACATGGATATTCTGAAGAAATGTATCGCCCTGAAGCGACCCCCTCCCACTGACCTTGAGTGCCGTGGCGGCCTCGGCGTCGGAGTCCAGCGCGCGCACGCCCTCCAGCGCCTTCTTGAACGCGCCCGGCCGCGAGCGCAGCGCCGCCACCAGCACCTGCTTCGCGTGCTGCGCCAGCGTCGGCGCGAACGACGGCACCGCCTTCGAGAACGTGCCCGCGAAGTCGAAGGTGTACGGGTCGATCTCGCCGTCCGACAGCGACTCCTGCGCCGAGCCACAACGCAACAACTTCATATCTCAGCCAAAATCCACTTCAGAGGTTTGGTTTTACTTTCTCGCCCATACTTCCTAAGGAGAGAAAGTATTGTAATCGTGTGATTAAACATTCTTGTCTGTCACTATAAATTAATATGGAAAAATTCTTTGGCCATTCATCCGACGAGCAGATTCTTAAATGAAAGAATGTAGTTAGGAAGCATTTATTAACATTTTAAAAATGTGACGTTTCGAGGCTAAATTTGCCCCATCATCACACTAGAACAACATATTTTTCATCACTATTGTACATTCTGTATAAAAAATACTTAAAGGGGGTCCAACACTAAAAGACTCGAAACTCAACTCATTATAAATCATACCAAATTCGAAATATGAATAAAATAAATTTAAAAACTTTTTGGTGCTTTCCGAAGGTGGATACGTTGCAAGAAAATCAACCGTTTCAGTCGCTATTGTGGACAGATTGTGTTAATTGCCCCCGTCGGATAGCGTGAAGGATTCTTAAAGAGTGTACGCGGGTCTCATTTTCGTTAAAATACGTGATTTTTCGAAAATTGCAAAAGCAAAAATTTTTAGACGTCATCCTACAACTACAATAATAAAGATAAACATTTTTCGTTAATGAAATCTATTCATGAAAAACAGAACTTTAAATCAAATCGAGTTCAATTGTTCGAAAAAGGGATTAGTTTTCGCGTAATTTTGCATGAAAGAGAGGCAACTTTTAATCACTATTTTCTCAACGTCTGCTCCAAATTTTTCGTTTAAATTTTTTCCTCGTACTATCCATACAAGGACGGTAAAGAGGATGGTAATGGACTCATTTTCGCCTAACATTCTGCTTTTACGAAAATTACGAATTACAACAAAAAATAACATTGCAGAAGTACAATACTCATGATAGAGATTTTTTGTTAACTGAAATCTGTTTTAAAATTCAGTTCTTTAAAAAGATGATGTACAACTTAAAAAATATGTTTTTTTTAGCGTAATGTTGCAAATTTTCGAAATTGCAAATGTAGTTCCCCGCACTTCTTTTCCTAGAATCATTAATGATTATTTATTCATAAGGAGTTATTTAGTTACCTATTTAGGAGGAGTTAATTAGTAAAAGTTTTATTTATTGGGAGTTATTAAAATAATTAACGCAGCGTTGCCACGCGGGAACGTTGCGACGTGGTAGTTTGAAATTCTCGGAATAACTTCTCATTGTTGGTTGGGTAAGGATAGGTAGGACGCTTTGTTTACATAACGTACTGTTACAAATGCGTATGAATTCTAAGTGATCTTCATAAAGAACGTCACGAATAAGGGTTATTAGAAGTTCTCGACGAACGTCGGTTTGCGAGGCTTGTTTGGAAAACCTTTTGAAGCATTTGGAGCACATGAGAACTGAAAACGGAGGAGAAAGTGGGAATGAGACTTACCCCGAAGTAGGCGGACACGATCTGAAGTGCTTGTGCGACCTTCTTTCCTAGCACATCGCGCTTGTAGTACACGTTCCGAAGCAGCGCCATGAGCCGGCCTTGAGGCGTGGGGATCTGCTCAAAGTCGATGCCCCTGTAGATGTTGCGGAGCGCGCTGCGACCTGATATCAGCTGGTGCAGGAGCAGCCCGCTGGCCTCCTGCACCTCCGGCGGCACTTGGTGGCCCTTCAGGGCCTCGTCGAACAGCACTTCCGGCTTGTAGGTCTCGTCCCGGTCGTCGCTCGCCAGCTCCATCAGCTCGTAGTCCAGGTTATCCAGCAGCGACAGCAGAGACGCGTTGTCCGCCGCGCTCAGGTTCATCTGCTTGTGCATGCGGTACAAGATGAGGCCCACTTGCGTCTCTTCTGACAATTTCCACAGATTCAGACCGCGTAACACTTCTTTTACGTTCGCTTCGGCTAGCAGGTCTTGCATGCGTTGACTGGCTTCCAAAATTTCTGGTTCGGTGTCGTTCGGGAACACTTTCATGAAGAGCGAATTGAAGTTGTAAGTGCCGGCAAATTGATCTTCAACAGAACTGTTTTCGTCGACTTCCAAGTATCGGAAGAGAACCTTTAGAGCGTCTTTTTCCTCAGCGTTGAGCGACAGGCGATATTTTCTCTGCAACCGACGAAGTATCGCTGCAAGTCTTCTGAATGTGCCGAAATTTTCTCTTATGATAACTCCAGTGAGTACGTCTTCGGTTTTATTAGGGTTCGTTTGGAAGAAGTGCTCTATTACGTCCTTGGCATCTTGGACAGCATCGTCTGCGTCTTCGTCCACTGCATCTTCCAGTAATTTAAAGACATCGCTTTCTTCGAGGAAGACTTCCTCCATCGACTCTCCCGTGACTTCCAAGCGTCGCAGAATGTCTCCGATCGCTGTGATGACAGGAAGATCCAGTTTATGACGGAAGAACCTTAGCAGACGGCCGAGAAGAAGCGCCATTTTGTCTCTGGACGGATACTTGAAGAGCGTTCGGTGACCTTTGAAGATGCGCGTTATTTCCTCCTTGTGGTCCACCATGAACTTGAGAACGATTTGCCGAGAGCGCCCTGCCCCGTGACCCGCTTCATCGAGGAGGTCTTTGAACTCGTCCACGATCTGAAAGTTGTTGTCCGTCTCGTCTTCCGTGGAGTCGTGCTCTTCCACGCCCAGGTATTCGAAGATGGTGCTCACGGCCACCCACAGCTCCGGAGCCATTTCGGATTGGTGTTCTCGGTACCGCCGCAGCGCGCGCGCTACGAGGTCCTTAGGAGCCAGGTTCAAGCTGACGAGTCTCGCCAGCGCTTCGTCGTAAATGTGTTCATGCCGGTTCATGTGCTCTTCGATCACGTTCTTTGCTCGCAGAACCTCCGGTTCAGCTTTCGGGGAAACGAGAGTATTTAAAGTTGTGATAATTGTCGTGTAATGTTCCTGGGAGCCCACATCAATTCCTCGTTTATGTGGATTGATGTACTTGTACAATTTTTTCAAAGCATCCAAATTCTGGTCAACGTATGTTTTATTGCTGGGATGAAGATCAAGTGCGTCCTTCTCTCTGTTTTGCAGCTTCCAGAAAACGCGTAGTACCACAGACAGCTGAGAAGTTTTATTGAGTCTCTTCATGCTATCTACCATTCCTTCAAATGCACGACCCAAGAGGAATTTGTTCTCGTTGTAGTACGTCAAAGTTAGGTTCAGAGCATTTCTTATTTCCGGAGGTGTTTTATTATTCAGAACATTCGCCAGAAGTGTCTCTAAGTCAACTGGTAACTCAGTGCTAAGGTGAGAATCCATCTCGTCTACTTTTTGACCTAGTTGCTCAAGTACCATTGTAATGGCTGCCATCGTGTCAGCACCAAGGAACAGTCCGAAATTGTTGCGAATTCGTTTGAGAATAATGATAATTCTTTCTTTCTGTGGGAAGTCCTCTAAAACATCCCATCCAATAAATGTTGAACCCACTTGCACTTGAGTTTCTTTAAATATCTTTTGCAGACTCTGAACAACATCCAGGGATCCTCGTTGTTCTACCATACCAAGTACTTGATAGAGTAATTCTTTCACTCTATTTTGTCCTATTTTTCCTTCTTCTTCGTCTCTGGGAGATATTATATCATCCGAAATAACAACTTCTCCTAAATCCTTTTCCTTGATGAACGGCATTACGTAGGCTATTGAACTTCTCACCATTTTCAGCTCTGATTTACTACGAAGGAAGAACAGTAGGTCTTTAAGGAATCTCGCTCTTGTTTCGGATATATCGGCAATGTAGTTGTGAGCAACATTTTTAAAAGCTTTCGAAATGAAGAATGTATAGAGATCTCGTTTTGCGTTTAATACTTCAGGAGGTACTTTCGTTTCAGGAACTGCATGAAGAATTTCAATCCAATCGAGGTTTGGCAGAGCAACAGGATTGTAGGTAGCAGTGTCATCCATCTCATTAGACAGGATATCTAGGAGGTGCGCAGCATGCACAGAAATTTCTTCTCCAGCCATTTGTTTGATCTTCAAGAGAAGGATTTTTAATTGAACTCGTGTAGATTGCTGAGGATTGATTCCTCGGAATAATTCCTTGAAGTCGACTGTGGGGCTGGAAAGGTACTTGAATATTGCATCCAAAGATACTTTACCTTGCGGAGTAAGTTTCTTTCTTGGGATCGATCTGAACAACAATCCAAAATCGAGTGTTATAATGCTAACTTGAGTTCGCGTTTTGACGTGTACTTTGTGTATTGTCGGTGGTAATGCCCCCAAATCATCGAAATCTATAAACGGAATCAAAATATCTATAGCAATTTTCAGATCAGGTTTCACGAAGGCTTTCAAAAACTCGAGCATAGCTAATAGAAGTTCACCTTGACGAATGTAAGAAGTTGCGTTGAAGTCTTTCATACTTTCTTTAAAGTCTGGACTCTTCATGAAAGTTTCCAACATCGAAATTTCTTCTGTTGGTGCCTCCGATTTGAATACTTTAATTAGTTCAAGGTAATCGATGTCAACAATAGTGTTATTCGATTTGGATTCAGCATCAGCGATCTTCGGCAGATCCGAATCGCTCGTTTTTTCTGCGATGTGCATCAGAGCGAGCGATATCTCGAAATCGAGCTTGAGACTTTGTATTTTACGGAGCCGTTCGAGGACGATTCTCAGAAGTTGGTACCTGGATAGCGGACGGTTGGGGTCGAGGGCTGGCAACACTTCGTACAAGCTGACCTTCTTGCTGAGCAGAGCCTCAAAGATGTCGTTGAGAGCCTTGGTGACGGAGGGGTTGCGGTCGTCTTCTGGGAGGATGGCGATCAAGAGGTTCACCAGGGGCGCGACGCCCTTCACCTGCGGGCGACACCTGCTGGAGACGATCACCGGCGCTCGGGCTGCGGGGCCGCTGGTGTTGATGCGCCGAGCCAAGTACTTGAGCACGTCCTTCACTTCAGGTGGCATGCGCCCTCCGCTGAACCTGGAGAACTTCACCAGCGTCACGATGTTTTCCAGCAACTGCCCACGCGTCAGCGGCTTTTCCAGGTCCAGCCCTTGCAAGTGCGCGCTGGTGCTCGGCTGCATTAAATAATTCTTCAGCACGGCTATTTGCTCGGCTTTGGCGGTCTGTTGGAACGCAAGGAAGACCGCATCAATGTCGAATGAGTACACTTTAGTTGCGTGAATGCTAAGATCGAGATAAGAACATTCTTTATCTGACACGAACTCGAATTTCCACTCCATTGGTGGTGGGTAGGGGGGTAGAAGAATTTCTTTGGTGTCAGGATTGAAGCACACTTCTGTACGTTTGGGTGGGAGCCCTCCAATACCATCAAACATCACAAACGGTAGTAGTTTCTTTGCCGCTTCACTTAAGTCAGCACCGTAAGATGTGTTCATCCAAAGTTCTACTAGAATGTCCTGTATTAATTCTGCTTTAGTAATATACGAATCGATATCCACGTTCTTTAATAGTTCGTGTACGTTGGTCTGCGAGAGGAAGCCGAAGAAGCGTGCTTTGTGCACGAGAGGCGCCTCTGGATCGAAGACTCGGATCAAGGCTTCCATGTCCACGAGCGAAGTCGCCTCACCGCGAGGGAATTGCTCGCAAGCGCCAGACTGCGGCTTTACCGTCTCCACAGGCACCGCTATTTGCTCGTCTTCGCTGCAGGTCGTGAGAAGGATGAGCGGCAGTTTTCCTGGACCGTTCAGATAAATGTACGGAATAAGCGCTGTAGCTGCCCGTCTCACAGTTCTCTCCACGTTCGGTTTCGTGGCAATCACGGTGAGCAATTCCTTGAAAAGCGGACCTCTCAGGGAGAAATCCAAGACGTCGAAGTTTCTCGTGACCGAAGAGGCCGACGCGGGGCGAGACAAGAAAGCCAGCGTCTGGACGAGGTAGCGCCGCGGGGCTGTTCCGCGAATGACGCTCACCAAAGACGACAGATGCAATTTGTACCCAGAGGAAGATGGCGCGTCTGTTGAATTTTCACAGATTTGCCCGTCATTTTGCATAAGTATCGGACCTGTACCGTTCTGTGGATAGTCTATAGGATCTTCACAAGAGTGAAAGGTAAAATGTATTGCTCCAGGACCATCTTGCAGAACATATTCACGCATCTTCAATAAGCTTTCTTTAGTTTCTTCCGCCACGTCTGTTTTGTTTGCGATGTATCCTAGAATACCTGTGAGTAACTGTCCTCTCGTTTCGTAGGAAGAAATTTCGAAATTTTCCAGGTCGCTTTCAATAGACCTGTTTAGAATGTGTTGCATGAACGTGGTGATGATGTAAAGAGGCACTCTGTCCTTCAACGTGGTGAGCAGCGTTAGAATGTCGATCTTGGACGGGGCGCCAGTCGCCGCGCCGACGCAGGGAGTAAGCGCGGGCAGGATGGGCTTGGGCTTGTCGTCGATGGGGGTGCCCGTGGTGTTGCACATGAACACCTTCTCCACCGGCAGCGCACCCGCATCGGTGAGGAGCACGTGGTCCCTCACGTTGAGGATGAGCTGGAAGGTGTCCGGGTCGAGCGGCTGCTTCCTGTACTCGGCCACCAGATGCCAGAGCAAGTCCTTGAGCAGCGGCCCTCGCTTCAGGTAGGGCCTGATGTTGAAGCCCTGGATGAAGGAGCTGAAGTCGGGGTGGTCGAAGAACTCGAAGAGGCGCGCCTTGTCGTCCTCGGCGGTGGCGTCGTCGAAGGCCTGGAACAGCGACGCCACGTCCACCTGGACGACGGGCGTGGCCTGCGGGGACGGGTCGTCGTCGCACTTGCCGTCCACGGGCTGCACGATGCGGCCGTGCGGTGGGCCGGCGGGCCGCGAGCAGCGCGCCCTTCGTCTGGAAGGCGCCGGCGCGGAAGTCCGCGACGCCGCTGGCGAAGCCCAGGCGAGCGATCACGTCGGTGACCGCCGCCTTGTCTGCGTCCGCCGCGTCGGGCTCCAGCGCCTGGAACAAGCCAAGGATGCAGCGGCATCAACAAGTTCTTTACCCGATCCAGATTTATACCCTTTCTTTGTGGTACCGCCCATGCATCGTTCAAAACTTTTCGTTGGAGCGAGACAATTCCGCCGATCCTGTGGTCTAGATCGCTAAGGCAGTAGTGTCGTAGCGATCTCGTACCGAAGGGTCGTGTATTCGAGTCCTGCCTCGGGCATGGTTGTAGTTGTTTTCGTCCTTTCACCCCGTACCATCGCCATTTCGTTTCATGTTTATAGTTACCATACCGTTAACAGTGGTCGCTAATGATCTAGCTGTTGACGCAAACTTAAATTTCAAAAAAATAACAAAAACAAGTTGTTGTTCAAAGTAATGTCGCGTCCCTCGGAACCGGCATCTCCTGGACGTGACAAAACCAAACCCTTGGCAGAGTCTAACCTCGTAGTTGTCACCTGGCTTTACACGACTAGGGACGCATAACGGCGGGAAGCGGGTCCCGCCGGCTAAGCAGGTGGTCATCGGCATTTAATATCAATGAGAGCCTACACTCGAGGCGCAATCATTGGGTGGGCTTGGCCTATGGCCCCCCATGACGACAGGTAGAATCCTTGTAGAAGGAAAACCCAAACTAGTTGTAAGGCTCTAGCTTTAAGTTTAAATGTACTTAATTATACTATGAATGTGAATGTATCTTAAGTATGACGCCTCATTCCGAGACTCTATATTGTGTAGGTGGAAGCTGGGAGGAAATGGCTAAAGCCCAAGGTGGCTATCCTGCAACCGGCCGTAGCCTGTGCTGTTAACGATCCCTTTCGGTGCCCCCCCCCTACCTGGAAGAGCGCCGCGACGTCGACGACGGCCACCCGCACGACGGCGGCGTCGGCGAGGGCGGCGCAGGGGTCGTCGACCTGGGGGGGCGTGGCCGGGTCGGCGTCGGGCTGCACGCACGCGAAGTGCAGCGGTGGCGGCGACAGCGCGTCCGCGCGGTCCTCCTGCACGTGGCGCAGCACCTGGTCGATGTGGCTGACGAGCGCGCGCGCAGCCCCGCGCCGACAGCGCGCGACTCGCGCTGCTCCCGGGGGCCAAGGGCCGTCGCGGGGGCGCCGCTCGCTCGGCCCTTCACGCGCAGCCACCGCGGAGCGCCACAGACCGCGCCGTCACACGGGCCGTCGTGGCGGTGCCACTCAGCCTTTCATACCGGAGTTGCCACACAACTTTCTAACGAAAAATATGCTCCAAATTATAGATTAGCAACACGTGCCATCCCTGACGATTTCATTGCCTATCCCTTTATATTCAGACAATTGAAATGAACCAATCATCGTCCTTTGAGCTTTTCGAAGCTCGTTCTTCTCGTGTTTTTCTTTCTCTATTCCTGTCGTTTATTTTTGTTGTTTCGATACAAAAACGAGAGAGAAAAAGTCTGTTGGTTCTTTTTATTCATAATAGTTAAGAGATAAATATTATTCTCTCGACTCCAGATGAAAATATTTTCCCCAAAATTCCCCAAACATTTCCTCGGTTATCTATGTTCCCCATCTATGTTTCACAAAACGAAAAGAATTCCACTTTGGGAACAAAATTCCCCAATCTGGCAACCCTGCTTCATATGCAGTCACCGCCAAGCGCCACTGATTGCGAGAGAGGAAGGATTCATGAGTCAATCCGTTGTGCGCTCCGCCGGCTGAAAGGAAATCAGTCCGTAAAAACCGGTTCAGTGGCGCGTCTAGTGTGAAGGCTTTCATTTAGAAAGCTGTTCTACTGGCGGTGGCACGTCTGCACGGCTGGTGGCTTCTGGTGTGAATACCTCCATTTCAACCACCCCTTTCCAGCAGACGCGCCACTCAGAAGCGCTGCTGAGTGGCGCCGTGTGAAGGGGCCCTAAGCACAAAAGAAGCGCCACTACCCGCTCGTGAAAAAGAAGCGCCACTACGCCGCTCGTGTGTGAATACCCCCATTCCAACCAACCAACCTCTTCCCAGCAGACGCGCCACTCGGAAGCGCTGCTGAGTGGCGCCGTGTGAAGGGGCCCTAAGCACAAAAGAAGCGCCACTACACCGCTCGTGTGAATACCCCCATTCCAACCAACCAACCTCTTCCCAGCAGACGCGCCACTCGGGAGCGCTGCTGAGTGGCGCCGTGTGAAGGGGCCCTAAGCACAAAAGAAGCGCCACTACACCGCTCGTGTGAATACCCCCATTCCAACCAACCAACCTCTTCCCAGCAGACGCGCCACTCGGGAGCGCTGCTGAGTGGCGCCGTGTGAAGGGGCCCTAAGAGAAGTGTATCAACTCCCACAGTGAAACTGAAACTTTTTGACGCTAGCTCTCACTGTTCTTGCGTACTAGTACAGCGCTGTAAACAACGTGCTTTTAGGCAAGATGGCGGGTAATGTGAGCGGCAGGTGTCGTTTCGTTCTAAGCACTATGAATGCGTCGATTCTATAATATAAACGTGCACTACGTTGTAATTGTATGTACGCATGTGCTTTGGCGCAATAGTCTCTGGCGAAGCCTAGGGCTACCAGCGGCGTCCTGGCCTTGCAGCCATGGGTTACGGGGTACGTGCGGTTAGCACGTAAACATCCCTACGCCGTGCTCTGGTTTTCTCATTATCACACATCAACATAGACTGAGTCGAAAATGCACACCGTAGTCTTGCCCGACCGGGAATCGAACCCGGTGTCGCGTCATGGAAAGTGAGCACGCTGACCAATGAGCTATCCACGAGGGCACGTAAATGAAGAATTGTGAATGTGTGAGAGGCAAAATAAATCCAAATGGCAACGTGTGACAGTCGTAGTGTAGTATAAACCTTACGAAGTGACTGTTTCTCATTTGAGAAAAACACTTTAGCAGTAAACATATTATTATTATTATTATTATTATTATTATTATTGTTATTATTATTTTTAAAGAAAAATTAATGAAAAAACTTATTAACAGAATTTTTCACTGCCATATATTATCAAGTAGAATAAAAAATTGCAAATTGTCTAAGAGTTAAATTATATAATTAATTGTTAAACGAAATTTATAATATTTTGTAAATATGGATTTTTCATAGCACCTTAGAGTAATTTCTACTGAAAAGCATGTAAATGAACATCTTTAATACTAAATTATCGTGTATAAAATTAAATATTATATTTCTCTGACGCTATCATCAATACCCAAAAAAGTATTTAACGCTCCGCACTAAGAAGCGAAGATCTAACCTCAAATTGGTTTCACAAAATCACAGAAAAAATCAGTTTCTTGTCACACACTTTCTCTTACATTGATGCCCAACTTCTTTAAACACTGCCACCGACCAACGCCACTGAGCGTGGGATAGGAAAGATTCGTGAATGACACGTTGTGGGCGCCGACGGCCACAAGTCAGTCAACATGTAACAGTCAACAGGAGCGCTTCCATTGACAATATAAAGGTAACCATGAACACTGTCTTCTGGCGGTAGCGCGGAAGCGCTCTGCGCTGCTGGTGGCTGTAGGCGCCGGCGGTGACAAGGCAGTCAACGTTTAACAGTCAAGCGCAGGAGCGCTTCCGATTGACCTAATATAAAGGTAACCATGAACACTGTCTTCTGGCGGTAGCGCGGAAGCGCATCTGCGCTGCTGGTGGCTGTAGGCGCCGGCGGTGACAAGGCAGTCAACGTTTAACAGTCCAGCGCAGGAGCGCTCCGATTGACCTAATATAAAGGTAACCATGAACACAGTCTTCTGGCGGTAGCGCGGAAGCGCATCTGCGCTGCTGGTGGCTGTAGGCGCCGGCGATGACAAGGCAGTCAACGTGTAACAGTCAAGCGCAGGAGCGCTTCCGATTGACCTAATATAAAGGTAACCATGAACACAGTCTTCTGGCGGTAGCGCGGAAGCGCATCTGCGCTGCTGGGGCTGTAGGCGCCGGCGGTGACAAGGCAGTCAACGTTTAACAGTCCAGCTCATGAGCGTCTCCGATTGACCTAATGTAAAGGTTGCCATTTTGAACTATCTTCAGGCGGAAGCGCAGAAGCGCATCTGTGCTGCTGACGGCGAGAGAGCACTAGTAACCGCCAGAGCTGCGCTACCACGCCGCTCGGGTGAATATCTCCACGTTAAGCAATCCTTTGTCAGCAAACGCCCCATTCCCACTCGGAAGCGCTGCTGAGTTGCACCTTGTGAAGGAGTACAGCCCGAAACTGGATTTGGCCTTTTCCAGAACGCTTACATTCGTTATTCTAAAACTGGAGATATACAAAAGAAAACAGTGGCAATTTTATGCCAAAACACACCTGCACAATGTATGACTGTCATAAACATTCGCTTTTATGTGTTGTAGCATTCATTACAGTATTTATTTCTCGATATTGAAACAAATAAGTTGATTGTGCTTTTATTCATGTACTGATTTGATTGTCTTTTTATACCATTTGCAAAGCCACTATGAAAAGTTTGAAAGACAAATAAATGACCGCATAAACACCTGTAATGTCTGATTATTTTTATGAACTTGATGGGATTCTCCTTTAATCTGCAATTTTACGAACGAAACCTTTGCATTATAAAACATTCAAACTGTGTTTGTAATAAATTCTCCCAGAAGTCTCTAGTCTAAGAGGAGTGACAGAAGCGAGCAAGAAATTGGAATGAAAAGTCGTTTGAACTCTTCGAAAATCTGTCAAAAATCAACAAATCATCCATTAATTTTACATTTGTAGCAATATTACGCGTAGCCTGTAGCAATAGTTTGTAGAAATAGTACGTCTACATATGAAGCAATATTAATACGAACGTTCTGAAATAACGAGCAGTTTCTCGAATATAATTTTTACTTGCTCATTAATGCAGGAAACATTATTTCCCTTAGCTAGAAATTAGCAAGAGCAGATGTAAAATACGACATAATATAATAATAGTAATAATAATAATAATAATAATAATAATAATAATAATAATAATAATAATAATAATTACAATGTATTCAGCATTTCAAGGTCGGATTAACCTGACTTTTGGCAGCTAGCGGTGGTCCCAGGTTTGAATCTTGTTTTAATATTTTTAAATATTTTCCACGTCTGGGGGTAAAGGAGACATATGGCATGCATCGGGGATTCCCTTCCTCACCTCTAGTTTCCTTGGCCTGCCTGGGCTTTTCTTCTTCACACAGCTACAGACACTACAGGAAACAAGACGATTGTAATGGAAAGCGATAGATTTATTTTTCTCTGTTCTGAAATCGAACCAGGGGTCTCACCACGGAAAGCTAACACATTTACCACGAGCCACCAGAGAGACCAATAATAATAATAATAATAATAATAATAATAATAATAATAATAATAATAATAATATCAAAAATAATAATTTTCTCGTCGAAATTAATAATCTGCAACACTTCAAAGAAATGTATTTATAAAATCAAAACAGTGATTCCCAACTCGCAAATACCTCGGCACTCGAGTCAACAGAATATAAGACTTCGCGCCAAAGATAGCAATTCTGACCCTTGCGGGATAGTAAAAAAGCCCGAACATTCCCATCGCAGAGATGATTTATTTTGCGTTGAAATTGTAAAACCAATACAAAAGACGAATATAGAGGGTAGTGAAGTCACATTTAATGTCCAGAAACAAAAACCTGGAGCCATTAATGCATTTTGTCAACGAACGAAGTAACGCGCCTGCTGGCAGCTGCGAGCACTGACCTGGGAGGCGAGCAGCTGGCGCACGGCGTACAGGGCGTCGGGGCGCGCGCCGGGGCCCACGGTGGCCAGCAGCGCGCCCACGCTCGCCGCCAGCACGCGCGTGGCGTTGGGAGCGCCGCACGCGCCGGGCAGCGCCACCGCGGGCGCCGGCGCTTCGCACGGCGGCGGCGAGGGCTCCGTCGGCGGCGCTTGCGCTCCCACCACGTCCGACGCTGGCACCCGCTCTCGCATCTCGCCCATCTCTGTGGGCTCCCCCTGCGTAAACGCAGCTTCCGTTGCCACGGGTTCCAAACTCGGCAGGTGCGTTAGCCCTGACTCCGTTGTCGTCACCCCCGTTGCTACTCTCTCTGTTGTCAGAGCCTTCGTGGCCACTGGTTCCAAACTCGGCGCTTGCGTTGTCTGCGCTTCCGCTGCCACAAAGTCAGATGCTGACACCCCCTCTCTCATCTCGTTCATCACTGTTGGCTCTCTCTCCGTGAATACAGCCTCCGTAGCTACGGCTTCCGAACTCGGCGCTTGCGTTGTCCCCGATTCAGTTGTCAGCGCTTGCGCTGCATCAAAGTCTGATGGTGATACCCGCTCTCTCATCTCGCCCATTACTGTCGGCTCTCTCCGTGAACACAGCTTCCGATGCCACGCCTTCCGAACTCGGCGCTTGCGTTGTTCCGATTCAGTTGTAAGCGCTTGCGCTGCCTCTAAGTCTGATGATGATACCCGCTCTCTCATCTCGCCCATCACTGTTGGCCTCTCTCCGTGAATACAGCCTCCGTAGCTACGGCTTCCGAACTCGGCGCTTGCGTTCTCCCCGATTCAGTTGTCAGCGCTTGCGCTGCCTCTAACTCTGATGTTGATACCCGCTCTCTCATCTCGCCCATCACTGTCGGCTCTCTCTCCGTGAATACAGCCTCCGTAGCTACGGCTTCCGAACTCGGCGCTTGCGTTCTCCCCGATTCAGTTGTCAGCGCTTGCGCTGCCTCTAAGTCTGATGGTGATACCCGCTCTCTCATCTCGCCCATCACTGTCGGCTCTCTCTCCGTGAATACAGCCTCCGTTGCCACGGCTTCCGAACTCGGCACTTGAGTTGTCCCCGATTCAGTTGTCAGCGCTTGCGCTGCCTCTAAGTCTGATGGTGATACCGCCTCTCATCTCGCCCATCACTGTCGGCTCTCTCTCCGTGAATACAGCCTCCGTTGCCACGGCTTCCGAACTCGGCACTTGAGTTGTCCCCGATTCAGTTGTCAGCGCTTGCGCTGCCTCTAAGTCTGATGGTGATACCCGCTCTCTCATCTCGCCCATCACTGTCGGCTCTCTCTCCGTGAATACAGCCTCCGTAGCTACGGCTTCCGAACTCGCGCTTGCGTTTCCCCGATTCAGTTGTCAGCGCTTCCGCTGCCTCAAAGTCTGATGGTGATACCCGCTCTCTCATCTCGCCCATCACTGTCGGCTCTCTCTCCGTGAATACAGCCTCCGTAGCTACGGCTTCCGAACTCGGCGCTTGCGTTCTCCCCGATTCAGTTGTCAGCGCTTCCGCTGCCTCTAAGTCTGAAGGTGATACCCGCTCTCTCATCTCGCCCATCACTGTTGGCTCTCTCTCCGTGAACACAACCTCCGTTGCCACAGCTTCCGAACTCGGCACTTGAGTTGTCCCCGATTCAGTTGTCAGCGCTTGCGCTGTCCGTAAGTCTGATGTTGATACCCGCCCTCTCATCTCGCCCATCACTGTCGGCTCTCTCTCCGTGAACACAGCCTCCGTTGCCACAGCTTCCGAACTCGGCACTTGAGTTTCCCCCTTCGCCTTCCTGCCGGCACGTTTTCTCCTCTCCTCCGCCTCCGTTGCCACCGTCTTAGCAGCGGTCTCCGATTCCACGGTCGTCACCTCCGCTGCTGGCAACTGAGCTGTTGGCTCCTTCAGCTTTGTCGCCGCCTGGAATGTCTCTGTGAGCTCCGTCTGATTCTCTGTCTCCGTCTAGGAAGAAAGCAAAAGAAAGATTTCAACATGTAAACATGATTTTTACTATTACTTTATTATGATTTGTGTTGTAATAGTCTGTTTACTACTAGCATTGCAGTTCTGGCATAGAATCCAGTACGTTATCGATTTCTTTCATACAGGGTACATCAATAATTCGAATGGGGATCGAGATAGAGTTATCGAATAGGTCGGCATATCAAAATTGGAGGAGGGAGTGGAAGAGTCCAGGAATTCGATACCCTGAAGTCAATACTGACTGACAAACTGGCGAATAGCTTATTTTTCATAATACAGTTCTGTTATATCGACTTAACCAAACAAAAATAATAATGCTACAGAATTGCGCTGACTTTCCGGCATTAGTTACTTTTCTAATTTTTTTATCCTTGGCTAGTTTTTCAGTATTGCCCCTCCCCGTTTAGCAGTTGGTACTTATCGTCGCATATAATATATTTTTGCACATTTTCTCTGGTTTTCGTTCTTCTAATATGTTAATTCAAATATGAATTTAAGAATATTATTGAAGAGTAAAACGTGACCCCTGCATATACAACTTTTCATTGAAGTATTTGGAGCCGTTCTTGAGAGAAAATCGTTTTAGATGTTTCTGAAAATGCACACTTTTCACTTAGTTTTCACACATAACTTTTGAATTTTAGAGAACTTCATAAGAAACCATTTGAAGTTCTTGTACTCATAAATGCAATAATTTACAAAATTCGTCAATAATGTACATATTAACGACGTGAGAAATATACCAAAAAATTTACATTTGTGTATTTTTTTAAAAATCAAAAGAATATATAAAATGCGTTTATGTCTTTATGCGTTTATTTTGTGCGTTTAGCATCATGTGAACAAAAGTTTAAAGAAAAAAATTTCAGTCGTTTTTGAAAAAAAAGTTTCTAGTATTTCTAATATTTTACTTAAAATTGCGCCAAAACTACTACTAATATTTTCAAAATATGTTGATAACATTAATTAAATAACTAATTGCGGAAAACAAATTTAATTTAAAGAAAAATTATTTGCCTTCAATATTACAGCTATATAACGTTTCGGTTCCGACAGTTCCCCTGCTTGACGGAGACCTATAGAAGGATTTTCTTAAGGATGAGCCAAACTGACAGTTCGCGAAAACAAGTGAACATCACATGTAATTCAGAGAAGTATCCCTCCGCCGCGACAGCTGTTCAGCCACGCCTCTTCGTAAAGTATTTGGAAACATCAGTATACACAAGTCCAAGAGTTTCGCTGAGGTATATGCACGTACGCCAGTCCGGGAAATACTTAAATTTAAATACGTACGTGGAAAATCTCTTAACATGCTCTCACAATCAGTGAGAGAAAACTGCAACGAATGTAAATAGAAAGGAATGTACGCGTAGGCTTCCGCGGCTCGAGTCGATGACTTCTTCTTCGCTGTCCGGGTGACGCCGCGTAGTGGGCTGTGGGCCTCTCAGCCCACTACGCGGCGTCACCCGGACAGCGAAGAAGTCAAATAGAAAGGAAAATGATTTCATGCTGGAAACACGTGCACCGTTTCGCATCTCGCATTCAAGTCTCGGTTTCAAAATAAATTTAATATTTATCACTCAGAAATAAATGTAATGTAATCTGTACAAAAAAAGAAATTTTACTGTAGAGCATATACTACTGCACTTCCTAATTTCAATTATTTCTGGGGCACACTGTATTTTTGTCGGACGAGGACTTCACTAAAGGAAGAGTCGAAGCCATTTACAAGTTAGCCAACTTCAAACGAACGAATGCACGAAGGGAGTCATTGGGCTCGAGGGCACGACGACCACAGAACCTTCAGTTATGTTGCCAGTACTAGCGGTCCCTTTGGCTCATCCTTAGGAAAATCGCTCTATACGTCTAGATTGGTTTGTTTTTTTCGTGTTTCCAGGCGCGTCAACTGCTTTGGTCATTAGTCCCATTAGTGTAGTGCATGTTTGTTTCTCGGGAGATGGCGGTGGTCTTCCCCAGCTGGATGGCGAGATCCGACGCCGACCTACCGTCGGCTAGTGGGGATTCCCCCGAACCAGGACTCTCCCACCAGCGGGGCACCGCCCCAGCCGGGACAAGCTCTAAGCTTCCGACCGGTTTCACGGAATGTGTGGTAGTGTAGTAGGTAATATGTTCATTGTGTGTGTGTTAGGAATGTACCATGGAGCATGAAGAATTTTACGGATGAATTTATTCTGGAGCATCTGAATTTCGTTAATGTGAGATTTGGTTGCATTGGACCAGATGGGACAGGCATACATTAGCGTGGGACAAAAGATTATATATATATATATATATATATATATATATATATATATATATATATATTGTAGGGAAATGCGTTAGTACGTGATTACCGATGTGTGATTACCCGCAAAAATCGGAGTAATCGTGGTTATTCTTTCGTAATACTCCATATATGAAAGTAACTGAGCATGACGATGTAAAATGAAGGAGAATAATAAAAACTTGCAGTATCAAGGAATTCGAGATACCGGCGAATTCCAATTGGCGAGTCTCGCCACATCCATCTTGGAATGCTTGTGTCGAAACAAAACTAGGACGGTGAAAACCGAGGGAAGTGGAAACTCCATAACTCCCCTCCGGTTAGCACTCGCGCTTTGCCATTGCCATTTTTGGCATTAATGCTTTTTTGTGATTGAAAATTTTTTTGTTTAGAGAATTGTTCAGAAAATTACAAACTTTTTTATTTGTGATAGAAGTTATTAGTTAATTAGTTCAAAATTATGATGAAATTAGCGTTACATTTGAGTGTAGTTTGCTAAAGCTAACGTTGTGAAACAGTGTCCGGTCATCATCCTAGACAACCTATCTATACTTTTTCGAAATATGTTTAAGAAGAAAAGTTTTACGTCATTAAAATTTGTCTCTAATTAGCTTGTGAGTTTGCGATAAAAAATCTCAAATTTGAATGAGGTGAGAATGCTAAGTATTTATCCAAACCGATAGTGACCGAAACGGTAGGTCGAGTCCACCAGTGTTTGGGAGGTCTTGAGTTCTATCACGTCACGATGTTAAGAGTTTAGAGTGTGTGTTTTGAACATCGGTGAATTTGTGGTCTCACAGTAGTTTCCAAATCAGAAACAGGCGAATGCTAGATAAAGGTCCACGCAGTTATTCTGTTATTTCCCTTTCCACCGTCATTTGCTCGCGTCCCCCCACCCATGTGGACCACCGTGTTGGCGGGCGTCCCAACCTAACCCGTCTCGGCGTTTGCCGAGTGGAAGGCTATGCAGAGACTGCAACTTCGTAGAACATGCTAGGACGTAGAGAAAGAAACTTTACCGTCACGGCAGTTTCCGAAACTTGTGCAGGATTTTACAAGACTTCTCCGACCAATACCAGGCGAACGCCAGAGCATAGTCCTAACAGATGGGTCACGGACACCGGGTATCTTACTTTCTTTATCCCGTCCCTTCCTTTCCCCTTACACACATACACCCTTAAACGTACTTGCACTATTCTACCACACATTTCATTGGGCCTGACCGGCAGCGGTAGCTCAGTGCATCAATTGATGTCACTGCAGCGCCTCTGACCGGGAGGTCCTAGATTCCCACTCCCCACGGCGGTAGGATTTCCGACAATAACTTTTCAGCTAGGTCGAATTCAGTCGCTGTCTAGAGGAGAATTCTAGCGACCGACTGCTCTCATCGGTAGTTTTCCGCGCTTTCTCCGATCAAAACCAGGCGAATGCCGGAGCAGTAGCCTACGAAACGGGCCACGGACCGCGCGCGATCTCTCCTTCCTCTTCCTTGTCCTATCCTCTCCCCTTACACACTCACTTACACTAACATGCACTACACTATCACACATTCCGTGAGACCGGTCGGGAGCTTAGAGCTTGTCCCGGCTGGGGCGGTGCCCCGCTGGTGGGAGAGTCCTGGTTAGGGGGAAACTGCACTAGCCGACGATAGGTCGGCGCCGGATCTCGCCATCCAGGGGAAACGATCACAGCCATCTCCCGAGAAAAAATGCACTACACTAACGGGACTAATGACCAAAGCAGTTGACGCGCCCGGAAACACGACAAAATCAATCAATCAATTCATTGGGCCTGTCGGAAGTTTAGAGCTTGTCCTGGCTGGAGCGGTTCCCCGCTAGTGGGAGATACCTGGTTGAGGGAAATCTCCGGCAAACTCGCGTGAAGGTCTACGGGGGGGGCGACCTTGGACCGGATATAAAACACACTGCGTAAGTCCGGGAGACGACGCGCCCTAGACGCGCGTACCAACGTTTCGGCAGACATTCTGCGGCCTTCCTCAGGGCGAAATGCTGGGAAGGTCGTAGAGTGGCGGCCGAAACGCCCCCTGCGCCAAGGAGGCGGAGCCTCCCGCCAGTCAATTGGCTCGTGACTCTGCCCGCGGAAGCCTGTGCTCTGCCCCAGTGCCGGGGCTAGGCAAGGGCAGACGGGCGATCGCCCGGGGCCCGATGATGGGACTGATGAGAAAAAATAGTAAAAAAGAAAAAAGAAAAAGAAATTAGAACTCGAGAAAATCGTTATCGTAATTTATATGACGCGGTACAGTAGTCTGATACGAGGGTAATCCCAAAAGTAAGGTCTCCTAAAGCACCGAACTCTGTTTGTGTGGCAGTTGGTCACACTGTTATGAAGAGTGCTTCCCGCGCTGTGTGTAAACATGCGCACGCCGTGCTGAGGCGCTCAGTTCCACACCCACCCACGCATCATCACCCACCCACCCTATAGTCCCGACTTGGCGCCCAGGGACTATCACCCTAAGTTGAAAGAACACTTAAACGGAAAGCGATTTAGCTGCGACGACGAGGTGAAAGAAGAGCTTCATAACTTTCTGAACAGCATGGCGGCGAGCTGGTATGATATGGGCATACCAAAACTGTCACAGAGTCTACAAAAATGGTGATTATGTCGAAACATAGCTAAATGTTAAAGCTGTAAACCGATGTAAACCATTGTAGAAATAAACAGGTTTATGTACTTATAAAAAATAGGAGACCTTGCTTTTAGGAATACCTTCGTATTTCATACAATTTTTAATAAACTTTTTACATTAAATGTTGAAAAGCAGTTATTACTGATAACGTAGGACTCTACGAAATGAATCAAATCAAGCTAACATTAAATTAAGTCTGACTGGAACTATTGTTATTGCATATGCTTAACAAGTGATTTTATTAAACAATAACTAAACGCAATATTTTTACGTTTTAAGATCACCGTGGGAATTGTATTATTTTATCATTGAGTGCTTTTACATAAAACTATTATTTAAACTACATTTTAAACAAAGTGAAAATAAATACAATTAAAAAAATATTATCTAACTCCGGCACTGCTCTGACAGGACTGGTGAGCGGAGCAGTTGTGGGTAGGGATGCAACATCGATGTCGAATGTTTTTATAGAAACATCGATGTTTTGACGTCGATGTTTTTTTAACATCAATGTTTGTGATTGATGTTTTTTGTCGAAATAAATTGATATTGATGTTTTTTATCCGTTTTTTGTCGAAATAAATAAAAATGGATGTTTTGTGATCTATGTTTGTCGAAATAAATTGGCATGATGTTTGCCACATGATGTTTTGTGATCTAGTTTTTGTCGAAATAAATTGACATGGATTTTTGTGATCGATGTTTGGCAACATCGATGTTTGCCGACATTGATGTTTGCCAACATCGATGTTTTGTGATCTATGTTTTTGTCGAAATAAATTGACATGGATGTTTTGTGATCGACGTTTTTTGTCGAAATAAATTGACATGGATATTTTGTGATCGATGTTTGGCAACATCGATGTTTGCCGACATGGATGTTTTGTGATCTATGTTTTTGTCGAAATAAATTGACATGGATGTTTTGTGTTCTCGGTCGAAGCGAGTGTTTGCTGACCTGGAGCTTGTTGCAGCGGCCGGGGGGCGGCGCCTCGCACGCCAGGCGCGCGTCCAGCGGCAGCAGGCCGTCGCCCTCCCACGCCACGTGGCGCGCCAGCTGCGCCGCGGCGCGCGCCACCCGCCCTCCGCCGCCTCCGCCGCCACGAGGCGCAGCAGCTGCTGCAGGAAGTCTGCGCGCGTCGCGTGCGCAGAGTAGTCCATGCCGCGCAGCGTCTTGTACAGCCGGTGGCAGCCCACGTACGCCTTTACGACCTGCGCGAGAAAGAGCATTCGCTAACGTTCATACGTCGCTGGAGACAATGCTTTTACGGCGTTGCTTGTTTGTTTACAGCCTCCGTCCAATCGCATTTTCAACTCAATGATACGCCCTTTTTATACAAGATTATACGAGTTAGGGACGTGATTACCATTCGTTTTATTGACATAAATATTTTATGCTACTGCTAATTGATGCAAAAAATGAAAATTTCTCAGTATTTAAGACTGAGTTCGACTAAATCACTTTAGGTGAGTTCATTTTATATGTATTCGTTATTAAAAACCATCCAATATATTTTTATTTTCTCTCTTTTGTTAAATATAAATGAATTAAATATTATTTAAAATTAATAAAAAAAATTGTATGGAGATTAATAACAGAGTCACATAATAAAAAGGCCCTGTTTCCATCAGTGAACAAATATCTTTCAAAATCATAAGTGATTATATTGAAGAAAACAAATAACAATTAGAACAAAGAAATGTATACTATTTCAACCCCTTGTCCTTCTTTACATTTTAGAGAGAAAAGTTTGAAATATGAAAAAACGGCCCCTCGCCCCGTCTTTGATTTCATCCACCCCTTAGCATCATTCGCAACTAGGGTCTAGGAAAGTGTGTCCCCCCTCCTTTCCTCCCTTCCCCGCCACTCCCCCTCACCACTTCGTCGGGCCTGCCTCTGAGGTAGCCTTCTGAACTAGTTCCTGGATTATCGCCTAGACGCCGCTGCGATCCTTGCACCCGGAGCTGAATGATGGTTAATGGTAGCTCAGAAAATAATTGAATCGGTTATTTTTAAAACCCCGTAAGTCACTCTCATTAGAATTTTCTTTTACTGTAAGGAAATAGAATTTGCAGGGTCGACACATGTCTAAATCCCGTAAATCAGATGAATAGAATAGCCGTGAGGACACTGAAAAGTTTTGGTTTGGTTTTGAAACCCTGCAAGTCATTGACATGGGAGTACGTATGACTGTAAATGTATGTACGCATGAATGTATACATGTGTATGACTGGGATATCACTGACAGATTGGTTAAAAGGTATGTTCAATATGGAAACATTCCTAAGTACAATCATACACACATATTTCAAGCCACTGTTTCTGTCATATGAATCATGTTTGATGTAGATGCACATTGTCATTTCCCATAATATTGTAATAAATGCGTCAAATTACAAACTGTAGTTGCAATGTGTATTTATTTACATGTTGAGTTAAAAGAATTATAATTAGTTTTTGAAATTCCGTAAGTTATAAACTTTTTAATAAGTTCAGCGACTATCGTACTATTAACACATGTAAATTATTAAAAATATGTTTCCATGTCATTCTCAATCAAGATTTATGCAGCAGAAGTAAAAACAGAAAAAAAGCTCTTAATTGTTCGGTTTTTCTTGTTTTCCCACAACTTTACAATTCCTGATCTGCAGGATTTTAATAATAACCGATTCAATTGATGGTTCGTAATACTCGACATAAGAACGTAATTTGACATGGTAATGTAAAAGGAAGGAGCATAATAAAAGTTTGAAGTATAAAGAAATTCGAGGCATCGCGGAAATCCAATAAGCGGGTCTCGACACACTGAAGTTCGAATGCTTGTATCGAAACTAAACTACGGAAGCGACAAGCGAGGGAAGTGGGAACTCCATGACCCCCTGCGGGTTTGCCTATTGGCAGGGGAAACGGGAGGACCCCGAGAAAACCCGCAAACCCGCTTTGTCCATCACGAATTTCGCTTGAAACACTCTGGGATCGAGCTTGGCCACCAGCGGTAGAAGGCATGTAGTCTGACCACTACGTCATGAGGTATCCCATGTCTGAAATACGATAAACATTAAACATTATTTTGTAAATTGAGGTAGAATCCCCCCAGTTTCATTCAAGCGTGAGTAGTTGGATCCGAAATTGACTGATGACCTATTGTGACCAATGGTTATCGTTCTGAAAACCGGAGAGAACATAAATTGCACGTAGACTCAGGGGAAATTATTGACTCATTTAAGTCAAACGACTGCCGCAACCGCATGATTGATAGTCAAGAAAATTTATCGATCGTCTCATGCTTTAACGTTTATACTACAGATTTCGTAGTGAGCGTCAACCTTTACCTTCGTGAAGTACAGCTGAGGCAAGGTCACCCACAAACTTTCACGCACGCTCGTCAACCTTTGTCTCTCTCTCTCTCTCTCTCTATATATATATATATATATATATATATATATATATATATATATATATATATATATATATATATATATATATATATATATATATATATATATAATGTATATATCCGGAAAAAAAAGAAAATCCTTGTCGACTGTCGTCTTCTATTGATGTTGCAGTATATAAATTGCGTACTAATGGTTAAATTGATTCCTTTGAAAAAAAAGGAATACTATACATGAAAGCACGAACGGATGAAATTTGCTATGAAATGTTTGAAACGTAACTTTCTTTAAAACCGTATTTGAGGAGTATTGCATCATTAGCGTTATTGAGCTGTAATTCATTACCTTTCAAAATAATATACAATAAATATTTGAAAATATTGAAATAAACTTGTGGATTCCAGATTCTTGAAACAATTAAACTCATCACCGTCAGTCACCGGGGAACCTTCAAGGAGGATTCTTCGTCCGAGACCACATCGCCACTGAGGATGTCTGCCGTAGTTGCGGACGAAACGTCTGGAAATATGTTTTCCAATGGACCACGGCCCTTCAGCCCGGAAGAAATCTTTGACTACAACTCCGGCCGTGAAAGCCTACATTGTTTTATTAATTAAACTCATCAGTTAATTAAATATTAATGTTATAAAAATTAATGTTAAAAAAATGTTTTTCGTACATTCCGCGACACGAAGGAAGTAATAATTCTAATTAACATTGTTTAGCCAATGCGAAGTAGTAATAGTAGTAGTAGTAGTAGTAGTAGTAGTAGAGTAGTAGTGGTGTGTAGTAGATAGGTAGAGTGGTAACAGCGGCGATAGTAGTAGCAGCGGATAAGATGGTAGTATCAGCAACGATTTAGGACTAGTGGCGATAATAGTAGTGGCATAGTAGTAGTATAGTAGTAGTAGTAGTAGTAGTAGTAGTAGAGGACTAGTATAGTAGGACTAGTAGTAGTAGTAGTATAGTAGTAGTAGTAGTGGTAGTAGTAGTATTGTGGTAGTAGTAGTAGTGTGGTAGGAGTAGTTGTAGGGTGGTAGGAGTAGTAGTAGTAGTAGTAGTAGTAGCAGAAGGACTAGTAGGACTAGTAGTAGTAGTAGTAATAGTAGTAGTAGTAGCAGGACTAGTAGGACTAGTAGTAGTAGTAGTAGTAGTAGTAGTAGTAGTAGTAGTAGTAGTAGAATTGGTAGTAGTAAAATTGTTAGTAGTTTATAATTTGAACCGAGAACAAAATGTACGTCATCACCCTCCTATGTTTATCTTCAGAGAGCTTTCGCATGGTTTTAATTTGTTTCACTCTATCTCGAAACTTTCATTTCTCTGAAATCTTTTTCTCTTCACCCGATGGACCAGGTTACCAAATTGACAAGCGGAGTACTTACATTTAACTAATATATGGCAGTATTATTTTTTGTAAATTTCAATTATTTAACATTCGTAAGTAGTAAGTCCAATAGAAATAACACATTGTTTGTATTTCATTTAAAGAAGTAACTGGTAAGAATAAAAAAATAGCAGAAGTAAAGTCAGTTTTCTTTCTGTAATTTGCCGTTATCATGCTGTTTTGTAATTTGACGTTATCATCTGTCCAATTACGTTCAATACTATCCGTGGAAATTTTCCGAAGTTCATAAATATATGAAGCAAGTAGCATCCGATTGTTGAAGAAATTGAAAGCCAAGTGTTTTTCTGAAACTTCTCATATAGATACCTAATCCCTCCACAAACATACCAACCGTTTGACTCTCACCATTAATAATGTGAAAGACAACAGTTTAAGACACATAAAGGAAGTACTGAAGATTCATAATCATTCTGGTTTTGAACTTGGACCAAAGGATATAGCCGAATAAGAGGGTAAAAGGTGCCTCCAAACCAAATCGTTCATCGCGATTCTCATAAGAAAGATAATACAAAATGATGAAGATTCACCAAAAATTAGCCCTCTAGGGCAATCTGTTACAGATCTACAACGAGAAACGTGTTTTGCATATTTTATTTTTTTCTCGGCATCTATTGCGAATATCAGGCTGAGAAAATTGCAGGGACGGAGAAATGTAGTTCAATTTGAAAGTTTTTGTCAATGAATTTTGACGCCAATTTCATATAGAAAAAAAAATTCGAAATTAATTTTCGACGTGAATCTTTGGAGTACTGTCTCAATTTTTCCCACTAAAATGGATCTTATAACATTCTATGACATATATTATTCCAGATTTTTAAACAATGTGGATGGTGGTGAAAAAAAAGCGAAAACCAATTTATTCAGTTTAAAAATTTGAAGTTCGCGCCAAAATATGATTGGAAAAACTTGTTTCACTAATGTTTAAACAGTTTATATTAAAATTATTGAAAGGTCTTGCTTACCAGGATGATTTGGATCGTTTTGCTGACAAAAGTTTGTTGTATGTAGAACGTATTTATATTATCCATATAAAATGATCGAACCCCTTTTGTTTTTAGTTTTGTCTATTGTTTCTAATATAAATCAAATTATTCGGATTTAGATATTGATCATTTATGTTTATAATGTAAATCAAATTACTTAGTTGTAGATTTATTAATAATTGACAATAGGACAATCATAGACAATTAATCAACGTCACTTTCTTCTATAACTAGGATCACACATTTGTTTACAAACAGTCTACTCAAATATGTTTTTTCAACATTTCTTTTTAAAAATACCAGTTTAACAATTTTCGCCAAGTAACTAGCCTGTGCCAAATGTTTGTTTAAAAGATCGCAGATATTTGGGAGTGGCATCCGAGGGTGACACTTCTGTTTGGACGTTGACAATTGAATTGAATTTGCCTTATTTTACGTGGCGAGACTCAGGCCATGAGGCCTGCTCTTCCGTCTGACTACGCAAATTTCGTTACGCTTCTTTCACCTACTAGAGCAGAAAGAAGGTATTTCTTGGGCGACGAAACAGGCGATTTGAATTTACCTCAGAGGCATCATATAGGCGTGAGGATCTTTTACATGCAGTAAATGTACTAACATGGGACAGCCGGCTTTACTTCCCCTCCGAAGGAGGGCGTACGAAGGATTTTTTCGCCCTTAAAAATCCACGGTTTAGATCGGGTTTGAACCCGCAAACTTGGGTATAGCAGTCCGATACGCTGACCACTACACCATCGCCGCCGCAAAAATTCATTTCCGGCACCGGGAATTGAACCTGGGCCTCCCGGGTGGGAACCGGGTATCCTCAATATCATTTCCCTCCAGATATCCCCATGCTGGAAAGAGATGGGTGGGTTCCTCCGGTGCACCGATTTTTGCTCGTTCTGCACAGAACATTCTTGACCTTGTTATAAATTTTGAATGGTTGAAAATGAGTACAATTTTCGGAACTTCCCTTTCTGTTGCTCGGCTATTCTGCGATCACTGCAATTCACGTTCAATGTTCCACATCAAACATAAAAGAATAATCTTCCCATCATTTAAAACATTTCAACATTTTGAATCATAGACACTTTCACTCCTCAGCGACTCGACTACACTCGCAGAGCGTCTCGATTCCTTCTGAGGTTCCCTTCGATTTTCAGATCGCGTGGTTTGAAGACAAAAGACGACTTTCCACTATATTGTTACTTTATTTTCGCTTTTTTCTTACGTTAAATACTTTTAATAGACCTTGTGGCATTGCCATAATTCCCAGACAATGTTTCTAAACATTTGCACTGTTCGTAATCCCCTTTTAAACACTAGTTTCCTTTATTTCAATAAATATCAGCAGGTTTTGTTCGTCACTTATCGAGAACATCTGACTGTCTTCTTTTAATTTGGAAATGTTTTTTTTTACCATTACGAAATTTATTTAATTTTGGGACGGTATGATTTTACGACATGTTATCTTTATTATAATGTGCCCAATATTTATTTGTTGATATTCACATAGTTCATTTGGAGCCTAGCTCTTGAGAATGCAATTAAATTAATGAAAATAAAATTCCACTAATGCACTTTCAATTGTTTGTTCATGTTTACGTAAAAACAATTAAGCGTCCTTTTTCTAATGAAGTCTAAATATTGGGCATGTCTGAATAGACCGTCACAATATATTTTATTTATTTATTTATTTATTTAACGTCAAAAAAACAGTTAAAACTGCGTATGACGTGCTATGGGGATAAGTGAAAGTGAAGTGATTTTGGTCAAACTAGACTTCCTGGTAGTGCTACATGAAACGGAGACATCTGCCTTTTTCTCCTTTTGCCTTTCCCCCTTTCTATATACCTTCCAGTTTATTCATTTTCCCCATCTCTTCTATTTCTTTTTCTTTCTCCGGCTTAGGTGTTCCTGAGAATTTTAAGCTCGCTTCACGAGCATTCATACTATTACGCTCTTACGGGATTAGACAACCCCATAACGCCACCATCAGCTATATAAAGAAGCCCACGAACAGAGAGGACTAGGGTACGCGGCGGAGCGATGGCCGGTAAACGCGCCATCTGCCCCCAGCTTTTCGAACTACGACGCCCGAAATAGTGAGTAATGTTTTTCTGGGAGGTCACGAAAGGAAGGCTCTCTTTTACGGCAACAGCGACGGCGACCAGAAGAAACTCTCTTTGACTACAGCAGTGACGGCGAGTACAAATTGATAGCATTGGAGTTTATTTTAATTTGGTAGTGAAAAGTTAGCTTGGAAAGCGTATCTTAGAAAGTGAAGTAACTAAGAAATAGAGTGCACAATCATTCGTCGCATTCACAATAATTGAGAGAGCTAGCGAAATAACTGTTTGACGTCGAAATAACTACAAAGTTGTAAAATTCGAAGGACGTTAATTAAATCCAGCATCTCACATTGCACGCTGAGACCACACATGCCTAAAGTGTGGTAGGTCGGCCGAGCATTTGAGCATAATTCCAGCAACATTAATATTTTTGAGGCTGGAAGCGCGAACAAACGTATACGAGGTGCGGTAGAAGAAGAAGGACGACCCCAGGAAGAGCGAAGCGTAGGCGAGAAGGACTTGGTCTGAAGCGAGGATAGTACGAGTTCGGAACGAGAGAAGGGTGTGGAAATTGGAGGCTTGGGGCGCTCGAGCGGAAGGAACTTCTTTCGTCGCAGCACAGCACGCGAAGACGAGGCGGCAACGCGGGGCGAGCGGCAGAAAATCCCCAATGTTACCTACAGGCGAGCGACGCGGAGCTGTTGAGGTAAAGGAACTGGCAACGTTTATGCAGCGATCAGCTGGGGAAAGAGGATAGGGGTAAATACACGACAATCAGTGTTAAAAGTGGGTGAAACGTCTAGAATAGGTGGGAGAAGTATTTCGAACTGTGTGAGTGGCAGTTTCCAGGTCATTTACTGCACGTGTCATTAGATTCATTTAAAGCGGCCATACCTTGTACAATTTTACATAAATGATTCAGGATTTTCATATGTTGTACAGTTAATATTATCTGGAAAGATCAATTTGTTGTATTGTGTTTAAAGTAATTGCTTTTGTGACATGTAAAAGGGTCTGATTAAGTAAGTGAATGCCACGTATTTTTTTATTCACTGTTATAGTGAGTGCGAAGCCCAAGGCTAGCACCTGTGAAAGGGTTTCCTTGAAACAAGTATCAAATTCATTTGAAAAAAAGCCGGGCACGGAAAACTAGAGGCCAAAAGAGTAAATAATTTAGTAGTGGAAAAACTCAGAAAGGAGTGATCAAATCGTAAATTGTAGTTAATGAAAGTGTGTTCAGGCAGTCGAGGTGACGCCTGTATGTTTTGGTTTTTTGTCTTGTTTCATTTTTTTCAGTTACCAGCTACTTAAAGTGCAATAACCTGTTATGAAATTGCGTCACTGTAAATTTTCTCATTGAATATATGTTCATATTATTCGTATTTTATTTTATTCATTGTGTTAAGGGTTCAGACCTTTCTCATACCCGAAAGATCCTGCTTCCTGAGAATTTTAAGCTCGCTTCACGAGCATTCATGCTATCACGACCCACCACGTGTGGTAAAGTAGGTAAAGTAGGTAGGTGGGGGTGTTACTATATATATATATATATATATATATATATATATATATATATATATATATATATAGTGATTAATTAACATTTTCTTTTGTTTTAAACATGCCAAGAAATATGAATATTTCTAAGAAAAACGTTCAAGAGTTCTTCATGTGAAATGTTGCATCCTCTGAAATTCGTCCGCCGCCAAAAATGTTGGGTAACCTGGCAGTGCCTCTGGTTGTGCGTGCGCGTGCGCGCGCGTGCGCGCGCGCGTGCGCGTGCGTGCGCGTGCGTGCGCGTGCGTGCGCGTACGCGTGCGTGCGCGTTAGTGCGCGTGCGTGCGTGCGGGCCTTGCCTGGAGGGCGTGGTCGGGGGCGCTGGGCCGCAGCGCCGAGAAGGCGTGCGCGATGAAGGCGGCGGGCGTGGCGTCTGCGGCGCAGCGCACGGGCGGCGGCGGGGGCGGCGGCGGGGGCGGGTGCGCATGCGCGGGCGGCCGCCGGCCGGCTCCGCCGGGCGCGCGCAGTGGAAGCGGAAGCGCGCGGGCGCGGCGGCCGGGCCGTCGGCGCGCACCTGCGCCAGCAGCTCCCGCGCGGCGCCCGCCACGCTGCCCTGCAACGGCACCAGCACTGCTTCACAACCTACCTGCGCTTCTTTACAAGTTTCTTCCGCTTTACAAGCTACTTTCGCTTTACAAGTTACTTTTGCTTTACACGTTACTTTAACTTTACACGTTACTTTAACTTTACATGTTACTTTAACTTTACACGTTACTTTAACTTTACAAGTTACTTTAACTTCACAAGTTACTTTAACTTTACTAGTTACTTTCGCTTTACAAGTTTACTTTAACTTTACTAGTTACTTTCGCTTTACAAGTTAACTTTACAAGTTACACCTTCCATACTCGTTTGACTTTTTGTTTGTGTCCTCAAACGTTGCTTATACATATGGGTTCGTGTTAAGTCAAAATAGGCCTGGTTGTGCTTCAGAATGCCACGGTTTTTCTCGGACTTGTTACTTTTGTAATCTTTATAATCTGGGCTACATTTTCGTTTTTGCTCCTATCCTCTTTCCAGCTTCCATGTATTCCCGGCTAAATTTCATTGTTTTCATATTAGGACAATTTTCGATCCTCTAATGATAGAACTGAAATATGACTTCAATAATATTATAGATGTGTGTAATCTGTACAAATCTATGTAAAAAATGTTTTTGAGGAAGTGTCCTTTTAGACTTTCGAAAATGCGAAATATTGTGTTCATTTTCACACAAACGTTTTCAGAGAAGCGTTATCAGACAAAACTTGCATAATGTACACAAATTGTTAGAAATGTGAATATTAACGATGCAAGAGATATATAAAAAAGATACAGTGCTATAATTTTGAAAAAAAAGTTATGCATCGAAATAACGTTTATGGTTTACTAGTTCATTGGGATGTATTTACGGACCTGAAACAAAAGAGGTAACGATATTGTTAATACCCTTGCGAGCCTTTCTGATTCTTTATACCCGCGCGACCCTCTTAAATACTCTATGGGCCGCTAATACCAACACAACAAATACACAATTTTTATGAATTTAGTTTATTAAAGCTAAGATACTATCAAATACGATAAATAAAGTATGTAATGCTAAAATAAGTATAATCACACGTTATTAACTTTATTGGGCTTAATTGATATGAAAATTGCAATTTTGGGATGTTTCCAGGAATTTTTAATTGCCATCAGTCATTCATATTTCACTGTTACGTATCATCTTTTTTTTTGGAGACATATATTCTTGAGTAGTCAATACTACTAGTAGTAATAATATGTATAGAGTACATCGACTAACATCTTCCAAATGTAATGTTTTGATTCACAACATTTTAAGACTTTTTCATAATTGTAGAGCTTGGAGTCAGGCCAGATTGATCGGAGAATATTCATTTTGAACAATATTTTACGAATAGTTTAGGCACTAGTGTTGGTCACAGACGGACGGTTTCTCGGTATCAGCGGACTCCAAAATATTTATTTTCGTTGAAATCTCGAGATCGATTTTCCGCAGTGATACACAAATGTCTCCATGCTATATATCGAATGTACGTATGTATACGAGAAAGTACAACTTACTTTCATATCTGAAATAAATAATTCAAGTAACAGCCATTATTTTTAGGACGGCAAATGTATTGGGCCATTTGGTGTAAATGGAAACAGGGATAGAATAGACACTTGTAGTGTCTCAAGTGGTTACTTTAAACCCAAAATTTGAAAAATAACTTTCGGCTCCTAATCTCCATAAACAAAATATTAAAAAAATTAACTTCCTTTCTTCAATATAACAAGTATCCTACACGGTTTATCAACCAAACATTTACATCCAGACTATATCAATTAAAAGAGTTGGCCCAGTGCAGTGCTAATATACTGGATTCAAACCTGAATTAGATTTTAACAAGCTCGTATGTTTTACGTTCTTGCCACAAATCAACTATAAACTGAAAAAAGAACTGAAAGACAAATTTAATTTGACTTTAGTTAATAGAGTTGTAAATCAAAAAAATATTGTCACTAACTTTAAAGATAGAAAGTTAAATGAACTTACACGAGATATAGTATGTAAAATTGAATGTGCTGATTGTCCGACAGTATACCTGAATATTGGCCAAACTACGAAAATTGAAGTTGCGTCTCGTGAGAGAAGAAATATAAAGGAGAATGCATGTAAACCCAATTCTCTTACTATTCACTGACTTAACACAGGGCATAAGAACTTTATGGAAACAAAGATATTAACTTATGAGAATGAATATTAAAGTTTTCCGTGGTTTCTCCGATCAACATCAGGCGAATGCCGGAACAGTACCCTAACAAACGGGTCACGGACCGCGCGCGATCATTCCTTCCTCTTCCTTGTCCTATCCTCTCCCCTTACACACACACACACACACACACACACTAACAGGCACTACACGACCACATATTCCCGAAGACCGGTCGGGAGCTTAGAGCTTGTCCCGGCTGGGGCGGTGCCCCCGCTGGTTAGGGGGAAACCCCGCTAGCCGACGGTAGGTCGGCGCCGGATCTCGCCATAGAGCGGGGGAAGATCGCTGCCCCCTCCCAATGAAAAATCATGCACTACACCAAATGATCTCTGTAGTTGACGTGCCCGGAATTACTAACCTACAACCAACCAATCAACGTGATTGTCCCTTCTCCCCCTTGCAACCCTTTTCCCCAACCACCCCTAGTACCCGCACCCGTAACGTTCCGTTTCCTCTCTGAACAACCCTTGCGACTCACTCCAGCGCGACTACACCACTGGGGGCAGCTGTGTCATGATGCCGTTCTTTCTAAATAACTGTGAACCTGTACGTAATAGTAATAGTTATAGTTATACTAATACTTATAGTGACAATGGTGTTTAAGAATGGGTACGCAATTATCAAATCAAAGCAATAATTCTCAAAAAGTTTCCGTTTTCTTTATCACTCCTCAAAAACCATTAAAAATGTGTGTCTTTGAAAAGTAAATAAATTGTTAGATGCACTCGAATTTGTGTAAAATAAGCGTAACTGGGAATCTTGACCCTTCAAGTATTAAAAAGTTTAGAAGAGCATGGAATATTAATTTTGACTTTCGCCATCTTCAACTACAATTTACGTTTGCAAGCAAAAGAAATTCGACTTCAACGCAAACGGTCAGAGAGTACGGACTGGTTAGCAACGCTCTCAATTTTCTTTCTCCCTGTACTGTAAGCTTGAAACAACTCTGTCTTCTACAATAGTGTTTAAACGAAAACGCTTTTATATACTTATTTTTATTTATTTATTTTACGTCAAAAAAGCAGTTAAAAACTGCGTATGACGCTTACAAGCGAAACATAACGACGTAGCACTAATAACTAAAACACACCTAACAACGAAATCAAGCTTCTGTATGTCAGGATACAATGTTTACAGGTTTGACCGTCATTGAGTAAAAGAAGCTGGTGGAGTAGCAATAATTTTTAAAAAGAATCTCTCATGACTAATTACCTCAGTCAATCATCCCAGATCTTGAAACTGATGCTATGGTCTTAAAAGAAAGGTCCTCCCAAATCCAATCCCAACGCTAGCAATCTGGTACTTCAACGCTAAACATCAAGAGTGGGGCTGCAGAGTAAATACGCCTGACGGAAATGTCATTCATTTTGCAACAAATTCCAATTACAACACAGCGCCCCCTTCAATTGATTCACTACTCATTTAACCAGCACATTCCTCCACACATTCTATATATCGTGGTGAGTAAACAATTCAAAGCTCCTATTCACCAAACTTCCTTATCTCTGAGTCCAATTCTGATCATTGTTCGGTGTCGGTCCGGTCACATTTACCACTAACTCTCCTTCTCCCACCACCAAACCACTCCAAAAATCATTAACTAACAGAATTTCTAAGCGCTCACGTACTCCTTAACACCACATTCCCTATTTTGTAATAAAAACGGGAAAAAATGACTTTTTATGATAGAATTATTTTTTGAACAACAGAGTGACTCTACTGAAAATGGTGAGATAAAACTCTGAAACATGACTAATTAATGTGTTTTGTGTGTAAAGTGAAAGATTATTTTTGTTTCTTTTACTACATAAAATTCACAAGATTTCTGCAGAAACCTTAAAAATGGTGAAGCCTTCTTTTAGCACTTAGACTAAAGGTCTAAAGGTAGATGACTCAGTCATGCCTACTAGGATACTGCAAATTACACTGTTGTAAACCACAAACTCTGGTTCATTTTAAAAACTGTTTTTTCGGCATCTTCCTACAACTAAAGTATAAAAGATAAAGATTTTTTACTGAAGAAAATCTTTTCTTCAAAACCAGATTTTGAAATAAGATCCCGTATAATTTTTCGAAAACACTAGTTTTTGAGTAGTATTGTGTGAAAAATAGGCAGTTAAAAACATTAAATTTTTTTTTCGAAAACGGCTCTATATTTATCTTTAAATTTTCTCTTTGTAGATATCAAAGGATAGTAAAAAATTGATGCTAATTTTATTTCCGGCAACTGTGTGTATTTTCGAAAATTGCAAAAAGTTATTATTCAAAACTACAAAATTGAAGATAATGAATTTTGCTTGAAACAATAACTGTCACAAAAATCATCTCTTTAATTGAAAAAAAAACAGTCATTTTCGCGTAATGTCTGCTTGAAACTAATGCAATTTATATAAATAAAAAAAATTCTCAAAAATCTCTCAATTTTTTTTCTTTTTTTTCTCTTCTATGGATAGAGCCAGAAACTCTTAAAAGATCTGCTCTCATCCCATTTTCGTTGAACTCTCTAAATTGTCGCAAGCAGCAAATTAAAAAAAATCATGCGAGAAAGAGCGCGCTAGTACCTCTGCCTGCAGGGCTTGGAGCACGGCGCGCAGCACCTCCCCGCTGGAGCTGTACTCGCCCCAGTCCAGGTCGGCCAGCGCCAGGCGTGTGGCGTCGCGGTCCAAGGCCGCCGCCACCTGCTCCACGAGGCGCGGGTCGGCCGTGGGCGGCAGGGCCGGGCGCAGGCTGTCCCCCCGAACACCTCCACGGCGTCCGGGTCCCGGCACGGCACCGGCAGCGCCACCACCACCGGAGCCATTTCCGTCGTCAGGTTGGCAGATTCGATGGATGAGGAAGGAAGACCGATGTCTTGTTCCACGCACTTGTCCGCACACTCCTCAGGAGTTCCGTCGCAGGCTTCGCAGGACGTGAACCCGTCGCATGGGACGACGGTTGTGGCTCCGCTTTCGTCGTCTTCTTCCACACACTCGGTCAGCACCGTGGTGGTTTCCGCTTCGTCCGCTAGCCCGGGGATTCTTGTGAAGTGATCCGTTCTTCTCAAAAGCCGATTGTCTTTGCAGATGAGGGAGTAGACAACTCTTCCCTGACCGACGCCGTCCAACATCACGTGATTCAGGACGAGACGGGCTGACTCCGCGAGTTGTGGCGACACGTCCTCTTTTTGAGCGATGTGTTCGAGAAGGAATTGTAGAAGACGACCACGAGAAGAATGGGCCAGAAGGTTGATATCTTTGGTGGCGACTGCCGCTTCGGGAGAATTCATCCATTCTCGCAATCGCGTCATATCTTCCTGCGGTGCCATGCCGTTTACAGCTGCCAGAAGTACTGCTGCGTATATTCTGTACGTGTCACTCCCGCGTTTAACCACAAGTCCTTCCCGGCAGTCTGGTGATTCACTCGTGTCAGAGAACTCGGAAGACATTTCCAGCGTTTCTGTGGAGGTTTCCGGAATCACTACACCTGCGGCGACGTCACTTATGATTTCAGTTGTTTCGTCGTACGTTTCACTCGCGCTGTCGCTAGATGGCAGGGCCTCTGTAGTCGCGTGTGCGCTTTCGCGCGAGTCCGGTAAACTTTCTGGTTTTCGCGTCTTGGTGGTGGGGAAAAATGTCTCGGGACTTACTCGCCTTGTTGACCAATGGATGCTAGTTGGCCAACTATTTACATTCAGTGTTGATTCAGAGGTCGTCCAGTCATCTGTAAAGAACTCATCTGTAAGCCCATCAGAGCCGACGTGTGGCCTCCGCTTTCTTTGGTTTATTTTGACTGGAGTACGTTTTGTCGAGGTCGATGTAGAGGTGGACTTTGATCCTTCTGAGCTACTGAGTTCTATGTCGGGATGAGACGTTGTTGTTGTTGTTGCAGAGTTGTCATAAATACTTATAATCACATCACCGCTGTCTTCTGTTTGTATCTCACTACTTATCGAAGTTTCAGGTATCTCCGTTTCTTCGGTACATAGGTCTTCTTGGCAGTCTGTGAATTTGTCTGAAATTTCCGTAGTCTTTTCTGATGCAGTTGTCTGTGCTTCTGTGCTTTCCTCAGTCTGGACAGAAGAAACACTTTCTACCTTGGGTCTGATCCTCGATGGGGGAGTACTACTCATAACTTTTGTAACAGGGGATACAAGATCTTTTGGAGTTGTTTCGTCAGTTACGATGGTTGTAATGATTGTCGTTATTTCTGTGTAACCAAGCTCTGTGGTCGTCGTAGACAATGTTGTCTCCTTTGGAGTAACGGTCTGTAAAGCCTGCTGTGGATTTCTGAGAAATGAATTGTCTTCTGAAGACTCGTTATAGATATCGAACTCCTCTACCTGCTCTGAGAGATTTTCTTCTGAAGACGTCTCTTCCTGTGTGGTAGAGAACTTGGCCTCTTCCAGAGCTGTGGTCAGTTGAACACTTTCTGAGGAGGGGGACTCTGTTGGCTGCGCGAGAGTTGTGAATCTTCCAACCTCCTTGGAGGAGGCCTCCAGGGTGTATTCGCCGGAGTAGTCGGTGCCTGTTGTGTGGGTGCTGCCACCGACAGCGGACGAGCACGCCTCCCCAGCGCAGTCGGAGCGGTCACTTGACTCGTAGGGCCACTCGGTCGTTGGCTCGGGGGGGCGTTCCGTTTCCACTGCGAAGGTCATGTCTGAAATGGTGGTTTTGCTGTCGTCGTAGATGCTCTTGATCTGCTCTTCCTCCGTGGCGGCGTCGGGGCCGGGCGAGGACGGAGGTGAGGGCGAGGGCGGGGGCGGGACGAGGGTGCCGCCCTCCAGGGGCTCGGGGACGAGAGCGCTGCACAGGAAGGCCACATCCGGCGGCTGCGCGTCCTCAGCCTCGTCCTCCTCGTCCTCCAGGGCCAGCGCCACCTGCCGGAGGGGGAGAAGCAGCATTAGTGATTTCTTGGCTCACCAGATGACGCCGCGTAGTGGGCTATTTAGTTGTCGTTCTTCATGTTCTCGAGACAGAATGTGCCTTCATAAATACCCATCAAGAAGGGCATGATAAAGGATGGTAGCAGAAATTCTTCGTTTTTGCTTCGCAAATAATTTTTTATTTTAAGGAAGTTAATATAGAAAAACGCGAAATAATGGGACAAGAGGGCAAAATGGGAAAACGAGGGGCAAGGGGACAAAATGGGACAATAACGACGTCGGAACAACATTTGACGGATAAAAATTTACGAAGGGGGAACATAAAAATCGACAAATGGGACAAGTGTGACAAAAGAAATTAAAAAAAATAACCAAAGATTTATGAGCACTAGTAAAATGTAAAATGGAGAGTCCGCTAAAATATTTTAAAGGCCTCTCGAGCTTCTCAACGGCCGTTGCAAAAGACGCGCTCTTCAAGCGTTGCTCAGACGGCTGGTTGCCTAAGAGCCGAGCGCGTGTTTTCCGCCGCCAATAAAAAAGGAATAAAGGCAGAGCGCGCGCACCTGTCGCGCGTCCCGCGCGGCGCTGGCGTCGTCGGGTCCTTGGGGCGGCGCGCAGGCGACGGCGCGCAGCACGGCGCGCAGCGGGCGCCCACCAACCACGTGGCGGTGGCGGCGTCCAGGTCGCGCGGCGCCGCGCACGCGCTGCCTTCCCCGCGCGCCTCCAGGGCGCCTTGCAGCGCGCCGTCCACGCTCGCCATCAGCTCGCCCTCTGCGACACACACGACACGACGCATGATCTCACCACGTGGAGCTAAGAAGGTTAAGCCATTCGAGTCACCACGGACTCTACTTCCCGCCCCACGTCCACTCTCGCCATCAGCTCGCCCTCTGCGACACACACGACACGCCGCATAGTCTCACCACGTGGAGCCACACAGGTTAAGCCATACGAGACAACACGGACTCCTCCCCCGCCCCCACGTCCACGCTCGCCATCAGCTCGCCCTCTGCGACACACACGACACGACGCGCAATTGCACCACGTGGAGCCACACAGGTTAAGCCATACGAGACAACACGGACTCCTCCTCCCGTCCCCAAGTCCACGCACGCCATCAGCTCTCCCTCTGCGACACACACGACACGACGCATAGTCTCACCACGTGGAGCCACACAGGTTAAGCCATACGAGACAACACGGACTCCTCCTCCCGTCCCCAAGTCCACGCTCGCCATCAGCTCGCCCTCTGCGACACACACAATGCAACGCATGATCCCACCACGTGGAGCCACCCAGGTTAAGCCATACGAGACAACACGGACTCCTCCTCCCGTCCCCAAGTCCACGCTCGCCATCAGCCCGCCCTCTGCGACACACACGACACGACGCATAATCTCACCACGTGGAGCCACACAGGTTAAGCCATACGAGACAACACGGACTCCTCCTCCCGTCCCCAAGTCCACGCTCGCCATCAGCCCCTCTGCGACACACACGACACGACGCATAGTCTCACCACGTGGAGCCACGAAGGTTAAGCCATACGAGACAACACGGACTCTACCTCCCGCCCCCACGTCCACTCTCGCCATCAGCTCGCCCTCTGCGACACACACGACACGACGCATGATCTCACCACGTGGAGCCACACAGGTTAAGCCATACGAGACAACACGGACTCTACCTCCCGCCCCCACGTCCACGCTCGGCATCAGCTCGCCCTCTGCGACACACACGACCCCGTCCCCAAGTCCACGCTCGCCATCAGCTCGCCCTCTGCGACACACACGACACGACGCATAGTCTCACCACGTGGAGCCATACAGTGCGAGCCACAGTCGTGTGCGGTACAAGCCGTAAGGCCAGCACCCGACCTGAGACGTCTTGGGGGGGTGGCGAACACAATTCACCAGATGGTCGACTAGCTCAGTATAGACGTCCCAGTGTGGACACAATAAATAAAAAAATAGGGGGGGGCAGGGTCGTGAAGATCGTTTATGGATTGGATGCAAAAATTACAAACAACTCGGGTGAGAATCACTTTTCACTAAATTCAGAATATATTCTAAAAATATTGGCTGCTTTGACAAATACATACAATGGCACAGAAAAAAATCAAATACAAAATACTCTTGACTGAAAAAAAACACACACTAATAACACAATACACAATTTCCTACTTTCATCTACAACCCAATTGTTTATCAAACACACTTTCAGAAATTGAAAGAATCGTTAAAATATTACTTACAAAATTTGAAAGAACACACATTGAAAATCAAAAATTAATACTTTTCCCTTAACATTACTTTTACAACAAAAAGAACTCTTTCTCTCTAAAACCCAGAGAATTACTATTATTATAATTATACTCTTACACAAACTCTTAATCACTATATTACAATATTTGATCTTGAAATCCTTTTTGAAAGAAAAGATTGATTCTGTTCTCACGTATTAGAAGTCGGAAACAAATGTACTTTTACTTTTCTTATCTTTTAAGCGTGGTAAATCTGTTACCCTCCTTTTTCTTTCTACGTGATAGATCAGAATAGCTTTCTTATTAAACTGAATCACTCCTATCCCTACAAAACATTTTATTTGGAACGACCTTACTGTGTTCTCGGCCGCGTAGAGCAGTCCACTTTGCTTCCTTCTACACCTTTCCACCGAGCTGCTTCGGCCTTGAGCGTCGTGGCCTCGGGTTGAGAACGCCGTTGCTCCTCAGAAATCGCCTTCTTCTTCTCGTTCAAGTTTTATATGCTTGAATACTCTCATATGAATTTTACTTTATTTTCGATTATGGTTAATGACCAACTGGATATTCAGAGTGAAAATGAATCCAGAGATCACCCCTTTTTATATGAGCACCAACTTCAAGAGTATTTAAATATACGAAAAGCATGTGATAGAGAAAAAAACGGGAAAAGAGAAATGAATGCAAGCTATTAATTACTGCCATCTATTCAAACTCCACTCCTAATTCTTCCATTATAAATTCATAACGTTTCTTATTACCTTTCTTTAAGATTATGTTTAAATCAATTTATAATAGAATAATTACCTCTTCTGGTCTTCTAGAAGAGTTTTCCTCAAAAAAGTTGCAAATCTGAAGTCCGCTGCAATGTCACTTCCTGGGGTACCGTTTTCCATACGTCCGCCCAGTTCAGCTGCTACCTTCAGAAAGAACTTTTTCTTTCATCCGACCTCCGGTCTCGCCCTTGGTATAAGGTGGCGGTCTCTCTTGTTTTAAATTCTAATTATCATTCCAAATATCCATCCGCGTTGGCGCGCGTTCAAAATATTCTTTTCCCTCGCTTTCTTAGGGCGGTATGTGACACGTTTTCGGAATCTAAGAAAACGGGCGGTCACATAACCCCTTCTTTCGAAAAAAAAGATTTTATGGAATTTGATTTCATATGCCTTAAAATCTTTTCACTAAAATTTATCTCTTCTTTTTCTTGATTCTAGAATGTCGAGCAATCTTGTTTTCTTCCCCTCTTGTACTCCTACTCCTTTTCTTCTTCCTCATCTTCCTTCTTCCTTCTCCTCCTTGTTTTTTTCTTCTTACTCCCTCTTGTTTCTCTTGTTTTCTTTTTACATGATTCTTGTCGGTTACTTTATCTGTTTGTTTGTTTCATCATTTTGCCACTTATTTCATTCTTTAAATGGTCGCAAACTGTGGAAATTGTACTTTCTGATTGTATTCCCACTTTCATCTAGTGTGCTTTCGCAGCAACGGAAGAAATATTTCAATGTGCATGCCGAAATTAGGAATAAATCTGGCGTAATAATTGACGCAACCTAACAAACTTTTAAGTTGTTTCGTGTTTTTTGGCGGTGCAATTTTATCTATCTCTCGCATCTTTTCCATATTCATTTTGACTCGTTAACTGTCACATCATAACAGGAACTTAACTTGTTTAGTGCAGAAATTACTTTTCTCCAAATTCAGTTGTAAATTATTTTCAATCAGACGTTTCAACAAAATATCTAGCTTAGTCATGTGTTCTTCAAATGTCTTAGAATACACAAGCACGTCATCAATATAGATAAAAACATCGCTGGACATCTCTCTGCCAATGATATTGTCTAGACATTGTACAAGAGCAGATGCACTGTTCTTGGGTCCAAATGGCATTCTTTTTTAAGACATACGAAATTCCCGGTGAATAAATCCTGTATATTGTCTACATTCAGGTGCTATCGCTATTTGCCAATACCCATGCAGTGAAGTCAGTTGAACTCAACCACTTGATGCCGGATAATTGATTAGTTAAATCCTCTACACGCAACGGTCTGTCTCTGTACGGTAAGGTAACTTGATTCAATCCTTGCATCTAAACACAACCTTATCTTCCATTACTCTTTCTACGAGCACTATCAGGTTTAGATAAGAGGTTTTGGACTTCATGATGATATCATCTTTGACCATGGTAGCAATGAGCTTATCCACCTCTTCCTTATGTTTTTCTGGAATGACATATTGGTAACCGTGAATGGTGTTTTATCTGTTAATTCTATTTCGAATTGAAAATCTTTTTCTGGATTCTTGTTTTGCAAAACACCTTTTGATTCTAAGTAATACTTCAGTTAACTGTTTTTCTGATATGCATTGAGATTATCGTTTCTCTGCACACTCGAACGAATTTGTAGGTTCCATCTTCTTCCTCCAAACAATTAGCCTCCCAATAATTCCACGTGAATGAATCGAATTCAAGATCCTGCTGATTATTCGGTTTCAAAGTTAAAGTATTGTTCTCTAAGTTGATAACAACTCCGTGTTGTTTCATGAAATCGACTCCCAGTATGAGTGGATATAAAAGTTCAGCTACAAGACACACAACTTGATACTTATTCTTGCCCATCTCTATTTCCAAATAAACTTGTCTTGTTATTGGTTTTGATTTTTCCGATTCGCACCTATCAGAAAAGATTTCACGAGCGGCAATGTAGGTACCTCCACTCCTTTGTTCTTAATTCATGCAACAAACTTTCAGCTATGACGGAAGTTGCACAACCTGTGTCTACTAATACCGAAGTATCAACACCTCACATTTAACTTTAATTCTCGGACACTGCCTCCTGGATCCGATCTGCATTTGTTCTTCTTCGTTCCACGTTCATCATCAAATGAGATTAATTCGATTGATAATATCGCCACCTCTTCTTCACTAGATTGTTCTATTTGGTTTGGGCGGGATGGCGTGTCGAAACAAACCTTTCTAATTTTCCGACTCATGTCCGCGAGATGTACTTGGTCCTGTATTTCTGGGTTGGAAAACTCCTCTATCAATAGAATTTTTTCTATTTCTATCCCTAGACGAGGTCCTGTCTTGTCTAGCATAAGTTTGTTTTTCTTGTAATGTTTCGGTTTGTAAGTTTCTCCTGTTTCTGTTTTGCTTACATTATGTTGTTGCTGTCTACTATCTTGACCATTTACCGGACCATTAGCATTTGCCCTTGCTTTCTGTAACCTTTCATTATACACGAAAGTGGCATCATACAATCCCAGCTGCGTTATTAATTTTCAGTGGACATTGGTAAGAGATTTTAAGCAAATTTTGCGTCGAGGAAGGAAAATGACGTATTAATAAACAGACAATTTCTTCATCCGGTATCGTCAGGTACATAATTTGAAACAAGCTAATTTCTCCGTTGCATATTCCTGCATGGACATCTACCCTTCTTCCACGTACCATACATTACGTTAACTTTAAAATTGATTTGGGTTTCGTTATTCCAATATCTCAGAATAAATTTTTCTTTGAGTTCGCCATAGTTTTGGGGAAAATCTCCTAAACTATCTGCCCAGATTCGTGCATTACCCTGCAACATCTGATAAACGATTCTAGTTTTCTTACTGTCGGAACACAATTTAAAGAAAAGAAATTATCTACTTCTTTCATAAATACACATGGATTTTCATCTCCCACTGCACTGAAATTAGGAGTACACGGTAATGAAACATACGTGGGCTGAACACTTCCTCCACTCGGTAAATTTTCTAATTGATTTTCAGTTCTACTACTTCATTCTTATATGCATTAATTTGATGTTGTAGAACGCCATCCTGTTCAGAAAGAGCCTTTATTCCACTATCTAATTTATTAGCTTGAACCTGAACTTGTTCAGTAACTAATTTCTGGAACTTTCTACTCCTTGTTCTACCTCAATCTGCCTGTCGGATACGGCGGTTATAAGATCCGATTGTGTTTCGATCCTATTTTCAAATTCTTTCGTTACTTGATCCACTTTTCTTCTAATTCAAGTCCAGCTCCGTGAATTTTTCTCTAAGTTCTCGTGTTCCTGTGCTAATTCTTGTTGAACCTCGCTCTTAAATTCGACCTTCCACTGTTCCGCTAATTCAGTAAACTGTGCTTTTAAATTTTCTTCTAACTTCCTATTATTTTCTTCTAATTTCGTGTCAATTCCGTGAATTTTGTTTCCAATGCATTTATTGCCGAGTTATTTCCTCTAATTTGGTTTCCAAAGTAGCCTTGTTCTCCTCTAGTTTAGTTTCCAAAGTAACCTTGTTCTCCTCTAGTTTAGTTTCCAAAGTAACCCTAATTTTTATGGTTTCCTCTGTTTTTCCTCCTGCATGACTAACCTCATCTAATTGTTGCATAAATTGACCTATTAACCGTTGCATCATTGAATTAGCCCTCTCGAGGTTTCGTTCTTCCTCATCCTGATCTCGTGTTGGCGTTGGCTGTGATTCTGTCGGCGACGTCTCACTAGTTTCTCCTGCCGTTCCTAGTTCTACTCTGTCGTTTCCTCCACGATCATCGTACCTGGTGCTTGTCCCCAGTTTCCCTATCGCTATCTGATTCTCAGAAGTTCCTTCCACGGTAGGTAAATTCCTAGCCACGTTATACTTATCTGCCATTTTGAATCTATTAACTGCCTAGAATCAATCAATTCTTTTCCCAGACACCATACACCTCTCACAAAATATTTTACACAGAAATACCAGACACAATTTGAAACTGATAAAACTCTCATATAATAAATATCCTTTTCGAGAAAAAAAACCACTCCTGAAATAACACACTTTTACTCAACCCACTTGTACTCTGCAACCTGGTCAGAAATTTTAGTGAACAGTGATTCAATTGTACTAGTAATTTTAGTTACACCAAATTTTGGTCTCATTTATTCCCAAATCGAGTTTGTCGTAAATGCATCCAATAATCGAGCCCCGCTTATGGGCGCCAATTGCGAGCCACAGTCGTGTGCGGTACAAGCCGTAAGGCCAGCACCCGACCTGAGACGTCTTGGAGTGGCGAACAAATTCACCAGATGGTCGACTAGCTCAGTATAGACGTCCCAGTGTGGACACAATAAATAAAAATAGGGGCAGGGTCGTGAAGATCGTTTATGGATTGGATGCAAAATTACAAACAACTCGGGTGAGAATCACTTTTCACTAAATTCAGAATATATTCTAAAAATATTGGCTGCTTTGACAAATACATACAATGGCACACAGAAAAAAAATCAAATACAAAATACTCTTGACTGAAAAAAAAAACACACACTAATAACACAATACACAATTTCCTACTTTCATCTACAACCCAATTGTTTAACAAACACACTTTCAGAAATTCAGAAAGAATCGTTAAAATATTACTTTACAAAATTTGAAGAAACACACATTGAAAATCAAAAATTAATACTTTTCCCATAACATTACTTTTACAACAAAAGAAACTCTTTCTCTCTCTAAAATCCAGAAATTACTATTATTATAATTATACTCTTACACAAACTCTTAATCACTATATTACAATATTTGATCTTGAAATCCTTTTTGAAAGAAAAGATTGATTCTGTTCTCACGTATTAGAAGTCGAAACAAATGTACTTTTACTTTTCTTATCTTTTAAGCGTAGTAAATCTTTACCCTCCTTTTTCTTTCTACGTGATAGATACAGAATGAGCTTTCTTATTAAACTGAATCACTCCTATCCCTACAAAACATTTTATTTGGAACGACCTTACTGTGTTCTCGGCCGCGTAGAGCAGTCCACTTTGCTTCCTTCTACACCTTTCCACCGAGCTGCTTCGGCCTTGAAGCGTCGTGGACGCGAGGTTAGAGACCGCCGTTGCTCCCTCAGAAATCGCCTCCGTCTCCTCGAACAAGTTTTATATGCTTGAATACTCTCATATGAATTTTACTTTATTTTCGATTATGGTTAATGACCAACTGGATATTCAGAGTGAAAATGAGATCCAGAGATCACCCTTTTTATATGAGCACCAACTTCAGAGAGTATTTAAATATACGAAAAGCATGTGATAGAAAAAAAAAACTGGAAAGAAATGAATGCAAGCTATTAATTACTGCCATCTATTCAAAACTCACTCCTAATTCTTCATTATAAATTCATAACGTTTCTTATTACCTTTCTTCTAAGATTATGTTTAAATCAATTTATAATAGAATAATTACCTCTTCTGGTCTTCTAGAAGAGTTTTCCTCAAAAAAGTTGCAAATCTGAAGTCCGCTGCAATGTCACTTCCTGGGAGTGCCGTTTTCCATACGTCCGCCCAGTTCAGCTGCTACCTTCAGAAAGAACTTTTCTTTCATCCGACCTCCGGTCTCGCCCTTGGTATAAGGTGGCGGTCTCTCTTGTTTTAAATTCTAATTATCATTCCAAATATCCATCCGCGTTGGCGCGCGTTCAAAATATTCTTTTCCCTCGCTTTCTTAGGGCGGTATGTGACACGTTTTCGGAATCTAAGAAAACGGGCGGTCACAACAGGTTAAGCCATACGAGACAACACGGACTCCTCCTCCCGCCCCCACGTCCACTCTCGCCATCAGCTCGCCTTCTGCGCCACACACAGCGCAATGCACAATCTTACCACGTGGAGCCACACAGGTTAAGCCATTCGAGACACCACGGACTCCCCCTCCTGTCCCCCCGTCCACGCTCGCTTTCAGTTCGCCCTCTGCGCCACACACAACGCAATGCACAATTTTACTACGTGGAGCTCCAAAGATTAAGCCATTCGAGACAAGATGGATCGTCGGATGGGCCACCGGCAGACTGGGCAGTTACGAGATAAAGGGTAGATAACTTGACGGACGGAAGGGCTTAGGGTTCCACTTCCAGACCTTCTGACCGGGAGGCCAGACAGTGGCAGGATTTTCGACACTACCTACGTAGCTGGGTCGGATTCAGCTGCTGTGTATACGACTAGCGGCCGGATGCTCTGATTGGTAGTTTTCTGTGGTTTCTCTATCAACACCGGGCGAATACCGGAGCAGTACTCTGAGAAATGGGCTACAAATTGCATACTTACATGCCTTACGCTATCACAGGGTCCGGCAGACCATTCGGGACGGTAGAGCTTGTTCCGTGTGGGATCGTACCTCGCTTGTGAGCGATACCTGGATGGGAATCCCCCGTTAGTTGACGTCACGTTCTGCGCCATACAGCGAGGGAAGTTCACCGCCATGTCGCACGGTACAAACTGTAGCAGTTGACGGATTTCTGTAGCAGTTAACGCGCCCGGAATCACTAATCATGCAATCAATCGATAGACCCCTGTATATCAGCACCTTTCAACTCCATAATAAACGGGTGAATACCCTTGTATCTCGTTGCAACGACTTGGAGATAGCTGGTATCATGCGTGGACTGTTCCTATATACGTAGGGGCGAACGCAGGAAAAGTCGGCTCTGATGCTGGAACTTCATGCCCCCTCCACGATTAGATACACAGCAATTGTAGACCACGGCAAAATGTTAAATGAATGGTTGTACTGCACGCATAAGAAACAATCTTAATCGAAATCAAGCAACTATTAACAGTATTTCTAGTTTTCGCTTTCGAGAGCGATTCTTGAATTAATAATTATGCAAATAAACCGCGACAATCTGTGCAAATCACGGTGTATACAGAAAGCGTAAATATAAGATGGAGGAAACTAGGCCTTTTAAAGGTGACATCACAAAGATGGCCACCAGAACCAAGAGGTCATGGAAAAATATATTTTTTATTCCTCCAAGTATATGTGGTATTGGTAATATTGATAAGAACCGCACCGGCAAATATTTTAATACAATGTTCAAAAATATCTCATCCTATAGATTTCGGTTCGAAAACATTCCTTTGAGATCATTGGCCACAAAATGTTAATTTTTAATGCCCTAGAACGCTTCATTTTGGGAGTTATTTAACAATATATCTGTGTTGCGAGTTGCATTTAACATTAATATTTATATTAGTTTTTAAACAAATCCCTCATATTTTTAAAATTAATATGCAACCCGCCACGTCTCCGTGAAATTTTGTTTCTTTGGAGACCTCATTTATAAAGATTGGTTGTATAGAGATATGTATACTACTGAAATAATATAGGAGACGATGCTCCTAGCGTATTTCGTATTTTCTACAAACGCGTCAAATGTGCATTGTGTAAAGTTGGCTACTCAAGACGACACTAGCGGCCCTAGCTAGACAATTATAACGACCGAAACTTTTCGCAGTATGGTTTTGTTCACCTTTCTACAGAAATGACGGGCCCTATTGATTGATTAGAGATTGCGGAAATGATAAGGTTATCAGTTCCGTAAGAATTGTGCATGTCTTATAGCGGGAGATAGCGATGATCTTCCCCCACTGTCTGTAGAAATCAGGCACCAACCTACACATTAACTAGCTGAGTTTTCCCCTACCAGGTATCTCCCACTAGCAGGGAACTGCCCCATGCAGGAATAAGCTCCCGAGTGGTCTCGCATCATGTGTGATAGTAGGTACGTGTTAGTGTAAGTGTGTGTAAGGGAAGAGGATAGTACAAGATAAAGGAAGAAAAGATCGCGCGCGGTCGGCGACTCTTTTGTTAGCGTTCTACTCCAGCAGGCCGCTACAAGTCTCAGAGTAATCGAAACGCCACTTCACCAACAACTACAATGTAAACACAAAATGTTGCGGCGGTGTCCGCCACACCAAAAAGCGCGCCGCGGAGTCGGCACGCCGTGACGTCAGCGAGCGTAAACTGGGCAGCCTAGCAAAGAAGGAGCCGGCCAATGAGGACGGAACGGCCGGCGCGCGAAGCCTCTACGAGGAGACGAGTCTTCGACGCGCAGCAAGATCAAACGGGCAGCCGCCGGGGTAGCAGCAGAACAGAGTACCGAGTGTAATTTGAGCTTCGATTGTGTTGAGTATTGTGATCGCGACTCGGCAGTGTACTAGGTGATTTCTTCCGATGAACTGTGTGACTTCGGCTTTGGACTTGGACTTCTACGGAACATCTGGTGACTCGGCTTTGTTATATAGGTTTCTCTCTCTTTTGGTTTTTGGTACATTTTGTAAAGACAGCGAAACTGTAATAAAAATCTTGTTATTGTTAATTTGCTGATTTCCATACATAACACAAAATACTAAAATAAATAAATATGAACGTCTAAAAATTAAAGTATAACTGTTTCTGTTAATTAATAAACAATTGACATTCATCGAACAAGAAGAAAGGAAATACGTTTACGCTAGAATTCTCCTCCAGACAGGTCCGAATTTGATATAACTAACGAACTAATATCAAATATCCTGCCACCGTCAACCTTCACGCTTTCTGACGCTTCAGATGCGACAGTGCCATCAATTGTTCTCTGTGACAGCTCAGAGGCTAAAGTGACATCAGTTGGCGCTCTGTGACGGCTCAGAGTCTAAAGTGACATCAGTTGGCGCTCTGTGACGGCTCAGAGTCTAAAGTGACATCAGTTGGCGCTCTGTGACGGCTCAGAGACTAAAGTGATATCAGTTCACGCTCTGTGACGGCTCAGAGCTAAAGTGACATCAGTTGGCGCTCTGTGACGGCTCAGAGTCTAAAGTGACATCAGTTGGCGCTCTGTGACGGCTCAGAGTCTAAAGTGACATCAGTTGGCGCTCTGTGACGGCTCAGAGACTAAAGTGACATCAGTTCGCGCTCTGTGAAGGCTCAGAGTCTAAAGTGACATCAGTTGGCGCTCTGTGACGGCTCAGAATCTAAAGTGACATCAGTTCGCGCTCTGTGACGGCTCAGAGGCTAAAGTAACATCAGTTCGCGCTCTGTGAAGGCTCAGAGTCTAAAGTGACATCAGTTGGCGCTCTGTGACGGCTCAGAGTCTAAAGTGACATCAGTTCGCGCTCTGTGACGGCTCAGAGGCTAAAGTGACATCAGTTCGCGCTCTGTGAAGGCTCAGAGTCTAAAGTGACATCAGTTGGCGCTCTGTGACGGCTCAGACTAAAGTGACATCAGTTCGCGCTCTGTGACGGCTCAGAGGCTAAAGTAACCAGTTCGCGCACTGTGAAGGCTCAGAGTCTAAAGCGACATCCGTTGGCGCTCTGTGACGGCTCAGAGTCTAAAGTGACATCCGTTGGCGCTCTGTGACGGCTCAGAGGCTAAAGTGACATCAGTTCGCGCTCTGTGACGGCTCAGAGTCTAAAGTGACATCAGTTGGCGCTCTGTGACGGCTCAGAGCTAAAGTAACCAGTTCGCGCTCTGTGACGGCTCAGAGGCTAAAGTAACCAGTTCGCGCACTGTGAAGGCTCAGAGTCTAAAGCGACATCCGTTGGCGCTCTGTGACGGCTCAGAGTCTAAAGTGACATCCGTTGGCGCTCTGTGACGGCTCAGAGTCTAAAGCGACATCCGTTGGCGCTCTGTGACGGCTCAGAGTCTAAAGTGACATCCGTTGGCGCTCTGTGACGGCTCAAAAGGCGACAGTGACATGAGTTGTCGCTCTGTGAGGCTCAGAGTCAAAGTGACTCGTTGGGGAAACAGAGTCTAAAGCCTTGGGTGACGGCTCAAAAGGCGACAGTGACATGAGTTGTCGCTCTGTGACGGCTCAGTGCCATGCGCTACTCACGCGGGGCGGGCGCGCTGAGCGCCTGGCAGCGCTGCAGGAGGCGCGGGGCGGCGGCGGCGCTGGGGCTGGGGGTGCTGGAGGCGGCGTCGGCGTCGAGTGCGCGGCGCAGGGCGCGGAGGGCGTGGCGGGCGCGCGCGGGCGGCGGCGGGCGCGCGGCGTCCAGGTGGCGCAGGGCGGCGGCGAGCAGCGGCCCGCGCGCGCGGTGCGCGTCCGCGTCGAAGCCGCGCATGCGCCGCGCCGCCGCGCCGCTGCCCAGGAAGGCGCGCGCCGCCCCACGCCCCCGCCCCCGCCCCCCCCCGCCACTCACCCGCACGTTCAGCCCACTCATCCGCTGCCCCCCAACTTCCCTCACGCACGTCTACAGCATCACTCATTCCGCTGCCTCCATCCGCCACACTCATAACTCATTCCGCCTCGCCCACCTTCACTCACGCACGTCTACAGCACCACACATTCCGCTGCCTCCATGCCCACCAGCGACCCTCATAACTCATTCCGCATCGCCCACCTTCACTCACGCACGTCTACAGCACCACTCATTCCGCTGCCTCCATGCCCACCAGCCACACTCATAACTCATTCCGCATCGTCTACCTTTAGCCACGCACGTCTACAGCATCACTCATTCCGCTTCGTCCACGTCCATCAGCCACACTCATAACTCATTCCGCATCGCCCACGTTCACTCACGCACGTCTACAGCACCACTCATTCCGCCGCCTCCATGCCCACCACCGACCCTCATAACTCATTCCGCCTCGCCCACCTTCACTCACGCACGTCTACAGCATCACTCATTCCGCTGCCTCCATGCCCACCAGCGACCCTCATAACTCATTCCGCATCGCCCACCTTCACTCACGCACGTCTACAGCATCACTCATTCCGCTGCCTCCATGCCCACCAGCCACCCTCATAACTCATTCCGCCTCGCCCACCTTCACTCACGCACGTCTACAGCATCACTCATTCCGCTGCCTCCATGCCACCAGCGACCCTCATACTCATTCCGCTCGCCACCTTCACTCACGCACGTCTACAGCATCACTCATTCCGCTGCCTCCATGCCCACCAGCGCCCTCATAACTCATTCCGCATCGTCTCCTTACTCACGCACGTCTACAGCATCACTCATTCCGTCTGCCCGCCATCAGCACCCTCATAACTCATTCCGCATCGCACCTTACCACGCACGTCTACAGCATCACTCATTCCGCTCGTCCATCCACCAGCGACCTCACAACTCACTCCGCATCGTCCACCTTCACTCACGCACGTCTACTCATTCCGCATCGCCCACCTTCACTCACGCACGTCTACAGCATCACTCATTCCGCTTCGTTTACGTCCGGCTGCCGCACTCAATATCATAACTCATTTGTCTACGCTCTCGTTCAGTCACGCACGTCATCGGCATCACTCATTCTGCTTCGTCCACGTCCACCAGCCACACTCATAACTCATTCCGCATCGCCCCCTCCCCTCCCCCTCGTTCACTTACGCACGTCGTACATCACTCATCCCTCTTCGTCCACTCATGCCGATGCGTCCACATTCATCTGACGCACGTCAACGGCCTCACTCATTCCGCTTCGTCTACGTGCATTCTCGCAATATCATAACTTATGACACCGCGTCCACATCTGCTGCACATCAACAGCATCACACTCATTGATTCTGCTTTCCCAGTTCACCTCGCGCACCCCATCATCACTCATTAATTCTTTCTGCTTCTTCCACGTCCACATGACACATATCACCATACACATCAATATATCCACTCTGCTTCGATGACGTATACCTGATACACAAAATCGTCACTTTTATTTTCATTCATTGTACTTCTTCCTAGTCTATCTGACGCACAAGATCATTCAATCATTTATTCTCCTTTGTGCATGCTACCTTACGCGCATTATGTTAATAAATTATTCATTGATTTTGCTTCCATAACAGCCAGCTGACAGTCCAGCTGACCCATAACATTATTATGATTTATTTATTCATTCATTCTTCTTCGAGCACATATTCCTAGTACACATCATCCATTGTGCTTGTTCACCGACACCAGCCACACATCATCATCTTTGCCATCACTGAATCGTCCATACATTCTGCTTAATCCTCGACCACCTGACGCACTAAATGGCTATTCACAAAAAGTATCCTCATCATCATTATACTAAATTTAATTTCGCCCACAACTACATGACGCAAACAGACCACTCACTTAATTCTAAATGAGTCATCATTATCATGATCGGTATTCACTAATTAATCGTCATCCACGGCAACGTGACATACAACTTTATTCACTCTATGCACAACAGTGGTCAACATTATTATCATTTATTTAGCTTTCTATAGAGATGCATCTAACACTCATTCGCACACATCATTACAAACTACTTCTCATGGAAAATTCCATCCTTCCCTGATACATTATACCCTCATTTCTTCAGCATTCCTTCCTCAGAATTCCCCGTTCGCATGTCGGTATTTTAAGTCCCATTTTCTGAACAAACAATTCATTATTATAGTTACTATATTTTCTCTTTCATAACGTTTCCTATTCCAGGTGGTTCCTCTAGGGTTTCCGTCTTAGTTCCTCGATCTTCGCCATTTCCCTCTGAACACTTGCATCGTACCATCATATATTTTTTGTGCCTTCCCCATGCTTTAACCTTTGTTCAACTTCTCCAGTACCCCTCGAACACATGTTTTAATGCCCCCTTTAATCGCATGCACAAATCCTTACTCCTCACCCTTCTGAATGTTCATTCCTTACTTGTTTAAGGTATGTTTGCAAACTACAGACTATTATTTCCTTGGGGAAAATTATTGTACTTGGTCTGCGTATTTCTCTCCTTCCACTTCTGTTATTGCACTTACCTGTCTCTCACTTTAATAATTCTTAAATTAAGGCATCTCCCTCTTTCTCTTTCTGTCTGTCTGTCTGTCTGTCTGTCTCTCTCTCTCTCTCCTCTCTCTCTCTCTCTCTCTCTCTCTCTCTCTCTCTCTCACAGCTACAACAGCTACAGTATTTATGTTTTCTAATGCTTCTATGATATAAGTAATGTCACTCTCTTACTTGTCTGCCTCTTATGATATTACTTATAAATGATAAAAATAGAGCATAATTATTATTTCATTACTACCATTGCACTTGTTCACAATTAACTTTCGAACGACATTTTCTTTACTAAAACACATATTTTCTCACGTACAAATTGTTTTAGATACATTTTAGATCAATCTGATGCCATACACAGAATTCCTGACGAATGTTATCACGTAGGGCACGCAGAGTGGTAAAATATTATCATATTTTCTCAATGAAAATGTGGACATTTCATAAAACCTCCTTACACATGTGATTTTTCCCCTGATAGAAAACTCGACATGCGCCAGTATTCCGCTCAGGTACATAAATCTCTTGGACCGCTTTGACCTGCCGAACACTTGTGCTCGAGTTGTTGTCTAACAATCAGGCAAATGTCACATGTGCCTCTTCGTTATGACGAATTTCCGACCACATGTTAATGAGGAAAAATGATTTTTCGTCCTCTACGTGCCATTCGAGTTCCTAACATTTATTCTGATACTCTCTATGGTATACACTATACTAGAAACGTCCATAAAAAGAAAAGCTATCCATAATTATAACTACCTTCTGAAGTTTAGAACGTCGTCAAACTAAATCGGGATCTGTGTGTGTTTCTTGCCTCTCGCATGGGTGCCTTGTGTAGTTTATACAGAATACTCCACAAGCCTTTTGTTTTCCAATATAGAATGTGTCTTGTGATCCGTTGTCTCCTCAAACTAGTTAGTTCCATTTTCTCTTCACACCTTGCTGTTTCGCCCAACGCCCTTTCCGGATTCCATCTCTCCGCTTCTCAGATACCAACATCCGATTGACCCGACCCGCCCCCAACCCCCTCCCAGATACCATCTTCCTGGAGAACCACGGCCTCCCGCAGTAAATACCGCTACCCTGGGAACAACTCGTTTTGTTTGGTTTGCTTTTTTCGTGTTTCCGGGCGCGTCAACTGCTTTGGTCATTAGTCCCGTTAGTGTAGTGTATGTTTTTTCTCGGGAGATGGTGGTGATCTTCCCCCGCTGGATGGCGAGATCCGGCGCCGACCTACCGTCGGCTACTGGGGTTTCCCCCTAACCAGGACTCTCCCACCCGCGGGGCACCGCCCCAGCCGGGACAATCTCTAAGCTCCCGACCGGTGTCCCGGAATATGTGATAATGTAGTGCATGTTAGTGTAAGTGTGTGTGTAAGGGGAGAGGATAGGACAAGGAATGGGAAGGAAAGATCGCGCACGGTCCGCGGCCCGTTTGTTAGGGTACTGCTCCGACATTCGCGTGGTGTTGATCGGAGAAACCGCGGAAAACTACCGATCAGAGCAGCCGGCCGCTAGAATTCTCCTCCAAACAGCCGCTGAATTCGACCTAGCTGAAAAGCTAGTGTCGAAAATCCTGCAGCCGTGGGGAGTGGGAACCTAGGACCTCCCGGTCAGAGGCGCTGCAGTGACATCAGTTGATGCACTGAGCTACCGCTACCCTGGGAACAACTCGCCGTCAATCAGTTCCCATCATACTCATGTACTCTCGGAACATCAAGCCGAACTAGCGTTGGCGCCCATTTCGGTACCGGTAGCGGTAGCTCAGTGCATCAACTGATGTCACTGCAGCGCCTCTGACCGGGAGGTCCTAGGTACCCACTCCCCACGGCTGCAGGATTTTCGACACTAGCTTTTCAGCTAGGTCGAATTCAGTGGCTGTCTGGAGGAGAATGCTAGCGGCCAGCTGCTCTGATCGGTAGTTTTCCGTGGTTTCTTCGATCAACACCATGCGAATCCCGAAGCAGTACCCTAACAAACGGGCCACGGACCGCGCGCGATCTTTCCTTCTCTTATCCTACCCCCTTACACACACGCTTACACTAACATGCACTACACTATCACATATTCCGGAAGACCGGTCGGAAGTTTGGAGCTTGTCCCGGCTGGGGCGGTACCCCGCTGGTGGGAGAGTCCTGGTTAGGGGAAAACCCCACTAGCCGACGGTAGGTCGGCCCCGGATATCACCATCCAGCGGGGGAAGATCACCGCCATCTCCCGAGAAAAAACATGCACTACACTATCGGGACTAGTGACCGAAGCAGTTGACGCGCCCGGAAACACGTAAAAATGAATGAATCAATCAATCAAACCCATTTCGGTCCGGTCCTCTTAAATTTGTTCCCGAAGTGGGCCATGAGCTTATCGCGTATCTATAATCATTATTCACAGTATAGAGTGGCAATTCCTACAATTTGCACCAGACAGAAAGGCAACGATTTTGCTTAATTTAATTTCTCATACATTGTCATCATTTAACTCTATAATTTGGCATACGGAACGTTTCTTTGTACAACTGACTCCGCTTCTCTGTGATTCTTGTTTACCGCGCGTTTTGTCTACACACCTCGATGATGCTGTGCGCGTCTGCTCCATCTCCGTTGTCCGAGCACTTCTGGTCCAGGGGAACCCGCAGCCATGCAGGCCCCATCCTCTCCATGACCTGCTTGGCCACCTTCTGGCACAGGGGGTCACTATCGCTCATGTTCGGAAACTCCACAGTGGGACCGGGTGTGTTCAAATACTCCCAGACATTTTGTATGGCTTTGTTCTCGGTTTGCTCTATGAGCCCCTGCGAAACACCAAAGAATTGTAATTAGACATGGCGGACAAACAGGCTACTTTTTGTTTGAAATTAATGGAATGCATAGTGTACGCCAAGCTTCCTTGGCTTAGAATGTGTTTCTAAAGAACGATTGTTTCAAATCTTTACTCATTTTTTTCACGTTTGAAATGTTGCTGCAAGTTTTTCTTGTTTGCGTGGTTTAATTTTTACAAACTAGTATTGGTGAAAATATTTTTTTTTTTTTGGAAAAGGAGAGTCACCTGTTGTAACTTTCATTTTGTTAGACATCGCGAGCCATTGTTGCGTTAACTGTTGATAATGTTATGAAGTGTGAGTGACGTAATATCGACATGAGACTGCTCGTGAATGACATAAAAATTAATATCTTTAAATTTTTGGCTTACACGACGCCTAAATACTTAATACCAATTTCTCACTAGAGTATTATTAACACTTCAAGCAATTATATTTATAGACAATAATCAAAACTGTGTCAAACCTATTCCAGTTTGTGATTTTTTAAGCTTTTAATTACAAGATATATTTGAGAAGTACTGCATCTTACCTGAAAGGTCTTGTTTAGATTAACGAGTACAATAATTTCTCCATCAGGACACACTACACAGGGCTTTACAGAGGTTGTAATAATATCTGTAGTTGCAGATTCCGACGTGCTAAAGTATTGTTCAGGAGACGATGACCCGACGGAAGTTGCTTCGGTCCATTCCTCTGACGATTCCTCTAAGTAGGCTGGTTGTGCCAGCAGGAGGGAATAATCCTTTCGGTCCAAACATTGCAAGAGTGGGGGTCGGGCCCCCTCTCCAATAGTATTCACATGATTCAGTACACTTTTCACTGCATTCTTCAGTTCATTCAATTCGGATGTGGTTTCGATGTATTGAAGAAATTTTTTAAGTAATTGTCCTCTTGTGAGGTTTCTTTGGATTAAGAAACTGAGCGCAACATCAGGTTGGAGATAATCTTGCACACGTTTCATAGCGTCTTCTGCTGCATTTACATCCACAGCTTTCAATAGGTCTTGGATATCAACCCATAAGAGCGTTTCTGCCGAACTGATGCACGATTCCAACGATTCAACATCTACTGAGGAAGAGGGTAAATTTTCTTCGCTTGTACTGAAATCAGTAGAATATGTGACATCTGTCATGTCATGAATTGTTGTGTGATTTTTGGATTGCATCCAGGAGGAAGTGGTGATATCTAATATATCAGAGCTCTCTTTTGAAGATATCTCGGATGAAATGTGTGTACTGGAAAATGCTACTTCAGTTTCCTCAGAAGATAAGTCTATGGTATTAGCAGGAATTTCTGATGTTTCCTCTGAAGATTTTTCACAGCCATTCTCGGAGCTCAGGCTCATGTCACATTGAGTTGCTGATACGTCTTGAGAGGAGGACATTGTATGATCAGAGGAAGAAAGTGGCTGTGTAATTGCTGTTTTCTGTCCATATTCCGTTGTAGGTCCAAACGTTTCAGATTCTTCTTCGGGGACTCTTCCACGTAATTGTTTTGTTACTCCATCAAAATGATCATCGAGAGATGAACTTGACACATCAGGCATTTGTGAAGTCTTCGCTAAGATTGTTACTTCTTTGGTTGTTTCTTCAGGTAATATTTCAGATTTTTCAGAACTAATTACAAATTGTTCTGTTACTCCCACAGAATTTCCATCGTATAATTCGTTGCTTGTCTTGTCAGATATTTGTGTAGCCTTCTCTAAGAATATGACGTCTTTGGTTGACATAGTGGAAAATATTTCTATCTTTTCTGAACTACTGAATAATTTTGTGGGTGTACTTGAGACGAGTGTCTCTGATGTTTCTTTAGATTCTTCTAAACTTCCTTCTAAGGTATCTGTAACAGTCATATTAAGAAGTGATTCCCGAAATACATCCTGCACTTGTGAAGTTGGTTCGCTCACTGTTACTCCTTGAGAATCAGAAACCACAGAAAAATATTCTTGAGTTTTGTCGGTCACTTCTGATGTTTCTTCGGAACTTTCTTCGTGAGATTTTGTAGGAGACATTTCAGTCATTGTTTCGGATGTTTCCATGGCATACTCGTCTTTTGAGATTTGTGAGCTTTCTGAAGTAGAAATTATAATTCTTGTCACTTCTGTATTATTTTTAATAGCCTCCGTTGAATCAGTTACTCCTGATTCCAAATCACTTATTTCAGCTTGTGATGTTACCGTCTCTATCGCAGATTCAGTTGTGACTGTGATTTTTGCATTTTCTTCACTTTTCTCTGAGGTCTCTGTGACAGTCATATTAGGAAGTGATTCCCTAAATACATCCTGAACTTGTGAAGTTGGTTCGCTAACTGTTACTCCTTGGGAATCAGAATCAGAAGAAAGATATTCCTCAGTTTGCGAAGTACTCTCCGTTTCTTCTGACGTTTCTTCGGAACTTTCTTCGTGAGTTTCTGTAGAAGACATTTCTGTTATTGTTTCGGATGTTTCCCTGGTGTACTCGTCTTTTGAGATTTGCGAGCTTTCTGTTGTGGAGACTATAATTCTTGTTACTTCTGTACTATTATTAATAGTCTCCGTTGTATCAGTTTTTCCTGATTCCAAATCAGTTACTTCTTCGGATTCAGCTTGTGATGTTACCGTCTCTACCACAGATTCAGTTGTGACTGTGATTTTTGTATTTTCTTGACTTTTCTCTGAGGTTTCTGTGATAGTCATATTAAGAAGTGATTCCCTAAATTCATCCTGAACTTGTGAAGTTGGTTCGCTAACTGTAACTACTCGGGAATCAAAACCAGCAGAAAAATATTCCCCAGTTTGCGAAGTACTCTCGGTTTCTTCTGACGTTTCTTGGGAACTTTCTTCGTGAGATTCTGTAGGAGATATTTCCGTCATGGTTTCGGATGTTTCCCTGGCGTATTCGTCTTTTGAGATTTGTGAGCTTTCTGCTGTGGAGGCTATAATTCTTGTCACCTCTGTAGTATTATTAATAGTCTCCGTTGTATCAGTTATTCCTGATTCCAAATCAGTTATTGCTTCGGATTCACCATGTGATGTTACCGTCTCTATCGCTGATTCAGGTGTGATTGTGAGGTCCGCATTTTCATCACTTTTCTCTGAGGTTTCTGTAACAGTCGTGTTAAGAAGTGATTCCCTAAATTCATCCTGAACTTGTGAGTTTGGTTTGCTAACTGTTACTCCTTGTGAATCAAAAACCGTCGAAAAATATTCTTGAGTTTGCGATGTACTCTCGGTTTTTTCGGACGATTCTTCGGAGCTTTCTTCGTGAGATTCTGTAGGAGACATTTCCGTCATTGTTTCGGATGTTTCCCTGGCGTACTCGTCTTTTGAGATTTGTGAGCTTTCTGTTGTGGAGACTATAATTCTTGTCACTTCTGTATTATTTTTAATGGTGTCCGTTGAATATGTTATTCCTGATTCCAAATCAGTTATTTTTTCGGATTCAGCTTGTGATGTTACGGTCTCTACCGCAGATTCAGTTGTGACTATGATTTTTGTATTTTCTTGACTTTTCTCTGAGGTTTCTGTGACAGTCATATTAAGAAGTGATTCCCGAAATACATCCTGAACTTGTGATGTTGGTTCGCTAACTGTTACTCCTTGGGAATCAGAAACAGCAGGAAGATATTCCTCAGTTTGCGAAGTTCTCTCCGTTTCTTCTGACGTTTCTTCGGAACTTTCTTCGTGAGTTTCTGTAGAAGACATTTCTGTTATTGTTTCGGATGTTTCCCTGGTGTACTCGTCTTTTGAGATTTGCGAGCTTTCTGTTGTGGAGACTATAATTCTTGTTACTTCTGTACTATTATTAATAGTCTCCGTTGTATCAGTTTTTCCTGATTCCAAATCAGTTACTTCTTCGGATTCAGCTTGTGATGTTACCGTCTCTATCGCAGATTCAGTTGTGACTGTGATTTTTGTATTTTCTTGACTTTTCTCTGAGGTTTCTGTGATAGTCATATTAAGAAGTGATTCCCTAAATTCATCCTGAACTTGTGAAGTTGGTTCGCTAACTGTAACTACTCGGGAATCAAAACCAGCAGAAAAATATTCCCCAGTTTGCGATGTACTCTCGTTTTTTTCGGACGATTCTTCGGAGCTTTCTTCGTGAGATTCTGTAGGAGACATTTCCGTCATTGTTTCGGATGTTTCCCTGGCGTACTCGTCTTTTGATATTTGTGAGCTTTCTGTTGTGGAGACTATAATACTTGGTACATCTGTACTATTATTGATAGTGTCCGCTGTATAGGTTATTCCCGATTCCATATCAGTTATTTCTTGGCCATGAGCTTGTGATTTTATCTTCTCTATCACAGATTCCGTTGTGACCTTAATTTTTGTATTGTCTTCAGAAATTATATCATTTTCTGCTCCAGTCGATGTAAGCGGGACGCTTTCTTCAGACGCAGTCGTGGAAGATGTAGTATCTGTTTTCAAGTGTGATATATCTTCGGTGAGGTCTTCTGTTGTCAGGTTTAATACTTCAGAAGTTTCGTTTGATGAGAATAACTTTTCAGAGGTTGTACTATGTTCGTCCTCTTTTTCTTCTGAACATAATTCTGTGCTCGATTTTCCACATTCTGAGCTGTTATCTGACGGTTCTTGAGATCCGTCCCATGACGAAACGCGCCCTCTACATCCATCCTCGTCTACACATTCCGATGAGTATTCATCAATACCTGTGTCTTCTTCCATGACGTCAGAAGAAACGACGGCGTCAACCATTTTTGGCGTAGTTAATATGTTTGTGGTTTGTGTAGTAAACAAATGTTTTAAATCCTCTTTTTCTGTGGTAGATTCTGTCGTAGAATATTCCATTTCATGACCTGTAAACATTGTAATATCTGTAATATTATTTTCCTCTGTAGTAGGCACTAATGAATATCCAAGTGTGTTCTCATTCATCGTTACAAAGGTTGTCGATGTAACATTTTCATCATCTCTAATATTGGTTTCAAATGTCTCATCTTGAAGATCAGTGGTTTCAACTTCTGTATATGGCGTAGTTTCCTCTTCAAGATCACCGAGTCCTAATGTTGGTATGGAGGTGAGTAGCATTCCTTTATCTCGTAGTTCCTTAGTGATGTCTTGATTTGTCTCTGTACTCACAACTTTTTCTGGGGACGATTGTAAAAATTCAGTCTGTGAAGAAGTGTATATTTCGGTACTTATATCTAGCAGACTGGCTTGTGAAATTTTTTGGTCAGTTTCAGATGGCTCTGAAGTTGTCAAAGGTTCAGTATAATGGAATGATGCTTGAGAATCTGGTGAGAGAGTACTCGTGTCCACTATCGTAATAGTTTTTTTCTCAGTCTTCGTATTCCATTCTCCGCTCCCTTCTGATAATTTATTTTCTCTAAATCCGTTGTTCCCTTACTATGTTCAGTATTCGGGTACGTTTCCACTTCCTCGCTACTCTCAGTGGTCCCCGCTAGTGTTTCTTCTGTGAATAACTCGCTAGCTTGGACAGAAATATTCATCTGTGAAGTTATAGCGCTTGTTTGCTCTATAGTGCTTGTGTCAGCTATTTGCGACTGAATGTCAGTGACTGTTTCGATCTTATTTTCCTCTAGACTATCTGTGGCCTCATCTGATGATTCCGAAATAGTCGTCTCTCCCGTATGTGAAGATTCCAGGGATGTAAGAGTGGTTGTTTCTATTGTCACTTCCTCCCCACTTTCTGTGCTTCATCTGATGTTTTTCTATTGTCACTTCCTCCCCACTTTCTGTGCTTTCATCTGATGATTCCGAAAAAGTCGTCTCTCCCGTATGTGAAGATTCCAGGGATGTAAGAGTGGTTGTTTCTATTGTCACTTCCTCCCCACTTTCTGTGCTTTCATCTGATGATTCCGAAAAAGTCGTCTCTCCCGTATGTGAAGATTCCAGGGATGTAAGAGTGGTTGTTTCTATTGTCACTTCCTCCCCACTTTCTGTGCTTTCATCTGATGATTCCGAAAAGTCGTCTCCCGTATGTGAAGATTCCAGGGATGTAAGAGTGGTTGTTTCTATTGTCACTTCCTCCCCACTTTCTGTGCTTTCATCTGATGATTCCGAAGAAGTCGTCTCCCCCGTATGAGAAGTTTGCAGGGATGTTAGAGTGGTTGTTTCTATTGTCACTTCCTCCCCACTTTCTGTGCTTTTATCTGATGATTCCGAAGTAGTCGTCTCCCCCGTATGAGAAGTTTGCAGGGATGTTAGAGTGGTTGATTCTTCTGTTCTTTCCTCCCCACTCTCTGTCGTTTCATCTGATGATTCCGAAAAAGTCGTTTCTTCCGTGTGAGAAGATTCCAGAGATGTTAAAGTGTTAGATTCGATTGCACTTTCCCGCAGTCCCCCTTTGATTTTATCTGATGGTTTTGAAGTTTGCATTCCTCCAGATGGAGATGATTTTAGTAATGTTGTAGTACTTGTTTCTTGTAACGTACTTGTTTGAGACTTAGGTCCTTCTGTAATATCCGATGTTAATTTTGATGTAAATAAGGTCGTTGAATGTGAAACTTCTTTTTGTTCTGTCTCTGTTTGATATTTCAATTCCTCTACACTTTCAGTCAATTCTTTAGATGAATATTGTTCAATTTCAAATGCGTCGTAGGATTCTCGTGTAGAACTCTTATCCCCGACGGTACTCGATTTTGTTGTTGTTTTTTCCTCCTGGATGTTGGCGCTACCTCCTGATATTTCCGATGTTGTTGCCGTTTCACTTAGAGATGAAGCATATATCTCTGATATTGTAGTACTCGTTAGCTGTAATGCACTTGATTGAGGTATTTGCTCCTCATGAATCCCTGTTGTTTCAGACTTTGAAGGCGCGTCTGACTGTAAAGTAGCAAATGAATCCGAAATGACTCCTTTATCTCTTAGGGCGTTTATTGGTTCTGTAGTTTCCTCTAGGCTTGTTGTCTTGGTTGATAATTCATCATTGGAGAATGAATATCCGGGCGTTGTAATCACATCATGTGTAATATGAAGTGCAGTTCGGTGAGTAGTCTCTTCTGAAGATTCAGGCGAGTATTGAATGCCCGTGGGTGTACGTGAGTCTGATGAACTCGCAGTAACTACAGTACTTGATTCAATTACATTATCGCTATCTGTAGTCTCTTCTGATGATTCCCACGTCGCCACTTCCTCAGTTTGCGAAGATGTAGTTTCAGTGCTCCATTTCTTTGTAACATCTTCCTCACCTCCTTCACTTTCAGGACTCTCTCCTGGCGTTCCTGAAGGGGTCGACTGTCCAATTTGGAACAAAGTATATGCCTGAGAAGACTCTGATTCAGAAGTAGTTTTATTATCAGGTTCAGTGGTCTCATCTATTGTGTCGGAAGTCGCAAATTCCACTGTATGTAATGGTACCAGCGTGTCTGTTACGATTCCTTTATCTCTTAAATCAAACTTTTCCTGTTCTGTTGGTATTTCGTAAGTAGTTATTTCCTCATTTTCAATAATAGTGTCTGATGATTTTGGTGTTGCGAGCGTCTCCGTCAAGGATACTCCTTCATCTATTTGAACCGTAGTTTTTTCTACAAATCCCTGTGATGTTTCTGATGATTGGGTTAAAGATTCAGTTTGTGTAGATTCATACGACTCCAGTATTGTTGTACTCTTGTCTTCAAGAAAGCTCGTATCCGTTGAAAGTTCCTCTTGAGTTTCAAAAGTGTGCCTGGGTGTTTCTGTAGTGGTCAATACTGTATTCTCCGGGGACACAAATGTATGTGACATAGTGCTTCTTTGCTGCTCAAACGTGCTGCTGATTCGGATTGTAGTTTCCTCACTTTCCGCCTGTGGTAATGTATGTATTTGCGTAATTTTATCTGAACTTGCAGTCAACTCGTCGAATGATTCATTTGAAGATGAAGTAATGTCAGAAGTCGGTTTCGCCTTTTTTTCATCTTTTTGCGTATTATTTGGGGTTTCTGATGTACTTTTGTCTTCTTTTTCTCTGGATTCTGTTGTAATGTTCTCCTTCGCTGAATCTTCGTCCAAATATTCATAAGTATCTGAAGATGCATACGTCTGTGAAGATGCGTACAATGTTTGGATGTTTTCATCAACAGTACTTGTCTTTTCGGCAGTTTCCGTTTCAAAAGTCTCGTCTGAGGTTTCCGATGTTGATGACATCGTCTGGGAAGATGCATATGTCGCTGATGTTATTACGCTTTGATCCACCACAGAACTGGTTTTTGTGTCATATTCAGCTTCAGATGATGTGTATTGCTCTGATACGTTTGTAGCTTCATCTGTTGCATAACTCCCTTTTACGATATATTCCTCTTCATTTTCAGTACTCTCTTCTAGTGAAGCGAATGTTGTTGTCTCTCTGATTTTGGAAGAAGTCGATGGGCGAAAAGTTTCAGTTTTATATGTAGATTCCTCTGGAATTTCAGTGGCATTGTATGTTTCTTCTGAAGTTGATAAAACCTCCGTTTGAGATGAATATTGGTCCAATATTGAGATACCTTTCTCTCTGAACTGTTGCTTGTGGTCTGTGTTTACTTCTAATATTTTGTAAGGAGTTGTTGCGGGAAATGTATCTCTTAAGTATGTATTCTTTGAAGTTGCTGTTTGTGTGATACTCGACACAGTAATAGAAACATGTTTGGTAGTTTCTTCAGAAGAATCGATGACAGAGATATTAAATTTAATAACGAGCAACACGTATATGTCTGTTTTCAGCACATTCATAAACTTGGGTGGTAATTGTCCCGCGCCTTCGTCCGAAACGTGCTGCATGACGTCGTTGATGGCTTCGTCGACACTCGCAGGGAATTCGGCGGTTTTCTGCAGGTACTCTAGGATCTCTCGCAGCAGCTCCGCTCGCGTGATGTCCACGTCCTCGGCGCCCTCCACCTGCACGTGGTAGTTGCCCATGGCCAGGCCCACGGTGCTGAAGAGGCGGAAGGGCGTGTCGTCGTCCAGGGTGACGAAGAGCGCCAGCAGGTCGACGACGCGCAGCGACTCGCAGTCCTCGGCGTCGGCCGCGTCCGGCCCCACCTGGCGGGCGCGCTGGTCGTCTCGTCGAGGAGGCGTCGGGAAGGTCGTCGTAGGCGGTGACCGGCTGCAGGTCTGCGGGCTCGTCGTAGTCCTCGGGCGCCGTCTCCAGCGGGCGCGCCACCGCCGGGATGGGCGTGGCGGTGGCCGAGGGGGCGGGGGCGGGCGCGCTGCCGCAGGCGAACGGGGCGGCTCCTGAGGCGCGGGAACGGGAAGGCGCGCAGCGCGGCCCGCCAGTCCACGCCCCCGCGCGGAACCGGCGAACGCGTTCAGCAGCAGCGCCAGGTCGCCGTCCGTCCGCGGCCTGCACACGCACACACACACACATTCTGCATTCAGTTTGCAAACACTGGTGGAACAATTTCCTAATAATAATAATAATAATAATAGCAGAGAAAAAAAATATAATGAGATAGATAGATAGACAGATCGATAGATAGATAGATAGATAGATAGATAGATAGATAGATAGATAGATAGATAGATAGATAGATAGATAGATAGATAGATATAGATATTTAAGCTCGCTTTGAGCTAATGCTCGGTGGCAAACATAATTAAAATTAGAATTAGGACAATTACAACACTATTACGAACGTTTAAAATTAGAATTACAATAGAATTTGAGGTTTGGTATCCTAGTTCTAATTAATCTCTAGTTATCTTTAAATTGACTTATAGCTTATCCAATACTTCACTTCATTTCACTTCACTGTATAGCGGACATTACCATATTATTATTATTATTGTTATTATTATTATTATTATTATAATATCATTATAATCATAACAATATTATGAATAATAAAACCGTTAAATATTTCTGTATTATTTCTGATGATCTAGATGGAATTTAGCATATTTTTAAAACTGACTACGTTAGAAGGACGAGTGCTTTAGCAAGTTGTTTGTTCAAATCTACTCTATTGCGATTCTCAAAGGAGAACTTGCGTGTATCAGTTAACACAACAGTATAATAACAACAACAACAATAATATACAATGTAATAAACAATAATTAGCAAACAACATATTAAAAAAATGCGAACCACAGTATCAGATTGAGATCATCTATAGTGATCATTATTGAATCAATTATGGGTACACAAATGCTGATTGTGGTTTCGCACTTCACTTCACTTCACATGATAAGGCCCATGAACTCTTTCAACTTTACTACGACTTAATGGCACAAGGGTACAATGAGTAAGTTTTTATCAATTAATAATACATTTCTTGATAATTGAATTTAATTTCCCAATATCCTGTGATCATAACAAATGAGTGAAGCACTTCGCAATCTTCATGATGTGCAATCTTATCTTATCAGTCGCGTACCAACGATATTCAGTTCCAAGGGGACACCTTCGAAGCTGCTACCAGAATATTTATTTATTTATTTATTTATTTATTTATTTATTTATTTATTTATTTATTTATTTATTTATTTATTTATTTATTTATTTATTTATTTATTTATTTATTTATTTTACGTCAAAAAAACAGTTAAAAACTGCGTATGACGTGCTATGGGGAAAAGTGAATAAAATCCAAAGTACGTAATTGAAGAAAACTTTACATATTTAAGAACTGTATTTACCGACAATCGCTTTCTGGATTTTTTGTTAAACATTTTCAGTTTTTTCATTATGGCAAGGGAATATATTTTTGAAGATTTTCTGTTCTTGGAGTCCTTTCTGCAGGAGATACAGATGGCAATATCCATTTTTTAAAGAACAAAGTGAATATTCACAATGCACCTCCGCTTGCACTATTCTATACATAGAGAGACTAAAAATGAGATTGTAACCTGTTCGGGGAGGCCAGCTTGTAATAGAAAGCAGAGTTTGCATGACGCATATTTGCCATGGCAACTGTGTCTTTCTTTTCAACACCCCATGAGAGGTTGGAAGCCGGCTCTATAATTAGAAATGGCTTTAATAATGTCGGTCCTATAATAATTTAACATGAAACGGGAACTTCTTACCTAAACAACGATGCGGTCCGTTGCTGACTACCCTATTACCCGACTCATGCGACTCATTATGCGACTCATAATTTATCGTCAATTTCCCCGAATAGTGTTGTAACGCAAAAACCTGTTTTATACAACCGCAATTTACATTTTCCGTCATTTGCTTTTCGTGAATCAACGATAAGTAAGTGTCTTACAAGTTATATCAAAAAATTCTGTACATTTCTTTGTTTTTTAACCAGTGTAGAAATCACGACCATTAATAAATTGTGGGATATGGATCACGGGATTGGTCAATCCCATGATTATTAATTGACGAATCCCGTGATCCATATCCCACAATTTGCTTTTCGAATGATTAAAATACAAAGAAATACTAAATCTCAGAATTTTTAGGGCATCATTAAAAAAAAGAAACGGCGATCAGGGTTTTGGGAATAGGGGTATATCTCCCTTAAACGACAATTGGTAGAACTTCAGAGGAAAAGATTTGTTCGACATAAAAAGGTTTTTATGGTTTACTAGTTCATTGTTGTGTGTTTACGGACCTGAAACAAAACACGTAACGGTATTGTTAATACCCTTGAAGACCTTTTTGATTCATTATGCTCTCGGGTATTTTGAATACTTTATGGTCCGCTCTAATACCAATACAACTCATACATTTTTATGAATCCGATTTATTAAAATGAAGATGCAAGCAAATACAAATACATTTTTCACTGTCACGTGACACCTTTTTTAGACATGTTTCTTTAGTAGCAGTAAAAGACAGATGTTTAAATAAGGCACTATAAGACAAATCTTTAAATAACGTCATGTGCACCTTTTCGAAAACACGAGTGTTTTTCGCGTAATTTTGCACGAAAAATCGGCAGTTATTAAACATTATTTTTCTCAAAATGACACGTGTACCATTAAGGTCCGAATAAAAGCTAGCGGGAAGCGGGGCTTTCCTCAACCAGGTATTTCCCACCAGCGGGGCACCGCCCCAGCCAGGATACGTTCTAAGCTCTTGACCGGTCTCCTGGCATGTGATGTAGTGTAGTGCATGTTAGTGTAAGTGTGTGTGTAAGGGGACAGGATAGGACAAGGAAGAGGAAGGACAGATCGCACGCGGTCCGTGACCCGTTAGAGTACTACTCCGGCATTCGCCTGGTTGATCGGAGAACCGCTGATCGGAAAAGTACCGATCAGAGCAACCGGCAGCTACAATTCTCCTCCAGACATCGATTAAATGCGACCTAGCTGACAAGCTAGTGTCGAAAATCCTGCCGCTGTCAGGACTCGAACCTAGAACCTCCCGGTCAGAGGCGCTGCAGTGACATCAGTTGATGCACTGAGCTACCGCTCTCGATACATTCTGAGTATATATGATTTAATTCTATAACTATTATATATATATATATATATATATATATATATATATATATATATGCACACACACATACACACACAGGATGAGTCATGAAACTTTAGCACCTCCTGTAACTTTTGAACGGTTGAATATATTGCAATGCAGTTTTCACGGAAGTGCATGAATGAAAAAGGGACTCTTTTGACGCTCTTCATGATAGTCTAAAAAAATATGTATAGTTCCATTTGGAAAAACAGAGTTACATCAAATATCTCGTAAAATACAAGAGTTAAAATATAAATGAATACACGTATTAATTAGCCCCATTTTCTCACGCTCTTTCGTGCGAAAATGCATTGCAATAATTCAACTGTTCAAAAGTTACAGCAGCAGCTAAAGTTACGTGAGTCACTCTGTATATGTAATTTTTTAAAAATAAATCATTACAATTTTATAGTTGGAACTTTAAAATTTTATAATTAGTGTCACTCCCAAAATGGTGTCACCCGTGGCAAAACTAATGGTGTCACCCCATAAATTGAATATAAAAATATCTATATCTGAATAGTTTGTACATTATTTAATAAAAATACAAGTATATTTACACTATATTTAAGATAATTTGTAGATTATTTTATCAAGATTCTCGATAAGGCTAGATAAAGGAACTGCAGAAATCAATCCTCTTGAACCACTGAAGAATTGGGGCTCAGTGCTTGTAGTTTCGCGTTTTACTTCACATTATTTTTCTTTGCTTTCTTAGTATATATGGTTTAATTGTAAAACTATTAATTAACACACACAAACACACACACACACACACACACACACACACACACACATATATATATATATATATATATATATATATATATATATATATATATATAATTTTTAAATAAATCATTAAAATTTTATAATTTTAAAGACCTCAGAGAACGGATGTCGGGAAATTCTCTTTCACAAATCGAACGAAAAGGGACTGGAATAGATTGCCTGCAAACACCTTTGAACCTTTTCCTCCACGCGTTCAACAGTTTAGGAAATTAATTTAAGGTATTTCTAAATTTATGAGGGCATTAACTAAGAATATTAAGTTATACAGTGAAGTGAGGTGTCGTGCAGTGTAGAGCAGAGAAATAATGAAGGAAATGTTTTTAGTGTTATAGTGCAGTGAAACACTCAGTGCGGCTTCGGATGGTAGATGTTTCTTTTCTTTTTCATGGAATTTAATGTTTTAAGAATAAGCAGTTTTTATATTATTATTATTATTATTATTATTATTATTATTATTATTATTATTACACATTACTTTTCGCGGTATTCACCGGATTTTTATTTGACTTTGTGTCGGGTTAATAACCAAGACACAGGTCAATTCATGTTTCGTCGCAATTTAGGAATTTTCGAACAATCCTGCATGTGTTTAAGATGATCGATTTTTGCATAATTTTATAGGTATATTTTGGTATTTGAATAAGTTCCAGATTTTTATGGATGTAATAAAAGATGACCTCTTTTATTTCTTCTTATAAGAACGTCAACAACACCCAATCAGAATTCCCACAATTTTATGGATGTTATTTGGTATAACTCCTGTGCACGAAATGACCAGAGGAACAATATGAACTTTTTGGAGATGCCATAGTGCCTTGACTTCAGTTGCTAGTTCTGTATACTTTGTTATTTTTTCTGCAGGTGCTGTTTGTGGAACAGTTATATCAATCAGGAAGCCAATCTTTTGCCGTTTGTCTACAAAAGTTATGTCTGGTCTGGTATGGTGAATAGTTTTATCTGTAATAATTTCTCTGTCATAGTACAACTTAAAGTTTGAATTTTCAAGTACAGTTACGGGAACATATTTGTAATATGGGCAGGTATTTCAAAAATTCAAAATTTAAGTAGTATATGACTTAGTGTAGGGATAACAGAATTTTGAAAATGTGCACACAATTCACTTTTCCCCATAGCACGTCATACGCAGTTTTTAAGTGTTTTTTTGACGTAAAATAAATAAAAATAAATAAATAAATAAATAAATAAAAGGTCATTTCTTGTAGGTTGGATTTCGCTGCCAGTTTCTGGTGAATGATATTTGCAACTTGATTGTGCCTATAGGTGTAATCTGTATGGGCCATTAAATTGCATCCTGATGTGATGTGCTGTATGCTCTCAACTGTTGTATGGCATTTTCTACATTACATATTATTATTATTATTATTATTATTATTATTATTATTATTATTATTATTATTATTATTACCATTATTATATTATTTGCATGGCATTTATTATCTAATTTATCTAATTAACTGCCACTCCCAAAATGGCGTCCCCGGAGCCGCACCTGTAGAAGTCCCCGCGCGCGGCCTCGACTGCGCGCAGCTTGACGTGCGGGAGGAGCGCGGCGACGTAGGGCGCGGCCGGGTGCGCGTTGGGCAGGCGCAGCGCCAGGTGCTGCAGCAGCGCCAGCGGCAGCGCCAGCCCGTCGCTGGCATACAGCGCGGGTCGAAGGTCGGCGCAGACGCGCGGCCGCAGCAGCAGCGCCGTGCGCGCCACGCACGACGCCTCGCGCGGCGCCAGCCCCAGCGACGCGCTCGCGCGCAGCACCTGCCATGCGATTCGGGCTCAAGTCAGACGCATTGAAGCTGACTAATTCAATCATCTTTCATCCAACTCACTGAATTCAATTCTCGTTAAGCTCACGAAGTTAAATACTGTTTAAAAAAAACAATTATTTTAAAAAGTAATACTGTTTAAGTTGCTAACAATTCAGACATATTGATGCTTACTAATTCAATCATCTTTAATCCAACTCACTAAAATCAGTCAATAAATTTAATTTTTAACTCAAAACTCAATACTGTTTAAGTTATTTAATTCATTCATTTTCTTTAATCCAACGCACTAAAATCAATTCTGTTTAAGATTGAACATTCAGTCTTAGTTAATCCAACTCCCTAAAATCAGCTAACTAAATTCAATTCCCTTAGAGTTCACAAAGTACAATACTGTTTAAGTGAATTTACTATTTAAATTAATTTAATTCCATACAATTCCTCGAAGTTTACTCTCCTTCATGGTCTTAAAATGCAGTTTCACCCAACATCAAGTGATATGAAAGACTTTTTCGTCTTTGTATTGACACGCATTGAAAACTAGCCATTAGATCTGATGAGGTTTGTCTCTATAAAAAAATCGTGTTTAACTCACTAAATACAAGTGAATTAAATTATGTGGAAGCCAAGTTTACTCTTCTTTAAAAAATGCAAGGTCCTTTAAGCTCTCAAATTTGCATCGTATGCAAGTTCACAACACTAATATTCTGTGACAGCTTTCATAGTTCAGTTTTATTGAAGATTTGAAAATGCAATCGCGTATTACTTCCCAAAATTCAATAAGTAATATAACATCATTCAATCGACTTTGAGCTCACAAAATTATTTTTTTAGCACTCAAAATTAAACGTTGTTTAAATCTTTAGTGTTCTCTCCTTTTAAAATCTTAAAATGCAATCGTGATGAAACTCTCCAATTTCAATTCTGATTGAAACAACATTCATTCTTGTTTAAGTCCACTACATTTTAGTGTGTATAGACGTAAAAATTGAGTCATATTTACGCCATCTCCATCTAACCTTATGAACTGATATGGCTCGTGAATATTTGCTTGCTGAATTGATAACTGCCAGAAAACATTAGACGAAACGGCGTTAGGGGAGTGAGTGTGATCAAAATCAGGCGCCAATTGACATGCAACATCTGGGATTATCTGAGAATGTGGTAAAATGTTCTTTACTATTGAATTTATTGATTGACAAATGATTCCTGAGCTAGTCCCGTAAGTGTAGTGCATGATTTTAATATAGAAGGTAGTTGTGATCCTTTCCGCTGGCTAATAAGATCAGGCACCGACCTGCAAAGTCGACCGGGAGCGGTAAGCTCAGTGCATCAACTGATGCCACTGCAGTACCCTACCAAACGGGCCACGGACCGCGCGCGATCTGTCCTTCTCTTCCTTGTCCTCTCCTCTCCCCTTACACACACACTTACACTAACATGCACTACACTACCACATATACCAGGCCGGGAGCTTAGAGCTTGTCCCGGTGGGGCGGTGCCCCACTGGTGGAAGAGTTCTGGTTTGGGGGAAACCCCACTAGCCGATGGTAGGTCGGCGCCGGATCTCGCCATCCAGCGAGAGGAAGATCACCACCATCTCCCGAGAAAAAAACGTGCACTACACTTACGGGACTAATGACCGAAGTAGTTGACGCGCCCGGAAACACGAAAAAATCAATAAAAATAAACCTGCAATGTCGACTTGCGGGGTTATCCCCAACCTGGGCTCTCCCACCAGCGGGGCACCGCCGCAGCCGGGTCGAGCTCTAAGCTCCCGACTCGACTCCCGGCATATGTGGTAGTGTGGTGCATGTAGAGGCCTCTCCGCAAAAACCCGCGAGCGGGAACTTCAACGGGAAGGCGAAGATGGGAAAGGGAACGCGAGGTACGTGCGCTTCTCAAGAAACGTCAACGAGAAGAGCAGCTGTAAAGAGAACTTCAAGAAACAGGTGCCGATACCAAAGCACTTCTAACTAAGCTACTGTGTTCATTCTTTGCTTTGCCATCTGTCTGTTTGCGTGTGCTACTATGAGAAATGAATATTTTAAGGAAATCATAATAATTTTAAAAAATAAAACTTAGTAAAAACAAAAAATACAAAGAAATTATGAAAAATACATCTAACATTTAATCAATGACCATCTCCCATGTGGTTTTAACGAAACATATGAAAAATATTTTTCGTACGAAATTTTAATTCTAAGTATTAATTTGAATAGTAAAACATTCTGTAATTACTAAAACGAAGTAAAACAATGACTAGCAAAACCCACCTCACACCCTAACCTCGCAAATCCACGCTCCTACCGCAATATCGCATTACCCACTCAATTCCGCTGCAATGTTGACCATCCTTCCCGTTTCCATCGTGCTGTGAACGCCTGCCTGAGATGTCTGACTTTCAACTTTCCTTACGATCCCGTTCACGTTCCCGTTCCCGTCGTATTGTGAACGCCTGCCAGAGATGTTCGTCGTTCAATTTCTTACGTTCCCGTTCGCGTTCCCGTTCCGTGTTTGTAACGCCTGCCTGAGATGTCCGTCGTTTAACTTTCCTTACGTTCCCGTTCGCGTTCCCGTTCGTGTTCCCGTCGCGCTCCCGTTCGCGTTCCCGTTTCCGTCTAGCTTCGCGTTCCCGTCGTATTGTGAACGCCTCCCCAACACGTCCGACTTTGAACTTTGTTTGCGTTGGCGTTGAGGGGCTGTCGCTTGGGGCGCACCTTGCGGGCGTAGCTGTAGAGGTCGTCGGTGCGCGCGAAGGGGCTGTCGGCGAGCGCGCGGCGCAGCAGGGCGACGCGCGCGCGCAGTCGGCGCCGGCCGCAGCAGGTCGCCCTGCTCGCGCAGCAGCGGCTCCAGCCCTGCCCAAGCGTTAAATGAATACATACACAAACAAACAAACAAACAAACAAACAAAGAAACAAATGAATGAATGAATGAATGAATGAATGAATAAATAAATAAATAAATAAATAAATAAATAAATAAATAAATAAATAAATAAATAAATAAATAAATAAATAAATAAATAAATTGCCATTCTCGTAGTGCGGTCTGTTATGAACTCAGACGAAGTTACAGTTACAAAACCCCACCTCCAGTCTCATTTTCAAAGAAGGTACATTAGCACATTCTTTCTCACTTCATCCGCAAACGATACGTCATACGATGATTCCTAGAGTAACATTTATTTTATTTTGTAAAAAAGAACAGTAAAATTTTGTGTGGGGAAAGGGGGAAAGTTTGATCTCGGCAATTCTTTTAAGAACGCTGAATGGCACTCCGTGTAGATGGTACCTTGCAGCAGCGCGGCGGCGGGCGCGGGGGCGGCGGCGGCGGTCTCGGCGCAGGGCAGGCGGCAGGCGCGGTCCAGCAGCGGCGCCAGCGAGCGCGGCGCGCCCAGCGCCTCCGGCAGCAGCGCCATCGGCGCCAGCTGCCTGCGCCAACCACGCGCTCACTCACTCACTCACGCCCGCGCCAACGCGCGCCCCGCTCACCCCCTTACGCGCGCGACAACCGCACGCCCCCCGCGACAACCGCAGCGCCATCGGCGCCAGCTGCCTGCGCCAACCACGCGCTCACTCACTCCACGCCCGCGCCAACGACGCGCCCCGCCACCCACCTTACGCGCGACAACCGCAGCGCCGGCCCCCGCCACCACAGATAGCGTTACGAGGCAAGCAGATCTCGAGAGAGATGCACTTTACCTTAAAATAGCTTCAAAATAATATGATTACAAAGTAACCTTTACAAATGAAGCCTTTTTTGGTGAAAGTTTACTGTTTTTTTTAAATACTTTGAGTTAAGGGGGGAGGTACACCTTTAAATTTCAAAAAATTGCATTTTTGAATTTATTTTTTTATGTGTAAAATATAGGTTCCTTTTTAATTTCGTGAAAGAATTTTTGAATTATCTCAATCCGTTCTCGGGATATGTTCATAAATATCGAAGCATGTCACACCTCTGGTCCCTTTTAATTGAGATCTGCCACGCCCATTCCAATACGTTTCTTTTCTTGATAAACTTTTCTCGTATTTAAGTTTCGCGCTGTTGTTTCGAATTGAAATTCCGCACACAAGGAGTTTGCAGTGTACCAATCTATGTATTCTCTGTGAAGTCATGGAATATGTAGTTGCTTTGTTTTGTTTATCATTTCAAATGCTGGTGAGTGAATTGAGTGGATAGTTTCTGTTTGTTGTTTTTTGTGCATAGATATTTTGTGATTACTACTACTGCATAGTCGAAATGGCTAAGCGCAAAGTTACATACAAATCTAAGAAGTCTTCATTTCGTGGTAATAGGTATACGAAGAAAATTAAAGTTTCTAACAGTACACCTGAAATGCTTCATCAAAAAAATTAACAAGTGATACTGATTTCAGTTCCGTCACTGATGATATTAACATTATATTTAATGTAAATATTTTATTTAGAGAATTAGAAAAGTGTCTTCGTTGTGTGTGTGGATCATCTGTGAGTATAAGTGTCAATAAATTGGTAGGTTTAGGTTGTAATATGCAAGTGTTGTGCAGTGAACTTTAAACCTCATTTCCCGTAAGTATGATTTTTTGAAATGGTTTCCCTAATAACTCAAGAAATAATCAAGTTTCATAAATGAAATTTTGCACACAGGTGCATTTCTATTAAATAAACAACACTTACTAAAATCTTTGCACAGTCATTGTTAGAAAGTTTTTAAAAAAATATTATAATAGATTTTTTGAAAAGAAAATTGTAGTAAATGAAAATAATTAATAAATAAATATTTTCTCTTTACAGAAGTTACAAATTCTAGTGTATGTTGTAGACCTGAGTCTTAACAACAAATAAATGTAAAAATTAAGTTGAAATTCAACAATTCAAGAAAGTTATTGAGGCAACTCCTTCCAACGACAAAGTGTACAATGTTAGGTTTAACATTTTTTTTTCTACAAATATTTGAAGAATTTTGTAATATGCAATGGTGCATTACAATGAACAAATAATCTACATTGAACACAAAAAAAAATTGTTTTAATAAAGTTTATAGATTTCAAGAAAAAAAAAGTTGAATTTCACTAAAAATACAGTAGGTAAAGGTGTACCTCCCGTTCAAATATTAATGAGGTTTGGTATCATAGCGATCTACCATCTGTGCAACTTTCAGATTTTTATCTGGTCCCCTAACAGAGATATTACAGTTGAAAATTTGGAAAATATCGGAATTTTTAAGAGGGTATAATTTTCAAGGGGTGCGTTACTTACCAATGATATTTTACAAAAAGTAACTATACTGTTATGTGTAAAATCACAGAAATAATTAAGAATGATATTCTATTCCTTCTTTGGGAAATTACTCTTTGAAAATCGAACTTCGTTCATTGGCGTTCCATACATTTAGTTGCAATATTTCTCAAAACATAGAAGGTAGGTAGGTAATAATTCGATTTATAGGCCAGAGTATACTGAATTCAATGCCTTTTATTCTAGAATGCTAGAACAATCCAGAGCTCAATAATTTTGAACAGAGTAAACCTCTACAAACGCGGCGTCCAGCACTTGTCCAGGCACTCGGTTGTGACGTAGTGGCCACGTAGCGGAGTGGGAGCGACTGTGAGAAGCAACTTTCGCAATAGTATTTTGGGCGGGACTTTGAACCTCCCGGAAATTATACACAGCGATCGCATGTTCGCCCCAGATCGCAGAAAGCTCGAGGAATTCTTCCCCTGCCCTTCTAGTGCGAACGCAAAGATGCTCTGCTTACGCAATCCCTGCACATTTTTTTTCGTGCGCCTCCGGATAGAGCCTGCGCAATACGTAGTATAGAGAGAGTTATGTATTGCTACGAACAATTCATTTCAAGATTTCATCGGCAATGCACGTTTTAAGATCCCCAGATACTGGAAAAGTGCTTGTTTTCAAAACATCCATCCTTCTGTCAATCCGTCTGTCCGTCTGTCTGTCCACCGTCTGTAAACACCACTAGCACCTATATCACAAGTAGAATTTTTTCCAAAATCGACATCCCCCTACCAATCTGCCTGGAATCGAAGCTTTGTGTTTTTTAAAAAACATTCTTTAAAATTTGGGGGTACTTTACGAAGCCATTGGCATATTTTCAAATTTTTTCTCAAAAATTGCCTGAACTTTTTTCTTAAAATTTTTTGAAATATTAGAATAAAATACGCTTAAAAAGATGCCATAAATAAGTTTTCCATCGTTAACACTCAATTTCAAATATTTTTAACGTTTGAAATTTTTTCAGCTTCACCCTACTATTAGAAAATTGAAGATACAGACTTTTCCTTCAAGTAAAAGTTTTTGTCCACAGTTCTTTCATTTAGGTCATGTACATTTTTTTGAAAAATTTAGTAATTTTCGCGCAATATGTGCATTATTAATAAATGACATAAACAATATCATCTCAAAAAGGATGAAAACTTTTTCATGAAAAGTTTGGCTGTGATATAGCTTAATGTTTTCTATATTATCACGTAAACGCCATATTGCTATATTTTTTTTGTTTTTTTCAAAAATCTCCCAAAAGTAAATTTATTGACTTGTCATTCACATTGTTTATATTTACATTAGCGGCTATTTGTTCACATTATTTCAGTTTTACTTCCTCATATTCGTACGTATAGACGCAGTGATATACGCAATATGGAGAAAGTTACGTTGTGCTGTGCGAAAAAACGGCGGTGTTTCGGCACAAAAGTATTCATTACTGGACCGTGACAGCAAAAAAGTGAAAAAATCCAGTTGCTAAATTAAGAAAAAAAATCCTCACGTGGTGTAGCAAAACTCACTGTTTTGTGGGTCCTTCATACCGAAAAAGCAATTGAAAGCAAAACGTCTGCCCGTCCGTCTGTCCGTCTGTCCGTCCGTCTGTGAACACTTCTAGTGTTTAAACTACCCGTACGATCTTTTCCAAATTGAAGAAACCTTTGTCCATCTTCGCTAGTTGAAGCTTTGAAAGTTTGAAAAACATTCTTTAAAATTTGGGAGTACTTTACACATAGCCCCCGGACATTTTCAAACTTTTCTCAAAAACGTCTCCAATTTTTTTCTTTAAAGTTTTTGTAAGAATAGAGTAAAATACACTTATAAAGGTGGCATAGATCCGATTTTCACGGTTAACTCCGAATTTTCGAAAATTGAAAGAGTATGAATGTTTTTGCCATCTTCCTGCAACTACAAAATTCAAGATTGAGATTTTTCCTTCAAATGAAATTTGTTTCCCAAGCATTCATTTCATTAAGATAATGTACACTTTTTCAAAAATGTTTAGTAGTTTTCGTACAATAGAGCGTAAAATATTTGCCATTTTAGAAAATAACAAAACCCAGATTTTCTGAAAACGGCTTCAAATGTTTTCTATAAATTAATGTTTGGGTTAGAACCAAATATACTCTATCGGATGACATAAACGCCATACTGCTCTATTCTTCTGTTGTTTTTTCCAAAATTACAAAAATGGATTTTTTTGACTTGTCTCTCACGTCGATAATATATTTATAATATAGGAGATTTCTTCACATTATTAGATTTATGAGTACATGTGCTTTAAATAATGTCAAATAAAGTATCCGGAAAACTCAAACAGTTTTCTGTAAAAATTAACTCAAATTCCGCATTTTTCGAAAAGCTGAAACGCCATTTTCTCAAAACTGGCCCCAATTGTTTTCTTCAACCTTTTCAAAGGAACAGTGATAATTGCACTGTTTAATATGACGTAATGTTCAGTTTGGTGTATTCTTTTGTTTGTTAAAAAATTACACAAATATCATTTTTTGAAATATCTCTCACGGCGTTAATATGCACATTTCTATCAATTTGTATAAATCATTACATTTGTGAGTGGAAGTGCTTAAAATTACTTCAAATGAAAACAAATGAGTTTTCTTCGAAAACTCAGTAGATTCCTGTGAAAAAGGACTTCAAATTTTGCATTTACAGAAATGCTTAATGCCTATTTTCTTAAAGATGACTCTAAAATAATCAGTGAAAATTTATATTTTAAACGAGGGTTTACTCTGTTTTAATATTCTTGAAGTAATATTGACGTTCTACTATTAAGAAACCTAAATGTTGAGAAAATGTTTAAAAAAATGTATTTAGGACGACGATAGATGACAGCTGGATAGAGAATGGTGCAAGACCTACACCAAGGAAATTAGAAAAAATGTGTACGAGAAAGTCTGTGCCATTCTGTAGCACTTCTAGTTTGTCTTGTCTCTCACGTTGGTAATATTTACATTAGAGGCGATTTCTTCACATTATTTTATTTAAGAGTATGTGCTTTAAATAAAGTCAGGTAAAGTTTCTCGAAAACTCAAGAGTTTTCTGTGAAAATGAGCTCAAAATTCCGGATTTTCAGAAATTCTCAACGCCATTTTCTCAAAAATACCTTTAAATTTTTCTTCAAATTTTTCCAATGGATAGTACTAATTACACAGTTTTATATGACGTTAAGTTCATTTTGGGGTTTTCCTTTTTTCAAAAATTACACAATTGTAATTTTTTTGAAATATCTCTCACGCCATTAATAAGCACTTTTCTATCGATTTGTATACATTATTGCATTTGTGAGTGATGTGCTACAAATGACTTCAAATTAAATTTTTCGAAGGCGAGGTTTTTCATTTAATGCGAGGTTTTATCTTTAATATTGTGAAATATATCGTCTTTTCAATATTTTTACTATTGCTAAATCTAGATACTATTTACAACAAAAATCTTCGGAATGTCCTCAATGATTTGGTATTAACAGGATTTAATATTCCATAAAATCAATACGCGGTCGCAACTTTCCTTATCTGTACTTCGTGTGAAACACATACACGCGACAGTCTATCTTCAGCTACTTATCGAAATATCCTTTCATCTACGAAGCTATCCTAATATACATTTCCTCGAAATACGGAGTCTATTTTAATTCAATATTCCATCTACTACATTAATAAAATCCACAATTACGATTCAATACAATTTAAACAATACCAATCTACCAGACTAATCATAAGTTCACGCCTCACTATCATTTAAATAATATCCCAGCCTACTTTGAAAATCCGTTCGCACCTCACCAACCGTTTACGCGTGGACGCTTCAATATGTTTTACGAGTGTCTTGGTTTTAAGTTTTCCAGAGAATCACGGCATTCAATTCCCTCTCCACACCTATTGTCTGTAATGATGGGCCATGCCCATCTTCACAGCGCTATGACATCAAGCATGGAATATTACACTTTGTTGATCGGTTGTCCTAACAACGCGTATTCTTTGATTTTTGAGTTTGAAAACAATGTCATTCTTACTAACCCTGGATGCCGATTTTAGCATTCAAATGACACCCGGGGTTCTTAGCTTATCACAATATTCTTAAAGTAATATTTCGGTTCTACTATTAGGAAAACGAAAAGTTAAGAAAAATGTTTAAAAAAAGTACTTTGGAAGGCAATAAATGACAGCTGGCAGAGTATGGGGCAAGACCGTAAAGCCAGTTCACACTGAGGAAATTAGAAAAAAATTAGAAAACTAGTTCCATCTATTTTGAATTTATTTTAGTGCCTAACACTCCGTCTAGTTTTCACTAGATCATATATATTTATTCTACAGATTTGTAAAGAGAAGTAGATAAATTAGCAAACGGGTTCCAATTATTGACAAATTTCGATTGTGAAAGCCAATTAGTAGCACAGCCGCATGCATGGAATATGAGTTTTCATGTAACACAAACACATACAATTTGACGCGCCATTTCAAAGATTACAATGTAGAGGATTTGTTCATCAACAATATCACATCCATGTAATTTCCATTAAGTATTTCATTTGTTGAGTTTGAGTCAATACTTCAATTTTCGTGTAATCTCTTTTTACGGCTTACTTTCATGAACAATAGCAGAAGATGATTGAACACTCCTCATGCAAAGGCGTGACGTGGCTTTTCTCATCACGAAATGTATAATGGAAAGACGTACCGTGAACTGCAGTCAAACCTGCAACCTCGCATTCATAATAGTATGATTGACGTTTCCATAGCTTGTTGCTCTTGAATTGACCCCCATCAACAGTAGTTTCATTCTTGTGAATACATTATAAGTAGAACTTTTGGGTAATATTATCTCGAATCAGAGACGGGTATGTACTAAGAGATGTGTATGGTGTTCAAACTAAATATCGAGAGATGAGGCTCAGGATATCAACTGATGTCACTGCAGGGTCTAATAGGGAAAGTCCTAGGTTTGAATCCCGACGATGGCTAGATCGAAGTCAGCTGCTATCTGGAGGAGAATTCTAGCTACCGGCTGCTCTGATCGGTAGTTTTCCGTGGTTCCTCCGATCAACACCAAGCGAATGCCGGAGCAGTACCCTAACAAACGGGCCACGGCCCGCGCGCAAATCAGCCAATTTTTAGGTGCGAACGGCGGCAACCCTATTTCTGGCGGCAATTGCGCCTCCTATTGTAGCACCCAGTAGCTTAGTCCCCGATTTTGATGGAGAATGGCAAGGCCCTGCTCTTGCCACTCACACGAATAAAATTAGAATACATACTTGAGTCCAGATGACGAGAGACTGGTAGGGAGCTTCGACCTAGTCCGGGATGGGCCGGTGCCTCGCTGGTGGGAGATAAGTGCTTTGGGAAAACCACGCTAGCCGACTTGTAGGTCGGTGCCGGTTCTCGCAATCCTACGGGGGAAGATAACCACCCCCTCCCGGGGAAAATACACTACACATACGGGACCTTAGACTTAAGCAGTTGACGCGCCCGGAATTACTAATGAAACCAAATGGTTAAATTCATTGAGCTGTATTACGAAGAGAATGTGTTCCCAATTGCCATCGCAATATCACTCCATTGGTGTAACGGAAAGCGTATCGAACTGTTCTGCCCAAGTGACTTCAAACCCGATCGAAGCTGTGAACTTTTAAGGGCTACTTCCTAACTGGCTACTTCCTACTTCGTGCACCTTTCTTCGGAGGGGAAGCAAACCCGGCTGTTCCATACTCAAGACCACTTTAGACTGCATGTCTCTGCACCTCACCCACTTTAGACTGCATGTCTAAAGATCCTCAACCTAAAAGAAGCCTGTTAACTAAATTCAAATCGTTTTCCGTGATTTCCACTAGAAGGCAAAGAAGCACAACATCAAACGGCGTCATTGAACTGAATTGGAATGGAATGTTTTACTTGTGTTTAACCTAGAAGAAACAATTCGGAATACATCGGATTATTCTCATATTGTATTCTAGTATTCTAGTATCGTTTCTCAATGTGAATTGTTTTCCTCTTAGTTTGGGAAGTCGAGAGTATTTCAAAGAAAATCATGTTTAAGAAACTATTATTAGGACTATTGTATTCAGTATGGAGAATTGAGTCGTTATTTTTCTGGACATCTTGATACTACTAAATTAAACAAAATTAAGCTAACATAATGAAAAACAAAGTAGTAACTTTTCTGAAAATGGTGGAACTCTTAAACTTTCCTTTATAGTGTTGGTCTCTTACTTACGACCCAGCATTGTTTGAACAGAGATAGTGTTTTGCAATTTTTGCTGGTACATTTTTTATGCTTGTCAAATATTGGGGAGACTGTCCTACGCGCAGCTGAGTTATGTCACTGATAAATTTCGTGTCCTTGGGTGGAACTCTGAACTCACTTACTGAATCTAAAGATAAGGTGTGTTGCAGCTATTAGTCAGCTGTATAACGCTAATTAAATTAGTGATGCTACAAAATCACTAATTTAATCAGCACACACTCTCTCGAACTATTTTATATCATATTTCTAGTCTAATGGAGTTTATGTCTTATACATAACAATTAATGTTATCTCTACAAAAAAGTTGGAGCTATTTTTGAGAAAATCTTGTTTTTAAACTTTTTTAATATTGCTTATATTTAAAGCGGAATTGCTCGAAAACAACTAAAATTTTCGAAAACATGTACACGACGTTAATAAAAGAACTAATTATGGAGAGTATATTTCTGTTGAAGAAAAACATTGTTTTCTTCAATATTATAGTTTTAGGAAAACGCCGAAAAAATTCAACTTGTGTAATCTTTCGAAAATTTAGAGTTAACAATGAAAATTGACCTGTGACATCTTTATGAGTGCATTACACTCTATTATTACACGAAATTTAAAGAAACAATTTAGAGTCATGCTTGAAAAAATTTGAAAAGACGCAGGGGTTTCATGTAAAGGACTCCACGCCCCCTCTCCAAACTAAAGAATGGTTTTCAAAATAGCAGAGCAATCAATTCCAGCCAAATTCATTGGAAAAATTCATTTTGGAAAAAAAATCTACAAACAGTTTAGATGCTAGTATTGTTCATTGATGGACAAAAAGGCGGATGGACGTTTTGAAAAAAATCTTTTTCGGTATCACCAAAACGTGCATTTCGGTTGAAATCTCGAAATCTATTTTCCGCAGCATTACCTAACTTTCCCTGTACTACGTACAAGCTGAATGTAGAGTCGGCGCTGTAAACTGTCTTAAAAGTATTTTTATGTGTTGAAAATTTCTAAATGTCATGCATAGCTTTGTTAAAATAAGTTCTTATAGAATATGGCATTGGACATACCAATGAATCGTAGAAGCTGATAATGTTAAACTCCCATTCAAAAATTCCTACCTCCAAATGGTCTTGTTTCCACTATTCTGGATATGAACTGGTAATGTTGGAATTTCAATGTTGTAATTGTCGTAAAAAATACATTTATGGATGATGGGAATAGTTAGAATTTATTACAGCTACATTGTTTACTTTATTTTTGCTAATGAGCACAAAAATGAATATAAAAGATCACCTGTAAGCCCTTCATCATCGTTATTTTCTAAGACGAATATAAGATCATTCTTAATTAGTTCAGAAAATTCTATAACTACATTTGATTCTTTCCAGGATTTGCTTAACATTTCCAAATTTTTGTCGTCTAATTTTTGAAGAGTTTAAAACTTCTCAATCTCAGGCTGATTTGTGTCTACTTCTACTTCTGCACTTGATCAAATAATCATTTTGTAAGAGATTCTCTATAAACATTAAAAGTCAACTGTTTTGTATATTTATGTGAATAGGGTTTCAATTAAATTTAAGAATATATTCAATAAGTTGTTTGTCACATTCAGTAAAAAATTGGTATTTCCTCGTATTAGAAAGTAAATGTCAAAAGTTGAATATGGAAGGGCTCTAATGCCCTAGCATTACTCACAGTTGTTTTTTCTGTATTCACTTGAAGTTCTTAACATTTCATAAGTTCCGAGGTAATGCCTTACATATTTGTATTAACCATTATATGTCCCGTAAAGGGTAATTGGCCACGGTGCCTTTAGATGACGAAATTCCTATTCGCTCACTCAACCAAGAACCCGCAGATGTCTCGAATGCGCTTAACCGTCGTGACTTCTCATGGTTAAAGAAATTCGGCTACCGACGCTGTCATGGTCTTTCAGGAAAACCTTCCCAGCATTCGCCTGGATGACAGAGGGAAACCACGAAAACCCCGATCAGAAAACCCTGGCCTCCCGACTGCGAAGTCAGCGAGCTACGCCCTGAGCCACTTCGCTTGGTAAAACCGTTTGTAAATTTTTGCAAATTTATTATTTTTATTTATTTTTTTATTTTACGTCAAAAAAAAACAGTTAAAAACTGCGTATGACGTGCTATGGGGAAAAGTGAATAGTGTGCACAGTTTCAAAATTCTGTGATCCCTACACTAAGTCATATACTACTTAAATTTTGAATTTTTGAGAGGGAGAAAAAAAACAAAAACTCCCATGTAATAAAATCTATTTTCAAGAATAAACAAGCAATAAATTTATTAACTAACTAATATTATTAACTAGAGGTTATACAGAATGGTACAGACTTTCTCAGTTCTAGTAACATTTTCTAATTACCTTGGTGTGGACTGGCTTTACGGTCTACCCGTAAGGTTATAAATAATGCACTAATAGTTAATGATAAATACGGAACTACGTAGACAATAGGGACATGTAGAATATACGATGTACATTATTCATAACCTTACAGGTAAAAAGCAAACAAACTGTATTGTTAACAAACCATTTGTAATTTTAGCTCTAAATAAATGGTGGTACTATACATTCATATATATATATATATATATATATATATATATATATATATATATACACACATATTTTATTCGTTCTATAGCCCTGATGAAGGCCAAATATATGTACGAAACGTCGGCAATGTAAAGTGTCTGTTGTCTTTCCTGTGACCCAAACTCAAGAACCATTAGACATAAAAGAATTGCATATTTAGTGTAGCTTCAATGACTGTAGTGCAGGCCTGCACAACATTTTGCGTGATCTGGGCTGTCCGGGTGACGTCGCGTCGAAGGCTGGGGTGCCAACGTTTCGACATATCGCGGTCCTCTTCAGGGCTGTACTGCCTGCCCTGCCTGTACTACCCTGCCTGTACTGCCTGCCGCAGCCTTGAAGAGGACCGCGATATGTCGAAACGTTGGCACCCCAGCCTTCGACGCGGCGTCACCCGGACAGCCCAGATCATGACTCTGGCCGCGGAAGCCTACGAAACCACAACATTTTACGCTTTGACTGCCCTCGAGAGCCGTGCGCGAGCAACGTGAGTGCACACACAGCGAGCTAAGAAGGGTGGGGATGAACTCCCTTGGAGGAGTGGGGGCACGAATGAGAATGCGCAATTCGAACCGTAGTGCCGCGTAAATTAAAAGGCAACTGCGAGAATATGACGTTCTATTACATACACTTCAAGTATCATTACCATTTTTTTGGAAAAATTTGTTGTCGTGTCCAAAAACAAAGGAATTTTTAGTATTGTAATTGCTTGTAGGGCAGATAATATTCTTTGTTTTACTAAGATGTAATGGCAAATTTAGCGTGCTACTAATACAAAATTAAAATTGAATCTTTTTTTATATTTAAATTTTTTTAAAAATACTCAAAATAATGTCATGATTAACAGTAAAATATCGTAAAAAAGGTTTGCTCATTGGTATCTTTTATTCAGCTTCATAATAAGGGAAAATAGTCACAAACGTATGATCTGCCAAACATTCCTCTTCTTGGAATTGCCTATTTCATTTTTATATCAACTTTTAATCAATAGCGCATACTTTTTCGGCCGCAAAACCAGACCCGCTAGATGTTTCCAAAGCTAATTGAGCCACAAGCCACACACAATTTAATAATCTATACTTGTTATTAGTATTCTTTGTTGATAACCGTTTACAACCAGTGTTTACTTATCTATCTTTATTATCAAGAATTTTATAACTATGAGCATTTTTCTAAAGAAATGAAGTATGTGAATACGATTTTGATGTGAACTGTTTAATTCTAAAGCTGATTTTTGGAAACACTTTCAACAAACTTTTGACTGGCTATAAAAATCACAAGCAAGTTGTGCAGGCCAACACTCTGACAAACCTCGTGACTTGAAGCGGTTCTTGCTAGAGGAGAAGTCGTGCTTCTATTTTTTCTCAATGTGAGTAAAGAGCGAGGTTAATATGTTCTTGACATTGCCTCTTCAACTGTCAAACAACCCGAAAGCGCCCTGAAGCAATCTTTTTTCAGATCTTCCTCGATAATAATCGTAAGCAAAGTCCCTCGACATCCACATGATCTAGAGCTGCTCCCATTCGGAATGTCTCACGTGGCCTTGTAGCCTTTTATATCCACTTTTCTCAAAACAGTTACTGTGATTAAACACATTACTATGTCCTCTTCAATTATAAAGCAGAAGTTTCCATAATATGGAGTAATTCTGACTGTTCGCGACCATAATTGGTTAAGTATCTTGAACACTGTGCGGAAAAGGAACAGTCAACCACATTTCGCTTCTTTCATTTCTGTACGTCCGATTGAAAGTCTCAAGCAAACTTGCAACTTCTGCAGGTAAATAAGTGGCCATTACCTGTAGCAGAACGAACATCTACTTTTATCGAAAGTAGTAAGTGTGAATGACATGTTTCTGTGATGAGCTCATAAGTGTTGCAGCAGAAGTTTCAAAACACGTTCTAGAAATCTTTTGCCAGTAATTTCTCGGCATTAATCGCTGGTCAACTCAACAACTAACTTCATCTTAAGGCTATGCCGCGTGGGGGGTCCTTACCAAAAGCAGACCTCTACAGCTGTTTCTTAAAGCTAACAAAGTGCGAATTTGCATTTGCAAAACTTCTTCAATATTGATTGATTAATTGATTTACTGATGTTCGCGGATACGTCAACTGCGTAGTTATTAGGGCCGGTAGTGTACTAGTATTAATTCCGGCAGGGAACCGTGATATTTCCCCGCTAGGTGCTGAAAAAAGACGCCGACCTACACCTCCTCAGGCGGGGAAATCCATCTTCTAGGTATCTCCTGTCGCGCTGCACAGACGTAGCCGGGACCAGCTACAAGCTCCCCAATCATTTCCCGAGATGAGTGCTAGTGTATGCGTATACCTGTATCACGGGTAAGTATGGGACCAAGATGAGGAAGGAAATATCGGAAGTGCTATGACATTCGCCTGATATTGATCGCAGAAATCTCCGAAAACTACAGATCATAGAAGCCGCTAAAATTATTTTCTGGACAGCATGTTTCAGCGGCTGAATTCCATTTTATTTCGTTTAGAGAGCCGGAAGAGACAGCGGCAATACTGACAATGAACTACACGAATTCAGTTTTCAACACTGAAGCAGACGATTCCACAGCACTCTGAATCCAACCCTCACCTGTAGGCCAATAGTCAGAGAGTGCAGTGTAGGGTTGCCAAGGGGCAGGGGTCAGGAGGAAAGGGTGTGCCAGGGCTCACCTGTAGGCCAGTAGTCAGAGCGTGCAGCGTATGGTTACCAAGGGGCAGGGGGTCGAGGGACGGCAAGGGCGTGCCGCAGGGCTCACCTGTAGGCCAGTAGTCGGAGCGTGCAGCGTAGGGTTGCCAAGGGGCAGGGGGTCGAGGGAGGAAAGGGCGTGCCGCAGGGCTCACCTGTAGGCCAGTAGTCGGAGCGTGCAGCGTAGGTTTGCCAAGGAGCAGGGGGTCGAGGGGCGGAAAGGGCGTGCCGCAGGGCTCACCTGTAGGCCAGTAGTCGGAGCATGCGGCGTAGGGTTGCCAAGGGGCGGGGAAGGGCGTGCCGCAGGGCTCACCTGTAGGCCAGTAGTCGGAGCATGCGGCGTAGGGTTGCCAAGGGGCAGGGGGTCGAGGGGCGGAAAGGGCGTGCCGCAGGGCTCACCTGTAGGCCAGTAGTCGGAGCATGCGGCGTAGGGTTGCCAAGGGGCAGGGGGTCGAGGGGCGGAAAGGGCGTGCCGCAGGGCTCACCTGTAGGCCAGCAGGCGATGCGCGCGCCGCAGGGCGTCGAGGGGGCGCTGGGGCGCTGTTCCGCCCTTCACCAGCTGCTCCCCCAGTGCGCGTGACACGTTCAGCGCCAGTTGGAAGCCCGCCTCCAGCAGCTGCTCCGCCTCATGCTGCTGCAGCGCGCGCCCCCGCTGCCAACAAGACGCTTTATTATAATAATAACAATAATAATAATGATAATAATAGTAATAATAACAATACTTTTTTTAGATTTATTGTTAATTCTGCAATTAAGTATAGTAACTTCGTGGCAGAATATCTTAACCTTACTTACATTAAACTTACATTCATTAAGAAAAGTTAAAAAGGAGTTAATTAAAGAAAATAATAATAATAATAATAATAATAATAATAATAATAAATAATACATAAAATCACCACGCAAACCTTACTCCACTTCACTTCACTGCACTGCACTGCACAACACGTAACTGTGACGCATTTCTTTCACACTCGCTTCTTCTTCTCCATTCCCTTCCCTCCACTTCATAACACTACACTGCGCTGCACTACACTGCACTGCACTGCACTGCACTGTACTACATTAATAATAATAAAATGATAACAATAATAATAAAGATAATAATAACAATACTACTACAACTGATATTTATACTAACAATTAAACAACTTACTTTGTAGGAAATACTACTAATCTAACAGTGGAAAATTAACATTTAGAACCAATTTATTTTTAAAGTTGCTCAAGCTTTGAGAAAAGGGTTCTAAGATTATCGCAGGCAAACTGTTCCAGTCTCTAATAGTTCGATTTGTAAATAACCTAATAATCTTACAACCTAATAACTTAATGATCTAACAATAAATAATAATAATAATATAATAATTATTATTATTATTATTATTATTATTATTATTATTATAAACTTCCTTCAGAAAACGACTGTTGTTTATGAAGCAATTTGTGACACGGACAAGAATTTTACTCCATTGAACCTCAGTGAAGCAGACCCTGGGAGTCTGTATATCACCAAAGAAGATAGGCTGAGTGAATTGGCGAATTGGCTGAGTGGAAGCGTTTACATGGCAGGTTTCCTGCTGAGCTCGAAGGGAACGCTGTGAACATTTGATCGTCAGTCTCCTGGCTAACAAAATCTAGCTTCTTTGCTGAGACAGAAGGCTTCCTTATTTCTCTTCAGGACGAAGTAATCTCCACTCGCAATTACCAAATGTATGTGATTGGGGATATGTGTAGAGACCACTGCTGACTTTGCAATCAACCCGGCGAAACCCTCAACACATAATCGGCGGGAGTTCTGCATTGGCACAAACAGAATATCTGAGTCGGCACAATGACGTTGCTGCGGTTGTCCATCAGGCCCTGCCTGCAAAGTAAGAGATGGTACAGAAAGAGGTCCCATACTACTAATTAAAGCCGGATTCAGTTCTGGAGACGAAACGGTGGAAGCTCTTGTGGAATGTTGTAGTCACCACTGATTGCAGGGTCGAAGCCAACAGACCTGACATAATATGGGTCGACAAGTTTTCACGGAAAGGGATTATAGTCGACATAGCTACCCCTCTAGACCGAAATATAGTTGCTTCCATTGCCGAGAAGAAGCGAAAATATCACCGATCAGAGCAGCGGGCTGTTAGAATTTTCATCCAAATAGCGACTGTATTCGACCTAGCTGTCAAGTTAGTGTCAAAAATCTTGCCACTGCCGGGACTCGAACCTAGTCCGGTGAGAGGCCTCCACTCGTCCCGGTGACATCAGTTGATGTACTGAGCCACCTCTCAGTAGATCAGACGAAAGCATCCGTCGCTGTATAATTCAGAATTTTCTTTTGTAATCTTCCAAGCGCCACACGCATTACAAGTTCCTTCCATCTTCTTTTGCAATCAGCTACAATTTCGATTTTTGGTTGCACCTGTAATTCTTGTGTCTATTTTGTCATTCCAAATGTGATGTCAAGAGTGTACAACTTTTTACTGATTAAAGAATCACCAGCCATTGCTTGGTCGGTAAAGATGTGTTCACGGTAAACTTTCGCCCCTCACCGCGTAGCATATTAAGAAATTTTAGCGCCAGGCCAAGGAAATATCATTGCACTTTATAGATCACGTGACTAACGACGTTATATGGTCGTAAGGAACAACGATAAGATGAACTTAAGCAATTAAGACATTGCTTTATGAATTATACCAAAAGAAGTATTTCAAGAGTTGAACAAAGAAGTTGCCAACAACATTAGAGTGTAGGCAATTGATGAGACATTTGTACCGTGGTACGAGATACGGTACGGTCAAGAGGAAACAAATCTCCGTTATGCAAAGAGTTTTAGATTTTCTGGCCGTGCAGAATGAGTATGTAGTCTGGGATTTTAGAATGTTTTTTTATTGAGAATGTTCTGAGGAGAATGCACGTATCTAATAGCGACTTTCGTTATGAACATAAGGCATAACCTAACTCGAAGATAAGATGACAACTTATTTTTCGCTTTCTTATCTGTCATCTTTACAACATTTTCCATTCATTCTTGCCGGAAGTGTGGAGATGGTAAGAATTAATTGACTGTCCCACGTACAGACTCAGTCTATCAGAGTTGGAAAAATGCAATTTTTCCTGTTTTTATGTGGCCACTTTGTCGTCTGAATGGTGACCGTATAGATTCCTACAAGCGTGCACTACGTATGAAGGTATAAGGTCGCGCCGTAGGTCTAAGGTAAGACGTTATGACTTCCGTCACGTGGCTATTAGTACATAACGTCTCGATCTTACGCGGCGTTAAAACTCCATGATAGTTTTCCTCACCTTCACTCGAAACCTCAAGAAAATTATGGCCCGTGATTGATTGATATCTGTAAATGGCTGCGAATGGCAGGTTCAAACTAAATACATAGACTGTGCTGACTGTGGTTATTATCTTTCAATATTGTTTTTTCTTCTATCACTAAACTAAAACAGTCTAATCAAAATTATGTCAGTGCTTTCTCATTTTTGTAAAAGTCCTTCAAAAGCTGGAATTCTGATCGCTGATTTACCATAATGGACCAAATCTATCACATCGGGGCAGTATGTTGGTAAACCTTGACGAAGCTGTGCTGGTGTTCATGATATTAACGTAGTATGGTAAATATCTATGGCGTAGAGTTACTAGTTTATTTTGAAGAAATTACTATATTTGAATTGTATCCGGTTATATTATGACATACTTCCTATGTGTCATTAACATGAATAGTATAAAGAGTCGTAATTGTTATATTTCATCATTCATTTGACGTCAAGACAATATGTATAGACACGGACTACTGGAATAGAAAATCAGAGATTCGAAATGTTTTGACGACATGGAGACTGCCGACTTGAGAAGGACAAAACCCAACAACCTGAAAGAAAATATGCGTTCTTGAGAGAGGACCTATAGTTAAATGGAACGCTTAAAGAATAGAGAGAATAGAGAATAACAAGCAGAGAACCCTGTTTTCGTAGATGTTTACTAAGAACATTTCAAAAAAGATTTTACAAAATTTATCTTTACCGGTCTAGATTAATCAGAATATCTCCTGCTCTGATGCAGAATCGCTAAGCAATGGTTGTCGGCGAGAGGCCGACGGCCTTGAAGCGCTCTTATCTCGCTTTCCCATCAGAATAAGCAGCGTATAAAAGCTATCTCATCTGCAGTGCCCGATATAAGTGCATCTGAAGGGCATTGACATGAAACTAATGGTATTTTTATTAACATTTCAAGCAAATTTAACCAGAGTGGGGCGCGCTTTTGGATTTTCTCACCGTTGCCAACTTTGTGAGCTAACACAGCACAAAAGTTTCAAAACGCTTTGGAGGCTATTCCGTAACAAAGTCAAAAAAGAGAAAAAGAAATGCAATTTTCAAGCTATCCGGAGGAATAGCTTATTCAACTGTTAGGCAGACAGTATGGTATGAGCGTCATCTTATATAGGCCCCTCGATATTGGAAACACTTGTGCCCTCGTACGTAATTAATTTACCCATTTTGCATCTATCACTTAAAACCAGTCATATATTTGTCCTTCCTTCGTAATTTAAATAATTGTGTTTTTATTGAAGTATTTGCTTTCTGGTAATGAAATACTTTTTTTAATTCTTTTACTTCTCGATGCGGGTTCGAATCCCGCCTTGGGCATGGTTGTTTGTCCCTTGTCTTTGTATGTGTTGTCGCGGAGGGCCTCGCGTTTGCTGACCCCAGATCAGAGAAACTATTGTGTTGGTCTAGTGTATGGTCGAATATGCGTCCCATCGGGTCGTAAAGGGTAACCGGCTGTTGGCTGGAAGGCTGGCCCTAGGAAAAAAACTTCTCGATGTGATACTTAACCATATTTCTATTTAATATTCTAAAATGGATATATAGAATACAAGATAGTTTGATTTAGTTTTACATTTTATGAGAGCTTTTTAAAGGGACTTTTCTATTTTTTCATTTATTAAGAAAAATCAATATTTATTTTGCAAATCGAATCGATATTTGGCATTAGTTACTTTAAGGGATTATTTAAAAACAAAGTTATTATTCTTTCCCGGGGGATTGGGGTGTATTTCATAGTACATGAATTTTTCAAAACAAAATGCTTTAGAGAAATGATCCGTTGAATTTTTTCTTCGACACCATCTGATTTCAATTGTTTCCGTCGGGAGTTGCCGACCGGAGCGCGTTCAACAATTCCCTGTACTGACTCCGCGGCGATCATGAAACACTAACAATGAATTACGTTCACTCCGCAATTGGTTAAAAATAGTAAGTTTTTTGTTTGCTCCTCGAAGAAAGCTAAGGTAACGCTCTTAGTTTACACCTGTGTATTTTATTTGAATCTCTCGCATCTGCTATTTTTAGACCTCAAACAATCCAGAACCGTCATTTTCTTGTGGTTGCAAATGAAAGTAAATTATGCTAATGTGCCGCCCGGTACGCAGCGTTGGTCGCCCACCCCCTTTCCCAGACCGGCTGCCGGTTTCTGCTCTGAGGTGGCGCTGCCTTGGTGCGACCGGGAGAGGTGGCTCAGTACACCAACTGATGTCACTAGAGTGCCTCTGATCGGGAGGTCGTAGGATCGAGTCCCGACAGTGGCAAACGTTTCGACACTAGCATGGTCGAATTCAGTCGCTGTCTGGGGGAGAATTCTAGAAGCCGGCTGCTCTGATCGGTAGTTTTCCGTTGTTCCTCCGATCAACACCAGGCGAATGCCGGAGCAGTAACTTAACAAACGGGCCGCGGACCGCGCGCGATCTTTACTTTCTCTTTCTTGTCCTATCCTCACCTCTTACACACACACAGTTACACTAACACGCACCATGCTAGTACACATGTCTCGGATTTTGCCATCCAACGGGGGAAGATCACAGACACCTGCCGCAATATAACATGCACTACATTTATGGGGCTAATGACCTTATCAGTTGGCGCCCAGGGATACACTAATCAATCAACGAACACAAGGAGGACTCCGACGGAAGTGTTCTGCGAGGAAGAGAGAAGCTGCAAAGAGATGGAAGGGCATTGGACGCTATGAGCACCGCGGAGAGAAAACACACTACCTTGAAGATCGGATGCGACATCGGTATCATTGTGTATCGAGGGCGGGGAGTGGCACGTGCACGTGGCGGCTGCACGTGCGCGTGCGCGTGCGGTCGTAACTCGCGCCAGCAATCGCTCCGCACGCGGTGACCCCCACTACTCCGACCGCGCATGCGCAAAAGCTCGCTGCAGCTCCGCTCGGTAATCTAACGGTTTTTTTAATTTATTTTATTTTTTTATTTGTTTCGTCTACACCTTGACGCAACGCGTCTCCAAGCCCCTTAAGGGGCGTTGAGCGCTTTGCACTGGGGAGTAATCCTCTATTAATGTGCTTTTATTTTCTGGAGTAATCCTCCGTTAATTAATATATTAGTCAAGTCTCGTCGCGTCGCAGTCAGTGCCTTTTATCCCTTCGGCCAGGGGCTCGGCGCCGTTAGATCCCGGGGTTCCTAACTTGTCACCCAACCAGGAACCCGCGAGTCTCGAATGCGCTTAATCTTCGTGACTTCACGGTGCGTAGTAAACGCATTCGGCTAGCGCCGCCGGTTAGCGTATCCAACTCTTGTATTCAAGTTCTAACCTGACCTAAGCCGTGGAGTTTTAAGGGCGAAAAAATCCTTCGTACGTATGCCTTCTTAGGTGAAGTAAATCTGGCTGTCCCCTATAGTAGATTTACAGCATGTGAAGTATCCTCAAGCCTAAAAGAAGCCTCTGAGCTGAAATCAAGTTGACTGTTTCGTCACCGAAGTAATACCTTCTTTCTCCGATACGAAATTTGCCTGGTCAGTCTGTTGTCTCGCTACGTAAAATAAGAACCTAAATCTATCTGTACTTTTTCGCTCCAAACAGATAGGACGTGGCGCTAAAGCCACAGTATACGTAACATACAGTATATTGATTTTGGAGGGTACTTTACATGAACCCTCAAAAACGTTTACAAAACTTTCTCAAAAAATGGTTCTAAATTTTACTAATAGCGTAAACGATCGACTTGGATAGCGTAAAGAACACTTAAGAGAATGGTACACGTCTCAAGTTCGTTGAAATTCCTATGTTTTCGAAAATTAAAAAAGTGCAATATTTTTGCGTCTTGTTACAACTACAATATTGAAGATACAGATCTTTTCCTTAACGAAATCTGTTTTCTAAAGACAGATCTTGAAATAAGGCCATATGCAAAATATGAGTAGTTTTTGGTAATTTTGCGCGAAATGTAGGCAATGTTCAATTTTTTAAAACAATATTTTCTCTTAAAATTGCACCAATTTTTTCTTTAAATTTTCTCCTCGTAGGTATCAAATACTGTAAAAAGTAGTATGGGTTAGACTATAGATTTGAGTTTGCTTTGAAGAGAAAATGATGGTTAATATAGTTAAATTTGTGCCAATAACTGTGAAGTAACTTCTCCCAAAGACTGTCCTTGGCCAGGTATCCAGTGACGTACCGCCACTCCTACACAGTTTTTGTACAACACTTGCATTTAAATCTCGCGCCAGTTGCTCTGGTCACAGTGTCCACGAGCTCTAGTAAGCTTGTTACCTCGTCCGTGACCTTGACATGCCTGCTGTAAGCGCTTAGACTTTCAAGCCTTGTACTTTGTTTTTATTATTTTTTAGCTTTTTTCAATGGATTATAATTAATAAACCCGGCCACTGCCAAATTAAATTTTGTTTGGCATGAATTTCATATTACAGGTTTCAAAACCAGCCTTAAAATCGATGGTTTTTAGACCATGTATCCTTAACATCGAACCCCATGGGTAGCTCATTGGTTAGCATGCTTGCTTTCCATGACGCGATCACGGGTTCCATCCCTGGTCGGGCAAGATTAAAACGCGCGACTTCCTTGCAATGTCCCAGTATATGTTGCAGTGTAACGGTGAGAAAGCGCACTTCTCAGATTGAAAAGACCAGAATATGGCGTAGGGATGGCTACGTGCTCACAACACAAACCCATTAACGCACGAGCGGACGTCGCTGGTAGGCCCTGGCTTCGTCAGGAGGTGTTGTTCCGGTACAGACAGACAATTAACATCGTTTTAATTTTGAACATGGGTGTTTTGTGATTGATGTCGCATCACTACGTTGAGACGAAGCGGAAACGCCCCTCACCCCTGCCTCTGCCGTGAGACGCTCTCCGGGCGTGAGCTCTTGGGCCTCGCAACTGTCAAATGCTCTCACGCGATGGGCACCGTATGCGTGAGGTTGAGCTACCCTTCAAATAAAGACTCATTGTGCGTGTGACGCATCGCACTCGTGGAGCATCAAGCGTCGCCGACGCCAACCCATCGCGACATCACATCGAGCGACGGACGAACCGTTGCTCAGAAGCTAAGAAGGGGACAATCAGACCCATGGCTAAGAAAAGGACGGATCTGCCAATCAGACCCATGGCTAAGAAGGGAACGGACCTGCCAATCAGACCAATGGCTAAAAGTGGACGCGTCTGCCAATCAGAACAATGGCTAAGAAGTGGACGGATCTGCCTATCAGACCAATGGCTAGAAAAGGACGGATCTGCCAATCAGACTTTTAGCGCAGTGGAAGGTTTGTATGAGGCGGCTGAAGTACTAGTACTATTACACATGGAATATAATTTTTAGATCTTTAGATAACCGTCATAAATATGAGAACACATATTCCATGTTGTAGAGCCACTATTTTTTTTATTATCGTCCGTGTACAGTGTTTTCCATTCTCGTCCATTGTCAGTATTGTACAGAATGGTTTCTGTTGTGTTCATGCCTCACAAAAGCTTTCAGTGTATTCCTTTTACTACGTATGTTATGATGTGATGCGATCCATGATTTGCGATTACAGACTTATGTACTTGCGTAAGTGTAGTGTTTTAACTTTTTTGAATGCTTCTGTAGCAAGTAATTTATGGAATGTTCGTTAATGTCAGTAAAGGGAAATTAGCGTTATAAAACCTACTCAAACAGCCGCATGAGTGACCTAAAATTGAATAATAATATAATTTATGAGTATGTTGTCAGCACAGTGTTCATGGATAAAAACGTGCTTTTGCGAAGTCACTCCAACTATCACTGTCATCCAAGAAAGAGCGGAAAAACATGGGGCAACATTGTCAGAATTGTAGCACTCCTGACTCATGTGGAAGGGAAACATTAAGGATTCCGGAATTCACGATACAGTACACGAGTGTGTACAACTGTTGAAAACTCAATAAATCATAAACATAAAAATACTACTACATAGTGAAAATTTAGTTTTTGTATTTTATGTACGAAATGATTTTGTAAAAGGCATTATAGTGGCATAGTGTTGGTATATTCGAAGTTTTCCAAAGTCACAGCGTTTATTGATGTTACAATGGAAGCAAACACAGCAAATATTTAAATATAACAATTTAACACACTAACTATAGCATACACACACATAGTTGAGTGAGAGTGTGAGCGTGCGTGTACATGTGTGTGTGATGTGTTTTAGACTACAGATCTGGTGCACATTCCCTTATTTTCTCCGTTTTTAATGGAGGATGTTGAGAACCCAATGACTCAAGCTTTCTTTGCAAATGGACGTTTGAGAAGTCTGTAGTCTGCCAACCCACATCTGATATTTCTCCGGAATGGTCAATGAAACGCGAAAGAAGCACGCTTGCCCACGAAGGTCACCCAGAAATAATAACCGTCTGCGCTGAAGCAGAGACCACCTCATTCTCTTCTTCACAATCGATTGTTATCTAAACGTTAAGGAATTTCACTTTCGAAGTTTGAATACATTTATGGCGCAGTAGAAACGGACAATACTCGCATGAATGGAGTGTCACTATTAAAATAATGAATTAATTAATTTGCACTACTTATAAAATTGAATGAGATGAAAGCAAATGGATCTTTGATCTGAATCTAATGAAAGAGTATAGCCGAATAAGGCCCTCAAACCAAATCGGTAATCGCGATGCTCGTATGAAGGGGAATACAAAATGAGTAGATTAAAAAAGCAATCCTTCCTAGAGCAATCTGTTGCAGAGATACGAGAAACGTGTTTCAAATTTTTGACCTGACGAAATTAGTTTTAATTTTTTTCACTACCGTCCACATTGTTTAAAAATCTAATAAAATATATGTTATAGAATGTTATAAGACCAATTTTAGTCTTACTGATCTTAGATCAAAGAATATCAGTTTTGTAGAAAATCGTCTAATAGTAATTAACAAAACGAGCGGATAAAGAGGGCGATAATTGCAAGAGTGGTATGCTCAGGAAATCGAGCGACGATAGGAGAGAGTTTTTTATATTCTACGAGTTCCCCTTTATACCCCTTTATCCACATAATATCCATTGTACCCTATTCATCCATATGTTACGTTCAAATTTTTGTCATTTCCATTTATGAATAATTTAAAAAATTTGAAATTCAAGCACATCTTTACCATTGGGAGCATACATCTGATGACGTAGTATTGCTTCTATAAAATATCTATTTTGCATTGTTTGCAAAGCAAAATAGATATTTTGCATTGCATTGTTTGTTTGCAAGAAATGTATGCATATAGAAGGTACTGAACAAATTGCCCACAACATTTAGCTCAGCTTTAACGTTTACTTTTAAAAAAACTTCTGACACAATTTTGGTTTAAAATTGGTTTTTTTTGTAATTGTAAGACCAAATTGTTTAATTTTTTTAAAATTTATTCACGTTAAATATTTTTTTTTTCGCCAATTTAGTTTTATTCAATCGTTGTTTATATGCTGTTGTAGGTACGTAATCGTTGATTTATATTTTTGTTTATGTTTCATGGCCGACTGGAAATACATTGGCTACGTCTGTATTATAGTGTCTTAATTAAACGATTTGGCTCATTTTCTGAATTCTGATTGTTATGTGTGGAATTTTAATTGCACGGTGGAATTTTAATTGCACGCATGCTATTAACATAGAGATAACCAACGATTTTTCAAGACATTAATGAGCATATTTAGTTAACTAAACGAAGAACTTTTGTGTTAGCTTTCACTACTGACGGACGGGCAAGCGAGCAAACGGACGGGGGACATTTTGCCGTCAATCGATATTTCGGTAAGATCCCACAAATGGATTCTGATTACACAAAATGTTAGAGAAAGTAATTTTCTATAAATACAGAAACAGGAGTTATCCACTTTTTGGTTACCTGAGGACCGACAGTAAACGTTTTTCGGTCGAAAAATCGCCCTTTTTCGGGGAACGATTACAATAATTTTTCTTCTTCCGAAGTAAGGGTGAGAAAGTAAAAAGGGTGAAACGACTCACAAGTCTAATGGTTAACGAAGGAGAGGCATTTCCACACTGGTTTCTAAAGTAGTCTACATTAACGCATTAGGGTCCTCTCCGACCTCCAAGGAGTCCATTTCAACGAAAGAAAACTCAATTTCTTATCAGAGCCATCACTTCATACTAGAGCTCGGAAGTTCACATAATCAAATTTTCTCATAAATCGCTCCATTACTTCCCCCGGAAATTTCCATATTGTGAGATCAATTCTCTACATTATTGTCAAAGCCCGGTTCCGACGAAGATACTTGAGATCCGAAAAATCAAAAAATACTGAAAACGTTTTTATCAAACATAACATAAAAATATCAATTGTACTGAAACAAAAAATAAAACATTGCGTTAATCGCCAGCTGGACATCTGGAATGAAGCTTATTACTTGCTTCAACCTGAGGAACGTCTGGACAGAAGATGGATAATCATTACTAGAGGTGCTACAGAATGGCACAGCCTTTCACGTAGCAAAATTTGAAGCTCTTTTTACAACAAGAATCTGTTGAGTTTTCGAAAAAATTCATTTAAATTCATTTGAAGCCCTTCCACTCACAAATGCTGTATTGAATGCCAGTCGATGGATATGTGCATATTAACGGAGTGAGAGATATTTTTAAAAAATGTGTACTTTTTAAAAAAAATTAAAAGATTTATCTTAAACAGTACAATTAGCACTATCTATTAGAAACGTTTGAAGAAAAACTCTGTAACCATTTTCGAGAAAATGGCTTTTGAGCGTTTCTGAAAATGCGGAATTTTGAGCTCATTTTAACAGAAAACTGTTGAATTTTCGAGAAACTTTATACGATACTATTTAAAACGCATGTATTCATAAGTAAAATAACGTGAAGAAATTGCCTCTAATGTAAATATTATCGACGTCAGAGACAAGTCAAAATATTTACATTTTTGTAAATTTTGAAAAACAAAAGGATAGGGCAATATTGAGTTTATGTTATCGTATAGGGTACATTTGGCAATACCCCTAGCAAAAATTTAAATAAAAAATATGGAGCTGTTTTTGAGAAAATCTTGTTTTTGTTATTTCTTATAATCGCAAATATTTCACACTTCAAAAAAATTCAAACTTTTGCAATTTTCGAAAATTCAGAGTAAACCGTGAAAATCGGACATATCCCACCTAAGTGCATTATACTCTATTATTACAAGAAATTTAAAGAAAAAATTAGGAGCGGTTTTTGAGAAAATTTTGAAACAGTCCTGGGGGCTTATGTAATGTACCCCAAAATTCTAAAGACTGTTTTTCAAAATCTCAAAACTTTAACTAGAGTCAGATGGACTGGGGTTTCTTCAATTTGAAAAAGATCGTTCAGATGGGTTTAGGTGCTAGCAGTGTTCACAGACGGACGTTTAAAAAAAAAACCTTTTTCGGTATCAGGGGACCCCAAAACGTGTATTTCTGTTTAAATCTCGAAATCAATTTTCCACAGCATTACATAACTTCCTCTATACTAGTATATTACTCTGTATGTACTGTGATATACCAAAATGACAAACCATTTTTATTATGGAAATGTCATTTTATATGACATTGAATATAGGGATGTCAATAGACGATCGCGAGAGGGTCGCTATGTGACAGAAAAACAACCGGCGTTAAGGATCATTTTCGTTAGGTGAAATGACAGAGCAGAGGCGGAATAAGCATTGTTTGAGAGACAAAAGAAAAATATATAAAATTCGGATGCTTCCGAGTTGTTAAAAGAACATTCATTCGCTCGAGCAACGCGGTGATGAGTGAATCGGCTCCTGATATATTTTAGTAGATCGAGGAAAGACTGAAATTGACAGTTGTATAAAATTAACTATCGTTTCTTATATTAGGATAATGCATTCTTTGGGGAAGTAAATACGTGTCTAGGCGTCCATCCGTGACTCAAGTGAAGGAAGCCCCGGATTATAGTAGTATCGCCGGGAGAATTTGGAACCAGATCACGGACATTAGGCGAGGACTTTATCCAGACGCAAGATTCTGCTGCGTCGACGGAGAAAGTTCTAAGGGGCGCTATCGAACGAAGAAGTGAAAACAAAGAAGTGAAAACGAAGAAGTGAAGCGAAGAAGTGAACGGAGAAGTGAGAGACCCTCGAATGAATAAAAAGGTTTTATAACTATTGTAATATAGAGAAAACTGGTCATGACCAAAGAACAGTTCATTTTTGATTATCAATATAATAAATTCTAATTTGTTAAGTCGAAAGAAAACTGATTATCATTGTTCGTTACGTGCTATCCAGCATTTTAATAAGATTTTCAGATTCCTCGCCACTCCGTATGGATGGGATTTCGATTTTTCACTTGGTTTAAAAATTAAAGGTAATAAGAATATGCGATATCGCGAATAGAAAAGTAGTTCAGAATGGGGAGGAAAGTGGAGGTGAAGCCAGAGGACAAAGTTTAATTGAACAGCTATCGCCATTACCATTAGACGGTTCAGACCAACAGAAGTTGGAGGAGTAGAACAGGAACTGGTTGAGAGAGGAGGTGCAAGGAAGAAGGTGAAGGCGAAGTTAGCGAAGGAAGAAGGAAAGAAAAACATTTTCAAAATCTTTAGCCCTCGTCGACCGTCGTACTGTATGAACGAATGAATGAATGCCTTATTTTACGTGGCGAGACTCATACCATGAGGCCTGCTCTTCCGCCTGACCACGCAAATTTCGTTACGCTCCTTTCACCTACTAGGGGAGAAAGAAGGTATTACTTGGGCGACGAAACTGGCAATTTGAATTTGGCTCAGAGGCATCTTTTACATGCAGTAAATCCACTAACATGGGACAACCGGCTTTACTTCCCCTCCGAAGGAGGGCGTACGAAGGAGATTTTCGCCATGGTAAGAACAGTCAGTCTGTACCACCTAGTGTTTAGCCCGACATACTCAGTGCAGTGGTTATTGCTTCTCGTGTTCAAACGTTTTCACAGTGCTACATAGTGCTCAGTTCCAAACTTCCTAGGGGGGCACCCCGTCCCAGATGTCTCTGCAGTACATCAACATCAACTCTCTCAGAACTCAACTGCCAATCGCAAGTCAAACTATCTCCCCAGCGTAATGAATTTACAGACAAAGAACAGATTTGCCCGGCTCGGGCATCAGACGATGACCGCGAGGAAAATCCCGAAACTTTGTTTCACCTAAAAGAGTCTATTATCAAAAAGCCCCCTCCAATATTTATTCACGAAATTACTAACTATAAAGAACTTGTTAGTTAATTAACCTCCGAGATAGGGAAAACAGGGTAATCAAAATAAAGAGACAACAAACCAGAACAGGAAAGGGGAAAAGATCGGCACAGAGAAAACGGTAAATCGGTTTAGACGCATTTTGGAGGCAGCAGCTAGTCAGGTTCCCAAACATTTCATTTTAAACAGTTTTTTATGTGGCAAAGTAACGTCACCAAACTCCAGCTTATACGAAAAATCTGTAAGAGATGTAAATATCACAAACTTTAAATTAAGTAGAAACAAACAAGTAATTGTCGCAAGATTAAGATTTGGTCATTCGTCCCTCGCTCACTGCCCTCTAATGACAAAAACACCCAGATACCTACCCAAAATGTGAATTAATGTTATCAACATCTTACATTATCCTTGAACGCTTAAGCCTCCAAAAGTAATGAAAATCTCTTGGAATAAAAAATATTAATGAAAGTATTATGAAAATATGAAATATGTAATTCAATTGAAGGTTTCCAATTGTTACGAAATGAAACTAAAACATTTACTATGAGTTGTCTGAACTCATAGGAAAGAACAATTGAGGGAAGTAACATCAGTTACTATGGATGCAGCTGTAGTAGCACAGAGAGACTGGTTCGAGTTCCCGTAAAAATGGATGGCTGAATGTAGGACGAGAATATTAACGTGACGTTCTGTTTTTAAAACCCAATTAGAACTTCAACTTCAAAACATTGAAAGTTTGGCGAAATTTTGGTGAAAGTACTTCAGCAAATTAATCGGTGGTTCTCGAGTAAGGCACAAGGAGTAAGTGGAGAAGGTAATGTTTGCCGATTAAATCTGGTTTCTTTAACTCACAAATTATATATTTGCTTTGTGTTTGACTTGTGTTCTAATTTGAATTAACTTTTCTACGTTTGGTGAGTGGCAATACAGCTAGAGCTGAATTCGCAATATTACTGGTCTTGGTAAAATTATTTAAATTATTGTACGTAAGGAAATTCAGGTTAGACTAGAAAAAACAAATTATTTCGGCCGAAGCGATCACACTCACAAAATTCGAACAAGGAAACAAAATTCAAATCTTGGGTAATTTTTCTTTTGTAACAGAACAATTAAAGATTGGAACAGTTTACCCGCAGCAATTTTCAAAGATTTTCCTCTTAAGTGTCTGAAGCTTTAGAAATAAGTTAAAAAATATGAGAGTAATAGACATTAAATGAGTAAGTGCGGTGAAGTGCTGTGAAGTGCTGGTCTGTGTAATTCAAAGCAAAAACAGTGTAGTGTAGTGTAGTGTAGTGTAGTGTAGTGCAGTGCAGTGCAGTGCAGTGCAGTGCAATTGAGTGAAGTGAACGTGATCAATGAATTAAAAAAAAAATAGCCAATATTGATGTAGCTTGTATTAAATTTTATCATCACCGACAAAATATTAAGTATTATATCAATATTTGTTATAATACTTAACATTAGTGATAGTATGATTATTGTATGTTCGGCTTGTACTGTACTCCTTTATTACTATTGTTATTATTATTATTAATATTATTATTATTGTAATTATTGTTATTTAACTGCCACCAGGTCATACGCAATTGCAGTTCAAATAAATGTATGTATGAAATATTTCTGTTTGTTAAGATCTATAAAATGTATCTCTTTGTTAAATTATGGTACTTAAAATTCTGTTTGTTAAAAGTTATAAAAATTGTCGTTGATATGTAAATTAATATGGTCTTAGTTGTTTACAAAGCTATATGAAATAAATTGATAATTACAAGGAAAAATCTTAAAAATGAAATTTAATTACATCACCACATTGTGAGCATATATCATTTCGTCACTTTCATGCTTTTCAGTTTTATTATTTATGTACTGTAACTGTCATATTCTCTACTTGCCTTTGTGAAGTGTTGATTTCAATAAAAAATGTAATACAGCGAGAATTATCTAGAGGGCTGAAAAGGAGCTGGCGAAACTTTCTGTAGCCTTTATTATAACGCAATCTCTTTAGAATGTCTTGTGAATGTACTAACTTATACTCTCTAACTTCGAGTTTAAATTACCACAGAAGAAAACAATACTCAGATATTAAAACTCATTACACCAACATACATAAACCAATCCTGAAATGAAAAAGTGCCCGACGTTAGGTAGATATCAGAGGCGTCTCAAAATTCACTTAATGACGTCCTACTATTAAAACTAACAACATTTCCATAGTTTGTCATTTTATTTTGGAATTGTGAATCCTAAAAGATACTTAGAACAATGTGAAAAACCTTTAAAAACCTAACTTCAGACAAAACTTTAACAAAAAAGTATTTAATAAATTTAGATTAATAAATCTAATGCACGGTATTGCTACTATGTTTATTTATTTATTTATTTATTTTATTTTACGTAAAAAAACAGTTAAAAACTGCATATGACGTGCTATGGGGAAAAGTGAATTGTGTGTACATTTTCAAAATTCTGTGATCCCTACACTAAGTCATATACTACTTAAATTTTGAATTTTGAAAGGAAAAATAAAACAAAAACTCCCATGTAGTAAAATCTATTTCCAAGGATAAATAAGCAATAAATTTTGAATTTTAGTAGGGTCATACTATGTTCACAACTTACAGAGCATCTTTCAATTATTTTGACATCTGTAACTATTTAAACTTGTGAGTGTAAATAACGAAATGTTTCGACTTATTTCATCCCACAAGAAAAATGAAAATATTACCATTAGTATAATTGTTGAAAAGCTTCCTACATCCCCGCCATTGAATTTTCATAGACTCCTTTGTAATTGTCTTAATCCCTCAGAGGTGGCATCTGGGGGAAAAGGAACCGAATACGTTGTCCTTCGAGGGGGCCTTGTTTAATTAACAAAAAAGTCTGATATGAAATTAATTGAAAAGAGATATGACGGCAAATACGAAATTTTTGAAAAAAAAGGTGATGGCATTCTAGAGAATAAACAATTCTGTGCTCCATTGAAAATGAACAGTGTACCATTGACTGATGTTAAGGCAACAAAATTTTTAGGTCTCTCAATTCAGTCAAACCTTAAATGGAACGTCCATTTAAATGAATTGAACACAAAATTAAGTTCATTATGCTACGCGTTCAGAATTCTTGCAAATTCAGTCAGCCTTCATACTGCTCGTTGTGTATACTTCGCGAATGTTCATTCCCGCCTGAGATATGGCATAATATTCTGGGAAATACATCTTATAGCTCCCAGACTTTTAGATTACAAAAACGAATTGTACGAATAATAACCAAATCCCACCCACGCGATTCATGTAAGCCTCTCTTCATTAATCTAGGAATTCTACCATTACCGTGTCTTTTTATTTACGAATCAGTGGTTTTGTAAAAATGACTTGCTCAAGGGCGGAATATATTTTCAGAAAATGCCGAAGTCTATTACTATAACACTCGACGTAGAAATCATATTCATCAGGTGACAGTATCAACAGCTCATTACAAAAAATTCACATACAATACATGTACATTATTTTACAACACTTTGCCAGATGACATGAAACGATTAAATTCAATAGAAAAGTTTAAATCCCAAGTGAAATCGTTTCTGCTGCATAACTGTTTCTATACAATTAGAGACTATACTGAGCATCACAAGAAAAGGAACATTAATTTTAACAATGATACATAATGCATTATTTACCATTTGGACTGTATAAATGAGTATAAACAACCTGTAACAACTATTGTACTACAGCTTCCGGGTGAATGACCCCATCTCGATCAGGTTTTCGTCCAGTTTCCCTGATCCATTGAGCAAATGCTGAGATGGCCCCTTGTTTTCTTAATAAATTTTAATTTGTTTTTTTTTTTTTTCCATCGGCATAAATGTAACTTCATTTTCTGTGCACGTCTTCTAGAATTCAGTGGAAAATACAATTATTCAAATTATCGTTTCCACGTTGTCGCGGCAGGAAGTAATAAGAGCCAAAATTTATTGCTTATTTATCTTTGAAAATAGATTTTATTACATGGGAGTTTTTTTTCTCCCTTTCAAAATTCAAATTTTATTGCTTGTTTATCCTTGAAAATAGATTTTACTACATGGGAGTTTTTGTTTTTTTTCTCCCTTTCAAAAATTCAAAATTTAAGTAGTATATGACTTATTGTAGGGATCACAGAATTTTGAAAATGTGCACACAATTCACTTTTCCCCATAGCACGTCATACGCAGTTTTTAACTGTTTTTTTGACGTAAAATAAAATAAAATAAAATAAAAATAAAATAGAGGAAATACCATGTAATATCAAAAATAATCATTGAAAACAAAAATCCAAAGCAAGTTCTCTCCTTCGATTACTTAGGGTGAAAAATTAGCGGTGAAAAGGATAAAGGTGTAGATAGATTATTGATGAAATGTCAAACAATTTGTGGCACTACACATAATACCCTAAAAAATGAAACAAAGCCAGAAGCGAAAATAAAATTTTTCAAATTAATGGCAGTTTCTAGACAACTCTACGGGCGCCTACCCAAAGAAATTTAACAAGAATACAAAGCAGTGGGATGAAGTTTTTGAGAAGAATAAAAGGATTGTATAAGAGAAGACCGAATAACAAATGATGAAATAAGAAAAGAGCTGCAAGTGTGTGAAGTGAATACTATAATACAAAATTATAGGCAACGATAGCTAGAACATGGGTGATAGTAGACTTCCAAAGGCAGCTTTTTATTACGCATCAGAAGGAGGAAGAGATGTAGGAAAACCAAGGAAAAGATGAGTCATTGTGAGAACGGAACAGGCCGTAGCCTAAACCGTGAAGATCTACTTAGGTTATAATTTAATGTTTACACTTTATCCAGTTATTGTACAGAAAGATTGAGCTAACATTTTGTGAAAGAAGACAGGAATTCTAATAAATAATGAACGGATTTTATTGTAATAAAAATGCAAAATGTGTACATACATATGTACTTATGTTTTCCAAAATATGTAAGAAAAAACAGGAAATATGTAAAATAAAAATGCATTATTGTGTTTAAAAGTATTCTCTACTAGCATTTTCCGAGCGTAGAACGTCGAAATCAGTTCTTAACTAGCATTCGAAGTGTCTGAAAGTAGGTTCTACCTCTACAGAAGTAATTCTACACTAGATTTCACCACACATAAGAATTTTATTCGAAATACAAAATACTTCATAGTACACATTACAATGTTTACGAGAAGCCAGAGTTCCAATGAATAGTAGTACCGTGCAGCCAGTGATGGATCGCAAGGCAAAGAGTTCCCCCCCCCCCATCTATCAACGCGTAAGGCAATTTTCTGTAAAAACATATTTGCTAGCTTTCGATCGAGTAACGAATGTGCTGTTTGAAACATGAGCAAACACATAGTTGAAATTACTTTTGTTCACAGGAATCCGCTCGTTCTTGACTCCGAGTATGCAGTGAGTGGGGGGGGGGGTTACAATTATGGCGAAGATATGGTGATCATAGAAGCCCAGCAGCATTACATTTGATTTTTAAGAAAGATGATTCCGTAACATATAATTTTAACGCGCATCTGAAATATTCCGTTTAGGCATATAAATATATTAAAATATAATGAAATATGGAGTAGTAGGTAAAGTATGTAAAAATATGTAATTATACCAAAATATGTAAAAATATGTAAAATAAAAATAGTTCCAATTCATTCAGAATGTCTTGAAAACTCAAAAACAAATTATTGAATGCAGGTTCCAAAAACATATAATTACATGGAAATCAGTTCCCTGGTAAAAGGTTAATTTAAAAAAAAAATGTTATAAAAGTGGAAAAATTATATTTATTCTACCGTAAAGGTATTTTCCATATTGGTGTGCCGTATTTTCAATGTTTACTGAACTACAGCTAGGAAGGATAGGGTATGAAAAGTTTGTATGGATAGCACAGGTAATGTTTTGGAAAATCAAGAGGAGTTTAATTTAATTTTTCTAATTGCTCACTCAACTTATTGCTTATTCATTGAATTCGTGTATTCTGTGTGTGCCATATTTGTATTGTGTTTTGTGTGTTTGTTTTGAGTCAGTTTATCGTGTGATTTTGAATGTTAAAACTGTGTCTTGTTCTTGCCTTGCAACGTCCACCAACTTCTAGTTGCCTGGGACCACCGTCTTTCGTAAGTTATCTATTCCATTGTGGTCTGGCTAGTAAGATAGGCCACACGCGATAGTGGGAAGCTGCACCCTCGATTTGCAGCGAACGACAGAACGTCACCAAGAAGTGCAACGGTTTACGGTTGGGCTATGGCCACTCGCTGGTGCCCGCGTGCTATTGTGAGGAGATAGGGAGAGGTCGTGGCACTATATATGCAATCACACGGCTACAATATCGGATGATTTTCAGTTCTGGATGTTTAATTTATATGTGAAATTATCCTTGCTTGTCTGTATAATGTGCTGTAAATATTGTAACAATTGATATTTATTTATGTTTGTTTCTTTTGTAGAACAAAGAAAAGGCCTGACTATCCAAATAATTGCATATATGCAGAGCAGGCGCTACGTTCCAATGTTTAGAATTTTTCAAGTGATGGTTGAAGTGGGGAAGAAATTGTAATATTATAATATTACGTAATCGTTCCCAATAATGCGGGAAAGTTTGTGCTGTTGTTGGTATCAGGGATCACAAATGGTGTTTTCTGTTCTCACTCTTTTTCGCTGCAGCATTTCAATGCTTTACTCCTGTGAAAGTAGAATGCCTGAAAGTAATAATATGTAAAGAAAACCATGTTCTATCTCGCTCTTTTTGCTTAAACTTTAAGATCAAGGTGATATTGGACATTATGTTACAGATATTAACGAAATCAGAGTTTCCACATAGATGAGCAGTAATACCATAACTGTTTGTAGCAGTTTTTTCTTCGGTGACGAATAGTAATAACACTGATACCAACGCGCTGATTCAAGCTTCGCAAAACGTGACATTTTTCTGGGATGTCTTTGTTTATGAGATTCTTGATTGTTGATTCTGCGGAAGATACGGGTATTTCATCAACTTGAAATGTTTAGCGAAGCAGAAGTTCGATGGAGCAATGGATCTTCTGCAATCACGAGAGGTTCCTTACAACTTCATTATTTTACTTCAATTAATTGACTATTAGACTAAATTTGTTAAAATAGCTTCCACCTAACTCTCATTCAATTCATACATGACAAAAATAATATAATTTTATTATCTATTTTTGAAATAAAATTGTAAATTAGTGGTGCTACAACAGCATATAGTTTCTCGCATTCTTTCTTTATTTGTAATTTTCGAAAATTCAGAGTTCTACAAAAATGGGATCAGTACCACATTTTTTACCTTCCCTTCTTACAAACTTTTAAAGAATAAATTTTGAGCCGTTATTGAGAACTTTTATGCTTCACGCACAATTATTTTTTTAAAATTTTGGAACAGATTTTGTTTGAAGCAAAAATCTCTATCTTGAATTTTGTAGTTTCGAAATGTTAACTTTTTACAATTTTTGAAAATACAGGGAGTTGACCAGAAATGACATTAGCACACATTTTTTTATCGTTTTGATAGATTGGAGGTGAAATTTAAAGAAAATGTTGGGAGCGATTTTTGAAAAAAAAATTGTGGAGGGATGTAAATCCACCGCGCGACGCGTGTCTGGCGGTTTGTCGAATGAAAAACAATCAATATTCTATTCATAGGCAATTTTATTTCCCACAAGACCCAATTTTCGACACAAAATCCCTTATTTCGGGTTCTCGTAAGGAAAAAGTGAATAAATCGTGTCCCTATGTACAGCAAATTACTTTCTCTAACACGTTGTGTAGTCAAAACCCATGTATTGTGGGTTCTTGATATCGATAAATCGTTTGACGGCAAAACGTCTGTCCTAATATGAACAATGCTAGCGGGTAAACCGTGAATAGAATTTTCACGAAAATTGATATTCCCCAATCTTTTTTGCTTCATCAATTTAATTTTGGGGGGTACATAAAGCCTCTGGAACATTTTCAAAATTTTCAATGAAATGAGTCAACATTTTTTTAGGTCTCTCTTTCGATGATGTCTCTGATATTTCGAAAATTGCAAAAGTTCAATTTTTTCAGCGTGTTCCTACAACTAAAATATTGAAGACATTTTTTCGTAACAAAATATGTTCTTTAAAGTCGGATTTTGATGTAATTTTTTGAAAATTTATGTAGATTTCGGCGTTTACCTACAACTACAATTATGACAATAATTTTTTCCTTTCTCGCTACGGAGTAGAGACAAAGTTACGTAATGCAGCGGGAAAAACAGCGAATTTTCAGCAGATTAACTCTCATTATAGGGTCCTGGTAATGAAAAAGTGGATAAATCCAGTTGCTAAATTTAGAAAAAAAATTTTAACCCGTGGTGTAGACAGAATTCATGTTTTGTTGGTCCTTCATACCGAAAAATCGAAAGAGGGCAAAACCGTCTGTCCGTCCGTCGGTCTGCCCGTCCGTCGGTCTGTCCGTCCGTCGGTCCGTCCGTCGTCGGTCCGTCGTCCGGTCCGTCGGTCCGTCCGTCGGTCCGTCCGTCGGTCCGTCCGTCGGTCCGTCCGTCGGTCCGTCCGTCGGTCCGTCCGTCGGTCCGTCCGTCGGTCCGTCCGTCGGTCCGTCCGTCGGTCCGTCCGTCGGTCCGTCCGTCGGTCCGTCCGTCGGTCCGTCTGTCCGTCCGTCGGTCCGTCCGTCGGTCCGTCCGTCGGTCCGTCTGTCCGTCCGTCGGTCCGTCCGTCCATCGATCTGTTCGCCCGTCGGTCTGCCCGTCCGTTCGTCGGTCCGTCCATCCATCCGTCGGTCGTTTTCCGTGTTTTGAAAGCTTTCTGAGAAATGCAGGAAGTCGTACATGTGCATGTTTCCACCGCAGCCATAGAGCACATGCATGTCGGCCACCCTCACCGCAAACGCAGGGGGGGGTTCTTGAGCTCCCCCCCCCCCGTGTACAATCTATCTCTGAGCGAGTCATGCTCAGTCTTTATTTGTGCCAATTCGGCCGATCACCCAAGTGCCTGCAGTCTCCACCTGTTCCTGAGGAGGAACACTTATTCTGTATCCCTACTAGAGGACTCCGTTTCCCGCCTGCGTTGCCAGGGCGCAGTGGCCTTCAAAGCCTCATGAGGAACATTAAATTCCTGATTTTGTATTTTACTGCAAGAATCTGCGCTACAAAGTTTAAAGGCACATGCTCTGAGATAAACTGCAGCGCAGAATTTGGGGCTGTGAGAAAGGTCCCGCTAAAACTTCGCAGGAACACTGTAAGTGACCCTTGTACCCAAACAGCTTGGCAATATGTTGTAATTGGCAAAAATGCTCCTTTGTAATATGGTTTGCAATGGATGATTAGTCCCTGTGCACGTTTTCATTTTAATAAAGCCTCGGGTTTTCTACAGACTTTAGTAACGTCACTGTTGAACTTGAACTGTAGATCAATGTCTAATCCCAGGTGTGAAGAAAGTAATTTGGAACTTTCTCCCATGTAAATAACCGGCAGCGCTCTATCCTTGTACAATTATGACAGTCTTCATAATTTTAGTTGTGGGAAAGCGACGAAAAAATCGAATTTTGGAATTATCAAAAATCGAAATTGTCAATGAATATGAGGGCTGCACCATTGTTTAGCGTTGTCCGAAGTCAACATTTAACCAAAAATGTTGTTTCCGTTTTTGAGAAAAACAAAATGTTTAAACAAAATGAGAATTTCCTATATTTCTCGCAAAATTAAGCGAAAAATTCTCAAATTTTGGAAAAATTGTACATGATCTCATTTTAAAGTCTATCTTTAAGGACTATATTTCATTAAGGGAAAAATCTCTATCTTCCTAATTGTATTTGTAGGAAGACGCCGAAAAAAATGTTGTATATTTGCAATTTTCGAAAAATCCGTTTTTAACGAACAAGAGACCTGCACTACTCCCTTACACTTTCTTCAGACTATCCAAGAACAAAATTTAATGGAAAACGATGAAGCCATTTTTGTTTAATTTTGATAATGTCTCAAGGACTTCATGTAAAGTGCGCCCCAAAATTATAATGCCAGTTTCAAATTCAAGGGATCGCAATATCAGTTAGACCGATTGCGGAATATCAGTTTTGTAGAAAATCGGCCGAACGATTTAGACGCTACCGTTGTTCACAGATGGACAGGGAGGCGTTTGGCTGTCAATCAATTTTTCAGAACCAACCGAACATAGATTCTGGATTCACCAAGTGTTAGAGTATTATTTTTCTAAATTTAGCAACTGGATTTATCAATTTTTTCGTTATCACGGCCCTGTAATAGGAGTTTTCTGCCGAATATTCGTCGTTTTTCGCGCCGCATTACATACCTTTCTCTCTACTGCGTAAGCGGTAACGAGAAAGTAAAAATCAATTGACAAAACATCTGTCTGTTCCTCAATGATGAACGATAGCAACTAAACCTTTCAGACGATTTTGTCAAAACCTGATGATTCGCAATTAATCTGAACGAACCCAATCTCTGAAAGTGTGAAGAACGATTAAAAATGGCATGGGTTTCATTTTCGTTGAAATACGAATTTTCAAAAATAACGAAAATTTTAAAGTAATTCGGCGTGTACCTGCAAGTACAATCTTGAAGGTTGAGTTTTATTCCTTTATACAATTTTGAAAATACCAGTAGTTTTCGTGTAACTTCTGGTTGAAGTTAATACAATTTTTTTTCAACGGATCCAATTTATTTTCCATAGTAACGGCATAGTAATAGCTGAAAATGGCACAGGTCGATTTTTTCTGGCAATTTCTGAATTTTCGAAAATTACGAAGATTATAAATAATTCGAGAAAGTATGTGTTGCTGTTGTGCTTCTAATTTACCATTACAAAACAAAGCTGTATTTTTACGAAAATATGTTACTTTGGTGTATCATTCTACGACACAAATAACCGTAGCTGACGTGCTCGGGAAGACGAATCAATCGATAATTCCATAGGAGAACAATCCATACAAATGTCTATTTTTGTAATACACTTGAAATATAATTACGCATTTAATCTTTTTTTGAGTTAAATATTATTAACAGAAACAAAGGAAAGAGTTTATCACACTTCCCCATTCTAACTTTCCCATTGTAAGAATAACACTTATTTCCCGAAGAAGGCAAAACACACTTTCCTAAGTATATTCGTAAAGCAAGGTAACTTCTGTGCAGTATCAAAAGCGTCTTGATTTCATAAGCATAATTGAATGCATTGCTTTGCATTAAATTTGTTTTCCTGATAGAAGCTCTGAATGGCTTTCTTCGTTAGTCCTAATTGCTGTGTAATAGCGAGTAATGAGACAGGAATTCTTATCACACGTTGTACTCGTAAATCATGATTCTCAATACGGTGTACAAGGTAATTTCTTCACCATTTTATCGAGAGAGTTGCCATCATTTTATACAGATTATACACAATTCCATGCATTATTACAGCAATTCAAAACAAAGTTTTCCTTTTGTGCTTCATTAACTACTAAATATGACGTCATCTACAAACAATCAAAATTCTCATATATAGAATTTTGTGAACTGAACTCAGAACTTCCACACGCAACGGCCGTGAGTAAAAGTCCTAGTAGTAAGTATGAGTAGTAAGTCCGAGTAGTAATATATGATCATCTTTTAATACATAAATATAACAAAGAAGTCTTTAAAACTCTTTTTCTTATTTAGAAAATACAGGCGACAAAACTTAATAAGTACGAGAGATTCCACCAGGCACGGACACATCTGAAAATCTCCTTCGGATAAATCTTGTTCCTACACGTGGTAAATTACTTCCTCTGACACGTTGTGTAGTCAGAAGCCACGATTTGTGCGTCCCTTGTACCAACAAATTTGAATGCATGTATAATGTAAGACTATAGAGCCTTTCGGGATTTAGGGAGCTTATTGTGAAGAATATCTAATTTCCTTTTCACTCTCTTTTTCTCTTTCTCTCTATTTCTCTTTGTTTCACTCTCTCTTTCACTCTCTTTCACACATTTTTACTCTTTTTCACTCTTTCACTCTCGCTCTCTTTCACTCACACTCTCTTTCACACTCTCTCTTTCATATCCTCTCTCTTTCACACTCCCTTATACATGTTTTTTAGTCTATCATGATGAGCATAGAAAGACGAATCTAACAATATAAATATTGTCGTATGTTATATAAGAATTTTTAAGTAATATTCATTTTTTGCGACTCGTTTGTAACGTATACTATTTTAAATGTAACAGTTCTCCAACTAAGGTCACACAGCGCTTTACCTGCTAGCACGTGCTTGGGTTCATTATAATATCTTTTAAATACGAGACGCAAAAATTAGAATTACTCAAATAATACTAATGTTCAGTTTTGATTCTTTTATTTTTGAAAAGACCTTGAACAGAATTATTGGAGATTAATTTATTTTACACTTTTTTATTATCTTGCTACAGTTTCGAGAATTATTTTTTCCTGATCTTCATGATTGAAGATTATTTATAATGAGTAATTTATTAATAATGAAATTACTAATATAACTAGTTATTTCTACAACTTCATCACAAAAAACATACTATTAATATAGGAGAACATTATAATAAGATTACTCAATATATTTATATGGAGCTTACTTTCTGATGAAATTTATAAAGTTTTTAGTCATGAGTTATTTTATATATTTTTTATGTAAATATTTTATTCAATATTATTTAAATTTTAACATGTAATATGCAATATAGAATTATATGCGAACATGGCATATGTTAGAGAAAAACAATTGTAGAGAGGATAAACAACTATTGAGAAATAGTAGTCTATGGTGGATGAATTAAACAGAATAAATAAGATACCTAATATGCATTATATTAAATTTATATTGAAATTAATTATCAGTTCAAGGTCTGTTCAAAAATAAAAAGACAAAAACTGAACATAATAATATAAACGAACAGACACATCAACACTTCAAATAATGCATATCTAACCTATTGCAATACGTATATCTTTTGAATCAATTCATACAAACCGGACGTGTCTGTACGTGTTTCCCAATTTGCAACTTTTAAGCATTTTTCAACACACTTTACATTACATTACATTTTATTTGAACCGCAATTGGGAGGTGGCAGTTAAATAACAATAATTACAATAATAATAACAATAATAATAAAATTAGTACAGTACAAGCCGAACATGCAATAATCATACTATCACTAATATTGAGCATTATAACAAATATTTCAAATCTGTCATGATATCCAATAATTATATGTCGGTGATTCTAAAATTTAATACAAGCTACATAAATATTGGCTAGTTTTTTTTAATTCATTGATCGTGTTCACTACACTTAACTGCACTGCACTACACTACACTACACTGTTTTTGCTTTGAATTACACTGACCAGCACTTCACAGCACTTACTCATTTAATGACTATTACTTTCATATTGTTCTAACTTATTTCTAAAGCTTCGGACACTTACAGGAAAAGCTTTGAAAATTGCTGCGGGTAAACTGTTCCAATCTTTAATTGTTCTGTTACAAAAGGAAAATTTCCCAAGATCTGAATTTTCGATTTATAAAAAGATTTGTTGGATTTATAAAAAGTATGTCACGTCAAATCAATTATCTTTTTGTGCATCTGTATGAACCGATTTAACGGAAATAATGAATCTATCGACATGAAATTTAAACACACTATATACATTACCCATTGGACTGACTTAGATGTCCTTAACGGCTGACCGGGAAAGCTGGCTCGGGTATCAACTAATGGTATTACTGTGCCACGGAACGGGTGGTCCTAGGTTTGTGTCCTGACGTCGGCAGTATTTTTGACCCTAGCCAGATAGCGAGGTCGAGTTCTGTCTTTGTGTGGAGGAGAATCCCAGCGGCCGGCTGCTTTGATCTATAGCTTTCCGTGGTTTCTCTGATAAACACCAGCCGAATACCGGGGCAATACCCTACCAAATAGGACACGGACCGCGCGTTCTTTACTTCCCATTCCTTTTCCTATCCCACCCTTTACTTCTATACTTACATGCATAACGCTAGCACACATGCCGGGAGACCGGCCGGGCCCTTAGTTTGTCCCATCTGGGCAATGCCCCTCTGGCGAGAGGTACCTGGCTGGCAAAAATCCCAAAAATTTTATAAAGGCTTTCCCTTCATGATATGAAAAACCGTTCCGTTTCTGCGACAGGTTCCGTTTTATGCAGTGAAAAATGCCATTTAACTTCAAGGGCCGGGCTAGGAAATGGGCAATGGGATGGAAATACAAATACACATCTGAAAACCATTCAGACCGATATATTCGAAGTAATGCGCTTCGTTTTTACTTGTTCCCTCTACTTTTACGTACTTACGTAGTAAAGAAAGTATTGTAAAGCTGTGGCGAAAATTGGCGATTTCTCAACCGAAAAACTCGTATTGTTGGGCCCTGGCAACAAAAAGAAAACAAATCTTTTTCCGATACGTAGTAATTTTTCTAACACATTGTGTAGTCAGAATCAACGTTTTGTAAGTACCTGATACTGAAAAATCGACTGACGTCAAAACGTTTATCCGTCTGGCTGTGATCAATGTTGGAGGCCAAATCAGTCAGTTCAGTTCTGTAGTTTTGAAATTATTTTTTTGCAATTTTCGAAAAATCTGGGATATTTACGAAAATGATACCTCCATCATTTTCTTAAACGTCCTTTGCACTATTCAACAACAAAATTTAAATAAAAAAATTGGATCCGTTTTTTCAACATTTTGAAAATGTTCTTGTAAATTCATATAAAGTACCCTCCGAAATGAAAATATCGGTTTCAAATTCCAGGACCCGCAACATCAGTTAGAACGATTGGATAAAATCAATTTTGAAGAAAATTGGCCGAATGGTCTAGACGCTAGCATTGACCACAGATAGACAGACAAACGGAGGGACAGACGGACGTTTAGCCGTCAATCAATTTTTCGGTATTGAGAAGCAACAAAACATGACTTTTCGCTACACCACAAGTTAGAGGATTTTTTCTAAATTTAGCAACAGAATTTTTCCATTCTTCGTTATCAGAGCCCAGCTATAAGAGCTTTTATGACGAAAATTCGCCGTGTTCCGGCGCATTACTACATAACTTTTTCTTGTTACGAATAATTCGTAAAATATAAAAGTGCGAAAGTAAAAAATAACATTTCGAGCATTGGCCGATGTGCCTTATACATCCTATTACTACTAGAAGTACTGCTACTCAAGGAGCATATAGTATGTCTAAAAAAGGGTTATACGTAACAGTGAAATATGAGTGACTGAAACATTGATACATGATCACGAGTACATTCCAGAATTGCAATTTTCGTATCAATTAAGCAAAATAAGGTACATAACGAGTATTTTTACTCATTTGGCCATCATGTTATTTATTTATTGTATTTTCTTGTATCTTAACTACAATAAATAAAATTCATAAAAATGTAGTTGTATTGGAATTAGAGCGTGCCATAAAAAGTATTAAAAAGGTCCGCGAGGGCATAAAGAATTAGAAAAGCCCGCAAGGGTATTAACAATACCGTTATGAGTTTTGTTTCAAGTCTTTAAACATGAATGAACTTGTACACCATACCATTATTTTTCACCGTGTCTTAACCCCTAACTACAGACATAAATATCGGGAATGCGAAAACAGATGTTGAGTCAATTTGACTCCTCTGAAAATATTTCAATTTTTTTTATCTTATGAATATTTTCGAAAACAATATATTCCGGTGAAAAAAAGCTTCAAATTGCGCATTTACAGTAATGCTTAATCGCCCTTTTCTTAAAAACGGCTTCAAAATATTCAATGAAAATTCTATTGAGGACGAGGTTTTACTCTTCTTTAATATTCTTGAAGTCATATTTCGGTTCTACTATTAAAAAACCGAAAAGTTGAGAAAATGTACTTTCGATGACCATAAATGGCAGCTGGCCAGAGACTGGAGCAAAACCTTAAAGCCAACCCACACCAAGGAAATTAGAAAAACTTGCTACGAGAAAGTCTGTGCCATTCTGTAGCACCTCTAGTTTCTCTTCATTTATCAACTGGATTTATCCACTTTCTTGTTTTCAGGGTTCGGAAATGAATTTTTTTCTGTCAAAAATTAGCCGTTTTTTCGCGCAGCATTATGTAATTTCCTTTATACTACGTATATTACTCCGTATATACGTACGTATACGAGAAAGTAAAAATTAGAGTAATGCCTATTCTTATGACTACAGCAAATGGAAGGAATACTTTAAGGGATAAAGTAATTCTTTTCAAATAAGATCATTTTATTTATCACATTGAAATGTTTTTTTTATAATTGTAACTAAACTTAAACCAAAGATTAATTGATAAAGTCAACCTCCGCAAGTATCCTGACAACTTCAAGATTTTCGTCATTGGGCTTTCCCCGCTTCACTCTCTTAGGTCCTCTTAAATGTCCGCACTTAAAAAGATTACTACAGGAATGCTTACATATGCATGCTTATTCTCTACGGCTTATCGGAAAATACTGGCAGTGACACCATACTTCCAAAAGATGACAAATTTTAAATGGCGTGTTCTAAAATTGCGAGTACAACTGCAAGTACAGTCAATGTGATTTATTATACACTCAGGTTGTGCACGACTAAGACGATATGACGTTTAGAACACACCTGTACTAGAGGTCTAAAAACTAACATAGTAACATTAGTAACATTAATTTTAACAATGATACAAAATGCATTATTTACCATTTGAACTGTATAAATGTGTATAAACAACCTGTAACAAGTATTGTAATACAGCCTCCGGGTCAATGACTCCCATCTCGATCAGGTTTTTCGTCCAGTTTCCCTGATCCATTGAGCAAATGCTGAGATGGCCGCTTGTTTTGCTTGTGGACATAAGTGTAACTTCATTTTCTGTGCACGTCTTCTAGAATTCAGTGGGAACTACAATTATTCAAATTATCGTCTCCATGTTGTCGCGGCAAGAAGTATTATTCTGAAGGACAATATGGATAAGGGCCAACATTTATTGCTTATTTATCCTTGAAAATAGATTTTATTACATGGGAGCTTTTTTTCCCTCAACATTTAAGTAGTATATGACTTAGTGTAGGGATCACAGAATTTTGAAAATGTGCACACAATTCACTTTCCCCATAGCACATCATACCAGTTTTAATTTTTTTGACGTCAAATAAATAACATTACTCAGTTCTGAAAGTAAATTTGAACGAATTTACATATTATTAATGAAAAATCACATATAAAGTAAAAAACTATAAACAAACTCACTGTCAACGTCATTGTGGTTGTTTTTTTGAAAATTTCGTCGTAATCTGAAAACCCGCCGAAAATCGTACAATGTTTATACATTTCCGCCCATTGAGCAGTATTCCGCGAAGTCAGTTTTTGTTCCGTTAGGAAAAGCCGTTTTCCAGCCCGAAAAGCGGAATTCCGCCAATCTGGCAACCCTGCCCGCTCAGTGGGGGGCGGCCCGCTCCCGGCGAACTTTTAGACGGCGGCAAAATTCCACAATAAATAATAATATATGGGACAAAATTGAACCATTTCATTTCATATTTTTGTCGCATCTACAATTTGGACCGATTGAAGTGAGCACGGAATCTTTCATTACTTACTCCGTAACGCCTTGTTTAAATAATGACATCTTGCTCATTGTAGCGATTTGCAACACCGTCTGTACTGCCTTGTAGGGATTCCCCGTATTTTATTTTGTGCTTGAATTGTTTATGACTAATATTCAGCGAGAATGACTTCTATCATATAAAGAATAATGTTCAATATTGTATAATAACACTTGCAAATTAGATTTCAGAACGGATAAGTTCCTTCAGGGATGTCTGTGAAGTTAAACTGTTATATTCTTTTACGAAGGTTAAATTTGTTAATTTTATTTATAGGACTGCCTTTTTTAAAATTTTTTAGTTCTTGATAGATCCTTTGTTTTTTAGGCAGACATTTATAAATTATCAAATTTTATTATATTTTTTACATTTTTTTATTTTAACTTTATTTTTTTATTTAGTTTATTTAAACTGTTATAGATGACCCGGAAAGCAGTAAAGTAAAAAGCCCGCTAAAAAGTTTCATTTTTGCATCCAATTTGCTTTTAAAAACTGTTTCAATTTCGTACGTTAGTTTTTGAAAAAAATTAAAATAATATCAAATAGTAAATAAACTAATACTATTATAAATATTTTTTTAATATTTCCAACACTGCAAACAGACAAGCAAGGATAATTTTACAAATAAATGGAACATCTAAAACGAAATGCCATCCAGTGTATCCCATTATGAATACTTTCGAAAGTACGATACCATTACCTTATGCATACCTGTGTATATATTCTTCCCATCTTTACAATTGAATAAATCATTTTATCGAATGTAGAAAATATTGTAGCACTCAAATATTCATCGCTTCATTTTTCTTACATAGTACATTTAAATCGCATTTTTAAGAGAGAAAACCTAATTGGGCTAATTCCAATTAAGATATATATTCGTATTAAGGTAATATATTGACGCTTTAACCCATCACCTCTCTCCATTACTTACGTGGACTCTTAGAGGTCAGGTTTGACCCCGCACGCTTTTCCCAATAGTTGACCTCTATTTCATGCAGGGATGCTATTTGGAATTATTAATTAAGAAAATTATGCTATTTATTCGCTTTATTTAGAATAAATTACTAAAAAATAAATAATAATATTTACAAAAACATTTTAGCATATCCTCGTAACTATACATAGGTGTTCGAGCATCAAATATTCTATGCTCGAATGTGTCCCCCATACCAGTAGGATGTCTGATACAGGACTACTAACTCGTTATGAACAAGTATGTCAGATGGTCGTTCAGAAACAACAACATAATATTGTAAAACTGAAATTGCACACGTTTTTTAAATTTTTCTCATAACTTACACGTGTAACGATATTTGGAAACATTTCTGATCCCAACTGTATTCAAATCAAGAAAACTTAAAAAATTGAAAAGTTTACAACACATGTAAAATTGGATATAAATAGTATATTTAAAAGGAGAAGTTCATGTGAATAATTTTCAGAGAGCTGCAAAACATTATTTGCGTCTCGGGTCAGAAAAGACCCCAAAAAGAGTCTAAGGGTTAAGAAATATATGCTGCAGGTATTTAATTTTACCACAAGCATTAGTAATTTTTGCATTGGTCACGCAAACAGAAGTCAAAAGGTAAACTTAAGAGGAAGCATGAGTCCCGAGCAGTAATGTTAATTTCATAAACATTACGGTGTTGCCTAATTTACCAACCCGTTTTCACACTACTCAGACAAGAAAGTTTATGTTGTTATTAGCTCTCATTTTAAAGATCTCATATGTAAATGTTTGTAACAATACTTTTATTTAATTTGGCTCGTGCTAATTCAAATAATATGTATAAACTTCACTCTTATGCCTTAATTTTTCCTTCCCTGGTAACGCGACTAGTATTGAAAGAAGTTAACTCTAAGTCCTATTAAAATAGTTTATTTTCTGCATGTGAAAAAAAATTAATTAATATAATTACATAAAACCTAATAGGTGTCATTTCAATTAAGGTTTGCGGATTGGTTAAAGAAAAATACAACAATACATTGAGAATACAAATTGTAGAATAGAATTTAATGGAATGAATATTAGGATTTTCAATAGTAAATTATAATTAAAATAACATGAATTACACAGGCCAACGACCAAAAATCTTTTTGTGGGTTCCACCTAATTCTTGACATTTTAAGATTCCAAAAATTACTTTAAAAATTCCGTGTTACCCACATTTGTTCAAATTTTAATATTTTCTCTGTATAGCTAGGCAAATGCAACTCTGAGTATTTATAAATGTATGAGATGCAGCAGTGACGTATTCTCCGATACAACGCATTTCCCGCCGGTATACCTAGTAATTCGAAGTATATAATAAATATTTCATAAGTTTGATAATTCTCAAAATGTAATTGAGACTTTGAAAGCTTTAAAAGAGAAGTGAAAAAGTGACTGTTTTGCTACCGAGAGCCAGTCAGTCTTCCGCATCCGAAAGCGCTATAAACTGCGGTGGAGTGGTAAGTTTCAAACAGTTCTTAATGCCGTCCAGAGAATTCGCCAGGGAAGGCGAAGGCACCGCATGCCAGCTGCGATATCCTAGGACTCCACATGTTTCAAGGGCGGGGAGAGGGGAGGACGGTCGGTAGGTACCGCAAAATATTGCGGTGAACAGTCCTTCTCTGCTCGTTCGTAACTTACGCTTCTCTCAAGATTTTGTGAAAATGGAGTGTGTTAATGATACAGAAGTTAGTGGATTATGTAATTGTCTTATAGAACAATTATTAAGGACGGAATTTCATAGTATTGGGATTTCAGAAAAGCTCGAAATAAAAGACAACGGTAGAGGTACTTTCCATAAAGTGCGGTATATTTAAAATAATGTTCAGGATTCGCCACTGAAATGCAGGAAATTATAACGAGTAAGAATTAGTACGGAAAAGAGAGTAGTGCAGTCTTTGGTAAAATATTTCACAAGTAGTACCGTGTTCGTTTTATTCGAGGCGCACGTGTTTGCATTTTTGCTATCAAGATAAGATACTATTTTAGCAATTAGTGTTCAGTCATGGCTAGTCATGACTGTAGGAACAGTCCTGACAGTTTTATTATATTTATGGCAAATTTGTGATTAAAAACACCAACAGAACATTACAGATTTTGTTAGAAATGTGTATTTTTCATATTTTTGAATTCAACGTGCTAATCAGGACAAATCGTGGGCGTGACATAAAGTATATTTGTGTAGAGGACTTTAGAAAATGGTCAAAAAAGGAGAAAGCACCCTTTAGATTTGTCAATCCAATGGTATGGAGGGAGTGAACGAATCATTCAGAGGATTGCTACCTTTGTTGCATGGATGTTACTCGTTACAACTCAAAAAACCAAAAAGTAATTCAATTCCCTAACCTAAATTCTGCAAATCGGCCTGAACCTGAATTCATTTCACCGAGAGAGACAGCAAAAGGCGCATAGGAGAAAGAGCTATATCAGGGGCTTTAAAGGAAAGAGACAAAGCAAATATACGTCAAAGAACAAGTAAAATGTATTGTAAAGAATATGAAGCCATCTTCTGTGTTTAAGAAAAGTTCTGTTGTTTTTTTTTAAATCGTTTTCTTTTCATTTTTATTGCAAATATAGCATATTTTCCCATATCTTAATAGATCACTTTGTGATTAAACTGTGGGTGATGGAAACAAATAGAGTTGCGGATTTAGCACACAAAAATCTATAAAAATCAGCTCTCAATATTTAAAAAGTTTTTGAAACCCATTTTTTGTTGGTTTCTTTATTTTCCTTATACTTTTGACCCATTCCTGTTCTCCAAAATTTTTTCTCGTGGCTTGCACTTAGCACACATTTTGGCACGCATACTTTATTAAATTTAGGCAGAAATTACGCCAAAACTATGTTGTTGTTTTTTTCAAAAAATGTAGTACACGAACTTTTTTAATGAGCCTTCTAGAACAGATTTTGTTTAAAACAAAAACCTCTTCCATTTTTGATTTTCCAAACGTTGTTTTTGCAATTGTCGAAAATACGAAGAGTTCAACGAAAATGAGACTTGCACCATTCCTTTAAGCGTCCCTTCTTCTATCTGTGAAAAAAATTAAACAAAAAATGTTGAGTTTTTGAGACAATTATTCTTTTTAGAAATTGCATAAATTTCATGTGCAAATTACGCGAAAACTATCTATTTGTTTTGTTGTTTTTTTTCAACAAATTGTACATGAACATTTTTAAAGAGCTAATTTTTTTACAACTGACTTTGTCTAATGCAAAAATCTTTATCTTCAATTTTCTAGTTTTGAAATAACGTCCAGCAATTTTCAAAAATACGGAGCGATAATAGAAAAGGGGGGTCTATCACCATATATTTTACCATCCCTTGTTCCATATATGTTGAAAATCGAAAGAAAAAATTTGGAGCGTTTTTTTAGAAAAAATTGACTGACTTCAGATGCTTCAATAAAGAAAAGGGAAGGGAGTATTTTCGCTTCTTTCACACTCAAAAATATGAAAACACAAGTTGGTTAATAGGAAACAAAAAACTTAAATTATTTTGCTGGGCCATGTTCATTGTTTTCTCACGATCGTAATCTAATGTACGAAGAAGGCCAATTTGTACAATCTTTCAAATGCAATCACAAAACATGATCGATCACAAAGTCATTGGGGTTCACTTTACTCTATGCAGGAGTCTATAAGTTCAGTCTTGGAAGTGATCCCATCGAAACATATGTGATTTAACAGATGTAAAGCGACGTAATGGCATAGAAAGATTAGAGACATGTTAAAACGCCTAATTGGACACGACGCAGGAATTGCATTTCAGAAGCAATTCTGAAAATGAGGACTCGGTTAGCAAAGGATACCTACGATGATATAACTTCTAAATCTGTTGAGTATGTTTGATACCACCTCCCAATAACATTAGAATTTTTCAAAATATATAAAGTCACTTCTAACAGAATTGAAATTGATTTGGTTTCTGCGATTAGTTATGTCTTTAATAAATCTATTAAAGATAGCATTTCCACGGCCCAGCGTGTTGCATGTTTTAGATGAAATAACCATTGTTCCTTTCCATTCCGCGAGGTACTTTCTCCCAACTGTTCTAAACAGACGTGGTTGTGGAAGGGAATGCAGTGCCGTTGCGAAGGCAGCTTCCAGAAGTCCGCTTCGACGCGTGAGCGTTGCCAATTCAGCAAGAATAATAGTGTCATATTGGATATAGTGTTCATCACGTCCCTAAAGATAACGTCTTTTCGACGTATGGGGCGTTCAAAAGCCAGCGTCTTAATTTGTGTGCGCATATGCGAAGAAGTTGCGTCTCTCCAGAACACGCAATAATAATAATAATAATAATAATAATAATAATAATAATAATAATAATAATAATAATAATAGTAGTAATAGTAATAGTAATAATAATAGTAATAATAGTAATAATAATAGTAATAATAGTAATAATAATTATTATATATTATTACTATTATAATATAATAATAATATATAATACAATATAATAATTATTATTATGTCAATTTCTGGGATAATGATATAATAAAAAATTTATAGAACTGAATGTGTTTTCGTTTTGTCACCCAAAACAAACTCCAAATAGCACACTTGCTATTTAGAGAGCTTACCCACAAGAATTGCCATAGCACGCCCCTGCTTATAAATCTAACTCAAATAAGCGGAATTGCCTTGTAAAGAGACCAGTATTTTAAACAAATCATCAAACAATAAACGAATGTATAAAACACGCAAAGGAAAACGGTCGCTCAACAGGCGGAGATGAACGTAAACTATAGTAGTGTTATAAGTGGGCCGGACAAAAGGCGAATAGGCACGTAAAAACTTAAAAATAGGCCGGTAAATACGCATTATAGTTGACAATAGGGAAGGAACAATAGGGAGGAAGTAGAAACTCAAATATAGGCAGGGAAATGGGCATTATGGTTGAATAATATTAAAATTACGTACTACATAAAGGATGAACACAACTCTCTAAAAACAAATCGAATTTCTTCGATTGTCAAAAAATATTGTGGAGTTAGATAATATTTCCTAAGAGTTGGATCGTGTGGAATTTTATATTTTGTGTATTTTGTTGGTTTCTTTTCACTTTTCACTTTAAAAAATACCGTTTAGTACAGAAATTCATTTTACGTTATGACAAAAGGAAAGGACCCATTTTTATATGACATTTTTTTGCAGTTTTCATCCATTTTGACATATAAGTCATTTTTTACCTTTTTCGTCCTTTTTAATGTTTTTTTCTCTAATTACATCGATTTTAATATTTTAATGGTTGGTACTTCAAATAATATTTACGAGCTGCAACAAATGTTCTCTACAGAATTCCGGAGTACTATACCTGGTAGCCTATTCGATTTCTGTGCTCACGTTGTAATGTCAGCGAATGTGAGTGTGCAGTCTAAGGATCCTGTGACACCTGTCAGCGCCATTGGCGGTTCAGCCGATTTCGAGCTAAATAAAGACAGAGATTTTCTGGTAAAGAACAGTCCAAACCAAAAGTTTGAGTGCTGAGTTCACTCGGATAGAAGCAGCCTCGATTGCATCTGTAACGTATCCAACAGCTTAAGTTGTTCATCCGAACTGGCTTTGAACACATATTTTACATCACTTTTCTTTGGTTTTTGTTTTTTTTAAACATTTTATGAGCATTGTATTGATCAATTTTGGCGATGTTTTAGGTAATCAAAATCCGCTCCCTAATTAGAAGTACCGTAATAAATGATAATTTCTTGTTCTTTTCATTTTATTAAATAAGGATTGTGGTTGACAAACAAATGAAGTTCGAGCAAAAAATATTATTTACGTAGAATAAAACTGTTTCCCATGCTATTAATACAAGTGACGTCAAGAGTTGCGCACGCCGCCATCTTGCTTTTCCCCGCTTTTCTTCACGTGGAGCATCATTGTCAATCTAATTCTATATATCTGTATTCATGACCCCCAAAACATGGATTCTGACTACAAAACGTGTTAGAGGAAGTAATTGACTATATGTACGAACAAGATTTATTCACTTTCTCTTTAGCAGGGCTCGGTAATAAGTTGGTGTGTCGAAAATTCGTCGTTTCCCCCTCCCCCCACAGCGTTACAAATCTTTCTCTGTGTTGCGTTAGCAGCAGCAAGTAAAAAACATCTTTTCAAAAACGGCTCTAAATTTGTTCTTTAAATCTTTTTTGGGGAATAAAACAAAGAACATTTAAAAGTATGGCACATGTCTCATTTTCGTTGATCTCTCTGAATTTTAGAAAATCAGTGTTGGAAATAATGGGTGGTAGTTTCAAGTTTTCAACTAGCAATAATTGCACCTCAGATACACTTCATTGGTTACGATATTGCTATTGCGCAGAGGTACAATTTGATCTTCAAGTAGCATCCAGTATTGTAACGTCGGAGTGGCGGGAACGATGGTATCTCAGCCCGGGAACTGAATGGTAACGGGAAGGATGGTATCTCAGCCCGGGAACGGAAGCCTCTCGACCAATGAAAGTGCAGGAAATGGCGGTGAAGATTTCCAGCTGATCGAGCGCGCGAACTGCGCGTGACAGGCGACACTGGTCTGAAGCGGAATTGAGTGTGTAGGGCGATATTGAGGTTAGAGCGTGGATTTGCGAGGTTAGGGTCTGAGGCGGGTTTTGTTAGTCATTGTTGAGATTTTTTAGTATTTACAGTAAATTTTTTTCTATTCATATTAATACTTGATTAAAATTTCCCACATTAAAAATGTTTCGTTAAAGTAATTGGAGCTGCTTGTTTATTGACAAAATTTTAGTTTCTCGTTGTTGAATTTTTCGTGAGTTCGTAGTAGTTTTGGCATTCTTTGTACTTATAGTTATATTTTTCTAATTGATATTCTTTCGTTAAAGTATTTTTTATTTATAGCAGCTCACGAAAACACATCAGATGGCAATACAAAGTGTAACACAGTAGCATAGCTAGTAGCCAGTGCTTTGGTTTCGGCAACTGTTTCTTGAAGTTCTCGGTTTAGCCGCTACTGGTTCATAGCGCTGTTCCTCTCCCCGTTGGCGTTTATTGTGAAGCGCACGTGCCTCCCGTTCCCGTTCCCGTCCTCCCTTCACGTTCGCGTTCCCGTTCGCATTCCCGTTCGCGTTCCCGTTCGCGGGCTATTGTGGAGCGGCCTGAAGTCTGGCTCTGCGAGTGTGACGCGAGCGAGGGGGCGGGGGCGGCCGGAGCCTATCGGCGCATAAATTTCGCCCAAGCGGACAGCGCGCGTGCCCGCGCTCATTAGATTCCTCGAGCGTCGAGGGCCTTCCCGGGCGGGCTGGCGGGACCGTCGAGCTTCAGCCCGTCACTTGAGGCACGGGCTTTGATACACTAATGCAGGCATGCGGTCGGAGAGACTCCCTTGGAAATCAGTCGAGTCTTTGCGAAACCCAAACATAAATGCACGAAAAGGACTATTTCAATTACATAAGTAATCAATTAAGTCTTTGCGAAACCCAAACAAATAAATGCACGAAAAGGGCTATTTCTATTACATAAGTTATTGTTTATTAAATGCAATAGAAAAAATATTTTATTAAGGCTATTTGGATGACAGAAATCTTAAATTAAAAAAAAATTGTAGTTTCAGCTTTGTTAAAATACGTTATCTTACTCTTCTTTCAATTCTAACTAAGGTAATGACTTAAAACACATTATTTTACATAGACAACAAACATTGACAAATAAAATGAAACCGAAAACAAAAGTATGTTTGTGGAAAATTTGTGTGTTTAAAATAGAGCCAATTGAGAATACTAGCACAGGCATGTGGTCTACGAGACCGCTCCGAAGTTCAGTGTCACGAACCTTTCCAGTTGAATCTAAAAAGGACACTGATAGTCGTCACTGTTGCGGATCAATGATAAATGAAGGTAGCAAGAACGACAGTATCGTCTCACCGCGGGAAATGATTGAAATATAACCTCAAAAATTCGTTGCGGTCTCCCTGACCGTACGCCTGTAGTTACGGGTGACTTCTGAAGCATGGTTCTTTGAAACCGTCACGTAGAACTAGAAACTCTTTGTAGTCGTTAATGAATAGTTTTTCTCTCCCTCCTTATAATATAGAACAGAGAAAAGTACTGAAATTGACCTCAACAATTCCAGCTCAGATTTTGGGTCGTAAATTACGCCTGTAAGGTGCTCTGCTGTAACTAAGCACACGCGTCAGAAGGAAAATGATTCATATAGGTGATTCCTAAAGTTTCCAGCCTAACCAAGACAACGCTCATCAATGGGGAAACCTTTTGACCAGTGTACATTCTTATCTTTAATTATTGTAATGATGTAAGTTTGCAGCCGACAACTCACTCAATTTTGTATAGAGAGGTACTTGAGTTGGGTACGGTGCGTGAAATCTGATGGTGTTTTGGTTCTTCTCGACAACACACCTGCGCTTACTTCTCCTAAATGTAAAAGAAAATCTAAAATGAATAATTTCAATAATTTATTTTAAAAAATCATAGCTTTGAGGAAGAAATTAACGAACAAAGGGTGTAAAAATAAAAATGTTTTAAAGCTTATTGAAAATGATCTAGCCATATTTCAGATTAAGTAAATGGTTAGAAATGTAATATTTTTTGTTTTAAAATTACTTTTAAAATTCATGATGAAAGATGTGGATTTCAGGTTTTATACTATATAATTTAATAAAAAAGATATATAATTTAGCGTTGCAAGAAAAATGCTTCGAGGAAATAATATGGTTAATTAGAATATTTCGTATTATTACAACCTAGAAATTCCTTTTGTAAAATCTGATTTGCGATTCACATAATTGAAACTGTGGAAACCTTGCAAAGAGATACCTTCATAATATATCCAGATGAATGCTAGACCTATTGTAAGAAATAAGGTATCATGAATGAAGTAGTTACCTGTCAAGAGTAAAAGAGACTTATATGAAACTGACATTTTTAATGAGTGAAGGTATAAATACTGTCAAGACACTGAAGATATTAATTAACCCACCAAAGAGACCTCGTTTGCATGTGGAGAGGTCTGATATACGCATCAGAAATGTTTTTATGTTGACATGGACAGTACCACGTCACTTTTATACCCAATCTAATTGAGACGAACATCTCAATTCTACTGACAAAACTGGTCCTCATTAGAGAAAAACGGAATCATGAACAAAAAACGAGCAATAGTGAATTTCTTCGAAATAATCCTCGAGTGTCCATAGTTCTACAAGATCCTTGTTCGCTAACTAGAAAATGCCTGGTGATGAAGCACACTATTTCTTCGCGTGTGGTCTGGAATTAGATACCGGTGGGGGGCTTTGATTTTCATCTTGGGCATGTAGGGCAAGCGAGTGGAGACAAAAGCGACTTGTCTGTCCGTGGGACGCCGGCACAGATGCCAACATTACTACTGACTCCGGCCGCGGAAGCCTATGCCCTCAACTGGAGACAAAGTCTGTGCAAAATCCAGACATCAGATTTAATACCTAAGTTTTAATAAGTAAGTTTTTAATACGTAATATTATGAGCTCGCTCGTGGCACATAGCGAAGACGCTAGCCGTTCACCATTGAGATCCGGGTTGGATTCACGTCGATTCTCATGTGAGATTTGTTCCAAGAAAACGAGTTTGGCTGCTTCACAAGGGCTAGTCCAACCGCTGTGAAGTGTCCTAAACCCTACCCCTATCCTTATTCCTTCCCAATTCTGGCCGCTGGGTAGTGACGCCGGAGCGCGTAGCTGGAGGCGCGTACGCGGAGATGCTCTCTGACGGTTCTGTTGACAACTGACTGCAACGTGACGTGACGTGGCATGACATAAAGTTAATGGAGGATTACCCCCCAATGGCGCACATTTATGGATGATTACTCCCCAGCGCAAAGCGCTCAACGCCTCTTAAGGGACTTAGAGACGCGTTGCGTCAATTTGTAGACGCAACAATTTTTTAAAACAAAAGTTGCAAATCATGCAGGTATCTCTGAAAACCTAGTTAATCTAAATGTCTGACAAGTACAGACCATGAGGACTCGTGTTGCAACCACCAAAGTAGGGGAAATCGGTACTAAATCGTTTTATTCAATTCCCTTTTTGACAAAGAAGATGTATAATTTTGATAAAATGTGAGGTATCTGGCGAGATAATAAAGCTTTTGTTATATTGCATTAGTTTCATATGCATTAAAGTGCATTTGGAATATACTTTAAAAACAATCACAGAGATTCAAAAATTGAGGAATTATCGCATATGTTTCGCGGTTACGTGACCTCTTACAAAAGCATTGTAATGATTGGATATGAATATTGAATTTATGAGGGGATTTTTAATAATAAATGTTGTGATGAAACATTGTTCGCTTATTCTGTGATTTTAAAAACTCAGTTAAGTTATGAAATGATCTGAAAATGTTCACACTTCAACCAAAAAAGCGTGAGAAAAATATATGTAAAATGTTTCAATTAACCTTTTAAACAGATACCTTTTCTAGGTGAAATGATTTTTCTTGGTGCAATAGCAGACTTGTTTGATGTCTATTTTATTATTGTATTGGTTTTTCAAAACGAGTGTCCGTCCTTCCCGTCTGTGAAGGATAGAACGTTAGACACGTCCAGGGATAAGAGGTCTGTAGCAATAGATCCACGGAACCTTTTATTTCAAACAAATTTAGAAAATCAAGAAATAACTCTAAGCAGAGTCGCAATCACTCTTTTACATTGCAATCATGCAGCATGTCTTAAATCCATTGTTGTATGATTACGAAGAATTTAACATTGTTTTCAAAACGTCCGACCATCTCTATCCGTTCGCCTGTGAACACTTCTAGCGACTAATCCACTCGTAGGATTTTTTCCAAAATGATATTTTTTGGTCAATGTGGTTCGACTCATAGCGCTACGACTTTGAAAAACATTCTTTAAAATTTTGGGGATACCACACATGAAGCCCCTGGGACATTTTCAATTTTTTTCAAAAACAAGCAATTTTTTCTTTATATTTTTGAAAGAATATAGGAAAATAAACTTATAAATACTACATAGGCCCTTTTTTCACTGTTGAGACACCATATGCGACTATCAGTGCTCATTATAATTCCCCAGCAGCACAAATACATCTATTACAACACCAGCAGCAACATTTACAATTTCTTCAGCAGCACTAGCAACTACTACTTCAACAACAACAACCGTCTACTCATCAACGACAACCGTTGATTCAACATCAGACAACCCAGGCTCAGGAGAATACCAGTGAAAAGATGCAAATTATATCATTAAATGAAACGCACCAACCAAAACAAACCACATTAACCCTTAGCAGTACAACGATTCAGTGACATGTTCAGAGAACAACCCGTAATCAAATATAAATAAACCCTCCAAGAAGTCAACCCAATCAACATACAATGCCAAATCAAAATACGCCTTCAACAGTAATTTAGTTACGAGTGGAACAAAACGTCAGCGACGTTCAAATGAATTAGAATACGCGTACAACGTAGAAGAAACTTCTCGTTTCAGTGAACTAGATAATAAACCTAATACTAACAAAACATCTACACCAATAGAAACTTCTAATATTAAAATACCTTCCATCCATGTAATTGGTGAACAAAATCCCCTACTCATTGAGCAGATCAAAAAGATTACAAATAACTTCACAACTAAAGTGATTAAAAACCAAACAAAAATTTTATTTATTACCATAGAAGACTTCAGAAGTTTCAAAAAGTACTGTGAAAAAGAAAAAAAAGTGCAATATTACTCCTACCATGATACAACTAGCAAACCATTCTCAGCAGTATGCATAGGCATTTCAGAAGCGTTAAGTGAAAGTGAAATACTGGATGAACTAATTAATTTAAAATACCCAGTCATCAAGGTAGTTAAACTATATAACAAAGCTAGAGAGCCCCTACAAACTTGTGTTTTTGACCCCAAAGGTATCAACGATCAAAACGCAAAGGACTCTAAATCAGTATTTAAATTAGATAGATTTATGCATTGTATTGTACAGGTACAACCTAGAATCAAATAAAATGCACCTATACAGTGCAAAAACTGTCAAAGGTTCAATCGTTCTCAAGCTAACTGTCAAAGGTTCAATCGTTCTCAAGCTAACTGTCAAGTTCAATCTAGATGTGTTAAATGTAATGCAACTCACCACTACTCACAATGCACCTAACCAAAAGTCAGCACTCCGATTTGTGTTAACTATGGAGGCTCTCACACCACCAATTATCGCGGCTGTCTAGCTTACAAGGACGCAGCTCGAGCCCAAATACAAAACCACTCTAAAAATCCCAAAGAAACCCCCTTTCTCTACCGCCAAGAGGTCAGCATGGTCAACACCATTACAATCACATAATCAATATTCACCCCCAAAACTCGTCCATTGCATATATCACAACTAATAACTACATGTCTCCCAAGTAATCGCAACCATCATGCCCAAATACAAAATCAGATTCAACACCTAATTCAAACCATCCTATCGACCCAAAATCAAAATGTCAAATAATCGGAATTCTCTTGGAACTTTTGAACTGTAATGCAAATGGACTGAAGAGACAAAAATTAAATTTTTTAAATTATTTCTACAACAAAACCAAATAGACATAGCATGCAAAACAAACGCATTTAATAATGAATAACACATTTTACAAGCCAGGATACACAATACATCGAAATGAGAAACCGTCGGAAACAGTAGCAGGAGGTGTTGCCATACTAATATCAACTAAAATCAAACACATACCAATTGAAAGCCCAAACTCATCTGACCTTGAAACAAACTCAGCTGACCCAACTGACCTCAGCTGACCAAACTCAGCTGACCTTGATGCATTAAGCATCATAATATTTAACAAAGTACACCATATAATTAGCGCATATAAACCGTCAAACAAACCCTTTCCACTAAAATCAAATCAGGAAATATTTAACACCAACAATAATAATCCAATTTTACTAATAGGAGATTTACATACTAAAAATTCAGCTTGGGAATGTAACACATCAACACCTCAAGGTAATAAATTACAGGAATTCACTATTGATAACGATCTCCAAATAAATGCACAATGGGAGCCAACCCATTGCTCCTATAACAGCAACACAGTCCCTGACATCTTAGACATAACAACAACAAAAAACATCAATAAACCAAATAAACAAATTGTTCTGCCTGAACTTGACTCAGACCACAATCCCGTAATATTTGATATAGGAACAACAAATTCTAAACCCATCAATAAACATCTCGAAGTTACTTATGAAGGACGTGTGAACTTGCAAAAATGTAAAGAACAAATGGATTTAAATCTTATATTTCCTAAAAATATAAAACAATGCAGATAAAAAAAATTAGAATCATCTATACCTTATAGCGTATTAATTACAAAAAACTACAAATGCATTCCCATTAGAATACTAAACTTAATTAAAAGTAAGCACAATCTTAGACGTCTGTGGCAAAACACAAAAACCAGCCTTAAAAAAAAAAATTTCAAAAATAATTAAACTTAAATTACAAGACTACAAAATCAACGAATTTCAAAAAATAATTAATGAAACCAATCCATCCAAACAGTAGACCATTATAGACCACAATTCCAAAATTGTGTAAAGAGAAATCTAACATACCAACCTTAAAATACAACGGCTCAAGTGAGCTCACCGACTCCGAGAAAGCCGAGGCAATAGTTGAACATTTCAAAAGCACATTCACACCTAACCCTATTTCAGACATACACTCAACCAATCGAGTACGGGGAGCGATAGCTCAGTGCATCAACTGATGTCACAGCAGCGCCTCTGACCGGAGGTCCTAGGTTACACTCCCCACGGCGGCAGGATTTTCGACACCAGCTTTTCAGCTCGGTCGAGTTCAGTCGCTGTCTGGAGGAGAATTCTAGCGGCCGGCTGCTCTGATCGGTAGTTTTCCGTGGTTTCTCCGATCAACACCAGGCGAATGCCGAAGCAGTACCCTACCAAACGGGCCACGGACCGCGCGCGATCTGTCCTTCTTCTTCCTTGTCCTATCCTCTCCCCTTACACACTCACTTACACTAACACGCACTACACTACCACATATTCCGGGAGGCCGGTCGGGAGCTTAGAGCTTGTCCCGGCTGGGGCGGTGCCCCGCTGGTGGGAGAGTCCTGGTTAGGGGGAAATCCCACTAGCCGACGGCAGATCGGCGCCGGATTCCGCCATGCAGAGGGGGAAGATCACGCCATCCCCTGAGAAAAAACATGCACTACACTGACGGGACTAATGACCGAAGCAGTTGACGCGCCCGGAAAGGCGAAAAAATCAATCAATCAATCAACCAATCGAGTAATTAACGATTTTCAACAAACAATACAAACCATACCGACAGCAACTTCATTTATTTCTCCCTCAGAAACCTCCAAAAACATCACCCAAATTAAAACAAAAAAAAATCAGCCGGTTACGACAATATCTCCAAGAAGAAATAAGAAAAGAAGAATAAGACTTAAAGAATTAAGAAAAATCTGTAGCCGCACTAACTGAACTATTTAATGCATCTGTAAGACTACAATATATCCCACAAAGTTGGAAAACAGCCATAATTTTACCCTTCTGCAAACCAGGAAAAGATGCAAGAAACCCATCAAATTACAGACCAATTAGTCTTCTTCCATCCATCTAAACGTATTGAAAAATTATTGCAAAGGAGACTATTTTTTTAAAAATAGCAAAACACTACCTGACTTCCAGTTTGGCTTCCGATCCAAATAACCAACCACCAACTATTGCGCCTAACTGAACCTATAGCCACAGCATTTCACAAACCAAAACACACACTAGCAATTTTCTTGGACATAGAAAAGGCCTTCGACACAGTTTGGCTTACTGGTCACCTGTACAAGTTATAGCAACTGGGAAATCCACAATATCTACTTAACATCATTCATAACTTTCCGACCAACATAAATTTTAGGGTTAAAAGAAAACAATACACTTTCAACCCAACATACAATAGACGCAGGGATCCCACAAGGATCCTGTCTCTCTCCTCTCCTCTTCAATATCTATTTATCAGATATTCCTCAACCAGACACCTCATAAATAGCTTTATTTGATGATGACACGGCACTGTTCACATCACACGACGATATCTTATGGCACATGACCAATTACAAAATGACTTGGTTAAATTTTCAAAATGGACTGAAAAATAAAGAATTAAAATTAATACTTCAAAATCACAAGCAAAGATTTTCACCCTTCGTAAACCAAAATTACCTCCGCCTTTACTCATTCACAACTCTCCCACACCATGGCTACCAAACCAAGCACCAGTTAAGTACCTAGGACTAACAATTGACACATAATTAACCTGGAAAGCACATACCACAACTCTTGTGATATGTGCTTATTAAAAAATTATAAAAACATTTTGAAAAATTAAACATATTAAATAAACAAAACATATTAAAAAATATAAAACTCTATCCCTTATTAATTTATAAATCTTCACTTAGCATTGAATAGGGCAAAATAATCTGTAAATAAGTAATCGGACCCCCACTACCCCGTTTGGATAAAAGCAGCCCATAGCCACATTAACAAACTTAAAATTATACAAAATAAGTGTCAGAACAATTACTAAAATTATAAAAATTACATGCTTTATAAGCAATGAACAATTTCATACAGAATTAAAAATAGAATCAATTCAGGACTATATTATTAAATTTAAAAAAACTTTTATGATATACAGAGAATCCACTCACGCTACCCTAAGAACATTTTGAAGCCTCCTTAAATATAAAAAAATATAATCTCTCTCTCTCTCTCTCTCACACACACACACACACACACACGCGCGCGCGCGCGCGCGCGCAAAAACACAAAACATAATTTGCCAAGCTCATTTTTCTTTTTAATATATTGACATGTAGACCTGAGGATGGTACATCCTATAGTTATTTAAATCATGTACAAACGCCATTGAAAGGCAGATATGCCGAAAAAGAAGTAATAAAATTTTTAAAAAACGCCATACTGCTCTATCCTTTTGTTTTTTCAAAAATAACAAACATGTAATTATTTGCCATCTCTCTGACGATGTTAATATTTACATTAGCAGCGATTTGTTCACATTATTGCATTGACGAGTACATGTGCTTCAAATGATGTTTTATAGTTTCTCTAAAACTGAGAAGTATTCTGTGAAATGTAGCGCAAAATTCCGCATATTCAGAAACGTTCAAACGCCATGTTCTCAAAAACGACTCCAATTTGTTTCGACAAACATTTTGTAAATAAAACGCAAAATGTATTGTTTTAAGATGAAATAACATTCATTTTGCTATGTTCTCTTGTTTTTATCAAAAATAGACAATTTTTTTAAAAATATCTCACACCCCTTGAATATGCACATTTTCAGCGATTTGTATACATTATTACATTAGTGAGTGGAAGTGCTTGAAATGACTTCCAACAGAGGTTTTCAAAAACTCAAACGATTTCTGTGAAAAAGAGCTTCAAATTTCGCTGTTACAGTGTATAATATAGATAATATTTATACAGAATATTTCTGTTCTGCTATTAGTAAATCAAAAAATTGATTTTTTTATAAAAGTAGACTCTTTGCGGCGATAGATGGCAGCTGGCAAGAGGATGGAGCAAGACCATCCTGACGCAGGATGGCGCAAACCAAAGACATTAGAAAACTAACTACTACAAGAATATATGTGCGATTTTGTAATGCCACCAATTTTAATACTACTACAATTGTCAACATGACAAAGTGTATCTATTTTTGTTGCATAAACACGTCTATTAAATTACCGTAATTGAAGTAAATAATCAACTAATATTTTGTCGTATGAATTTTCAAAGCTACATATATTTTATACTTCAATGGGTCATATCTCGGTTGATTATCAGAGATATCTCTTGATTGCCCAAAAATACATCAGCAAGATTCAACTCAATTAATCAAAAAGTGCAACTTGTAATTGGTAGTTAACAAACAATTTACCCGAGAACACTTCAAAGTCAATACGTTATATGTGAATTTAAGTAACTTCTTTTGCGAATTAACCCGAAGAAACGAAACTTACAAGATCAGTGGAAGGTTCTTCATAATTTTAGAACTCTGAAGTTTGAAAGCAGGCAAGATAAATCAAACTTGTTTCGAGACTTCTCCGGCAAAGATTTAGAAGTCACATTGGGAAATGGAATGTTACAGTTCGAAACACATTGCGCAAAGAACAATATCTAAAATTTGTCTCCAATGGAATTGATTTAGTGATCTGGGCTGTCCGGATTTCTACGTGAAAATGACTTTATATGGTGTAACCCAATGCTAATATTGCATACTGGATGATTGTCTGCCCACTGATTAGTAATTGCAGCGCTGAAATATCTTTTCCATTTTTAAACAAGAGAAAAACGACCTAAGATCAAACTTGTGCAGCTAAAAGACCATGTACTTTCTCGCCCGTTCTTTGCCGCAAAATTTCGTGAAAAGTACTCAAATTTTCGAAACATTGTACATGACCTTATTTCAAAATCTTTCATTAAGGTACAAATTTCATTAAGGAAAAAATATCAATTTTAATATTTTAGTTGTACGAAGACTCCGAAACCATTTTGAACTTTTACAATTTTCGAAAAATCAGGGAAGATCCATATAATGCGCTTGCTTTGTGGACAATAGAAACTAACATTTTAAAATTAATAGAGTGTGATGACCTCATTGTCCAACCACTGCCCAATCACCAAGACGGAAGAGATTTTAATTTATTTTGTGTAATGTTATTAATTTTACTATAACAAGTGTAATTATTAATTGAATAAATGCTTTATAAATTATTGAAACATTGTTTTTATTCAAAATTAAAGATTAGAAAAGTTGGTAGCACGAAATGTAGAGCCGTATTTATGAAGCTCTGCCAGCAGAGCTCTTAGGGGCCTGCCGTCTGGGTGCTTGCTGGAAGGTCAAGAGGCGACTGCAATTGGCCGTTTCCTAAATCGCAAAACAAAACACTGGCAGCCTGCTAGGCCTGGCAGAGGTTTATAAATACGATCCGTACTGTCCAGGGCGGCCCCACGTGTAAATCCTCCCCCCCCTGCGCGCAGATGATAATAATAAATGCTTCAAACATGGTTTACAAATATATGCTTCTTTTCATAGCGTATTAAAGTAAAATTTAGAGTAGATAAATGAGGAAAGTATATTAACGTTGCTAGTAAAGAAAGAAAACTGCACGAGTGGGCTGGAGTCCAGCGCGAGAGTAAGCCTATTCGTGGTCGTAATGGCCGCGAGAGTGACTTTTGAGTACTGGACTTAAAAAAACATAAGTCCAGAGCAATTCCTCCACAAAAATCATCTTTATGACTTCCTGGACGATGCTCAGTTCGGAAGCAGAATGTCGAAGGTGGCGTCCTTGAAGATTGGAGAAGAAATAGAACCGCGTATGGAATACCCTTCAAATCGCAATAAGCGTTTAAAGCCCACGCAGCAATACGGAGTTTTAGCGCCAGGCGTAAGTAGGCGTTCTTCAACTCTATTGATCACGTGACTAACGACTTTATACGGTCATAATGAACAACGTTCAGAAGAGTTTTAGCAATTGCGGCATTGCGTTATGCATTATAACAAAAGAAACGTTTCAAGCGTTGAACAAAGAAGTTGCATAATATATCAGAGTCTAGGCTAGCGATGTGACTTTTAAACCACGATACGAGACAAGAGTATAATAAATGTACATTGTTTTCGGAGTTTTAGATTTTGTTGCCGTCTGCGATGAGTATGCACTGGAATTTTGCAATGGAATTTTGAATCGACTGTTCTTGAGAACGAATTTCTTTCCTATCACTTCTCCAATATTCCCTGTTAATTCTTGCCAGCGTTGTGGAGTTAGTAAGGAATAGTTGTATCTGCCTCAAATACGAGCATCAGTTTGTCAGAGATGGAAAAATCCCCAAAGTTTCCTGTTTTTCGGCGGCCATTTTGCCGCTTGTAAGGTAGCCGTAGAGACTCCTATAGGAGTGCACAATTTATGAAGGTATAAGGTCGTATCTTAGGCCTTAGGTAAGACGTTATGACTTCAAGGTCCGTCACGTGACTGTTAGTGCATAACGTCGCTACCTTACGTGTGGTGCTAAAACTCCCTAATACTTGATAGGTTTAAGCTTTTGTGATACAGGACATTTTGATCTTCTGGTCGGCGATTACAAAGGAATTTTTACATCCCCAGGATGCTCTACCTATGTTGCACCTTCACATGCGGTAGTGTTTGAAGTTATATGATGCGCGAGTGAAGGCCTAAGCAACCCTCAGACATACACATGTGACACTTCTCATACATATTTCGATTATCACTCGCCATTATCATGTATCGAATTGAATCCAACACTTTTCTAAATACAATACCGTATGTGAATTTGAGATAAATGTGAGAGATAAATCTGAGAATAACGAAAAATACCTGTTTTCAAATCAAATTCCCGGTTCATCCACTTTTTTTGAAATTCCCAATTTTCAAGGATTCCAGGTTTGCTGGCCACCTGTATTCGGTTTAGATTTATCTTTAGTGGGCTTTTCCAGCTTAGTTTTGGTCGTAACCTCTGGAAATGTTACTGTGCGTGGATACTCACTGACAGGGTCTTGAATGTTGCCATTTTTGTTGCAGATATTCCTTTATTAAGGATTCCAGTAGCACTACTGTTCTTTATCTTAGTAACCGAACTGTCTCGAAATTGAATTCTAAAGTACTCTTTTTCGTTAGTTTGTCTTTTTTCTCGGTTTTAGTTTCAGTGATGTTACGAAATGAAAAAAAAATGATTTACGATTACTTTCGTTATTTTTATCATTTTTACCTGTGTTAAGAGTATAATCTAGTCGTTTTTACTGTTAAGACGTGTACGGAATGGTCTAGAGGCTGAGGTGGAGTTCCACTTTTGCACTTCTAAGAATGTGACCATGAACATCGATCCTAGAGCTGGTGGAGTTCTCTGTGGTTTTCTTCCATTGCTACGAAAATGTAGCTTTTGAATATGGTTTTTGAAAGAGGAGTCATTCCTCAACCCTTAATTTCAGGCAAATGCAAATCAGAAGAAGTGCGACTAATCTAGAATGCATCTTTTGTATTTAAAGTATCATGTATATTAGTGTAGCGTCGTGTCGCTAAAACAGCGTGGGCACGTGGCGCGTGGTGGGTACCGGATGCGTAGACAAAGGCAGAAGCTATGACGCACGGGGTTTTTCTGACAGGGTGTGCGCATCGCTAGGGCGAAGGCAATGGAGGCGGCGGGCAGCGTCGCGAGGGCTATTTAAGGGCCGTGAAAACAATAGCTCTTCCTTCTTTGTGATCCTGGCGGCAGCAGCGTAGGTCGTCCGTGAGAGGTGCGAACGTGCACACGGCGCAAGAAGCCGGCAGTTATTGTCGTGACTAGTGAGACATGTAGTCGGTCTCAGGGCAGGTGGTACTACGCACGGCGAAACATTAGGTAGTATGTTGCTGTTTGGTAGCCATTGTAAATATCTCTCCTAGCAGTGGGGTCTATTTAGTTAGTTAATTGTATACAGTGCATTGGTTATTTGTGACTACGGTCTAAATTGTGAATAAACCAACTGTTATTACAACCCACTCTCGTCTGTGTACTGATTACACCCGTATGACGCCACATTAGACCTACTAGCTGTAGCTAGGGATTAATTGTAAGTCCACAGCCTGATATATCCCTAGTGCGCTTATTATACATTACAGGCAGGTCAGCGCCGAAGCTAATTGCACTACCAATATTCGAAATAATTATCCCTGCGATTCCAACCCTAATCTCGTTAAGCAGGTTCGTTTGGTAAATAGCTCTAAGCACTCCTGAGGGCTACCACTACCTGCAATACTACCACCTCCACTATAACATAATATACCAAAAACGTCGTCTTTCGGGTACTTAGAACCAGAAAATACTAACTTTGCTTATGTTAATTTCTTTTGAAACAATCTCATTTGGATTATTGTGATTATCTTGAATAGCAAATATTAAATTCCTTCTGTTCGCGCCTTCAAAGCCAGAGAAATTATATGTTGCTCGATGTGGATTTTTGATGATGACAGAATGAATCAAGTGAGTTTATATGAGAGTTGACCTAACTGCCAAAAGGTGGATCACCCGAGAGAGATCTTAATGTAGCAGAGGATTTGAAGATTGTCAACAGGTGCCCTGTCAATCGATTTCCTCAAATTCCCTTTAGCCCTAATTCCCGTCTACATTATTTTCCACCCCTTACCTCTGTTTCCAATAGTATTCGAGGTTTCATTATCTCTGTCGGTTTTTTCTTCATTGGGACCGTTCTCTATTGGTCTCTACTCAGATTAGCTGGTGACTTTTGATTCGAATCACTATCGTGGCCTTGGCTTCTCAAATAAATTATTCATCCCATCGAACTGTTGTCCGTGATATTGATTTCTGTACTTGTTTTTCTAACATGTCAGACGAGTGGCAGAGACGCTTGATCTGCATCACTGCTTGATACGGTCGCGATCATGCGACATCTTGCAACAAGACCAAGAAAAGCGCGAAAAGTCGTGGCGAACTCCATCCCACAGATGCCACGTTAGAAAAACAAGTATAGTTCGTTTTCCCTGTTAATATTATAATCTCCCCTGATATCGCTTCCACTTGCATCGTTGTCATTTCCGTTCTTTAATAACTATTCTTGGATGTCCGGGGTCAGCCGCGTCTAGGTCGATGGAGCTGACGTTGCGGCCATCTTGTATAGAAATAGTGTCGAGCAGTTACGTCACCACTCATGTTTGTTCTACTCTTACCTTCAGCTACATTCATGCCTGCACTGCTTGCATTTATTTGATGCCATTTCTATTGTCATTTTCATTAGCAGAAGTTACTTTGGTTTTTAAACTAATCACTGTTATTGTGATTTTTTCAATAGCCAATTGGTTTAGTCTTTAGCCAATAGGTTTTTCATTCATATTTCCATAAGTTATATTTTGTACTAGCTTCCCGTGCTCTGGTTCCCGGGTTCGATTCCCGGTCGAGGCAAAAATATAGTTCTAGCTTTCCTTTCAAATCGTCCCAGTTTCTGTAGCTGTGTGACGAAGAAAAGCTGAAGTAGGTGGATCTTGCTAGTTACGGTTAAGAGAATACGTCATGTTCGCCTCATATCGCTCTTACCCCCATGCATGGGAATTTTACTAGGCTCAGACAAGAGGGACACCGGTAGCTGGCCGGCGAAGTCGGACTACCTACTCAAAACGCCAAATACATACATTTATTTTGTCGAAACTTTTCCTATTTCACTGAACTCTGTAGCCTCCAGCACCATCCTCAAACGGACGAGATTCTGAAATTGCTTCGTGTGAATCTTACGATTTCTATTTCGTTTCTTTCTTCTTATTTAGGAAATGTATTTTTCACACGCAATTTTCTTAATCACATTTTGAATGGAATTATTTTTGGTTTTAATATTTACACTTTCGCGTTCAAGTTTTCGCTTGCTCTTTGAACCTTCTTCATCCGCTCGCAACCAAGTCCCGATTCTTTGCTTCTCTTCGTTCCCATGGAGTTCTCTTGGAGAGATCGAGAACTACATTGCGCACGAATTAACGGTTCAATTGTCTCTCTTTGGTATAGATCAGTTTTCTTAGTACCATTAACTTTTTCATTTCCAATGAGTCTTTTTCTTATGTTCACTACTATCACCATACATTAGGTCAGTTGAAAATGTATTTAAATAGTAATTGCCGTGACCATTTTGGTAGTTGTCCCTGTTTTTACTCGATTTGTTGGTAATAATCCTTATCTTTCAAATAAATCAGATAATCCTTATTCATTAATTCAAATAATACTTATCTTTCATTTCCGCATTATTTATTTTATTGCCACTTGATATATTTGGGCTAAAGCGCCGTTTTCCTCGTAACTTATATACTTTTGAATTTCCTGCGGAAATAGTATAGAAATTACTTATAATGTACATCTCTTCTGTTTTTTACTTTTTCTTCGTCGATGTTATCACAGTGTGTTCTAGTTTCCATCTGACCGTAATACGACTGTTGAAAGCTCAAGTTTGTTCTTCTTCTCAAGTTTGTTCTTTGTTTCATCTTCTAGCATGAAGTGCAGATCGAATTTCTTCCCTCCTAAATCATAATTCGTTTCAGTCGTGTTCTTCTTTTCTTTGAAGTATTTATTTACACTGTCTCTGCTTAATCTACTGCTAGACATATTTTTATTCTCGTTGACATCGGTCATTTATTCGCCCAATGAATATGATTGATTGTACGTCTGCGGACGATGTATCTATGCCAGAGGCACATACAAGACCTGCAATTCTATTGTCATAATCTGCTATTTTATCGTAAGAAACAAATGTTGCTCCCTTATTTGGTGCCGCTGAAAGAGTTGCTTTGATGAATACCTGCATTTCTCACACTGCTGCCAAATCCAGTACTCTTCATGACTGAACTTTTCGAGTTAGTTTCATCACTCTTCATACTTTTGACATTCTTGATGAAGTGGTTGAACCATTAATGAAATAGTTGTGGGTTATGAAAATAAAATGCAATAAAATTTCAGGATATCAGAGGTATAAATCACAAGTAGTAGGCAATATAAATTTACTATACAGAAAATTCAGCCATACACGTGTTACGGGAATTTTCCCCATCATCAGTGGCTCCCAGTATCATAGATTTAACACCACATTGTAGACATAGTGATAGGTCCTAGGATGGCGCCATTTTGTGATTCGTACGAGGTACGGACACAGAAATGTTAATCATGGGGTACCACAATATCTCTGCTGCCACTATATAATCTAAATCAAATAATCGTTCGGTTGGTCTTCTCGGAGATTGACGATAGGGGATTGACGACCATTCATTTATTTTCCTTCATTTTCAGAAAAACATTCAGGTGATTCTCTCATCTCCTTTCGTAGTACTCCGGATCCTACTTTTAAGCCCGGCGGGAAACAAGTTACCACCCGACAGGGTGCTCCGGTACGAGCGTAACCCACGTTGTGAGCCGGAAGTAAGCATTGGAGAGAGGGGTGGGGGCTCCGAGCCGGCTGGGCCTTAGTCCGGGTGGTCTCTAGTTGGGATGTTGGATTCGTCGTGGCAGTGGCCCGATACTCTGGGCAAAGAGGAGGGAACTTGTTCCCGGCGCATGTGAGTGGCACATTGTCGAGACTCCGGTACTAGCCTGGATAGCTAGGAGGGTGGCCCAGAGCACCCAGGCATTGTATGGGGAGGTTGCCGCGACGGTAAACTGGGTTCCGGCTGCATCCGGCCGTCAGCCTGTCGGCGTTAACGCGTCGGCGAGGGGTGCGGATAAAAGCCCAAGAGGCCTAGATACACAGCCCGGGGTCCCCCTGATGAAGTTTATGAGTGTGGAGGTGGTAGACCACATCGGGTTACTTACTACTCTCATCTCCTTCATTTGGCGGATGTATCATAGTTGGTCCCCACTGTTCAGTTTTGCCACTATTTTGAACTGCTTTACTGCCACTTAGAGTTCCATCACCTTTGGATTTCAAGCTGACTTTGTTTGAATCGTGGTCCTCTCGTCGTACTCTCAGACATGCAATGAAATCAGGTAACCTCTGCGCGGGTCGTCTGCGCCCACAGTGGTTAGTTCCCCATCGCAGCGCCAGGGGGAATGTTCCAGATTTCTCGGCTCCGATGGACGTAGCTTCGCCTTTGCTGCCGATAAGAGACTCTTCATGATTTCTGTAGCTTTCCATGACTTCAGCAATTAATGTCATGGGATTACTCGCACCAGCCAGCGATTCAATAACGTCATTTAAGTTCTCTGCAGTGTTTTCTTTTAAAGAATCTGTCTTTCAATGTGATAAACATTTCCAACTTGACTGACGTATTTATGTAGATTTGTCCTCAGTGACTCGGTAATATGATTCGCCATGCTTGTTCAAGTAGATGATGTCACTATGAGATGCGAAGGTCTCAGCTTTGTTTCTATTTCCATTCAATTTTGCGCTGGTAGTTATAATTTTGAAGCCATCTTTTTTATCGCGTAGCGGGATCCCTTGGAAGGTAGAGAATCTTTCTTGAGGGCGATGTGTTTCTCTAAAGGTATACAGTCTCCGCTCCCGTCGTTGTGGCACTACAAGACAGAAGATATACTTGGGTGAGATCGCTGCTCGAACATAATGTCAGGTTAGTGCTGTACATAAATCTTGTGCACAGTTAGTGACTGTACTGGTGCTGCAGAAAGAGGGAGAGAGAAAATTGTAAAGTGAGAAATGTTTAGTACTCCATCCTAGTTTAAACAGAAGGCTTTGTTAAATATTCAATAAACAAGTTGTGAACAATTTAATTTCCAGAAAGAAAGATATTTGAAATCGTGCTTCAAGAGGACCGATCTTTAACTCAGTTGAATGTTTATTTCATTATTGACAAGAAATCACTAAATTCCTACAATATTTCACAAAATGTATTACATATTCCCTAAAAACTTCAGTTGTCCGACTAACAATTTAGTGAATTACAAAAAGTGAACTTCGAAATACTTCAGCAAAGTGAATCTAGTTGATTATTTAAAATATCAAGGTGAAATAGTAATAATTAAAACCTATTCAAATGACAGTTCTAATTAGTATCTGAATCCCGATTAAAAGTACTGCACATCCCTTTTTGAACTTACTTTCTCATACGACACTCGCAGTACACGTGTGAGTCTCGTAACTTCAGCACCTCCTGTAATTTTAGAACGTTGAAGTTATTGCAATGCAGTTTTCACGAAAGGGCATGAAGAAATGACGCTAATTGATGCATGTATTCGTTTCGATTTTATCACTTGTATTTTAAGAAATATTGCAGTAAATTTGTTTTTCAAATGAAAGTATACATATTTTTTTAGTCTATCATGACGAGTTTAAAAAGACAAAACCAATTATATAAATATTGTCATATGTTAGATAAGCATATTTAGTAATTTTTATTTTAGCGACTCGTATTTAATGTACATTTTAAATTTAACAGTCCACCAACCAAGGTCGCGGAGCACTCTTTCTGCTAGCAGCTACTCGGAGCGTTACAATATCCGTTAAATACGAGTCGCAAAAATCAAAATGACTCAAAAAATTCTTATGACAATATGTATATGATTAAATTCGTCTTTTTACGTTTTTTTGTTAGACTTTTTTAGACGCTTACGATAGACTAAAAAAATGTATGGCTCCAATTGAAAAACCAAAGGTACCTCAATATCTAGAAAAAGACAAATTATAAAATAGAAATGAATACATGTATTAATTAGCCCCATTCCCTCATACACTTACTGAAAACTACATTGCAGTAACTTCAACCGTCAAAAACTGCAGATGGTGCTAAAGTTACGTGACTCACCTTGTATATAAATACTTGTTCATTTCATTTTTTATTACAGAACTTTTTGAATACTAGTTGATAAAAATTACAGTTAACTTCAATATTATTTTTTTCGCGCTTGTTAGGATACTTGAATTAAGTTCAATGAAGCTGCCTTAAATAAAATTAGCACTAAATGACAGTAAATTTCGATCACAATATGAAACTACTTGTGCTTTCTTGCATTAATTGTAACAGCTACGCGACTACAGAATCTACTGTCCTACTACATGAACTTGCATTAGGGTTCTCAACCAGCAAAAAGCTTTCTCAGAGTAAAGATTCGAACTCAAATCATTACAGGTAACACGGTATTGCTATACCACCACTCGCAAAGTAGTTCACAGCTTCCTCGACGCTTAAACCTTCCATCTAACTTATGCAATTTTCGAAAATTCAGAGAGCAACAATAATGCATCATTTTTTTAAACATATTTTACTCTACCCGTAAAAATTAAAAAAACAGAGTACCCCCGAATAAGATGGTAAAACGTTTCCCTAAATTAAATGACATTAGTGGTTACATTATAATTCTATCATAAAAGTAATATTTTTAAAAGGTTTCTTAGTTACCGTCCCACAACTCGCATCCGCCACAGCCAAAAACGTGTTTTTTTATTGTTTGCGGCAAATTAACACTATTTTATCTGACTGAAAAAAATATGACAAATGCCACAATTTATACTATCAGAAAAATATTTTTTTGATATTTTCTCCGACCCTGATTCAAACACAAAGATATTTTTGAAAAAATGTTATTGTGTCTTTGAACTATTGAACAGGCTCGAAACAATCTCAAACGTTCCTCTTAAAACACAAATTGTTGTGAATTTTTTCAGCTTTTTCGACGGCTGGACTTGAGTTAAAAATAAGCCATTTTCACGCTTTTAAATCACCTTGACTTTAGATATTTTCGTGTTTATTATACATTTGTATACATTGTTGTAACATCCACTATTATTTTGATTTTGAAATTTAGTTACAAATTATCATTTCTTCATATCTTTCTAATCCTTTGCATAAATATACCATACGCTAAGGAAAGACGATAGATTTTTGGCAGTTTATTAGAAAACATCCACCCAAACCCCTGAAAGTGTAATACTGATGGATAGATAATTACACCCCATCCTACATTCAAAAGATTTCAGAAAAAAAAAAGATAAAAGTTTTCAGATTATGACATCCAAAAAATATTAATGCAACACATATAATCCCTTTTTTAAAATTTATTTCTACTCGTTCGACATTTCTGTCTCTCGAGGAGTTTGATAATAGTACATATACCTATAACATTTTGGATATGGCCATCCATAGCAAGGAGTATTCATTCCTACTCGTGAACATATAATCCCGAATAACTGGGAAACGCCTAGGCCTCCTAGGCCTTTTACACCAAGTTTGCGTGTCTTATGGGGACACGACCGTTTTGAGGAAAGTAAATTCAGAAGATGACGTGTTTTGGAGGACGGATAGATGACAAATGGGGAAATAATGAGGGACAGTTCGGGCTCAGGTGACAGGACAGTTGGGCGACAGTGGGGAATTCAAGGGGGAAAGGTTGGACGCAGATTATGTTCTCAGGCAGTATTCTACAAAATACGACTTTTATGATCATCCTTTTTTCTTCAATTTTGTATATTTATTTCTTTTGGGTGCCTCCTCTTCATAGCATGAGTAGAAGAGAAGACGAAATCTATGTAAAATCTCTGTAAATTGAAGGAAAATACCGAAATGATCTTTCACGATAAAATTAAAATTAACTATTTTATTTTCTGTGTTTTTTTTATCTCAATGTTCAGCAATATTGGAATGAGTTCTCTCGCACACTACCGGAAATGAGATCTCGGGAGATAGGTGTTCGCAGTTAGGTGGTGCATTAAATCAATTATTATTTACAAAGGAGAGAGTTTTCGTAGAGTCTGCATTGTATATACTTATTTATAAGTAGACAAGAATAAATACTTAGAAAAGGAAAAATACAACTTTTTTCTAGTCTGAAACATCTGAGGCTTTCGCTGCCGGAGTCAGTTTCCATTTAGCTGTCCGGGAAATGCCGCGTCCTAGGTACAGTTACCAACGTTTCAGACGCCATTCTGTGGCCTTCCTCCTGAAGGAAAGTCGCATGTGCCTAGGATGCAAAGTCTACCGCGAGCCAAGTACTTGACTACAAAAGACTTATTTTTATAACTATGGCCCAGCAATTTAAAAAAAGTGAAATAATTCACAAGTGTTCTGCGATGAAATTTAAGTCTTCTTCGTGCCTGGGTTGGTGATCTAAGACAAAAAAACAGGTCGGGCAAATCCGGATTCAACATGTTCCCCTTCATTCCCCCAATTATCCTTCACTTGTGACCTAATTATTTCCTAGTAAACTGCCAAAAACTATCGTCTTTACTTAGCGCATGATATACTCATGCAAAGGTTTAGAAAGATATAAAGAAATTATAATTTGTTACTAAATTACAAAATCAAAATATTAGTGGGTGCTGCAACAATGTACACAAATGTATAATAAATGAAGAGAACTTTTGCTGTTATTTTCAAAGTATATTTAAAGTCAAGGTGATTTAAAGGCCGGAAAATGGTTTTTATTCTTTTAACTGCAGCCCAGCTGTCAAAAAAAGTTGAAAGAAATTCACAACAATTTGTGTTTTAGGAGGAACGTTTGAGATGTTTTAGAGTCTGTTCCATAGTTCTAAAACAAAAATATGTTTTATTATTTTTCGCGATTCTCAAAATGCAGAAATTTGAGCTCCTTTTCACAGAAAGCTGTTGAGTTTTCGAGGAAGTTTACATAACATTATTTAAAGAACATAAATATAATAATGTGAACAATTTGCAGATAATGTAAATATTAACGACATGAGAAGCAAGTAAAAAAATTAATATTTTTTTAAAAAACTGAAGAACAGAGCAATATGACGTTTATATCACCTTGTAGAGTACATTTACCACTATCCCTACCAAACGTTTAAAAAACAATTTGGAGCCGCGTGTGGGAAAATCTTGTTTTTGTGTTTTTTGAATTGCAAATATAGCACGCAATATTGCGCGAAAACTACTAAAACTTTAAAAAAACATGTACATGTCCTTAATGAAAGAATTAATTACGGACAAAAAATTTCATTTGAAGGAAAAATCTCTATCTTCAATGTTGTTGTAGGAAGACCCAAAAAAACTTTTGCAATTATTAAAAATTCAGTTAACATCGAAAATCGAACCTATTCCACGTTTACAAGCGTATTTTACTCTTTTCTTACAAGAAAGTTAAAGAACAAAATTGAGCCTTTTTTTTTTAGAAAAGTTTGAAAATGACCGGGGGGCTTCATGTAAAGTACCCCCAGTGTTTTAAGAATGATTTTCAAAATTTTAAATTTTCAACTAACACAGACGGACAGGGCTTTCTTCAATTTGGAAAATCTCCTACGCATGGTTCAGGCGCTAGTAGTGTTCACAGATGGACAGATGGATGTTTTGGAGTCAATTGACATTTCAGTATAAGAATGATGATCAATTCATTTGTATATGAATCAAAAGATTTCGTTAAACCGTGTTACATGATTTTTTCTTTTTAGAGGCGATTTATCCATTTCTTTTTCATATCAAACCAGCAATATTTTCTGCAGTAAATACATATTGCGTATTAAACTTACTTAACGGTTAATAACTTTCTTTTTAAGGATTAATAAAACATTATTATGGAGAATTTTGACTGGTGGTGGAAACACCGTTTCTATCACGTTTCTTAAGAAATAGTGAGCATTAAGAGACAAATTTAAGTTATCAGAACATGATTCAAAAACTTAACGGTCATAATAGTTGAAACAAAATTCATTTGATATGGTTTTTATTGGAAATAACTGCATTATATATTAGTTCATGATATAAAAGCAGCAGTCTTAACATTTTTAGGGAACTTGAATTTCTGGAATATGATAAGCAAGGAAAGAAAACTATACTAACTTTTGATAACTTTTCATCTCAATATTCAAAATAAATGTTCTTTTAATCAAAGAAATCTTTTTATATTCGAAACCGCAGATAAATAAATAAAACACCTCCTTATATATATTATATTCTTGTTCTAGTGTTTTTGTGCCGGCTCAGAGCGTCTTTTGAAGTAATAACACATTGCTTAAATTTTTGTAATGCATAAAATAATGCAATGACGCAACAATTTGGAAGATTCTTTATTTATCTGTTGAATATCCCATTTTTATACGCACTATCGGACTAATGTTGATGAATGTTTTCAAAGACAAAGTCACACTCATTATATTTGAGAAAAGAAATACTATTGTTCCGCTTATTTATTTTAAGATACATCCGCACGATATTATGTACGAGTTATCATCTGTAATCTACATCTAATAACGACCGAACATAGTATACTCTCATATGAGAAGATTTGTATACTGACAGTTACTGCAAATGAATGCAAGGTCCACTGCTTCCTCACTGCTTTACGCTAAACAGAGTGACTTTCACTGTTTCTTTTTCACTGTTAATTTGTGAATTACTAATTTACAGTTCGCGTGGAAATCTAAAGAAAACTATTTTGTCTCCGACCATGTGAGAGGGGTCTATGATTTTCATAGGCGAATGGATAGGTCAGGGGACTGTGGTCCCCTTGAAAAGTTAGAGAGGCCTCGTAGTCCTATGTAGGATTTGTTTTATACTCTTTATAACTTCTCTTTTACAGACAACTTGAAATTTTATTTTAAAACATAACTAATTTTTACGTATCAGTCATTACTAGGGAACGGATTTTCATGTAAATACATATTATTACAGGGGCAAGATACCTGCATTCACTAATATTTTTTACACTTAACACGACATTCTGAACTAATTGGAACCATTTTTATTTGACATATTTTTACATATTTTGGTATAATTACATATTTTTACATATTTTAACTATTGATTCATATTTTGTTACATTTCGATATATTTATAGGTCGAAATTGGATATTTCAAATGCGATGTTCGAAATATGTTACTTGAAAACTAATTTTGTTACTGAGATACGTATAAAAAAACGTAATGCCCTTGTATTAACGCCGGATAATCGCTATTAAGTCAAACCTACCTCTCCCCCCCCCCAATCTGTTTCTTGGAAACCGCGAAGTCGGGATCAAGGATGCGTGGATGTAATATGTGAAGAAGAAGAAGAAGAAGAAAAAGAAGAAGAAGAAGAAGAAGAAGAAGAAACTTCGACCAAGAGCTTACTCGTGTTTCATAGACCACATGCGTAAATCGATAAAAAAAAATAATTCCGATCATTGTCTTATCCCTTCTCTCGAGTTGGGGGACGTATGCTCCCTTTACCCCCTCTATCACAGACTACTACACGGTACTATTTACTTGAGCGCCGGCTCCTCGTATACAGCATTGCATATAATACGAAAATACTATATATTTCGGATGAACCTAGGAAATAATTGCTTTTGTAGATGTAAAACTTTCTTTCAGCCTCTCTGAATCCATGTTAAGATCTGATCGGCCACGTACTCTGCTCAGGAAATGCTTGAAGAATAGAATTTTAATCATTATAGCAAATTTTTATTTCACATATTTCCTAGTTTTTCTTACATATTTTAGAAAAAATAAGTACACATATATGTACACATTTTGTTTTTTTATTACAATAAATTCTGTTCCCTAGTCATTACATAAATCATTTTTCCACGTTTCGGAGTCCATTTTTGCTCCATCATCAGGCCATTCTCATTCAGTCAATTCTCAGGCTCCATCATTAGGCAATCAGGCAAAAATCCAGTATGTACTTAATTCATTAGTCACTTCCATATTATGATACAATATCATATCATGGATATCATATCCAATATGTTACTTAGTACATTTGTATTCGGAAGTACTTATTTGAATTTGTGGTAAAAAAATATATAGAAAAGTGGTCATCTAGTGGCGCAGAGCGAAGTCGCTCGCCTTTCATCAAGGAGGTCTGGGTTCGATTCCCGTCGAATCTCATGTGAAATTTGTTCCAACAAAACGCGTTTGGCCGCTTCACTAGGGCTAGTCTAGCCCCTGTGAAGTGTCCTAAACCCTATCCTTATTCCTTCCCAATTCTGGCCGCTGAGTAGTGACGCAGGAGCGCGTAGCAGGAGGCGCGTACGCGGAGGTGCTACCAGGCGGTCCTCTTGACAACAGACTGCGACGAGACGTGACGGACAGAAATATATAAATATCTACAGTAACGGAGGATTACTCCAGATTATACGTAGAAAGTAACGGAGGATTACTCCGATAGCGCTCAACACCCAAGAAGGGGTTAGGGGACGCGTTGCGTCGTGAGTTGACGCAACAAATGTAACATATTTTGTAACAAATGTAAATAAATGTAACATAAACATAAAAAGAAATAACATATTTTACATATTTTGCTTAAATTTTATATATATTAGAAAACGTTTCATTAATATACGAATTCTCTTAGAATTATTTTTGCTAAAGGCGTGAATAAATATTCAAAAATAATTGTTATTTTTTAAAAAATCGACAATTTCGTTTCTTACGTATATTCGCATTTGCGTGTTGGCGCGAGGTGTCCCGCCGTGAAAACGGGGTCACATGACTCCACGGCCAGTCCACATAAGCACAGAATATTCTCTTTAGATGTAGGAAGTATCACTGAAGTCGTGTTTCTTAAGCTTTAGTAAACATTTGCGAGAGATATTAGTGCTCATAGACGTGGTTTAATAAATATTTTATTAATGAAATTACAAATTGTAAATATTTATTTTGTTTCTAAATGTCCTTTAAATTACACATTACATCCATTTTACATACGGATGTTACATATTCTTGAAATTTTTATTACATATTTTGTACATATTTTACCCTTTCGCACTACATATTTTTTTCTGAACTCTAGTAATGGGGCTGCGAAAACAATAACCGTGTCGGAAAATCCTTGGATAATTCATCAATAGCTCCACATTAAAAATAATAACACCGAAGCCTACGTGCTACCGCCATGACAATTCAAGAACCCCCGAAATATTAGACATTGTGTGACGAACCAACCAAGGACCGGGTGGTCGCACAAAGCAGCATACGCTCGCGGGGAACCACTGACTAACAAAGCTGAAATACATGAAGGGACTTCTCCAACTCGGACATCGACAAAGAACTTTGGGATTCCTTGGAAGACAAGATTAATGGGAAGGGAACCACTGCGACTGACGCAATACTCGGGAACGCCCAAGAACAGAGTCCCAAGATTCACCTTCCACGTGACCAAAGGGACGAATCACGACCACTTCACGAGAAGCGACAACAAGACCGACGACACTCAACACGTGACGAGGGGGAGGCGAGTGCAGGTGGAGACCGGAAACACGCACAGACAGAGGCCGACACGGAGTGAGAGGGGACGGACGACTCCGGATCGTCGGAGACAGAGTGGTGTAAACAGGCTGATGGGGTGAGGGGTGAGTGGTGTGTGCAAGGGAAGCTCATGAAGTGGGAGCGGGGACTGACATGTGTGACGGGAGTTTGGGAGCCGAACAAACGTGTGACGGACAAAACTGAAACTGTGGCCCCTGAACTGAACCCGCAAGCTTCGGTAGTTCGCGGCCGAGCCTGACAGCGAACGGACTGCGCCGGCGTGAGCTCACGGGAAAAGACGGCGAGGGAGGCGGAGCACGGACCTCGGGCGCGGCGCCGGGCCCGCCCCTACCGGCCCGCCCCTACCGGCCCGCCCCTACCGGCCCGCCATCTCCAGGGGCGACTCCAGCTGAGGGGGCGTTGACGTCATGCAGCGCCCCCCAACAACAGCATCTCAACCACTGTGTAACTTTGCAGCGACGGCGCGCCTAGCGGACCACATTCATTTGCCAATCAATGTGCTCGTACAGCATCGCATGAAGACATTTCATAACCAGCTAAGCCCCTTTGCATTTCCCTACCCCATCTGCTATTCTGGAAATAAACCCGCCCCGATTTGAGCTCGTCTCAAATCCCAATATGGAATGCGTCCGTCAGCATAAGCTGTCCGGACAAAGTTCGACCGTGACCTCTGACAGGTGTCAGCGGTCTCATTTGGCATTACAAACTTTACCCTAAATTTCCACGCTTTCACAATACTTGAGCTAGATTCAGACCGTATTCCCCAACTCATAAACTCCCACCATCAACCTCCAAATCCCAAAATGAAATTTCTTAAAGCAATCGGGCAAAATGACAATCAGAACCAAAATTATTAATTCCAAAAATTAAAATATTACTCCTCCTGATATTGAACAAACCATATCACATCGCAAAATTTTATCAGTGAAACGACAGCAAAAGCTGGAATTAAAAACAAGTTTCAGCGTGAATACAAAGCACGCCAACTTTCCCCAAGAAATGATGAAAATCATACATAACGAAATAAAATCGGAAGATTTGGAGTCCTCTCAAAAATAATGGAGGCAAACGTGAACTAACATTCACAACAATATTATTAAAAAAGCATTAAGGAAATCAGAAAAATAATCAATATTAGAAACTCATCCACTCTCTCACCAAACAAAACAACAAAATTGGGCTACTCACAAAGGAATAGGATGAAAACGGATACTTAGGAACTAAAGTATATTCTCCATTATTAAAGGTAGAAAGTCTTTATTACAGGGACAATTATTGTTCGCCCACCTTGAATATGTTGTATGTACCCAGGCTCTAGTTAAATTTTCGACCTCCTAGACTCTGCTAATTCCAGGAGGCCGTAAAAACAGTATTATTTTACTTTATTCGGATTTTTCTTTATAACTATTCAACTTTAATTCTTATAGACAAATAATTAAAATCAATTTTATAGAGAATAAAATTTCCTACAACTTTTACATGAAACATGTATTTCCAAACCAATTATCAAACGAGCGACGGATAAAAAACGGTATTTTTCATTTTCCCAAAATGTGCACAAATATAAACATTTTTGAGAAAATTTTTAAAATGCTTTTGGGGTTTCACGTGAAATACCCACAGAAATCAAAATATGGGTTTGAAACTCCCCAAGCCAAGAGATCGTTCAGATCGATCGGGGATTATCAACTTTGGAGAAAATCAATTGAACATTTTTGGGAATAGCGCTGACTACGGACGAACAGACTGTGGGACAGACGGTCGGCCGGACAGACGGACAGGCAGAGGAATGGACGGAAAGACGGACTCACAAACGGGAAGCCAGAGGGACGGACGAACCGACAAACGGCCGGACGGACGTCAGGTGGACTGATGGACGGATGGGGGACAGACAGACAGTCGGACAGACAGACGGACAGATAGACGGACAGGCAGCCGGATAGACAGACGGACAGACAGGCGGAAAGACAGAGGACAGACAGACGGACATGCAGACGGACAGACAGGCAGACACACTGACAGACAAAATTACTTTTTGCCATCAATCGATTTTTTCGGTATCGAGGACCGAAGATTTCGATATTATTATATCGAATATTTTGAGTTTTCTGATAAATTGCAATAACAAAAAATTACGCGAAAACTATTTGTTTGATGAAAACATTGTACATATTGTTATTTAATGATCTTCTTTTCAGAACAGATTGCATTCAGGAAAGAAGTTTAACAACAATATTGTACATTTATTTCTTAGAATTTTCGAATGTAAAGGAAGTTTGCCCAAAACGGGACCTGCGCCAGTTTTTAAGCGATCTTTACTCTCTCAGAGGGAAAAAATAAAGAAAAAATGAGGGTCCATTTTCAGATTTTTTTAAAAATCTTTGTAAAATACCCTAAAAATAAAAATATCCGTTTGAAACTGCCCGGGTCTTGAGTGCGTCGAGGTTGATGGAGGGTCATATCAATCGAGGAGAAAAGCATTTGAATGGTTTTAGCTCTAGCATTGACGACAGACAGACAAATTAACTGTTTTACCATCTCCTTTTGGTATCATGAACTAAAAAACGTGGATTCTGCCTACACAATGCGATCGAAGAAGTAATTTATTACATACAAGAGCAATATTTAAACTCTGTTCCGATACCTGGATATCAGAATACGACTGTTTCTGTCCAAAAATTGCCGATTTTTTCAGTATTAAAATACGTTCTCCTTACTATGTAAATACGTAATAAGGAGGGGAACTAATTAGGCGCTCACTTGAAGATCAGATCTCTACACACAGCACTATGAAGAAAAGTGTAATATGTAAATCATTTGACTTTCGTAGACCTATTTAGAGGAAGTAAAGGATGCGGTCAAAATTTGTAAATCGAGGCGATAGCCTAGATGTGTGACCAACCGCAGCAGTTTGTAACATTGGTGGAGCGTCGTTCCATTTTCAAACTTTTCATAGGACTTGTAAAAAAATCATATGAATAAAGAATACCTTATTTGAAAGAAGTACGCATAGGTCATCTGTTACTATAACCAATTTACTTTCGTTGTTGTAAACGGTGGAAGATAAAATTCTAAATGCACGCCTGCCGTCAATATCGGCTTTTAATCTCTTGTATTCGACAATAGTACAGTATTAGGAAAAGGGAAATATTATCGGAATGTTCCAGTCCTTTGGAAACATGAAAGGAGCGGTTGCCACTGGTGAAGGTGACGTATTTCGTCCGTTAAATATGTGCAGTAAGTGTAGTCTTGATTATTGCTTTCATTTTAAAACAATAAAATATTAGTTTTGTTATATTTTACAATAATAAATCGCCGCATATAGCTTCATGGGAACTGTTTTTTTTTTTTCGATAAACCTACAAAGGAGTTGCGGGCTATTGAAATTACAAAGCGTTAAATTAACATCACAAGAGATTGATCTGGGGCTTCCAAATTATACCGCTGAATATGAATCGAATTCGTGGTAAAAGCTTGTAATAAAACATCCGTCCTGAAGGTTATGCTGGGGAGTAATGGTAATAAAAGGGTATCTTTGAATATAAAATATGGGGAAAACGTGACTGTTTTCAATCAATGAAAACTATTAGAAAGGATATATATATGTAAATTTGATAAAACGAATCAATATCATATTCCGATTTTACGTGAGAACCTTTAAACTCATTACATGTGAGTAAAATTGTACACTATTTGTCTTTGATAGGGTTGCCAGGGGAAATAGGAGGAATCCAGGAGTAAATGAAGTTTCCTTGGGATACCTGCGGAACTTGCATCAAATAAGCGCGAAAGCACCAGCTCTCTCCGAGCGGAGATGGTCTCTTGTGGTGGTGAGGTGACTAATGGATAAGGAGCGCGTGTCGACGAAAAGGGAAACCAGACCTCCAGAGCAGTCAGTTTGACGAACGCGAACCCGGTCACGAGTTTCCAGGGAGGGGAAGCTGCAAATTGGGCGCAACAAATGCGTTGTTATATAAAGGCGCTACTTTCTTAATTATACAGATTGAGTAATATTAATTTATGTATATACAAACAAAACAACTCATTGATTATTTGTCGTAGGAGAACCGTCTGGTACCACGTGGGAAGAAGTGGAAGGGCAGGAGGGGCAGTGCATTTGTTGGGCGCTGTTGCTTCCATGGACATCGGCACCTGACGGGTCCCAGCCTGGTCGAGGACAGTCATCCGGAAGAGCGACTTTGCAGCGGCCGTCGCACGGGTCGGCCACACAGAGTGGACGGCGGTCGGCAGAGAGGGCGGGGAGCTCCTCGCAGAACCCCGGACGGCCGGACTGAACTAGTGGGTGGAGGGGCGCGGCAGAGTCAGTTAGGGCCAATCAGAACCGACAGGGGAGAAAGGAGGTCGGCGAGGGCTAGTTTGGGTCGATCTGAACCGAGGGGTGAAAGGATGTCGGCAGGGTAGTTTGGGCCATCTGAACCAATGGGGTGAAAGGATGTCGGCAGGGCTAGTTTGGCCGATCTGAACCGACAGGGGTGAAAGGATGTTGGCAGGGCAGTTTGGGCCTCTGAACCGAAAGGGGTGAAAGGATGTCGGTGAATCGACAGTGGGGTGAAAGGAGGTCGGCGGGGCCAGTTTGGGGCGAACTGAACCGACGGAGGGGCGGAAGGTCCGTTCACACGAGCAACGAGCTAACCAGCAGCATTCATTCCCCCGTCACGCCAATGTAAGATTGTTATGTACAGCTTTACTGTTAAGACGCTTTTTCGAGCCGAAGATATGTCATCGTGTGTCCTCGGGCGACAGCTGTCTGCAGCCACGCGACATCGCTCCTCTCCTCCAAAAGTTGGGAGCCTCATGTCGCGTTGTCGCAGAGACTCCCGCGTACTCATTGTTTTATTCAAGTCGTAAGCTTCCGCCAATCATGTAAATGATCTTGGCTGTCCAGGTGATGCCGCGTCGAAGGCCGTGTTGCCGACGTTTCGACCATCTTTTCGTGGTCTTCCTCAGGGTTGGTCTGTCACCCAACAGGTCACAGAGCAGCCCTGAGGAAGATCACGAAATGATGGCCGAAACGTCGGCAACACAGCCTTCGACGCGGCGTCACCGGGACAGCCAAGATCATTGGTTGTTTTATTTGAAGTTATTATAGCATTCATAATACATTTACAATAACCACATTAAATTTACACACAAAATGACATGTGTGTATTTAGCAGTTTGGGTCGATTGTCCGACTGTGGCGGCTACCTAACGCTGTCCCCCATGCCTAGGCCTATATTTATTCCCAAAATTGGGGGTAAGAGAGACACGAGGCGAATATTTCATATCTTCACAGTAACTAGCAAAATCCGCCTGCCTGAACTTTTCTTCCACACACAGTTATTGAAACCGAAACAATTTAATGTAAAGCTACAACTATTTTCGCCCCGACCGGAAATTGAAAGCGGGATCACACCACGGAAAGCTAGTTTTCTACCCATTCGCCATTCTTAAGACTAAAAATTGGTGTAGTTACACTTTAAAAAGAATATTAAATGTATACCAAATTGTTATAATTACAGTCAATCCACATTTGGATTGGATGAGAAACTCTATCTACAGAATTACGCCTTATGCCGTACAGTGATCTAGACGGCCAAATAAATTCTCAATGATGGTGCAATATTCTGGATAAAATAATTGCCTAAGACTGACGTTAAAAAGAAAATACGGAGTGCCTTCGTGTCAACCTATATTGATATTTCTATGTACACAAGACTATACAAGAGAAGTAGTGAGTTGAAACGGAACAAGAGCTCTACATACGTCCGAACTAGGCACCATTAACCACAATCATTTTCAATGCGTTGTGCTTTTCTAACTCACAAAGGTGGAAAAAGTGTTGAGTCGTTTACCCTTTTACTCTGGCGAAAGTTTATGTTTTACTATTGTAATGTCTTCACACTCTGTACCTGCACAGTGTTGAGATTCTTGGCATCTTTTGACCATACACCAATCATGATGAGGCAGAGAAGCACTGTTCGCACACTAACAGTAGAAATAATAATAATAATAATAATAATAATAATAATAATAATAATAATAATAATCGTAATAATAGTAATAATAATAGTAATAATAATAATGTCAACTATTCAATTTATTGGACCCAATATTTGGCGGCGTCTCTCCACCTCAAACAATCTTGGGAAAGTGAGTTTACTGGATATAAGTGACTTAGAATTTGATCATTGAATGTCAATGAAGTCACCGGGAGCGGTAGCTCAGTGCATCAACTGATGTCACTGCAGCGCCTCTGACCGGGAGGTCCTAGGTTCGAGTCCTGACGGTAGCACGATTTTCGACACTTGCTTTTCAGGTAGGTCGAATTCAGTCGCTATCTGGAGGAGAATTCTAGCGGCCTGCTACTCTGATCGGTAGTTTTCCGTGGTTTCTCCGATCAACACCAGGCGAATGCCGGAGCAGAGCTTGTCACGGCTGGGGCGGTGCCCCTCTGGTTAGGGGGAAACCCCACTAGCTGACGGTAGGTCGGCGCCGGATCTCGATCTCCAGCGGGAGATCACCGCTATCTCCCGAGAAAAAACATGCACTCCATTTACGGGACCAATGGCCAAAGCTGTTGACACGCCAGGAAACACGAAAAAATCCATCAACCAATCAATGAAGTCGTCGCCTAAGAATTCATTTTCATCGACATGGCCGAGGTATCGTGCTCTAGTGACCACTGTGGATCCTGCACGTGGTACCGGTCATGAAATTCTTGCAATGGCGACGTAAAATAAACATTTTAGTCTTGGCTATGCAGCCAAATGATAGCCGCAAAGTTCCCTGCTCCAAAATGGTTAAATTAAATTGATCTTTACAATGTTTAAATTTTTTAAACATGTTTCCCTCAAGAACTGGTCCAATTTTTTTAAAAAAAAATTCCTTGTATGCACAGACGGTATAAAAAGTCAGTGCTAGCCTCATTTACGGCGAGCTCTTTGAATTTTTCAAAATTGCAAAAAGTTAACATTTCAAAACTACAAAATTGAGGATTGAGATTTTTGATTCAGACAAAGCCTGTTTGAACGTTTGCTCTAAGTTTCAGGAAGAAAGAGATCGCCTATTACGAGAACAACAATTTCAAGCAGTCATCTACGCCAAGTCTTATCAACGGGAAATTATTAACATTTTGCCACAATACCAATAAATTTAATAAAAAATATAATTGGATTCCTGGGCATATTAACTTACCAGCCATGATTGGAAGTCAAGTTTTTGTATTATTAAAATAATTTCCTTGTTATTGTAAACACTGTATAGCTAATGTAAAATCAAATATCGAACCTCAACTGAAATACTGAAAAGTCGCTTAAAATCTTGGGTTGATGCGACTATAATAAATCAAAAAACGTCTATTGTAAAAAATTCAGCACGTTAAAAAAGGTCATATACGATTTTTGAAAAAAAAATAGTTTTTGCGTAATTTGTGCTTTAAATTAATCCAATTTATAAAAAAAACATTTTATCAAAACCCGCTTAAATTTTTTCCTTCATTTTTCTCGCGAATAAAAGAAGGTAAGCTTAAAAGAAAGGCACGGGACTCATTTTCGTTGAACTCTGAATTTTCGAAAATTGCAAATTTAGAAGTAATGCAGGGAAGTATATACTATTGTAGCACTACTTTTTTTTCAGATTAATTTAGTATTTTATTATTGTGTAGCAGATACAAATAACGCGAGAATACATATGCTGTTGTAGCACCACCTGTTATATTGGGAGAAGTTTACGACAATTCAGTCAACCTTCACACGCTGGAACACGATCGATGAGAGTCACGATCAATGATTGATTCAATGAATCATTCTGAATGTCTTAATTACCTTTTAATTTCTCTCCAACCACTTGAATGTTCAGGTACAGCGTGCTAGATTTCTGTGGGGCGGCTTCAGGTTCGATTCCCGGTCGAGATAAAAATATAGCTGTAGCTTTCTAATATAAATCGTCTCGGTTTATATAGCTATGGTAAATAATAGTAGTAGTTGTAAATAAAGTAATAGTAAGAACCAGTGTTATTTCTTTTTTATTGTAAATTATTAAATTATATTCTAATTTGTTTCCTTTAGTATGTAATTTGTTAGTTTCATTATAAAAGTGTGTATATAACATGTAGAACTTGTCAACAAAATAATGTATAGCAGCAATCAGCTACTGATCTTATTGGAAATTTAAAACAAACAAAAAAAGGTTATATACCTACGTGTCGAAAGAAAGCGTATGACAAGAAAGTCACATAAGGGAGACCTGTGGTGAAGATGATGCAATACCGTAACCTTATCCCCAGAACCAGGCCTAAGAACACCGCGAGCTACACAAAGGTAGGATTAATCAAACCCTAAAATATCATATTATGTGCACATACATCTCCTTTTCTTCTCATGCGTAGCTTATGGTTTTATCCCATTTCAATTTCGATATTTTCTCCTCTTATCTTTCATTTCATTTTGAATTCCCACCTTTTCCTTGAATTTCATGTAATCATTTCAAAACTAAATTTTTTGCATTCTTAAACATGTTCAATAGACAATCGAAATCTGGAATTAGATAAAAATGACATCACTTAGCAGTTTATTATTATTATTATTATTATTATTATTATTATTATTATTATTATTATTATTATTATTAGTTATGTTCCTTCTTTCACATGAATTCCCAACTAGAAATTATGTAAATGCGCCGAGTAATCGCCTTCTAAACGTTAGGCATAGCACGCACTTGTTCGCTAGGCTCCTTCCTTCTATTCACTTCTATGAATATAAAGGGATTTTGATTTATCGCTCAAGCAGGTATAGGAAATTCGGCATTCGCATTACTCTGCGTCCAAGTGATCTGCAGGCGAAGTGCCGTAATGCGCTCTTTTACTGCGTAACTTCCCTGGATATCTGGCGCGCGCATAACCCTCTCGATATTGTCTTTATGTCTGTCTTTACGCCGCTCCACCAAGGAGCTGGCCCTACGTCAGATGCGGGCGTTCGCATAATACCTCAGCGTTCGCAGAATTCCTGATCATCTTGAACTTTAGGAGTCGATCGCCGAGGCTCACCAAACACGTCAACCGGCAGCGGTAGCTCAGTGTATCAACTGATATCACTGCAGCGCCTCTGACCGGGAGGTCCTAGGTTACACTCCCCTTAATGGCAGGATTTTCGACACTAGCTTTTCAGCTAGGTCGCATTCACTCGCTCTCTTGAGGTTGCTCTGATCGGTAGTTTTCTCCGATCAACACCAGGCGAATGCTGGAGTAGTACCCTATCAAACGGGCCAAGGACCGCGCGCGATCTGTCCTTCCTCTTCCTTGTCCTTTTCTCTGCCCTTACACACACACTTACACTAACATGCACATTACTACCACATATTCCGAAAGACCGGTCGGGAGCTTAGAGCTTGTCACGGTTGGGGCGGTGCCCCGCTGGTTAGGGGGAAACCCCACTAGCCGACGATAGGTCGGCGCCGGATCTCTCCTTCCGGCGGGGGAAGATAACTGCCAACTCCCGAGGAAAACAAACATGCACTACACTAACGGGACTAATGACCAAAACTGTTGACGCGCCCAGAAACACGAAAAAATCAGTCAATTAATCCAAACACGTAAGATGGGCAAAACATAGCGAGAATTTCGAGTTCTGTTGTATCTTCTACTTTACACTGGTGGAACAGTTATCACACATCCCCCAATCAGAGCACTAGAATTCGCTTTCCATCTGCAACTCCAGAAATTGTAAATAATTCAACTTGCAAACACTTTCTCCATACACACAAGTAACTCATTTCTTAATTTTGATTACTGAAATGATTCCGTAGTATGAACTTTTAAGTTCCCCTTGATGCTTGTACCATTTCAAGATTGCAATTTTCGTTGATTTTTATCTACCCGAGGGAATATGACACTATTGTTAGTGTAATGGAATTAAGAAACTAATTGTATCGTAGTAGTATGATATTATTTATGATGATTAGCTTTCCATTTCGATCATGATTCATTTCTAGAAAATAAGAATTCCATAAAAGTTTTCATTCCAGAAATGTGTTCATTTTCAGGTGTGTATATACATTTACCTTGTAAAATGAAAATTGTAAATTTTAGATGGAACGATCACAAAAAAACTAAATGATTTCATAAAAGGAGATGTTATTTTTAAGCACGTGTTATTTAAAAAAATCCACATTAATAAGGGTTTAACTGTGGAAATAAAAACTTTCTGCAATAGCAAGTGCAGATTATAGCAACATATCCTGTTGTGAATCTTCTAGATTTCTGAAGAAGACTATATGAACTTTCTTTTTAAAACTATTTCTGGAAAGTTATATTTCGGTTAGATTGGTTAGTCTGTATATGAGTTATTTAGTTGAAATTTGCTTTTAGCAATTAGTTGAAATTTTGCACGTATTTGTATTTAAGATTAAGACTACCCCACGTCTTGAAACTACCCCCGAGGCTGAAACATTTTACCTCATAGAGACCTGACAGAGAGGTGCCCCATTATTATACAAAATAACCTCTTTCAATCAATGTAGTTATTTATTATCAAAAATGAGATCTCTAGTGATTAACAACTTAAGTCAAACTTCTTTAAGTTAATTACATGTCCAAAATATATTTACATTATTTATATTATATAGAAATTAAATAATAAGTGAGTTTCAAAAACGTGAAACCTTACTCTCTGTTAAATCTTTACGAATTATGGGGGAATGAAGGGGAATGTTAAAAAATGTAAGTATTTTCGGTCTAAAAGAAAAGACAAAATGAAGTTTTATCTTCAGAAAACATAACTTGCTCATTTCAATTCGCTGTGAAGTGCGAAGAGTAGTCTTTGATATGAAAACACGAAGAGAGACTGAAATAATAGTACAAGCAGACAAGCTACTATTCTGAAGGACAGGTACAATTTAATACGTTTTTGAAGAAGTTATATATTTATTTCACAGATATACTCAACTAAAAATTACTTCTTGTTTCCAAAACCTTCCTGTTTATTTAATTGTAATTTTCCTCTGCAAATAACATTAAATATGGAGCGAAAACATCACATGTTCCCCTTATGACATCCACTTCGCCGTTTTTCTTATTCACGGTTATAACTTTATTAACTCTCGGGCACTAATATTTGCAAAATTTTTAAAATTATGCAGTTCCATCACAGTAATTCTTCAGGTAATGATGGAAATCCCATAACATGAAATATATCTACTACGTAGAAAAAGGTGCAGCGCAATTTTTAAATGATTTATGGTAAAAATGAATGAATTAAATCATTCTTCACGTAAGATCTGCACAAATGAAATGCATTGTCTCACTCCTCCTACCGCGGCCACAGCTTCTCCCTCCTCGCACATCCCAAATTCCGCGATCTTTTCCGTCCCTGTTCCGTGGGAACGTAGCGGCGTCCCGGCGCACGTGGAATCGGGTGCCACCCGACCCCTGTTGCGCGCAGGAAGCGCACGTGGTACATCAACGTGAGACATCAGCAACAAATCAGAGCCTCTCACCCAAAGGTTCTAGGCTTCCACACCCCCACGTGGCTGCATTTTCGACATTCGCTAGATAGATAGGTCAAATTCAGCCGCTGTCTGGAGGAGAATTCTAGCGGTCGGCTGCTCTGATCGGTAGTTTTCCCTGCTCTCTTCGATCAACTCCAGGCGAACGCCAGAGTAGTACCCTAATAAACGAGCCACGGACCGCGCGCGATATGTCTTTCCCATTCCTTGTCCTATCCTCTCCCTTTACACACACACACACACACTTACACTAACATGCACTATACTACCACATATTCCGGGAGACCGGTCGTGAGCTTAGAGCTTGTCCCGGCTGGGGCGGTGCCCCGCTGGTGGGAGAGCCCTGGTTAGGGGGAAATCCCGTTAGCCGACGGGTAGATGGGCGCCGGATCTCGCCATCCAGCGGGGGAAGATCTCCGCCATTTCCCGATGAAGAAACATGCAGTACACTTGCGGGAGTAGGTACCTTAGCAGTAATCACTAATTCATTGTTCAAAATGAAAATATCTATGCTAACAATACATCCCGCCAAACCATCGGATCCCGCCAACATTGATATTTTTTAACACTGGAAAACTTAATTAAATCTTAAATTTTCAGAAAATTTAATTTGACGATGTTCGTGTTTATCACAATAATTAACACTTATTACCTTATTTATTCGTAATTTCAAAGTAACTGTTCAAACTAAAATAAAAAAAATCGGAACAATTCACAAAACTATTTTTATCCTGAAAGGTAGAACAAAAACAATACGAAGTATACTGACAAATGCTCGCCTAACTTATTTTTGGTGGTCGGAATGGACCGATTGAATGTTCAATTTTTTTGACATCTGAAAATGATTTTTGTCATGTTGGTAGTTTTTTGTCATGATGGTATTTTTTCATTCAAAGATAATACCGATGGCGTAATAAAGATTGAGTACTAAATATAGATGTTAACAAAACATGGGCTTCATTAAATCGATGTTAAATCGTGTGTTTATAAAAATTCGACGTGTCTATAAAAAACAGTAACACACAGATACACATGTTCCAAATCTTTTCAAAAACGTATAACTATTTTTTCCAACATATTATTTAATTTAAAATATACATATTTTTTATTTATTAATTATCCAACTATAGGTAAAAATGTCATACTTAGTATCTTAATCGCTGGCATCTTGCCAAAACAGTTATGTAATATATCAAAACCCTAAAAATTGAACGGGTAGAAATATTTGTTTTAGAAAAACAAACAAGGACGATTGAAAACGTGTACACGGGCGTCGCGAGTGTAGCACGTGGCTGCGTGCGATCTGCTCTGACCGCGCGCTCTTGACCTTTGCGGAGCGCGCGCCGCTATCTTACGACACATTGTCTCGTGCGCGGACCCCCCCCCGCCCCGCCCCCCACCCCGCAGCGGCCGAGGAGGCTCAGGGCGACACGTCCGGTCCTAGGGTGCCACCCCCACCGGTCGCAGGATTTTCGGCACTATAGCTTGTCACCTAGGTCGCACTCTGTCACTGTCTGGAGGAGAATTCTAGCGGCCGGCTGCTCTGATTGGAGTTTTCCGTGGTTTCTTCGATCAACACCAGGCGACAGCCGGAGAAGTACCCCAACAAGCAGGCCAGGGACCATGCACTATCTTTCCTTCCTCTTCCTTGTCCTACCCTCTCCCCTTACACACACACACACACACACTAACATGCACTACATTACCACACATGCCGGGAGACCGGTAGGAGAATTTAAAACGTATCCCGGATGGGACGGTTCCCTGTAGAAGGATATACCTGGCTGTGCAGAGCCCTCTAGCCAACGTGTAGGTCGGAGTGAGATCTTAACATCCAGCGCGGTAAGAACACTTTCACCTCACGAGGTAAAACAATCACTACACTTACGAGAATAATGAACTTAGCAATTGACGCGTCAGGAAATAGTAATGAAACTCGTCCCCGTCGGGGAGTTGACCGATGAGCACCGCAAAAACGGCAGGATTCTTCAATGTGACAACGACGAATAACAAAGTGTCATTTGGAACGATATCAGTAGAAAACACAAATTTGTAGATAACTTATCCGACGAGTTCAAATATTTTCCTAACTTCCAAGGATCTTTATTGTGGCATCAATTAACCTCTCACTATGGTGCGGGGATTTCTTCAACAGCAACTTCAATGTGAAGGTTGGAAACGAATAACATCAGTTGAAAATTTCCATTTTAGCAGGTTAAATAAAGGAGGGTACGCAACGTAATCTGCAACGGTATTTATAGGAAACAAATTCGTCGACGATTTTCTGAGAATTGGACTCAAGAAGATTTTGTTTGAAACTGGCACTTCGCAAGAAAACGAGACATTCATCGGTTTTGGAGTTCACAGCGAGCACTCAGTCTCCGCACAAACGGCTGCCGCCGAGTGACGCAAACGCATAAAAACTCGTCCCTCCACGTACGCTCCTGTCAAAGCACCGAGCACCGATTAACCCCCTGACATTACCGATAACCATTACGACTCACACTGCAAAAACACTTTTCATCGCGCTACACTGGCTGTCACTTGGGTGCGTAGTCGGAAGACCTCCACCCCCCCACACACACGCATCCAACCACCACGAAGAGAAGCCAAGGCACGAGGGAGGCGGACGGCTCACCTCATAGTCGGGCTGCTTCCTGGCGGGGGATGCGCCCAGCGGCAGCGTCAGCAGCAGTAGGAAGCACGCGAGGCGCCCTGGCCAGGGCACCCGGGGCGGCGTCATGGCCGCTCTCGTCTCAGATCTGCGCCCGTGCCTCGCGCTCAGCCCGAGGCGTCGCGGCCCCCCCCGAGGCCCCCCCCGCCGCGGCCGCGCGCGCGCTCGCGACCGCCCGGCCGATTTATGACGTGTGTTACGATCCGATAGCGCAGCCCCCGGCCGGCCCGCGCGCCGCCTGCAGAGGCCCCGCCGGCTCAGGGCCCAATCCCCTCAGGTGCCGTTGGCTCTGCATTGCCTCACGGCCCAAGCGGCTCTGCTGCCTCAGGGCACAACCCGCTCAGGGGACGGTGGCTCGGTCCAAACCCCTCAGGTGCCGTTGGCTCAGCCTTGCCTCACGGCCCAAGCGGCTCTGCTGCCTCAGGGCACAACCCGCTCAGGGGACGGTGGCTCGGTCCAATCCCCTCAGGTGCCGTTGGCTCAGCCTTGCCTCACGGCCCAAGCGGCTCTGCTGCCTCAGGGCCAACCCGCTCAGGGGACGGTGGCTCGGTCCAATCCCTCAGGTGCCGTTGGCTCAGCCTTGCCTCACGGCCCAAGCGGCTCTGCTGCCTCAGGGCACAACCCGCTCAGGGGACGGTGGCTCGGTCCAATCCCCTCAGGTGCCGTTGGCTCAGCCTTGCCTCACGGCCCAAGCGGCTCTGCTGCCTCAGGGCACAACCCGCCCAGGTGCCGTTGGCCCAACCCACTCAGCGGACGGTGGCCCAACATCGGCTCAGACGCCAGGTGCCTCGCGGTCCAATCCCCTCAGGTGCCGGCCCCTCATCGCCCACGGCCCCGCCCCGCTCGGGTGATCCAACGTTGCCAGATGCCTCTCGGCCCAACCTGTTCAAGTGCCATTGGTTCAACATTGGTTTGGGTGACTCAAGGCCCAAGCGGCTCAACTGTCTCAGAGCCCCCACCCCGCACAGAAGCCTCAAGGCCCAACCTGCTTAGTTGCCATTGGTGCAACATTGGCTCAGATGCCTCAGGGCGTAACCCGCTCAGCTGCCATTGGCCCAATCGGATCAGTTGCCTCTCGTCCAAGCTCGTACCACTTTTGCCATTAGTTCAATCGGCGGGCCCAACCTTCCCAGATGCCATTGATCCAAAGTTGTCTGAAACGCCTCAGGGTCCAACCTGTTCAAGTGCCATTGACCCAACATTGGCTCAGGTGCCTCGGGGCAACAACGTTTGCCACTGCAGGGCGAACGCGAGGCCCCACGATGGTGGATTTTCCACATTAGGTGTGCAGCTGGATTAAATTCAACCGCAATCTAGAGGAGCATTCCAGCGGCGGCTGCTCTCATCGGTCGCAAATGCCGGAGCAGTACCCTAACAAACCGTTCACGGACTGTTTGTGATCCTTCTTTCCTCATCAAAAATCCCTGCATGACTATTACGCACACACGCACACGCATACACTTCCTTGTACTTCCACTCATTTGGGGATACCTGTCGGGTACGTGATGCTTCTCCCTGGCGGAGTGAGTCGCATTGGAAAGTCACCTGCAAAAGGAAACCGCAAGCATGTCTGTCTGCGTCCTATCGAGGAAAGAACATTGCCACCTCCTTCGAATAACATACACTTCGCCTAGAAGAATATTGTTCATTGCACTTGTCGTGAATCCATAAATCCAAAACAATTAATCTATTAATTATTTGTTGAACGGTCATTCGTTTGCCGTGGGGCTGATGTTAAACTAATGTATCTACAATAGCACGTACATATTGTGCTGTTGTACAATATAGAGCAGAAATTATTTGTTAAAGGTACAGAGCAATTTCTGCGCTATACCTACAAAAGCGCAATGTCCCTCCGAAAACATGTCTTTTATTTTTTTTATTTATTTTACGTCAAAAATAAACAGTTAAAAACTGCGTATGACGTGCTATGGGAAAAAATGAATTGTGTGCACATTTTCAAAATTCTGTTATCCCTACACTAAGTCCTATTCTGTTATCCCTACACTACTACTTAAATTTTGAATTTTGAAAGGGAGAAAAAAAAACAAAAAAAACTCCCATGTAATAAAATCTATTTTCAAGGATAAATAAGCAACAAATTTTGAATTTTGAAAGGGAGAAAAAACAAACAAAAAAACTCCTACGTAGTAAAATCTATTTTCAAGGATAAATAAGCAATGAATTTTGGCTCTTGCCGCGACAACATGGAAACGATAATTTGAATAATTGTATTTCCCACTGAATTCTAGAAGACGTGCACAGACAATGAAGTTACATTTATGTCCAGAAGCAAAACAAAGGGCCATCTCAGCATTTGCTCAATGGATCAGGGAAACTGGACGAAAAACCTGATAGAGATGGGGATCATTGACCCGGAAGCTGTATTACAATAGTTGTTACAGGTTGTTTATACTCATTTATACAGTCCAAATGGTAAATAATGCATTATGTATCATTGTTAAAATTAATGTTACTTTTCTTGTGATGCTCAGTATAGTCTGTAATTGTATCGAAACAGTTATGCAGCAGAAACGATTTCACTTGGGATTGAAACTTTTCTATTGAATTTAATCGTTTAATGGCATCTGGCAAAGTGTTGGAAAATAATGTACATGTATTGTATGTGAATTTTTTGTAATGAGCTGTTGATACTGTCATCTGATGAATATGATTTCTACGTCCAGTGTTATAGTAATAGACTTCGGCATTTTCTGAAAATATATTCCCTCAGCCAGGACTTGCAAATCTCTTCAGTTGGGAATGGAATTTATTGCAAAATATGTGCACATACTATTTGTATTTCTTTTACCAAACTATGTAAGAAACGAAAGGTGCTACAACAGCACATACTTGCCTTTTTATGTCATCACCGCTACGATGAAAAGCATTCGAATGATTTGAAACCTCCGTGTTGCCAATTTGCGAACTGGCAGAGCGGCAAAAAAGCGAGGAAAATTTGAATTAATATTTTTTGCGAGCACCACTTTCTTGACCTATTTCATTGCTTCCTTCGTGGAAAAAAATTAAATAAAATATGTTAGCATTATTTGAGAAAAATATTATTTAAAATTTAAAAATTGTCAATGTTTCACGCTATTTTTCGCAAAAAATACGAATGTTTTCGAAATATTGAGCTCGACGTTATTTGGTGATTTGTTTGTGAGGAACACATTTTTTTAGGGAAAAATAAATCTTAATAATAGTAATTGTTGGACGTCGTTTTATTTTTTATTTTTGCAAATTATCAAATATTCGCGGAGCGCAACGAAAATTCAACCTACGACATTTCTTTGTGCGTCTTTTGCTCTCTTAGAAGAAAAAAAGAAAGAAAAAATTTGAACTTATTTCTGAGAAAATTTAAAAAAATTTTTTAAGCTTTATGTAAAGTACCCAAAAAATCAAATATTCGTTTCGAATTCAAGGGTCCGCGACATCAGACGGATCGGTTTGTAAATATCGATTTTGGGAAAAATCCTATTTGGATGATGTCATTGCAGCGCCTCTGACCGGGAGGTCCTAGGTTCGAGTCCAGACGGCGGCAGGAGTTTCGATACTAGCTTTTCAGCTAGGTCGAATTCAGTCACTGTCTGGAGGAGAATTCTGGTGGCCGGCTGCTCTGATCGGTAGTTTTACGTGGTTTTTCCGATCAACACCAGGCGAATGCCGGAGCAGTACCCTACCAAACGGGCCACGGACCGCGCGCGATCTTTCCTTCCTCTTCCTTGTCCTATCCTCTCACCTTGCACACACTAACATGCACTACACTACCACACATTCGGGGAGACCGTTCGGGAGCTTAGAACTCGTCCCCACTGGGGCGGTGGCCCGTTGATGGGAGAGCCTGGTTAGGGGGAAATCCCACTAGCCGACGGTAGTGGCTACCGGTCTCGTGTCGCAACCTCTCCCACTAGCAAAATTTAATTTTTCTATTTCCACTCGCAACATAAATAAGAATTCTGTCGAAGTAAAAATACTACCCTTACCATTCATTTAAAAAAGTACCAACGAACGTTAAACCAGCACAACTCGAAGTGATCCGAAGTATATTAACCTAATTACTATTAATCTAATGTTAACCAAATTAATATACTCGTAAATCTAACTAATATGCATACTCCAACGCCAACAATCGGCTCGGTTACAGCTTGAAGTCGAAACTGCTTATGATCAGATTCGTATATGTTGAAGAAATTCAATACATCAATAATACACGCACTACACTTTGACTGTGACAATTTAATTTATTTTGTTTGGTAACAACTTGAGAAAAAAGTTAATAATGGTGTTATAAAATATACACTTAATTGTTCACTTAACGTTTAGAATTACGACCAATACATTCGATTTTGAATGCATGAAAACCAAAATTTTCCCCCGCAATTAAATGAGTTTCGCTAATACTATATTAATTTCGTGCGAAGATAAAAAATGTTGTAAGATGATTTTTTGTATTTGAATTGCATTGTAATTCCAGTTAAATAAAGAAATATTATTTAAATTAATAGCCATTTCAAAGAAATGTAGAAGGTACTTTGAGCGGCGATAGATGGCAGCTGGCAAGAGGATGAGGCAAGAACGAAAACTATCCCAGACCAAAAAATAAAAATAATGGAGAACGTATGTGCCATTCTGTATTTATTATGTAAATAATGCATTCAAGTGCTTAAAATATAATATAAAAAATATTTCAAATCCTTTTTTTTTAAGAAAGTGTTGTTTTCCACTCCTGCATAATGACATTTATTCCCTTGTAAAAATTACATTAGTTTCTACATCGCTCTTGGGGTAAACATCAATCCTTAATAATAGCCATCATTATACGCTAGTAGAAGAATATACTATTATTGATTTATTGAAATTGTGCATTATAATACAGCACTACGTGATACTAATATAAGAAGAAACTTGACCCAAAGTGTAATTAGTAAATTAATGAGAAGGTAAACAACGCTGTATTAAAAAGGTACTCAAATACACTAGATAATTGAAATGGTGTGAATTGGATAAGTCATAAAAATCCTCTGAATGCTAAAAAAACATTCTAGAGGAAACTCCACCATTGTTCGGAAATATTGAACTAATCTGACAGACTCTGTCAGTCAGTTTTATGTGTATTTGCGCAATTCCCTTGACGGATGATCTCATTGGAATGAATTGCGATCGCACAATCGCACCTCGTGCTGCAAAAAAGGAATTTTCGTCTGATGCGTGAATCACCTGTTGCTTGTGTCCCCGCGGTATCTGGCGATGAGACACTTTGTTGCAACTGTGGGCACGAACTGCCGTAACTGCGCCGAGATCTGTTTGTTAAACCCGCGTTCTTTAAGTGCGCTGTACGCTACCTTGTCCTATTTGACCTCCACGCGTGCGGCATTTTTGTTTTCTCTCAAGAAATCGCATTTTACTTTCTTGCCTACTGCTTACGCATAGCAGAGAAATATCGTAATGCTACAAGGAAAAAGGCGAATTTTCAACAGAAAAACTCTTATTGCCGGGCAGTGGTGAAGAAAGTGGATAAATCTCTTTTCTGTATGTAATAAATTACTTCCTCTAACATATTGTGTGCTCAAAATCCATGTTGGGTAAGTTTTTGATCTTGAACAATCGATTAATAGCGAAACGTTAATCTCCCTGAGTATTTGACTCAGGCAGACACTTCTTCCGTCCGTGTCCGTCCGAGCCTGTCCGTCCGAGTCTTCCGTCCGAGTCTGTCCGTCCGAGTCTGTCCGTCCGAGTCTGTCCGTCCGAGTCTGTCCGTCCGGCGTTGTCCGAGTCTGTCCGTCCGGTGTGTCCGTGCGAGTCTGTCCGTCCGAGTCTGTCCGGTCCAGCCTGTGCTTATCCGCCTGTGCGCGGCCTCGGACAGAGCGTAGCAGCAGCAATGGAAGTAGAGAACGGAACCTCCCCGGCAACGAACAGTTTATCCAGTACGGGAAAGTGTTATTGAACAACAACAGCAACAACTGCAAGAACAGCAACATCAGCTACAGTCACAGCAGCATCAACTAGATCAACTGCAACTCCTGAAACACCAAATACAGTTTCCGTCATTAACAAACTCATCCGATGCAACAAACCCACAACTTATTCGAACTACTAACAATAATTCAGGTAGTGAAAGCAATACTCATAAACCAAGTTGTTATAAGCAAGCGCAAGAGTTGAACAGCTCTGAAAGACAAAAATAATCAAATCGTCGAAGTGCTAACATAAGTAGCACGCCAAAAGGCAATAGATTTTCGGATCTCGAACTAATTAATGACGATGGATCCCAAAATAAAGTAACCGATGAAGTTCACAATTCCAACAACTTTCAGTAGGTGCAAAAGCCACCGACAGTATTTCTCCCTGCGGTAAATGACGTCTACGCAATGTCAGATTGGAAATATTTCTCAGAATGGCTAATTAATAACAGCACTGCTAATGCACTATTGAAAACTGCTTTCGACGTAAATAAAGCTGTAGAATACGTAACCAGTCAATTTTATTAAGCTGCATGACATTCTACACCATAAATAAAGGAAAACAAAAACTAAATATCCCACATGTAATAAGAGGAAAGGTGATAGCGAAACATGCATTAAGGAAACAATGTCACATCATTAAGGACCCAGAAGGCAAAATAAGACTAAATTCACAAAATCTCAAAAGATTACTTCAATAACATCGTCACAACATAAGATAAGCTCACATGATTGATTCCAATTTCAAATTCAGAGTATTCTTTCGAAAACTACTAAATACTGGAAGAGACCGATTCAACATATTCCTCCCATCATGGGCTAAAACAGACGAAGAGAAAACGACATGCTTCGCCTCCCATTTCTCTAAAGTTTTTCAACCATTTCCTTCACAAATATCTATAACAGAAGAGTGATAATGCAAGGTTGTAAATATTCTACTTTGTTAAGCAAGCACATGACGTCATTTAAAATGCACGTCGTCTAAGCGACGTGTGCTTTTATTTCACATGCAAACACATATACATGCATGTAGAACACTTAATGTAATAATCTTCTTGGTAATCTAAGATTCTTCTTTGAATTCTCTGTCCAGTAATTTTGCAAAATTATGATGGACAGGGGAAGTGAATGTGTCCCGGTTATTTACCTTGCCCATAGGTCTGAACCTTCAACAATCACCAGGAGTAGTGGCTCAGTGCATTAACTGATGTCACTGCAGTGCCTCCGTCCTAGGTTCGAGTCCCGGGATTTTCGACACAAGCTTTTCAGTTAGGTCGAATTCACTCGCTGTCTGGAGGATAATTCTAGCGGTCGGTTGCTCTGTTCGTTTTCCATAGTTTCTCCGGATCAACACCAGGCGAATGCTGGAGCAGTACCCTAACAAACGGGCCATGAACCGCGCGCAATCTGTCCTTCCTCTTCCTTGTCTTATCCTCTCCCCTTACGCACACACTAACATGCTCTACACTACACTACAACATATTCCGGGAGACCGGTCGGGAACTTAGAGCTTGTCCTGGCTGGGGCGGTGCCCCGCTGGTGGGAGAGTCCTGGTTAGGGGGAAATCCCACTAACCGACGGTAGGACGACGCCGGATCTCGCCATCCAGTGGGGGAAGATCACCACCACTTCCCGATAAAAAAACATGCACTATACATATCGGACTAATGATCTCAGTAGTCGACACGCCCGGAATCACTACCAATCAATCAATCAAAGTCCTTCACCAATCGTCAGTTGTACGCGGGCATGCAGACGAAAGCTGCGACCACAGGGTCCTGTGCATCGCGACTCGGGAAGGCAGTGGTGGCGCTGCGCCAGGGACGACGCGACTTCTGATGGCAAATTTTACCAAAACATCGCTACATCGATGTTTCCAAACATCGCAACAAGGTTTTCGATGTCGATGAAAACATCGACAAAAACATCGATGTTTAAATCATCGATGTTTTAATCATAGACTAATAAACATGCTATTTTTCTGTCCATTTTTTATCTATCCATTATTTTTTCTATCCATTTCAGATATATTTTATTGTTTGATTACCAACATGTTAGTAGTATGTTAATAAAAATTACTATCCGATGTAAAGAATAAAATTAACAATAAAGAACATCGTATTTCGCTACTTTACACTTTAGTCACTTCCATTCATACACTATCGAAGTACAACCACCCAAAATTCCCTCAGAATGCACTGGTAAAATGTGGAGCGTGAGAATGTCGCAAAACAATGATATTACTGTGGATTGCTGCTACTCTACAACATTCCTAAACCTCTTTATTTAAAAAAAAATTAAAAATTGGTACAAGTAGTGCTGCAGATCAAACGGCTTCAGCCGTGCCATATTTGATCTTGACGATAATACCCTCAGCTGCCTCGTCAGAAAAACACAAGTATAATAATTTTGGCAGAGATGGGAGCCTCGTGCACGCGAAGACCGGTCACCGACTCCCGGTGTGCGTCAAGTCTCAACGCCTGAGATATGGCGTAATATTCTGGAGAAATACATCTTATAGCTCCCAGACTTTTAGATTACAAAAGCGAATTGTACGAATAATAACCAAATCTCGCCCACGTGATTCCTGCAAGCCTCTCTTCGTTCATCTAGGAATTTTACCATTACCTTGTCTGTTGATTTACGAATCAGTGGCTGTTGTCAAAAATGACTTGCTTAAGGGCGGGAATATTTTTTCAGAAAATGCCGATGTCTATTACTATAACACTCGACGTAGAAATCATATTCATCAGGTGACAGTATCAACAGCTCATTACAAAAAAATTCACATACAATACATGTATATTATTTCACAACACTTTGCCAGATGACATTAAACGATTAAATTCAATAGAAAAGTTTAAATCCCAAGTGAAATCGTTTCTGCTGCATAACTGTTTCTATATAATTAGAGACTATACTGAGCATCCCAACAAAAGTTACATTAATTTTAACAATAATACATAATGCATTATTTACCATTTGAACTGTATAAATGTGTATAAACAACCTGTAACCAGTATTGTATTGCAGCCTCCGTGTCAATGACCCCCATCTCCATCAGTTTCCCTGATCCATTGAGCGAATGCTGAGATGGCCCTTTCTTTGGTTCTGGACATAAATGTAACTTCATTTTCTGTGCACGTCTTCTAGAATTCAGTGGGAAATACAATTATTCAAATTATCGTTTCCATGTTGTCGCGGCAGGAAGTATTATTCCGAAGGACAACATGGATAAGAGCCAAAATTTATTGCATTTTTTCCCTTGAAAATAGATTTTATTACATGGGAGTTTTTGTTTTTTTCTCCCTTTCAAAATTCAAAATTTAAGTAGTATATGACTTAGTGTAGGGATCACACAATTTTGAAAATGTGCACACAATTCACTTTTCCCCATGGCACGCCATACGCAGATTTTAACTGTTTTTTTACGTAAAATGAATAAATAAATAAATAAAATAAATAAATAAACGCCAGGACGCAAGATGGGCGTAGTCCGTTTCCACTTGGCCACCGCGCGTTCAGTCGCTTCAGGCACTGACATCTCGAATTCGATCTATGCTTTGTTTCTTACGTCATTCCTTAAGACATAATTTTACGCAAGTTGCTATATCTCGTCATGTTCAACGTATTATGAGTTTACTCGAATATTTCATTTATAAATATATGATGAAATACGTGCCAGTTTGGAAAGCAATGGATGGTCACACGTCACATGTTACTGTGGGACTTCCCTGGATTAAGTGGAGTGAGACTGATTCAAGACCTGTTAAAAAGTCTAAGGGCCATATTCATAGTCGTCACTTATAGGATAAGAAAATACTTAAGCTATAAGAAGTTACTTTTGATAAGGAAATACTTATACACATTTGGTATTCATAGACGATACTTATAATAAGTACGATGCTAGCAGTGCTTCGTGTGGCAACAGCGTATTGGCTGTTCCACAGCCACTTGAATCTTGCCAGAAGCGCTCCATCAAACTGGCCGTGAACTATCATATGCTTGCGTCATTTACAATTCGAGCATGAAAATTCGGAATTTTAAATTTCTTCAATAAACCATAATTCAGTTCCTATCTCAATTTCAGAACCACATGGATAAAAACGAATTCCAACAATCAATTTCCTTATTTAAAATGGTACGACACAGTACACCTGTAGCAAAATGGTCGTAAGACCATTCCTCGCCTGTAAATTTTTGTTTGTCTCTGCAGTGACCCAAATTAGCAGTTACTCAAATCTGTACTAATGAAAATGAATTATATGACGTGTAACCGACATCGATACCACAAAAAGTTGCGTATGAATAGATATGAAATTTTTACAAGCTTTTCTTCAGAATTGGTGCAGTCCTAGAAAAGTTTGGTAAAAAGTAACACAGTCCAAATGCGGAAAATAAATTAATTAAATAATATGTTTGAAGATGAACCACGACCATTTTTCGCCTCTCGCTTAGAGCACGTGGATCCTAATATATTTCCCCAGAGCCTAGTAGTGCTGCAACAAAACTGGTACCTAATTTATTCGCTACAGGACAGTAGCGGTGCACAAGATAACAAAAATTTCATGTAATAGCAATGCGTTGTAAAATAAAATGAAAGAAAATTATAATATTTTATTAAAATTAGAAACAAATTACGTTAAAAATAATAATACTAAACACCGTGGTTTATATAAATTGATATTTTCCCTCATTCGTAAGCATTGAATATGAAGAAATATTTTGCTAGTACTGTATATAGAGATTAAAAGTTCGTAATTCAATCAGGGTACACGACAGTGATGTTACTCATTGAAAGAAAGTAGTGGAACTACAGCAGTATGTACTTTCTCGCACTTAGTAATAGTTACGTATTATAATAGTAACGCTATATCTTTCACTTTTAACACATCTCAATCAACACTTCTAAAACTCATAACAAATTGTAGAATGTTACACGAGAAAATCAATTATTTTGAAGTACCACAATTAAATGCTTATTTTAGCCTTGAAAATTAGAAGTTATGTAGGATAACGCAATGAAAACCGCAGATCTGCAATCTAAAATCCTTTTTTCCTCTTTAAGTATTTGGAAATTTGCAAGCGCAGTTCTAGATGTTTTTCCGAGGCGGCAGTACGAAGCAGTGTCAGTAGATGTGGTTGGAGCTGATTCAAATGAGCGATACTACGCAGATGCACCAAGGAGCAACACCGTGGAGCTATTAAATTTCCATGGGGTGAAGGTGTGATACCGGTGGATATTCATCAGAGAATGAAAACGAAGTACGGGGTGACACCTCACGTTTTGAGAAGGTGCGACGTTTTGAGTGATGGTCTGCAATCGTGTTGCGTCGTAGATGTCTGGAGCATCTTCTGCTGGAATATTGATTTCTCGTGCATTCCTTCTTCAGGGCCTCGCGTAGATCAAGCAAATTGAAATGACCTGAGCGATCATGCCATTCTTCTATCGAATGTCCTTCTAGAACCCTGTGTTAACTTTTTCTACAAGTGAATTGACTATATTCACTTTTTTAAATTTTTTAAACTTTATTTAATAGCTAAATAGTTTTACAACACTTTATCATATAATAATAATAATAATAATAATAATAATAATAATAATAATAATAATAACAACAATAATAATAATTACTATTATTATTATTATTATTATTATTATTATTATTATTATGAAGTCCACGCAAAACCATTTACCATTATCTGTCAATGTTTTCAGTTTCTCTCAGGCCTCTTCAATGTTTCTCTCAGGGTTTGAACTCTTGACGTGATGTGTTTTCGCTTGTATGCTGACGAGATTCCCTCCGTTTCTAGCTTTTCTACGGGTAATTCAAACAAGGACACAATTTTAGCTTCTACAAATCCTCTTTGAAACAATTAGCAGAACTTATTAACATTTCACTGTTTTTTTCCCTTTTGTTTCTTCTCCCCATCCTCTCATCCCGATTCTTTCCCGATTTCCTATCAAACTCTTCCTCCATTCCTTTCACTGCTGTCGTCTATGTGAGAACCTGTATAACAATATTTATTTATTTATTTATTTATTTATTTATTTACGGTGTTTTCTTTTTTCTTCAACAATTTTATTAGATTCCAGATTACTAAAGCTGCTAAAGTAATAATATCAATAAGCACTCAATAATAATTCTTCATGGCTACTAAAAACGTCGGCCTTTGTCTTTCTGAAAATAATATAATGACCTTTGTTCATAATTTTACTCACGAGAGATCAAATTAGAACGTAAGTCCGAAACAAATAATGTTTCTTCAAAATCAATTATTTTTCGTCTGCCTTTCATATTAGAAACAGCTGAAATAGTAGCCGTTCCTATGACTTTTGTGTTTGAATTGCTAGCAAGATACAGTTTACCATTTGCTGTCTTGTCTAAATTTTAACGTATTAATATCCTTACACATATGTGAAGTATATTTACTATCTAGAAACCATTTCTCATGTTCTTATTTTCTATTTCGAGACACTCTTCTTTGTTCCTCTTTGATGAAACATAAAAGATAAGTGTTCTCCACCGCTAGCAGTTTCCTGTGTTTTCTTTTTCGGCCTTATGAGCTCTTAGCACGACGCCCTATCGCGCCACAATCGTAACATCTCATTTTGAATCCTTCTCGAATTCTTTTGGTATTTTTATGCACTATTTGTTGAAACTTCTTTTCGCGATTAATTGATTCCCTGACTATCATCGCGTTTTGCATATTTCGACCATTATCTCTCAGAGTTAATCACTAAAACCGGACCCATGCCACCTTTAGAATTTTATTTTACTCTATTCTTACAAGACATTTAAAGAAAAATTTGGAGCAGTTTTTGAGAAAATTTTGAAAATGTCCGGGGGCTTCATGTAAACCCCCAAAGGTTTAAGAATGTTTTTTAAAATTTGAAAGATTCAATAGAGCCAGATGGACAGGGGTTTCTTCAATTTGTAAAAGATCGTAAGCGTGGTTTAGGTGCTAGTAGTGCTCACAGATGGATGGACAGAGAGACGGACAGACAGACGGACGTTTTGAAAAAAAACACTTTTTCAGTATCAGGGGACCCCAAAACGTTTATTTCCGTTAAAATCTCCAAATTGATTTTCCGCAGCATTAATAACTCTCTCTCGAATATTATCCGTATTTATACGAGAAAGTAAAGAATTGAAGCAGTGATTGAGAATTTTTTTTTTTTAGAAATTGGGCAAATTTCAGACATATTACGCTAAATCAGCGCGTTTTCGCGAAAAATTGTTCATTACCATTTTAAAGGGCTGACTTTTTAAAACCGATTTTGTTTAAAGAAAAAATACTATCTTCAATTTGGGAGTTTTTAAATGTTCAGTTTTGGTAATTACGAAAAACGGGGCTTTAGCCGAAAATGGGACTATTTTTGTAAATCTTGAAGGTCCTTTGGAATTTTTAGACAGACATTTCTTTTTTTAAATTTTCATTATATTTTTTTCATTTATTTAGACCAATTATAATGAAGATGATAATAAAAATAAATGTCTGCCTAAAATTCCAAAAATCTTAAAAAGGCAGTCTTATAAATAATATTAACAAATTTAATGTTCGTAAAGAAAATGGGACTAGCACCATATTTTTACCGCCCTTTATAATACATGATGAGCAAATTTACGAAAAATTTTTTAGCGTTTTTTTGAGAACAAAAATAGCCTATATTTTGCTCAAAATTACACAGAAACTACACAAATGTTAGAAAAATTGAACATTAACTTATTTAAAGATCCGTCTTAAAGAACATATTTTATTAAGCAAAAAATGTTCTATCTTCAATAATATAGTTGTAGGCCCAAAAGACGCCCAAAAAATTTGCGCTTCTTCAATTTTCCAAAACTCTGAGATATCAACGAAAATGAGATTACCACCATTATCTTAAGTAATCTGAAAACAAAATTGCATCAAAAAATGTAGTGCCGTTTTTGAGAAAAATTTGAAACTTGTTTTGATGTTTCATGTGATGTACCCTCAAAATCAAAACATCCGTTTGAAATTACCAAAGCTACGAGATCATTCAGATGAGTAGGGAATAGCAATTTTCAAGAAAATCATTTGAACGGTTTAGGCGCTAGTGTCGACCATAAACGGAGAGACGGACCTTTTTGCCGTCAATCGAGTTTTCGGTATTAAGAACTAACAAAAAAATGGATTCTGGATACACCACGTGTTAGAGGATTTTTTTTCTAAATTTTGCAACAGGATTTATCCACTTTTTCGTTACCAGAGCACGGTAAAAACAGTTGTTCGGCCTAAAATTCCCCGTTTTTCGGCGCATGATTACATAACTTTCTCTTCTTACGAAGAACTTTATAAGGCGAGAAAGTAGAAATAGTCTTGTGTAATCATGTGCATTATCTTCATCTTACATATTTATTAATATGAGCTGTTTCAATAGTTCAACTTTTCGTATAGGTCCTTTTGATCGATAAATTTCTTCAATTTTAGTCTACATTGCACGATAACAACCTTTTATTTGTTTAATTTCGGACAGTAAAATTGCTAATATAATATCTGCCTGCGCTTTAATATCTGTGTTTGTTCATATTTATATAGAATCACCTTTGTCCGCCGTTTTTCCGTTTTAGGGCTCTCATAGTCCCATGCATCTTTTTTAATGAATAGAGCATGCATTTCCAATTTCCATGTATCGTACTTGTCCTTACTTAACATTTGAAATATTATATCAGACGAATTCATTCTCCATAGTGTGATACGAGTTCTGATAAACAAATAACATTTATATTCTGGAAATTTTTTCTAGAACACTTAAATGAATTGACTTTCTGTGCTGCGTTTTGCGGATCTAAGCAACATAACCTGTTAGCAAAGTTGTAATAAAATAAATATGACGTTCCAATGAAGAATCCATATTGATTTATTAACTAGTACATCAAGATACTGGTATAAGTAATACTTATAAAAAACAGGGAAGGAAGAAACGGACATTGCTGAACAACCATGCGTCCACAAATCCGTACTAGTTCTTTCTCGATTGGTATTCAACAAAAACAAAATAGAAAGTTATATCTTTGTTGATGATGGAATAGTGATAGTGCGATTAAAAACAAAAAGAGAGTACCTTACTATATTTGGTATATACGAACCTGAAGAAGGACAGAACTAACTGAAGAATTCTATGAATTTCTTCAATATTACCATAGAGCCAATATTAAGAAACATAGAATATTGGCAAGAGACTTCAATGCAAGAGTAGGTAATACACCTATCTTCAAATAGATGGATATTTTGGAGAGAATCACTTGAATAGAAATGGGAGAGCTTCGAGAATTTGCAACCTTCAACGACTTAAAGATAACGATATATATATATATAGGAAGTGACATAAATTCAGACCAGACCACTACTTACTGAAATCAGATATAGAAATCTTTGCAATGTGGAAGATGTATTTGAATACCTACCATCAGAATCAGAAAAAGGCAGAAGTCTTCACGCTTCATCTCCTGCGACAAAGAACGTAAATGCTGAAGGTAAAATATTTATATCAAAGCAGAATAGCACAGAAGATTCAAGATACCATTCTTGATGACGATCTTGGGGAATGGGTAAATATTAAAACCATAATTAAAGACGCGGCTTCAGAAGATTTAGGGAAATCAAGAAAATTTGGGAAAGGAAAGGTCTTAAAATATGGAACAAATAGATAGAACAAACCATAACAAAAAACTTCGTAAGGCGAAAAAGTAAAAAGTAGCGCACCAATCAGCACGGGAAAGATTTATAAGCGAATTAGAAAATGACATTCATGGCTGACAACAGCTAACATATTAAGTGTTTAGACACATCAGTAGTGAATTAAAAGACACAGCTAATTTGAAAGTTATAAAAGAATGTTAATGGGTTGAACATCATCAAACTTTATGGTATAACCTTGAAGATGAAAATATTCAATGTGAAATGTCTGTACAAGCTTCGCTAGATAGCACCGATTTAAAAGAATTAGAAACAGCAATTAAGGAACTAAACAATCGAAAAGGACTGGGACTTGACGAAACAAATGCCGAACTAATTAAATATGGATATTTGCTGTTAAAATTAAAGACTCCTCCACCTGTTAAATTTATGGTAGAAGCAATGTAGGGTCCCTAAAGAATGGCAAAAACAAAACGGGTTTCCTTATTTAAACTACAACAGTTACAAAAGCACATATTTTCTCGCATCATCTTTAACTGTTCCGCTGTATTATACTACATAAACATGCAAAAGTGCTTCAAGTAGCAAACATGTATGTCCGTTCCCAGACCCGAACTCATATCCTCCGTAAGAGCGAGAAGTAATAATATTTAGCACAGTTAGAGATACCACGGCAAAAGAAAAACTAAGTTGGTCACATGGGTAGAATTTATAATGTATGTAAATTTCATGTTGATAGATTGATTAGTTGTACGAAATTGGAAACATCCATTTTCAAGAAAATCGGCAGAACGGTTTAGGCGTTAGCGTTCACCATAGACGGACAGACAGACATTTCGCCGTCAATCGATGTTTGAGTAACAAGGACTCGCAAAACATGTACTCTGGCGCCACCACATGTTAGAGGATGTTTTTCTAAATTTAGCAACAGGAGATATCCACTTTTTCGTCAGATGTTTACGAATCATAAGGAAATAGATCTATTGAAAGCGTCTAATAGTGCCTAAAATGTTCTAATAGGGCGATTGATGCCTATTTTAATGTTTTTGCCTAAAAGTGCCTAAAACAAGTAATTTTCAAGAACGATCATATTTGAAAAGTTAATTTTTGAAATACGTTTTACGGAAACGCAAATACTTTCCCGAATTTCCTGAAATGTAAATATTATATTATCGAATATGCAGTCGACAACGAACCGAAATCTCTCCCTCAGCATACCGAACACAAGAAGACCTGCAAGTCCACGTAATAAGGAGGTTTCACGCTGGTCTCCGATCAACGCACACTTTTCACAGTACCGGCAGCGTATAACACTCTTGACAGTTCGATGTGCTGTTGCCACGCATTTCTACACACATGGCACCACCTACTTTTTTTTAAATTTATTTCTTCTCGTTTGACATACTTGTCTTTCGAGGAGGTTAAATTATGAAATACATGATTTTTTACTTTTTGGGAATTGCTATCCATAAGCAGTGGTTTTTATTACTCGGAATAACGTAAACATGGTGCTAAAGAAAATGAAGCGTGGTTGAAGACTGTTTCAGTTGATCTATTAACAGTTACGGGGGCTTACGATGGTTTGAATCGGTCTTTGGGATACTTGGATTTAATACGTAAGTATACAACATTGCGACCTAGGCTGAAGATTAAGGAGCATGGGGAAGTGTGAAGGTTTTGGAAAAAATGTTGGGCTATTTGTGTTATGTGATCACTTAATGAAGGGACTTTCAATTCTCTGCGAATCTGGGTGTTCGGAATGAACCAGGGGGCATTTAAAGTTCTTCTTAAAAATACATTCTGAATGGCTGTTAATTTTTGGAGATTGGTAGTAGCTGCATAACCCCAAACTGGACATGCATAAGTCATGGTTGGTAGAATTAAGGACTTAAATAGTAGCAATCAGCATTTGACTTTCAATGAAGAATATGCATTGATTAGAGGGAAGCGTTTTGATATGTTTGCAAATGCTTTGTTAACTATTGCATTTATGTGTGGTTTCTATGTTAGTATTTTGTCAAGCAACACTTCTAAGTATTTTATCGGTGAAGAGGTCCACGGAATATACGTATTGTGAAGGTTTAATTCAGTAGTATTTTAGTGCGGCGTAACGTGAAGATTTTTGCTTGACATTTTAACGGGTTTATTTTCATTCTCCATTTTTGAGTCCAGTTAACATACTCATTTAATGTGTTTTGAATGTAGTCCTTGGCTACGGCAATGTCGCTGTGCGTTGCGAAGCGGGGGAAATCATCTCCGTACAGCGCTAACTTGGAGTCACCCTCGGTGGGGATATCGTAGCTAAAAATGTTGAACAGAATGGGAGAGAATGCCGATCCTTGTGGCACTCCTGCATCAGTGGTGCGGGGGTAAGATAATGAAGAGTTGATTGTTACAATAAACGATCCGTTAAAGAGAAAACTTTCGATAACCTTTTGTACTAAATACTCCGAGTCTCCTAGTTGTCGCATTTTATAAATTAGGCCGGAGTGCCAGACTTTGTCGTATGCCGGACGTATATTCAGAAATACTGATGCTGTATGTTCCTTTTGGTGATAACCTTGTGCTATTTCTTCAGTGAGTCGTAGTAGTTGGTGCGTTGTTGAGTGATTGGTCCTGAACCCGAATTGAATCGACGGAATAGCGTTGGTGGAATTGAGGAATTTAATAAGTCTCGATAGTATTAGTCTTTCAAATATTTTAGATATAGTTGGCAATAGACTAATAGGTCTGTAGCTTTCAATGTATCTCGGGTCTTTTCCAACTTCACAGAAAGGAATTATTACAGCTTTTTTCCACGCTGCAGTAAATTAGTGAAGCCTTAAAGCCGCGTTGAATACTGCCGTCAGGGCTATTCAACATTTTCATGCACACGGTATTTATGCCGTCAATTCCAGGTGCTTTCTTAATTTTCAGACGCTCGATTTCAAATGCTGTCTCAGATGTAGTAATGAATTTAATGGGTGGTGCGGCAGTTGGAAAAGTAGAGTTGACGAAATTTTCGATTTCGGAGTTAAATGGTGCGTATATATACGTGGTAAAATATACTTATTCCAATTTATGATTCCTCTTACTTCCTGATCGAGCTGGATTCCATTGATTTGTGCCGATAAGGATATTAGTATCGGGCAGTGGTCAGAGTCGAGTTCGGGTAATACTTTTTGATGAATGGGAAAATTAACATTTTTGGTGAGTTCAATATCTAAGACATCTGGAATGATGTTTGGATTGGACGCGTATCTTGTTGGTTCATTTGGAGTTAATATGTTGATGTTACATGCAGTTGCCAAATCTGATAGCTTCTGTCCTTGCCACGATGTCGAGTTACAACCCCACTTTTTACTATTGAAGTCACCTAGTAATGGTGTCGGATTGTTATCACTGAATATACGTCTGTATGAATTTTCCGGAAAGGTTCTGTTAGGGGGTTTATATCCCGCTATAATAGTTAAGGTTTTGCCATTACTTTCAATTCGCACTCCGACAGATTCCAGGTTTCTTGACGTAGGTGTCAGTACTTGCGCGTGTTTAACGTTCTTCGATATAAATATAGCTACACCGCCTGACGCTATATGTGACGTTTCTATGTCATTACGACAGTAGTGAAACCCGGAATATTGAATCTTTCACCCGGAATTAAATAGGTTTCCCTGATACAGGCAATATAATACCGTGGTGTTTCAGGAAATATCGGAAACTATTTTCCTGTCATTTTAGACCGTTGGCGTTCCAGTTTAATATCTTATTTACCTCTTGAATAGTTGCCATTATTTAATACTGATGTAACTATTTTCTCTACCATACTTTGGATATGTGGGACGATTGCAGATACAACTGGGGAAACTATTGTTGGTATAATATTTGGCCAGTTAGTAGGTTGGGCAATAAATATTGTTTGGCTGCTTGCACTTGGCTGCCGTGCAAGGAGGGATGGGAAATATTTACTCGATTGTGGTGGCGGGTTTGGGGAAATGTGTATTGTAAAGTACGTTGGTTGTTCGATTTACTTTCATTTGCTTTTTGGGAAGTTTTAATAAGTGACTCAAAATTTTTTTATAATAGCTACAACCTCTATAATTAGTTGCGAGAAATTCAAAACAGCACATTGTGGTGCGGCGTCTTTGGACTTTTTCCATTCCGAATAATGATTTCCCACGCATTTTACGTACCTGGGACGATAGCCACAGTTTGCTTTTGAATAATCATATCTCTTTTTTACACATTATTACTCTGTTTTTTTAACCTTTGTTGCACTTTGATTACACTACGAATAAACCTGTTTAAAGAATGTATCGTTCGAGCTTCATTATTGTTTTCTAAATCTACTGGACATACTGGAATGGGCTTTCTTTCCTTATTATAGAGTTTGCAAACTTTTAACATTGGTTTTAATCAAACTAATAAGTTAATCTTTAATGTCTTTTTCTGTGTAGCTTGTAGGTATATCCTACATTATCACTGAGAGGGGCTTTTGTGTTGGATCTCTGAACGAGTAGTACTCAAGGTTTTGTTCATCACAAAATTTTCTAAAACTGCGATTGTCTTCAATAGAAGTGAGCATTATTTTGACTGAATTTTTGTTAGGTTTGGTAGTAAAGTCTGCTTGGGCTATATTTTTTAAGTCTGATATTAACTTATTATAATCATCTACTTCATGAACGTAAATGGGATGGATTTGCAATTGCACTGGTTCTATCTGACTATGCTCCATGGAATCACTTACAGTATTTTCTAACAACTTATATCTAGATGAGACTGGAATACTGTAACTGATTTCACTGCACTCTTCTCTGTGCTCTTCGTTACTTTCTCTACGCTGGGAGAATTTGCGCCTCTGCTATCGGCGTTAACGTCACTTACTTGTGCATTTTGCAAAGTAGTAGAACCAGGAGTACATACGCCATTTTGTTGCTCTCCTTCTGCTGTAACTGGCCCTGCTTGAGATATTAGCGGAGGCTGACCATGAGGCTGTTGAGGCACTCCCATTAGTTGGAGCTGAGTTTGTCCTTGTTGCGCGCGCTGCAGCTGAATTTGCAACTGATGAAGCTGCTATTGATACATCTGCTGCTGTTGTTGAAGTTGTTGTTGTAGATGAGCTATCATGTTAATATCTGACTGGGAGTTCACATGATCACATTCACTATCCGCTTTGTTCAAAGTGTCCATGGCGCTTTTGATAAATTGCCCCCTTGAGGGGCCTGAGTTTACTGACATTCACAATAACACTTAACTGTTGCATGAAAGTCACAAAAAACAATGTTTTAAATAAACTTAGCCCGTTGCGGGCTCCGTATCCGACGATCACCATCTAACGCTTATCTTGATTGGCCTCTCCTGAGGCGAAGGTAAGCGCTGTCGCGCAGCGGGACGTGCGTACACTGCTGGGCCGAGACTCACTGATGGCACCACGTACAAGACAGAGAAATAAACATTAACATACGGACAGGCGATGACACGTCTTCATATGTTCATAATCTTTGCCACAACCGAACGTTACCGCCTCCCAAACCGCGTTGAAAACTTGATGCGTCAGTTGCAGGTGGCTTCGTTTTCTATTGAGCCAATCTGCAGTGGGGCCGCAAATCTACCCACAACATTGTCGAGAGGTAATAATATTCCGCCGTTCATCTTTTATGCCTCGAAATATTCGCGTAATCATTCAAAAAATCACGATCTTCACGATCTGGCTCTTTGACACTGCTCCACGTTTGCGCCATGTAAGGAGCGAGCCGTTGCGAAACTCTCAGCCTCCGACCGATGCACCTGAGTGCTCGGCGGAAGACACACACCAACTGGCCTGGCAGGCATCGGCAAAGGCACATTTCATTCGGGGTTCGAGTCCTGACGGCAGCAGGATTTTCGACACTAGCTTTTCAGCTAGGTCGAATTCAGTCGCTGCCTGGAGGAGAATTCTAGCGGCCGGCTGTTCTGATCGGTAGTTTTCCGTGATTTCTCCGATCAACACCAGGCGAATGCCGGAGCAGTACCCTACCAAACGGGCCACGGACCGCGCGCGATCTGTCCTTCCTCTTCCTTGTCTTATCCTCTCCTCTTACACATACACTTACACTGATATACACTACCCTACCAAATATTCCGGGGGCCGGTCGGGAGCTTAGAGCTTGTCCCGGCTGGGGCGGTGCCCCGCTGGTGGGAGAGTCCTATTTAGGGGGAAACCCCACTAGCCGACGGTAGGTCGGCGCCGGATCTCGCCATCCAGCGGGGGAAGATCACCGCCATCTCCCGAGAAAAAAGACATGCACTACACTAACGGTACTAATGACCGAAGCAGTTGACGCGCTCGGAACACGAAAAAATCAATCAATCAATCAATCACATTTCATTCGCACTGATACTACCGATGACAGATCTGCACGCTTCTCGAGCGACTTAGTGTGAGTCAGAGGCACGGCAACGCTGAACTCTGGTTGTGAGAAAGGAAACAAATCCTCACATGATCTACCATAACACGTGGCGAGAGAACTGTCAGAGTCGCTTATACGCTGCCGGTGCTGTAGGCAACTGCACCCATTCCTAGTGCAGCTGCCCTGTTGACAGGTTGAGGCTTATCTCCGCAGGGGTTCGTCTCCGAAGACCAGGTGACGAAACACACAGATCAGGCAAAAGCCTTCTATCGTAACGGCGAAGATTACAAAATACGGTCCCATGGTTAAATGGGTCGTGTTCAATAAATTTTTTTTACGAGGGGGGAGTGAAGAATTTCCAGAAGAAGTGAGCTTTAGAAATGACTAAATGTGTTTGCTCCTATAAATATTGTCAATGAAAAGTACACTTTCAGCTTTCAAAATGATTTTGATGGATAAGACACGGCCTTACTGTAGATAATTTCGACAAAATATTGATTATATACTATACTGCTAATTATGAAAATGAATACAATATGCTTGTAGTCTCACTCATAAATGTAAATACACGTCACAAACAAATATTAGAGTAATAATAACACAAAACGGAGAATTATTTTTGTGTTGTGTATGTCAAATACTAAAGCGGTAAGGAAGTTGCAAAGGGGAGGTTCTATTGAGGCGAGATATTTCTTGGCTATTGTCTAAAAGGTTTAGGGCTAGATGGTTTGGATGGGTTTCCAGGCGCTTATTTAGTTTAGGTTAATTTCTTGTATCTTCTCTTGAATTGTTTTAATATTGAGGTCTCGATGGAGTGCTGCATTAGACATGTACCAAGGTACTGATGAGATGATTCTTAAAATTTTTGACTGGAATCATTGAAGAATTGATAAGTTTGTTCCGCTGGCTGTACCCCAGATTTGGATTCCATATGTCTATACAGGAACTAGGCTGGTTTTATAAATTATCAATTTATTTTCCAGGGACAGCTTGGATCTGTAGCCAATAAGCCAGTAGAGTTTCCTTATTTGCAGTTGGAGCTGTTGTTTCTTGGCTTGTATATGCTTTTTCCAGGTGAGACGTCTATCCAAGTGAAGACCTAGATATTTTATGCAATCGATTTGCGGTATTGTTTTTCTCTTGATTTCTACTGGCGCGTACGTTCCTTTCGTGAGAGTAATTGTAATGTGAGCTGACTTGTTCTCATTTACTTTTATTCTCCACTTCTTAAACCATTCTTCGAGTGTGATGAGATGGTCTTGCAGGTTATCCGATGCTCTTCATAGCGCTGTTCATTTGGGGAGACACGGCCCTGGAGAGATTACGTGCAAAAGATGGGAGGAGGGCATTGGAAGCCGTGATTCTGAGAAAAGGTGAAAATAATCATTCTCTAAAAAAGCTACAGAAGTAAACACATCGATAGCAATCGGTGCGGTGGGAATATTTTTTCAGCATAGACTGGGATATTAGTTAAATTATTGTGAAGTGGGTAATTAACGATCAGTTTTGATAGCTTGGCATTGTGCAGAGTAAGGAGTGGAAGGGATTATTCGCAATGAATTATGATTATTATCTTTGTTATTGTAATTTGGGATTTGAATTCAAATAGACTCCTTGTTTCGCTAGGATTCATATTAGGTTAGCTCCGTAGATGGAATTTTCAATAAGTCGGCTGAAGATAGACCGTCGCGCATAGGTGTTTCATCCCAAGCACAGCTAGGGCAAGTCGCGACCGTGCGTTAATTTAATACAAATTATTAAATCCTATGAAGTATCAAATAGTTGTGGATATTCCAGAAAACTTTTTAATCTATTCTAATGATAGCCATCGAGGACATTCCACGGACAACATCAAGCCCGAAGACATCCAGAAGAACATCTGAGAAGTCGTCACAGTAAGCTTATTTTTAATTTCAAGCCGTACGGGACTTTAATATTTACACAGAGAAAAATGTAATCATTTCATTAATGAGCTGGTAATTAATAGTAGTTTAATTCAATAATTATTTTAATCAAAACTATATAGAATTTTACTATATAGGATTCCATATAGAATTACTCGTCCTCATGGAACAGATAAGGAATAAAATGTATATCGAAACCCATGATTAAAATTGAAAGTGAAATTAATATAGTAAAATTTAACATTGAGAGAATTTATGAACATGGCAGAGCAACGGAGAAATAATTATAATGATAATAGCAGAGGAAGTAATGCCCTTCATAATATTTGTGTAATTGCTTGTACATAGTTTAAAGATTTAGTTATAGTAAATATCGGAAGGTAAGGTTTAATTTTCCTTAAAAGTTACTTTTCATGCCTATTGGTACCTAATTTCGTAATTTAGTTACATATTTTAGGTGCCTAAATTATCACTTTTTTTACCTAAACTTTCGAGGTCTACTTATTACCTATAAAGAAATCCATACTCCCTCGCACATTTTTTAGCTTTCGATGAATTTAATTACATTAAATTTAATAGATTCCTTTCAAATTCAGTCTTGAGTACGGGAATATTGATTGGAGGAGTATTCATTTTGAAGAAATTCCTGTGAACAGTTTAGGCCTTAGTGTTGTCCACAAACGGACAGAGAAAGAGCTAGACGTTTGAAGGAAAAACAATTTTTCTAATTGTCCCAAGTCATCTATTTCCGCCGAAACCTCCTCATCGATATTTTGTTAAATTTACTCTACTTTATACGACGTACGAGAGAAAAATTGTAATACATGTGTTACATTAATTAACGTTAAATTAAATAACAATAGTTAGATTAAGTTTTTTATTCCCAATTCGAATCGTTTGCTTTTTTTAATAAATGATATGTAGTTTTCCTTATTCAATAGTTGTTAGCGAAAATAAATAATATCTTCATACACATGTTTACTTATGACTGCAAACGAGAAAGACTGATACTTCCTTTTTAGGAAGTTCGCAAGAGCTCATTGATAGGATGGAAATAATTTTTGTCCGACATCTCAGACGTTTTGAATATATCTTTGTTATCACATCTAAATTGATTTTTCTTTTCCGTGTTTCATAATTTTTGAGAATTCTTTAAAGTTGTTTCCAAAATTTTTAAAACGGAAAATTTTTAGTGATTATGAGTATTCTCTTTGCATTGCGATGTTTTCTGACACTATCATCTTCATCTTTTCCAGAAGCCTCTTAAGACGGTTTATGATTTTATTACGAGGGCCAGAGCACTAAATCACCGTCAGTAGTCGTAAAGATAATGCAAGAAATTGTCGGTCGTTTATTAGGTAGTAAAAATATTAATATCTAGCCATCCTATACCGATATACTTAACAATTATCAAGCGTATCACATCTACATCTACACTAATATAACTTGTTAAGTCTTATAGTTAAATTAAAATGTATGGAAAGAAAATATATGAGGAGATGCATATTTTGGAAGAACTGAAAATTATACCATGTAAACTAACCATAAAACATGAATAAAGGTTTACTGTAGTCCGTGCTTAATTTTATGATTCCGTGGCTAAAACTGTGACACTGCAAATTCCGTCGCTATTTAGGTTTGGTTTTGAGAGCCCTAAAGCGGAGTAGATAATTGTATACAATTTTGTCAATTTGTGCAAAGTAGAAACCATTTTACTTTCATTCGTGACCTAGGAACTAGTGTATTTTTATCTGCCTGCCATTTAATTTCAATTTAATTTAATTTAATTCAAGAATCACAAACGATTTACACCTCAATGTCTTAATGTATTTTCTTCATATTACGAAATTTTTACATTCCATGGCATTCCATGTTTCAAAGCAATTTTTACTTTTTTCTCTCATAGTTCGTAAAAAGAGCAAGTAAACATGGGCCAGAAACTGGCAATATTTCCACATAATTTTTTAAATTTCTAGGCCCAGATAACTAAAAGTGGATAAATCTTGTTATGTATGTGTAGTAAATTACTTGCACTAGCACGTTGCGTAGTTAGAATCCATGTTTTCTGGATCCTTAGTGCCGAATAATCGATTGAGGGCAAAGCGTTTGTCTGACTGTCCGTCTGTCCATCTAACTGTAGCCAACGCTAACCCCCAAACCGTTCTATTTTCTCCAAAAGTGATATTCACCAATCGACCTGAACGAAATCAAGGTTCTTGAACTTGGAATTGGAAATTTTCTCGTTATGAGAACTGACTTTGTATATGAACAACATTCCTTATTCCTTAACAACATTCAAAATGTTCTCAAAATAGCTCGAATTTCTTTTATTAAACTTTGCCCTCAGTTAGGGAGATGAACTTTTAAAAAAGTGGTACAGATCTCAATTTTGGAAAATAGCAAAAATTCAGAATATTTTCGCCGTCTTCTACAAATATTGTAGATAAATATTGTTTTTCAAATAAAATCGTTTCTTTAAAGACAGATCTTGAAATAATGTAATGTACAATTCTTCGAAAATTGCATTATTTCCGTTGCGCTCTTTGAATTTACAAAAAATGAATGTTAGGAACAACATGAGAAAGTCTGTGCTGATGTGGCATCTCTTGTTTAGACAATGTATAAAAGAATGTTACTATAAGTTGTGGCGTGAAAATACATATGGGAAAAGAGTGTTTTCACACTTTTTTTGTTAATAACGGTCGCATCAGTATCTAGGTCATTACCGACCACTATTGGTGGTAAAGTTATGGCAACTGTGAAGATGAAACCATATGGGTGATGATAAGGGGTCAAAGAACCATGCCCGAGGCGAGACCCGAACCCGCGACCCTTCGGTCTGAGATCGCTACAATGATATCAGCCACCGGATTGGCATTTTTATATATTGTTTCTACTTTGAACGCAAAGAACATTTCAAAGCAATAGTCAATTAAAACAGGCAAAACTGCCCCAGGGAGAAAACTATGTATGATGAAAATCGTAATAGAAGTGTAAAAAAAACGAGTTTTTCGACAGATTTAAATCAATTTACCTAGAGTACTTCGTAAAATAAAAAAAACTTTTTCTTAGCTTCTTAAATTTTTTCAACCTCAAAACCCCATCGAATGTTGACTTTAATTATCTTTGCGATTTCCTATAGACATTGACGACGTTCCAAGATTTTTTTCAGGTGTTAATACATATTTTCCGGTCACGACTATAGAACTATTAATTTCCCGCCAAGTTGGGCGCTCCATGGCATTAGCAATGAATTAGGGAACCAGATTCTCACTCTACTATCAAAACTGATAAATTTGATTTTGCCGCTGCCTGACTCACACGAGTAAGTTGGTGACCCCACCGCCAGGGGATGAAATATTCCGTGTGATGTCGCTCTCTCCCGCTCCACGAAGAAGACGGCTGCTTAAGTCGCCGTCCCCGCCCTCCCCCACCCTCCCTCACCCTCTCAAACTCTCGCACACCCTCCCCCACCTTCTCTCACTCTTCCCCACTCTCTCTCACCCTCTCTCACTCTACCCAATTTCCTCACACCCTCCCCCAACTTTCTCACCCTCTCAAACCCTCGCACACCCTTCCCCACCCTCTCACACATCTCCCCCATCCTCTCAAACCCTCTCACACCCTCTCTCATCCTACCCCACTCTCTCACATCATACCCACACCTCACACCTTCCACACCTTCACCACCCTTCCCAACTCCCCCCCCAACCTCTCACACCCTCCCCCATCCTCTCACACCCCTTGCTCGCCCGCTCGCGCCGCGAGGGGCCGGAGACAGAGCTTTGGCAGCGCCTGGAGCCAGGAAATGGCTCACAGATTTGAATTTTTCATTATTTTTTCCAATTAAATAATTCCACGCCTTGGATAGTAAACGTTATAGTGCTGTGATCGAGTGAGTTTTTGTTTAATGTGGTGTATTACTATTTCGTGCTAAATTATTATAATGCCCTATGACAGCCGTTAACAGGTGTCAAGTAGCTAGTCTATTTTCAATGTGTTACATTAAACCTCTCCAGGTTAAGGTTGTTTTTCTGTTGTAATGGCAAGGTATAAGTGAGTGCTGTAAAATTCAGTTTCATTTGTGGCCTTGCCCATGCAATTTTTCTTCTGTAAATAAATGTGCTGTTTGTTCTCGTTGAAATAGTTGTTCGTGTTCCTTCTTCCCTTTATCTGATTAAGGTTCAGAAAATTTGTTATAAAAGTCTTCCACTTGTTTATAGGCGTTTATATCCGATTTTGACCCTTACAATCAACAAAAAAGAAGGAAAAATAGAAAGAAATTAATTTCTGTGCATGCATTCGACCAAATCATGTTCCGACGCAGATCTTATAAAGATCTAATCCAGATTATAGCCCCGATAATACTCAACAGTTTCCCAAAATTTCAACCTTTTATCTTATAATATGCACCGGACAGCTTAATAAAAAATAAAACAATAATTTAATAGTTTCTTATTTATTTTCTTAACATTAGGTTTTCTTTAATTAATTTTCGTAGTATTTCTGTTTTATGTTTATTATAAAATATAAGTAATGAAAAAGAAAGTAGTTGAATGTTACAAATAATGTTAAATATTATTTGTAATGTTAAAATATAGTTAAATAGTCACTACATCATGCACTCACTCATGTTTTTACGATACGATGAAACATACCATAATGAGCGTTCAAAGTTTCTTCAAGTAAAGAAATGAGGTTATCGTCAATGTGGTAGTTGTAGGAAGACGCCGAAAATATTTTGAATTTTCAAAAATCAGCCGCTGTCTGGATGAGACTTCTAGCGGCCGGTTGCTCTCATCAGTAGTTTTGAGTAGTTTCTCCGACCAACACCAGTCGAAGGCCGGAGCAGTACCCTAACAAACGGGCCATGGACCGCCCGCTATCTTTCCTTCCTCATGCTTGTCCTATCCTCTCCCCTTACACACACACACACACAATTACACTAACATGCACTATACTACCATATGCCGGGAAACCAGTCTGGAGCTTAGAGCTTGACCAGTTTTTTGGGCGGTGTTCCTTTGGTGGGAGGTACCTGGTGGGGAGAAAACTCCGCTAGCCGACGGTCTAGCCAGCGTCCGCCAGCTAGTAGGTCTGCGACGGATCTTGCCTTCCAGCGTGAGAGGATCACCGTCACTCACCGAGAGAAAAAGCATTCTACTTGCGGGACTAATGACCTTAGCAGTTGACGCGCCCAGAATCACTAACAACGAACCAACAAACCACTCTCTTTCCAAAGGTAGTCCTTGGCCTTTCACATTAAAAGCAATAATATTCTTATCAGCATTTCAATTGAGAACTCGCCGGAACCATTAATCGCTCGACTGTCGGAGAAAGAGCTTCATTACGTTTCGCCCCGTTTCCAAAGAGATTGATATCCATTATCTGTCACACTTGCAGAAGGAAAACGTTGATAAGGGGAAAATTTCACATTTAATTTCTCCTAAACGGCTTGATATAAAGGAAGGTACTATGTAGGAGCCAACCTGGAGAGCCGAGGGGGCTAAGAGCGAATACCCACTCAGCGCTTCGGTCCGAAGGGTCGCGGGTTCGAGTCCCGCCTTGGGCATGGTTGTTTGTCCCTTGACTTTCTATGTAAGGGCCTCGCGTTCTGCTGACCCCAGATCAGAGGAGGACGCAAGTGTGTTGGTCTAGTGTATGGTCGAATATGCGTCCCATCGTGACGTAAAGGGTAACCGGCTGTTGGCTGGATAAAAGCCCTAGAAAAAAACTATGTAGGACCAAGCGAAGTGGCTCAGGGCGAAGCGAGTTGACTTCGCATTCGGAAAGCGCGGGTTCAATCTCCGAGTCGTCCATCCTTGCCGAGCTTTTCGTGGTTTCCCTCTGTCATCTAGGCGAATCCAAAGATGGCTATTCTGAAAGGCCGCGACCGCGAAACCGGTGACTCTAGCCGCATTTGTCAACTACGTGAAATCATTAAGCCAATTCGAGGCATCGCGGATTCGTGGTTGGGTGAATGACTAGCAACCCTGGGATCTAAGAGCACCGAGGCCAATGCCCTTCATGGGACATCTAATGGACAAATACAAATACAAGTACTGTGTAGGAGAAGCTATGGCAGCAAGGTAACACCCAGCTTTCTGAACATATCATTGACCAAAGTAATAATATTACATGTATCGTAATGGGACCACCAATGTGAGATAATTTTCGCCTTGTGTAAATATTTTATTTAGCATTACAAACAGCGCCGCGCATTTTGAACTCCACGAAGTCGGTTTATGAGGAGGGCCTAGATTTTAATGATCAGTATAATTTTTTTCTGAACCTTCGAGTTAATTTTAAAACAATTTGTGCACGGATCCAGATATTATAGAATAGATAAAAGTGATTTTGCTGTGCATATAAAGTCATATTTACACCGGTTTTAGTAAAAGGTCATATTTTGGCCAAATTTTGAACCAAATGCATATATTTATCACATTTTGAAGGACCCAAGAATGTGTCTAACATGCGCAAAGTGAGTTGGGTCGAGCTCGTGGTCATATGGCTCAAAAAGTGTACATAAAATTGCTGAGTGTTCTTCAGCGAAAGAATGTGCAAAATTAGCGATATAATTTCTGAAAATACCGCAACATTTGCAGACAATGAACCAAAGCTGCCCTGCAGTGACATCACCACCTTCAAATACGCTCCCGTGACGTCATGTGATGTGCAGAGGAGCTTTACCATATATATGCAAATCTATCCTCAGCGACAACCGTAGGTCTTTTAAGATGTAAAAACTGAAAATGTAGCTTGTAATTCAATGCAACTCTCTAGAAACTGAAGGCTGAGAGGAAATTGGAAAACGTTAAACAAGAAGTATGCAGCAAAAAGCAATATATTTTGTTTGATGGGTTTTATTGTAGTGTACTTGATTTGTTTTACAGACACAAGCAATTATTTTTAATGCTAGCTAGTTCCAAAGACTGCAAAACGTAAGTATTACTCACAGTATTGTCCTGACGGCGGCAGGATTTTCGACACTTGCTTTTAAGCTAGGTCGAATTCACTCGCTGTCTGGAGGAGAATTCTAGAGGTCGGCTGCTTTGATCGGTAGTATTCTGTAGTTTCTCCGATCAACACCAGGCGAATGCTGGAGCAGTGCCCTAACAAACGTGCATCGGACCGCGCGCGATCTTTCCTTCCTCTTCCTTGTCCTATCCTCCCCCCTACATACACACTTACACTAACATGCACTACACTACCACCTAATCCGGGAGACCGGTCGGGAGCTTAGAGCTTGTCCCGGCTGGGGTGGTGCCCCGCTGGTGGGAGAGTCCTGGTTACGGGGAAATTTCGATAGCCGACGGTAGGTCGGCACCGGATCTCGCCATCCAGCGGGAGATGATCACAACCATTTCCCGAAAAAACACACACTACACTTACGGGACTAATGGCCGAAGCTCTTGACGTGCCCGAAATCACTAGCCAACCAACCAACCAAACACAAACAATCCAACATCAAAATATACTTCAGAAGCTCCATTTTATATGAAAGGGGGAGCAAAATGTCTCCATCGTTCCCTGATCAAAAAAGGAAGGAGGAACCACGCCTTTCAGGGTAAGTTTAAACTTGCACAAGTGCTGCGCGGCGCACTTCTTTGCTCTCGCAGTAAGAAGAGAGGTGTATTTTCGGATGAAAATATTTTTGCTCTCTCGACTAGCAGTGCAAGCAATCGTACGTGCGATGGATACGATACCAGAAGATATGTACTTTATTTATAAAAACCATATTTCTTGAATAATAATTAGTAATTCCAAGTAGAAACTTGACGTGGCAAAATGGAATGAATTTTTTCAATCCGGTTTTTCATATTGTCTTTTATTTCTCTTCCGGGCATATCTGGCCTATACTATATTCTGAATTTCATTCTGTAATTCATCTAGTTTTCAAAACATTAATTAAAGTTTGCACGCGTTTGCTCCATTTTGCGTTAAAGTAAAGTTCTGATGATGCACATCTAGTGTTGTTAGCGTTCTTTATTAACAAGTAAGTATCTGTAAGGTGTTATTAAACACACCGAGAAGAAGAAAACAGAAGAAAAAGTGCAACCTGGAAGAAAAAAGGAGGTCCTTCGCAGGTTGTTAATTGCATCTAACCCATTTCACAAATGGAACAGACAAAAATTATCATCCCAATGGCATTGGACCTAGAAGTTACACCAATGTTAATGGCTTCAAGTTCAAATTCCCTTCTTAAAGAAGAGTCACATGATGAAATTTTTGACATTAAGGTTATGTAAATAAATATTTGAAAGTTAAACAATAAAATAAGTCATTATTTAATTATACTATGTATTTTTAATTCCCAAAAATTCCGAAAAACGCTCGAAAAAACCTTTTTGCCACTTTTTCCCTTGCTAGTGTAGCTTCGCGTGGTTCGGCGCCGCGGCGTCGGGCCGCGCCGGGCCGCTTCGGGGAAACCCGCTCTAGCCGGATGCAAAATGGGGGTGTAAAGCGGCGGCGCCTCGCCGCGCCGGCTGGAAAACCCGTAGGAATCCCGGCTGGAAATTCCCTGAAAGGGACGCGCGCGGATGCGAGGCTAAGAGATGTCGGTTGCAGCCCTGGAAGGGCTGGCCAGCGAGCCGCATGACGCCCGCTGCTTGTAGGGTGGGAGTCAGCCAACGGATATTTAAGGCCGCGCCGACAGGCGCCTCGCGGGATACGCTGGGTGTCGAAAGACGAGAGGTATCTCCAGTGCTATCATTGCACGTGATCTTCGGGTCGAAGATCGGTTTGGCGACAGGCCATGTAACTGGTATAGTTACGGGACTCTTATGTCCGACAGCTTCGCACCTCGCGTTGCTTTTTGCTGCTTTCGAAGCAGTGGTTCTGGGCGAGGCCTAGGGACGGTCGCGGGGTTTCGCGGCTAAGAGAACTGAAAGGTTGCCAAGGGGTTAGATTTTTGTATTGTAATCTTTGTACATTAATTGTAAATATACTGTAAATATATTGTAAATATCAATCAGAACAGTCGTCTGTGTTTTTCATCCTAGTACGTCACACTAGCCACACTGTGCGGTGCCCAGGCAACGGCCCCCGCCCCAAAGACAACCCCGAGCGCCGAAAACCGCCGCCCTGCCAACCCAGAAGGGAGGGGAAAGGTTCTGTGATCTAATAACAACTGCAGCGATTAGGAATATCTTACTTTTTCCATTACGCTAGCCATTATATTCATCATCTAAGCTTCGTGTCACTACCCCATCTAACATTCTTATTTTAAAAATTCAAATCCTTGTAAGTGGATGACATATTTCATTCATGCTGCGTGGTATGTCTGCCCGCTCTCACCTCCCTTCCTTTTTTAAGAGTAGCCGGGCAGCTGCATCACAAACGTGGAAGTAAGTCAGAAGTACTCAGGACAGCCCATGCAGGTCAGTCGCTCTCTAGCGGAGTTGATTGATTGTTAGTGATTTCGGGCGCGCCTACTACTACTACTGAGGTCGTTAGTCCCGTAAGTGAAGTGCATGTATTTAATCGGGAGTTGCAGTGATCTTCCCCCTCTGGACTAACATCCACCACACTACCACATATTCCGGGAGACCGGTCGGGAGCTTACAGCTTGTCCCGGCTGGGGAGATGCCCCGCTGGTGGGCGAGTCCTGGTTAGGAGGATACCTCGCTAGCCGACGGTAGATCACGACGGTAGCGCCGGGTAGCGACGAGCCGACGGTAGCGCCGGATCTCACCATCCAGTGGGGGATGATCACCGCTATTTCCCGGAAAAATACACTACACTTACGGGACTAATGACCAACGCTCTTGACGAGCCCGGAATCACTAACCAACCAATCAAAAAATTCCCCACTGGATGGCGAGATCCGGCGCCGATCTACCGTCGACTAGCGGAGTTTTCCCCAACCAGGCATCTCTCACCAACGGGGCACCTCCCCATCTGGGACAAGTTCTCAGTCCTCGACCGGTGTCCCGGCATGTGTGGTATTGCAGTGCTTTTTAGTGTAAGAGTGTGTGTTAGGGGGTGAGGATATGACAAGGAAGAGGAAGGAAAGATCGCACGCGGACGGTGGCCCGTTTGTTAGGGTACTGCTCCGGCATTATGGTACTAAATATGTAACGAAAAAATTTAAATTGTATTAGGATGACGACGATTCGCCTAGATTACAATTTTGAGCACGGTAAGTAGAAAGGCAAAAAATATGTAATTACATAAAAATCCGGTCTCTAGTCTTGTTTCCGCCCAGGAACTCTTTCGGCATAGTAGAAAGGTGTAAATCGCTAGGGGAATGGTCCGGATGTTGAACCTGGATGGCCAAAAACGTCCCATCCAAATTGATCCACTTATTGTCTGGTTGTTGGAGCTGTGGAAGGGCGGCAATTGTCGTAAAGCAGCTGGGTACCGCGAGAAAATATTCCACGTCTTCATTTTTAATGTCTCACAATAAAGATTTACATTGATCGTAGTGCCTTTTAGCAGGAAATCGACAAAGATTAACTCTTGCGATCCCAAAAAACCGTCGCTACGATTTTTCTCGTTGACAGTGTTTGTTTGAATTTCAAGTGATTGACGCTTGGTCTTTGGCGTGAAATGAAAAACCCACTACAAAGTAAATAAAACAGATGATGTCTGGTATCAATTTTATATTTCTGCTTAAGATCTTTTCGATCGCGTAGCGATCATCGTCAGAGCTTGTGGCTGCTGGGCGGAAAACGAAGTTCCGTGTCCCGTTTGGTAGGGCACTGCTCCAGCATTCACTTGGTGTTGATCGGAGAAACCACGGAAAACTACCGATCAGAGCAGCCGGCCGCTAGTATTCTCCTCCAGACAGCAACTGAATTCCACCTAGCTGACAAGCTAGTATCGAAAATCCTGCGGCTGTCAGAACTCGAACCTAGGACCTCCCGGTCAGAGGCGCTGCAGTTGATGTACTGAGCTACCGCTCCCGGTCTAGTACCATGAAAATCACCCTCTTCTCAAACGACAACGAGATTACGAATTTCCTTCTCTGGAAATTTTTCTGAATCCCTGAAAAATAAATTCTACGTCGCGCGACGATATTTCCAGGCAGTGCTTGTGCTTCTTCCAGAGCATGGTCCTTCATCTGTTTAACCACGCAGAGATGGCAGCACCGCCTCTTTACCGGTTCAAAAGAAAAGAGATCCGGAAAAGCGTATCAAATACACCTATTACGAAGTCAGGTATGAAGGGAGGGACATCTTCACCGCCTATTGATTGATTGATTGATGTTTCCTTGCCCGTCATTCGCCTGGTGTTGATGTGAGAAACCATGGAAAACTACCGATCAGAGTAACTGACCACTAGAATTCTCCTCCACACAGCGACTGAATTCGACCTAGCTGACAAGCTCGTGTCTACAATCCTGCCGCCGTGGGAGGTGTAACCTAGGACCTCCCGGTCAGAGGCGCTGCAGTGACATCAATTGATGCACTGAGCTACCGCTCCCGGTCTACGGGTTTGATTTATATAAAATTTTAATGCCAATGAAAATGAAAACTAAATGTTACTAGTATGAACACAGGTAACTAAACAGTACTATGAATAAAACCAAAGTAAATTTCAAAAAGATCCTACGCTACAAAACAAATCAGACACCCCCCGAAACTGAACAACGCAATTTGGAAATCCTGTCTTTTGTTCGATCTATCGACTTCAATACTCGATTTCGAGTTACCATACTGTCAATGAGTTAATATGTAGAATAGAGAAAGTTGAGTAATGCTGCGGAAAATCGAATTCGAGGAGTCAATAGAAATGTTTGTTTTGGGGTCCCTTTATACCTCTATTTCCGTCCGTCCATCCGTTCGTCCGTCTGCGAACACCACCAACGCCTACACTATTCTTGGGATTTTTTCCAAAAGGACTTTCGCCTGTCGATCTGCCTCTATTCAAAGTTTTTTTTATCAAAAACGATTTTGTGATTCAACAACGTCAAAACAATTTTCAATAACTTTCTTCAATTTTGGAAGAACTTTATATGTAGCCCCTGGCACATTTTCAAAATATTGTCAAAAAAGGCCCGTTATCTTTAAATTTCCTGTAAGAATAGAGCAAAATACTCTTATTAAAGTGGCATAGGTCCAATTTTCACTGTTAACTCTGAATTTTAGAAAATTTAAAAGATAGAATTTTTTTTCTGCAGCTTCCTACAATTACAAAATTGAAGATAGACATTTTCCTCTAAATGAAATTTGTTCTCCATAATTAGTTCTTTCATTAATGTCAGGAACATTGTCTTGAAAATTTTAGTAGTTTTCGCGCAATATTGCGCAATATTAAAAAATAACAAAAACTAGAATTTCTCGAATACGGGTCCCAATGGTCTAAAACTCTTGGTCAGAAGAGTGCTACATATAGTGTGTAAGATGACTTAAACGCTATTTTACTCTATTCTTTTTTTTTTTCGAAACTTACGAAATTTTAAAGTTGTGTTACTTGTCGCTCACGTTGTTAATATTTACTTTAGGGGCGATTTGTTCACTTAATTGCATTTATTAGTAAATGTGCTTCAAATAATGTCATTAAGTTTCTCGAAAACTCAAATGTTTTCTGTGAAAATTAACTAAAAACTCCGCATTTTCAGGAACGCTCAAACATAATTTTCTAAAAAATGACTCCAATTTTTTCTTCAAATTCTTTGTAGTGATAATGCTAATTGATTTGTATGAGATGATATTTAAGTCATTTTGCGGTATTCTTTTGTTTTTCCAAAAAATACACAAAAGAAATGTTTATTTAAATATCTCCTACGACGTTAATATATACATTTATATATGCGATTTGCATACATGATTGCATTTTTAAAGACAAGTTCGTCGAATGATTCCCAATAAAGTTTCTCGAAAACACAAAAGTTTTATTTGAAAGAGAAATGATAATTTCGCAGTTATATCAACGTTTAAAAGACATTTACTTAAGAACCGTTCCAAATTTTTCAACGAAATTTTTATATTTGTGACGAGGTTTTACCCTTCTATAATATTCCTAAAGTAATATTTCGTTTCAACCATTAGGAAACCGAAAAATTGGGAAAAATTTCACAAAAATGTACCTTGAGCGCCGATAATTGCATCTGGGAAGAGGATGGAACGAAACCGTAAAGCTAGCTCAGACCAAGTCATTATTATTAGTAGCGGTAGTAGCTTAGTAGAAGTTGCAGAAACTTGCTGAATGACACTGCACAAGGCAGATTATAAATCCCGAAAGCTTCGGACTCCCAACCCAGAGCAAAGAAATGAGAAAACTAACTAGTACGAGAAAGTCTGTGCCATTCTCTAGCACCACTAGCTTTAATCTGTTGAGAAATAACACTAAAAGAAAGAACATTTTCTGAATGCTGTGCATTTAATCCCCACACTCTTTGGTTTTGGAATCGCTTTCTAAACGCACCCTGGGTGCCGCAAGTTGGGGCTCCGGTTGAGCTTTCCAGCGTAGAGGATTCTCCACTGCGCTTTGATCAGTTCATGCGCCGTTACGCTCCGCAATAATCTGCGTTGGAATTGGCGTTATTTCGCACGGAGAAGTATTCTGACGTAACACAATACAGCCTTCAGGTCACAGCCCGTCTCGGTTCAGCGAGGCCCTGCTCACTTTCTGACCGTTGTGGGACTTTTCAGGGTTATCAGAGGTTTCGTAACGTGAACCTGTGGGTTTAGGGTCTGCGTAAATGAAAAGAGTTCCATGCCAAGATAATGGAAAACTTGCATTTGGGTCATTTCTTCAGTTTATTTATGCACTTTCGAGATAAAGACTGCGACTTCAATCGATAACTTTACATTGTTTCTTTCTTCGTATCCCAAATCGATGGATAACGTGTGGTATTGGAAAATATATGCAAATTTAATAAACATATCTTGTAATAATCGTAGATTACTGATTAAATAATCTGAGGTTTCTATAGATGTCATCTTCTTTCTCTGAAATTTGAATTATAATAAAAGTAGCAATGATTTGATTCAATTGTTTTAAATCGTGATTTAACATTGTAGTTCCCAGACCTAATTTGACAACATTATTGTGGGTGGCCAGAGCTGTATTGCGGAAGTCTGTAATTTACACATACACACACGGCCTGTGAGCTTACATTCATCAAACGTGTTCTCTCCTAGGTCACATGTATAAATACGATACACATTTTGTACTGACACAATTTTCTCCCGTATTTATTTTTGACTTGAAACTGACTCAGCGCTAAATAAAGAAATGGCCGAGATTGAAGTAAAACCAATGATGAATACTACACTCACCACTTGCTAGCTGTCTTCCGTTCTCCTTATGGGGAGAAGTGAGGCCAAATAGGAAGTCAAGTAAAACGGCAAAAGCTTCGAATGTCAAATGCTCTTTCCTAGTACAATACGTATAGAATACTATATGAATGCATAATAATACGGAACTGTTTCATCATAAGAAACTAGAGTTGCACCCGTCAATAAACTTTAAAAATTGAATTTTAAATGAAAATAAAACCAACAGAAATATTGATGAAACCCTTTCCACAGAGTATTACTTTTTAACAGCTTATTCCAGAAGGTTGTAATTAATAATTTGCTATGGAGAATGCAAATATATTTTAAATGAAAATAGATTTAGTAATACAATGCGTTTGGGTAGTGTGTTTTTGTAGTGTGTTTATTTGTGGACATTTTTATTTATATAAAAATATGAAAGAAAAATATTTTTGCAGGAACAAACGTAGGTTCAACATGTTACCTATGAGCATACAAAGAAAATACTACACAAATAAAAAACGTTTCTTCTAATAATAACTATCTAAATAAGAATAGATTAGAGTCTCTTTGAAAATACCATCCACATGAAATTAACCTCTTTTTTCTATGGCATCAGTATTATAAAAATAATAATAACAGTTTACTTAAAGGAAATTATAAACGGCTTAAATGAATTGAATAGTTCTATAGCTGACAAATTACATATGTCAGTAACAAAATGACTCGGAATGACTTTTCATATACCATCAACACTTTCGTACATTTCCTACATTTCCTGTTGATTTAATTAATTCACCCCGTTTCTTTTATTCCAAAACAGAATAATTTACAGACACAGGACAGTAACTATAAATGGAATAATTATAAAATCTTATTTTTCGCAGTAACATCAACATTTTTGCCAACAAAATGGCGTCATGGGTAGTCTTACTGCCAAAGCAACAGTCAGTCATGCATCTAGCAGTGAGTATACACATCATTGAGTACGATTTTCAATTCACAATCGCCACGCTATCTGTGAGAGAATTTAGAAACCAAGCCCACACCTTGTTTCATGAGCCCAGGAAAACATTTATTCAAGGTTGTCAAGACCTACCGGTATTGCACCTGAACTCGTGATGCCTTATTGACGTCAACCTTCGAGTCGGGTTGTTGACCGACGAGCAGTAGAGGGATTTCATATTTTGCTGGTCTTCCACTGAAGAGAAAAAATAATATTTAATGGCATGTGATTCGATGTTCCTCAGTATGTATGTTGGATATAATGTGGGATTAATTAGTGTGTAGTTGCGTTTATAGTTTAAGCACCATTTACACAATTGTGCTGAACCTTATTTTTTCGGTCCCAGTTGCGGTGTGTCAGGCTGCAAAAGCTATCATTACGGTGGTAACAAGGTTAATGCGATTAATTTTACAAATATACCGAAAAAGTTGTCTGCGTATGTGAGTCGTTGGAGTGACTTTATATTAACACAAACTTCCTCCGTATTCATACATATTTTCAAATTAAATCTCCATCACTGTAGATTTTGTGACAAAGTATGATAGATCTGTAGCAAATTAAGTCGAGACTTTTATTGACTGCAACCTATCAATTTTTCTAAATCAGCCATCGTATCAAATAAAAATACTTCTACCTGAACGAAAATCTGCTCAACCAAAGTTATTAATACTTTTTCTTCTAAGCAATATGAAGAAAATATTGTTATGCTGATGGAAAAAAGCGATTTTGCTACGAACAAACTCTTATCAAGTTGTGTATCAATTTTATTCACATGGCCCAATTTTATTCCAAGGGATGCCCTATGTATCATTTTGGTGTACGTGGCAGCGAAATATTTAAAATAAATCATTTTTAAATCAGTTACTTAAATCAAACATGGTTTTATAGTCAAGTCTCACGAATCCTTTTAGCTCTCCCGGTGACGACGCGTCGAAAGCTGTGATGCCAACGGTTTTATTTGTTTGTTTGTTTTTTGCTTTTTTTTAAGTTTTTGCGTCTACCATTTTGACGCAACGCGTCTCCAAGCCCGTTAATGGGCGTTGAGCGCTTTGCGCTGGGGAGTAATCCTCTATTACATGGCGCACTTGTGGAGTAATCCTCCACTAACTTTCTGTCGTCGCGTCACGCCGCAGTCAGCCTAGAGGACCGCCCGGCAGCATCTCCGCGTACGCGCTCCTGCGTCACTACCCAGCGGCCAGAATTGGGAAGGAATAAGGATAGGGTTTAGAACACTTCACAGGGGTTGCACTAGGCCATGTGAAGCAGCCAAACTCCTTTTGTTGGAACAAATTTCACATGAGATTCGATGGGAATCGAACCCGAACCTCAGTGATGAAAGGCTAGCAACTTCGCTATGAGCCACGAGCGAGGTTCGAGCACATAGGCGGGGTTTCGGCAATCTTGCCGTGGCGTTCCTCACGGCTGGTCTTACATATTAACAAACAACAAGTTGTTCAATTAGTGTTATAACTCCTACATTCCACAATTTAAAAAAAACATATATTTGGATTACTATAAATCTTACCAGGGCAAATAATGTATACCAGCTGGCAATATATTTGATAAGCTTGTTTGTTAATATTTTGTAAAGGATTAACCACGATGGGCTCACGAGCTACGGCTGACGAACATCTAGACCTGTGCTAAATTTTAGTGAACAGGGCCCTCCCATTTACACAGGAAAACAAAGCATCAGCGCCTTACAAACTTTAGAATTATGAGTAAAGAAGGTCAACAGAATACCTAGATCCCGACCTCCAACCTTCCTAGTAGCTGTCCTACTAGAAGACACTGATAAGGGTAGATTGATAATGACGCTAGCAAAGTCTTCCACAGTATCGTCAGTGCAGAAGCAAGTGGAAAGCTGCCAGTTCCAGTGCAATGGCCAAACTTCCAACAACCCAATCAAAGAAAGAAAAACGTCCACCGTGTGCTAAGCTTGCTTGCGTGTTGCCTACACTGGCGACAGGCTCTCGCCTCAAAGGAGCCAACGCTCCCCGCCGACCTTTGCTCAACACTCCTCCCTTCCACATCAACCATCAGCACACTCAACAGTGGCGTTGCTAGGGGGAGCAGGGTAAATTAATTTCTCTCTCTCACTCTCTCTCTCTCTCTCTCTATATATATATATATATATATATATATATATATATATATATATATATAAATTTACTAGTTACACAATTGAATCATATATACTAAGAAAGCAAAGCAAAAGAATGTAAAGTAAAATGAGAAACTATAAGCAGTGATCCCCAATTCTTTAGTGGTGCAAGAGTCTCCATTCCGGCAATTACTTTATCTTATTGTTAATCTTGATAAAATAATCTGCAAATTATCTTTAGTATCGAGTAAATATACTTGTATTTTTATTAAATAATGTATAAAGTATTCAAATATAGATATTTTTATATTTAATTGGGGGGGGGGGTTAGCCCCATTAGTTTTGTCCCGGGTGACGTCAACTTAAGCTACGTCACTGGCACCCATCAACTTCACATTCTTCACTACTCCAGGAATTCTCATCATTAACCCATCACACACGCCACTCTCTCTCTCTTCGAAAAAATTGAATCCTTAATTTCTAGGTATCACTCAAACCATACCTCCAGTAAATAACCTCTAATCGTCAACGCCTCTTGACTTCAATTCTAAAGTCGAATCAGAATATCGCACAACAATCCCTATCCAACGTCATAATTAAGGTACCTACCAGTAATGTTGAATAATTACCAAAAAGGCTGCCTAGCCTAAATACATCCCTTCACTCTCTTAATGCGGAATGCTAATGAACTGAAACTGGAAAGATTAACATTCTTTCACTTCTTTCGTTCTCATGTCGTAAAAATAGCTTGCCTATCTCCTTTTATCACCTGACATTCACTTCGCACTCTCAGGGAACCGGTGATACATATTCGTTTACTGACAGCTTCCGATGGAGTAATTATTTTCGATATACGTTGCATCGACCGCCACAAATAATTATTCCCTCCCTCTACCAGGTCCCGAAACGGATGGAATAAGAGCTACCATACAGGCAGACCAACCTCTCACCATTATTGCCGATTACGAACCTCCCAGGCGACCCCTTGCACCAAACCACTTTAACACACTTCTTAAAATTACATCTCCGCGAATACTCCTTGGAGACCTTAACAGCAAACACATTCTGGGGATGCAGAACCAACACACCAACTGGAAATGATCTCTTTTCTGCAGACATGAACTCCAAAGTTAGGCTACTTACTCCATCAGTCTCACAACCATACCGGCTGAGATGGCTCCCCTAATGGCACTTGTGCTTCTCACCGTGTGGTCCTATGGTTCGAGTCCCGACGATAGCAGAATTTTGGAAATTAGCTTCGTATACGGATCGAATTCAGTTTTCCGTGGTTTCTCCGATCAACACCAGGCGAATGCCGGAGCAGAACTCTAACATACGGGCCAAGGACCGCAGGCGATCTTCCCTACCACTTCCTTCTCCTATCCTGACCCCTTACTAATACACACACTTACACGTACTACTCTACTACACATGATGAGAGACCAATCGGGAGGATAGAGCTTGCTCCGGCTGGAGCATCGTTGGTAGGTGATACTTGGATAGGGAAAACCCCTCAAGTTGTATATACGCCAGCGCTGGATCTCACCACTTTGTGGTGGAAGAAGAATGCCGTAACAGCCGTTCGTTATAAAAATATGCACTGCACTCACGGGACAAATTACATTAGAGCAGTTAATACGCCCGAAAACACGAAGTAAACAATCTTACAACCATAATATCTCATCCGATATTTTAGACACAGGAATCCTAGTAATCGCTTCCAACTATTCCATTCACTGCCACCATTGGCTAAATTAAACACCGACCACACCCCAGTACTAATCCACTTTCTCTCTTACCCTAAACCAAATCTCCTGTAAACAGTTGAATGGTGTCTATCCCACCATAGACACTACGGACTTTCTCCTACCCAAAAAGGACCTCCAACAATCCAGCTTCTCAGATAGAAAACATTATCAATGTCACTGAAAGTGTCAACCAATCAACCGATTTTTCTTCCTTTCGCCCATTGCCACACCATTATCCACGACAAACAATTCTCCCGGAATATATCTAAAAAATCACACTAAGAGTTACGGACGCCATTCGCCAAACCTGTGACCTATTAGTCTCTCATAGCAAAGTGCGCTTGTTAGGTAGTAAGAAAATTTTTGATGAATCTTTTTAACTTTCAAAACGCAGTATATCTCAGAGGCTGTCGCTATTAAGAAACGTTTGTCTCAGATTGTTGTAGAGAGTGCTTTCAGTTATAATATGATTTATTTTTCATTTGATTAGTGATACAGGGCGTGCCAACTTCCAAAGTTATTACTCCTGCAAGTATAGTGCGTGTTTTATCGGGAGAGGTGGCGTCTCCCGCTGGGTGGTGAGATACGGAGCTGTTCTGCCCGTCGGGTAGCAGGGTTTTCCCCAACCAGGTGTCTCCTACCAGCGGGGCACCGTCTCAGCCAGGACAAGCTCTAATTTCCAGACCAGTCTCCCGACATGTGTGGTAGTTCAGTGCACGAATATGTGTGTGTAACTGAGGGATGAGGATGGCATATGGAAATCGAAGGAAAGTTTGCGCGCGGTCCGTGTCCCGTTTGTTAAGGTACTGCTCCGGCATTCGTGTGTATTGATCGAAGAGCGCTCGGAAAAGTACCGATCAGAGCAGCTGGCCGCTTGAATTCTCCTCCAGGCAGCCACTCCACTCGACCAAGCTAAAGTGTTGAAAATCCTGCGACTATCTGGACTCGAACCTAGGACTTCCCGGTCAGAGGCAGAGGCAATGACATCGGTTGACGCCTTGAGCCACCTCTTCCGATAATTAGTGTTTCGTAATTGAGTAGATTACCAAGTGTAGAAATCTTTGTAGCCGCCGCGTCAAACTCGTATTGGCCGGAGGGTCGCAAGGGGGCGTGGTAGCTCCTACTCTCCTCAGCCTCTACAAATGCGACATTTCTTCGCAACGTCAAACGGAACTCGCCCTGTAGGAACACGTTCCCCGCGGGGGAGAATCACGGTGACGTTGGTGACCGTGATTTCTGGTGGAGAGTTGTCGACGACCACCCGACCCTGAGTTTCGCGGGGGCACTCACGTCATTAACCTAAAGGTGTAGTTAGTGAGGGGAAGGGATGAAAGCTCCAAGCCGCTCGAATCTTAAGTCTGGTGGCTCCCAGTTAGTCTCTTGGATTCGTCGTGACAGTGGCCCGATACTCTGAGCAAAGAGGAGGGAACTTGTTTGTTGTGAGTGGCGCAATGTTTAGACTCCGGTACTAGCCGGGATAGCCTGGAGCTCTATGCTGGCAGGGCCGACCCAGGCATTGAATAGGGAGTTTGCCGTGAAGGCAAACTGCGTTCCTGCAGGATCCGTATATTAGCCCGTAGGCGTATTTATGCGTCACCAGGGTGTGCGGAAAAGAGCTAGTTTTCAGGTGCCCTACCCGAGGTTGACACTCCCAGGTAAAACAAGTTGTGTGTGGTAGACCACGACAAGGTCCTAGTGTATGTAGACGTTACTGCTGAAAGACAATGTCAAAAATGATTGAGCTTCTTCATAAGTATTTGGATCTTCATTTATTACAGATCTAGACTTACGGTGTGGCGAATCAAAGTGAATGAGAGTAAGAGTGCAGCTGTGCTCTTCATACGGCGGCAGCAGAAGCCGCTCGCGCTAAGCGGTGTCGAAATGAAACGTGCCAAAATTTTAAAATGTGTTGAATACCAATTCGGATAGTAGGGTGGTGTTATAATCTCCATGAACCCATGGTTGCTAAGCAATAACCTTCATGTTGTTTATATGTATTACTTGTTTTGCTCGGTGTATCTTGTTGATGAAGGACTTACAAGAGCTAGTTTTCAGGTGCCCATATAGGTTTTCAGGTGTCAATATGTGTGTGTGTGTGTGTGTGTGTGTGTGTGTGTGTATATATATATATATATATATATATATATATATATATATAATCATATATCAGAATTCGTTCGAAATCGAATCCATACATCAGAAATCGTATCACTCTGTAAGGAACCAATTTATCTAGTGCACAATTGAAAATGTGAAGCGAAGATGATCATGATACATGGAATATACAAATGCGTGCTCTATTGACTAATAGTCTTACAATGCCGAAGACCTTGCCTTTTTTGCATCCTTCCATTACTTATATGGATCCTTATCCTATCTTCAAGATTCTCTCAAAAACTTTAACCTCTGGGCTTCCCAGATTCCATCACCATCAACCCATCCAAATCCCAAGATATTTTATTATCTTACAAAACATAAGTATTGAATCCCCCCTCCCCTAACCATAGCAAATGCACCCATCCCTTGGAAATCAGAAGTAACCTACGTCGGCTTAACCCTTTCCCGAAGACCCGTCTGAATCCACCACATCTACCAAACCTCAGTAAATGCAACCAGAATCACATACACCTTTTATCCCATCCTCATAAACCCTTCCCTACCCATCAAGAAAAATCTTCAAACCTGTTACTCCTATATCCGTCCATCCTGCCATATGCCTATCCCATCTGCTTTGCTGCTTCCCGAAACCGAACAAAACTCACCAGTATTGAAAATCATTACCTCTGCCTCATTTTCCTCCCACCTATGTACACCACTCCATACGAACCAAATACAATACAACACCCGACATCCTCACACAACTCCGCTTCAGCCCCTATACAAAAATATATCAACAACCCCCTCTTCCGAGAGCTAATCCTTCCCCGCCATCACATCCCCGACACGTCCGGAAAAAGCATCCTGAAGACATTCTCCAACTCTCCCCTCCCCCCTGAACTCGAGTTTCTGGGAGTAGGAAATTGATATTTTGTGTTTTGTGGGCACTTCACATAAAGGTTCAACATTTTCAATTTAAAAAAAATGGCGTCAAATATTTTTATTTTTTCAATTTTCAATTAAAAAAAAATGACGCCAAATAGTTTTATTAACTTTGCCCTCAAATACCATAAATGCCTTTAAAGAGAATCGTGCAGGCCTCATTTTTGTTGAAATCCCTGATATCTCGAAAATTGCAAAAGCTCCCATTTTTTTCAGCGACTTCCTATAAATGCAATATTGCAGATATATATATTTTCTCTAATAAAATATATCCTTTAAAGACATCCTCAAATAAGTTCAAACACGTTTTTTCGAAAATAGAAAGTAGTTTTGTCGTATTTGTGCTTGAAATAGAGGCAGTTTTGAAGCAAATTTAAACATATTTTTCTCAAAAATGGTCCCGTTTTTTGCTTTAAATTTGCTTATTCTGTGTTTAAATGACAGTAAAAAATTGTTCTATAATAGTTTCATTTCCGGTAAATTCTGAAGTTTTGGAAATCGCAAAACGTTAACAATTTAAATCGAACAAAGTAGAAGATAGAGATTTGTTCGCTTAAAATATGTTCTAAAAAAAGCTCTCTTTAAAAAAGATCTTGAACGATTTTGTGAAAAAAAAACAGTCGTTTTCCCGTAATTTATGCTCTAAATATATGCAATTAGAAAATTCATTTTCTCAAAAACTGCTCCAAATTTTTCTTCACATTTTCCGCCCATAAAACAAGAAACGCTTAAGAGTTCCTGGTCCCACTGAATTTTTGAAAATTGCTAATTTGGAAATAATGTGAGATAGTATGTGCAACACCACTAGTTTTCGTATTATGACCCTAACGATTTTTCCTCTAAAGAATCTTGAAAATATGTGCTGTTGTATCACAACTAGTTCTCATTCAAGTTCTTGGGCCAGGAGCAAGGATACGTACTGTTGACGGAACTTCTTTGCACCGCTCCTATGCCTTCCGGCTCCCCCTTTCTAAAGGAAGAGGTGGAAATTGTGAAGGAAATCTCTAGAGCGGGTGAGTCAGACTTGCTCCTGGGGAAGTGTGGGAAGAGTTCTGCTGCCCGCTGACGTAAATCTTTTTCCGGATTTACCCTAAGGAAACTCCATGATACCTTTTGACCGGACTAGTGGTAATTTAACGGTCCAACCCTGGTTTGTTTGTGAGGGTACGTGACGGTCGAGACTTCTTTCAGGGTAAGGAATGTTTACTCAATAACATCGCCATCATCATAGACAACATTACATAAAAAGTATATATGAGTTGTCTTTAATGTTAAAAGGAGCATGAAAACAAGAGAAAAAATACAATTCCTAGTTTCCACAATTTTTGTAATTAAAATTAGCAAACAAAGTTACAATTCTCCATAATGCGCTTTGTCTTATATTTGCACAGAAGATAATAAAATCAGGGGAAAAAGATATTAGTTTAAGACTAGTAGTGCTACAAAATAGTGCAGACTTTCGTGTGTAAGGTAGTTTCCTATTCTCGTGAGTCGGGGCTAGCTTTATGGCCCACTCTTTTCACCCCACTTTTTCCCTGCCACTGACTATTAGCACCTAAAAGACTTTCAACGTAACACATCCAGATCAACAGCCTCAACCTCATGATTCATATCTACTTCATCCACCACCCTAAGAACAACGAAACAGCTGCAGGTGCTTTGAGAGAATATTAATTTGTATCAATTTGTCACATCACCGCGAAACGTCCCTTTACAATCTTTGCGTTCGGATTAATCTAATTTGACGTACAAATTTCTTTTCTATTAATTAGTACACGTGATTTAAATATCTTAATAAAAGATCCATTAAATATTCAACAATGTAATAGAAAAATTAATTACTTTTATATATTAATTATTTTTTCTAAACTTAGTAATTCTGTCAGATTCACTTTGGACTCTTTATTTGCAATCTCTGCATTCTAATGAACTCATTTGTGCATTTAAAGTACCTTTTCTTTAAAAATCTTACTTTTCTTTAAATGGTACGGTTACATTGTTTCTAAATCTCACGTCTAGCCTGATTCGTGACATTTATCTATCTAAATCTCAGAACTAACACGTGACGTGAAATAAATTAGATAATTTATTGAAAGAGTGTGTGCAACTTTACTGCATTTTGAGTTAAATAACATGCTAACACTATAAAGAAATAATAAGCATTAAATGCGCAAGTTTTCTTGAGCCCTGGAATGCCTACCCCCACTCCTTTACCAACATTAGTTGAATTAATAATAAAGGATAGAAACGAGCCTTGTGGACAAAATCCGATAACCAGAAATGTTCGCTCCCATGTAATAGAAACAATTTTGCATCGAAAAAGGAAGTACAAATTTGATATAAAATTCCTTGTCAAAATAACCAAACACCCCACTCCTCGCGCAACGAGCGAAGCGAGGGCGCAAGAAAACATGCCTTTAGGGACCTTCACAGACCTGCCTTCAGGAATAATAAACCATACACACCCATCCCTACACAGTCATCACACACGCTCCCTCTACACATGGTTACGAACAGAACTTGAGTTTGCCCGCCAGTCAGCACGAAGTTTTCGCTACTCGCCACAGAGCGCAGCACTGAACGAGTCAGGCGCTGACAGCCGATTGGGATTTGCGGTTTTTTAGAACAAATTATTAATATTTGAAGCAAAAGCTTTTTCCAATGGAAGTACTTCCTGTTCGCGTGACTAAAAACATGAAAACAAAATAAAAATAATTATCTTATTAAGTACGTTTTATATATGTTCAGTATGATAGATATTTATTATTTCTGTAAGTATGTTCTTTGAATCCTAGTGGCAGAACACTAATTTACTTACAATCAGTGCCGGCTCGTGCTTAGGTTGCACGGTTGCACAGCCCTCACAAAATGAAAAAGATCTCGTAATATCTTAGGAATATACATTTTCCTTTTAATGACATTCAATATTCAAGATATTGCAGCAATATCGATGTATATGAAATCATTTTGAAACCAAAAAGCGTCCAACTGGCGCTCTCTCCGCTGCCTTGCCAGGAATTGCACCACACTCTTGGGTGTATTAATGAATTTACTGTTTTACTCCTTGGTCCTTTGATTTAACACGGTGAAGATGCAGCCTTTTGGTTGGGCAACCAGTCAGCTGTCGCGGTGCGCGGCAACGGAGAGAATCTCAGGGGATTACCCATATTCTGTCTTCGTCTAACTCACTGCAGTAGTCGTATGATTTTCGCTTGTTATTGAAAGTACACAAGTTCAGTCAATTATTGGCGATATTCAATGCATTGTTTATCATATTTGGAGAATCTGCTTTCATTTTATATTAGGTTCGATGATTCAAAACGTACATTTGATGAGTTCTTTGTGTACAGGTGGCCGTTCTGGAGGGAAGTCCCTTAGTGTCTCGCGGAAGCCAGTGTGGCTGCAGCTGGCCAGCGGTTTGCGAACGTTCTTGTGAATATAAATGTGGGTCGAAGATCTTTCATTTCTGCCAAATCTACCAGGGTAGTGAAATTTTTGAAATAAAATAATTTTATTTGTGTGAAAGGTGTCGAAGCAATATTGCTTGTTGCCATGTACTGGAGTCGAATTGAAGTGCCAAGTGGAAATCAAGGCCAGAACCACGTGCGCGGGAGGTGTATAGCCTTACGCGGACCCAACGCAAAACAATTATGTAAGTAGTGTTTCAATATAGACTTTCATTTGACTTATTTTTAGTTGATTTGAATTGCGTACATTTTTACCTATATGTTCGAAGGAAGTGCAACCTTCAGTCTGTTGGTCTGTACCAGCCGCCATTGCTTACAATAAATATACATTAGTATACTAAACATTGTTTTGAAATAGTCTCCCAGAAAGGAGTTCACACACTTTGAATGTTAATAACAGATAAAATATTGCTATTAGATGATTGAAAGTTTTGTATCTAGATCAGTCATGATTAGTGATGGCTGGAAACCTTTTCTTAGTGCAACGAAAATGGATTATAAAGTGTCATTGGAAATGTGAGTACATGAAAGAAGTGCAGAGACGATGGCGGGCAGAATTTAAAGCTGTGACACTCTCACGTGTAACAATTATGAAATTACGCGACGAGTTTGAGAGGAATGGAGCTGTGTGTGATGCGAAGAAGCGGCGGTATGGCAGGAAGAAATCAGTAACGAAAGAGAGAGGGATTGAAGTAATAGAACAAAGTTCCTTAAGATCCCCAAAGAAGTCCAAACGACAAACTTCGCGTGAGTCAAGTCAATTATCCACCGCATTTTACACCAAGAAAGGTGAAAATCCTACATTCCGAGGTTGCTTCACGCCTTAAATGAGGACGATCCGGATAGGGATCTCCTATTTTGTGATTGGATGTGCGATAATGAACAGTTGACTGATTTGATTGTTTGGTCTGATGAGGCGACTTTAAATTGAATGGAACTGTCAATCGCCACAACTGTGTATGCTGAGCGAACGAAAATCCGAATTTTGTGGAAGAACGAGTTGTTAATCTTTCTGGATTATCAGTGTGGAGTCTTATGTCTGTCAGAGGACGTGTAGCGTCATTCTTTTTCGAAGGATCAGCGACGGGTGCTGTTTACCTTAACATGTTGCGGCAAGCATTTGTGCCAGCTGTTCGCCAACTCTACCCAGCCGAAGATTGTTTTTTTCAACAAGACTATTAGTTGTGTCAAAACCACACAATTCAACGTTAACCAGTAATTCAAACTACTTATGTACAATTAACAAGAATATCAACAAGTTACGGTCAAATAACATTGAACCCAACCTAACAGAAACAATCAATGCGTCTTTCAAGCGTTTTGAAGATACATTGGGTAAGCAGGCAGAACAAATTGCAACATTATTGAACCTCATGTTCAAATTAGTAACCGAATTAAGAAGAAACATTTCAAGATAATGGCTTGGAAAGAAACGGTACATATAAGAGAATTAGAAGCAGATCTAAGCGTGCATGAAATAAGACTAATAGCAGAATCCCATTGGACCTATAAAAGCTACTTGAATCTATCTGGAGATAAAGTATATCATACAAATCATCCTGACGGTACCGCCCATGGCGGCACAGCCATAATAATCAAGAAAAGTATCAAACGCAGTGAACGATCTCCCTATGAAGAACATTACATTCAGGCAACGTCAGTACAAGTGGCCGTCAGCTATGGTAATTTAACAGTGACAGCTGTTTATAGCCCACCAAAACACAATATCAACAAAAGAGATTATGAATATTTCTTCAATACATTGGGGAAAACATTTTTGGTTGGTGGCGATTTTAACGCAAAACACCTGCGGTGAGAATCAAGATAAACAACTCTCAAGGGAAAGGATTTGTACAAAACTACTATTGAAAAGCGCAAGAATACCCTATCGTCGGGACAAACAACGTACAGGCCAACAAATACAAGCACGAAACCAGACGCCATCGACTTTTTATAATAAAAGGACTGGTTAGAAATTACACATAAATAGAACATTTTGAGGACTGCTATATTATTAACACTCAGTAGCCCTTATAATAGATTAAATTAAATCATCCACGTTACTTTAATAAAACAAAGCCTACATTGTTTTATTAAAGCCTACATTGTTTCATCCACGTTAAGTAATATTTTTTTTAAATTTCACAAATGTAATTTTCTATGCATCTCTCACGCCGTTAATATTTAGATTAGATTACGGGCGTTTTCAACACATTATTTCATTTGTGACTACAAGTGCTTTAATTGAAGCCATATGAAATTTCTCGAAAACTTAGCATTTTTATATGAAAATAAACTCAAAATGGGGCTTTTTCAGGAACGCTCAAACGATGTTTTTTTTTTTTAAACGACTCCAATTTTTCCAATGAAAAATTGCAAATAAAATCAGCTTTAAGTTTTCAAATCATATTTCAATTCAACTATTAGCGGACTGAAAAATTGAGAAAATGCGAAAAAAAATATTTTAAGGGTCGATAAGTAGCAGTTGGAAAAATACTGGGAGAAAACTGATCACCTTAACTCAGATTAAAGAGATTAGGAAACCAACTTCTACGAGAAAGTGTGAGTCATTCTGTAGTAGCACTAGTTTAACTTTTTGCTCGCACTTGGAAACATTTTTCTTTAATCCTCAACACCTATTTCGAGTTTTCGACTCCCCATCATCTGAATGGCTCAACCTAAGTTAACTCTAGATAGCACTGGAAAACTTTTTTATTCCTTTTTCCAGAAACTATTTCTAACCGGAATACTCAAGATTTCCTTAGGCACATTCACTTTTCAGGAAATATGCCGTTTTCGCATTCCCGTTTCTATTTAGAGCATTAATACGAAATTAACATTCTCATACCACATTTTTCTTATCAACCCAACTCAAGCTTCCCCATGCATTGACCAAAAGGAGTCAGTCCAAACTTGAACTCTAGTTTCTTTTCAGTTTTTTGCGATATGTTAGCTTGTTGAACTTGATTTCTTCCCTTCAGTGGAAACACCTACCTCAGAGGCAGATATTATCAAAACGCATCAATGACTCACCTTCAATCATGAAATTCAGAAAATGTCTTTTTCTCTACATTTTTTATCAAAAAGACTTTATTGAAAGCAATATTGTGAATTTCACAAACTTTGGCAAAAAACAATGATTTTCTTATCTTTTGCCATAATCAATGTCACACTATCTGTAGGCAACACAGTCAACATCTTTTAAGTAATTAACATGAAAATCTGTGGAACTGCAAAAACAATTTTCAATAGCATGTAGTACAACAAACTAAAGAGGTATTCTATATTTTTTTTACTTTATGGTGGTACAAAGCTATTGAATAAATAAATCTACTTGAGACGCAGATTTTAAATCGTGAAGCTATGGGAACATGTGCTTGAAAAGAAGATATCAAAACCTACTAGTGTGGGAACATCTGCTTGTAAGACATCGCTAGTTTCAAAAAATAATAGATTGTGCGAAAAGGAAGCACGTCACAGCTGTAATGATCTTGAAGATTCTAAGCGTACTGAAGCCCTTGAGGTAAGTGAAGGCACTTGGCGTACTTACAGCGCTCCCAGTGCTAACAAAAGAAAGTGTCTGCCTGTCAGGCAGATGATCCCACTAGAGGATTAGTAATTATCGAAGACGCATTAACCTAATAGACATATTGTGACTAATAATTAGCACACAGTTGATATTGGTCTCGCGGTTATACAAGTACGTAAAACATTTTTTCTAATTTTCCTAACATAGACAATACTTGTTTATTCTGATGTGGCGACTGAGGGTAGTATCTCCAAGATGGAATTCGAAACCACTTTTTGAGTCACTCTCAATGCTGCCGCTAGAGTCGCTTCATCTGCAGCACTACTTGATGCGGTCACGATCATGCGGCATCTTGACTTGTATTACACAATATACACTTATATTACACACCTTAAGCGACATAATTCCTATTTCCTGTACTAAAACATCTAGAAAATTATCCATTTAAATGATATGTATTTGTCTTATTTGAAATTGTCAATTCTAAATAGCATAAACATTTTGAATTGTAAGAATCTTGGTTTCCTAATTACATTTACTTACGAGTGCAACAATATCAGTTGGAATAACAACGCCCGCTGCAAATGAAGTTTATGTGAATACGATGATAATAATCCAGCCCCATCCTTCTGCAGAGCTGACCAGGTTGTGTTAACTAGATGCAGAATAGGCCGCACCAAGCTCGCACATGCCCATCTAATTGCAGGGAAAATGGCTGTTATGTGTACTGTGTGTGATGTTATAATGTGCAATGTTATGTGTTTCTGTGCCCCAGGTTTGAGGCTGACCGGACGAGATATGGTGTTAATAACGAAATGTCAAGAGTACTAAAGAACAGAGAACAATGCAGTCTGTTTCTCAAGTTTTTGAAGGACAAATTTCTACAGTGATATATAAGACAAAAGTATAAACTGGTTAATAATGTGATATTAATGTTTCCATCCTAACTGACCTAACATTCATGTACATAAATAATAATGTTAATGTTTAGATGTCGCTAATAACATTTTGTAGTTGATGCGACATAAAATAAAATAAATTAAAAAAACAAATTTAGAAACTTTCTACGTTCAGATTAGGAGATTTGACAGACAATGATTCTTGTCTGTCAAAAGAGTTGTTCGCCGGAAGAGAGGCTTGTCAATATATGTTTATAATATACAAAAAAATATATAATATAACATAATACAAAACGATAATAAGTAACGAATTTGCCATTCCAACATACGGTTCGTTAGCAAAAACGTTTATACAAGTCAAAATTTAAAAAAAAATGAATTAACGTAATAAGATGTGAAGTATATACCCCGATTCAAATATCGGTTGTTTGATTGAAAACATCAGGGCAACACATTTTCGTATAAAGTAGTTGTTCTAAGTGGCTATTCCACTCGTGAAATTAAAACCAAACTGTTCAACTATACATTGAAAATACCCCAATAAGGGCGGTGTATCGTAAAACGTTTATCGCTTTTTCTAACCGATTTTTCTTACCGCCTCTCCCTACAAGCCAATCATAGACTGTGACTCATCTATCTTAGAAGGCGGTGTACATCGATAGCTATGTCCGTGTCCAATAACCGCGTATGTACTATAACATAACCTTCTTTTTTTTAAAATATAGCTTTAAGTTATTTTCAATATTTGGTTCATTTTGGAACTCTGTTGGGCGTAATTTCATTCGTGGAACAGTCCTATTAAATACCATTCGTGCTTTGGAAATTCACTGATAAATCCCCTCGCGGGTCGCAGATTTATCGACAGTTTTCCAAGCACTCGTGGCATTACCGATGATAATTTCAGCAGGCTTTGAGCTTCCAGGCAGAGGACTCGTGTACACCCTTTCTGGATTTGGAGGGGCAACGCGAGCGGAGACAGGGGGAGTTGCCCGGGCATCCCAGCCGGGCAATTAACTCGTGCGGACGCAGTTTGACATGCCTCCTCTCCATCATTCCTCCCCCCCCCCCAGTGGTCCACAAGAACCTGACCATGGCCTTGCTCAGTGCCTGGTTACCGAACAGGCTGCGTAGGCTGCAGCCTGAAGCGCGCAATTTTTGGGGGCGGACGAATTTCAGCGGATTCAAAATTTCATAAGAAGTTTTGAATGTTTTTTATAGAAATATTTCTTTTCATATTTGTCACAAAGGAAAATGTAAATGAATCAAAATATATCCATCGATATATAGAAATAAAATGAATACAAAAATATCGTATGTTTATTGAATCAATATCGTGGTGATAATTATTTATATTTATATTTATATTTATATTTATATTTATATTTATATTTATATTTATATTTATATTTATATTTATATTTATATTTATATTTATATTTATATTTATATTTATATTTATATTTATATTATTTATATTTATATTATATTTATATTTATATTTATATTTATATTTATATTTATATTTATATTATTTATATTTTTATATATATAATCAATTATTCACACGTAGACAATATTTACGTCGGTTTCAAATATCGTATATTTTTTCTTAAAAATATTATAAATAAAGTTTAATGTTTAAAACAGCAAATTAAAAGGAAACTAAATCATTTGAGAGCCTAGGGGCACATACGTCAAAGCGGGGATCACAAGAACAAAATTCAGTTTAGACCACAGAGGACAGATGTTGGAAAATTTTCATTTACAAATAGAACAAGAACGGACTGGAATAAGTTACGTGCGACAGCCTTGGAACCTTTTCCTTTAGGTGTTCAAAGATTTAGAAATAAATTAACTAATGGTATTTGTAAACTTTATTAATTTAGTAAATTAGGCTTATTATAACAGTTATTATTTGATTACTATTGTTATTTTTATTGCTATTATTATTGTGTTAATTACTTTAAATGCTTTTTTTAAATATATAATTATATTCAAAGTAGTATTGTATTGAAGTGTGGTGACGTGTTGTGCAGTGTAGTGCAGTATAGAAGTAGAAAGAGAAGTGAATTGCAAATGTTGTGAAGTGAAGTGTAATTAAAAAGTCGTGTAGTCTTATATTTAATAGTTTAAAATAACGGTGCAGGTCAGCCATAAAATGTAGTTAATGCTATTATTATTATTATTATTATTATTATTGTTGTTGTTATTATTAATATTATTATTATGTATTATTAAATACTTTAAAGTTACATTGTTAAGTAATTTAAAGTTAATATGTAAATTGCCTCCAGGTTGTGTAGGAATAATAAACATCTGTCTACCTAACGCCAGGCACTGACCTTGCTGCTGCCGCAAACGCCCCCTTTGGGTGAGTCCGCGGCGGCGCGGCGGGCGCGTGTGTTTACCGGCGAGGGCCGCGGCGCTTGCGCAAAGCGGGCCTCCGGCGCCCGCCGGGGCATCCTGGGCGAAGGAAAGCGCGCGAACCGCGAAGGAGGAAGTCGGGGCCTGGCCAGCCCGGCTCTCCGCCGCCGCCGCCTGCCCCCAACGGGCCAGTCGCCCGAGACGCGCTCCGCGAGCAGCACCGCCACGCGGGCCCCCGGCCGCCGCCGCCGCCTCGCGCCAGCCTGCAGGTGAGGCAGGAATTACATTGCATTTCATGTACACTGTACATGAATTTTAATGTATCTTGTACATTAAAGGGAGATTAATGGACCTGTACATTAAATGTAATTGTACACATACATTAAAGTTAATGTACATGTTAATTAAAGTTACTGTATGTGTACATTAAATTTAATTTACGTACATGAAAATTACATGAATGTACTTGTACACTAAAAGTAATGCAGACGTTTCTGACGGTGCACTTGGGTTTTCGTAACGTGGCAGCTGAGAGAAGTATTTTCAAGATGGAATACGGCACGACTTTTCGCGTCTTTCTCGGTCGTGCCGATCTGCAACCTGATCTGCAGCCCTGCTTGATACGGTCGCAATCATGCGACATCTTGCGGCAGGACCGAGAAAGACGCAAAAAGTCGATCAAAATTCTATTTTGATGATAGTTCCTCAGCTGCCACGTTACGATAACCCAAGAATAATTCTCTGTGGATTGGTGTGCGTTGGCGTGCGAAGTGTAAATGAAGGGGGGAGGGGAAGCTATGTTTCAGGGCGCCCTGATCCGTTCATCTTTATTTATATACACATGACATACTTTACTAGGAAATAAATAAAACATACCACAAAGAGAATGAAGTTGTAACGATACAATTAATAAATACGTTTGTGGCCATGTGCAACCATTTACTGGGTTGCTAGTTGACATGGACAACCCTGTGCGAAATGTCATCTAAAACTTCCCCAAGTTGCCACGTTAATAGCGGGAAAATCAGGGATTTGACTATTCACGGAAATGAACGGTTTGTTTTGTTGGGCTTGGAGGCCCCTTTCAAAATGCCCCTCTACTACATAACGCACATCTATGACAGTGCAGCTAACCACTATTTTAGCCTTGCGTCTTGACATGGTTGCATGGTGGCACGCGTTGGAAACCACTTTCAGACGTTTTATTAGTCGTCGGAAGATGTTTCTGAAGTGTTGGATTGGTATTTCTTGTCTTCACTGGTTAACGAATTCATTTCGTGACACGAGTGTTGACTGAAGATCATATGTGCATGTTCCTCTGAAAATGCCATGCACAATCTGCTTCGACGAGTTAAAATAACAAGTTGTACGTACGTAAGAGAAAAAAACATGAAATTTGAATCAATTAATGTCGGGGATGTGCTGGAACTAATTTAATTTGTATCTCTTCGAATATTTTACCATGTTGTTAGGAGGTGACATTAGGAAATACCAGAGAGAAACAGTGACGGAATTTCTGAAGCTACGTCCGAATTGTTGTTGTTTTTTATATAAACCACACCGGTGTACACCTGACATTTATGATCTACGATATATCTTGTGTTTGCTTGCTATATGTTTTTAGTAAATAAAATTATTCCATGGACGAATTACGTCTCTTGGAAGAGAAGGTCAAATTCCGAGACCTAGAAATATCTACACGAGGAAAATGAATCCTAATGCGGTATCAGGAAAGTGACACTTATAATACAGAGTGCGGATTGCTGTTGATGCTTATCTATTTAAATATTGTTTCACCAACAGTTATATAGTTACATTTATGAAGAGCTTCATACTCGCGTGTTAAATGAAATGAATTCGAAAGCTCATATTCGGTATCTTCAAAAGGAACTTCTTGCAGCTATCCGGATAAGAGAAAAAATTACAAATCCTACTGCAAACAATGGCTTTCAAGACCAAAAGAGAAATTACAATAACAAAAGATCCTGTTGGTGATAACTGGTAACTCTAGGAGTGGATCTAGTAAAAGAACATGTCGTCTGACCAGTTTATGAAATGATAAAAAGGTGTTCTTCAGAAATAAGGGTGGAGGGGGGTAAGTTCCTTCCTGTGGATGTCAGCCAAGTATTCCTTCAATGCATTTGAGACTCTATTTGAAGAGTTGTTTAAACTAAACAATCATAATACCTTATGCTTGGTCTAAAAACATCGTTGCAAACTCTTATCCTCGTTACATGAAACCCATAGAAATGTAAACGAAAATGTAGCTGGAGAAATAGAAAAGAGGTTTTTGAAACAGTGAAGTCAAATGCCGAAATCATCAGTAACATAGTATGATCATTGGTTTCTCGTCCAAAAACAGTTCGGGCAAGACACAATATATACGTAGGTAAGTATCAAGCACAAATCAAACGGTTGCTAGTAGGCTTTTCAGCGTCTTCATTCATTTGCAACGGCTTTGATTGGTGCACTACCTATTTTTGAAATGCATATTTATTTGCAACGCTATCAGTTCAGGCTTGACTTTTTTGGATATTACACTTATAGCTTTTATACTTTCACTCGTTTCATTTCATACTTTTGCAAGAGTCTAACTGGTTCGTTTTAAAAAGATTAAAGAAAAGTTTAAAAGGTTCCTTTTAATCATGAAGCGACCAAAACAACAAATATTACGTAATATTGAACGAGCAGGTGTGAAGACACGTTGTCCTTCATTTTTTACTTGTCTTGTATGCACTGCAAATACGAATGTCACTTGCGTATCTCACTCTGCAGAGGTGAATCTAGTATGTTTTTAATCCTTCTTATTAACTTACTGTTTCTTACAAGTGTCTAATTCATTATTAATAACTATTACGACAGTACATTACAAAGAGATTAATTCAAACGTGCCTTCTTATTTAAAGTGAACAACAACATGCTTAACTGACTTTTTTCTTCAAGCGATGTTTTCAAGGAAATATAAAACGAAAATTTCCCCTTTTATATCATGGCATATCGGTTAGAGTAATACCAAACTGTGACAAAATATATCTTGTATATAGCAAAATCAATGTAAATAGCAAACAAAATGTATTGCAACATGTTAGAGTATCTGCCTTTACATTTTAATTCAATTAATAAATATTAATAGGTTAATAACTATTAATAATAATTATTATTTTTAGTTTTACAGATGTTATTCAGTTTTATAAGCCATGAAAAGAAAGTTTGTCCTAGGATCAGATAATCTCGAGTCTGCAGGTCTGAAAAACGTGTTTTAGGGTAGGCAGTGTGTCTGGTCTGGTCCCATCATTTCAGAGCCGGTTTTCCTAACACAGTAAAACGTGCCCAAAGCGGGACTCCAAGAGACCAGATTTTTTTTGTATTAGACAAGATTCCGCTTTATCAATGTAATTCTGTTGAATTTTGGATGGGCAGGACAGCGATTGTAGCTCAGATTTCCGCTTTATACACCTTCCGCATTGAGCAAGTTTTACTGTACTTTGCCAGGTGATCTCCCGCAAAAACCATAATTCGTTCTCCGTTTTCGAAGGTTCCTTCCTCTGGTATATTTTATAACTTCGAAAGGCTTTCTTAAAACGTTATTTGAGGTGAGGATTGCTTTGCAAATTGGTATTTCATGTTGGCATATGACGAATTTTGTTCACATAATTGTTTCGTTCTCACACAACAGACGTCTGAATTCAGAACGAAAAACTTCGACGTAGACCTAATATTGATATGGAAATTATAAATATATACTAACAATGATATAAAATTATATAAATAAGTTGATATAAAATAATATGATACAATATCATATTGCACTGGATCGAAGAGTTAGTTGTCCTCACCTTCGGGTTTACATTTATGAAGAAAGGAGAATTCAATTTCGATTATGTATTTACTAGGTCACGAAGGATTAAGAAGACTTCAAAGCTCACATAATTTACTTATTTATTTACAATATAACTTTACAAATAGCGAACACATCTTTATTTGAGAACTCGTGGAGTATTTCTCCTTGCTGAGAGACGAAAGATTGATATATTTTCTCGGGAAATATGTAATCAAAAATATCAATCTAAAAGATTCGCCTGCATGAAGAATAGGAGTGAAAGTAATAAAATACAAAAGTGAAGGTCAAAATTAGTAAACTGTCCTCGTGTGGAATGACATCTCTAGTAATTGTTTTAAATCGTGTTTCATTCAACCTGAAGGTGTACATCGAATAGGTATTTTCTTCTCTTCGCCCATTTGGATATATTTCGGATGCAAATTATATTTTGTATATAGTATAGAATTTCATTTTATAGTATTAATAAATTCTGATTTGCTCAAGTCGTTATTAATCTCTATCTTCCCAGCCTACATCCACTTGCTTCGTGAATTCTTAAACAGTTACCTGAAATTTCCTAATTATTTTCTCAATAATTTCTAATTTCCATTCTGGATATTTAACTATCAGTACTATTTTTTTAGAATGTGCATATTGTCATACAAAACGTTGTATAAGTCACGTAAAAGAATGAAGCCATATCGGCTTTCGTAATAACGTCGTAATCAACAAATTGTGCTATGCTTCTTGCAGAACATGTAATGCTATTTTTCTTTTCTTTAATTTAGTTAGGTATTATCGTTGTATCTTTTACAATTCCATTTATTCATTAATAAATTGGCATAAACAAAAATTTCATCATAAAAATCAAAAAGGAATAAAGGAATCACCTTCTCCAATGTATCTTTGTTTATTGCAAAATACCTCTTCATGTGTTGTTTGAGTATTCTAGGTGTATGTTGTGGTAAAATCCTGCAAATGCAATAACCTTATATCATTTGAAACATGCGCTTCAACACATGTTATCTGCATTGTAGAACGTTTGTGATGAGTTGTATAAACGCAGAGAATATCGCCAGAAAATATCATTCATACGTGTTAAATTAAAAGAATCTACAATGTCAAAGTAATTCAAATAAGCAATGTATGTATGGTTTAACGTTTTGAAATTCATTATATATTAATTTTATTTAATAATATAAAATCTATAAGTGCATTCCCACAACACATTACGGTTTGTTATCATTAAGAAAAAATAACCGAAATGTGTTAAAGTTTCGGTTATTTAACAGAGTTTGTTATCCGGGAATTTAACTACGTTTAACAGAGTTTGAAAGAGTTGTAGAGTAGGCGTATTTAGTGTTAAAGCCTCTTAGTGTTTGGGAGGGCGTTGCTAGCACTATGGAGTCACACAGAGAAATTCATGGTTCCCCAATGATTTTCGTGTCATTCCTTTGTTGACATTTCTTTCGCTTTCTCATATCACGACTCCCAAGATTCTAAACTATCTCATAAATGTTTAATTGAAAAAGTTCCACAACCTTGTAGCATCTACAGTAGAATTCTATCAACAGAGAACAGCCTTCTGGAATGCCCCGTACACAGGGAAGACAGAAAAAAGTGTCTAGGAAATGAAAATTTCAATGAAATCTTCTCATCGCCAAGTTTCCAAGAAAAAGTGTTACAATTATGTAAAAGTACCAATATTTTCCCAGAATTGCAATTGTTTACTGTCCTAGTTGTAGTACTGTGCGCTCATGACCTATGCAGTTTATGCGACTTAAAATAAAAATAATTTAAAAAAAAAAATTTATTATTATTTTCAATTTTGAAAGGTTAGAGCTCATGCTGACAGTGTTCCCAATGCATGCATACTAGACTCGCCATGTAAATCGCTTTGTGATTTGCTTTGTTTTGTACCGAACTGTTCAAAGGTAACAGGTATTTTCCTTTTTCAGCTGGGAATGCGGCGTAGGAATCCACCAGAGCGGCTATTAGCATCCCAAACATCGTCCTCCTGCTGATGCGACCATCCCAAACATCGTGCTCCTGCTGATGCGACCAATCGTTCACCATCGACTTTGAGACGTCGGACGCAACTCCGTTTCCGATACACCAAGGTGCACTCCCTGGCGCTGTGAGGTTTACTTTTTGCGCGATTAAGCCACGTGATATAAATTATTTTTGACGCTTTTTTATGAATAGTTTCTATAAAAAATTACTCTTCAGTAATTGGTTTAAATTTTAAACCTTAAAAGTAGTGCTCACACCATGCTACATTACACTACATCATAATAATTAATTAATAAATTCAAATATTTTCTTTCGAGAGTAATCTTCACTCTTGTTTTCTCGATGGCAACATCTGTATTTCTGGTGGATTTTTGGTGGGACTGTGAATAAAACTTGCATGTACAGAATACCTGTCAAACACTCTGGAGGATTTTAAATTCGTAGGACAAATCACATTTATAAATGTGCCCCGGATGTAAAGCAGTTTGAATTTTAAATTTAATGTCGGTTTTTATGGCGTTTTATTGGAGAATTATTAAATGTGAGCAATTTTTTATATCAATGCGTATCTAGGTAAGCTTTCGGAGCACTTTTTTACCGAGCACATCCTAAAATTTGCTGTATTTTTGCATTTAATAGTTCAGTACGCTTAAAGATTGTTCTCGCAGATATTTAAATTTATAGGTGGGATGTTGTTTGTGTAATTCTCATATCTCAATCAATTCATGTTCATGCATAGATAGATAATGCTCTTTATTTATTACCGTGTGTCTAAGGGCATCAATTGATGTCTATGAATTGCTTCTGACCGGGAGGTCCTAAGTTCGTATCCCCACGGTAGTTGTTAGTGATTTGGGTCCCGTAAACTACTGAGGTCATTAGTGCCGTAAGCGAAGTGCGTGCTTTTTGCTTGGGAGACGCTCGGGTGATCTTCCCCGCTGGATGGCGATATTCGGCGCAGACCGAGTCGGCTAGTGGTGTTTCACCGTCACCAAGTATCTCACTCCAGCAGGGCATCGTCCTAGTCACGACAAGTCAAAGCTCCCGACCGGTCTCCCGGCATGTGTGGTAGTGTAGTGCATGTTAGTATGTGTGTAATGGGAGAAGATAGGATTGGGAAGAGGTAGAAAAGATCGCGCGCGGTCCGTTTGTTTGGGTACTGCTCTGGCATTCGCGTGGTATTGATCAGAGAAACCACGGAAAACTACCGATCAGAGCAGCTGGCCGCTAGAATTCTCCTCCAGACAGCGACTGAATTCGACGTACTGAAAACCCCACTGGAACCTAGGACCTCCCGGTCGCAGGCACTGCAGTGACATCAGTTGCTGCACTGAGCCATCTAATTAAAATGAAGTAGTGGAGTACATTCATGAATCTGTGATTTCTAGGTTCACGTTGGTGAGTTATTTAAATCTCAATGATTTTTAGCTCATAAAGAACAGTATTACAATTTTGTTTATAAAATACATAGTTAGTGCAGAAAGTGATCATACTTTTAAGAAAAATTGACAAAATTGTCTACAGGATATGAAAAGGGTATTAGAGAAATGTGTAAATAAGAGAATTAACACAAGAGAAAAACCTACCTTTTATACCTTCGTATTAAAAACGCTCAAACTATAACGAAGCCCAAGATATTTACAACCAAAAGATAATTCCTGGACTTTGAACACACGCAAAAGTCGCAGTTAACTTCTACTTAACAAAAATATTACGCCATTTAACACCGTGTATGTTTTTCATTTCCTTGCAATATTGTCTTCAGTCTTGGAGGAATGGTTTCACCAACTCTGCTGTAGTCAAGAAGTCAATTAAACTTCATTCTCTTAGGAGATCACGATTACAAAACTTTAAACTATTTTAAAAATGTATCACTAAATATTTTTATTTCAAGAACAGACCACAAGCTTTCTTTAGGGCTGATGTGAAGGAATTGAGGGAGTGTATTAATTTGTTTTTTGGTGATGTAGAGCAGACACAATTAAGTATTGGAAGCTTTATATTTCGGGTCACAGTCATGTTGAAACAGTTATTTCGAAGACCCATTTCAACCCACTAACGAGAATTTCCTTTAAAATGTGAGCATATTTTATATCTTGTATTCCGTTATACCATACCTGCACAAGACGTACTCTCGAGGCATTCATACACCGCCAGTTGAAATCATTGAGTAGAGACCCGATTTTTATGTAATTTCATAATTTTTTGTCTCAACTTTCCGTTCTCAAAAATATAATGTTGGTAAATCGTCGCCCTCTAAGCACAATATCTCATTGTTTCGTTACATACTTTTACATATTTAGTGCTATAATTGCATATTTTACATATTTTGCTATTTTCACAAAATATTTTAATTATTCTATTATTTGACTTCAATTTTATAACGTATTTCTTATGAAAATATATAAAATAAAATAATAAAATAATAATAAATAATAAATAAGAAAAAAATAAAATAATTTTTTTTTTCAAAAATAGCACTTTCCCTACATTATCACTGCGTGCTGTCGACTTGACGTTTATTGCATGAAGACGCGGTGGATGTTGTCAGTCCGGCGCACCTACTTCAGTTCCCTGTAGCGGAATCATTATGGCCGTTAGACGAAAAACTTATCACTGACACCGCGTTTCGTGACCTTTAACCTTAATTTCCGAGAAACATTTGCGAAAAACTTCTAGTGGCAACTCATAGCTAACCCATTTACCAAACCTAGAAACATCATCACGGTTTTTCTGTGATGAGAATAAGCTTGAGCACCGCGGCGTGGAATACTGAATGCGCCAACTGAGCATTGCAGACCGGGAGCGGTAGCTCAGGGCATCAACTCATGCCACTGCAGCGCCTCTGACCGGGAGGTCCTAGGTTACACTCCCCACGGCGGCAGGATTTTCGACACTAGCTTTTCAGCTAGGTCGAATTCAGTCGCTGTCTTGAAAAGAATTCTAGCGGCCGGCTGCTGATACTGATGATCTGATCGGTAGTTTTCCGTGGTTTCTCCGATCAACACCAGGCGAATGCCGGGGCAGTACCCTATCAAACGGACCACGGACCGCGCGCGATCTTTCCATCCTCTCCCTTATCCTGTCCTCTCCCCTTACACACACAAACTAACATGCACTACACTACCACATATTCCGGGAGACCGGTCGGGAGCTTAGAGCTTGCCCCGGCTTGGGCGGTGCCCCGCTGGTGGGGAAGTCCTGGTTAGGGTGAAACCCCACTAGCCGACGGTAGGTCGGCGCCGGATCTCGCCTTCAAGCGGGGGAAGATCATCGCCATCTCACGAGAGAACATGCACTACACTAACGAGACTAATGACCAAAGCGGTTGAATAGCCCCAAAACACGAAAAAATCAATCAATCAATCAATGAACCATTTGCAGGAGGCGGATGGCGCCAACGGCGTGGTTGGCGCGGCTGGCACTGGCGCTGGGGGCGCTACTGGCGACGGCGGGGCTAGCGCATGCGCAGGGCCTGCCCCCGTCGCCCTGCCCCGCCATCTACTCGTACGAGGTGGACTCCTCCGGGCAGACCGTCGGCCTCATCCGCCTGCTCACCCCGCCCAGGTGAGCCCCGCCCACCACTTAGCAATTACTACTCGCTTTGCTTTCCCAATTCCTCTTCTGCACACATCACATCCACTGCCCCCGTCGCCCTGCCCCGCCATCTACTCGTACGAGGTGGACCCCTCCGGGCAGACCGTCGGCCTCATCCGCCTGCTCACCCCGCCCAGGTGAGCCCCGCCCACCACTTAGCAATTACTACTCGCTTTGCTTTCCCAATTCCTCTTCTGCACACATCACATCCACTGCCCCCGTCGCCCTGCCCCGCCATCTACTCGTACGAGGTGGACCCCTCCGGGCAGACCGTCGGCCCCATCCGCCTGCTCACCCCGCCCAGGTGAGCCCCGCCCACCACTTAGCAATCACTACTCGCTTTGCTTTCCCAATTCCTCTCCTGCACACATCACATCCACTGCTCCGTCGCCCTGCCCCGCCATCTACTCGTACGAGGTGGACCCCTCCGGGCAGACCGTCGGCCTCATCCGCCTGCTCACCCCGCCCAGGTGAGCCCGCCCACCTCTTAGCAATTACTACTGGCTTTGCTTTCCCAATTCCTCTTCTGCACACGTCACATCCACTGCCCCCGTCGCCCTGCCCCGCCATCTACTCGTACGAGGTGGACTCCTCCGGGCAGACCGTCGGCCTCATCCGCCTGCTCACCCCACCCAGGTGAGCCCCGCCCACCACTTAGCAATTACTACTGCTTTGCTTTCCCAATTCCTCTCCTGCACACATCACATCCACTGCCCCGTCGCCCTGCCCCGCCATCTACTCGTACGAGGTGGACTCCTCCGGGCAGACCGTCGGCCTCATCCGCCTGCTCACCCCGCCCAGGTGAGCCCGCCCACCACTTAGCAATTACTACTCGCTTTGCTTTCCCAATTCCTCTCTGCACACGTCACATCCACTGCCCCGTCGCCCTGCCCCGCCATCTACCGTACGAGGTGGCCCCTCCGGGCAGACCGTCGGCCTCATCCGCCTGCTCACCCCGCCCATGAGCCCCGCCCACCACTTAGCAATTACTACTGGCTTTGCTTTCCCAATTCCTCTCCTGCACACATCACATCCACTGCCCCGTCGCCCTGCCCCGCCATCTACTCGTACGAGGTGGACCCCTCCGGGCAGACCGTCGGCCTCATCCGCCTGCTCACCCCGCCCACAACTTAGCAATTACTACTGGCTTTGCTTTCCCAATTCCTCTCCTGCACACATCACATCCACTGCCCCCGTCGCCCTGCCCCGCCATCTACTCGTACGAGGTGGACCCCTCCAAGCAGAGAGTCGGCCTCATCAGAAGTGATGTGGTGAGAATTATGGTTTAATGGATATCCGTCCGCCCCCTGTCCGCCCGTCCCCCTGTCCGCCCGTCCCCCTGTCCGCCCGTCCCCCTGTCCGCCCGTCCCCCTGTCCGCCCGTCCCCCTGTCCGTCCGTCCGCCCGTCCCCCTGTCCGCCCTGTCCTCCTGTCCGCCTCTGTCCGCCGTCCCCTGTCCGCCGTCCCCTGTCCGCCCGTCTTCCTCCCTCTGTCCGCCTGTCTCGTCTTCCCGTCGTCGTCTCTGTCCGCCCGTCGTCTCCCTGTCCGCCGTCGTCCGTCCTGTCCTGCCCGCCCGTCGTCGCCCTGTCCGCCCGCCGCCTGTCTCGTCCCTGTCGCCGCCCGTCCTCGTCCTCGCCGCCGTCTGTCTGTCCTGTCGCCGCCCGTCGTCCGTCCTCGCCTGCCTCGCCTGTCTGTCTGTCCCTGTCGCCTCGCCCTCGTCCGTCCGTCCCCCTGTCCGCCCGTCCGTCCGTCCGCCCCCGTCCCCCGTCCCCCGTCCGTCAGTGCCCCCGTCTGTCGGTCGCTGCCTGCCTGGGCCTGTCCGCCCGCCCGTCCGTCTGTCCCCCTGTCCGCCGCGTCCGTCCGTCCGTCCGTCCCCCTGTACGCCCGTCCGTCTGTCCGTCCGTCCCCTGTCCGCCCGTCCGTCCGTCCCCCTGTCTGTCCGTTCGTCCGTCCGTCAGTGCCCCCGTCCGTCCCCCTGTCCGTCAGTGCCCCCGTATGTCGGTCGCTGCCTGCCTGGGGGCCGCGCGCTGAGCGGCTGGTGCGCGTGCGCGGACGCGGAGGTGCGGCTGTCGGCGCGGCTGCGGTGCCTGTGTCGCAGCACGAGGCAGGCGGGCTCCTCGTTAAGGGCGGCAGCGCGGGGGCCATGGAGGCGACGCGCGCCGTCGTGGGCGGCCGCCGCCACGTGCTGCAGTTCCACCTGCGCTTCCCGCGCGGCAAGCCCGTGCCCTCGCTGCTCGCGCTCACCGTCAACGACCACGACGTCTGCCGGGCGCGCGGTGAGACGCAAACACACGTCTCCGTAGTGGTGGCTGACGTTTCCTCCAACGTGTTGTGGCCTTCCTCAGGGCATAATACTCAGCCGCCTCTGTGTAATGGTGGCTGACGTTCCCTCCAACGTGTCGTGGCCTTCCTCAGGGCATAATACTCAGCCGCCTCTGTGTAGTGGTGGCTGACGTTTCTGCCAACGTGCTGTGGCCTGTGGCCTCCCTCAGGCGCTGAGGAAGGCCACAGTTGGCCGAAACGTCAACCACCACTACAGGGATGCAACTAATCCTGATCAGCTTTGGGAATACAAATTCCGGCCGCCGAAGCCTACACAATCAAATTTGAGGCACGACTGGAAAGGAAGTTTTGTTAGGTTATCAACAAAAATAACGCATAATTTCATATGAAAACTTTATTGTCGCTACTGCTGCACGTGTGGTTTTTTCTGTTAGTTTCCGCCAGGAATGACGTATATTTATCAAATTTTCTACCCCTGTGACTTTGTTATACGAGCATTCCCACATGGCTCTGTTCACAAAGTTATTCTGCGACAGTTCCGCTGGTAGATGTTTGTTGATCCACAAGAGAGTGCGGATTTCGCCACCAGTGATTCCTATCTTTTCGTATACCTTCAGAAACGCCTGCCTTTCAGCATGACACATGACACATGACGCGTCATTTGACTCTGTGACGCAGGGACGCAAATGTCTGCTCCGGGAAGCACACGTCTAAACACAGTGATCTCACGCTATGACAAATGTCTCAGTTCTGATGGTGATTATGTGAAAAAAGAAAGCAACATGTACTGGCTGTGCTACAAAAAAGTATTCCGGGAAGTTGTGGTATCCTTTTGTTGGCTACCTAGGGGAAATTACTTTATAAATGTACCTCGTAGCTCTAATGTTCTGTTCCTTCTGGAGGATAAAGCTACACTATCTAAACTCAGAGTTGTCACACATGGTAATAATATGATCCTCGTACCAATGAGCTCTACTTTGGTTAACTCGAAGTTAAAGTGTTCTTGTCGAGGCGTCCTACGTGTTCCTTGCTCTTATGGAGTGCGAGTTATTGCTGGAGGGTCGGTACCTGGGTTCTTTATCTCATATCCAGGCAAGACAGAATGAATAATACGGAAAAAGTAATCGTTTGAACAGAAAATAATAACAGTGCAGGGCGATGTACAAATGGTATCTCAATGCGTTTAACTCGAACTTTTTCTCCAGGTGTCTGAGGTACCGAAGTGGACGGTCACGTTTGCGGCAATTTTTCTGAGTGCAATGCTCTCACGAAAATGATGGTCGGAGATTGCGTAAATTATATTGACTGGTTAAAATTCTCTGAATTAAAAGTGTCCATTAAAATATTTGATTGACAAGAAGGCTTGAATGAGAATTATTGACTCGTGAGAATTGCAAGTGCCAGATAGTTTTGTGGAAACCCGCATGATGCTGTGATTTCTTAACAAAAACGGTATTGTGAAACATGTGGCCGGAGAGAAATGCATAACCACAAACGATTTGCCTCGAGTGGTTTACAGAAATAATCAATCATCCTTCCTGAAAGTGTAGGCTTCCGCGGCTGGAGTCAGTAGCTTGTTGGTTGTCCTAGCTGTCTTTGTCATCGTTGCCGGCCGCCATTCTCCGATCTTCCTCGGGCATTTCGCCCTGAGGAAGGTCACAGAACGGCGGCGGAAACGTTGGCAGCTGTGGCTAGGACGCGGCGTTCCCCGGACCGCCAAGTAACTACAATCATCCTTTCGGCTGTCTGCTCTTAAGTCATCCTCATAATAATCTCCATTGACTTGTAGTGTTGATTATACGTATGTACCAGGCAGGAACAATAAGTCATGTTTTTCTTATTGCCATTTCAACAATTTATAAAATTCGTCTCTAAGACACGTAGAAATAATTGACAATTCAACTCGTAAACAAACAAAATCGCTGAAGACAAAGCTAGAAAGGTGGTGTAAGTTTTATTTTCAAAACAATTAGGAACTTAAAGTCTCAACTTATGTAGAATCTAGTGAAACGGTCGGAGATATTTATTTATATCAAACTCGTATATGAGTTTTGAGTATTTTGAAATATTTTTTCCGTTTTGGAAAGCTTCCTTGTTGCTTTCACTACTTTCTTGGGTACAAGGAAGTAGTGAAATAAGCACAAAACTGATATTATTGTTGTTACTTTTGTCATTTAGTAGATTTTTTAACAAAATATGAATCGTACGTCGTAAGACTGTCGGGGTTACAAAACCTCCCCTGTGTGTCTTTTTTTACTTTTTATCTGCAGTATTCGTACTAATTACGGATAACGCAGGTTTACATTCTAACAGTGCTTTTATTTCATCAACCAGTGAGGAATTCAATAAAACAAGTGAAGAGTCTCGTACATAGTTACTCTAGAGTGAATACATTTGCTTTTGCGATACAAACAAATACCATATAAATTATCTTCATCTATCTATCTATGTACAAATACCATATAAATTATCTATACCTATCTAAAATGTAAGCAAAATGCCTAATAAATGAATGTGCAACGTGTTCCAGGCTCTGAATCGGACACGCTGTCCACCATCACCCTCGAGTCAGCGCTGAGCACGGGCGTGAATGGCGCCCCGCAAGTGAGCGGCTACGAGTTTTCGGCGGTGGGCGGAGCAGGAGGGGGAGGGGGAGGAGGGGGCGGCGATGGATTTGGAGGCGACTTCCTCCCCGACATCTTCGAACCGGAACCCCCCCGCCCGCGGCCAGTGCCCACCCGCCCCACCCCTCGCCCCACACGCCCGCTGCCCCAAGGTGAGCCAAATTCCTCTGCGTCTTGGATGCTCAACCTCCTTAAGAAGGCGGCTCAGGTGGCTCAGGGCATCGTTGGTGGATGATGTCACTGCAGCGCCTCTGACCGGGAGGCCCTAGATTCCAGTCCCGACGGCGGCAAAATTTTCGACACTAGCTTGGCAGCTAGGTCGAATTCAGTCGCTGTCTGGAGGAGAATTCTAGCGGCCGGCTGCTCTGATCGGTAGTTTTCCGTGGTTTCTCCGTTCAACACCAGGCGAATGCCGGAGCAGTACCCTATCAAATGGGTCACAGACCGCGTGCGATCTTTCCTTCCTCTTCCTTGTCCTATGCTCTCCCCTTACACACACACTTACATTAACATGCACTACACTACCACATATTCCGGGAGACCGGTCGGGAGCTTAGAGCTTGTTCCGGCTGGGGTGGTGCCCTGCTGGTGGGAGAGCCCTGGTTGGGGGAAACCCCACTCGCCGCGCGACGGTAGGTCGGCCCCGGATCTTGTTATCCAGCGGGGGGAAATCCCCGCAATCTCCATACGAAAAAGCATGTACTACGCTTACGGGACAATGACTTAAGCCGTTGATGGGATCACTAACCAATCATTGTTGAACACTTTTTTATGAATAGTTTCCCTGAAGAATTTCTCTTCAGGAATTGATTTACATTTCAAATCTTAAAATTAGTGCTCACACCACGATACATTACACTACACCCTGATAGTTAAATAAAAATTCAAATGTTTCGAGAGAAATCTTCCCTCTTGTTGCTTTTTTACTGGTGACATGTATTTCTGATGATTTTTTCTCTTTTTTCCCCTTTTTTCTTTTCTTTTTTCTCTTTTTATTATTATTACTTATTTTATTATTATTATTATTATTATTATTATTACTATTATTATTATCATACTTATTAATTGTATTATTACTTTATTTTCTATAAACACTTTTGTTTGTTTTCTAAGCACAGACTGTAGTTCTGTGAACAAGTTTGTTCAGCACTTCGAACACAATGTTTGTTTTTAGGACGCAGTCTAAGATCTTTGATTTGATTTATTTATATTTTTAAAATTTTGTGTGATGTATTAAATAACTTTTCTTTTGTACAATCTCTTCCTCTTTGTAAACAATTTATTAGCAAGTAAGAAACTCATGTAATTATTTGAGTAAATATGTTTTTTGTGCTTGTACAATATTAATTTCTGAATAATTTCGCAAAGAGTGCCCTGAAAAATGTTGCCTAAAGCGTTATCATATGTTTTCTAATTCACGGATTCACAATGCTGTTTTAAATTAAATTTTTGAAGAAAGTTTATATCAGATTTTTTCCCAAACTTTGAAGTGAATTTAATTTTTGGACATTCCTCGTAACGAAAGATAATGAATATATATTTTCTTACAGATCCAGATCCATTTCCATCAGAGTCTTGGATTGAACCTGACACTCCAAGACCTCGACCAAAGCCCTCTCCGCCTCCTTCAAGGCCGTTGGGAGGGAGTGCAGGACAGTTCTGTGAGTAGTTTGGTTGTGACACTAAATGCAACATTTGCAATGCAATTTAAACGCAACATTGGAAACGATATACAAATGAACTTATTTCCGAAGGAATATATCTCCAAGAAACAGTATTTTTCGTAAAGAGAAAATAGTTTCATTTATCCTTATACTTGGTTTTTTCTAACGTGACAGCAGAGGGTAGTATCTCCCAGATGGAAATCGGCGAGACTTTTTGCGTCTTTCTCGGTCGTGCCGCAAGATGTCGCATAATCGCCACTGCATCAAGCAGTGCTGCAGATCAAGCGACTCATGCGGCAGGACAGAGAATGACTCAAAAAGTCGTGCCGAATTCCATCTTGGAGATACTACCCTCAGCCGCCACATTATAAAAACCCAAGTATGTATTTCAAGTATTCGGAGATATTAGGGTAGAATCTAACACATAGGATGAACGAAGTTTTTAACACAATATTTGGCAATCTGATGGGGAATCGTCTTAACAATAAACAGATTCGTCAAAAAGGGAAACAAGCTGAAATTCAGAAACATTTTTTAAAATAAGGTCTTTAAATGCTCTGTGATTTTTATGCGTTCTGTACTGCAAATGCATAATTTTATTTACTTTCTGTTGCGCTAGTGGATCCCACAAAATGTGGCGTGGCGAAAGTGCCCAATGCATTAGTCGTAAATGGGTTTGAAGCCACAAAGGGTCAGTGGCCATGGCAGGCTGCTTTATATGCAAAAAATGAAACTGAAAGTTACAATATAATATTCAGCTTTCAATGTGGAGGGACGCTGGTATCACGTAAACATGTTGTTACTGGTAAGTAAAACTGGCAATGCCCATTTCTGTTGAGTACATTCTATGAAATGAAGTCCCAGCTAATATTTTTCTCTGATATTTCAGCTGCACATTGTGTCGTGAATCTACAAGAGAAAAGAGAGGTGCAAGTAATTTCAGTTGGTGACATGTACGTGAGACTGGGAAAGCACAATCTAAAGAAAGCAGAAACGGAAGAGCAACATAGACAGGTAAATGTTACAACCTGAGATGATTTTCTATTAATAATTTCAATGTGTTCATATCATCGTATTCTCATCAACGAAATAGTGTAGGTATGTGATGCTGTGAGCGCGTTAAGCTTTAAAACTCGACTGTGGAATAAACTCTGGTATAAACAAATAGCGCTTTCCATTCGTTGCACTGAAACTCACCCTAGTGCAGGGCAAAACGTCATCGCTCCCGAACAGTGCTGCCCCACACGCGTGAAGGGAAGCTACGAATCAAACTGATTCCACAACTGAGTCAATGCTTGTGAGTTACGTAGTGGGATTATATATAGCTTTTCTTGGTCTGTCACTCTGATGGAACTCGAAAAATAATAATTTTGAATTATGATCGTTGTTATAACTTTATTAAGTATTTTGGTAATTCTTACTTCTTAATTTATAAATTATTAACGTGTGATTTCTTTATTTAAAATCTACGAAAGCTTGAAATGCGTATGAGTCGAAATTTCATTTTTCCAGATTTGTCAGTGATCGTAATAGTACACAAGATTTTGAACCGAAAGGCTTCTGCATAATTATTTGGTTACTGAAAACCATAAAAATATTAACATGAACATTTCCGCTGGAATATGTATGGGCGTGCGAGATACATTTCTTGGCATAAATATATGAATGATTTTGTAACGGTCACTATTATTATTTTCACTTTATTAGCGTTTCGAAGATGAGACGTACTTAAAACACTTTTGTTTATAAGTAGCACTGGATATGTTAACATGAAGTTATTCTGAACACAATCTGATTTTCCGAACTTCGCGTGACACAAAAATTATTTTAAGACATATCTTGCAAAAACTAATATACTCCATCATTCGAAGTATCCCTGCATGACAGAAGATCCTCAATTGCCTTCATAATTTTACCACTAATCCAAATCAGCTTGGATAAGTTCCGTACCTAACCTCACAATGGCCCGGTGCACTGAACTGCACTGACGCGATCGTCAGTGTAGTTTAGGGCGCACCAAGTGCGCCCTGGTTCCGTGTCGTTGTGCGAATGGAACATGCTCTTTATTGCACTGGTGCGCCCTAGCGGTTGAATGGAACACGAAAGCTGCCCTGAGTGCGCACTGGGTGCGCACCAATGCGGCAAATGGAAAACGGTATAAATTTAGAGTGAATTGGTGTCAAAAGTTTCATTTCTCCATTTATTCAGACATCTCTCCTCCCACAATACTGATTTTAACAGCTGCTATTTGTTCATATACGACAAGTATGTTCTACTTGTAGTAGGAACCAGAAATTTAACCCGCCATCAACTCAATTTTTTTCCGATTTTGACAGTTTGAACTTTGTCATCTCAAATAGTATATTATCAAAGCGTTAAGCAACTCTATCAAACAGCTCACAACTGTTATCTAACAGAAGACAAAATTGTAGATGAATCAACTCTTCTGAGACCTGAGAGTTTCGGTACATTTTCAAAGCGCCTGAGATGACAAGGTCCTTCTCAGGCGCTTTGATATCGTCACTGAGGATTTTACTGCATCCCGTGAGATGACATAGAAACGATCTCACCATGAAATACGTGTTATTACCATTAATAGTAAATATAATTTTGCTTATTTCAGCGAAACGACAGGCCATACGACCTTAGTCAGTGGCAATACTTGGAGTTAATCGACAGAGTTGGTGGGTGAGGGAACATTTTCTTTTGCACGGAAATCCTTAAGTTTCCCCAACGAACTCACTTTTGAACTGAGTTAACTTCAATAATATTAGCCAGCAATTTGTATTTCTAAGGGCGTGGAATAAGCAGACACAAAACGCGCTCTGCGGCTAACGTCTCGTAAGTCGGCAAGATTCTAATCAATTCCATAATTATTTTCAAATTAACAACAATTCATATTTATTAAGAATAAATATATAGCAATGTTGAACGTTCTCTGTTTATGGTTGTTCACTGATTTGTATAAGATGTCTCACATGAATGACTCAAATAAATACCGTTCATGAGTCTGGGTTCTTCTTTTTACTCATTAACCAATTGCAACAAAACACGCAAACCACTTGCATTTAAAAAATGAATTCATATAAAAACAACAAGTTACTGTTGGAGACAAAAACACACCCGACCTATCATGTCGACACGAAACCGCCCAAATGCCGGGAGACCAGTTGGGATCTCTGAGCTTGTCTCGTCTGGGGCGGTGCCCAATTGGTTGGAGGTTCGTTCGGGAAAAGACGATATATTGGTCGGCGCCGAATCTCACCATCCAAGGGGGGAAAACACCGCCACTTCCCGCGATAAAAACATGTTCTACACTTACGAGACTAATTACCTTAGGCGATGACGCGCACGAAAACACCAACAAATTAATCAATCAACCTTTGCCCATCGCTTTTCTGTTCCTCAATTGGTTAAGTCAATACTTATTCATTTCTCTAAAATTCAATGTTTATAAATCATATTTATATGCAAATAATTGTCCGTATATTCTGAAAATACATATCGTGTAGTCCACAACTTTTTTATCCCGTAATATACGGTATCAAGTGATTGTGGATTCTAAGGGCATTTGTTGCATGGGTTATTAGAAACTTTCGAAGTTGGATTCCAGCATGGTACTATTTTAACATTAAAACACGAATATAAACCGAACGGAGTGTTTGTACATACCAACTAGCTAGATAATCATAGGTACTCTTGGCTCGACTTATTTTAAGAATCAGCACAATGTTTAACTGTAATTATCATTCATTTTCACGCTGTAAGAAGCTTACTCAAAGCCGTGGCTTGACTATATGATGATGAATATACTAATTTTATTCGTAGTTTCCACCTCTTAAGATACTATTGTTTTTTCAAAAATCAGTTAATTAGTCAATACTGCCAACCGTTTCAAAATCTACTGTTATTATTATCGTTGTTATTGGCATTATTGGTGTTATAGTTGTTTTAGTTATTTTCTTCGTTTTTATTATCGCTAACTAATATGATTTATTTGTTTAAGGTACAAACAATTACTGTTCATCCTGACTTCAAATCATCAACTTTACGAAATGACATAGCGGTTATTCATTTGTCTGAGGTGGTTACTATTAATTCATTTGTGACACCCATTTGTCTCTGGGATCGCGAAGTCGACTTATCGATAGTGGTTGGAAAATTAGGAACGGTGAGTAAACATTGAATCGCCATTTGTTAAAAAGACAAAGGTGTGAATGTACGTATGAATGAGTGTGTGAATGGATGAATGAGTGTGTGAATGGATGAATGAGTGTGTGAATGGATGAATGAGTGTGTGAATGGATGAAGGACACTTGTATCCGCAATAGAAATGGTTTTAAATTTTTTCTTGTAACTTGTTAAAATGGTCAACTGGACAAATCGTAAATTGTGGAAAGGTCCATAGTTGAAATGTCGCATAATATACGTAAATATGCTTTTGTTAATTCTACATTGATTCTTTTTTTTTTTTTTTTCGTCTGCTGACGCTCATGGTTATAAGAAAAGTTTGTATGCAACAATATATTTCCAAAGACGTTTCAGTAGACGTAAATATTTTTAATATTGGTGAAAACTAGAACTTAAAAGACCAATTTTAAAACCTTTTAGAGTGGTAGAAATAAAATTTGGTAAATGGTTCAGATTTCGCAGGAAAAGTCAGGAAAGAATAGCAGTAAAATGAACTGAAAAATATTGAACGCACATATGTAAGACATGTAGAATAAAGTCAGTTTTATGGCATTGCCTAAAGTTTTTTCAGTAGGTCATCTACGCTTTTAACTAAAAGTGTTCATTTTGTAGATATAAAATGTCGATGTTCATAATCCATTTCTTGTGGAATATAGGTCGGAGGCTGGGGCCGACATGAAGGAGGCGCTTTATCCGATACATTGCGTATTGCCAGAATGCCAGTCGTGTCTCAAGAAACGTGTTTACGCTCGGATAAATTTTTCTTTGAGTACACCTCAGAAAACACGTTTTGTGCTGGATTCAGAAACGGTAAGTATTTTTACATAGAAATGCTTTATAATATTATGAAAGTAACTTGAAGCTGTCTCGTCGCTGATTGGTGCAGCCTCACACAAGTGACGGCTCGTGCTCGTGTATTTGCTTCCTGGAGGCTAAGATGCAAAATTTTCTTTTCAGGTACGGCAGCCTGTAATGGGGACAGTGGCGGAGGATTGCATTTTTCCTTGGAAAATCCTCAACAGGGGGGTTCTAAAACATGGTATTTTCGTGGTGTAGTGAGTCTTAGTATGACTAGAGTGGAAGATGGGGGTTGTGATCCAAATAACTTTATCGTGTTCACTGATGTAGCTAAATATATGACTTGGCTTGTTAGGCAATTTATTTAAGGTACAAATAAAATATTCGTTTTTTTACAATCCTGATAATTTTTTTCCAAGCTTGTATTGGTTGTGATCTTTTTCTATAATTCTTTCATAGTTTATACAAAGTACAAGTGTTATAGCGTTTTATTATTGGCAATTCATCATAGTATGTGCGACGTCAAATGATGAGAATGAAAAAATAAACATGATGACACTAAATATGATTAAGAAAGATGTATACCGACTTCAATGCTGAATTATCAAAGTGAATAGCAAATTCCTTTTTTCTTCGAATGTGAAAACTGGGTACTTATTTAGCCAATGACTAATTTTTAAGAAACTAGGAGTGGCCCGTTTCAATTTCGCTCCTGTTTCATCCGTGAAATATGTAAAAAGAATCAATATCGCTCAGTAAGTGAGAACATGTATTAAAAACTCCTACTATACACGGTATTAGAGACTTTCAAACCGGGAACAGTGGCTCAGTGCATCAACTGATGTCACTGTAGCGCCTCTGACCGGGAGGTCCTAGGATTGAGTCCGAATGGCGGCAGGATTTTCGACACTAGCTTGTCAGCTAGGTCGAATTCAGTCGCTGTCTGGAGGAGGCTTCTAGCGGCCGGCTGCTCTCATCGATAGTTTTCCGTGCTTTTTCCATTCAACACCAGGCGAATGCCGGAGCAGTACCCTAATCAACGGACCACGGACTGCGCACGACCTTTCCTGCCTTTTCCCTGTCCTATTCTCCCCTTTTTTTAACTCTTAAAGTAAGACGCACTACACTACTGCACGTGCCGGGAGACCGGTCAGGAACTTAAGAGCTTGTCTCGGCTGGGGCGGTGCCCCACTGGTGGGTGATACTGGGTGGAGGAAAACCCCGCTAGTCGCCAGTAGGTCGGCGCCGGATATCGCCATCCATCGGGGGAAGATCACGGACATTTCCCGAGGACAAAACTTGCACTATACTTACGGGATTAATGAACTTAGACTTTCACGCGCCCGGAATCACTAACAATCAATCAATCGGAAACTTTCACAGTCGCTACCCAATGCCTTCAGGAACGGAGAATACCTATGCCTTCGGAGACAGTTTTCCAGCTATGGCAACGTCACGCATTTTAATCCTTTTCTATACTTACTGTCCTTGCCATGGAGTCACGGTTGGCTATGTCCCTTTTTTAAGAACTAGTTCAACATTTACTTTGTTGATTGGATTACGCAACGGTTGTCTTCGAAAGCAGATACTAAAATAAGATTGCAAAGTGGTAATGGACAAACCAGGCTGTAAGAGAAGCCCGGGTCTTCACGAAGCGATTTTACATTGCGACGTTTTTAATTGATTTGTGATCATAAAAAGAGCGTTAAAAACCGAAACACTCGTTGATCGTTACGTATGGTTCTCACACTAAAAGTCCCAACCAATGAAACTGTAACTCTGTAAACAAAATAGAGGAACAATAAATACGCAGAGGTTTGTTGATGACTACCCCCACCCCTTTGTGAGTGACTGATAAGAGCATTTTAATTATTATACTCCAAAAGGGAACAGGATATCCATCTTAATTTTTTTATACTAAATTCATAGTTGTTCACAAGACATTTTTCTAACAAGATTACATTATTTATTTGATCTCAAAGCTCTTCATATTTTCAAGATGAAAAATTGTAAAGGTAGTTTTTTTCCACCCATTAAACTCTACTTCATCGTGACGGAAGATGTGACGAACTGCTCTTTAATGTTCTCTGAACCTCGAGATAACACTAGAAATTCTGCATTTTCGAACGAGTTTAATGACGTCTAAAGGCCTATGATTAAGCGCTATTTTCGTAAAGTTGTGTATATATGCCTTTATTAAAATAAATATATTTTATGTTTGCAAACGTCCGTTCATATAGCATAACCGGGTGATTTCAGAAGCGCTGTAAATATATTTCATTAAATATATGTTATGCCCCCAAAAATAAAAAAAAATCAATATTTTATTTACGTATTCTCGCCTACGTACACTTCTTTGATTTTGGGTGTCATTTGTTGAATAAAAATAATGTGGATATCCGAGTAAATTCTGTTATTGAACAAGTATTTCCAAGGATAGCAAAATATGCGTCAACTACGTCATGAAACATTTTTGAGACATTGGTTTACTAGGATTATTTAGAATATTTTCCAAAATCAACTTGTGGACGCTACAAACAACGAAAACACGTGAATTCACCTCACTGTCGATATGAGTGCAGTATGGTTAACAAATCCTGCTGAAATTTTGACTTTCAAAAACTCGTAGAAACGAAATCCAATGCTTTTTATTTATTTACGTCAAAAGAACAGTTAAAAACTGCGTATGACGTGCTATGGGGAAAAGTGAATTGTCTGCACATTTTCAAAATTCTGTGATCCCTACACTAAGTCATATACTACTTAAATTTTGAATTTTGAAAGGGAGAAAAAAAAACAAAAACTCCCATGTAATAAAATCTATTTTCATGGATAAATAAGCAATAAATTTTGAATTTTGAAAGGGAGAAAAAAAACAAAAAAACTCCCATGTAATAAAATCTATTTTCAAGGATAAATAAGCAATAAATTTTGGCTCTTATTATTTCCTACCGCGACAACATGGAAACGATAATTTGAATAATTGTATTTCCACTGAATTCTAGAAGACGTGCACAGAAAATGAAGTTACATTTATGTCCAGAAGCAAAACAAGGGGCCATCTCAGCATTTGCTCAATGGATCAGGGAAACTGGACGAAAAACCTGATCGATATGCTATTTTCTCATGGTAGTTTTCAGTGTTTGTAGATGATAATTGCTAAGCAATATTGTGCCCAACTGAGAATGATGTCTTTACGCGGTCAAAAATTCTAAAATATTAATAATTCATATATTTTTTGATTAGCTAAATACACTCAAACGAATATTTTGTACTATTACACAGTACATGGTTTATATTCACGAAACAATCGACAATGGTCTTATTCAAAGGAGAGTTAACTTTTATTTTTTTCTACAATTATACAGTTTATTTTTAATTATTCGCCTTTGATACCTGAAGATAAAATCCCACCAAAGGGTGACTAGGCTGAAGAGTCGTTGACATATTCTATGTGTTTTTAAATCCTGATAATGAAAATACAGAGAAGGTGTGGACACCAGAAAAAGGAGAAAATGGACAATTGTATGTGAAAGGAAATATTTTTATTTTATTTCATATTTTATTTGACAAACCTGTATTAATAAAATAATGAACTCATGCCGCTATGATGACTTCCACATAATCCAAGACGCATTTAGATTGGGCTTTCCCAGGGCTTCTGATTCTTAGTTGACGTGCGGATACCATCATCATGATGATGAGGAGGTATAAGTAAACCTTAAGAAGTATTTTAATAGGTATACGTAAACCCCAAAACCAAATAGATATTTTAGAGACAATTTTTGTTGATTAATAGCTAATTGGTAAATAGTTTTTTTCTCATTGAAAGAAAATATACACAGTAATGTGACTACATATTAATATTTAAATTACCAGTTACCAATCGTTTGAATTCAACACTTATTTTGAAAGCAATATTTTAATAGATCAGAATATTATCAAATAACGTATAGTAAGTTACTTAATACTTTTTAACATTTGCATTTAACACTTATTTTTAAAGAATCGTTTAACATTCAAAATAGTGTCGGCATATTCTAATTGACATTATGTAATGATCTTTTAAATCAAAAATTCAAAAATATGGTGATCTGAATATTTGTATAATTATTTCTAATTTCTCGGGGTTTCATAGACAACGTAATTAAAATGCGGTAAGCTCGAAACTATGGCTTTTTTCTTTCCCTTTTCTCAACCGGTGCTTCTTTTCAGAAGCGATCTATAGTGCTGGGTGTTCTCGAAGACTCGACGCCCTTCTTAATGTTGGCGCAGATGGCGACACTTTCGATCACACGTAGCAAATGATCCACTCGTTCTCACTTTCACCGGGAGCGATAGCTCAGTGCATCATCGGATGTCACTGCAGCGCCTCTGACCGGGAGGTCCTAGCTTCACTAGCTACAGCTTAGACACTAGATTCTCAGCTAGGTCGAATTCAGTCGCTGTCTGAAAGAGAATTCTAGAGGCCGGCAGCTCTGATCGGTAGTTTTCCGTGGTTTCTCCGATCCACACCAGGCGAATGCAGGAGCAGTACCCTAACAAACGGGCCACGGACCGCGCGCAATTTGTGCTTCGCCTGCGATCCTTCGATACTTCCTTGTCGTGTCCTCACCCTTTCACTCACCCAAACTTATATTTACATGCATTACACTACCACACATGTACGATCTTTGCTGCCTCTTTCTTGCCCTATCCTCACAAACCTTACACTAACATGCACTACACTACTACACATGCCAGGAGACTCGTCGAGGAAGCTCTTTGTCCCAGTTGGGGCAGTGCCCCGCTGGTGGGAGATACTTGGTTGGGGAAAACCCCGCTAGCCGACGGTTGGTCGGCATCTGATCTCGCCATCGGGAGAAGACCACCGCCACCTCCCAATGTAAAAGCATGTACTACACTTACGGGGCCAACGACCTCGTTAGTTGACGCGCCCGGAATCACTACCAATCAATCACTCTCACTTTTATTTTGTGTAAAGTACGAAATATTAACAAGTAAAAAAACTATTAAGCACATAAAGTTGAAGAGCAGTAAAGTTTTGTGATCATCTTTGGGGCCCGTAAATTTTGCCGACAGACCTGTTTCATGTGAGACGAATATCCTTTCTAAATGCCGTTGTTTTGTTCGTTCGGTTCGTCCATTCCTGTCAAAAGCTAGCGCCTGTAGCTAGGACATGCCACGAAGCCGCTTCGACGGTTCCTGAATTTCTGAGGGACACAGGTTCGCGGTTGCCCAATCGATGAAGTTATGTATCTACAACCCTGTTCCAAGAAGGTCCGATGTATTGCAGGTAGCACATTTCGCGATGTGCCTTCGCTCGTGCTAAATGCGCGCCTGAATAAAGACCAGAGAAGGTGGAGAGTGGGGAAAGAACTGTCAGACAGTCGCTGAATTAATAGCCCGATCTGTGGTAAAACTAAGTTTGCGCTTTGAGAAACGGTTATATGGCAAATACTCTAACGAATGGGTCTTTGAGGACGCTTTTAAAGAAAATGTTACATAAGGTTCGCAAATAATGACTGGTAAAACTGTGCGTTTAAGAGCGTCTTTTTTAACAGGGTGCTTTTCTAGAACAGTAAACACGAGGGGCGTAAATAATGAGTTAAACTGTGCGTTTGTTTTCCTATGGGAAATCGGTTAAACACGAGTCGCAGTTAATGACGAGAAAAACTGCGTTTAAGTCCGTTTTTTTGAACAGTTAAACACGAGACGCACCATTAGTGACGGGAAAACTCAGCGTTTATGAGTGCTTCTTTGCCACATTTACACACGTGACGGTTAAATAATGAGTAAAACTGTGCGTTTTGGGATTTCTACCGGAAAATGGTTAAACAGGAGGTACGGAAATGAAGACGGGTAAAACTTGTGTGGCCTTGGTAAACAATTAATGAGGCGCGCAATTAATGAGGAGGAAAACTGCTCGTTTTGGCGTTCCTATCGGAAAACGGTTAAACATGATGTGCGCAGATAACCTGGAGAAAAACTGTGCGTTGATCAGTTTCTTTGAGAAAACTGTGAAACAGGAGTTTCGCTACCAGTGACTCGTAAAAGATCGCTTTCGTTTACGCTTAAACATGAATGGGTTAAATGGTGTCTCTGTGGGCGCTTTCGGGGTAGGATTAACTCGAATCGAGCAAACTCGGGGTAAAGCTGTGCTTCTGGATGACTTTGGAAAGACGGTTAAACTCAGGTTAAACTTTGTGCGTCTGGACTTGTTGGGGTATGGTTGAATACTACACTCGTCAACACGAATGAGTAAAACAGCGTATGTGTGAATCTTTGAAATGTGCTTAAACATGAAGGGACAAATCCGGAGGGTAAATCTGACAGGTACAGTCATCACATATCCAGTCCCATAAAATCCAGGTCGTGTTCTCCTCGCAAACACAGGCTTAGGAGACTCAGAACATTAATTGATGTCACACCGGCACATCTGGCCGGGAGGTCCTAGAATTCGAGGTGGCAGGGTTTTCGACCCTGCCACCTAGGTCGAATTCCAGCCGCTGGCTGCAGGAGAATTCCAGCGGCCGGCTGCTCTGATCGGTAGTTTTCCGTGGTTTCTACGATCAACACCAGGCGAATGCTGGAGCAGTACCCTATCAAACGAGCCATGGACCGCGCGCGATCTTCCCTTCCTTTGACCTATCCTCACCCCTAAATTACACACTTTCACTGTCATTCACTACACTACCACGTATGTCGGGAGACCGAACGAAAACCTACAGCTTGTCCCGGCTGGTGCAGTGCGCCGGTGGTGGGAGGTACCTGAAGGCGGCTGGCGACTGGCACATTCGGCATTTGCAGAGCAGCGAGCTACCGCTCGCCCAATCCCGAACAGCTGTTGTGTTCGGCGAATGTTCGCTTCCTTTGATGAGTCCAAACAAAAACCGACACGCGGTGGGTAGGGCGAGCACTGAATGTCCGTCACTCGGCAAATAGCAATCAATTCACCCACACTACTCGGGATTCGCCGAGCGGTTGCTACCGGGAGCGGTAGCTCAGTGCATCAACTAATGTCGCTGCAGCGCCTCTGACCGGGAGGTCCTAGGTTCCCACACCCCACGGCGGCAGGATTTTCGACACTAGCTTTTCAGCTAGGTCGAATTCGGTCGCTGTCTGGAGGAGAATTCTAGCGACCGGCTGCTCTGATCGGTAGTTTTCCGTGGTTTCTTCGATCAACACTAGGCGAATTCCGGAGCAGTACCCTACCAAACGGGCCACGGACCGCGCGCGATCTGTTCTTCCTCTTCCTTGTCCTATCCTCTCCCCTTACACACACACACACACACACTTACACTAACATGCACTACACTACCACATATTCCGAGAGACCGGTCGGGAGCTTAGAGGTTCTCCCGGCTGGGACGGTGCCCCGCTGATGGAAGAGTCCTGGTTAGGGGGAAACCCCACTAGCCGACGGCAGGTCGGCGCCGGATCTCGCCATCCAGCGGGGGAAGATCACCACCATCTCCCGAGAAAGAACGTGCACTACACTAACGGGACTATTGACCAAAGCAGTTGACGCGCCCGGAAACACGAAAAAATCAATCAATCAAACCGATCGGTTGCTCGCTGTTCGCCGAATAACGAACGTGTGGAGTTGCCTTGAGAGACACCTGTTAACCGACGTAGGTGGGCGCCGGTTCTTGGCAGGCAGCGGGAGAAGATCCCCGCCCCCTCCCGCGATAAAACGTGCACCCCACTTACGGAGTTTTCCGTGGTTTCTCCGATCAACACCAGGTGAATGCCGGAGCAGTACCCTACCAAACGGGCCACGAACCGCGCGCGATCTATCCTTCCTCTTCCTTGTCCTATCCTCTCCTCTTACACACATAATTACACTAACACGCACTACACTACCACATATTCCGGCAGACCGGTCGGGAGCTTAGAACTTGTCCCGACTGGGGCGGTGCCCCGCTGGTGGGAGAGTCCTGGTTAGGGGAAACCCCACTAGCCGACGGTAGGGCGGCGCCGGATCTCGCCATCCAGCGTGGGAAAATCATCTCCCAAGGAAAAACATACTTTTACGGGACTAATGACCGAAGCCGTTGACGCGCCCGGAAAGACGAAAAAATCAATCAATCCACTTCCGGAGCGAATGACCTTAGCATGCGTCGCGCCCGGAAGGAGAGTGGCCTTTTGCCCGGGCGGTCGGGAGCGGGCGCCCACTGTGCGGGGAGCCGTGCGAGGCTTCGTGAGCGCCGCCAATGAAGCGAGGCGGCGACGCGACGGCCAAGGCTACCGCGGAAGTCGTCCTGCCGCGTCGCCTCGCCTCAACCAGTCACTCGCCACCCGCTCGCCTAGCAGGACTTCATGGCGGCCCCTTCACTGCCGCCGCCGCCGCCGTCGCCCTCGCTCTAGCAGGTGAGGTTATGTGTCACGTCCGAAGCGGCAGTCGCGTAGCTCCTTTGTGGATTGTGGAGTGCGGAAGGCGGAAAAGTTGGAATCGGCATGTGGTAAGAGGACTCCGGGATGTGCACATTCCACAGCTCGGTGACAACACTTCAGGATGCGGTTCTTTGTGAACTCCGTTGGGCAGTTGTGAATGGGTTTTCTTTTTCGTAAATGTTCTCTGTTCTCGAAATGCTCTGATGCAAAGTCTAATACCTCTTTTACGGGTTATAAAATACTTTTTTTAAAAAATATTTTAACATGTGTATTTTTAATTTCGGTTTGCATTGTTTTCATCTGCGGTCAAGTGTAAACAAGTAAGTACCAATGCTGAAGTCAAAACAAGCAAGTGAAGCACTATTTTGCACTAATTCAAATTTAACACTCACATCAATTAATTAATAAAAAATTCATTAATTGGGGAACATCTACCATCTGTTAGTTTATTTGCGAAATAATGGTTTTTAAGTAAGTCGTGCATATAGAATTTGATAGGTTAATTAATAATAGTTTAAATATGGTACCAAGAATTCTTTAGTAGTTTTGATTCGTAATAAATAGTTTGATGATCAGATCGAAAGTTTTTAATTATCGCCAATGTGACTCTATTACCACTATTATATTTTATGTGTATTGATATTTCTTTTAATGTGACATTTCTTTACGTAAATTAGTACTTTGACACGACATTAGTACTAATGACAGTATTTTTAGTAACTTAGAACCGTAAATAACAGAAATTTCGAAAACATTAGACGCGTGTGAAGACAATCCTTTGTTATGTTATCGAAACATATTTTTAGCGCTGTATAAATAAAATTGTTCATTACCTTCTATTTAAATGAGCAAACATACTGAAGTGATTAGTCAAGACAACGTTTTAAGGCGGATCTATTCTACACTTTGCGAGGTCTTGTTTTCATGTCATTGTTTTTCCTTATTTGAAGAATATGAATTCGAAAGTGTTTCTAGTTTCACTTTCGTAACTTAAACACGGTGAAATCGAAGAACACAAATAGATTTAAAGCGAGATTTCCACACGTCATGTACATGACCACGGAAAGCAAAAATTTTAATTTTTGTACCACGTGCTCAGTATGCTATAGTTTACAAATAAACTACGTTACTCCCCGCATACGAGATGAGCTGAAGCTTCGATCAAAAAATGATCGGCATTCTTTGAGCGTACAAATCCTTGGCACAACGTCCAATGTTCCTTGAGATGCACTGTACCTATAAAGTGATAGTGGAAGCAAACGAAACCACGAATAGACACACACACATGTGCAGGGTCATACAGATTACACTAGCAAAATGAAAGTGTAATGCAATCAGTGTTACTTTTACGTTTAAATCCAGAAGCTTTTATATTTTTATTATAAGTGTCCGGAAGTAACCTGATGTTACGCGGGCATATATTTATCACTAGGGATCGGATTTTAATGATTTTGCATATTTTTGACCGTTGCTTTAGGGCATGGCTAAGTGAAATTTCTTGACGTTTGGTGGCACACGACATTTGGAGGACGCCAAACGTGGCACATTGAATGATTATATGTGATCTCAGTTCCATTCGTACTGCCGTCGTTAAAGTTCAACTTCTCGGTGTCCTAAACTTAGAATGGAACTTGTGGATCTCACTTTAAGAGGATTTACAACACGAATATTTTGTTGGTGTTGATATTGCGCGTTTCTGCTCAAACGATGGCGTATTAGCAACCCATCATTTGTTTGAAGGCACGTGCGAATGAGCGATGAGCGTGCTTTCGAAACGTCGGCCCCCCAGCCTTCGACGCGGCGTCACCCGGACAGCCCAGATCATGACTCTGGCCGCGGAAGCCATTTAAACTATATACGTATACAAGAAAGTAAACCTACATATGTATATCAGAAATTAAAACGAAGTAGGTTTCGAAAATACGGTCATCGCACTCCAGCACTGCAACGAACACTATTGTTTCGACTCCTTTGACATTACTTCATTTCATGATCTTAGTTGCCATTGTTGATAACAGTGGTGATGATAACAAAATAAAATTATTTTATTTGGAAAATTTCATTACTCTGATATATATTGCAATAATGGAAGATTTGTAATTTTTCAGAAATTATTCTCTCTTAAAGTGGAATTCGTATTGGCATATTTAAAACTTCAATTTTTAAAGATATAAACAATAATTATTATTTCAAAATGTGAAGTACTTTCTAGTTTATTTTAGACATCAATATACCATATTTATAAAGCTAATCTCTTATTTTTATTTGAAGAGGAAACCCACAGGCGTTTGGTTTTTGATGTGCGAATTTTTTAATCATTCTCGGGTTAAAAGAAGTAAGTTTTGTTATGAGATTACTCTAAATCGATAGCATGGGCATCGCAAAAAATGTTTTGTGGCATGTCTCTTAAAAATGTCTTTATTCCTTTGAGGATCGAAAAACATCTCTCAGCTTCCTAAATTCTTAAGTTGGATTCATCATCGGAATTGTTATTAGGATTTTTAATAGTGCGATGACTTTACTGAATGTTTCTCCTAACCTGCAGTCTTTAACAAACTAAGAGTGCCTAATAATCTCCTGAATTTCTCGGCACTGTAAATTGCTACACGCTCCTTGCGTATTATTTTCAAAGCTCAAAAACTTGTAAGAATCACAAACTTTTTTAATGCTTCTTCTGTAAATTTATAATCACAAACTCGAAATTTAGAATCGTAAATTGTAAAATTTTCCGACATGAACAAAGAAGCTGCGGTCAAATGGCAAGTGAAACTAAATCTTTATTTCATTTGAAATATAATTACATCACATACTTTCTTTGCTTCCCTCGCCCACTCATTGTTTTCAGTCTTTCTTTTCTTTGCAGATGTAAATTTGATAGATGTTGGTGTTTAAAGATTGTCATTTCTAAGATTGGTCATAATTTTTTAAAGTCCAAAAGACTTTGTGCAACAACAATAGGCTCAATTTCTACTCTCTGAAGTTGTCCAAATAATGTATCAAAAAGGGTTTCTTAAAAAATGAAAGCCTATGGTCAAAATTGTTGTGATTCTTCTCGACTGAATAGTTCACCTGATGGAAACATTTACGCCACTTCTTCGATACTTAACTATTTCTTCTAATATTGATATCTCCTGTAGTCTGTTTGAAAAAAAATGTGCAGAGGCCTTGAACACTGGAAAAGAAAATTCGAACATTTATCATTATTGTTGCATTTTATCACGACTAAATTAATCTGACGTGCATGTCAATGGTCATATTTACCAATAGGGTAATTACTCTTAACAAGAGTTTGAACACCTTTCGAATTTCCAGGCTTTTCAGAAGCGCCATTGTACATCTGAGCTATAAGATTTTTGGGTAATTAATTTATTTTGTGCCATACTAACTCTTAAAGAGTCCAAGATGCAAACGTTTATGTATCATGACATGGAGAAAAAAAATCGTTCAACTAGTTTATGGTTAATGATGTATCTAGAAACAATTGCCATTTTAAATGTACACATCGCTTGTTTCGTCAGTAATAACAGCTAAAACGTTTGCTTGTCTGATTTTCTGCAATTTTTTTCCTGGCAGACTTCAAACTTAATGTGTAGCAACTCCTTAATAGTTTTAGTACCGAGAAACACTGTCGCTTTTTCCAGATGTTTTTAAGCAAAGTCGGCTTTGTAATGGAATCAGTTAATTCTCTAAAAAAATGCTGTATTTGTGGATTCTTTGTTTTCATCGTTAAAGCTAATCTCATCCCTTAAAGCTAATTCAAAGGCACCGTAGAAACGAGTTCAATCAATTATTATGCTCAATATATGCCTATTCTTTTTCACTTGTCCATTGTGAATTGCAATATTTCTCCTGTAAGCATTACCTAATTGTTCTGCAATATTGGTAGTTCCTAATAATGCTAACTGTATTTACTTAAAATCTGATTTCATTTTTTTTCAATCATTCTATAAAGTGGTTTAAATCTTTAAAACAGTTTTTGTTCACGAATCTTCATCTTCAAACAATATACAAGGAAAGCAAAAGAGTGTGTCATCGTATCGCAGCCACATAACTTTTATTTATTGTGAAAACTAATTTTGATTTTTCGATTGATTTTTCGATTGAATTTGATTTCGATTTCTTTTTGCTGATTTTTCATTAGAATAGCATTTTGAAGAGTTGACGTAGGCTTTCCAAATCTTTTAATTTCTATTTTTCCTCAATAGGCTGTGAACCGAAAGGAGTTTTTATTAAATTTTGAAGTTTGCATTGTCGTTTAATATCAGGAAAATAAATATTGAACACTCGTGCAGAAAAATGTTAGAGAATGTTACTTACCGGCAGGAAAGTAACATCAAAACCCAGCGACCGGGACGGGGACGGGGGCCAAGAGAGGTGTCTTAGTGCCTCTGACCGGAAGGTCCTATGTTCGAGTCCCGACAGTGGCAAGATTTTCGGCACTAGCTTGTTTTTGTTTTTGTTTTTTTTCATTTATTTTCTTCTTTTTCGGCCGTGAGGCCTTTCAAGGGCTTGAATACATGAATATTATCATGATTAGGAATGGGCATCCTTGACTTTTTGAGCTTTACATCGCTGCTCCGTTTGTTAGGTGTTCGATTTTGGATGGACTTGGTTTGGAGTTCATTTAAAAATTTATTAGGTTTAATATTAGGCTATCTATTTGTTTTTATATATGGAAATTTTAATTTTTGATTCGGCAAGGTTGGATAGCATTTCGTCCTAGGTTGAATTTATTTGTTAAGTGAGAGGTGTTAAGTGTAGTATAGAAAGCTTTTGAAACTGAAGCGATGTGATTTTTTATTAAATCCATACGTAGTTCCCTATGGATCTGAGTATTGGGTATAAACCACGGTGCTTGTATGATTTTTCTAAGACATTTGTTTTGTACCATCTGAAGTTTCTCTATTGATGAGGGTGCTGCGCTTCCCCAAACAGGACAAGCATATGTTAAGGTGGGTAAAATGATTGATTTAAATATAGTCAGCTGACATTCAATTTTTAATGAGGATTTTCAACACTAGCTTGTGAACTAGATCGAATTCCGTCGCTGTCTGGAGGAGAACTCTAGCGACCGGCTCCTCTGCTGCCATGCTTAGCTGCCAAATGCCTGTCGTTCAGTCGGAGGGAGAGGCCGGTGTAAAGCTCCGGAGTTAACGGGATATATGCAGCTAAGATCTAACGCTTTTACTTCTTACAGAAAGAATGTTCATATAACCACCGTTTTGCGCTTTGGAGCGCTCTATTAGCGTAATTTAGCAACATAACAATTGATCAGCACTAAAAGGCATCTAAATGTAAATGAAAGATGTTGTCTGGTAACAATAATATGGAAGCAAACTGGATCGTTTGCTTACACATCTTGATACTACATTTTGTACATACCCATTTATAAATAATTTGTGTAATTTTTAAATTTTATATCTCGTGTATTACTATATTTTTTTCAGATAGCTCTGATGATCGCTACGCGATCGAAAAGATCTTAAGTTAAAATATACATATTATTGATTCCAGAAACATCTTTTATTTACATTTATATAAGAAGGTATCTATATAACCAAATATCTAATTAATGGCATCGATTGAAGAACTGCTCTGATCTGATGCTAAGAACTGCTCTGATTTAATCTGCGACTGCTCTGATCGAGAGTTTTCCGTAGTTTCTCCGATCAACACCAGGCGAATGCCGGGGCAGTACCCTAACAAACAAGTCACGGACCGCGCACGATCTTTCCTTCCTCTTCCTTGTCCTATCCTCTCCCCTTACACACATACTTACACTAACATACACTACACTGCCACATATTCCGGGAGACGTCGGAAGCTTAGAGCTTGTCCCGGCCGGGAACTTAGAGCTGGGGCGGTGCCCCGCTGTTGGGAGATACCATCGCGCATTAGTTAGTCTTAACTCAAAGCTAGGCCTTCCTACGCAATGTTAGTTGAGAACTCGCAGCTAAACGCTATTGCACGCCGTAATAGAAAAATTAAATAAATTTTGAATTTGTTTTTCACAAGTCAAGAAGAAATAGATAATTAAATGTGCCAAATCGCCGCCTTATTGGTGCTGCTGTTCTACTTTTTAAAAAAAATTAATTTCCAAAATTTATATATGTTACGGTCATAGTGATTAATTAGCAATTATATATAATCGCTAGCCATTACGTATAATTACCACAACAGTAAAAGTGATTAATTAATCACTTTGTTTGGTCATTATTCGTAATAGCTAGCGCGATTTGACTGATATAATAATTCCCCTGAACATTTAAACACTTCGCCTAATCATTACGGATATATTTAGTATAAGTTGGTCAAAGTAATAATTTTCTGAAACTGGAAGCTAGGCCTTTCTACTCTCCGAAATGTCAGTTGCGAACGTGCAGCTAAACGTTACAGCACGCCGTAATAAAAAAAATTAAATTAGTTTTCAATTTTGTAATCAGAAGTAAAGTCTAAATAGAGAATTAAATGAGACAAATCACCACCTCATTGGTGCTGCTGTTCTCCAACAATTTTTTAATTAATTTTCAAAATTTTAGGTGTTATGGGCATAGTGATTAATTAGCAATTATATGTAATTGCTATTCATTATGTATAGTTATCACAACAGTTGTCAAAGTAATTAATTAATCACTTTTTATAACAATTTTTCTATAAGAAGAAAGAAAACCGTTAGACCTTATAAGACTGGATATGTCCCGTCAACTTAGGTGCGAAGCAACCACCATTTGCTTTACATCGGTCTCTCCCTCTGACTTAAACCCAATCATGTAGCAGCTAAGTTCGGTTTTAGCTGAAGATTCCAACCGACGTAAGTCCTGACCAGGAGTATAAAATGCCTTAGCGATCACGGTTAATTCGACATCTGGCATTCAGGAATAAAAAAAACTTGCTTATATATTTCGTTTAGGTTGTTTGCATCTATTGAAGAAATAAAATTTGCAAATTATATTACACAATGTCAAGCAACAATGAAAAAGGTCTGACATCCCCAAGTGAGAATCATGGCAGTTCATGGGTTAATGTAAAATATCTTTGAGTCAGCTCAATGCAAAACTTGAAGAGCTTTTTATAAAAAAAATACAAGTACATTGGTTTAACAATTTATTAGGGGAAAACTGTTAAGAACGAGCATATTTTGTCAGAAAATATGTTGAGGTGGAAATTGCTGATAGGGGCCGCAGCCTCGCCGTCGATTTGGACACGCGTAGCGAAGCGTCAGCTACGCCCTGTTCAAAAAGAGAATAACTTTGAACAACACACAAACAAGAGAATAACTTTGAACAACATATTCTGTCTATTACATGTACTAATGGCTAGTATCATTTTCAAAAACATTCAACTAAGAAATTTCAGAACAGAATCTCTACATCCGCAACGCAACTCAACACACTCTTTTTAGGAACATTCTTAACTATCATATATAAGTACTAACTATGTTGAAAGAAATAACACCAATGCCTCCCAAATCTATCATAAAACCAAAATTTGCGCATGAAACTTGCACATTTCATAAGATAATATTAAATTTTCCTATCTGTACAAACTAGATAGAAGATGTAAACATTCTAAGTTTTCAAATATTCAGAAGTTACAATGAAAATCGCTGCGTTTTCCAAAGTGTCAAATAATTTGAATTTTAACTGTATAAAATATTCCAAGAATATTTCGAAATCATTTTGAAATTCCTTTATAAAATATGGTATTGTTTTATATAATTCCTGAAAATGCCTCGGCAATTGTTCTTCCTTTGTTTAGTGTTATCTACTGATGAATGTCCTTTAAGAATTCAATATTTCTTATGAAGTAGAGAACGTTTGTAATAACCAGCTGCAACACCACTTCGTCGTTGAGGGAGGTCCTAGGGCTCTATTTCCGACAGTAGCGGCCATTTAAACCCTACCTACATAATCTGGTTGAACCCAACATTATTCGGAGGGGAATTTTAGCCGTAGACTGCACTGATTGGTAGATTTCCTTTTTCTTCAATCAATACCATGCGGATGCTGGAGCAGTTTGTTAACAAACGGACCACGGACCTTGATTAATCCTTCCTCATCCTTAACTCCATCGCTCCCATTACAATCTCTCTCTCTCTCTCTCTCTTTCTCTCTCTCTCTTTCTCTCTCTCTCTTCTCTCTCTCTTCTTTCTCTCTCTCTCTTTCTCTCTTCTCTTTCTCTCTCTCTTTCTCTCTCTCTTTCTCTTTCTCTCTCTTTCTCTTTCTCTCTTTCTCTTTCTCTCTTTCTCTTTCTCTCTTTCTCTTTCTCTCTCTCTTTCTCTCTCTTTCTCTTCTCTCTCTTTCTCTCTCTTTCTCTCTCTTTCTCTCTCTTTCTCTCTCTCTCTTCCTCTCTTTCTCTCTCTTTTTCTCTCTCTCTCTCTTTCTCTCTCTTTTCTCTTTCTCTCTCTCTCTTCTCTCTCTCTCTTTCTCTCTCTTTTCTCTTTCTCTCTCTCTTTCTCTCTCTCTTTCTCTCTCTCTCTCTTTCTCTCTCTCTCTCTTTCTCTCTCTCTCTCTTTCTCTCTCTCTCTCTTTCTCTCTCTCTCTCTCTTTCTCTCTCTCTCTCTTTCTCTCTCTCTTTCTCTCTCTCTTTCTCTCTCTCTCTTTCTCTCTCTCTTTCTCTCTCTCTTCTCTCTCTCTCTTTCTCTCTCTTCTCTCTCTCTTCTCTCTCTCTCTTTCTCTTCTCTTTCTCTCTTTCTTTCTCTCTCTTTCTCTTCTTTCTCTCTTTCTCTTTCTCTCTTTCTCTTTCTCTCTCTCTTTCTCTCTTCTACCGTGCGAGTTTCTCTAAAGTTAATCCCCACCTTCTTCCTTATTTTTCATTTCCATATTAAGTCTATAATATATATTTTTCTTCGAATTCATGTTATCCTCCGTCACTTGTTCTGTATCTCTCCTTGTAATTGATAACAATACAATTCAATACAGCCTTGTCAATACAAATTATTCTTATTTAACGTTATTTCCGAGCAGATATGTGCACCCGTGTAATTCATTTGCGTACAATATCAAATAATTTGTTTAATTTCATATAAGTTGCAGACTCTACAGGCTCTGAACTGGTGGGGTAGAATCGAGAAGCGTCGAACCAGCAAAAATTTAATCAAATGTTCTAGAAGATTTTATTTTGTAGATTGCGGTGTGAGGAACGTTTCTTAGTTTTAAATTTTAAGGCCCAAACCGCTTCGTTTATGAGTTATTTAACGATACAGATTCAAAAATGTGACGAAGTGATGCAGGTTGCATTCGACGTGAATATTTAAATGTTTTTAAAAACAAATCCTTCATATTTTTAATGTCAAAATGCCATTCGTCACGTCTCCGTAAAATTATTTTTCTTTAGAAACTCATTTATAAAGATTGGTTGTGTGTGAGAGCCGCAAAAGGTATGTATACTACTGAAATAATATAGGCGATATACACAGACACTCACGCAATTCACCGCCGCACATGTCGAGGCTCATACTACGCAAAGTGCAAAAATATTTGTACGAGTACATGCCTTTCACCAGAATAATATTTCACATGCTTAAGAAATAATCGCTATTTCACATGCCACCAGAAGTGTCCTGTGTTTTTACATGGATTAATTGTTTCAGGTTTTTGGGAAATTGTGAACAGAATTGTCAGATTAAGTTAGAATTTTCCACATATCTTTGTTCTTGTAATTGCTCTCTTAGCTCATATCCATCATAATTCTTAGAAATTCCCCTTTCCTATTTTGAAGTAAATAGTATAGTAGTAAATTCCTTCCTACGTTTTACATGTATTCAAATATTAAATTGCATTTTTATTAAAATAAATTGCAGTTAATTAGATCTATAAAGCCTACAAAATACTTCAAAGTATTATTAACAAAGGGAAAGAAACTCATTTTGGGTAAATAAGAATACCTTCGTAACGTCTGCGCTTACGTTATTTCCAATAATAATAATAATAATAATAATAATAATAATAATAAATACAATGGAGAGATACATGGAATACATAAAATACATGGAAGATACCCAAAACTCTTGTTTTGAGATGATGTAGACAGACGTTCCTCGGTGGAGTGGCTTTTGGAGAAACAAATATATCCTGACACCGAGGGTTTTATAATATAAATTCAAGACAGAGTTATCAAGACCAGAAACTATCAAAAGTATTGTTTAAAAGAAGATGTGGTGGATAAATGTAGGAAGTGTGGAGCTGTAGGAGAAACTATAGAACACATCACATCTGCATGCTCTTCCCTCTCAGACAGTGCTTACTTAGGAAGGCATAATCAAGTTGCGAAAATCGTGCACAGGGCAATTGCAATAGAGCATAAATTATTGGATGAATCAACACCGCCATTCTATAAGTACACCCCTCCTCCAGTGCTGGAAACAAGTTCCACCCTTTTGTACTGGGATAGACCAGTTTTAACTGATCGTACTGTCGATTACAATGGGCCAGATATTCTCCTTATAGATAAAAAGAAGAAAGAAGGAGTAATAATAGACATCGCAGTACCATTATCCCACAATATCAAACAGAAAGAAATAGAAAAAATTTCGAAATATGAAAACTTATCTTATGAACTAAAACATATTTGGAAATTAAAATCTACCAAAACATACCCACTCGTGATATCGGCGGAAGGCCTGGTTAGTAAAAACTTCCTTAAAAACTTAACAGAACTTAAACTACCTAAAAACGTTCTGAACATGGGACAGCGCGCAGTTTTGTTGCAAACTGCCCATATCGTAAGAAAATTTTTATCTTAAGTCCAGATATAAGATGAAGTTCTTCTTCTGTGACCGAACCTGTCCCCAAAACAACGCCGGGGAAGGTGAGCATTTCTACCAGCAATAATAGCTGAGAAAACGTAGGATGGTAATAATAATAATAATAATAATAATAATAATAATAATAATAATAATAATAATAATAATGTGCATGCCTCTGGCTGTCTACAACCCCGCACAGCTTCTACTTCCCCTACGGAGAGGCACATGGGCATTGATTGCTTACCCTCGCCCCTGCGGGAGCTCCGTTGGGCGAGAGACCGGGCGCACATCTCTTGCCCCTGAGCGGAGCCTCCTTTCTAGATCGGTGCCGACTTCTTTCAAGCCTCCTTCTGCGTCAGGGCAAAACCCCTCCTCGATTCCGGTGCGTAACTGACACTGCCATGACGAGGCCAACAGCCAAACTGGGGGTACCCGGGTTGTTATTCCATGGGGGGAGGGGGGCAGTCCGTCTACTTATTGCAAAAATCTTCGTGTTAATGATGTAAGGACCACTGGGAATCTGGGCGCCCGAGCTGGACATTCCAGTTCGGCGCTAGGACTTCCCCACGTGCGACCACAACTCAAAGCCACCGACCAGGAGAGGTGCCTCAGTGCGTCAACTGACGTCACTGCAGTGCCTCTGACAGGGGAGTCCTAGGTTCGAGTCCCGACGGTGGCAGAATTTTCGACACTAGCTTCTCAGCTAGGTCGAATTCAGTCACTGTGTGGAGGAGAATGCTAGCTGCCAGCTGCTCTGATCGGTAGTTTTCCTTGGTTTCTCCGATCTACACCAGGCGAATGCCGGAGCAGTACCCTAACAAACGGGCCACGGGCCGCGAGCGATCTTTCCTTCATCTTCCTTGTCCTATCATCTCCCCTTACACACACACACACACACTGACATGCACTACTCTACACATATTCCGGGAGACCGGTTTGGAGCTTAGAGTTTGTCCCGGCTGTGGCGGTGCCCCGCTGGTGGGAGATATCTGGTTGGGAAAACCCTGCTAGCCGACGGTAGGTCGGCGCCAAATCTCGCCAGCCAGCGGGGAAAGACCACCGCTACCTCCCGAGGAAAGCATACAGTATACTTATGGGAGTAATGACCTCAGTAGTTGATGCGCCTGTTATCACCAACAAACAACACCAAGCCACGGTCCCAATCCCGCCTGCGAGGAACACTAGTAGACTTACACGAAACACTTTCCATACAGCTTTTCGCTACCAGGGGGGGGATCTGAGCAATTCTCACGCTCCCCTCGTATCCGGATTCGCCGGATCCGGCTCGTATCCGGAACGCGATGCCAAAAAGCGCAAATCGCGTGTGGCACGTCCACCCAGCACCTGCTTAAGGTCGGGACTACCAACTTTCCGGTTGGTTCCACCTCTGTCTGCGATCGGGACAAGTCCCTCCGCAATGGGCATTGGGGCTGTTACACCCGGGGGGCACGGATCCTGCCTGCGATCTACCTTTTGCTAACTATGGCAGCCCCCCCCTCCCCCCGAGAATTCGGGCGGAAGATTCCAAATCCCTCTCTCTGTGGAACCACAACGCACGGGGCACTAGTGTTCTCCCTCGTGAATAACGCTCTACTTAAACCCTCTGTTACATAAATAACTATTATTTCAGTGGTTCTTTCTTTTCCAATTAAATTTTCTTTTGAATTTATGTAATAAAAACGAAAAATACTACAGTTTCGTATAGAAATTAAACTACATTATTGAATGTCCGGTTCCATTTCCAGAAAAATGTAAGGGTAACGCACTGAAACGTGCTAGGAACATGCATACAAACTTACACAGGGCAAGTGGAACCCGACTTAGGTTTCCGTGCTCGGAAAAAATTAAACATTTTTGAAACTTTCTTTTAGATTTTTAAGGCTTAGCTTCCCTGACAACCGCCGCTGCATTGCTTGAGTGACCCGAACCGAGCAAACTCGCAAATCCTATGGAAATTACATCGTCTTTTCTTATTGTGTGAAATGTAATCGTCCAAATCTTAACTCTTTCTGTTTGGTAGTGTTAAATACGCTGTGTCAGGTCTGTTATGCCGTATCGCGCAGTTCAGTGATTGGTGGGATTAAGTTCCAATACGCAGCTCTTTTCATTTTTAATCACTTCTACCACGTACCAAATTCACAAAATCACTTCTAACACGTAGCAAACGCATACTAAAATATTGAATGACGGCCAAACGTCCGTCTGTCCGTCTGTTTCTGAGCGACTGTTTCTGTCCGTACGTCCGTCTGTCTATCTACCTGTCTACGTCTATTCGTTGTGTGTAAACAATGCTAGCGGTTGAACTGTGAGTAGAATTTTCACCAAAATTAATATTCTTCAATCAGTATAGCAGATCAGCATAGCAGGCCCTTTGAATTTGAAATCGATGTTTTAATTTTTGGGATTACTTTATACGAAACATCGAGAACATTGTCAACATTTTTCTAAAAAATGGCTACATATTTTTTATAAGACTTGGTTCTCGGATAGACTGAAGGGGCTTAAAAATGGCGTGGGTCTCAGTTTTGGTGAAATATCTTAATTTTTGAAAACGTCGAAAGTTAAAATATTTTTCGACGTCTGTCTACAGCAACAGCAACTGTTACAGAATTATATTTTTCTACGTAAATATTGCAGGTAAAACTGAGGTCTTTAAATAAGGACATAATATATTTTCAAAATGTAAATGGTTTTTTTTATTACATTTATTTATAGTCGCATCAACTGCGAGGTTATTAGCGACTATTCAGTAAGTTACAATAAGGGTTTTTTTTATATTATATTAACAGTTTATATTGTATTGTATTATATTATATTACATTACAGTTTATATTATTATTAATATTTCACATGTTATGGTAATACACACAATACATACACTTAAAAAGAACAGTATTACAGTTCGTGAGAGACATTAATTGATTTACAAAATTTTATAATTTTTTCTTGTTGGGTGCTTGAATGAAGTAAAGCATCAACGTTAAAGTTCTGTAAGATTGATTGGCGGGATTGGTTGTACTTAGGACATTCCTGAATAATGTGTAATATTGTTATTTGTACATTAATTTAAATGGTTATGGATTAATTTTACACGAAATCAAGCCAATATTTAAAAGAAGGTCTTCCAAAGACGACTGCGAGTGTTTTCTTGACTCTTGTACAAATATGCACTGAATGTACTGATTACATGACACAAACCCAATTTTAAAGCATTATCTAGATTTTAATAAAATATAAAAATTTTTTTAAAAATATATCTCACGACGTTAATATTTGCATTACGGTAGTTTTTAGTACATTGTCGGATTTATTAGTAGAAGTGCTTCATATAATTTCCAATGAAGTTTCACGAAACTCAAAAGTTTTCTGCCTCGCGTTCTGCTGACCCTGAAAGTGTGTTGGTGTTTAATGTACGGTCAAATATGCGTCCCTTTCGGACGTAAAGAATAATCGGCCGTCGGCTGGAAAAAACTTAGGGGAAAAATGTTATTTTTCTAATGCTTTCATAACGCCCTTGCAATTATACTATTTATCAAAGCACTCTCACATTCTTAAGTATGCAACAAACGTTCTGTATTCACCGTTCGTCAGTCATTTTATCCTGCGCCTCGGTCGGGAAGTCTGTTGGATAGCCACACCTGCCGTCGCTACCAGGACAGTGATTGACTCCTTGCTGACCTTTGAAAACAGGCTTTGCCCGTGAAGTCACAGCCCGCGCATGAGCCAAACCGATGGAACCAAGGATATGGCATCAGCGAGACATCGAGAAAACAGTTGTGCTAAAGAATGGCGTAGACTTCTCCTACTAGTTTTCTAATTCTAGGCTTCTAGGTCTAGGCCACTTTTACGGTTTTGGACCCTAGTCCCCTCCGAGCTGCCATCTATCACCGCCCTAAATGCATTTTTCACATTTTCTCAATTTTTCAATTCCTTAGTGATGGAACTTAAATATGACTTTAAGAATAATACAGAAAAGTAAAACCCTTTCGTTGAAAAATTTTGTTTCAGAAAATGCCGTTTAAGCGTTTCTGTAAATGCGAAATTTGAAGCTCCTTTCCACGGAAAACTACTGAGATTTCCAGAAGCTTTATTGAAAATTACTTGAAGCATTTCCACTCACAAATGCGATATTTTATAGAAATCGCTGGAAATATAAATATAAACGGCGTGAGAAATATTTCAAAAAAATTATATTTGAGTAATTGTTTTTAAAAAAGAGATTCAAGAATTCATCAATATGCATTTATGCCATGGTAGTGAGTTCATTTAAAACTATCTGTTCAAAAAATTTCAAAAAACAATTGGAACCGTTTTGGAGAAAATGTTTAAACGTTTCTGAAAATGCATAATTTCATTTTCACAAAAAACAAAATGAATTTTGAGAAAAGATGAAATTTAAAGCATATGCAATTAAATGCAGGAAGGAATGAAATATTGTTTACATCGTATTGAAAATATTAACGACATGAGAGAGACGTCAAAAAATATAATTTGTGTATTAAAAGAAGAATACAGCAAAGTAGAGTTTGTCAACTTATACAGTACAATTAACACTAACTCCAACGGAAGTTAAAAATAAATTTAGAGCCGTTCTTGAGAAATTCTTGTTGTTGTTAGTTTTTATATTGGAAATATTTCATTCAAAATTGCTCGAAAACTACTAATTTTTAAAAAATATACCAGACTTTAATCGAAAAACTAGTTATGGAGAACAAATTGCATTAGAACAAAAAATCGCTCTCTTCAATACTATAGTTATTGGATGGCCCTCGAAAAATCTATTCTTACAAAAACAATAAATAAAAAAGTTAGAGCCATTTTTGTGGAAATTTTGAAACTGTTCCAGATGCATCATGCAAAGTACCCACAATATTTAAAGAATGTTTTTCTAACTCGCAGTGCTTCGAGTGAGACCGAATTGCGGAATATAAATTTTGAAAAAAATCTACAAATACTTTAGTGGCTTGCGTTTTTCACCGACGACAGACGGACGGAAATTTCGAAAAAACAAGCATCATTTCGAAATCACGAACCCATAAATCGTGGATTCTACCTAAACAACATTTTAGAGGAAATAATCCCTATACTATACAGTATTTAAGTAACTCCCAAATGCGCGGATGTTCGTGTGTTCGGTTGTGAGGTTCCGTCACTCACGGCTAGACTATTTTTCGTGCATCAATCGAGACACATGAGGTGTGTCATTCGACGCGTCTTGGGCTCTTGATGGGGAACTGATAATTTGTTTTCGGATCCGGCGACAAGATTCAAAGAAATTTCCAAAAACGTACTTTTGCGTGTTTTGGCGCTGCGTTCTTTGTGAGTGGAAGGAGAGTTAAACCAATTCCACGTAAATAGACCTATGTAGGTGGCATTGATTAAACCCCAGTACCCCGTGGTAATTTTCAGCCACGGCACCATAATATTCTTCCGTGATGTTGGCACACTGATTGGATACAAACCAGCTATATGAAATCTTACTTCACTAAAAGTGATAATACTTTGCATTTACAGACCTCCAACAAAGAGAACTGCAGATTATATTTCGTTCCTAGAAAATCTGGAGATAACACTTAACAAAGTCAGCAATCGCTCTTTTGAATCCATTGTTGTATGCGGAGATTTTAATATTGATTTTCTGGTCGAATCTTGCGAGAAAGAAAAGTTTCTCAATTTAATTAATTCCTTCAACTTAGACATTATAATTAATGTACCTAACGGATCACACAACATTCGATGAAAGCAATTGATCAAATTATAATTAACAAAACTACTACTCGATATGAAGTTGAAACAAAAGATTTAGGATACAGTGACCACGATGCACAAATTCTTACCATTATAAGAAATGCGATCACTGACACAATAAATAATACACGTATGACTAGATTGTTTACTAAAAGTAAAATTAAATTATTCATTGATTACTTGATGCAGGAGTCATGGGAAACGGTTTATAATACTGCTGATACAAACGACAAATATAATTCTTTTTTTTTCAACTCTTTCATTTCATTTTAACATTTGCTTTCCTCTTCAAAAACGAAAATTAAATATTTCAGGGAAAAGCAATTCTTGGATAACACAAGGGATTAGGACATCTTGTAAAAACAAGCGAATTCTTTCTTTCATTTCTAAACGTCATGACGTATCTCAAGGTTTCCTTATCTACTTTAAAAAATACAAAACATTGTTACGAAAAATCATAAGGCAGGCTAAAATCATGAAAAACGATCAGGATATTTTGAACTCAAATAATAAAACAAAAGCAATGTGGAATATAATAAAAAATACTACCAAATCAACTCGAAAATCCGTAGAGAATGTTGTTTTAAAATATAACGATATAAATGTGAACGATCCGGCAACTGTGGCTAGTCTCTTTAACCAATACTTTTCGAGAATTGCTGCCGATCTCACTAAGGGTCTTCAGGCACAAAATTCAAAAACAGACAGTTCACCCAAAATTTTAGACACAATGTTCGTTTCCGAAACTTCTTGCTATAAAATTCTCAAAATAATCGGTAAACTAAAAAATAAATATTCGTCCGGTTTAGATGAATTCCCGGATTCTTTGTTAAAGACTTGTGCGTATGCCATTATACATCCGTTAACTCACATATTTAATGCATTTTTATGCACTGGAACGTTTCCAGATATTTTCAAAACAGCTAAAATTAAGCCGCTTTTCAAAAAGGCAACAAAAATGAAATTCAAAATTATCGGCCCATTTCTCTTCTATCAGTCTTTTCAAAAATATTAGAGAGACTTTTTTACGTACGAATGGAAACCTTTCTCACTAAACACGACGCGCTTTCAGATTGCCAACATGGATTTAGAAAATCAAAATCAACGGAAACAGCTATATTTTCTTTTCTTAAAGATGTCGCCTCATCATTGGTCAAAACGAGGCACCTATTGGATTATTTTTAGAACTCTCAAAAGCTTTTGACGTCATTGATCATGACATTTTACTTTCCAAATTACCTTCATATGGAATTCGTGGTATTGCTCTAGATTGGTTATGTTCGTACCTTAAACAACGATCTCAGAGAGTTGAAATACCATACTGGCATGATGGAACATTACGTACGCATCTTTCCGACTCATTGCCCGTTGCATGTGGAGTTCCTCCAGGATCGATTTTAGGCCCTATTCTGTTCCTACTTTACGTAAACGATATGCCCTCGACGATTCGAAACGGAAGAACTCTTTGCAGATGATACGAACATCCTTTGCAATAAAGAAACCGTCAATAGTACTATATCAGATGTTTCAAATTGGTTCCGAAATAACAAATTAATAGTAAACGAAAAGAAAACGGTTTTAATGCAGTTTTCCATTTCAAATAAAAAATTCTGTGCCCCATTGAAAATGAACAGTGTACCATTGACTGATGTTAAGGCAACAAAATTTTTAGGTCTCTCAATTCAGTCAAACCTTAAATGGAACGTCCATTTAAATGAATTGAACACAAAATTAAGTTCATTATGCTACGCGTTCAGAATTCTTGCAAATTCAGTCAGCCTTCATATTGCTCGTTTTGTATATTTCACGAATGTTCATTCCCGCCTGAGATATGGCATAATATTCTGGGGAAATACATCTTATAGCTCTCAGACTTTTAGATTACAAAAACGAATTTTACGAATAATAACCAAATCCCACCCACGTGATTCATGTAAGCCTCTCTTCATTAATCTAGGAATTCTACCATTACCGTGTCTTCTTATTTACGAATCAGTGGTTTTTGTAAAAAACGACTTGCTTAAGGGCGGGAATATATTTTCAGAAAATACCGAAGTCTATTTCTATAACACTCGACGTAGAATTATATATTCATCAGGTGACAGTATCAACAGCTCATTACAAAAAATTCACATACAATACATGTATATTATTTTACAACACTTTGCCAGATGACATTAAACGATTAAATTCAATAGAAAAGTTTAAATCCCAAGTGAAATCATTTCTGCTGCATAACTGTTTCTATACAATTAGAGACTATACTGAGCATCACAAGAAAAGTAACATTAATTTTAACAATGATACATAATGCATTATTTACCATTTGAACTGTATAAATGAGTATAAACAACCTGTAACAACAATTGTACTACAGCTTCCGGGTCAATGACCCCCATCTCGATCAGGTTTTTCGTCCAGTTTCCCTGATCCATTGAGCAAATGCTGAGATGGCCCCTTGTTTTGCTTCTGGACATAAATGTAACTTCATTTTCTGTGCACGTCTTCTAGAATTCAGTGGGAAATACAATTATTCAAATTATCGTTTCCATGTTGTCGCGGCAGGAAGTAATAAGAGCCAAAATTTATTGCTTATTTAATCTTGAAAATAGATTTTATTACATGGGAGTTTTTTTGTTTTTTTTCTCCTTTCAAAATTTTTTATTTTTGAAAATAGATTTTACTACATGGGAGTTTTGTTGTTTTTTTTCTCCCTTTCAAAATTTAAGTAGTATAAGACTTAGTGTAGGGATCACAGAATTTTGAAAATGTGCACACAATTCACTTTTCCCCATAGCACGTCATACGCAGTTTTTAACTGTTTTTTTGACGTAAAATAAATAAATAAATAAATAAATAAATAAATGATAATCGTGCGACGGAGTTTGTAAGAGTCGAAGTATTTCGTGGGTATTCTTTATAATAAATTTGAAAATTGCCTTCGAACTTGAATTTGAAGAATATGAAGTAAATAAGAAGAAAATTAAAAATGTAAGTATAATACTGCAAAATGCATTTCTTAAAAGTGCAAAGATCGATTTTCAATTTAATGTGACTTAAAACTTATTCATCTAATTCACATAACATACAAAACACACAAAACGCCTTACATACATAAACATAAACATACAACAACCTTTTCATGTTTATGTATCTTCGCCTTCAGAACAGAAATTAGAGTAAAGTTTTGGAATTTTAAAATCTTAAAACATTAGGGGACAAAAATGTGGATGTGTCAAGCAACTTGCGGGAATCCAATATAGTTGTACAAGCTTTTGTGTCAGAATTTTTCTAACTCATTGAGAATGATCTTATAATAGGAATAGAGAATAACTCAGAACTGCTTACAGGTGATGATTTGTGTCCATATTAGAAAACAAAACGTAAAAATATAGTTGCTGTAAATCCTAACTATTCACATTATTTATACCTGCAAGTAGTTTTTATGGGGATTGTAATTTTGAAATTGCAATATTACTAGTTCATATCTCGTATGGAGATAATGTACAAGATCACTGGGTGTTGGAAATTTTTGATTGGAAATATAGCAATAATAATACTACAACGATTCACTTGCAAGTCCAATGCCAAATTCTGTAAGAACACATTTGAACAAAGCTAAGCATGAAATAAATTAAGTATGAAATAAATTATCAACACATTAAAATACTTTTAAACCAATTAACTGCGTTGGCGACGCGTGTTTCAACTAGTTTACTACATATTGGAATAAGATTTATCCGCTTCTTCTGTATTAATACCCCACATTACGAGTTTTTCAGTGTAAAAATCATTTTTGACGCAGCATTCTTTCACATTCTCTAATATACTACGGTCTCTAATATAATATGGTCCTTAACAGTAATACAAATGAAATGGATACAACGATGCCAGAGGAAAATGGAACGAAAAATGTTAAATATTTCGCTTCTAGACAAAATACCATCTACAGAAATTTAAAAAAAGACTAAAATTAAAGATGCAGTACGGCAAGCCAAAATAAGCAAATGGCATTGGGGAGGACATATTATAAGGCAAGACCAGCAACGATGGGCATACACTACAACAACCTGGGACCCTCGGTATGGGTGGAGAAACCAAAGGAGACAGAGGAGAAGATGGACAGACGAGCTATGCAAAGCAGCTGGTCCCACCTGGACGAGACTGGCCCAAGAGAGAACAACATGGAGGCAACTGGGATATGAATAGCAAAAAGATGATGATGATCCACAGTGTTATTAATCGATTTGAGTGAAATTGAGTGAACTTTAGTGAAATTTAATATCTACCTACTGTAACCCTGCTAAAGCAGGAGGCCTTTACTCTTTACGGGATGTTATGGGCTAATAATAATAATAATAATAATAATAATAATAATAATAATAATAATAATAATAATAATAATACTACGTCTATTACTTCGTGTATATTACGTGTACGAGTTAGTAAAAATGACCCCAACCTACTCTTCCACTCGCATTACGGACAGCATCCGGCCGGCGCGTTTAGCTGCTATGTCTCTCAAATATCTTTGCAAGTTAGAAAGATGTAAAACTCTATAATATATTGATTCTTTGAATCTTAAAATGAAGTGTCCTAGAATTGAAAAAAAGAACATATAGTGAATTTCATATATTCAATTTTATTGATTACTTTTTACTCTTATTTTTAATGACACTCCATTATGAAAGAGAGTATTTACTTGGAAACTACTTAAATATAGATAATACACTCTTTGCCCAGTGTAATATCACGGTCATTTATGGTTTTGAAGTAAACTAGAAGGCTTCGTGAATGTCAGATGAATAGATGAATGGGAAAATAAACATTTTATGTTTATTGGGCCCTAAAAATTTTAATTCCATTTGCTTTGCGATTTCCTATTCTTGAACCTGACTTTTCTTTGCCCTTAGAGAGTGATATGGTGGTTTTCTTTTGCTAAATTGAGAATTTCTCGAATAAAAGGTAATATTTGCTAATTACAACCACGAAATTCTGCAATGAAAATTGAATGGTTATGTAAACATTGTAAATAAAGTATGAATGTGGTGTGAATGAAAAAATAAATGTAACCTGGAACAGAACATCATTTGTGTCAAGAAAAAGTTTTAACATTCAATTGTGTGCTAAAGCTCATGCTTTTAATTTGTACAATTAAGTTAAGGTAGAGTTAAATTACTTAACTACTTATTTAAGAAAAGCCCTTCTAGTAGCTTCTTAACCGCAAGGTAAAATGTTCAAAAGCTAAATAATACATTTCCGCTACCAGAGGGGTTTTGTGGTGAGGAGTAAATACGCTACAAAATATACAGTCTCTCCGAAAATTTCAAAGAAATAACCTACTAAATTTTAATCTAAAATCCGAAATAAATTCATGGCAATTTCACGTACGTAATTGGCCTCATAAGCCGCCAAACGCTACTTAAGTGCACAATAACAGCATTCTAATGAAATATATTTCATTTCTATAATATATTGACTAGTACGAAAAAAATCAACTGTTAATACTATTCTCACGACAAAAAAAAATCATTTCGACGCTCTTGGCGTCACTGTGTTTCCCCCATCCGTGGAATTCCCCTCTCAGTTTTGCTGACCTCAGTTGCGCTTAGAAAGTTCTGGAATAACATTTCATTAATGGATGTCCGTGTGGGACCACATTCTTCACGTGAATTTACCTAACTAAATCGCAATGTCCAGGTGTTCACACGTGTGATCCCCCCTGAATCCTTTCCCAAGCGCCTCAATCACCAACGTCACCGGGGCCTACCAAGAACCTGGAATTTCGCCGTTTAGCGCGTTTTAAATACTTTTTATTTAAATAGAAAACTGTGGGATAAAACGTACAACCCAATTCTTTCACTTCAGATTGATTGATTTTTTCGTGTTTCCGGGCGCGTCAACGGCTTTGGTCACGAGTCCCGTAAGTGTAGTGCATGTTTTTCCTCGAGAGATGGCGGTGATCTTCCCCCGCTGGATGGCGAGATCCGGCGCAGACCTACCGTCGGCTAGTGGGGTTTCCCCCTAACCAGGACTCTCCCACCAGCGGGGCACCGCCCCAGTGGGGACAAGCTCTAAGCTCCCGACCGGTCTCCCAGGATATGTGGTAGTGTAAGTGTGTGTGTGTGTGTGTGTGTGTGTAAGAGGAGAGGATAGGAGAGGGAAGAGGAAGGAAATATCGCGCGCTGTCCGTGGCCCGTTTGTAAGGGTACTGCTCCGGCATTCGCCTGGTGTTGATCGGAGAAACCACGATAAAGTACCGATAAGAGCAGCCTGCAGAGAGTGACCGAATTCGACCTACCTGAAAAGCGAGTGTCGAAAATCCTGCCGCCGTGGGGAGTGTAACCTAGGACCTCCCGGTCAGAGGCGCTGCAATGCACTGAGCTACCACTCCCGGTTTATTCACATCAGCATTCATGGTTTCGGTATTTACTTAAAATGAAAAAAAAAACAGCTTTGCAATGTTTATTCACACAGATGAATGGGTACTCCTTAACCACAGAGGTACAGATCCCCGCTCGAAATGACGACGCCTTAATTGCGTTCATCACGGGGCTTTGCGTACGATGAAGCCTAACAGAAAGAAAACACAGTGTTGGCGCGTTCAACCTCCTCTGTACGAGCTGCTGCCACGGCGCGTGCTCCACATCAGCTGTTAGCGGAGTGAGCGAGCTGTGGCCGCTAATAAGAGGGCCGGCGGGCGATTACCTCCGGGCGCTCAGGCGTTGCCTCTCCTCGCCGCGTCGCCGCGCCGGGCCCGCGTTCGCGCACAGCGGGGGGGGGGGCGGTTCTCCGAAGCCCCCGCGGGCGCCTCCCGGCCAAGCGCCGCGACGCTCGTCGCACCAGGAAAGTCCGACGCCGCGCGGACGGCGGCGCCGCCGGCCAACTCCTCCGCCGGGCGAGAGAATTCGCGAGGCCGCGGCAGACGCTGCTCGAATCGCCCGCCTTCGGGGCGGTAGTCGATTGGGCTGATGCGGAAAATAGGGTTCATTAGCGGATAATTTCATGGGGTTCATTAGCGGAGAGACCATTTGGGGTGAATACCAGAATTCGAAAGGTTAGAACGAGGTAGTAAGTATTGTAATGGCTTAAAGGCCTTCGGCCTAGCCACAGTGCATCAAGTTTTTTTTCATTTGTCTGTAATAATTACCTATTAAATAAATAAAAAATAAAATAATAATTTGTGTTCGTAGCTGAAAACAAAGGTGCCCGAGCCGAGCCATCAAAAAATCAAATTCACACCTTTCTCGAAAGGTTTTGCGCAGCGTTTACGTTCTCATTCACACTTTTGACAAGTTAATACTGAGTTAGTCAATTGATTAGTACCCTTATTGAGGAAGCTTATTTATAATTTATTTCTTATTGATATAATCAATAGTTTCCCAATACTTTCACTTTCTCATATTAATAGGTAACACCTGTGTTTCAAGAGCATCTTAAGATGACTTTGGAGAACTGCTATTTCGATCTCGTAATATTCAGATTGTACGCAAAGAAAGAAATAATCTAGTTTATAGCAAAAACTACAAGAACCATTAAATCTAAATGTAAGCAGAATGGCCTACAATTTCCACTTTCTTCTTCTTCTTCTTCTTCTTCTTCTTCAAATAAATGTGATATCGTCTAAAAAGCACTCTACAACCGCAATTATGCTTTTGCCTATAATTACAGAAAATGTAATCGGGATTTCTTGACCAAATGCAATCGGAATGTAAATGTTCGTCTGATATCGGTTTGAAAATAGCAACAGGAAACCTTGCCCTACGAATACCAATAAGCTTATTTTACGAATATTGGTCTATGGCGTATGACATGGCTTAAAAGAAACTCACACCGCGTCCACTCCACTCCACTTGTAGTAGAATACCGCACTTTATGATGTTTTATTTGGTATATAATCTCATGCTTGATTACCGCACCCAACATTTACGAAACAATAATTTTATCTAGAAAAGCGATTCAGACGTTCCCATGGAGACTTTCAGATGTCTGCACACTTTTTTTTTAAGGCCGCATCAACATCTAGGTTATTAGCGACCACTACTGGAGTTAACGTTATGGTAACTATGAAGATGAAATGGTGATGATAAGCGGTGAAAGGACGAAGACAATTTCAACCATGCCCGAGGCGGAACTCGAACACACGACCCTTCCGTCCCATATCACTACGACACTACTGCCTTAGCGATCTCGGTCACCGGGTCGGTGCAAGTGTATTTTCTACTTGTAACGTAGATCGTAGACGTAAATGCATTTCCGTCCATAAGAATATTATTTACATCATCGCATGCCCATATTCAAATTCCTTCATTACATTCTCCCACTAGGTGGGCACTGTCCCTGCAGGGACAAGCTCTCAGTTCCCGACTGGTCACCTGACAGATGGGATAATGTAGGGAAATGTGAAAGTTTTTGTAAGGGGTGATGATAGCACAAGGAAGAGGGAGGAAATTTCGCGTGCGATCAATGGCCCGTTTCTTAAGCTACTGCTCCGGCATTCGCCTGGTGTTGATCGGAAAAAACACGTAAAACTAGCAATGGGAGTGTCGCTGTCCTCCAGACAGAGCGCGGTTCAATTTGACCCAGCTCTCTAGATACTGTTTGATTGATTTTTTCGTGTTTCCGGGAGCGTCAACTGCTTTAATCATTAGTCCCGTTAGTGTAGTGCATGTTTTTTCTCGGGAGATGGCGGTGATCTTCCCCCGCTGGATGGCGAGATCCAACGACGACCTACCGTCGGCTAGTGGGGTTTCGCCCTAACCAGGACTCTCCCACCAGCAGGGCACCGCCCCAGCCGGGACAAGCTCTAAGCTCCAAACCGGTCTTTCGGAATATGTGGTAGTGTAGTGCATGTTAGTGTAAGTGTGTGTGTAAGGGGAGAGGATAGGACAAGGAAGAGGAAGGAGAGATCGCGCGCGGTCCGTGGCCCGTTTGGTAGGGTACAGCTCCGGCATTCGCCTGGTGTTGATCGGAGAAACCACGGAAAACTACAAATCAGAGCAGCTGGCCGCTAGAATTATCCTCCAGACAGCGACTGAATTCGACGTAGCTGAAAAGCTAGTGTCAAAAATCCTGCCGCCGTCAGGACTCGAACCCAGGACCTCCCGATCTAGATACTGTCAAAAAATCCTGCCACCGTCGGAACTCAAACCCTAGGCCCTGAGGAACCCTAGAGCCCCCCTAAACCCAAGGATCAAAGTCGTTGCAGACATCGGTTGTGCTGCATCTGTGCTAAATTCAGCCGGAGGAACGTTTTTGCTTGCAGTGTCTTATGGGAGTGGAATCTTCACTTTATGTTAATTAAATATTCTATAATTTTGTGAAAATCTTAAGCTGTTCTGCGTTTCATTTTCATCTTCTCTTTTTTTCCGCTATAAAGCTTTTAGATACACTAATTTGAGTTTTATTTACGACAAAGTTGACATTTTTAATTTCAGCAATGAATATTGCGAATATTTTGGTGGTTATAATAGACTGTGTAGATTCACATGACTTTATGTAGCTGAAGCGGGAATCTGGAAGAGAGAAAACGGTTCCCATGGAGACTAATTGAGGGAAATATTGTAAGAGGATTTAGTTCCAGGGATCTCTTTTGGGTTATCGTAATTTTTAACTTTGGGACTTGTGAACGCTTCAGAACCATTTTAAATTGTACATTGGATAACTCAGGTGGATTACTTCTGTCACTGTCACTATCATTTGCACTTGTGCTTTCTTTCTTGATCACTGATTGCAACGTCCTCGTCTACTGGCCTTTTCCTTTTCTGTAAGTAAGTGAGCCCCCAAAATATTGGTTGTGGAGGGACGCAAGGTTTGTACCTTGAGTTGGATCTTGATATGATGAGATTTCTTAATGCTGGCACTTTCACTAATGGTGGAAAATAAAGCAATAATATTATTATTCGTACAGCTGCTGGCGTTGTATTGCAAGTTTGAAGCACGGCTGATTATGTTATCCGTTGATAGATTTGCATGGAATGGCTTTGAAAATTATTCGATCTTCGAGTCTCACTTCTCTTGAGTCTCACTGGTTACTGTGCTTAATTACAGCATTTTAATAGTACAAGCTCATGAATGTACCTATAAACTGGATAGTCGGTGTCGAGTAGGCAAACAAATCAATGTTTTTAAAACGTCGATGTTTTTCACCAGATACATCGATGTATTAACATCGATATTTTGCTATCAATGTTTTCTTCACATCGATAGTTTATTTTAAAAAATCTTATGTGTTTTTAAATAATGGGATTTAGGCACGTTGTAGAGTAGCAGCAATCTACAGCAATATCCTTGTTTTTCGTCATCCTCTTTATCACGCTGCACATTTCGCCTGTGCAATCTGAGGGAATGATGAGGTGGTTGTATTTTGATGGTGTATGAATGGAAGTGGCTAAAGGGTAAAGTAGCGAAACGCGATGTTCTGTATTGTTAATTTTATTCATTACTTCCGATAATAATTTTTATTAACATACTGGTTTATAACATGCTGGTAACCAAACAATAAAATATATCCCTTTTATGTACTGTAATTAAAAATGGATAGTAAAATAGCATGTTTATTAGTCTATAATTAAAACATCGATGTTTTAAACATCGATGTTTTAAACATCATTGTTTTAAACATCAATGATTTTTCGTCGGCTTTCATCGACATTGAAAACCCTTTAGCGATGTATTGAAACATTGATGTACGATGTTTTGGTAAAATTTGCCTTCACTACGTGCCAGCCCGTACCGACGCTAGTGTCGCGACTCATTTTTGATCACTCGCGATATGATCATAAGACGGCCGGAACTGATGAGGCATTACGCAAGCAATACCTAGGAAAAAAGTTTGTTGGAACACATCTACGTTGCAAAATTGTGTTGCTTCAATATAGCACAGATTTTCTAGTATTAGTTTCTCGTTCTTTTGGGTCCGCTTTCAGTTTTGCCCCAAGCAGTCCCCGGCTACCATCTATCGGCACCTAAGGAACCAACCGACGCCTCCCACGGTAATTGCGCTTCCCTGGGGGCGGTTCCTAGTGGAGCTGTCTGTGTCTCTGAGCAAACTTTCGCGTCATTTTCTCATCTTTAAACCGTTTACGTTGGGTATGTAGTTTCTTTAGGGGGAAATCTTTTAAAGACACCACTCTTTATTTATTTATTTATTTTACGTCAAAAAAGCAGTTTAAAAACTGCGTATGAGGTGCTATGGGGAAAAGTGAATTGTGTGCACATTTTCAAAATTCTGTGATCCCTGCACTAAGTCACATACTACTTAAATTTTGGAAGAAAAAAAATGCTCCCATGTAATAAAATCTATTTTCAAGGATAAAAAGGCAATAAATTTTGGCACTTATCCATGTTGTCCTTCGGAATAATACTTCCTGCCGCGACAACATGGAAACGATAATTTGAATAATTGTATTTCCCACTGAATTCTAGAAGATGTGCACAGAAAATGAAGTTACATTTATGTCCAGAAGCAAAACAAGGGGCCATCTCAGCATTTGCTCAATGGATCAGGGAAACTGATCGAGATGGGGGTCATTGACCCGGAGGCTGCAATACAATACTTGTTACAGGTTGTTTATACACATTTATACAGTTCTAATGTTAAATAATGCATTCTGTATAATTGTTAAAATTAATGTTACTTTACTTGTGATGCTCAGTATAGTCTCTAATTGTATAGAAACAGTTATGCAGCAGAAACGATTTCACTTGGGATTTAAAGTTTTCTATCTCTTTGCGGGAGTTGGATTTCCACCAACTAAAAAATCCGTTTTTTATTCTGAACCAATCTGGAACAGCTGATGTGCATGTCATAAGAACAGCCGTGCTTTTAATTTTGCTCCGATAGTCTTTCGTCTGCACCTTCTCTGTTCATAATAGTAGTAGTTAAGTTTGCAATTATTTTCCAATTTTCCTTAGTGGTAACTATTATGTTAAAGGATTTTTCTTCTGTGAGTTTCACGTTGAGATTCTGGCAAACATTATGTTTATCCTTCTCCCGTCGAATGCAGGTGAAAAAAGTATGATACGGTGAGTCCTGCTCGTTACCGTATATATAGTCGTCGTTATTTCTTTCCCCATTCTTTTAGCACGGCTTCGATATTGGCAGTGTCCAATTAAAATGTGTCAGATAGTAATCGGTTTGCATTCGCATTTTGTCTGTGTGTCTATAGAAGGTATTAATATGTTTGTCCACTGAGCGACGTTTCACGTTTTTCCCATCTGCGTTACCACTGTTGCATCGTCGTCTCTCTGATGTTTTGTTTTTCTTCCATTTCTTTCTCAAGAATGGCCCTTCTTTCCTTCACGTCAATAGGTATTTCCGCCACTACTACCTGTAAGGCTGCCGTGGAGATCGTTCTATATCCTCAGATGACACGTAACGGGATTTTTCATTGTACCTTTTCTAAAATCTTAGTGATTTTTTTACGTGTCAGGGCCGTAATATTTTGACGATGCTGGCTGAAATTTTCGAATGAACTGTGCTGTACCTGGTGAAACATGATTGATTGACTGATAGTGATTCCGAGCTCGTCAACTACTGAGGTCATTAGTCACGTAAGCGTAGTGAATGTTTTTTATCGAGAGGTGGCGGTGATCTTCCCCCACTGGATGGCGAGATCCGGGGCCGACCTACCGTCGGCTAGTGGGATTTCCCCCTAACCAGGACTCTCCCACAAGCGGGGCACCGCCCCAGCCCGGACAAGCTCAAAGTCCACGACCAGTCTCCCGGCTTGTTTTGCAGTGTAGTGCATGTTAGTGTAAGTGTGTGTGTAAGGAAAGATAGGACAAGGAAGAGGAAGGAAAGATCGCGCGCGGTCCGTGGCCCGTTTGGTAGAGTTCCGGCATTCGCCTGGTGTTGATCGGAGAAACCAGGGAAAACTACCGATCAGAGCAGCCGGCCGCTAGAATTCTCCTCCAGACAGCGATTGAATTCGACATAGCTGAAAACCAATGTCGAAAATGCTGTCTCCGACGAAACCCGACCCTATAGGACCTCCCGGTCAGAGGCCTTGTACTTGACGCCACCGCGCCCGGTCAGCTGCTCGCGGCGTGCCACGCCCCCTGTCGTCCTGCGCCCTCGCCGCCCGCCCGCCCGATCTCTCCCCGCTCGTCAGTCGACGGTCGCTGCCACTCCATATCGAGCCCTCCCCAGCACTGCACACGCGGCGGGGCTTTGGTGTTAAATCAGCGGAGGACGTGCGTGGAGTCAGTGCAGGTGCAACATCAAGCGGCGGCTGCCACCCCCCGCGGACACGGGAGCCGGCTGATCCTTCCGTCGATTTAGAATCCATCGAAAGGTGAGGCGTCTCTGGAAACTCGACTTGTGTGCTGGCCGATCTGGAAAGCAAATGTGAAAGCAAACTGCAAAGAGGCGGTGACATCGAAAGTTCACTCCCGTTTGAATAGTGATCGAAGTTTTTAATTTTTTCGTCAGCATTCTCATTGTTGGTATGGTTAAATCTTTCATCTATCTGGACATACGCATAACTTCCAGAAACTAATATAATTCACCAGATTCTTGTATCGTTTCTTATCATAAAATTATTTAGTTTGTAAATGTGCCGGATGAGTGCAGTCATTTACACTAAGTGAGCTCTTATTCTATTATAATTATATTGATGCAATTCACTTCTAATTGTTCGTATATTCATAAGTGTCCATGCGGTTTTTCAAGGCTCAAACATCTTTATTTGTAGGTACATTCATCGAATGAATAAGTGATTTGAGCAAAAAGAACTACTGCTTCATTTTCTCACCCCTGATCTCTGGAATCTTATCGTTAGCCTGCGTGTGCGAAAGTTATTTGAAAGTCATTCGTGTGCTCTTTGGCCTATGGCCCTGATTCCCTCCCCAGATATTTGAGATGTTGACTACCTTCTAGATGATACTCCCCTCCACGATCCGCTGTTCTCGGCCAAAGATTGGTCGCGTCGACTTTCGCGTTGTGCCTCCCAAGGAGCATCTACGAGTATTAAACCCTCAGGCAGGCAGTGCTCACGCGGATTAATTTCCCGTAACTGAACGCAATTAATCGCATGACAATTTTCTTGCATTTTGACTTACGCAATTAACCAAAATTAAATAAAGGCATTCGCTCTAGAGAATCCAGTGCCACATCCAGTTCATGCTTGGAAATAAGAAGGCAAAGGTTGCAATCCGACATTCCTCCTCAGAGAGTAAAGAAGAGACGACTCCGTAGTACAGCCTCACTTGTTACACCAGCAACCAAACACTCGCACTAAACGTACTAATATCTGTAAGGAGGATGTTATTTATACGTGACGTATAACTACCTACAGCCGAGTCCTTCATATATACGAGCGGATTTTTGGTTGTTGTGACGCTAGGGCACAAATCGCCTCTAGTCCCAACAAGCGCGAATGGTTCGACTCTGGTACTTCTCTGTCCAACAAAATCGTAGCAACCGTCAGGCGATCCCGCGTATCATAGAACAGCAATCTTAATAATAATAATAATAATAATAATAATAATAATAATAATAATAATAATAATAATAATAATAATAATAATAATAATAATAATAATAATAATAATAATAATAATGTCATTATTTGTGGCGAGGCTCAGGTCTTAAGGCCTGCTCTTCCGCCTAACCACTGTTTGACGCAAGGAAATGAAGTTATTCGGCAAAGGCTCGGAAAGAATTCAATCTGCATAGCAGAACAAAGAGAAACAGCGAGCTCGTTTCCGGGTTGTTGACACAAGCATAATAGAATCATCGAAGGAAATGATTCAGAAGAACGCGGCAAACGTTGGGTTGAATTAGCTGTTATTCACGCAACTGCAACAAACCACTACAAGTTATTAGTAAATAGTTTTGCTAATTAACTAAACATAATTTTGTTACAGAATTCAGTTATTGGTTTTAATTGATATCTAATAGTCTTAGTTCTTAATATACTTCAACTAACGTATTAGTTATTATTCAAAAGTACTGTTTGCCCAAAATGTCGAGAAGATAGTTTGATCATCGCGACGAGACCAGTCTCCATCCTGGTGATCTGGATTGGCTGGTCGGCGGTCCAGTTGTAATTAATTTATTTATAGGAATGAGATGAGAAAATAATTTTATTTAATTCAATTGTGTATATACATAATTATTATTGTACCCCATGTCGTGATCTTATTTCAGTCTCAACTTTGAGATTTAGAGCTTAAGTTTCAAAAAAGTTTTATTTCAGAACAAACGTTACTTCATTTATTCAAACAATTTAAAACAAGCACCGAATCGCTTAGAAATATTTTCTTTTAAAACAAACACTCTGCATAAGATAATTTGCGGCAAAAACGTTTTCTGTTGATATTCTATGGATATCAATGGAAATATAATATACTTGAATTTGAGGACTATAAGTAGCATGTATATGAGGTGAAAATTATGTGATCGTTTTTTTTTTTCTTTTTTAATAGTTAGAAAATATTACTTGAATTTGGCATTACGCTTTACGCTGTTCAGAAAATCGAAATGTTTTTTTAGTGATAAGTGATCCAGCAACTTTTCCACTTAAGTTAACTTCTTTTTATAAAAGATCAGCACATAAGATTATCTGCTACCTGTAGTATCGTTTGTGTGTGTCTAACGGAAAAATCGGTTGACGGCTATTTGCTTGACAGATGAAAGATTTTCGGCCCGCTAACCGGCTACCAAATCAAAACAGACATAAAATAAAAATGGTGTTAAAAGATTTAATTGTTTTAATTGGAATTCCACAAGGATACAAAAAAAGAATTCAACTTATTGAAAATTTAAATGAGCAAATGTGCGTTGTTAAAGGGAATTAATACATTGGACTTACTATACACAATATCGAACTTGCAGTAAAACGTACCTTAAATAGGTTTTTTAGAGTTGTCCTATGTTGAAAAATTAATTTTACATTAATCGATTTAAGAATGAGATTATTCTTTCTCAAGATATTAAAATATGAATACTTCATTTCTGCACAAAATCAGAAACATAGGCAAGAACTCCAGCTGTCTGTTATAGAAAGAAGTTTCTAGTTTTTGTTTGTATTGTTTATTTATTACTTTTAAGCGATGAGAAAAAGCTTCAATTGATTTTGAATAATTTGGATGAGAACGTTTCTTTACAAATACTTGCTTGTTATTCGATAAATCTAAACCGAATGCTGACTTCGACGACTCCAGTAAAGGGTTCAAAAATACAGGTTAAGTAAGATTATAATATTGTTTTGAATAGGAATTTCAAGCGGAATAAAATTTTTTGAGTTGCCCAATAATTCGAATTAACATATTCAAAATATAGAGTGGACTGTAATGTCGCCCCCCCTTCCTCCTATGAGTCTGCAAGGAAAATAAGATAGCAACGTTTTTAATGGAATACTTCACCCTTTCTAATTTAAGATAGCACGAAGCACGAAATCCTGAATGAGATGAAACTTCAAAAGTGTTTTAGAAGGTTCCAGGACATTTCATTTTGTGGATTAATTCATGATGAACATTACCAGAACCAGACTTAAAGGCTCTAGAACGTGCATTTTTCGAGTTACCGACAATCGATATCAAAACATGTACTGTCAGTAGCGGGCAGTTTATGGCGAGCACCGTGTAACGGTCAGTGTTTAGTGAATTTTCTTTGCACTGTCTATTATAGACATAGTTTTTCATCATCATTAATTATTTATTAATATTTCAGACAAAACTGAAACAGGTTAGGATACATACAGGTATGGGAAATATTATAGATATAGTATTTCAAACTTCTCACTCTCAACGCCAACCCATCATCATACATTCCTCTCCCTTCTCTTGCTCAGCATTGCTTCCTCTTTTCCACATGTCGCCGTTCTCATCCCATCTCTGATGCAACTTCTGTAGCCTAACCTCCGATTTCCTATTACGTACTCATCATTCTTAATCTTTCCTCAATTTTCTCTCTCCTGGTACATATCCTGCAAAACTGCCTTTCGCTACGCTCCTTTCCACATCGCCCTCCTGGATTTAACTTTGTCTCCCCTTGTACTCACCCCCTACTCTGTTCTAATGCTTATGACATAATCTACTATTCTTCCTTCGTTTACTTGCTCCTCGCCTTTCCCTACAAATTGCATTCGTCGTCGCGCTAGATAATACTCTTTCTCGTGTCTACATTCTTCCTGCTTCGTCTCTGTTTTACTCTCCAAACCATTGCACCAGGAGAGGTAGCTTAGTGCATCAACTGATGTCACTGCAGTGCCTCTTACAGGGAAATCCTAGGTTCCAGTCCCGACTGTGGCAGGAGTTATCACACTAGCTTGTCAGCTAGGTCGAATTCAGTCGCTGTCTGGAGAAGAATTCCAGCGGCCGGCTGCTCTGATTGGTGGTTTTTCGTGGTTTCTCAGATGAACACCAGGCGAATACCGGAGCAATACCCTAACAAACGGGCCACGGACCGCGCGCGATCTTTCCTCTCTCTTCGTTGTCCTATCCTCTCTCCTTAAACACACACCTACAATAACATGCATTACTCTTCCACACATGCCGGGAGGTCGGTCGGGAGCTCAGAGCTTGTCCCGGCTGGAGCGGTGCCCCGCTGATGGGAGATAGCTGGTTGGGAAAAACAGCGCTAGCCGACGGTAAGTCGGCGCCGGATCTCGCCATCCATCGGGGGAAGAACACCGCCCCATCCCGAGCAAAAACTGCACTACACTTACGTGACTAATGACCAAAGTAGTTAGACCAACGCGCCCGAAATCACTAAAAATCAATGAATTAATCAATCCATATCATTGCCCAGTCTATGCTTCTACCATCACACTAATTCTCTACTCTCTCTCTCTCTCTCTCTCATTTCTCTGTATTTTACATTCATTATCCGTTCAACATCTCTCGATCATGTGACTCCACATCACTCCCAGGAACTCTACTCTCCTGTCTTCCTCTACCTCGGTTGAGCCTCTTCTAATCTCGTTCTTAACTCGGTAACCCCAAACATTTTTCTATGCTCTTCGTTCCTTGTTCCTTTAAGATGTCTCGGTAAAGTACGCCCTACTTTTTCTACGTGGAAATCAGTATATTTGAACTGTCAAATTCTCTCTTAACTCTTACAAGTTCTTGCACTTACCTACCCCTCTTTAAAATCTTCGTTACATTAAATCTTATCTTTCTTGACAGTTCTACACCACTTGAAAAATATCATATTTCCTCAAAAAACTCTGTTTCCTCGTTCCATTTAAATTTCCTTCCAACATTGTCTCCCCAACATTTACAAAACTCCACTTTCACTTTTTGAAACTTCCTCATATCCCATTGCTCTTCTTCCCTTCCCCTTAACATAATAACTATTCTTGCATTTTCATCTTCACCCAAAGAGAAAAAATATTCAGTCTTTGCTTTTGTAAACACCCTGCCTCGTCTGGCTCTCTCTAATGCCAAGCAGCGCTTTAAAAATCTCTCTTTACGAGCCTCTCTCTCTTTCTTCGGTCTTCCCATTCCTTCACTTCCTCTCCCCCACATCAAAGTGCTACCACTGAGTCTATCCGTAGCCAAATCAGAAAATCTCCCTTCGTCCCACTCTTTATCACATTTTGTTTTATCGGCGGTTCATGTCCGCCATTTCTCTTTACTATGTTTGCAGTTTTCGTGACGTATGTTTCCAATAAATCTATGAATTTATTATGATAAAAGTATCATGATAAATTATTCAATGATAAAATATATCAGTATAAATAATTTCAAGAAAATAATATACCATGAATTACACAACAACCAGAATAATAAAGTAATTTATTATTGTTATAATTGTTATTATTGTTGTTCTTATTACTTTATCAAACTTGCCAGTTCTTGTTGTGTAACAGACAAATTAAGTTAAATTATAAAAATCAATGTGTGTAACGTAAAATATTTCTTAAAAAGAAATTAAATATAACGAAGAAAAACAAAACTATTTTTTTAATGAAATTTCTGTGTATGGAAGATGTTAGTCACTTACCAAACCTTACAAAATGATTTTCATTTATGTGTTAGTGTTATGCAATGTGGAAGAATAAATTTACTGCCATTACAAATCACTTAAATCTCTTGAAGACCAGTTTTACTATCGAGTAATTTAAATTTTTTACGTTTTCGATTGGGTTTGCTGCTTAATCGTGCATTGCAGTCTCCTCTTTCTGATTTGGCATCATTAGTAATACATTATTTTCAAAATATTGGGAATGTGAGTACCATATCATGAATACAATTCATTAACAAACTAGTCAGATTGCACAGACTCTCGCACTAGTTTTCTATTCTTTTAGGTTTTGCCCTACCCTGCTCCCAGCTGCCCTCTGTAGCCGCCTGAGACACGGTTTTTCACATTTCTTCAATTTTTGGGTTCCCTAATCGTAGAACATAAATATGACTTTAAGAATATTACAGAGGAGTAAAACCTTGTTGTTTGTAAACATTTGAGGCTGTTTGAGGGAATATGTTCGAGCGTTTCTGATTTTTGTGCAACTTTTAGCTCAATTTCACACTGCTGACAGGCAGTGTGAAACTGTGGACAGGCTGACGGACAGGCTGACGGACAGGCTGACGGACAGGCTGACGGACAGGCTGACGAACAGGCTGACGGCAGGCTGACGGACAGGCTGACGGACAGGCTAACGGACAGGCTAACGGACAGGCTGACGGACAGGCTCACGGTCAGACGGATAGACGGACGGATTGAAAAAACACTTTTTCGGCAACTGAGGAACCCCGAAACGTGTATTTCCGTTGAAATCTGGAAATGGATTTTCCGCAGCATTACACAACTTTCTCTGTAATAAGCATATTACTCCGTGCGTATTCGAAAAAGTAGCAATGATTGTTCGTCGCCGCAAGGAAGGAGGTGTCGAGGGCAGCTGGCGCAGCCGAAGAGAAATCAATGGGCGCCCCCGCGAGGTCTCTCTGACGTCGCGGCACGGCACCTGCGGAGGACTCGGGACGGAAGGACCTCGGCCGCGGAGCGGGGAATTCCGAGGCGACGCCGCCGCCGCCGCCTCGCAGTGGGCCAGCCCCGCCCGGGCGCTGCGCAAAGCACCCAAAAAACTTTCCTGCATTTTGTCAATGGCTTCGCCGGATGAGGTGGAGCGGTTGTCAGGGCAGCGTCTCCGAGCAGGATCGATTACCGACGGATTGTCGACACGAAATAAAGATAGATAGATAGATTTATTAAAGTTCGCTTTGAGCTAATGCTCGGTGGCAAACATTATTACAATTAGATATACTATGACGACTATATTACAAAACTATGACGAATATTTACAAATATAATTACAATTAGAATTAGAGATTAATATTCTAGTTATAATTAATTTTGAGTTATCTATATGTTGACTTATAGCTTTTCTAACACTTCACTCCACTTCACTTCATTTCACTGCGCTGCACTACACTACACTCCCCTCCCCTTCCGTGCCCCCACCACACTACACTTCACTTCACTGAATAAGAGACATGACTATATTATTAACCCATTAATGCTCAGCGTATGATTTATCATACGCATCGTTTGATAATTTTTCTCCTTTTTTCAAATCAATCTAGAATGTTTATTGCAACCACGTTGGCAATACTGCAAATTGATCTAAAGCTTAAAATTTTTTTCAACGGCTGTTTCATTGTCTGTGATGAGCGGTAGTCGCATGAAGTTCGTTGTTAATGACAGTTATTATTGACTTATATGTAAGTAATTGTTAAAAATTACAATTCAACAATTATTGATTTGTTTATTTTTTTTCTAATATTTGTAAACATTGATTAAAGTATTGTATTAACCATTAATGTCGTTTCTCTTTAGGAAATCAAGCTAGCGTGTGTTTCATTTTGCGTATGATATATCATACGCTGGGCAGCGGCGATTTTTGATGAATAGAATTTTTTTTCATTGCTGCTTTTTGTTCCTGTTATGGTGTTACTTCTTGGTATCACTATGAATACTAAGAGTAACAAAGCATCTTGTCACAAGAAAAAGTACCGGTAGTTCATTTGTAGTCTCCACTGGACCCTCCTTTGGTGGTAAGGTGTGCAGAATCTCGAATTCGAGACCGGGAGCGGTAGCTTAGTGCATCAACTGATGCCACTGCAGCGCCTCTGACCGGGAGATCCTAGGTTCCTACTCCCCACGGCGTTAGGATTTTTCACACTAGCTTTTCAGCTAGGTCGAATTCAGTTGCTGTCTGAAGGAGAATTCTAGCGGACGGCTGCTCTGATCGGTAGTTTTCCGTGGTTTCTCCGATCAACACCAGGAGAATGCTGGAGCAGTACCCTAACAAACGGGCCACGGACCGCGCGCGATCCTTCCTTCCTCTTCCTTGTTCTATCCTCTTCCCTTCCACACACACACACACACACACACTTACACTAACATTCACGACACAACCACATATTCCGGGGGACCGGTCGGGAGCTTAGAGCTTGTCCCGCTGGTGGGAGAGTCCTGATTAGGGGGAAACCCCGTTAACCGACGGTAGGTCGGTGCCGGATCTCGCCATCCAACGGGGGAAGATCACCGCCATCTCCCGAGAGAAGAAACACACTCTACATTAACGGACTAATCACCAAAGCAATTGACGTGCCCGGAAACACGAAAAAATCAATCAATAAATCGAATTTGGAGACTTGCAGTGCAACGTTGCGTAATGATGGTAAAATCTCGTAACCAGCAAGAGCGACTCTGACAATTCAGTGCGCTGTTGTCACACACTACTACACCCCTCTACCTACATGACTGACAAATGAAATCTCAACACATAACATTTACTGACAGGAAACAACACATCTTTATAACGTGTACTTAACTTTCGCCAAAGCCGAACCTTATCGCCTCCGCGACTTCGTGTGAGTCAGATGAGCAACACTGAACCTTGGCTGTGAATAAGTAAACAAATACTTGGAAGCTGATTGCTTCAGGGCAGGTCACATGACATACCGCAGCACGTGGCGACAGAACTGTCACAATTGCTTGTGGTCTGCCGGTTCTGTGGATAGCTAAATTCATTGCTGGTGTTCTGGGTCGGTTGTAATGAATTTTTTTACATCTGGAGAGGCGGAAATGAATCCTGAAACCTAGAGAGACCAGTTCGGTGCGTAGAGCTTATATCGGCTGGAACGTTTCCCCACAGGGGGAGATACTTGGAGGTGAACCCCGCAATCAGATAATAGGACGCAGCTGACTGGGGAGGTACACCGCCATCCCCCGACTACTGCACCCCGACTACTGCACTATTCTCACAGGACTTATGTCCAAAACAGTTGACGCACCTGCGATTACTAATTCCGTTACTCTCTCGCTCTTCTTCCCCTAATGCCTCTCAGCGTCTGGTGAGCCCCCGACGACATACTCCTATAGCGACATACTCCGTTTTGTCTTATGCCTCGCGCTTCACCTAGTGTAGCTCCGCTCCTTTGGCATATATTCTGTATATAGGCGTCCCAGGTGGTCTTTTTTCCCCTCTGACCGGGTTTCGATCATTGTTTCGACTTTCGATCCACTGCCATTCTAATAACATATCCTCACCACTTCAGAGCCTTGTTTTCCATTTCTTTGAGTACCGGTGTAACTTTTAGTTCCTCTCTAATTATATAATTCCTTATTTAATCTCTTCTTGTTCTCCCTCACTCTCTCACTTGCAAGTTCTTCGGTTATCTCTCCAGACTGCTCCACACATTCGGCATCCAGCGAGCAGCGACCTAGTGCTCGCCCAATCCCGAGCAGCTGACGTGTTCGGCGAATGTTCGCTCCCTTTGATGAGTCCAAAAGACCGACACGCGGTGGGTGAGCGAACCTCGAATGTTCGTCACTCGGCAAATAGCAAGCAACTCATCAACACTACTCGGGATTCGTCGAGCGGTTGCTCGGTGTTCGCCGAATAACGAATATGTGGAGCCGCCTTCCCGGTCCACGGTCCTCACGAGGGCTCCCTAGAGAAGGAGCGCAGGGCGGGACAGGAAGGGTCGCGCGCGCTCCGTGGCCCGTTGTTTATGGCACTACTCCGGCATGTACTGGCGCCTCATCCAGGCAGTGGCTGGCATCGCTCTCTCTGTGACGAAAATCGGTGCCCGTTCCTAGAATCGTTCCATCTTCTGTAGTACAAAATGTCAGTTAAAATACTTCTCCATTTCATAAAAGGCGTATGGGCTGTAATTTTGAGACAAGTGGAAAAATACGAATTTTGAAAACTATAAAAAAAGAATCCTAAAACTTCATTATTCATATATATATACATATATATATATATATATATATATATATATATATATATATATATATATACATACACACACACACATACCGATTAGTTAGGGAGAAACCTTCCTGCGTAGCTGGAGTGTTCTGCGTCTACGAGCCAAATGCTTGGGCGATTTCGCTTCGACATGGGATATGGAAAGTATCGCTATGTTTTCATAATGTCTTTTAAATTGAGATTCATCACTTAGACAGTATTCCTCGGAAAACTTGTGTTGGAAACACACCGAATAAAAAGCATTATAACATTCAAAACTAAGGCACCACTACAAACTTGTGTATCCCACAAAATAATTCTAAATTTTAAATCCTTAATTGCTCAAGGAAGACCACAAACTCGGTACTGGATTGCATGAACCTAACCTATGGTCACTATAGGTTTATCTGTCAGCGGAACTTTAAACAATTTGATAATGAAAAGAGTAGCTATTGTTTCATTGACCAATACACAATTGTTTTTTAAAAGGAGTCATGTAATTTTCAACTATAACCATTTGTATTTTATGGAACTGAAATACAGAAACGGCAATAAATGGAGAAGAAAAGAATGCATGTATTCAGGAAACTCTTTGAAAAAAACTTTATTCGCAAACTCATTGTGATGTTTGTTTTGCAATGAACCTGACTATTGTACAATTGAGAAGTAAATATAAATACAAGGAGCAAGACTTTCTTTAAAAAAAAATTGAAAAACAAAATTTTAAAAATATTAGTAATCTACGAAAAATGGGAGGTAATATACTCTAATTCAAACTCTTTATTTTCAATCTTTATGCATTTTATATACTTGGAAGTTTTGCTTTAATACAATGCAATAAAGCTGAAGCCTTTGGCTGTGAGTGTTGACTTTCGCCTCAGGGGTCACACAACGGAGCTCTGTGCAGCGCGATGTGAGCAAACAAAGCTCACGGCCACCAAAGGCGCTTTCGTCGTTTGCTCCCCGCCACAATCTCCGCTAACGATGTCTTTTCGGAGCTGCGCGTGTTTCTTTCTCTAAATGGTATTGAAAAACTCGTATACGAGCGTCCTTTAGAAGTAGGAAAGCCAAGTGAAAATAAATCACGCTGTTGAAAAATAAGTGTGCAGGTGGGGATAATTTTATCTGAATTTCTAATACCTTTGATCCCGGCGAATAAGCTGATAAGTCATAAACACTTAATTTTACACGAGAGCAAAAAACACCGTTTAAATTAATATTCAATATTCAAACGAAGGTGATATTCAAACAAAACTATTTTTGTGTATGTTTTGTTTGAATATCATTAATCCCTTATTTATAGCATTAGTTTAAAGTTGTTTTTTAGTCCCCCTGTAAAATTAAGTTTTTTTACTGATCAGCTTATACACCGGGGCTAAAGATATGTCTAATGTAAATTCTATAAATGTATGTATTGCTGCTTTTGATATTGATTTAGATTAAGATCTTTACTAAACACTTGGAACTTCTTTTGACAATCTAATCAAAGATGAACTGTTAATTAAATTTGTATAATGATTGATTCTTATTATTTTTATTATGTAATTTTGGGTGATTGCCTTTGTGTAAAATAAATAAATAAACTATATTGTAAACAGAAAAGTGTGCTCTTGCAGGTTAGAAGTTGTTGCCATAATTACGCACATGGCTCTGCAAGTTCCCGAATTCGAGATTCTGCACACCTTACCACCAAAGAATGCATCCAATGGAGAGGAACCCCTACAAATGAACTAGCAGTACACAAAGGATTTCATTTCGCAAATTACGGCGTTAGGAACATAACTCAGGGCCTGGAAATAAAAAAAAAACAAGAGGTTTTTACGGCACCAAGACGCTCCATTGTCGAGTTATCTTCCAACGATATCCAAAACCAGACCAATAAGTGGTTGTGTGTTATGGGTTAGTATTTTGGGCTCCTAAATTGAGATGCATAGGTTAAACAATTTTTTTTAATGATGAAGCAAAACATCTCTTTGTGATTCTCTTGTTTATGACGCCTCCTTTGTTAAGATATATTGTAAGAACCGCAGTAAATATGCAAAGAACGGAACAATACCATAACAATAACGGAATAAATATTACAATATTTTACGTCACGTAGAGAAAGCATAAATTATAATTTTTTATGAACACGTGGGAAATTTCAAAATGTGAAGTTACACGTGGTAATTTAATGATTACCGAGAGAGATGGCATAGGGCATCAACTGAGTGTCTGCAGTCCCTCAGACAGGGAGATCCGAGGTTCGTGTCCCGACGGTGACTAGATTTTCGACTCTAGTTTTTCAGCTGGGTCGAATTCAATCGCTGTCTAGAGGAGAATTCTAGCGGTCGGCTGCTCTGGTCGGTAGTTTTCTGTGGTTTCTTCCATCAACACCAGGTGAATGCCCGAGCAGTACCCTACCAAACGGACCGCGCGCGATCTTTGGTTCCTCTTTCTTGTCCTATCCTCTCCCCTTACACACACACACACACACACACTTACACTAACATGCACTACATTACCACGTATTCCGGGAGACCGATCGGGAGCTGAGAGCATGTCGCGGCTGAGGCGGTACCCCGTTGGTGGGAGATAGCTGGTTGCGGAGACCTCGTTAGCCGACGGTCGGCGCGCGCCGGATCGGTCAAATGACGTTAATTTCTATTACAGGCCTCTGCATTATTTACTCAAGTTTGCATCAGCTGATTTACGAAGTTGAATTCATTACCGCCGCTCTCTCTGCAACAACTCTGACCGAGAGATTCTGAGATTCGAATCCAGATTGTGGAGGATTTTCCATACTTGCTGTATAGCAAGCCCCAACTCTAAAGCTGAATGGAGAAGAATTTTGGTTGGCGGCTGTTCCGATCCATAGCTTTCTCTGATCTGCGAGGACACCTGGAGGAGGAAAATCTCCTGCAATCGACGCAGACCAGGAGCGTCCAACTTGTGAGGTCTCAAGGGTCACTACTAAAACCTTTAATACGATCGTGGGCCATATACCATGGGCCATTACTCGGGCGATGCACACTTGACTTCCCCGTATTGTTGATACCAACCGTTTGTCCGGCTGCTCTGAAACAGGAGGGGATTGGAACCATACGTGATATGGGGCCGTACTATGTCAACGCAATGAAACAGTGGGATGATTTTGAATTTATGAATTTACTAGAAAAAAATCCTTAAATCTAAGCAACCTGAAATAAAGAGCCCGATAGAGGGCGTGCTCTAGGTGCACAATTTTCCCACCCGAAATGAATGAAAGAGACTTTCACTCTTGTCTAAGGACCTTTTGCAGGCCACAACAAATGGCACCGTGGGTCGCCAGTTGGTGTCGTAGGCAATGCAGGTTGGCACAGATTCTCAACATTGAGGTTGGCAGGCACACCACCTCCAGGGATAAAACTTTCACTACTCTAACGGGACAAACGATCATGGAAGTTAACGCACCCAAAAACACCAATCAATCAATCAATTCAACAAAAATCCTCTGGAACGGCAGCCTCCATCTCGCCTTCCCTGTACCACGTTCGGTACGAAGCAACTGAAAGACTGAAAGCCCTCGGCATTGTCTTCTCGCCTTTGCTCCCTCGCTGCTAACAAAATGAGACTCATAATTGCCTCTATCCTAGGGTGACCAGACGTCCCGTTTTAACGGGATTCTTCTTTTTGTTCATTATGTTATTCATTATGCGTATTACTTCACTGACGTCACTCTCTATATAGACACACTGGTTTTCGCAAAATGCAGATGTACAGATTGAAAGAAAATGGTGTGATGTCTTCCACACTCTTAAAAGTAGAGGCCATCCATGTAAAAACATAGAGGTAGTTATGAGTTTTGCTCTGGCTGTACCAGGCACAAATGCTAGGGTGGAAAGTATTTTTAATCGTAAACTCCCTTTTAGATTGATGAAAAAAAACTTTTACTACCAAAAAACTTCAATCAATTGTAATTTTAAGAACTCATTTTCAAGGCCTGAGCTGTAATGAATTCTACAACCTGCTATCAAGTAACTCAAAACTCCTGCTAGATATCAAATCTTCTGATAAGTAGAAAGTTCATAGTGATGTTCCTGATTCAGAAGCCACAAGATCACGTTCAAGAGGTTGTTTATTAAAATGTATCTTTTAATGTATAAAAAGTAATTTGTCTGAGTGAATCAGTGCACACAAATTTGAAGCACATTTTCTTTGTAAGCTCATGTCCTGTTGTGTCCCATTTTTTCTTCAATATTTCAAAATGTCCTGTTTTATGTCACAAAAACTCTGGCCATCGTACTCTATCCAAATGGAGGCAATATGTAACAGGTTCGGCTAACCTATCAGGACGAATCTTTGCCATGTTACGAAAATAAGTTTCGTATTATAAAGTCTTTAACAAAAAATATGAATCAATTTTAAATGTGATTTACGCTCCAATTCGAGAATTTTTACATCAGGACAGCGGATGGTTAAACATATATTAGGGAAGAGTTACAGAAATTGTATCGTTAAATCAAGGAAACAGCGGAAGAGTTCATACTTTGTGTCATCGATAGCCTTTTGTTTCAAGGACGACTGAGCTACCTCCATTCACTCTCATCTGTGAGTCATTCAAGAACGATCAGATGCGGGGAATCTGTTACGGTAAAACCAACCACAACTGTATTCATAACGTTTGTGTGACGTACAATATCTATTCATTTACTTATACTTTCATTTCTATCTATATAAATATGTATAGAAAATAACGTTCGAGTTTTGAATGACAGATGTGACACACGGACAATAGTCGATTCTTCCTTTTGGTACAAAATAAATCAGTTCTAAAAATGTATTGCAAATATTTCTCCACGAAGAAAGAGGCCTAGCTTCTACCACCTCAATCAATATTATTTATCAACACTCATTAGCATGAGCAATTAGCCAATCAGTCAATCGGCGATTGTCCGGAAAATACTTTTATATGATAATTATCCTAGCTATTAAAATCCTCTTTCATTATCTAAATTCATACTTCACGAAACTGAATTCAGTTTTGTGAAAAGAGATATTAGAACTCTTGTGATATAATAACCAATGACCTCCCATTGACTACTATCACCTTTTCCAGGACGAATATTAAAATTTCAACGAAAATTAATATACTCGCAAATTGGAATCTATGAGAAACGTACGACATTCGTATCGTAACATTTATTACAATATTGTACTCAACATATTATCCAAAAAAACTATATCTCGCGGCGTTGTTAAAACAACAATGGACGATTCGTTTGGCATATACATTACACAGTACCCATTACACAATTTTTTTTGTGAAAATGAGCTCAAATTTCTGCATTTTCAGGGATATTGAAACGCCATTTTCTCAAAAATGGCTCCAAATTTTGTCTTCAAACTTTTTGCACGGATAGTGCTAAATGCACTGTGTAAGATGACATCTAAGATCCATTTTGCTGTATTCTCTTATTTTTTCAAATATTGCGCAAATATATTTTTTTAATATATCTCATTACTAAGCACATTTCCAGCAATTTGTATACATTATTGCATTTGTGAGTGAAAGTGTTTTAATGACTTCCAATGACGTTTGTCGAAAACTCAATAGATTCCTGTGAAAAAGAACTTCAAATTCCGCGTTTACAGTAACATTTAAACGACATTTTATAAACATTTTAAAGACATTTTCTTAAAAACGACTCCCAATTTTTCATTGAATATTTCTCTGCAGAACGAGGTTTTACTCTTGTATAATATTATTAAATTAATATTTCGGTACTACCATTAGGAAACCGAAAAATTGAGAAAAATTCAAAAATGTATTTTGGGTGGCGATAGATGGCATCTGGCGTGACTAAAATCTAGCCCACAACAAAGAAATTTTAAAAAACTACTAGTATGAGAAATTGACGACGTTCAATGAAGTAGCGTTGAATTAAAGATATATTTCATTATTACAGTGAACAATATTCTAGAAATATCTGTTAACTTATCTCCTGTAGATATATGGAATTCTTAAATTGTAAGAAATAAGATGTCTGTAAAGAAACGCTTTCAACTCTTATGTTCCATTTAGGTTCACTTCAAGTCACAGAGCGCGTAAGGAAAGTGACAGAACAAATTTTAAAAACCTATGAATATTCTCGTAACGGAATGTGCCAGAAGTTCTCGGAAGAGTAAACAAAACAAATCTTAACCGTCATTTCTTGGTCAATTAGCGCCTATTAGAGATGGTAAGAGCCTTCCTCGAAGCCATCAGGCAGCTCCGTTAGGTGCGCCAAATTAATTTGTAATAAAATTGGAAATAGTGTTTCCGAAGATTGATAGCGAGTAAGAAAATTTCCTTTGAAACGTTATAGCGTTGTGTAGCGATAAATTTTTGCTCTCTGGAGTGGCATAGCGCGTTGTGAATTCACTCAAATCAATGTCAATGAAATGCGTTATTTCACGTAAATTTAACTTTTCCGAGATTTCTCTGTGCACCTCTTAGCAGCATCAACATTCATCATCCAACATCTTCAAAAACAATTCCATTGAGGAATTTCTCAAACGCATTTCGTTTCTGTAAGAGAATTCTACCTATTAGTATATCAAACAAGATTAACACAATTGATTAACAAATTTAACAAGATTAACATTGATTGAGATCCGGCGTCGACCTACCGTCGGCTAGTGGAGTTTCCCCATAACCAGGACTCTCCCATCAGCGGGGCACGCCCCCAGCCGGGACAAGCTCTAAGCTCCCAACCAATCTCCCGGAACATGTGGTAGTGTAGTGCATGTTAGTGTAAGTGTGTGTGTAATGGGAGAGGATAGGACAAGGGAGAGGAAGGACAGATCGCGTGCGGTCCGTGGCCCGTTTGTTATGGTACTGCTCCGGCATTCGCCTGGTGTTGATCATAGAAACCACGGAAAACTACCGATCAGAGCAGCCGTCCGCTAGAATTCTTCTTCAGACAGAGACTCAATTCGACCTAGCTGGAAAGCTACTGTCGAAAATCTTGCCGCCATCAGGACTCGAACCTAGGACCTCTCGGTCAGAGGTGCTGCAGTGGCATCAGTTGATGCACTGAGCTACCGCTCCCGGTACAAAAAAATTGAATTTAGTACATTTTGTCAAGAGGACACCAGCAGAAGCACAAACAACCCACAACAAACATTATGCTGCAACACACCATCATCGGAAAAAATTCCGAAACTATTCGTCCTCGGCATTTAAAATCCTATGTCCATGTTCCTAAGAAGTCCACATTCCTTTGTTTCTTACTCCACGGAAAGGTGAGGAGAACAAATGGGAAACTCGTATTGCAGGGCCCTGATTCAGAAAAAGCGAATAAAACTTGCTCCTATATTAATAAATAACTTCTTCTAACACGTTATGTACTCAGCATCCAAGGTTTGTGGATCCTTCGAACCAAAAAATTGGGTTCGTCCGTTCGTCCACCCGTCCGCAGTCCGTCCGTCCATATGTGCATTCGTCTCCCTGTCTGACTGTAAAACTCTTTCGGCTGAACCGTATGCATGATTCAAAAAGGTTTGATTGCTGATATGATATAATAATTCAAAATTAGAAGCTCACCTACTTGTGATAAAGGCTACCTTGTGTGAAATTATCTTTGCTTGACTGTATAAAGTGCTGCAAATATTGTAAGAGTTGAGATTTATTCCTGTTTGTTTGTGTTGTAGAAATGAGAAATGACCCTTGTTCTTTACTATCGAAATAATTGCAGATTGCACCGCAGGCGCTTTGTTTCAATTGGTTTAGACTTTGGTGACTTCAATTGGGTCAAATGGTGACTGAAGTTAGTAGGTTAGAAATTGCAATATTACAATGTTACGTAACCCTTCCCAATAATGCAAAAAAAAATGTGGTGTACCTCAGCTAGTTTTCCTACTTTCTTTTTTGCGTAAATACACTAGTTATACGCAGTTCCACAAATTTTTGTGTGTAAAGACGGAAGACGGAATATTTTTTTTAATTAAATTGAGTAACGAATTCATCCATCCGACTGTCGGCGGACAACGCTGGCGACTAAAGTCGGTCGGATTTTCACCAAAATCGATATTTCCCTATTGATCTGAATGATGTCGCATATCCTTGTCTGAAACTGATATTTTTCTCTGATTTTGGGGCGAGGGTATCTTACATCAAATCTCAAGGAGGGGAGAACAATAACAAAAAGCTAGCATAGTCCAAAGAGATTAGAAAACTAACTAGTACGAGAGATTCTGTGCCATTGGGTTAAACCACTATTTTCCTTTTCACTTAACGGCCACTTTTGACAGAGAGTAATCAGACACACAAACATCACACACACCCTTCATTACATTTCTGAAAAGAAAATACAATTTTTTTCATTTCCTTTTTTTATTTTTTATTTAGAAATATTAAAAATTATTTTTCAAAACTTCGACCTGATTAACCACAGAAATGCATTTTTAGAATAATAACTTTCTTAATTTTATATCATAAACGTGTGGTGTCACAACTGCACATACTTTCTCGCATTATATCTAACATTTGTCATTTGGCAAAATTCAGTGTTCTGCGAAAACGAGTCCGCGCTATTTTTGACCATCCTTTGTTTCTTTATTCGTGAAAAAATGTGGAGATGTTTTAGATTATATTTTTAGAAATTGCATTCACTTCAAGCGTAAATTACCCCAAAATCACATGCTTTTTCACAAATTGAACATGATCTTTTGAACAAGTTTTTTGGAACGCATTTTGTTTATGATAAAACTCTATTATCAATATTGCACATTTGCATGTAAATTTAAAGTTAATTTTTTGCCATTTTTAAAATTGCAGAGACTTAGCCGAAAATGGGGCTAGCAACATTTCTTACCGTTCTTTGCTAATGGGAAATAATTTAATAAAACATTTAAAACTATGATAGAGGAAATAACTGTTTCAAAATTTCGAGTAAATTACTCGTATGTTCGAAAAATTGTACCATGTTATATCATTTCAAGGTCTATCTTTAGATAACTGATTTTATTTAGGAAAAAACTCTCTTCAAAATTGTACTTCAGACAAACGGATAGACAGATAGACTTTTCAGCTAGATCGAATTCAGTAGCTGTCTGGAGGAGAATTCTAGCGGCCGTCTGCTTTGATTGGGAGTTTTCCGTTGTTTTTCCGATCAACACCAGGCAAATGCCGGAGCAGTACCCTACCAAACGGGCCACGGACCGCGCGCTATCTGTCCTTCCTCTTTCTTGTCCTATCGTCCCCTCTTACACGCACACTTACACTAACATGCACTACACTACCACATATTCCGGGAGACCGGTCGGGAGCTTAGAGCTTGTCCCGGCTGGGGCGGTGCCCCGCTGGTGGGAGAGTCCTGGTTAGGGGGAAACCCCACTAGCCGACGGCAAGTCGGCGCCGGATCTCGCCATCGAAGGGGGAAGATCACCGCCATCTCCCGAGGAAAAAACATGCACTACACTTACGGGACTAATCCCCTAAGCTGTTGCCGTGCTCGGAATCACGAACCAACCAACTCGGAGGCCTCGCATGTCATTTGTCGCTGGCTGTCGCGCAGCGGGCGCTGGAATCCTCCGATGACTTGTGCGGCCGCCCTCTCCCTGGCAGCCTCTTCCTTGTGGCGGGAAACCTCCCACTTGAATTCTTACACTAAACGGGCAGTGCTCACACTAGTTTACCTCCTGAAAGTTCTGTTCTGAAAATGCCGATACTTTTTTTTTCTTGTTCACGAATACGCCATCTTGGACCACGCAGGACATGCACGGGCTCAGTATCATTTTAATCTCGTTGCAAGTCTTGCATGTAACTAATCAGGGGGATCAGCATTAGGCTGAATCCGATTTGTATACCCCAGGGTTTTTAGGTCTGGGGGGAAAGATGGAATGATGATGATGATGATGATGATAATGAAGGATGAATGGACGGCACACACAAACAGACATACAAACACACCCATGCCCGAGACGGGATTCGAACACGCGATCCTTCCGTTCGAGATCGCCACGGCACTACTGCCTTAGCGATCTCGGCATCCGGGATGGCAATATTATTATTATTATTATTATTATTATTATTATTATTATTATTATTGTCATTGTCATTATCATTATCATCGTCATCATCATCGTTATCTGGTATGGGTCATTTCTAACCACGCTACACGCTCTCTTCCGAGTCGTCATATTCTATCCTGGAAAGAGATCAACGTGTGGGAATCATCTTTTCGGCTGCATCCCTTCTTAAGACAAACTTTGAATTGTAAATTATGACGTGATAAGATGACGACGATGAAGGGACAATCACAAATATAACCATGTCTAAGCAGGGCCCATAACCTGCAGCCTCCTTAACGCAGACGCCCAAGAAGTCGCATTTTCCATCATCTGTTTAGATTTAGCAAAACGCTGCCCTTTTAGTTTCATTTTAAGCCAGGGAAACAGGTATAGAAATCGACCGTTTCGAGGTTGGGTGAGTAGAGGGTGTGTTGAAGAGTCGTAACTTTATGCTTGGTGGAGACACTTTTTACCAGTAATGACTCTAGGCTGCAGAATTATCATACAGTAAGATCCACTCTTTTCTTTCCCATTTTTCTGAATGTTTCCTCCTGATGGCACCTCAAGCAGCGAAGATCTTCTATATAAAGTACTTTCTTGACAGTCGGGAATGAATTTTTAATGAATCATCACTTTGTAATAAATTTGCAAATTACCTTGGAATATTGAATTTGAAGAATGTGAAGTAAATAAGAGCAAAACCAGTAATGCTAGATAATACATTTCATGAGAGTGCAAAGACCGATTTTCAATTTAATTTGACTTAAAATTTATTCACCTTATTCACATAAACATACAAAATAATAACCTCTTAATGCTTCTATACATTCGCATTCAGTACACAAATCAGACAGAGTTTGAAGCGTTTCAAAATCTTTAAAAATAAGGGGACAAAAATATGGATGTGTTAAGTATCTCAAGGGGAATCCAATGTAGTTCAAGTTTTTGCGTCAGAATTGTCCAAACTAAAAATAGAATGATCTTATAATAGGAATAGAGAATAACTCAGAAGAATAGCTTACATGTGAACATTTATGTACATATTAGAAAGCAAAACGTAAAAATATAGCTGTGCTAAATTCTAATTATTCGCATTTTTCAGACCTGCAAGTACTTTTTACGGCGATTATAATTTCGAAATTGCAATATTACCAATTTATATCCCGTATGGAGGTAATATACAAGGTCATAGGTAGGTGGGAATTTTTGAACAGAAGTATAACATTAACAGCTACTACAATTCATCTGTAAGTCCAATGCCAGATACTGCATTCGTTCCAGAGTTGGAGAAAAACTATTGGCAACGATAAACGAACTGCAGATTTGATTTTTCTGCATTGCTAACAATGTAGTAACTCACCCTCAGCTCTACTCTACCTCACTGCTACCACTACAAGCAAAAGGAGACCTCAACAAAACGTGCGCACAGTGAAGCTTCATTTAAGTCCAGAAGCAAAACAAGGGGAAACTGGACAAACCCGATCGAGATGGGGTTCATTGACTTGGTAGCTAAAGTACATTACTTATTACAGGCATATGAAGATTTTTTTTAAGAAATTATACAATACAAATGTAAACTAATCCATTATATATCATTGTTTTGTTAAAATAAACATTATTTTTCTTTTTGATGATCAGTATAGTCTCTAATTGTATAGAAACAGTTGCAGCGGAAAAATTTTATTTTAACTTAAATTAGTGTACCGACCTGAGTTGTTTAATGTCATCTGGGAATGCGGTGTAAAGTAACGTACATGTATTGTGTGTGGATTTCACGTAGTGAGTCGTTGATACTGATACTTGATGAACGTGACTTCAACGACATGTACTGTAATTAGAAATATTAGTATTGCATGAAAATGTGTTCCCACCGTTAAGAAAGTCAGTTTTGACAAATATTACAGATTCTTAGATAAATAAGCAAGGCAATGGTAAGATTCCAAACTCAATGAAAAGAGCCTTGCAGGGATCACATGGCATTTTTTCATTATTCGGATAATTTTCTTTTGCAATCTAAATGTCTGGGCACTAAAGGATGAGCTTCCCCAGTATGCCATATATCAGGCGGGAATGCACATTTGAAAAATATACGCAACGAGCTGCGTGAAGGCTGACAGAATTTGAAAGAATTCTGAATGCTTAACATAATGAAATTAATTTAGTATTTAATTCTGATATATGTGCATTCCATTTGAGGTTTGAATTCCTATCAATTTTGTTACTCCATTGAAAATGAACCATATGCAATTAGCTGATGTTAACATCAGCTAATTGCATATTGTTCATTTTCAATGGAGCATGTGATTGCCGATTTGAAATACAAAAATGCATTAAATCCGTTTTCTTTCGTTAACTATTAATTTGTTATTACGAAACCAATTTGAAACTTCTGAAATTGTACTATTTACTGCTTTGTTTTTGCAAAGAACATTCGTGTCATCGGCAAATAGAATTGTTCTTCCATATCGTTTACGTGTAACAGGAAGAGGATTACACCTAGGATCGAACCTTGCGGAACGCCGTGCTCAATTGGCAAAGAATTGTCATGAATTGAAATATCCAATACAACAAATGAACATGAAAATCAATTACAAAGTACGTTATCAAACTGCGTGATCGCGTCCCTGTGATTTAAACGGTCATTTTGTTTTCTGGGCGCAATGGTGATGAAAATGTTTCCTACGAGCGCCGCAAAAGGCGCTGAAAATAAAACAGTTGAACATCGCACCTATTATAACAAATGAATCTAGGGTTGAGCAAGGAACGAGACGTCAGTAGCACATAGAATACGTGACAACCGTTTTACTTTCCACAGCACAAACCATTTCGTATTTCAATTCAACGCACTCGAACGCTGTTAATTACACAAAAGGAACAAAATCGCCCCAAATGCAAAGGAACCGGGAAACTACCCCAAAGCGCCGCCTGGAGTGCGACAGTCAAACTGGACGTCGTGTAAATAGATAATGACGCGTATTTCATTTTCTGTATCACGTACGTCCGTTCTGATCGACGAAAGAGGATGACAAAATGAGGCCAGCTTAAAAGCATTTATTTACATAATTGCACATGCGAGGAAAAAAAATTCTGAATGGTTCTACTCTTAGTAACGTCTCGGCTCCGTGGTCACCATTCAGCATTAACTACCTCGGCTATCCAGGGCTGTCCATGAGTACCTTTGAGGGATTTTCAGAAATAACTTTTCTTTATTCTGTATATGCTAACAGGTGCTTCAGGAATTAGACATGGCCCAATACGTATGTAGAAACCAACCTTTATTTTTGTCGGTCAAATATTCCCAAAGAACTTAAAAACGTTACTACGGAAGTAAAAAGTCGTATTCAATTTACTTGAAGTTTCCAACACAGATAACACCTAAAAAACAATATATTACGGTCGCTTTTCGACTTCTATTTCAAGTTGTTCCGGTAAAGCAAAACAATTCAGGCACGTCAGTATTTTACGGCAAGACCACAAGCGCCAGCAGTAACTTTCTATTTCTACACATTTTTTACATAACTAGGACAAACAGAGACTTTGACGCACGAAAGAAATGTTGACTGGACGGGAGCCCGTTGTTTTGAAATTAGTACGCCAAAAACATTTTTGTACGAGTCTCATACATTACTCTTTAATAGGAATTCTTGGAAACTATAATCATAAGATCAGCCTAATATGCAGGATATGGGAAATATTAATTCTTGCCCCAACAGTTTTCAATTTACATTGCCACAAAGAAATGTATTAGATTATACGCACAAGTATTGAAAAATATAGACACTTCACAAAATTCCTACTTGCGTGCCTATCTGCGCAGCCCCAGGGTCCAGATGGCGCACGCGGCGTGGTTGGCGCGGCTGGCGCTGGCGCTAGGGGCGCTACTGGCGACGGCGGGGCTAGCGCATGCGCAGGGCCTGCCCCCGTCGCCCTGCCCCGCCATCTACTCGTACGAGGTGGACTCCTCCGGGCAGACCGTCGGCCTCATCCGCCTGCTCACCCCGCCCAGGTGAGCCCCACCCACCACTTAGCAATTACTACTAGCTTTGCTTTCCCAATTCCTCTTCTGCACACATCACATCCACTGCCCCGTCGCCCTGCCCCGCCATCTACTCGTACGAGGTGGACTCCTCCGGGCAGACCGTCGGCCTCATCCGCCTGCTCACCCCGCCCAGGTGAGCCCCACCCACCACTTAGCAATTACTACTAGCTTTGCTTTCCCAATTCCTCTTCTGCACACATCACATCCACTGCCCCGTCGTCAAGTCCGCCCCCGTCAAGTTTGCCCCCTCAAGTCCGCCCCGTCAAGTCCGCCCCCCGTTAAGTCAGCCCCCGTCACGTCCGCCCCCGTCAAATCCGCTCCCGTCAAGTCCGCTCCCCCGCGAGCCGCCGTCTGAGCTGGTTGTGCGCAGGTACGCGGAGGTGCGGCTGATGGCGCGGCTGAGCTCGCCCGTGCCCGTGCAGCGCAACGAGGTGGGCGAGCTGTTCGTGAAGGGCGGCCGCGACGCCGCCATGGAGGCGACGCGCAGCGTGCTGGCCAACCGCCGCCACGTGCTCGAGTACCACCTGCGCTTCCCGCCCGGCAAGCCCGTGCCCACGCTGCTGGCGCTCGCCGTCAACGAGGACGACGTCTGCCAGGCGCGCTGTAAGCCCCCGCCCCCGCCCCGTCACTGCAGCGCCTCTGTCAGAAATTAAATTAAATTTAATAAAGATCTAATGTACGACTGTACGTGAAGTTTAATGTCCCTTGTACATTAAAGGGAAATTAATGTACCTGTACATTAAATTACGTACATCAAAATTACTTTCATGTACTTTTACATTAAAAGTAATGGAGACCCGTCTGACAGCGTATGGCTCCAGTCCAAACTGTGGCAGGCAAGATTTTCGACACTTTACTGTGGGAGATGAGAGTTTGATATTGAAAATGACGCGGTGTGTCTGCGTTTCCATGGCGACGGCATGCGCTGGGCCAACCGGATGTCAGTAACGTCAGCATCGGCCGATGAATGGCCAGGTGCACGGTTCGGTTACGAGCGTGGGACGCTGCGCTCAGTCTCGCACCGGAACGAAACAAGCGCTGAAAGATTGTAAACGATGAGTAGGATTTCCGATTAAGCTCGTGTTTTCAAACAGGCACCTCATTCAACCACCCAAGTTGGCGAGACCAGGCGAATGCCGGAGCAGTACCCTACCAAACGGGCCACGGACCGCGCGCGATCTGTCCTTCCTGTTCGTTGTCCTATCCTCTCCTCCTACATACGCACTTACACTAACATGCACCACACTACCACATATTCTAGGAGACCGGTCGGGAGCATAGAGCTTGTACAGACTGGGGCGGTGCCCCGCTGGTGGGAGAGTCCTGGTTAGGGAGAAACCCCACTAGCCGACGGTAGGTGGCGCCGGATCTCGCCATCCAGCGGGGGAAGATCACCGCCATCTCCCGAGAATAAAACATGCACTACACTAACGGGAATAATGACCGAACCAGTTGATGCGCCCGGAAACACGAAAAAATCAATCAACCAAGTTGGCAAGAGCTGAGTTCCGATTCTAAGGTCGTAGTGTAGCTGTGGTGCAGGTGGAAGACACCGCGCGCTTGTGGACCTGGCAACCGCGCACCCAAAGTTCCATCTCTCGCAGTACAGAACACAGAGAGGACGACTTCAGTCGTTGTCTGGAGGAGAATTCTAGCTGCCAGCTGCTCTGATAGAAAGTTTTCCTTGATTTAGCCGATCAACACCAGGCGAATGCCGCAACACTATTTTATAAAACCGACCACGGCCGAACAGTCTTTCGTTCCCCTTCCTTGTTCTATCTTCCCCTTTACACATACAGTAAAATCTGTCTAAGCCGGAATCGATCGGGACACAAACGAAAAATTCCGGTGAAGTGAGGTTTCCGTTTTAGGCAAAGTTGTCCGTTTTATGACATGTATTGATGTTTCTGCTCTGAAAGCAGTAAATTACGTGACTGATATACTATTATAATTAACAAAATGCATTAATATAAAACGTATTTGGGGACAGAATCATCAATAAATGAATATTGAACACTCTTCATTGACAGATTCTTATTTTAGTTGAAAAATACACACCTTCCTGACTGTATTCGGACAGCTTGCTGACTCTTTCAACGCACAATGCGTCACAACCCAGTACTATGACGTTCTGATACACTCGTATGGTCTTGAGCAAAGCATATCTGGTCGAGGAGTTATGCTTTTCAACGCGGATCAGGGAGACGCGTCAATAGAAGCCATGCCCTACTATTGAGAGTTTGGAGAGAGAGAATTCCCCTGCGGCCTACGCATTGAGAGACAGCAACGCCAAGGTCGAATTCAACGCTGACAGCTGAAGCCCCTCTCCTTCAAAGTCCGGATGCCAGGACTAAATCGCATGTCACAGGGAAAAGAGGATTTAAAACAAGCTTCCAGATGCATTTATTTCATTAAGAACAATTCGCGTCTCTCTGCCAATTGCATTAAATTTACAGGAATTCGGTTTAATATATATTTTTTTCCTGCAGGACACGAAAAACCAAACGTTTGCGCGTTGGAGAGGTTCCGTTTTATGCTATGTAAAAGCCATTTAACTTCCCGGGGAGGATAAATTTTCCGGTTTAGGCAGGTTTCGGGTTTTTACAGGTTCCGGTTTAGACAAATTTTACTGTATTTACCGTAACCTGTACTACACTACCACATATTCCAGGAGACCGGTCGGGAGCTTAGAGCTTGTCCCGGCTGGGGCGGTGCCCCGCTGGTGGGAGATACCTGGTTGGGGATAACCCCGCCAGCCGACGGTAAGTCGGCATCGGAACTAGTCAGCTGAAGAGGGAAGATTATCGCCATTTCTTGCCATTAAAAATATGCACTTCACTAACAGGATTAGTAAGCTGTGGAGTTGATGCGACCGGAAACAATAATCAGTCAATCAAAACGAATATGTGCACACCTACAGGAGGGAAGCGACTACACTGGATGGCGTTTCCAAAACATCCACTTCCGACAGGCTTTTCAACAAAAAATAGTATTATTTTCGTTACTGTCCCCTGTTTCTTTGCACACAGATTTTGGAGTAATTCCTTCAGGAATAATAACTCTAATGAGAAATTATAAATCCTTTCTCCAAATATGACAATGTAGACACAGATATACAGATAAGAGATATAGATATCGATATAGATAAGATATATAGAGATATACAGGTACTCGGTTATACATATACATATCCCGACAATAAGAGTTTTTCTGTCGAAAATTAGCCATTTTCTGAGGCATGGTTACATAACTTTCTCTTCTTACGAAGTAAGTGCGAGAGATTAACAATGAAGTAGCAGTGGCGACGGATTTACAACTGGTGCACGCGAGGTTTGAGAGATAGACATGCTTGTGGGTCTTCTTTCTAAGTCCTTCCTCGTATCAAAAGTGAAATTTTCATTGTAAAATCGTTTAAATCATGAATGCATGGTGAAGATTGTCAATTACTTCACAGAGGACGAACGCGAATGGTCATTGTTCGTTAAATTCATTGATTTCGCAGAATAACTAATCAGAGTTCTAACATTTCACGCCACTTCCCCTGTTCTAGACACCTTCACATCCACCAGTCCTCGGGTAGTGAAACGTATTAAAATTCCTTTGAAAACAAGACATGCTCAGCCCATGAGGCGTGATAATTATATATGAATAATTTTATTCCAATTTAAATTGAGGTCTCCAATTCAGAGTGTATTTATTTTTGCGTTTCACAGCTAATTATAATTTGTACGATGGAAATTTGGCATTTAAATGTTCCTTGAGATTCGGAAAGCTTTTCCTGTTTTCCTCAACGACAGCGGACAAACATTTTTAATTTGATGAAAGAGGTCAATGCGGAAATATGTTAGCTTTGGGAAACATTTACTCCTTTACACGGAAGGTTTTTCACAACTCTTCTTTCGTTGGACAAAGAGAGTAAAAGAAATATATTACTATCAGGAAAATGTGATGACGTTGAGGAATCTTCCTCCTGCTGTTCAACATGAAAAAAAAGAAAGAAAAAAAAGGTTGTAATGAACGGATTGTCTTAGATTTGTGATTCTTTAGTAAAAAAAACTCTATACTTTTTCACAAAAGGACTAATAATGGTTAATCGTCTGTCACTTGTGTCACTAAGAACAATTTTCAAATTAATCTAAAGCTAAACATGCACGTCGTGTTATTCCTCGAATACGGTAAGAAAATGCATTTGCATGTAAAAAAATTGTGCCCAAGAGGGTTGCAAGCGTACTAAAACGATATCAGGTTCCTTCTGTGAGAATGTATTCGAGAAAAACAAAAAAACGGCAAAACGGACATAAGGGAAGGGGCTAGCGGCAGATGAACTAGGGACAAATAGAGAGGCATAAAGACTGAGGACGGAGAAACGGTGACAGCTGTAGAGGAACTCTGTATTGTGTGTGTGTGTGTGTGTGTATTTCTAATTCATTTAGGAATATTGTAAACTTTAATCTAAACGATAATCTAAATAAATATTATTGAATGCAAGTGTCTACAAAAATATGTATTTACATGAAAATGCGTTCCCTAGAAATACGAAAATATTGTTTCATTTTAGAAAGGAAGAAAAATATTCTCAATGATGATTGAGATGATGTACTATTTTATACACTTATATTTAATTCCCTGAATCCTTGAATTAAAGCAAAGCGGTTTAATGAGTATTTAGTGGTAAATGTCGTAACTAACAGAAATGGTTAACGCGTGCCCTCTTGTTTGCAGCCACGCCCTTCAACACCCGCTCCACCATCACCCTGCAGTCGTTCTTGAACACGGGCGTCAACGACGCGCCCCAAGTGAGGGGCCAAGATTTCGGCGCCGTGATGGGCGGAGGCGGCATCTTTGTTGGCGGGGGCGCCGGCGGAGGAGGAGGTGGAGGCGGAGGGGGGCTGCAAGGAGGATTATTCGAACCCGAACCCTTCGAGCCGCAGCCTCCCCCTCCGCCTCCGCGTCCCCCGCAGCCGCGCCCCTCCCCTCGCCCCACGACGCGCCCGCCGCCCTTGCTGCCGCCCCCCGGTGAGTACAGCTCCTCCCCGCGGGGCGCGCTCCCAGCGACGCGGCGCAGGTGGTGGGGGCTGGGAAATGCGTTGCCTAGCAGGCTCCTTTCCTCTCGCCCCTTCTCTCTCCCCCTCTTTCTCTCGCTTTCCGTCTCCCTAGCTCTCTCTTGTTTGCTCACTCACTCACTCACTCTGTCTATCGCTCTCTGTTCTCCTTTCTTCTCTTTTTTTCTGTTTTCCCTTCTCCTCTCTTCTCTCCTTTTCTCTCTTCTCTTCTCATTACACTTCTCATCTCTTTTACTTCCCTCCTTCGTCTTCTTTTCTCCACATCTTCCCTTGTGCATTACAAAAGAAATTACATCTGTTTTGGGCAGGAAGATATATTTACAAAATCTAAATACAGTAATAAGTACCATTTATAGAGTGTGATTTCTCCACCTTGTTTCTTTTTAGAGACTGCAGTACATTATTATTTGGTTTTAATCAAGAAGTAATGATTCATCTATTAATTAGTTTTTCTTTTCAATAAATGCAGTTATTTGCTTTACATGTAATTTGCTAAATAATAGAGAAATTACATGGATTTTTTTTATTCCACTAACATACCAGTTGTTAGAAAATAAATTAACCAAAATTACAGGATTCAGTAGTCTTTTCAAATTTTCATTGCTTATTTTAATTTGGAGCTGATGTTAATTTTCAGTATAGAATTGTTTTCAAAATACTAAAGACAGTAATTAATATAATTAATATTTATACCAGAATTTATAAATTATGATCTAAAAACTCCATTATAAAGTAAACTATAAACACTAAAAATTCCTTATGTGGACTGAACTTAATCTTTCATTATAATTTTGAAAAAATAAACTAGAACATTTTCTCTTCTCAAGGAATTAGTATTTTAAAAGTAGAAATAACAAAACCTTACAATTAAATATTTGCAAATTTTCTCTTCCATTATTTTAAAATTTAATTTCAAACAAATATGAATGCTATTCAATAGCAGATCTTACATAAAAGCTACAAATTTAAATTTAAATTAAAGAAATATTAAAAAGCAAAACATGAAACAAGTCTCCGAGAGAACTCAAAAATCTGCCAAAAGCATGCAATCCTCATCCTCATAAATCAATATCAAAAAGATTATAATTTCTGTTTTTTCTTGTTTCTTGTGATATATAATGAAAAATACTTTTAAACAAAAAAAAAACCTTTCTCTTGACTATCACCCTGGTGAAATTAGAATATGATTGAAAATTCCTTGAAAACGAATGTCAGTCCACAACAACCAATCATTGGACTCCAATGGTACTTCATTCTTCTTCAGCACTGTTTGATTGCTGTCATTTAAAAGTCATAATGTCTTACAGGTGACAATTGTAAACTTAGTTCTATTAGACCGTTGTCAAGAACCCCTTTTTGTCCAGCAATAACATTTCTTTGAGACAAAATATGCCATAATATTGATTCAAGACTATTGATCAAGAAAATACTGATTGTCAATGAATCGTAATGCTGATTGCTGTACATTATGGAATTAACATCAAAGTTCCCTGTGCTAACACTTTACAAAACATGTTGAAACGAGCAGTGAAATATTTCATCTAGGAGACAACATATTTTTTTACTATACATGGTACAATGGCTACTTATATCTTTTCAAATGCCTTACTCTTATAATCATAATATTCCCATTGCTGAAAGAATATAAAATTGATTTCAGAAGAGCTAACGCTAGGTCTTGAGTATCTTTTCATTCAACCATTAGATTTCCTGGAATACATGAAAGAAGGAATAAATCTCTTAATCCCTTTAGATTCTAATATTCTTGTTGAGTAGCTTTACTATTTTTGCTATCACATTACACCCGAAGCAAATCTTCATAATTTGTAGGGTGTGTCCAGCTATTATCAAAACAAAAATTATGAGATTGGTTGGCTTATATATTTTACATGAATTAATTCACAATAGGATTCAGTGAAGTTCATTCTGATTAGCAATAGGTAAGTAAACTAAACTTGGTTACCTGCTCAACATTTGCCAAATAATATTTGTATGCCAAAATAAGTTTTATCCACCCTATTTAACTGAAGGATAAGACTTTACAATCTTTAACAGATTTTACAATAAAACTTAGTAACAGTTTTTAAAATAAAACTATTGTTTTTTCAATTACTATTTAATTTTATTTCTATAATCGTTTCTCAGGAAACTTTTTAGTTTTTAAAAATATTTTTCTATCATTTGTTCAGGCAAATGTTGGGTTAGATACATTTAAAATCTAAAAATTCTTTTCTTCTCTCACTTTTAATCTTTAGGAAAATATTTCACAAATGATCACAAAACAATTATTTTATTTCAAACTGCATCTAAAATATTGCCATAAATCTCACAATTCATTGATCCTCCCTGTGAAATTTCCTATCTGCATTCCTGGCTACAAAGCAGACACTCTGTTGTCTGCTCTCTCTTCAGACGAACCAGGATTAATGAGGGATACGAAGCTGACGGAGGTGCTGTGGGAGGAATATCACATCTCCTCCCACATCAACATGGCACTTCGCAATCTCTTGGACCTGGAGCAGCGGCGACTCACATTGCAGCAGGAGATTTTATTCTTGCAACAACAGAACACTTTGCAGTCAAAATAATATTGTTGTGCTGTGCACACACATACAAACTGTACATAATATACTATATGTCAATGATTACTGTCAATGTTACTTCTACTCTCTTCTACTAATGTTTATTAGAATGAATAATTTATTGCTGAAGAATATTATTAATCTCTTGAATGCATGGTTGATACAAAAATCTACTCTTGTCTTTGTGTTTTGCTACTTTCATATTGTATTCTATATTTAAATTTTCTTATAACAAGAAAACTTATAAGTTGAGTACTTCCTGTTTCTACTGTTAAACTTTTAATATATTCAAAATGTATACTATATTAATACGTTCTTAGACTACCACATAACTTATTTATTTGTAAATATGTAAATAAATATTTTAATAAAGGGGTTCCCAAACTTTTTGTCTCCAGTCTTTTTTTAACAGGTTCGGCACTGGGGATCCAACATCCTGTTTCACTTGTAGTGTTCCATTTCAGACTAATGATCACATTATTACTTACATTTGAAATGAAAATAAAACAAAATGTAAATATTACATATTTCTAGACACTAAAAATGTGTTCAAGATTGAGTCGATGAGTTTAATGTGGATGTGTATATTGGATCTTGGTTCAATTTATGAATAACCAAAAATATTTTATTAGTGAACAAATTTATGTGAAGTCCTTTTTAAAAGCTCTGTGAAGACTCAAGTAATTCATGGAGCACAATTTGGGAACCCCAATCCTAAGATATCTTAAAATATTTTCCTGTCTCTTAAAACTTTGTTTTCATCAAACTTTACTGCATTTCTATTTATAAATCAAATGTAATGCATGTTTAAGTGTGTTGTTACTGGACATTGGATTTTTAAGCTCTAAAAACTATTTTAGATACTTAATATGGTCACTTAAGAGGCAAAACCGAATTGCTGAAAATAGACAGTATAATTTGACATAGAAATAATTTTTTTAATTAAATTATTTTTCTTCAATTAACTTCTATTAAAACTTGGAAAAATTTAAAGGAATTCTTAAAATAAAAAAACAAAGTAAAAATAAATGCAAAAACTAGTGACATTCGTTGCTCATATTTTTTTACTCACAGGAAATTATCTTTTTATTCCATCGTTTGTGACTGGTGTCTGCTTTAATGTTAAAAAACAGGCAGACTCTTCCTCATTTGATGCACAGCTCAGCAAGGGTATTTTTATTTAATAAACAGTATAAGTAAAAAATTCTGCCCAAAAAATTATTCAAGAATATTCTCTGTGGTTTTAATTACTCTGAACTAACATTGTTAGGTTTTTATGGAATGCATAGACATCTTCAAGCTCTAGTGATGAAATACGAATTTTAAATACTGTAAATGTCGTTCAACATCATAAGCTCAGAAAATGTTTCATATTTAATTCTGAAAGTCTACTTCAAAAGAGTATAAAAGACTTTTGCCTACAAATTTGAAGTCTATACATAAGATTGTTTCAGAAATTATTCTCTTGTTGAAATTAAGATGCAAATGAAGATTATATGTACTAAAACCAGAGGCGGGATTCATGGGGGGCAAGAGGGGGCAACTGGCCCCCAATCTTGGAACAAATTTTTTAAAAATTATTGACAAGGCATTTCATTTGGCAGATCTTCAAAGAGGCTAGCGGAACAGTCAAATTAACTCTCGAACAAAAGAGTGTTTCTTGTTTATTATAGACTACAGATATAAATAACACAACAAATACTTTTGAACTTGTCAAAAACCCAAGATTGCATTTTAATTAAAAGAATTTATAAAGTATATTTTAAATATGTATCCTACAACTATGTATATAGACTTTTAATCATAATAAATAGTGAACACTTTCGATAAATTTCAATTATGATTCACTGAGAAAAATTAATTATCAGTTTGGACCATTCAAATAACAATGAGGATCATGACCTCTGTGTTCAACTAATCTAATTAATAACTTTCAATAATAATCAATTAAGTAATTAACAAAATTAAAATTATTATTGCAGTACAATTAACTTAAAGTATTCATGTAAATGAATATTTTCATGTTTACAAAAGTGCCCAAAATTCCCCCAATAAAAGATCCGAAATCCCGCCTCCGACTAAAACATTCTATTTACTGTCACATGGGCATTTATTTTTATTATCATTATTGTTGTTGTTATTGAAACATAAAAATTGGTTGAATTTCTACTTCTTTGACTTTGATTTTCCTTTCCTGACATAAGCAACAATTCATTCTATATCTTTCATTTAAGAACATCCATTAATAATGTATTCAACACCAGTCATGCCAGAGAGTGCTTCATATTATTTAATTATAGATCCAGAACCAATTGAACCAGAGCCTTGGCTTGATCCTGTGACTACTAGAAGACCTCAGCCACCATCTCGACCTTCTCCTCCACCTGCACCAGGTGAAAGTGATGAACAATTATGTAAGTATATTTAACTGACCATGGTAAATGCAATATGATACATAATTGCTCATAAATTTTCTCTATTTTTTGTTATCAAATTTGTAATTTCATAATTTATATTCTGACAATGAAGTGGATCCCACTAATTGTGGAACGGCTTCTCTGCCAAATGCATTGGTCGTATTTGGATTTGAAGCTGAGAAAGGTCAATGGCCATGGCAAACAGCTATATTTAGAAATAATGATACAGTAAGTAGCAGTGTAACATTGAATTTCCAATGTGGCGGTACACTGGTGTCCCGCAAACATGTAGTCACGGGTAAGTACAACTTGTTAATCTAAAAATGCAGTTAAATAAAATACCAGCAATCTATTTTCATAGTTAAATTGTAATTTTTCAGCTGCCCACTGTGTTGTTGTAGTGAAAGAAAGGAAAAAGATACAATTGATTTCGAATAACGACCTCTTGATATCGCTAGGTAAATACAACATAAGAAGTTGGGCAGAGGCTGAGCAACAATTTAAAGAGGTAAATATAATTGATTTTAATAAATGATAGTAAAAATAAACATTGTAACCAAAACCTATAACAATGTTGTTTAGACATGTGAGTTCATTCAATCACAACCAAATAAAACAGAATCAGAGATAAAGAAATGATAAAGAACTTTATGGAAAGAGGATTTTAATAAAAAAGAAATTTCAATAATTCACAATGTGGTTCATAGTTCATGGCATAGTTCATAGATAGCTATTTATGCACCAAGGGCGTTATAAAGGATTGAGCAGCGTCAAAAAGCCGTTGGTCTGTTTTTTGCCGCTCGATCCTTAGAACTAGTTAATGTCCATGGTACATACAAGATTTTATTTTTAACTTAATTTTATTGATTCAGATTTACTTACTTCTTGACTTAATTTGACTTGATTTCTCATTTCATATTTCCTCCCATATTTTCCTCCTTAAGAGAACATCTTGATCCAGGAAAGTTATGCAATGTATATCAAGATCTATATGAAAGGCAATAACAAACAACAATGTATCAGTAACAAATGAAAACAATATTCTCATCATCCCCATCACCTTCATCATTATTAACATCATAAACAATGTGTATAAGAAAATGATTTAAAAAATATTAAATTATGAACAGCATCTCTTAATACATCTGAAAGTATTAAAAAGTTTTAAATCTTCTGTCTGATCATTCTTGGTTTTAAATATGATTCAAAAGTGAGGTAAAATGTCATTTTACACAACTGCAAGGTTTGATTCTGGGAACATCGAAAAGGGAAGACACATGATGCTCACATTATTTTAGAATAAATTAAATGCCTCATTGGTTTATTATTTATTAAGAAGGGAATAAATACAAGAGAGGATAAACAGTGAAACTGCAAATAATAAAAACAGTACTTGTTTTTCAATATTCATTGCAGCATCAACTTTTTCCACAGAGTTAGCATTGAAGAGAAATTTAATCAATAATACATCTTAATAAATAGCTTAGATGTAATTGACTATTCTGTGGATGTAGATGTTGTTATATAAAACATACCTATCATGAATTTAAAAAAAACATTGTACTTGTTTCCATTGGGTTTTGTTCCAATCAAACAAATAGTTATAGCTCGACAGATTGAGAAATAATATGTTAATAATGTCTTAAAAATTTTTTTTAACTGAAATTTGGTTCAGATTAGTTAATATTGTGAGATAGATAACAATGTGACATACCAAGAGTATGTTATTGAATATTTTACTAATTTTTTAATTATATAGAATCAAAATTTGGTGTTTGTTTTTACTCTTTCTTTCTGAACAGCACCAGTTGTTCATGTACTCTTCCTCCAACTTCAAGAAGTAAATCTACAAATTCTTCACTTTCTCAATGGCTATCTGAACATTTCCCACAACTTTGCCCCATTTGATAAAACAATGATCCATCTTCATCAAAATAGATTATGTTTCCTGACATGAAGAGTTTCCCAAAGACTCTCAAAGTCATGACTATTTTTTTCCAACAGTCAGAATAATGAGACACTATAAAAGAAAGATTTTTTTTATTTCCATTCTCAGCAAAACTTATAACTTTTAAAAATGATAGTACATATGGGATAACAAAAATTCTAAGTTAAAATTGTATACCTGAGGAATTTTTGTTGTTGTGGTTTTAGTACAGCTTCAAACATGGCTTCTAAGTAATACCACTCTCTTCTATTGTACAGTGAAACCTGTCTTAGGCAGTCAGTTATAGTACCTACTACAGGTGACCACCTAATGGAGGTGATGAGAACATGGAAAGCAAACATCCAGTTAACAAGATTTGATGCTGCAATTCATACCCTGGCGAAGCTTCAGAGCTGGCATGCAAATAATTTATGTAGATGTGAAACAAAAATTAATGGTGCATAACATAAGCAACTTTAATTATAATATTTATATCTAAGTAAGCTCATGTTGCATCTCAGATCATCACAGTTCATATTGAATCAACAGTGATCTCCATCTCACTTATACTTCTGGTGGTGTTGTAGATCAAAATTGCCAAATTGTTGTGACTTTCTAATTCGCATTAATCTGTGACGTGTGTCTGCACTGGTCATGGGCCAAATGACTGCTTAAAAGAGAGAATATTTACATTTGTGTTAGGAAAAATCAATCATTTCCACCAAAAATTGCTTATATTGAATGTGGCCACTTAATGAAGGTCGCCGTTTAATCAGGTTTCACTGTACGTGATTAAAATTTATTATAAGTCCTGTATAAAAATAGAATTATTTTTATACAGGAATCAATAACTTAATCAATCAATCAATCATAATAATAACATGAATACATTTTTTTTATATCTATAATAAAGGTTCAAAAAATTTCAATTCATCCTGAGTATGATCCAGAAATCCTGAGAAATGACTTGGCAATCATACATTTGTCAACCACAGTGGTGATAAATAAATTTGTAAAGCCAATTTGTCTGTGGGATCGAAATCCTGATTTATCTCCAGTTGTAGGAGAAGTAGGAACGGTGAGTCAAGGCACATATATGCAATATGGTAAATAGTAATTCTCAGTATAAAATGATAATTTAATACTTATGAACTATTTTCAAAGGTTGGAGGTTGGGGAAGAGATGAAACTGGAAGCCTCTCTGACAAGCTTCGAATCGCTAGAATGCCTATTGTGTCTCAAGAGACTTGTTTACGATCAGATAACCACTTCTACATAAAATACACCTCAGAGAACACATTTTGTGCTGGTTTTAGGAATGGTACGTATTACCAATTGTTCATCTTTCCTGGTTTTCAAATCTATATTTCTCTGATCTTTATGGCTTAAATTGTATTTCATAAATTAAATTATCAGCACTGAAAATTTAAAAAAAAAACTAAGAAAAATATATTTATTTGTTTTAGGTACAACTGTATGTAACGGAGATAGTGGGGGGGGATTAAATATTAGATTGGACAATCCAAAACAAGGAGGTCAAAGAACATGGTATCTTCGTGGTGTAGTGAGTTTAAGCATGTTGGAAGTGGGTGATCAAACTTGTGATTCCCATAATTATGTTGTGTTCACAGACGTTGCAAAGTACATGTCTTGGGTATTTCAGCAACTTAATTAATATAATTTGGAAATAAAAATAGAAGTATTAAAAGTTAGTTTCTTCCAACTGGCACTTCAAAATTTTTATACTCTGTTCCTATGTTTCTGGTGTACATGGATTTCAGCATGTAATTTGATAATATTCCCAATTGAAAAAAAAAATTAAAGAAATAATAATTACATACTAGTACACACAATAGGAAATAAATTAACTTATTATGTATATGCCATGTAATGTGAAATTGGTATAAACAATAACTTTTAAAGGTAAGTTCTTGGAAAAATTCTATCTGTGTAATAAAGTGAAAAATCTAGATTATTTCTGATATGATAAATTTCCACCTTTGTTACATTTATATGTGGACCAGTTCAACAGATGTTTGAATCTAGTCACTATCACAACTCTTAGAAAAATTAGGTGTTAACAGGATGTAGAACGGACTTCCAGGTTGTGTTTCATCACTTTAAATTAGTATCTTTTATGGTATCTAGTATTTTATGGTGTCTTTAAAAACTCACTGAAGTATTTATTTTGTAGGCTATAAATCAACTTTGTATGAGATTATTTTGAGAAATTTCTATCCATTTCTTTGTTAACTTATCTTTTGTCCTTAAATTAAAAAATAGCAATGCTAGTGTACAGTCTTTCTATGAAAGTATCCATATTACTTCAGCTCAAAAAATATAGATTATAAAATAAACGTTTATAATTTTTTTAAATATATAGTTTTGTCATTTAGGATTACTAAATATTGTTATTAGTACCCAAATATTAAGTTTACTTTCCCTGGATGTTTCCTTAAGAAATACTCACTTTGGCAGAGTTGAGTGCACATGAAGTGTGTGACAATGGGGGATGGAAGATGAAAAATGGATTAAGAAAAGTTGAATTTTTATGGGTCAAAAGGCAGGGTGTGCATGTGTAAAGCAGAAAACCACTCATTTGGGGCAGATGAAGAAAAGTACAAGAGAGACCAGAGACCAAACAATCTTTGTTCATTCAAATAGTAAATTTCAAACACTTTCATTTGACCCAATATTCTTAATTCTAATACAAAGTGTGCTTACATTATTTCATCTCCTTGACAGGTGAGGAATGATTGTTAAAACAAAGACATTTTTCTAGTCTGCAATTGCCACATTCATTGCATTTTCTAATTGAAGTCAATCGTGTATGTAAAAATAAAAGCTTTATTTATTACTGAGCATTTTTATCTCTAAATTACAAAAGTGCACCTAATTATGAAACCCCAACATTAAAAACATATTCTTTGCTCTATCATAAAAAAAAAAAATTGACAAAACAATTTGCAGTGTTTCGATGAGAAAATGTTTTGTTTTTTATTTTAATAGTTTCAATACTCGTTACTATTATTAGCAACAAGTATTGTAATTCAACTGTAAGATTAATTACATCAACTTGATCAGGGTTTTCATCCAGTTTCCTTGTATCCTTGGAACAAATGCTGAGACAGCCCCCTTGCTTTGATTTCTGGACAGTAATTGTAACTTCACTCTCTGCACAAGTTTTCTCGAGCTCCCATTTGCTAGACATGAGAGGAGTGGAAGGTTAATTATTTGTTAGCATTGATTTCAAAATCAAATCTGAATGTTGCTGACAGTTCTATCACACAGAAGTGAACATTTCCTATATTAAAATGCTGCTTTCCACCTTCATTCATTATAATGTGTAAGAAAGAGAAGGAAATCTGAAGCACAATAAAGACATGAGACTCACATACGTTATATCTGATACATCATACCTGATTGAAATTGTATATGATGAGCAAACATTCAAAACGTGACATGTCCATGTCACTCTTTTTTAATAAAAAAGAAACATATAGCACAAATTTTACATTTTTCAATGCCACCTTTAACTCAATTAATACAGTAGTACTCCTTAATGTATTGTAAAACATATCATGGTTTTATTTGGACAAAACCTACTTTGGCTAATTTCAGTTAAGGTTTGCCTGTTGTTTGAAAGAAAATACATCAATATCTTGAGAATGCGAACTGTAGATTAGAATAAAAATCAAATTTATTTTAAGATTTTCAATAGTAAATTATAATTAAAATAACATTAATTGTTTTCATTATCCTGTTGATCAATTCTTGTTCTCCAAGAATATTTCTCTGTTTCTGATGCTATTTAACTAGAAAGACAGAGATACATAAATTCTGTGAGCAAAAATCAAACAAAACAACATGTTTTAAAATTACAATATTATTTATTGAATTTATTGGAATGAAATAAAAAGTATTGTACAAACTGGACATATTTTCATTCCATTAATCTATTGCTAGACAAGGAAATTCCAATTTGCAAAAACAGAAAATTACTCTAAAATATTTTTTTTTCATTTACATGATAGTTTTTAATGAACTGATTTTTTAGAACAGATATCATTTCACAAAAAAATTGCACGCCATATTGATCTATTATTTTGTTCTTTCAAAAGTTACAAAAATGTAATTTTTTGACTTGTCTCTCACGTCGGTAATATTTACATAAGAGGCAATTTCTTCACATTACTATATTTATGAGTACATGTGCTTTAAATAACGTCACATAAAGTTTCTCGAAAACTCATCAGTTTTCTGTGGAAACGATCTCAAAATTCATTTTCAGAAACGCGCATACGCCATTTTCTCAAAAATAGCTCCAAATTTGTTCTTCAATCTTTTCCGACGGGTATTGCTAATTGTATTGTTGAAGATGACGTAAAATACATTTCGCTGTACTCTTTTGTTTTTTCAAAAATTGCACAAATGTATTTTTTAAATGTCTCTCACGCCGTTATTATCCACATTTCCAGCGATTTGCAAACATAATTGCATTTGTTAGTTAAAATGCCTTAAATTACTTTAAATGAAGTTTCTCGAAAACTCAAACATTTTCTGTGAAAAGAGCTTCAAATTTCGCATCTACAATAACGCTTACACGCCATTTTCTTAAAAACGGCTCCAAATTTTTCAACAGAAATTTCCAGTTTCCACGAGGTTTTACTCTTTTTTAATATTCTTAAAGTAATATTTCGGTTCTACTATAAGGAAACTGAAAAATGTCAAAAAAATGTACTTCGTGTGGCGATAGTTGACAGCTGAAGAGAGGATGGGGCGAGACCGTAAAGTCAGACCACACCAAGGAAATTAGAAAACTTTCCTTCGAGAAAGTCTGTGCCATTCTGTAGCACCACAAGTTTGAATTTGAACTACGAAGAGTTCGCCGGAAATGGGACCAACCCCATATTTTACCGTCCTCTGAAACATACAAGGATAATTTAAAAACTAGTGGTGCTACAGAATAGCACAGACTTTCTCGTAGTCAAGTTTTCTAATTTCCTTGCTGTGGACTGGCTTTACAGTCTTGCCCCTTCCTTTTGCCTGCTGCCATCTATCGCTCCCAAAGTACATTTTTAGACATTTTCTCATTTTTTTCGATTTCCTAATTGAAGAACCGAAATATATTATTATTAAGAAAATTAAAGAAGAGTAAAATCTCCTCCTAAATGGCAATTTTCTTTTAAAAACAGCCTTTTTTTTTTAAGAAAATGACGTTTTAACGTTACTGTAAATGCAAAATTTAAAGCTGTTTTCACAGGAATCTATTGAGTTTTGGAAAAATTTCGTTTGAAGTCATTTGAAGAACATTCACTCACCAATGAAATAATGTATACAAATTGCTGGAAATGTGGGATTTAACAGCGTGAAAGATATTTTAAAAGCTTTACATTTGTGTAATTTTAAAAAAATCACCAAAATTAACTTTATGAAAGAGTGCATTCAGCACTAACCTTTGGAAAAGTTGGATGAAAACGTTTGGAGCCCATTTTAAGAAAATGGCCTTTGAGCGCTTCTGAAAAGCGGAATTTTGAGTTCATTTTCACAAAAATCTGTTTTGTGAAATTTTATTTGACATTATGTACATTATGACATATGTACACATAAATACAATAATGTGAACAAATTGCCGCTTATGTTAATATGAGCGACGTGAGAGACAAGTCAAACAAATTCTTCTTTTGTAATTTATAAACTACTCGTTTTACTTTGTCGCCTTTACGTATGATAGAAGAGAAAATATTGTAATCGTGCTCCGAAAAATGGCGAATTATCGACACAAAAATCTTTATTGCGGACCCCTGGTTTTATTCCTATATGTAGTAAATTACTTTCTCTAAATATTGTGTAGTCAGGACGCATATTTAGTAGGCTCTGTTGTCAGGAGGCCCCCATCGTTTTGTGAGATGCTTTCTACCTCTCCCATTGGCCGTCGCCATCTCATGTTCTCGGTTTCAGCCCCGTCTCTCCGCCGCGTTTGCCGAGCCAAATGCTAGGGGGCGCCACAATCATTCCCATGCTCGGGGCGGAATTTTTATCGCAGATTGTTTGATTCACAGAGAACAATTTTCCTGGATTGTGCGTTGACCTATCATTAAGACCCTAGTCTTGTGACCATGTACGTTTTACAGCGATCTAGCTGTTTCTCCACCGAATTGATACACACGTTTTCACAAAGCTATGCACCCGAACCATTACATTATTTTTTTATTAAATTTATTTTAAGTCGCATCAACGGCTAGGTCATTAGCGACTAAATAAATACAATATATTACATTTTACATTGACAATATTCCTTTTTTACAATATTGAGGTTATATTACAATGATGATACAAATACATAAAACATAAACATGAAAATTACATCAATGATAATTACTACAGAAAGAAATATGAGATCACATTATTCAAATACAGTTAAATATTTCCCAAAACACCTATTTCAATACAAAATTTTATAACATTGTTTTAGTAAGTATTATCACTTAGAATGGAACTAAAACTTTCCTTATCAAAAAATTGAGGTCTGACAGAATTGTACTGGGGACATTCCTGGAGGATGTGATTAATGTTCAGCGGGAATTGCAAGAAGTACACAATAGGATAGGTTTTTTCTCTAGTACCTATACGGCTATGGGAAAATTTGGTATGGCCTGATCTAATGCATGAGAGTTATTTGTTCACGACGTGAGAGATTTTCAGACGTTTTGAGGGCAAAAAATTCACCAATTTTCTTATGAGTTGTGTTTGCTTTGACATTATTCCATTGGTTTCACCACTATTACATTATTACACGACCATCTTTCGACTAATATTTACATGGATTTGATAACTTCATAATTTACAAATAAGATTAAATTTCCAAGACCACAACATTTTTTATTGTCTGACACAAACATGAATTATTCTGTAACATTTACACACTGTTACTTTTACAATAACCAATTTTCGCTGTATACCATTACATACTGTGAGGTGGCGTACGCCATGCATACTCCAAAAACAGATGAAATAAAGAGATACTTTTTACCAGATGTTTCTACTGCTCATTTATCGACAAAGACCGAACACGAGAACGCGTCACCCTACACGTGAATGAATGAATGCCTTATTTTACGTGGCAAGACTCAGGCCATGAGGCCCGCACTTCCGTCTGACCACGCAAATTTCGTTACGTTCCTTTCAACTACTAGGGGAGAAAGAAGGTATTACTTGAGCGACGAAACAGGCAATTTGAATTTGGCTAATAAGGGGGACTGTAAAGAGACAGGAATTCCCTAGATAATCGACAGTAAATCCAAACAATGCCTGACTTTTACAGTTGGGTTTCCCACAAACAAGTGCATGCCACAAATGCGCGCATGTTCGCGGGGATTGCTTAACCGTGGACTGAGAGACGACCATTCACTCACTTTTCTGATAATTAGGGGGCGCATTTTGATTTCCTACAACATTGCCAAAAATCATCAATAAAATGCTCCTAAAATATTTTTAAAATGCCCTAAAAGCAAAGAAAAATTACGTTCTTGTTGTTTTTTTTTATCAAAACCAGATCAGATGAACTGAAGCTGTTGGATATGTTACTGAAGTAATCCAGTCTTTTTCTATTCGTTCAAGGGCACTCAACTTGCAAACTTTTGGTTTGGACTGTTCGTTACCAGGAAATATCTGCCTTTAGTTATCTCGAAATCGGCAGAACAGACAATGTCGTTGACAGGCGTCACAGGAACCTTAGATTACATACAACGGTCGAAATTACATTTTCTGATTCTAGAAATCGATTGGTTACTCGGGAATTCTATGGAGAACATTTCTCGTAAATATTATTTGAAGCAAGTGCCATTAAGATATTAAATTCGATGAAATCAGCAAAAAATGCATTAAAAATTACAGAAAACGTTAAAATGACTTATTAGTTGAAGTCGACGAAAAATGCAAAAAAATGAATAAAAATTAGTCATTTCCTTTTGTCATAACACAAAATTAATTACTATACTTAACGGCATTGTTCTAAAGTGAAAAGAAAAAAATGACATTTCATTAAAATCCGCCCCCACTGATAATGTAATGATGCTTAATATAACTTACAATACGATGGGCTGAGATGGGTGGGAGTTGTAAAAAAGGCAAACGGCAGTGGGAGTACCTGTTTCTCGATGGCAAGGACAAGCGAAGAGAGACATTAGAAATTGAACATTCATATATTTAGCGTATTTACATTCGATAATTATATTCGAGTTTCAAGATTCGACTTAAAATTCACAACCAGTTTCGATTTCAAATGCAACTTCAAGTTACCATTCAATTTGCATTCAATTGCATTCGACATTTAAGACATTAGCACTGTGAACATTTTATGCCTCGCGTACAATGCCTGTTATACGTGCGCATGAACGCACGTATAATACGCACAAAACCTAAGGTGTAGTTGTGAAACAATTACGTTGGAGCTGGTTCGAATTATATAATGTGTTAAATTGGAGCAGATTGCGGCATAGACAATGGTAAGTGAAAATAGCCAGTGAGGATAGCGACCAAACGAGCTTGATTTACCCTTGAAAATAGATTTTATTATATCGGAGCGAATATTTTTGTTAAGAATCCTTCGAGATTGTGGTAGGGATCACATAATTATGCAAACATGCACAGAATTTACTTCTACCCGTAGCACGTCACACACAGTTTTTAACTGTTTTTGACGTAAAAATAAATAAATCAATAGACCATTAAATAGCCGCCGTACGTATGAAGCTCCCCGGACATTTTCACAATTTTCTCAAAAACGACTCAAAATTTTTTCTTTATATTTCTTGTAAGAATTGAATAAAATACATTTATAAAGGTGGCATATGTCCGATTTTCACGGTTAACATCGAATTTTCGAAAATTGCAAAAGTTTCAATTTTGTTCGGCGTCTTCCTGCAAGTATAAAATTGAAGACAGATTTTTCCTTCAAATGAAATTTGTTGCCCATAAATAGTTTTTTCATTAAGGTCATGTAGATGTTTTTTTTAATTTTAGTATTTTTCGTGCAGAAGAGTGTGAAATATTAGCAATTTTGAAAAGTTACAAAAACAAGATTTTCTCAAAAATTGCTCCAAATTTTTTCTTTAAGATTTTGGTACAGTTAGTACCAAATGCATCCTATCCGATGTCGTAAACGCCATATTGCTATATTCTTTTGTTTGTTCAAAAATTACGTAATGTTTTTGACTTGACGTTCTTTTGTCGTCGGTAATAACTACATTAGCGGCGATTTCTTCATATTATTAAATTAATGAGTACATGTGCTTTAAATAATGTCAAATAAAGTTCCTCAAAACTAAACAGTTTTCTGTAAAAATTAGCTCAAAATTTCTCGTTTTCAGAAACGCAAAACTCCTTTTTAAATTTTTTCTTCAATTTTTTATGGATACTGATAACTGCACTGTTTAATATGACGAAAAGTTCATTTTGATCAATTATTTTGTTTTTTTAAAAAATACAGAAATCTAATTTTTTTGAAATGTCTTTCACGCCGTAAATGTGCACATTTGCATCTATTTGTATACAGTATTATATCTGCGAGTGGAAGTGCTTCAAGAGACTTCCAATGAAGTTTTTCGAAAGCTCAATAGATTCCTGTGAAAAAGATCTTCAAATTTCGCATTTGCAGTAACGCTTAATCGTCATTTTCTTAAAAACGGCTACAATTTTTTTAAATACAAATAGCCACTTAGGAAGGAGTTTTACTTTTCTTTAATATTCGTAAAATAATATTTCGGTTCCACTTTAAAGAAACAGAAAAGTAGAGAAAATGACAAAAAAAATTGACTTCAGGCGACGATAGCAGCTAGCAAGAGGATGGGGCAAGTACGTAAAGCAAATCTACACCAAGGAAATTAGAAAACTTTGCCACGAGAGAGTTTGTGCCATTCTGTAGCATCTCTAGTTTTTCTTCGTATTTTCCCTTTCTATTATATTCTGTCGACGTATTTTTATATTTTATTCCCAAATACCCTATAGGAATTTTGACCTATCTCATTATTCACCCTCGTCTCCCAAAGTCCAACCTTAGGTCAGTGCACACGTCATCACAAGCGACGTGGGAGACGGGCTATGTCGATTAAAAACGGCAAACAAGGCAATAGCAAACAGCCATAGAATTATGGAGACACGTTCAAAAAGTCGTAAGGCCTCGGAACATGGGCCGCAGCCTAGAGAGCGCCAGGGCGTACTTCGTATGCAGAGTCGGCGATATACACGACAGCACGCGAACCGCCGATGGCAGAGAACTGATGACTGGGGCCCAGATTTTAATAAGTCATATATTTTTTCTGAACCTTCGAGTGAACTTTAAAACAATTTATGCACGAATCCAGGTATTGTCGATTAGAAAAACGTATTTTTATTGAGCATATAAAGTCGTATTTACAGTATTTAGTGAAAGGTCATATTTTGGCAAAATTTTGCCATAAATGCATATATTTGTCTTATTTTAAGGACCTTTTTTAGTAGAAGGTCATATTTTGGCCAAATTTTGCCCAAATTGCATACATATGTCATTTTTAAGGACACAATAATAAAATACTTAAAAATGTGTCTCGCATGACTATGTATCAAGTGATATTCTCACAAATAAACTGAACAATTATACCACAAAGGATTATTTGAAACGTAAGTGAATTTGAACGGAGAGAGTTGGGTCGAGGTTGTGATCATGTGGCTGAGATAGTGTACAACAAATTGCTGCATGTTGTTCAGCAACATTTTGGATAATCTACAATGTGCAAAAGAGCGATATAATTTCTGGAAATGTCGCAACATTTGAAGACAATGAACCGAAGTTACACTGCAGTGACATCGCCGACTTCAAATACACTTCCTTGACGTCATGTAATGGGGAGAGGCGCTTTCCCAGACACAAAACTACCTCAGCGACAACAGCAGGTCATGTAAGATGGAAAAACTGAAAATACATCTTGAGATCTAATCCAACTCTCTAGAAACTGAAGACCGAGAGGAAATTAGAAAACATGAATCAAGAAATATACAGTAGTAAAGCAAGACATTTTGTTTGATTGGTTTTATTGTACTGTACTTGATTTGTTTTACAAACAAGCAATTTTTAATGCTTAGTTCCAAATACTGCAAACCGTATGTACCATACTCACAATCTGTTCTTGAGTGAATTTTGTATTTATGTTATACCTAAAAAGCGACTGGAATTTTTAAAAAATAAACATGTATAGCGTCATATTTAATTTTTTTAAGTTATATTTATATAGTTTTTAGGTCATAAATACTTGCATATTTCGCTGATATTTACATTAAAATCCGAGCTCTACTGATGACGCGAACCTCTGTCACCCAAAGAACTACAGCCCAACTTCAACAAGAACAACCGAACGTGGAATGTGCAGACGTCAGCACATCTCGTGCCACTTCGAGTGCTGGTTCGTCTGCTCATAGGCGGGAGAAGACTGCCCGTTGAGGAAGGAAAGACAACCGAATAAAATGATATGAATGTTGGAATTATTAAAATATTTTCACGAATTTCTTCTTTCAGGATACAGACATAACTTCTTCCAGGAATACACTAATGCACATCCAGAAATCGACTTAATCGAGCAGAATTCGGTAGATAGAAGGAATATTATAATTAAGAATGGTTAACTGAGATCAACAGAATATAAAATCATACTTCGAGAAATTAGGCACGAATTACAGCAAAATTACCCGGATGAAATTAATGGAAAGCCTGATGATACTGCTTGACTGGATGACGGTACCGAATGCCTTCAAATGATATCAATAACAACTCTTTATCTCTACAGAAGAACACGATCAAAACCCGGAGCATAAAAGTGTCCATAGTCTTCTCGAATATCATCGTAATCAAGGCCCTACCATCCGGTAAACCGTCTTAGGGAATGGCGCTAGCAAATAGAAGCAGCAGCCAGACGCCATTTGTATGGCAAATGGGCGCTGGAGTTTGAATTAAAGTGACTATCTTGACGTAAATATATCTTCTGAATTGAGCTCACAGACAGTATTGCCGCTCTCTTTGCAGTGACTTGGACCGAGAAATCCTAGAATTCGAGTCTCAACAGTGGAGAATCTTCGACACTAGCTATATCTGGTCGTATTCAGCCGCCGTCTGTTCTGATCGGATCGGTAGTTTCTCGTGGTTTCTCCTACCAATACTGATATAGTAAACTATCCTAACGAGTGGGCCTATATTTATTTTAAAAGTAAACATTAATTTTTGTTAACTATTTTTAATATTGCGCAGCAGTCCTGGACCAGAATCTCCAGTCCTGGTGTGACATTTGAATTATATTGACCTTTTTTGGTAGGTCATTCCCTTTGGAACCCATGTTCTATAACTATTCACCTGTTATAAATAATAGTTAAAATGAGAACAGCTGCTATGCTTTAAACAGCCAAAAACACAAAGCCAAAATATCATTCAAATAGTAAATTACAGTAAGATAGATCATTTCAACAAAAATAAAAGAATCATAGCATGACAAATGAATTAGTGCACATTTTGATTCACATACAGGCATCATGATACCTAATAATTGAAAAAGTCTAATGAACAAATGATTTTCATTTCCTAGAAACTGAAAGGAATTGATTGGAGGAAAATTACCTCACATCGTTCCTTTTATATGCTTTTCTATGACATTATTTTTGTAGTGTGTGCCCTAAGGATTTAGTGGGGGTGTATCCCAAGATGGAAAACATACATTATACAACTTGAGACTGAAGTAATTGATCTTTAAAATATTTTCACTGTAATCAGTTCTGTGCATAAAATGACTTGCTTCCAAATTTTGTTATTGACTAGATATTTCTATACACTGATTTTGCATTTTTTTTAAATAGAATAAACAAGTACTAAAAACAAATGCATCAGTCTTGTAGAAAGTCAATTCTTTACCATTTGAGCCTAGTATAATTCAGTTGCAGTATAGGATAAATAAATAAGAACTTCAAATAAGAAAAAGAAAATTACATTCATGAACGTAATGTACATGTATGCATTAGTAAGTATAGGTTAGTCAATTGAAATTATAAGATTTACCTGTAAAAAGTTATGTCACAGCCTTTCGAGTATCTGTTTGTACACGCAAAAACGGCACAAGACATCACCATTTTCCTTCTGAAAAATTAACACGAAAAATCACACGAAAGCACAACACAACTAACAGTATCCTATGTTACTCAAATGCAAACTCCACGTCTTGCCATAAAAATGGCAGACTTCTTCCAATTCAATTTGCAACAGCACACTAGCGCTGTTGCACACTCTAGTATAGAATAGTAGTACCTCTATGATCGTAATATAAAACCTTCAAATAGACCCAACGTCCCTGTCCTAAAAAATATGGGGAAAGCTTCACCTGAAAAAAGTAAGTGAAGCTTTGAGTCAATATATAAATAATACTTATGTCTTGACATAAATTCATCTTGCAATACACTGAGTAGCAGTAACTGCCTTCGAGTCAAATGGACAGAAAACCTACCAACACATTCTTCAGAAAGGAAATCGTAAGCAAAAGACACCACCTTGGAAGATGACACATGAAAAAAGCATTGACGAGCTACGTGCAAAAGCAGACCTTGTTACTGAGGATTTGAACCATAATCGTTCGAAAAGAACTGTCATGAAAGTAACAGGCATTGCAAGAAGAAATGAAATTAATTTAAAATACCCAGAGAATGCTCAGGTTCTTTTTAACCTCAGAGATTCTTTAAGGCAAAAGATTAAAGCTGAAGGAGCGAGGCTCATAAGGTACAATGCATTAACAAAGAGAAAACAGAAAACTTTCACAAAAAACAAGTTATTTAGGCAACTTGAACTGGGTTCAGAGAGTGGAAATAGAATAACCTCACCATAGATGTCGAAGACGTCAGAAAATTTTGAAGTTCGTTGTGGACGGAACCAGGACGGTACCAACAAGATGCAAACTGAATGAAGGAAATTGAAACAAAGCATACAAAAATAATGCTAGTGTAAATTATATTTACAGCTGGAAATATTCCAAGGGTGCTAAATAAGTCTGCCGGCAGACCAGCACTGAGGAAGACCACGAAAAGATGGTCGATACGTCGGCAACACAACCTTCGACGCGGCGTCACCCGGACAGCCAAGATCATCCACATGACTCCGGCCGCGGAAGCCTACAACCCAACCTGGCCAATAGATTTTTTAAAAAGACCTTAAATAGGGTCGAAACTTTAAAAAAGAAATAATTGTGAAAAATACTACTGAATCTGTTTTATTAAGGTAAAAAAAAACATTGCAATAAAATTGTAATTTTTTTATTCATCTCTCACGTTCTGAATATTTTTATTATGGGCGTTTTTAATGTACATTGTAGCATTTGTGATTACAAGTGCTACAAATGATTTCTGATGGTTCTTCGAAAACTCAAAAACTTTTTTGTGAAAATGAACTCAAAATTACGCATTTTCAGAAAAGCTCAAACGACGCTTTTTCAAAAACGATTCCGATTTTTTATGAGAGAATGTAAAAAAATGTATTTGAGGTACGGAAAGGTACAGCTGGGATGAGAATGGGGGAAACTCGAAATGCCTGCTCAGCCTAAACAAATTAGAAAACTAACGATAATGTCCATGCTATTCTTTAGCACCACTAGTTGCTTCTAATATATGCAGTGTATTAGAGAAAGTTATGTAATGCGATTTCTAGATTTCAATGGAAGTCCATGTTTTAGGATTCCGAAAAAGTTATTTTTTAAAGCCCCTCTGTGTGTCCGCCAGTTTATGAACAACACCAATGCTTAAACTATTCGTATGAATTCTTCCCAAAAAAATATTCCCCGTCCAATTTGGTCTAGCAAAGACCTGCCAGTTTGAAAAATATTCTGTACATTTTGAAGGTCTACTTTACATGAAGCCTCTGGAACATTTTCGAAATTTTCTCAGAAATGGTTCCAAATTTTTTTAAATTTTTAAGAAATATACTTACAAAGATGACATAGAAACAAATTTCAGTGTTAACACTGAATTAAGTTTTCAGAGGTGGAATGGCATTCATTGTTATGTGATTTATTTACTTACTAATAATGTATGTAATACGTAAATTAAAAATAATTGTGTAGTAGTAGGGAGCCCAGAAATATGCTTGGTCCCCTCTGCTTTTGCGATTGCCTATACTTAAATCATTTAAGTATACGTCTACGTCTTACATTACAAAAAAAGTTATTAATAAATAAATTATAATTATTATAAATTATTATAAATTATAATAACTATTAATTATTATAAATACATTATAGACGTAGTACTCTTTGTCTATGTGGACGATCTGGAAATCCTAATCTCGTGCAAACGGTATCGTTTCTAAATTCTGCAAACTTCTATTAATAAGATATCTTACGAAGTTTGTTTTTTAAATAATAATTATTACATCAGGGAACATTAAATCGATAGAAGAAAATGATTGAAATTCATTCTAAAATGTGCGCTGGAGCCGTCATTTTCTTTGAATATTTCTGCAGTAGAATGTGTATTGTTTGAAACATTTGGGAGAGGTAGAGAATTGTTGTGAAACTGTGTTTTCCAAGTAATACATTTATTTAGCTTCACCGACTTTTTATTGACATTCTAGGAGTCAAATAGTTCTCAGAGTTGGATTAACATTTTGTTTCATTTAAAATAGTTGTCGGTTTTCATTCACAGAATTTCGATATATATCGTTACTGTGGCGCAATGTCGTTGTTAGAGAGCACATTATAAACGATCCAGAAGGCCGTGACAAGCTGCAGCGTTCTCTTCGTTTCCTGTTTGCGTGGAATATGGTTGTTCGTTGTAGCCTTGCGCGTTCGTTGATGGTCTTTGTTTGGACGTGAATATTCTTTGCAAAAGAGTGCTACATTTGATCGTATAAATGTTAACATACTTGTGATGCATTACGATAATACGTAACTTAATGCTTTACCCATAGTGTACTGACTACACATTTGTGTTTTTGACTGAGTGAAACCCCACGTACGCCTCTACTGCCCTAACAAGATCGTTAATGGCCTCTATACGATATGTTCTTATCCGCAAACTAGACGAAGTGTATATAGTGTGAAATAATCATTCGCTTTCTCTATTCTTGTATAGTTTTCAAAATCTTTTTGGAAACGTTAATTTAAAGACTAAAGCAGCTTAGTGAGAGCGAGTAAAATATGAACTAATCTGAAATGGTCCACAACGTGGTCATAAATGTCGAGCCTACTTGGGTGTGGGCCAATAATAATGAACAGGCAGTAAGTAGGGATCAATTGAGTGACAGATGCCAATAAATGACTGTTCATTATTTTTTTATTTAGTCGTTAATTTGCCGTTCTATAAGTTGATAGGTTATCATTAGGTATGGATACTAACCCTCATTTTCCATACCTTCGTGCTGTTGATTGGTTGCAGCAAAACCAAGAAGCTAAAGATCCTCAGTCAGTTAAATTGCAACATGTATTGGTTATGGTACCAGTTGAGCAGTCTGACGAGTCTTCTCCCAGTGTGCTGAAGGTAACTTTCACATTGCCCATTTTTAAATAATCCAAAATTTTTCATGGAAATTAACTAAATCACTTTATTACATTTTTACTTAATTGTAGGTAATTCAAGAGACTACTGAAGATGTTCAACAAGATGGGGAACAGCAATGGTTAATTCCAGATAATGGACATTGGCAATTGCAAGAAACTCAAGGAGAACAGAAAGATGAAACTCAGTGGCAGTTGCAAATTGAACAACCACAGTGGGAGCAGGGCTCGCAACAGTGGGTGCAGCAAGAACAAAATTCTTCTGAGACATGGTACTTAGAACAACAAGAATTAGTTCAGACCAACAAGCTGACAGTGGATCAAGCTAACTCAGAACTGTTAATAGTAACTGGTCAGGCAGAACCTCAAGCTGATGGCGAAGTACTGCTGGTAATAAATTATGCTATTTTTTTTGTACATGTGTACAAATATTACTAGTTACAATGAAAAAGATTTATAAATTTGTTTGCTTTACTTCTGAGGATTTGCAGTTCATCAAATTCATTTTATGTAACTGAATGGTCTATACAAATTATTTTATATGGAACTGTATGTGCAAAGAACAGCTGCTGATTTATTCAAGTTTATACTGCTTGCAGACTATTAAAATCCCTATCTAATATATAAAAATATCTTATGAATTAATAACACTAGACAGTCAAGTTTTTATTGCTTTGCTGTGTACTACTTTATGGGTACTGATTTCGAAACTAAGGTTTTTCTTTTCTCCTCCTCCACTTTTTCTCGTGGAAACTTAGTTTTCTTTTTCCTATTGCCTTGTCAGAATTTCAATATTTCATCTTCTCATTGACCTTGTAGTGTATATAGAATCTAAATTTTTTGCTGGCTTATAAATTAAGACATTAAATTGCATAGTTGTAAACAAATGTTCATTTATATTACGTTACAGACCTTTTCTTTATGTACCATGTTTGTTTATACGAGACTAAGTACATTCCATTGAGGCAGAAATTTGTAGGCATTTCCATGGAAATTTTTTCATTGGTTCAATTGAAGTTCGTTTTCATACGTGTTTGTCTCGTCTCACTTAGTAATGCTCGTGCTCTTCCATTGTCAGGAAATCCTGTTGGAACCACTCACTCTGTTCATCTCTTCTGCTAAGTTCTCATGAAATCTTTACATAACTATAGGGAATGGAGTTCAACACTAATATTTAAAGTATTAATAGTTTGTTTTAGCAAACTAGTTTTATTTGGAGCAAAGAAAATGTGATTTCAATTTTAGGTCCCCACAAACTGGGCAGTTGTGTTTGTAGTAAATCAGTTTAATTGTCCCTATGCTGCTTGTAAATACTTGAGATTACCAAATGGAACGTGTGTAGATATCAGGCTCTCAGAACTGTCTACTATATTTTAATTTAAACACAGAGCTCTTTGACGTTAATCAACTGTGACAGTGTTACCCAATTGTGAGTTTGAATTTCACTTAGATGTGCAAGTTCCTGATGGGATGACATCATAACAGCTAACACACACTGTGGCTGTTAAGGACACTATGAATAAATTGAAGTATAACAACAAACAATGTAATTCTTGAAAAAGAATTGGTCCATTGAGATAATAAATTAATTCTCATCTTTAAAATATGAACCACCCATTTTCAGAAGTGTTAAACTTTTCAGTTCAGTCTAGTCTAGAAGAAGCCCTTCTTGCAATCTAGAGGCTAACACTTCAGCTACAAGTTTGGAGAGTCAAATCATGCACAAAATCATCCAGCTGAAACTGGCTACACAGCTGAGGAGTGGAGGATTATAGGGTATAAAATGAATACTCATTCACTTCTGAAACTGGACCGTATTCCTTCAGTTTCACCACTTGTCTCTGGCCTTGGTTGCTATCCATATTTTCTGATAGAGTAAACCCTTCAAAATTGGAATTGATATTTCATTATAGACTAAGTCAAATTGTTGAAGTGATAAGTGACTAGATTATGAAATTAATTTGATTTCATTTGGCTGAAGTGTTTTGAGATTAGAAATTTGCAAGTTAGAAGTTTTCAGATTTGAAAAATATGCAAAATCAATAATGAAAATCTCTAACAACTGAACTTTAAAAATAAAATTATTGATCCAAGTAATAATTTGACGTTTTCCAGAGTTTAATTGTTTGTTTTCACAGCAAAGACTGATTATTAAAAGTAGAAGAATTAGGTCCTACTTTAATATATTTAACCGATAATAGTTTAGCTTTCCCACTTGATTTTAAAATCACATCAATAATCTATAAAATATTCACATTAGTGCTGTATTGCACAAAAATATGAATTTTTACTTTCTGGGTTAACCTGTTGAGAAGGTCAATCTTGAAAGAGAGTTCTTAGATTTACCTTGTGTAGAATTTTATATTCTTTTTAAACGGTTAGTAATTTGAAATGCTTAATATCTAATTTGTGTTGGAGAGAGTATTCGTGAAGACTATAATAAACAAATCTGTTTCAGACTACTGGAGAACCTCCAAAGGAAGTAGTTTTTTCAGTACAGAACTTGCAACAGTCCCAAGTGCTGGCACAGTATGTATTTATTATCTCTTTTTCTAAAATATTAAAAATTAGAAAAATAATACCTCTTATGCAATTGCATGTTGTGTTGATGGTTCAAATTGATGAAACATAAAAAGTAGTTTAAAAACTTGTATTAATCATTTTGCCAAATTTTTGTTGTGCAATATCTGTAAAACAAACAAGAAGTGGAAATTTTTTGGAATTGATTTCGTGTATTTTTATGCTGACCTATTAACACATTGGTGATTGTGTCCATCTTCTCCAGAGTACTGAGAGTCCTTTATCTTGCAAATACACACCAAGAATATTCTGATTGTTGATTTTGTGAAGAACAGCTGGTGATAAAAAAAACACCTGTATTACCTTCCGATTGTCTATTCAATTTCCAGATCTACATATTTCACTGTGTCACTACCAGATAGTATTACAATGGATTGTAAGAGGCCCTGCTAGAACTTGGCAGACCCAAAGAATTTTCTGTTGCTGCTTTAAGCAGTGCATTGTGACAGGGACAGAGAATTCCATTGCCCTTCATCATTGTATTAATATATTGGGAAAAGTCCTTTTTCATCAAAAAAATTGTCTTGTTTTTATTTGTATCATGTGGAAACGACTTGTATTATTTGTCTTGAATATGTTTGAAGGTCTAAGAGGAACATCTTTCTGTTGCAGAGAGGCCAGCTCCTCGTCTTCATCGGCCACTGAGCATTCAAACAAGTCATGTGAATGTAATAAATGCCGAAAACCACCTGGACCCTTCTATCAGCACATGTTCAACTGTGATGTTTGCGGGAAGCCATTTTCGCAAAAGAAGTGGTTGACACTCCACAGAAAGACACACAAAAAGAAAGTGTATCGTTGCACCATTTGCAGTAAACGTTTCTCGTGTAGGAGTGAGTGTAATGTTCATGTAAGATTGCATCGAGGAAAGAAACCTCATGAATGTTATGTATGTGGCAAATGGTTTAGCCTCAGTAATCAGCTGACTGACCATATGAAACAGCATGGGAGTGGAAAAACTTTCCAATGTAATGTGTGCTCTAATTCTTTCTCTAGTTTAAGTGAGTTGAATGATCACTTTAAGGATCACACTAATGAAGCACCTTGTAAATGCCACAAGTGTGGAAAGATATTTGATTGTAAGAAAACTTTTGCTCTTCACTTGATAACGCACAATAAGGAAGAAACATCTTATGAATGTGTGTTATGTGGAAATCTCTTTCCACAGGCTAGTTCTTTAGCTCATCATTTGAGAACACATTCTGAATGTTACGTCTGTGGTCAGGTTTTCAGTTTCAGTAGTGATTTAATTGAGCATTTAAAAGAACATGTAGATGTTGATATAAGTGCTCCTTTGACTTAAATTTGCTCCTTATTCAGTGTAAACAAGAGTGCATAAGTAGTTACATTCAGGTAAACAGTATTGTACATAATGTACATAAGTGAACATACGATAGCAGTTTTGGTTGCCTTGTACAGTGGTGCTAGTTTCCTTACAGCTAGCTTTGCCAATTTTGAGCTGAAACCTATCATTGATTGCTTTTGAGAGAGCAGTAGATTTGACACCACTTGATCTTCAAGAATATTGTTTTCATCTCAGATTTGTGGTTATTTTGGTGTTGCTGTATTTTCTGTATGCTTTAGTGATAATAAATTATGAATTTACAAAATAAACTTCAGTTTTTTCAGTCAGAAAGAAACTAAATATTATTATATCTGCTCATTATTAGATTGTGAAAATTGAATCAACACCTTCAAGAGGGTTAGTGATAATAAATGGTTCAAAATATTAGAAGTAAAATTTGTGAAAGTTACTTTCATTTCAAGGATTGACTTCTTCAGTGTTACCATAATTGTCATCTTTTCTCTAGACTTCCCACAACTGTTATTTCAGAGAGCTATTGAAATGCAAGTTTTGTAAATTTCGTAGTACAGATTTAATTGTTGCATCTTTTTGTTGTGAATTTTTGTTGACGACATTTTTTCATTCAAATGTTTGTAATATTTACTTTTTTCTCCTTGATGTCAAAGTGATAGCAAAAAATTACAATTTAAGATGATAATATAGATTAACAGAATAATTAAAAATATCTGTAATGCAATTCTTGTCATTGGAATATTCTTGTATATTTTGTTGTTGTTGTTACATAAAAGTTGTTGAATTTTTTGTATGTGCAATTCATGGACATTCGTTTTCAATTAAAAAAACTGAAAAGGAAAAGTAGTAGTAATGTAAAAATACACAATCGGATTGGTATAAACTTTCTTGTTAGCAAAATGATTTATAGTTGAAATGAGTTTGACACCCCTAATTGTACCTTTACTCTCCAACTGTACATCAGTCTATTGAGTTCCTGAGCGTTTATATACCTTGTTGCTCGTGAACAATTTGGTGATGCGAGTAATTGTTCATAAGTAAATTTTTGAATTGAATGTAATTAAATCCTCTATTTTCAGCTGGGATCAGAGCCACTGATTTATTGAACATTCTTTAGTATCTTCCAGGATCGTTATGAAATGTTTTTGTGTTAGAAATTAAACATGTGGGTTTCAATAGTTTTGAGCTGGTGTTAAGCTGATTTTCCTTCCTTGGCTTATGATTTTCATTAGACCTCTAGGAGTATGAATAACTCATAAGTTCACGTAAATGGCACAATATAGGAGAATGCAGGAGTACAAGAGGTGTAGAGACCGCTGACCCATCAAACTGCTTGTGATGTTTGATGTGAACTTATTGCTGTGCCAATTTATTGTGCAGGTTGTCTTCACTAGTAAACAATCTAATTCTTCTGTGTCATGTTAACTAAAGACTACTAAGTTGGACATTTTTATGTTGCTTTTATTGCGATAATGATTGTACTGTAGTAAATGATTGACCTGGAAGAAACTTTTGAAGTCATTTTTAATTCAATTCAATACCATTTTTGAACATAAAATATGCATAAACAATACTATAATTATTTTATTTTTAATTCTTAAGTTTATCCTCACCATGTACACTGCTGTTCAAAACTTTTATGGACACCCATGAAAGTTGGTTGTTTTTTTCTCGGCGCTCTCTATTGGCCTTGATAGTGCAACCCAAACCCAAGGCACCGAATCTGAATTTGTCTTGTCTAAATAAACATTACGGAGGGATCCTTGTATTCGCAATCAAGAGTATTCATCGATGCAAAGTGTTAGGTGGCTGGGAAAGTGGCAGATTGCTGTCATGTCCTATGAAGTTCTAACTATAGGTTCACCATTATTTCTGGTTTAGAATAGAAAAATACCTTGAACAAATTTGTAAAATAATTCCTTGAAGCTATTTGTGAGAAACTCATGACTAGGATGCCTAGAATTGTCAAGAAAGTTATTCTTGCAGGGGTGACTTTATTTTTATGAAAAGGCAATTTAACAAATTTATTTTCTTAAAATAAAATGTTTTCTCTGAGTGTCTGCACTAGTGTAAAGCCTGTGAAACAAGAATTAGGTTTACTGATGAACTGTAAAACACACTACACTCTCTAGCACACAATACAAATAGTACAATTTTTCAGATAAGGAACTATGTAAATTAGTTGGGATATTTTTTGCTGAAGTTCGATTTGTGCATCGAGGGGGGAGGGGGCAAATGGGGCACAAGTCCCCTATCCTGGCTGCTGACATTCATCAAATAGTATTTTTTTTTTTTTTTCCAAATTTCAAGATAAAAAATGTCAATATTTCAGTAGTGTGTGTGTAATATATGATATATAAATCAACAAATAACTACAATTTTTAAATTCATCATGAATAAAAAATTATTTATAAGAATACATCAAGTCAACTCAACACTTCTCTTATAGCCCACACACATGCAAAGAAAAATACTGAATTCCCCACAGGCAATCATGCTAACTCGACCGCCAGGTGTAAACGTAGGTGCTCCTGATAACAAATTTCATAAAATAGACATGTTGCGTGGGAATAGAAAAGAAACCACGTAAAATGTATCACAATGAACAAGGAGCAAAAATGCTGAATTATATTTTTAAATTTTAATATGCATGTTAAGATTTTATTGCAAGAACTAAAGTATTAAAAGTAATTAGGAAAAAATGGAAGTTCCTATTTTTCGTTTCTCACGAGTGCTTTTTGTGAACGGCACTTCCGTAGCAAGAGAATTGCATGCGGTTACTCATTTCTGAGATACACAATTTAAAAATATCTGTTAATTTTTGTTTATTTACAAATACGACCCGATAAGAAGGGCAATTAGAACTCGCGCCCCATCTTGCATTTTCCATGTCTGACTTGTTCTCGAACAAGTGCGTTTGACGATACTACGTAATTCTGATTAAAGTTAAGTGCTATGTAAATTGTCTACTTTTGAGGAAAAACTTAGAAAAGTCACAATATATTTATTATGGCATATTTAAATACTCTATAAGAATGACATGTATTGTTTAAAGACTTAAAGATATTTTCATTCAAACATTGCTTTACTATGTGCTCTAACGTAATCCATATTATTCTTGCTGAATTTGAAGTGACAGGCGACTAGAGAACAGTGAAATTTCTTACTAATGGAAAGAAGAACAAAGCATCTGAGGTCAGGCATGAAGAATCTCAACAAAACAGACTAAAAGAGTTTATAGTGTAATAAAAATGCCTAGATCACGAAGAAATTGTTGCATCCTGAACTGTCATAACACTGAAGAGAACTGTGCGGGAACAGGAATAAAGTTCTACAGTTTTCCTTCACGTCCGTACCAGCAGGAAAAGAGGAGGCGCTGGATTGATGCAATACAAAGGGTGAAGTAAGTGTCAAGCGGTTAAATTACTTTAAATTGATCGGTTTATTATTATTTCATTGTATGATCATGTATATAACCTCAAATGTCATTCAGTTTCTTCCCAATTATAAAAGTAAAATTGAAACCTGTCAGTGAAAGCAAAGGCTTGTTAGATAACTCTTGGTATTTTTTCCACCAGGTCTTATCCCTTTCTTACGGAATAAGAGATTGTAAGAGTTTGGAGACCTGCCAATGGAAGTAAATACTCGTCGGAACTTGTCATTCCTTCAGTCAAAGCATATTTATTCATGTCCAGGTGGCATATAGCAAACTGCACATGTATTCTGATTGGCTAGCGGGCGCCGAGCGCGAAACCACGCGAAATTCGTATGTTCTCTTTCCACGGGTCACAGCAAGCATCAGTGCAGGTAGACTTGGTTAGTGGCTATTGGGTTCGTAGGCAAAGCGATCGACTCTGCGTTTTCGGGCGTTTTTCTCTGGGGGGGAAAAATTGTGATATTAATCTATATCATAATGGGAATTAACAATCCAACGTGTTTTATCGGTAACTAAACTTATATTTCGGTTTTACATGAATAAATACGAAGTAAGAAACTAAAATATATTTATTTCCAAGCAAATTACAGCTACGATGTTGTAAAGGATAATGAAGCTGTCACAAGACATGCAATAAGTTCAATAGAAGTCATTAACAATTGAGAAGAGGAATACGCGAAGGTAACCGAAATGAAATCTCAGATCATCTAAACCTCCAGGAAAACGATTTGTTTGTTCGTAAGTTGACAGAAATATCTTGTGTTTTTTACTGTATTATAGAGATAGTAAGCATTGTCCTTTCACATTTAGAAAAGAGCATGTAATTATAATACATAGAGAAAAGTAATGGGAGAGGAAAATAGATTGCTTTCTAAAAATGCTGCTGACCAGCTACATTGTAAAAATAAAACTTAACACTGCAGACACATGAAGAAAACATACCCTTATTAAGGTGCGTAGAGTTTTCAATTTGTTTACAGACGCCTTGATCAAAACAAAACTTCGCCACACATAGTATTAGTGAAGACGTGAACTTTAATTTCGTGTTACATTAGTTGTTCTGAAACTGATTTCCGCCACTTTCCAAGGAACCATGAAAGGGCAATTCATTAAAAATTTTGGCAAATTGTGATTGTTGTCACTGCCTCGTACTGTAGAGAAATTCAATTTAGTTTTTCTGAAACTTGTTTTGGCAGTTTAGGCACACAGCATTCTCAGAATTAAACTGCGCGTGCGTACTGGTTTAGGCCCACTGTATTCGTAGCAATTTCTCCCACGTTGTGACGCGCTATCAGGCGTTTCAGATTGCAAACATCCGGAGTAACTACCAACTCTTGGAGCTAATCAAACAATGAAACAGTGAGTTCGACGGACCATTTACATATCCCCAAACACATTCGGTGCTTTTTTTTCAGTCCAGTGCAAGAAAATTGAGTTCACGAAAATTTACCTTTCTTCTGCCTAGCACACCAAACCTCTAATGAAATATACAATTGACGTACCCAAATAAAAGTATCAATAAACAAACTTTTCCTTAAAAAATTCAACTTTAGCCATCGTAATAACTTATAAATAATTAAGTTCAAAATCATAAGGTACTCATAATTTAGTAGGAATCAATCAAAATGAGCAATTGCGCATCGTATCGGATGAAGTCGATGAGCTTCAGGCACCAGTTTGTCACAACAATATTAGCGCGAATTTTTAATGCAGCCAAATATGAAACATCACAAGTCTTTGGAACGGATATACGAAGCATTTTCTTTAAAAAAATTGCATCTTTTATTTCAATCTTCGTTTTATTTTTCGTTGAAAATAGTCCGTTTTTGCCACTTTTAATTTTTTTTTCAACACATCTCGCTTGCCATGCAACAGCGTCATGCCTTCAGCGACCATGCTAAGGGGTTATTTAATAATAAAATTAAATAAGACTTGGATAAGATTAGATAAGATGTGCCCTTTCAGTGGATGTGAAAAGTGCCAACTACGAATTTCGGGCCGCTGTGCTATTCGAGAAGAGATTCCCTCCGTTTATTGTTTGGTTTTTGTTGGCTTTTTAAATATTAATTTGAGAAAATTGTGTTAAATATTGTCATTGATAGGTATATTATCCTCATTAAACTTTAATAACCACGTGCTCAATAAACTTTAGTGACCACGATGCACAAATTCTTACAATTACTAATAACATGAATACTGACACAATAAATAAAACACGCATGTGCAGAGCATTTACTACATTAAAAAATCACAAAAGGAATTAAAATATCGTGTAAAAATAAACGTACTCTCTATTTTATTTCTAAACGTCATGACGTATCTCAAGATTTCCTTTCTTCCTTTTCTTTAAATCTACTTTAAAAAATACAAAACATTGTTACGAAAAGTCATAAGACAGGCTAAAATCATGAAAAACGATCAGGATATTTTGAACTCAAATAATAAAACTAAAGCAATGTGGAATATAATAAAAAATACTACCAAATCAACTAGAAAACCCGTAGAGAATGTTGTTTTAAAATATAACGATATAAATGTGAACGATCCGGCAACAGTGGCTAATCTCTTTAACCAATACTTTTCGAGAATTGCTGCCGATCTCACTAAGGGTCTTCAGGCACAAAATTCAAAAACAGACAGTTCACCCAAAATTTTAGACACAATGTTCGTTTCCGAAACTTCTTCCTATGAAATTCTCAAAATAATCAGTAAACTAAAAAATAAATATTCGTCCGGTTTAGATGAATTCCCGGATTCTTTGTTAAAAACTTGTGCGTATGCCATTATACATCCGTTAACTCACATATTTAATGCATCTTTATGCACTGGAACGTTTCCAGATATTTTCAAAACAGCTAAAATTAAGCCGCTATTCAAAAAAGGCAACAAAAATGTAATTCAAAATTATCGGCCCATTTCTCTTCTATCAGTTTTTTCAAAAATATTAGAGAGACTTTTTTACGTACGAATGGAAACCTTTCTCACTAAACACGACGCGCTTTCAGATTGCCAACATGGCTTTAGAAAATCAAAATCAACGGAAACAGCTATATTTTCTTTTCTTAAAGATGTCGCCTCATCATTAGATCAAAACGAGGCACCTATTGGATTATTGCCCGTTGCATGTGGAGTTCCTCAAGGATCGATTTTAGGCCCTATTCTGTTCCTACTTTACGTAAACGATATGCCCTCGACGATTCGAAACGGAAGAACGGTTCTCTTTGCAGATGATACGAACATCCTTTGCAATAAAGAAACCGTAAATAGTACAATATCAGATGTTTCAAATTGGTTCCGAAATAACAAATTAATAGTAAACGAAAAAAAAGGGTTTTAATTTTTCCATTTCAAATAAACAATTCTGTGCTCCATTGAAAATGAACAGTGTACCATTGACTGATGTTAAGGCAACAAAATTTTTAGGTCTCTCAATTCAGTCAAACCTTAAATGGAACGTCCATTTAAATGAATTGAACACACAATTAAGTTCATTATGCTACGCGTTCAGAATTCTTGCAAATTCAGTCAGCCTTCATACTGCTCGTTGTGTATACTTCGCGAATGTTCATTCCCGCCTGAGATATGGCATAATATTCTGGGGAAATACATCTTATAGCTCCCAGACTTTTAGATTACAAAAACGAATTGTACGAATAATAACCAAATCCCACCCACGTGATTCATGTAAGCCTCTCTTCATTATTCTAGGAATTCTACCATTACCGTGTCTTTTTATTTACGAATCAGTGGTTTTTGTAAAAAATGACTTGCTCAAGGGCGGGAATATTTTTTCAGAAAATGCAGAAGTCTATTACTATAATACTCGACGTAGAAATCATATTCATCAGGGGACAGTATCAACAGCTCATTACAAAAAATTCACATACAATACATGTACATTATTTTACAACACTTTGCCAGATGACATTAAACGATTAAATTCAATAGAAAAGTTTAAATCCCATGTGAAATCGTTTCTGCTGCATAACTGTTTCTATACAATTAGAGACTATACTGAGCATAACAAGAAAAGTAACATTAATTTTAACAATGATACATAATGCATTATTTACCGTTTGGACTGTATAAATGAATATAAACAACCTGTAACAACTACTGTACTACAGCTTCCGGGTCAATGACCCCCATCTCGATCAGGTTTTCCGTCCAGTTTCCCTGATCCATTGAGCAAATGCTGAGATGGCCCCTTGTTTTGCTTCTGGACATAAATGTAACTTCATTTTCTGTGCACGTCTTCTAGAATTCAGTGGGAAATACAATTATTCAAATTATCGTTTCCATGTCGCGGCAGGAAGTAAAAGAGCCAAAATTTTTGCTTATTTATCTTTGAAAATAGATTTTATTCATGGGAGTTTTTTTTTCTCCCTTTCAAAATTCAAAATTTATTGCTTTTTATCCTTGAAAATAGATTTTATTCATGGGAGTTTTTTTTTCTCCCTTTCAAAATTCAAAATTTAATTTAAGTAGTATATGACTAAGGTAGGGATCACAGAATTTTGAAAATGTGCACACAATTCACTTTTCCCCATACGACGTCATACGCAGTTTTTAACTGTTTTTTTGACGTTAAATAAATAAATAAAAAATAACATTGGGCTACAGCATGGTGGAAATACATGGGTCGGTTCCTCCGGTGCACCGATTTCAGCTGGTTCTGCACATCACTAGTTTGCGTCACGAACCACGTGACCATAGCACGGGCACTTCTGCTGCGGTTTTCATACAGTTGAACTTGACGTTTCGTCAGCTGTTACAATTCTCCAATCGGGAGTTTACACGTCACTACATAAAGTTATGTGTAAGCTCCCGATTGGAGAACTATCTCAGCTGGTCGAGCAGCAGCCACAGCAGAACTGTCATTGTGTTCATTTCCTTCATTTTCGGTTGGTTACCGTTGAAAATTGTCACTTTGTACCACTTTCAAAATGTTTCTCAACCCTTCTCGCTCTTCAAGCAACATGGTGGCCAGCAGCAGCCAGCGTCCGGTCTGGCTCTTCAAACGATACTGCTGTTTTCACAGACTTGGAACACGTCACTACATATAGCGACGCGTAAGCTCCCGATTGGAGAAGTGTCACAGCTGGCCGAACAGCTGACGAAACGTCAGGTCCACTGTAAGTCTGAATTGTATGTAAATAGTAAATTAACCAATTTACATCTTATTCTAAACTATTTAATGCACATACATGCATTAAAAAAATGACTCTAAATGAAATTTGAAGTTTATAGGTTTCGATTGCTTTAGTTACAGAATTTATTCGAAATCAATTCACTGTTGGGGAAAACAATGTGAAACACAAGACCTAATTACTCGCAAACCCGCAAAACCAGGAATCTTCTGCCAGCGGGGCACCGCCCCAACCGGGACAGTCTGTAAGCTCCCGACCGACTCTCGGCATATGTAGTCAGAAAGGAAAGATCACGCGTGGTCCGTGACCCGTTTGGTAGGTTACTGCTCCGGCATTTGCCTTTTGGAGAAACCACAGAAAACTACCGAACAGAGCAACCGGCCGCTAGAATTCTCCAGACAGCGGCTGGATTCAACTCTGCTCTGTAGCTAGCGTCGAAAATTTTGCCAACATCGGGACTAGAACCTAGGACCTCCCGGTCAAATGCACTGCAGTGGCATCAGTTGATACCCAGAGTCGCCCCTCCCTACGAGACAGTCGATCATAAGCAACTCGGCCAGTAGGTTTTCCTTTATTGTCTAGTTCTTCATGGAAGTGATGTAATAAGCACCTTGTAGTTTCTCCTTCAACCGCGCCAATTCCAGTGATGCAATTAGGAAAAAAATATTTGTAACCAGTCAGGAGTTGTTTCGTTTCGAGCATTTACAGTAATGACAACCTCTACAAAATCAAAGTCAAACCTACTACGTGTGCGGCCAGGTCATCGCTCTGGATAGGCAACAGTAGGGACAGTAGATAGGAGTTTTAGGTGCCTCCCTTGAAGGTCCTGGACCTGCCTCAGACATTTCTTTAGATAATGGTAATAAAGCTGAAGAGAAGTTCTCGACTGTGAAAGCAACTAGCTCTGACTAGCTTCTGTTTCGCGCCAACCACGTTTTAATGCACGGAATGCAATTGTGGAATGCAATCAGTGCTTCACGGAATGCTATCAGTGCTCGCTGCAAGTGTTTGCCTTCAACTGTTTATTGCTCAAGGGAGGGGGAAGCAAGGTCATCGTTCAAGAAAACTTGCGCGAGTAGTACGAACGAATCCGTGATCGATATTGCTGATGTCACGGCCCCTTGAATTCGAAACTTTTTTTTTTAGAGTACTTTGCATGAAGGCTCAACGACTTCAAAATTAGTTCTTTAAAAATATCATGTAAAATGTTTTCAAATAATTTTTCCCGTAATTATGAGCGAATTAGTGTCAACTTTTCAAAGTCCTGTAAACAAAATTTTCTTTGATTTTAATTAAAACAGCTGAAATTGTTCGAAAATTGCAAATGTTCAATTTTCTTTTTGAAGCTTTAGGAAGGTTGTAACGACAACTTAGGCTATTGGAGTTGAGCAGCGGCGGAGCTTAAGTTGGTGCCACCCAGGGCAAAACTAATGATGTCACCCCCCCTAAATTAAATATAAAAATATCCCTTATATCTGAATAGTTTATACATTATTTAATAAAAATAGAAGTATATTTGCACGATATTAGAGATAATTTGTAGATTAACGATAAGATAAGATAAAATAGCTGCCGAAATCGAGACTCTTGGACCACTGAAGAATTAGGACTCACTGCTTATAGTTCGCGTTTTACTTTACATTAAGATAAAATTTTTAAATTGGTGTTACCTGGGACGCATTACCCCCCCCCTAGCTACGCCGCTGGAGTTGAGGTGTTGACAAATTTGAAATGCTTTTCTTTGATTCAAAAACGGGTCCATTTTTGAGAAAAGTTTAAGAATGTTTTTGAGGCTTCATGTAAAGTACTCTCAAAAATAAAAATATCCTTTTGAAACTCCCAAAATCTCGAGTTCATTCAGATCGATCGGAAATATCAATTTTGAAGCAAATCGGCTGAACGATTTAGGCGCTAGCGCTTACCACAGACGGACACTCGATTTTTCGGTTAGTAAGGGCTCACAAAACATATAGCTACACCACGTGTTAGAGGATTTTTTTTCTAAATTTAGCAACTGGATTTGTTCACTTTTCCGTTACCAGGGCCCGGAAATTGTAATTTTTCTGCCGAAGATTCGCCTTTTCTGGTGCACAATTACATAACTTGCTCTTCTTACGAAGTCCCTTTGTAATGGCGAGAAAGTAAAAAAATATGGAGAACGCTCCCATTTCCGTCGTGCGGAATCCTGATCCATATGCAGAGCAAGATGGGTCGCTGCGAACTCCAACTCGCCGTTCGGTTGATGAAATGCGCTAATGATCTGCCAATGAGCCCGGAGAATTAAGGCTCCTATAGACCGACGCGGAAGATCCGCAGCCTACGCGGAATGGCCGCAGCGGAAGTTTCGCGCCACGTGTAGCCTTATGAGCACGTGCAGACGAGCGCGGCAGGTGAGCGTCACGGCAACGGATTGGCAGCGTTTAATCCGCGGCGAAATTTGTAACGCAGTCAGACGCGTTTCTTTCGCTGCAGGTCGAGTTTCGTGGAAGTTCGCCCGTGTTCGGGAGTCTTCGCTCCCCTTTGGGTCGAGCGACCTTGCCAACCGTCACCAAACGCCGACTCATAATTGACGCTCCGGTGTGAACGGACCCGCGAATTCCGCGACTGCGTCTAGCGCGGAACTTTCCGCGCCGCACCCGCTGCGGATCTACCGCGCCGGTTTGTGGGAGCCTTTAAGGCGCTGAGAGGCGTTCCTGCCCATGGGCCCGAGGGAACAGCTTTCTTCACTAGTGGCAGCGAAGGAAGGGTTGATTGATTAGTGTTTCCAGGCGTCTCAATTGCTGTGGCCAATAGTCCCATTAGTGTAGTGAATGTTAATGACCCTGGAGGTGGCCTTGTCTCCCGACATGATGATAGTGCGTGTAAGGGGAGAGGACGCGACAATGACGCAGGGAAGGTTGCGTGTAGTCATCGGCCCGATTGTGTGGGAACTGCTGTGGCATTCTCAGGTATTTATTGGAGAAACCATGAAAACTAGCGATCAAACAGCCGGACACTAGAATTATTCTCCAGAGAGCGACTAAATTAGCCTTCTCTATCTATGTATCTATCTATCTATCTATCTATCTATCTATTTATCTATCTATCTATTTATCTATCTATCCATCATCGGAACTCGAATCCCAGACCCACCCGACCAAACAGCATCAAAAGTTGTCCAGAGGGAGCCCAACCAGTCCGGGAAGTAATGAAATTCGATGTCCTATCTGTGTTGCTGCATCGACGTACTTGTGCTATTTTTGTCGATGATTTGCGTGTTATTTCCTCATCTATATTCCCCTCCGGGCGCGAAAGTTTTTATACTGCCTTTCATTATCTCGAATTGAAGTCGACGAATGCCCGGGAAGAATGTTTCCGAAGTGGCTCGCCTCTCGCGTAAGGCGGAAATTCTCATTGCGATAGCCGCTTTTGAAGGGTATATGTGAGTGTACAAGAAGTTTTCGTTTTCAGTCAAGAAAATGATGAGCTGCTGTTATCTACTTGAAATGGCTTCGAATTCATATCGGAAACTATGATTCTGGACGTATTCAAATCAAACAAAAAAGTACCCTGGACAGTAAAGATCATAGTTCCAGGTCGTCGAAAGAATTTCTCGGGATGCTTTCTGATACGGTTATGGAATAGGCTGAAATTATTTAATGGTATTATTGTAAAATCAGTGGGAGCTATTGAAAGTAGGCGGAGTCATACTTTATTTTGTTTTTTAATAATTACAATGATGGTTGAATTGGTCCGTATAAACGATTTCCGAATGTACGTAACTGGTGGAATAACACGACCGATTTGCTTTTGTTGGACTGACAAGGTGGGCAGGAATTGGCAGAAATCTGCACTTCTCTAGTACATTGTAGAACTTATCAAACACCAGATTTATCACACTTTCTTTTCTGTGCACGCTGTACCACAAGTGTGGGCTTGCGTTCTCTCTCTTGAGTAACAAAGCATTTTCATCTAGCAAATGTTTTTCTGAGTCTTTAATTGATTCAAGAATGCATGTCGTGAACGGAATGCTAATGTTTCGGAACTTACATGTTTTCTAAGTTCCTATTTTCCAAAGCGATTGTAATGATACTAAGCCATAATTCTGATGATATTAAGACATTTGGGCCCATGAAAGAAGGGTAAAAAAGAAGGATAAAACGGGATATAAAAACGAGTTTAATATTTAATCATACTTAATTTTTTTACACGAAGCTATTTTTTTAAATTTTATTTTACGCCAAAAAAAGTTCAAATCTGTGTGTGACATGCTACGAAGAGCAGTGAATTCTGTGCACGTTTTCATAATTCGGTGATCCCTACCCTAATCCATATACTACTGGAATTTTTAATAGAGAAAAAAATGAGTGTTTTTTGCGAGGCTTGTTAACTAAATATTTGCCCCGATGTAATACAATTTATTTTCAAGGGTAAATCAGCAATAAATGTGGGCTCTTATTCCTCATCATGTTCTTCGTGAAGAAATAATACTTCCTGCCGCGACAACATGGAGAACTTTCACTTACTTTTTAACTTTCTCTCTAATTTTAACTCAACTCACTAACTTTTGGAGTTCTAAATTTTTTATGCAAACTTTTGGAACCGAAAAAAGCAACAAATACGAAACTAAGATTATGTGAAGCTAATGGTAATGCAGTATTATGTTGATGTAAATAGATGATAACATTTTCTGCCATCAAGTCAACGAGCCTGCACCTTGCTATAAGATAAATTTGGAGAATAAAGGTCTAATTTTGTGAAATTGTGGGTGTATTTATGATAATGTCACTCTCCCTCCCCCTTTTTCTCATTTGTTTTCAGAACGCGAAAATATAATATTTACGTCGTTGAATTTTTCGATTAAAAAGTTCGTCCCTGCTAATGATAATAAAAACACGATTACGTGACCGAGAAAATACCATAATTCTAAACTACATGTCTTTAAATCGTGTTTACTTTTTTCAGTTCAGATGGCTCACCGTGGGTTCCGTCTCAGCATTCCCGAGTCTGCAGTGAACATTTCATAGGAGGAGCAATAAGTTATACAGAAAGCCATCCATCCTACATACCAACTGTGTTTGGCTCTAGTTCCCCCAGAGGGGTACAAAAGCAGAGGAAGAAGCAGAAGAGGATTTCTGTTAATTTGTTTTCTGAATCTGAAAGAGGCGGGATTTGCCATGAAAATGAAAATGAAGATGTAGATCTTAACACGGTCAACAAGGGGAAAGGAAATGATATTGTCGATATGGAAGATATCGATATTGACATTGATGACATCGAAGAGATAGAGTTTACGGATATTGAAGAAGCTGTTTCTAACGCTTCTGAAGAAAATATATACGTTGAAAATGCAAAGCAAAATGAATCGATGAGACAATCAAAATCTGTACAAGTGAATTTGGATAGTATTAACAGTTCATCTTTTGAATTTACGTGTTGTTTTGATAATGGCAACGTAGGTACACAGTGTACAGTAATGAGTGACATAGTATTTTACTTCAGTATTTGATTGTAGTACTAGTACCAGTAGTATGGAACATGAGTGTATTGAAATCTGTGATTTTAGTTGTGAACAAACATAACGAACGTGTGATATTAGGTATTACGACGAAATAACACGACATTTTCGTAAATTATAAAATTTAAATGCTTTAAATTTTATTTTGGAAGGCGTGTATTTTGGAAGCAAATAGTAGATAGATGAAATTAATAAAAGACTTGAAGGAAGAAGGAGGCCAAAACACAGATTTCCGTTTTCAGGGTATCCGAAGTCAAGTAGTTGTAAGGCGATACTGCGGGTAATGAAAGTTTCCCATGAATTTCGCAACTCGTATTTATGAGACGGTTTCTGGAGGATTTTATCAGATTTGGGGTATTTTTTGTCAGTAGGTCATGGACATGACTCGAAAATGATCTCTTCTTGTCAGTGAACGTGCAGTGGGAATTTTCATATAGCGGAATTACTCATCTGTCATTTCTCGTGATTTTTATGCAATTAGTTATATATTAGCGTTCGACAAGCCACGTTCTGACGTCTTCATGCACCCGCCGAACACCTGTACGTGCGCGTTGCCTAACATTTAGGGGCGTATGTTACGCAAAGAACTCCGTTCACAGCTATACGTACATCTCATTATACTTAAGTACAAATTTTATACATTTACAGTAATAAATGCAAACGTTGAAGTTCTTATCCTAATCATAGGAATTTAATAAAAGAAAAATAAGTTCGCCTGAAATCCGAAATTGTTCATAGAAAACCAAGAGTTATAACGCGCTTACAGACTGATCTTTAAGCAAATCATGTAAGATAATTGAACCTCATTTTAATGACTTCGGCACTCGCTACTGTGGCTCTAAACTTCAAGTGAAGTTTCTGTAGATATTCTATTGAAAGATATTTGTTTATAATTGTGTACAATGGTGTCAATCCACAAATATTAAAGATTAATTTGCACTTTTATAAATATTTTTTGAAGAAAGGTATCTTTTAATAGCTAACCGACACTTGAAATATATTTTCTTCTGAAGAATTGACTAAATTTTGAGCACAAATAAAAAATGTGTATTGTAAATTAATATAGTGGATGTGTGTATTACTGTTTAAGAAAATTGTTATAAACATCTGGGAATTGTAAAAGTGCTCAAGAGTGAAAAAACATTATCTGTAAACTCCTCGCAATAATGTGTTCTACAATGTTCAAATAAAAAATTGTAGATGTTTTTCAAATAAAGTTTATTCTATATATGATTTATTTGTGTATATTATTTTTCCCTGTATAACTAATTAATTTGAAAGAGAAACTAGAGGTGCTACAAAATGGCACAGACTTAGGAAATTTTTCTAATTTCCTTGGTGTGAATTGGCTTTCAGGACTTGCTCCATTCTCTGGCCAGCTGCAATCTATGGTCGCCCCAGTTAGATTTTTTTGACATTTCCTCAAGATTTCGGTTTCCTAATAGAAACGAAATATTACTTCAAGAATATTAAAGAAGAGTAAAACCTCGTCCAAAATTGAAAATTTTCATTGAAAAATATCAAGCGCTTGTTAAGAAAATGGCGACTTACTGTAAATGCGAAATTTGATGCACTTTTTCCAAGGAAGTTTTCGAAACAATTCATTTCAAGAAATTTGAAGCACGTTCACTCACAAATATAATAATGTATATAAATGGATGGAAATCTGCATATGAACGGCGTAGGACATATTTTAAAAAAATATACATTTGTGTTATTTTTCCAAAAAATAAGAGAATAAACCAAAATGAATTTTGTGTCATCTTAAACAGTGTATTTTTCACTATCCGTACACAAAATTTGGAGTCATTTTTGAGAAAATGGCGTTTTAGTACTACTGAAAATCCGGAATTTTGGGCTCATTTAATCAGAAAACTGTTGAGTATTCGAAAAGCCTTGTATGACATTATTTAAAGCATATATAATGACAATAACTTGAAGCAATCGCCTCAAATTCAAATATTAATGACGCAAGAGAAGTAAAAAAAAATTAAATTTTTGAAAAACAAAAGAATAGAGCAATATGGCGTTTGTGTCAACGTATAGGGTTTGTTTGGCACTAACCTTAACAAAAATTTAAGAAAACATTTGGAGCCGTTATTGAGAAAATCTTGTTTTTGTAACTTTTAAAATTGCAAATATTGCACGAAAACTACTAACATTTTCAAAAAATCTACCTAGCCTTAATGAAAGAACTATTCATGGACAACAAATTACTTCAATTTTATAGTTGTTTATAACTCGAAAATTTAACCCTGAAAATCGGAACCATGCCATCTTTAGAAGTGTATTATACTCTATTCTTACAAGAAATTTAAACAAAAAATTTGAAGCCGATTTTGAAAAAAAATTGAAAACGTCTGGGGCTTCATGTAAGAACCCCGAAATTAATGTTTAAATTTCATTAATGAAAAAATGTTTATCTGGGGGAAGACAGTATTTGAGTTCGTTCTTTAAAGTTCTTTTTTTGTAAAAATGCCCCTAGGGGGTGGGGTGTCCAAGAAACTGGAATATTCTCTTCGTAGTTTCAACATAGTATTAAAGAATGTGAGCCGCATGACTAATTCCTTCCTTTCTTTTTCTTTAAATCGACCGCCCTGGCCTATGCGATCAAATAATTTTTAATTATTCCATGATCGTTCATCAAAGAGTTCTACGTATGCAGAACCACGAGATAAGGCTTCAATGCTAGTGCTATCTACCGGAAACTACGAGAACTTCCATGAGAAGTGCGTGCTGCGAATCTTTTTTTGCGTTAGTTGCGTATCTTGTTATTGTGGGCAGCGTTTTAAGTTGGTTCTGTATTGTCTGGTTAATCGTATTAATTTTCAACCTTTGCCCCAAATTCAAGTGTCTGATGGTCACACGCCATAATGGATAGTCGGTTTTGAGCATATAATTTTGAATGTGAATATGAAATAAAAAATCTAAAAATTATATATAGAATTTTAAAATCAAAATGACACCTGAGTAATTTAATTGTCACGTCGTGTAGAATTTTAGTGGTGATGAATGAGTGCTCACAGAGTGGTAGAAAGTGTTTTAAATGAATGAAATACCTGCAATATTATTCACTGATTAAGAAGTATATAAAAAATAGAACATTTATATCAACAATGTCAGAAGTAGAAAGTGGGAAACGAGTTAAACTTGATCAGGTAAACTTTTAATATCATTTATGAGATGAAGTTAAAATTGTTTTTAAATTAAATTTAATGTTGTTGCAGTTTCCAGCTTTGTTACGGGATTGTGTTCATATGCGCAACAAAGAACATGTAGAGAATCTTATCAATGAACTAGTTAAAGGTGGAGCTGAGAAGTTGCAGGTAAATATAAGAATTGAAATGAATGTATTATCAATGTGTATAAATATTCTTGTGTAAGTATATTTTTTCTCTTGAGTAGATTTGGTGTGTTTATGAACTTGTGGATATTGGCAAGTAATCTTTAAACCTAGGCTGTCTTTGTTCTCTGCTTTTTATTGTTGCCTCAAATTAAAACTTCAATATGTTTTACACTATTTGACAGCCAACCAGCAAGAATTTTAGAAATCACTAGCAAATATTTTTTTCATATAGTTAAAATATTTCTTGAAAAGTCATGGCATTTTTATTTAGAAGTTCAAAAAGTCAAGATGTGATTTTGTTTGTTTTATGTTGCAGTTCATTTCTGACTTTGACCAAACCATGACAAAACAGCATATGAATGGTCAGCGATGTCTATCCAGTTTTGGTAATTTTGTTAATTAACATAGCATCATATCAAGGACAGTTTTCTGTGTATGTCAGTTTCATTTCTCACTAGCAGAATTTTATTTCATTTTTTTTTCCAGGTGTGTTTGGGCATTGCCCTCAGTTACCCCAAAATTATCGTGAACAATCACAAGCCCTTTTTAACCAGTATCGACCAATTGAAATTGATCCTGAAATGAGTGTGGAGCAAAAGATTCCTCATATGGTGGAATGGTATGAGAAAGCTCAGGATTTATTGACAGGATTTCCTCTACCGCAAACGCATTTAGATAATGTGTTGCAAGACATCTGTTTAGAACTTAGGTATGTACAAGGGCACAATGAAAAGTTCTCGGCCTGTCAGTGAAAACATTTTATTATTCATTCATAAAACATTTTCCTGATGGAAATTGCGTTAGAGTAGGGAACACAGTACACCCTCAGTGGAGCAGAGGGGAAGGGGAGGGGGCAAAGGAGGGGTGTCTCCTTAAGCCCTCCCTCAAATTACGCTATGTGCTCTGATAGAAATGAATAAAACTTACCGATAGGCAATTTTCATGGCTCTCCCGTAATACACTTTGTCCCCACCGCATTTTAATGCCAAATTACTGTTCCAAAGGAAAGTTTTCTCGCTTTGCTTGCCCGGATCCAAGACACGGTGAGGCTCGGGTTACGCCCTCGCTATCACTATAAACATCCTTGAGTTTATCCTCCGCATAATAACCAATTTACTTTTATAAGAAAGCGCTTTTGTAAGCACTTTATAAGAAAACCTTGAATTCAAACCGCATAATTGCAAACATGTTTTGAGGGAAGAATACTGCAAGCTTTATCATTCAGGCACATCACTCCGATCGCAGTACTATTTAGTAATAGAGGTCCGGCAAGATACAAAGGTGGAATTGCCTCCCCTTATAATCGCCTAACCACCCTCATCCCCTCCACCCTGGATTTCCCCCTTGCCGGAGTGGCGCGAAGTGCCAATTTCAACGACTTCCTTAGGTTGTACTGTGTTCTAGATTTCAACCGGAAATTGTGTTTGATATGGGAGTAAACGGAAGTCTTAGGTTATCAAATCTGGTGAATTGGCTTAATGGTCCAAAAATACGTAGTTCAAGTCTTTCAGTTTTTTCATTGACATAACACATTTGTGAGCAGGTGCATGATCAGCACAATCAGTTGGTAAGCAGGTGCATGAAAAAAATTGGAAAAATTTTCTTCTTTAGCAACCCGGGCCTCCTCTTATAAATTACTCTTTTATCCAAGTTGGTCAAGAAAACTTGCGTAATATTCATCGTTATGATTTTGTAAGATAATAAAAACAATCCCTTGACGTTCCTGTAAACGGTTGTCAGAACCTTTCCAGCAGATGAAATAGTCATCGCCTTCTTTCGGGCACAGTCACTGCTTCCACTGACTGCTTTGATTCTTGTGTAATTTTTGGTATGTTTCAGTGGCTCATCTATAGTCATTGCACAAAATCAGTTGGATTTTTTTTTTTTTTTTAATTTATTTATTTTATTTTATTTTTTTATTTTTATTTCAGACATTTTGAGAAAGTACTTTTCACATTTGTTGTAGGCTTACAGTCAACAAATCTGGCATCCATCTTGCTCAAGCTTTCAGATATTTAAATCTTTGTGTAAAATGTATTATATGTTGTGTTTAGTGTGAGATACTTCTTGCAACTAGTTGCCAATCTGCCAATACTGGGAATCTAATTTTCGGGCATATTTTCCTCTGTAGTTAGTTTTGGGATGTCCTTCATGTGAATTTCTTTGAGAAAAGTACCTTGTTTAAATTTACAGCTCATTTTTCTGGCTGTAGGAAATGAATAAGGAGGAGACTCCTTATTCATCAACTTTCAGTGAATTTCTGTTAGTGATAAACCGTCCTAATCCAACAATTTTATCATGGCACTGGATTCCAATTTCTACATCTGAATGGAACACGGACACTAACATCTATTTTCAACTGACAGACAAACAAAACTTATTACTTAATCAAATTGATACTTGACAAACAATATTGCAAAACATGTATGTATAAATGTAACAAACACAAAAGTTCATTGATATCAATGCCATTTCTGTGCAAGGCCGAGAACTTTCAACTTTGCCTCCATAGATTTATGAATTGTAACAATAATTTATTCAAATTTTTACTCACTAATGATTGTGTTTGTTTTGATTCAGGAATGGCACAGTTAATTTATTGTCACATTTAAACAAAGCTGATGTGCCAATGTTGGTATTTTCTGCTGGTTTGGGTGACATGGTTGCTGCTATATTGCGGTACCATTCTGCTTTATTGCCAAATGTTCACATTATATCGAACTTCTTGCAATATGATGGAGATACATTGTGTGGATTCAAAGGCCAGATTATTCACACCTTCAACAAAAATGAACATGCCATTGAGAATTCTGATTATTTCTCGGTAATTTATAAATAAATTATTTAACCTTGTGAAATACAGCAAAACCCCTTTATAAGAGACACTTGGGGGAATGGAATTTTGTCTCTTATAAGCGGGAACTCTTATAAGTGGGAAATGGGTTTTTGACATGTTTAATGAAATGTTACCATATTTTTTATGGATTAGTAAGATTTGTATGTTATTTTAAACTTGAGGAAACATTAATAACTTAAAAACCAGAGCCCATTTAGCCAGATCTTTTAAGTTTCAATGTACAACAAAATCGTGTTGTACGATAGAAGAGATAATACCTGATTTTATTATTCTTTCTATATAAAATAACTCAATTTTCTGTCGCCCACCTCCCACGGCGAGGAGGGTTGGATTCTGGGAGGCAAAAGTATGTACAATATTTACAACTAAAACTAATATTTACAATTGTGTACAGCTATTTACAAATGCTTAGTAATCTAAAACTTCTTTTTTTTAAATAGCAAGTTATATAACTTCCTATCCTAGATATATATCTATCTGCTTCCTATGAGGTCTCATTGCTAATAAATTTCCTTTCAAAAAATTAATTGCAGTCAATGTTGACTCTGAAGCACCTTTGTTTAATAAATAATTTCTCACTGACTCCATCATCATAACGACTTCACTATGTGATGGTAGTGGTGGACTCTCGTGATAGTCTTCCACATCATCACCATCACTCTGGTTGTCGCAAAGGTCTGAAATTCACGAAATGCCAGCAATTGCCACTTCTTTATCTGCAGTAACATACTCTTCAAATGTAACCCCTGCTTCTAAATCTCCCCACTTCTCCATGACAATTTCTTCCTCTGAAACAATTCCTACATTCAGGTTGAATCCAGCCTTCTTAAAACAATTGGAAAGACATCTTGATGCACATCATTCCAAGATGAAATCCAATGAATGGCTTGGAGGACGTTCACTTTGATGTAGGTATTACACGCATCAAGATTGGTGAGAAGTCTTCTAACCACCATCTTCCTGTACTTGGTTTTAAAATTGTTAATAACACCCAAGTCAAGTGGTTGCAGCTCACTCGTACAATTGGGGGGGAGGCAAAAATATCACGTTAATATTGTTTAGCAAGGAAGTATCAGGAGGATGAGCTGGACACTTATCAATAAAGAGGAGAATTTTTCTCCCAGCACTTCCCATTCGTGCATCAAAAGTCTTCAGAAAATTAACAAAAATTTCTGAGATCATCCAGGCATTTTTATTGTTTTTATACTCACAGGGGAGGTGCTGGATACCTTTGAAACATCGAGGTTTCGCAAACTTCCCTCTTACTAGTGGCTTCAGTTTCTCTGCACCAAGTGCATTGGAACAAAGGAGAACTGATGATAATCGTTCTTTACTCTTGGTACCTCCATGGCATTTTTCTCCTCTAAAAGCAAATGTTTTGCAGGGCAACATCGAAAAGAAAAGATCCATTTCGTCTGCATTAAAAATATCTCAGTTCATAATCTTTAATGAGGGAAGGTAAATTGTCCTTCCACTCGTCCACTTTTTCCGCACTCACACTCTTGCTTTCCCCACAAATGTTTCTGTACACAATATCATGCCTTTTCTTAAAGCTATCAATCCACCCATTCAACGCCGAAAAATCTTCAATGTTCAAGCGCAGAGCATTTTCATGTGCCTTCTCCCGCAAAATGTTCCCATCAACGGGGGCACCTACAGCTCTGCACTGTTGGAACCACTCCAACAGAATCCTCTCCAATTCATTGAAGGGAGACAAACGAATTTTTTTCGTCGAACCCATCTTCCCGGCGACATTGAGGATTTCTACTCTCTTTTGCATTATCTTTCCAAGGGACGAAACTGGAATTTTCAATCTTTCTGCCACAGCTCTCAGAGATTGCCCTTTACATTTATCAACTTCATTGATAATGTCCAACTTCTCGGCTAGCGATAAAACCTTCCGTTTCAATGCCATAACTCGGACAAACTTTTTGCCAACTTCGTTGAAGACAAAACAAAACAAAAAAACAGAATAAATTCACTTGCTTAGCACTAACGTGCGTATGTAATAATGTACACACGTACTAATGCAGTATTACACACTAATAACTGCGCTAACTACACTCGAAAGTGTGCACGTGGCAAAAAATAGCTCCACTGCACCAAAAATACAAATGTATGCACTGCAGTGTCTTCCTTGTTGCCAAGAGACACGAAGCTTACAGAATGAGCTTTCCTCGAAAGGAATTTGCAGTCCCCTTACTTCACGCTTTGTTTCTTACAAGCTGGAAGGAACGCATGGCGGGGCATAAAATCTTGTCTCAATAGGCGGGAATCTCTTATAACGGGGTCTCTTATATGCGGGAAATAAATACATTGTTTATATACAACTGACCTCGGGACCGTGAATTTTGTCTCCTATGTGCGGGATTCTCTTATAACGGGGTCTCTTATATCGGGGTTTTGCTGTATTGATCTTTAAACACTGAACTTTCCTTCAGCTTGATGCCCTATTTGCTTGTGCTGTGAGAAGGTTAAAGAGGGAGGAAACACACCTTACATGTTCTTTCTTGTAAAAATGTAATTGGTAAACTTTGCAGTTGCCTGACTCAAGGTGGTTTTTATCTAAAGAAAGCCGAAGATTCACAAAAAGTGATTATGAGATAACACATTAACTTGCCATCAAAGTATTTTGGCATAAAAATGTGATTTGGTTTTGCAATTTCAATTATTATGATTGTTGTGAGTTACCTTCCCTAATTTTTATATCAAAAATATTGAAACGTTTTTATTTAATTACTAATAATAAATATCAATCGTAACCAATTTCCGAATTTATAAACAATTTGGGCGCCAGGAAAAGGTTGAATTCATGATTATCTATTACCGTTTTCGGATATATTACAAATAAATGTAAATCATGCTAGCTCGGTCTATGGGTTCTTATGAAATAATTGTTTCTACTTACTCCGCAACCAATTACTCAATCTGCCATCCATACGGAGTGGCGAGGAATCTGAAAATAATTTTAAAATGTCTACTCTGGGATCGCATGTAATGGCAAATGAGAATCAGCTTTCTTTCAAACTACGAATTATAATTTATTATGCATGCCAAAAGTTGTTAACTATTATCAATTATTAAAATTTATCGTTATGTCATGACCATTCTTCTCGTTATTGCAATAACAGCGTTATAGAACCTTTTATCCTTTCTTGCCTCTTCGTGTGTATGTCGTTCGATGTCGTCGCGTAGACTAGACCAATCTTCCTTCTTGTTGAAGTCCTCAATATTCAGTGACCAAGTCGAAACTTCCTCCAACCACTTCACAAACACTCCTATCTCTTGTCTTGTGCCTCAGGTGGGACCTATTTCAAACTGATTACTTTTTCCAAGTCGGAATAACATGGCAATTCACAATTCACTGATACAATTTCTAAGTCAAATCTTGTAACTCCACCGTGAAAATATTCTAAGTTCACTTTCCTTGAATGGTACAACACGAAAATTTTCATATTGTAAGTTCCAGTTCAATGTTCACTCTCACAAAATATCACAAGTCCTGATTTGATAATTAACCTCAAGAAAAAATGCACAAACGATCCGCTCACCACCACGACACATGTCGCAATGCCATAATTCCCAATGTGATCCACCCTTCAAAGCTCGCTGTTTATTTTTCTCTTTCTTTTTTTTTTCATTGCTTTGGTGTACTCTCTGTGTATCTGCACCATAGATACGCACGTCTTTTGCAATATTTTGACCTGTATTTGCCTAAACAAAAATGTCTGTCGTTTTTGGTATGTCACAATATATACAGTACAAAAAGCACCTAGGGCTCTGAAGTGGACTTGGTAAGCTAAAAACAGATACAGATTTACTTCTAATAGTTCCTAATAAAACAAGTTTGATATGAAAATCATTCTGAAACAAGTTTCAATTTTGCATCATGATTCATTAGCCAAGTTGGGTTGAAGTGTTGCGATGATCCTCATAATAAAATTTAGGGCGTCATGAGTAATATTGACCAAGTAGTATTGAACATAATTTTATAATGTCTAATGTTCATTAACAGAACATTATGTTCATCAGATCTATGACATCAAACCAAAACCACTAAAAACTGCTTAAGCAGCAGCTATGCAATCGATCTCTCAGTTGATTGAGTTCTTCCATTGAAGGAATGATATAGATAGTCTTAATAGAATGATACAGTCTTTCTTAGAACCTCACTATTATTATTCTCAGATCTCATATCTACGAGTATATGCTTACCATTAGGCTTTATACTTTCATCATGAGAATGATCTCAGTGAAGCCACATGCAGTGCAACATACCACAGACCAGGGCTTATAATACAATTTACAACTGTTATAAATTTTCAAACTACATCTTTTTTTTATTGATGTTGTTCAATAAAGTTTTGATGTTTCAATGTTAGTAAATGTGTTTAATATGTGTTTGTGCCTGAAGTACCCAAAAGCGAGCTTGTGAAGCAATAGAAGCTAAAATTCAAATGGTGCCTCTGGGAGATCACTGTGTGCTTGAGTAACTTTTACTAGATTGTGTGCTGTAGGGTTAAATTGTGAGAAAAAAATCAAAATAGTTATTTTTGACAGAAATATGCTGAAGTCGAAACCAAGTCAAAAGGGTCAAAAGATCTTCATAATTTTATGCAACAGGGTTTAAGTTTCACAAAAAATCCTATAGTTATAACAATAGATGTCTGAGAGTTAGGGAATGTTTCAAGTACCACTAAAAGATAGTGACATTTTGTTAGTTAATAATTTCTTTTTACTTTCTCTTACATGAAGTGTATACATACCCTACAGAGAAAGATCTGTAATGCTCCAAAAAATTGGTGTTGAGATTGTGATGGAAATGTACATTTGAGGAGTCCTTGATATTGGGAAAGTGTTTCTTTCTACAAGTGATTTTTTCTGGCAGTCCATTTTTGTCTGAACAACACCAGCCCTGAATGTTCACATCATCATCATCATCATCTCTTTAGGTATTAGAAGAGTCTCCTGTTTCGTCTTCAGCATGCCATCTTAATCTTGGACGTCCGACATCCCTTTTACCATGAGGTCTATAGTGGTATATTTGTTTTGGGATGCGGTCACTACTCATTCTGTGTAGATGTTGAGACCATCCGATCGCGTATTCTTTACTTTATTTATTAATGGGAGTACTTCTAATTCTTCTCTGATTACCTCACTTTTTATTTTGTCTAATAAAGCAGAGCCTTTGACTTGTCTCAAGAACCTCGTCTCTGACATCTGAATTCTGGTCCTTTCTTTTTCATGGTCCACGTCTCGCATCCACAAAGAAGTATGGGGATAGCTGTTGTTTTATAAAATATAAGTTGTGTTTCCTTTCTTGTTTTCTTTCTCAGGTATTTTATTATTGTAGCACAGATGTTTTGGAATCTTTGGATTTTTATTGACGTATCTTTATTATCAAAGATATTTCATATTAAAAGGAATTTTAATTTTTTTTTTTTTTTTTTTTGGTTTGGTTTTTTAATTTTTTATTTAATTTATAGAGAGCCCTCTGTAACTGATCCTCACTTTCTTAGATAATTATCTGATCGTGTGCAAATAATATTGTATTTAGCATCTGCAAATAATAGTGGTTTCGGAGTTTATTTCGATGCCATCTGTAATAAACTATTTCTATTTTCTCAGAACGTTGTTTATATAAATATTACATAAATTTGGTGATAAGTAATAACCTTAATTTTAAATTCCATGGATAATTTTCCATTTAAATCCAACACATTTTAGGATATAAGGATTTGACTAATTCAATTAAATGGAGTGGAATGCTTCTTTTATTCTTTATCTTCCGTATAGTATGTTGATGCTCCATGTCAAATGCTTTCTCATAACCATATGTGTTTCCTGATTAAATTCTACCCTCTTCTTTATAAGCAAGTTAATGGAGAATACATCATCTATACATGATCTTTCTTGTCTAAATCCACTTTGTTCTTCTGACAATGTATTCTCTAGATCAGTTGTCAACCTGCTGTTTATAATTTTGGTAATATATCTTATATGACAAATTAAGCAAGCTAATTCCTCTATAGTTCTCTGTTTCACTTCTATTTCCTTTTTTGAATAGTGATATTACCTTGGAGAAGAATTTGCCACTTACAACAATCTTAAAATTACCAACCCATTCTTTAGGAAAAATAGAGATACATAAGTACACCTGGAGTGCAAGAGATTAGCAGATCAATTATTATGTTATATTATGTATGATATTATATTATGATTATGTTATAAAGAACAGAAAAATAGCATTCCAAATATAAGATACGAGATTCTTCCGTGGGAGTGATGTACATTCGCATTCAGTAATACACTCTGGTAATATCAGCAATATTCATATTAGCTAAATGGAGAAAAAAGTCAATAAGTAAAACACCATCCAAAAAGGAAGAAATATTTAAAATTCACTTAATAAACTAAGTCAGTATAAAGAATTTATACCATGAATGATTAAAGGTATATGCAAATCAGATCCCGACACAAGTTGATGTAGCTGTTCCCATTTCACTTACATTACAAGTAAACACAAGAAGATTTGGTTATAGTGAACCTGAACCTCAGCTATAGTGAACATAGGAAATACGTCTTGGAAATAATTCTTCCCCTGGAAAAGAATAGATTGCCTCAGTGCCACAAATTCCAACACTAGGCAACTTGAAAAAAATATAGTCAGTCAAAGGTTCTAATTTTAGAAGTCTCCTCTTAGGTGAAGGTAGCAGACCCAGAATGGGCACCTTACTGATAACTAGGGAATGCATTTTCATGTAAATACCTATTTTTAAAGGGACAACATACCTACCTTCACTAATATTTTTTGGACTAAACACATCATTCTGATCGAATTGGAAACATTTTTATTTTACATATGTTTACATATTTTGGTATAATTACGTATTTTATCTATTGCTACATGTTTCGATACATTTTAATATATTTATAAGTTGAAAATGAACACTTCACATGCGAGTTTGAAATATATGTTACTTGAAAACTAACTTTGTTACTGAAATACTTACAAAGCCATGCAATGCACTTGTATGAACGCCAGATCTTTGCTATTAATTGTCACACTTACTTTCCCCCTCTGCCTCTATTATCTTCTTGGAAACTGCGTAGTTGGGATCAAGAATGAGCAGATGTATGTGAAGGAGAAGGAACTTCAGCCATGTGCTTACTCATGTTTGACAGACCTCCATGCGTCACACAATAACACAATAAAACAAATATTTTTTAGTTCATTATCTTAGCACTTTTCTGGAGTCGGGGGGGACTAATGCTCGTTTTACCCCCCTCTTTCTGTCATAGGCTACTCGGTACTATTCACTTGAGCTCCTCGTAAATAACTTTGTATATAAGACGAAAATATTCAGATAAAACTAGCGAATATTTGCTTCTGTAGAACTTTCTTTCAGCCTCTCTGAATCCATGTTAAGAACTGATCAGCAACATACTTAGTGGATATCTTAGTGGATTTTTTAAGGACAAATAAAGATATTGAAATTTTCAGTTCATGTTGTTTATGTATATTGCTATATGTATATGTTAAAAAAATCAATCGTTATGGAGAAATTTTATTTAATTTTGACATCATCTGATATAGTGAACCAAAAATGTTAGTACCCGGAATTTCACTATAACCGGAATCGACTGTATACGCTGATGTAGCTTTTGTTTATATTTATTTTTTCCTCGATTACAAAAAATTGTATTAAGCGGTATAACTTTATCTTCAACTTGAATTCATTTAATCTAAAACCTGTTTCAAATCTAGTCAAAACAAATTGGTATTGTTTTCAGAAACCTAAAACTAAATGTTATGGGATATTACATCATACTGGTATATTATAATGTATTGGAAAATTGTAGTAGTATATTTATAAAAATTGGAATATTATTTGAAATGATTTGATGCTTTGGTCACCTCTCGTTCTGAAATAGATGTAACTGAAAAAGAATTAAAGAAATATCAAGAATAGATGTCTAGTTAATTGTCTTGTATTTTTTTGTGGATGTAGACCTTTGCAATATTCAGAAGTAATATCCTGTGAATAATACCCTAGATTAAATGAATTATCTTTTGAGTTAATTTCTCTTGATCAACACATAAATGACACAAAATTGAATTTCATAAATGAAGTTTATGAAATTCAATTTTGGTACAATTCTGATTCCACGTTTCATGTTCCGACGTTACGTGCTTGAAATAAATGAGCTTCAAACACCTTTTCTATTGGCTAATATTTTACTTATTAATGTTGATCCTGTACAAAATTTTCCCCGTCCACTTTTCACCTTGATGTTGCTAATTTATTTCTTCTTTTTTGTAGCAATTTTTAATAACTGTGTGTTTTTGAGTTATAGTTTGACATTTATAACTGTGCTATTTATCTGTTCAATACGTCTTTTCAATATTAATTTTTTAATTGAAATCTGTTTTCAGTTGTTAGCTGGACGCTCAAATGTGATATTGCTGGGTGATTCAGAAGGAGATGCAAGAATGGCAGAAGGAGTTAAAGATTCTAATGCTGTTCTAAAAATAGGATTCTTGTATGAACGGGTATGTGTGAATTGAAGACATTTTTGGAATGTATGAAATACAGTGAAACCTGTCTTAAGCATTCACCAATGGTTTGTGCAAAAATTGACCCTTAATAGATGTGGACAGTTCATGCAAAATTAAGAACTAAAGATTATGAATTTTCTGAAAGTATAAGTCAAATCGTATTGTGCTAATTGCAATGAAATTCAGTATATTCTCTTCCAACATTTTTTCATGACTACAAGTAACAAAATACAATTCAAACAAGGTATGTAGTATCATTTTCCTCCTCTTGTTAACCTCCGATCAAAACACTTCACTTGTCACTCATTCTTTTAGTTGAGAAAGTCACTTTCCATCCTCTCCAAATAGAAGAAGTAAACTGGGCTTGAAGATTCATTTCACATCCTGTAAGTAATTTACAGCAGACTGTCTGATGAAGGAGTTAGGTGATTAAAGTTAGATTTGAGGTGGCTGCTTAATGAAGGTTAGTCTACAAAATGTGCCTATCCACTTAACCAGATAGCTGCTTTAAATCACGTGTCTGAAAAAAATAGTTTCCATGAAAAATTGGCTGTTAGCGGTGGTTGCCACTTAAGCAGGTTTCACTGTAAAACCCACAATTTGAAAAACAAATTTCAGTAACTTTTAATTTTGTTCTTTTTTTTTACAGGTTGAAGAAAGTTTGAATACATACTTAGATATATATGATATAGTCTTAGTTGATGATCAAACAATGGATGTCCCCAATCAACTTCTAGATGTAATATTTAAATTTTAATAGGACCAATATTGGAGGACAAGTACTTGGCTTGGGTCATGTATATATGCGAATGTGTGTAAAATTGTGTGCATATGTAGTATAATTTGTTATATGCTTTTACAAAAAATATGATATATTTTTTGAGATTGTATATTGAAATAATAATTGGCATTAATGTATTTGTTAATTTATCTTGTTTGATACACGTTTGGGTTGAATATTGTTATCAGATGTGTGTGTTGAGTGAATTTTAATAGTTTTATCATGGCTCTGTGTAGTTAACATTGCATCTTCTAAAAGTCTAGTGAAGAACATATGATACTATGTTCTATAAATGTTTATAAAAACATCACTTCAATTACATAAATAACAAATTAAAAATTACGTATGAAATTTATGGCATGTATTTATTTTTTTATGTATTTTAGAGCTATGCTGTATGTTTGGAATCACATCGCTTTGTTAATTAGGTAAATAGAGATGCTAATGCAATGTTTTACTAATGTGATGGCAAAGTAAAGTTCGTATTTTAGTGAGTTAAAATGGTTGAGTGTCCTGGAAAGTATAATCTACTGTGAAAAACAATTCACTGCCTTAATTACACATGACACCATTGAGTAAAATTGCATAAAGGCAAGCAATGGTATTTCCTTTTCTTGTTTGCTTTTTGAAGTGTGTCACTAATGCTTTTATTTATTTTATGTGATATTTAACCATAGTTAAAATAATGGTGTTTGTGTTGGTTTTTTTAACCTACTGTTCTTATGAAGATGCAGTGTATGCCATATTTTGTAACAAAATGTACATTTTATTAAACAATGCATTTATGTCAACGTTACATATTTGCTTTGTAATTCACAATAAATGTTGCAAATAATTTTACCTGATAATTTTTTTCCAAATATTGAAAGGAATCTAACGGATGTTAATTCTACTTACTAGGTTTATTTAAAACTATTTATTTTGTTTAAAGCTTTCTGTTTTTAATATGAAGGGGGAGCCAAAAGAAACTGAATTTTCGTTATAAAAATTTATTTAGAACCACAAAATTCCTTCAGTCATCTTCAAAGCACTCTCTATTAGATCCAACGCACTTCCCTAGTCTTTTTACATTCTCGTATACGTGTGTGTATACAGAGTAATACACGTATAGAAGAATTAGCCCAAGAAGGAGCCAAAATTGACAGTTCGCTAAACAAGTGAACATCACTTGGGTTACTATAACCTGGCTGATGACAGCTGATCAGCTGTTACGGTTTCGTCCATCAAAAGTTTTGACGTCACCCAAGGCCAGCTTGAGCAACACCGCCTCCACAGAATAGAGGCGGTGTTGGTTGGTTTGAGGTGGCCTTGGACGTCACCGTGTTGACGTTTTAGCTTTCGATTGGATAACACCGTACCAGCTGATGAAGTGTCATCGGCCAGATTAAAAATACCCAAATATAATTCAGAGAAGTATCCCTCCGCCACGATAGCTGTTCAGTCACGTGTCCGTAAAGTGTTTGGTTATGGCTCCCGTGAAGACATCACTAGGCAGAAATCTAAGTTTCGCCGAGGTATATGCACGTACGCGAATCCGAGAATTATTGAAATATAATTACATATGTGGAAAAATATCTTAACATGCTCTCATATTCAAAGAAAACTGCAACGAATGTACAGCTTGCCACCTTACAGCACAGGCGCCGGATACTCGCATCTCACATTCAAGAGTATTTTAAAATAAACATAATACTTATCACACAAAAAGTAAATTCAATGTAGTTTTTAACAAGAAATTACAGAAGAGCACATAGCACTGCTCTTACTAATTTCAATTATTACTCGTGGCGCACTATATTTTCGTCGGTCGAGGACATCACAAAAGGAAGCGTCGAAGCCATTTACAAGGCAGAAGAAAACCTCCAACGAAGTATGATCTCGACGTACTAAAAGATAATTCACGCGTATACCGCATCTTATCCATTAGTTTGCGGCATTCGAACATCTACCACTCGCCATCCAGAGGCGAAGGTGGTGCCCTTAGAAGCTCTAAAAGTCACGAATTCTGGACATCTCTATGGACCTCTGTATTCTTAAGGACGCTGGCTGGACATCTCAATAGGAGAACTTTTAAGACATTTTCGGCCAATAGCCAGCAAGCTCGTGTGTCGTGCCTTCTACACCATAGTAGAAGACTTTGGTTAAGTACGTGTGTGTGTGTGTGTGTGCCGTTATTGGCAGAAAATATACGAGATAATATCTTTCATTCGCCGCGTGATGTCGCAGAAGCAAATGATGTCAATTAGCTTCTGAGGTTTTTCGAACATACCCCCACTATGACTTCAAAACCGGGCTTGTCCCCTTCTTACAGATTGCTTGGCTTCCCGTTGTTTCATCTCCACGAGTCACCGCCTTACAGCGCAGAAGAGTGGGGAGGCTGGCCGCAGAGGGCGGCGCACGCCAGAAGGGAATACCAATTTTCTGTCTTCGTCTGAAACTAGCTGCCACTGAATTTTATGAATATCGCCTGTTATTAAAAGTACACAAGTTCAGCCAATTCTTCACGGTATGGAATGCGTTGTTAAGGATTGGGAAATTTATTTTGAATTGATGTTTGGTTTGTTGATTCGAAATTACATTTGATGAGTTCTTTGTGTAAAGTTGACCCTTCTGGATGAAAGTCCATTTCTGTCCCACACGTTGAGTGCAATGATCTTCCAGGCAGCACTGTTAGTGAAGTCTGCAAGCGTCGTGAATGCGAGTGTATGAAGAACGTTCATTATTGCGTAGTGAAATTTTCGAAATAAAATTATTTTATTTCGATATCTTCACTGCTACTAGCAGCAGTAACATCCAGGTGTGTGAAATGAACTAGAGTATTACGTGTTCAAACAATAGTGTTTGTTGAAGTACAGGACTGTGATCTCCGTATTTTCGAAATCAAGTTTTGTATGTATTCTATTACCGTCAACAGTTTCAATGTCAATTGTTTAAAAAAAACTCGAGTGCTCACTGGAAATCAAAGTGCGTAGAAACTAATTATTAAACAAAAATTTGCTTACTGCAAACACGGAATTGAACACGTCTTCTGGTGAAAATTTAACTCAAGACCAAAATTCATATAAAACTTTAAACTAAATTTCAGGGGCAAAAACTTAAAGAAAACTCACAGAGACTTCTTACTTCAACCAGAGTTACGTAATACAGACGTAATACTTACCGATACTTACCTTTCGGGATATTTGGCGGCATTACCTCTCGCATGGTCACGATCGAATTACATATCTCCCGCGTTTTCGAATTCTCACAAATTAGAAAAATGTTATGTGTGAAAGTTGGATAGCCTGTATCTGGCGACACTAGCGTCACCTGTAATATCACCCTCTAGCTTTGTCCTTCGATGGAGAGTTACAAGCTTTGATGGAGAGTTAGTAGGTTTGATGGAGAGTTACAAGGTCCTGATGCTACCCAAAGGCGATAATGTCGCCAGCTTTTCATGTCACGTGTTCTGAACATCTGCATTGTGCGCCTGGCGCGCGCTACCTGTCGGAGTCAACACCCCTTTAACGTAGGTTAAGTTTAGATTTAAGGACATTTTTCTATAGCAAGTTCATAAATTGAACATTACCTCGATGTGTTTCACTGCGTTATGATACATGATACCGTCTAAACTCACGCATGACCCCCCCCCCGTTTCAGAGCAGCCGGGCAAACTGCCAAAACCAACAAAACGGGGGAAGTCAAGAAAGGAGATCGCCCGAGTAATGGCAATAAATACAGCGAATAGAGTAGAATATCATATATGAATAGTCAACTTTAAATGAAAATTGTAGCACATTGTTATTTTAACAAGCGGATTTTATTACAACCATGGTGAAAATTTCCACCATGATTACAAGTCTTATCGTAACATTTACGATACTTATTTCGTAAATGTTCAGTCTCATTTAAGATCGGGCACAAGAATTGAACTGATTATTTCACATCGTTTATTTCATCACACTTCCAGTCGTTACAAAGATATAGTGAAACAAAAAAGAATATGATACATTGGTGCCAACTTAACATAGGATATAGTAATGCCAACTTAACAGATATAACAGAAAATAACATCTGTGAAATCAATATTAAACAGTTTTTCGAGAGGTGATTGCTTAATGGGAAGAATCCTCTTTTAGTTTCACAAAAAAATGGTGGTACATAATTACTAGACATCGAATGTTTAGCAAAGTGCCTATTTTGTTCTAATTAATAGAAAAGCTTTTAGTAAATGTGCTTAAAGAGTCAAAAGCGCCAGCGCCGAAAGAACGATTTCAAAATTAAAGCTGATTAAAATTACTTAGGAAGTAGAATCGCGCAAGACCGTCTGTGTAATTTAAGTATTTTCTCAAATGAGAAAAAAAACAATGTGGTTAAAAATATTTCTACTATCATTGATAAATTGCGAAGAAAATATCAAAAAATTTACTTTTTAAATTACATTTACAAAAATGATAATTTATTTTCTGTATTAATTTATAGTGACGTTTTCACTCCTAAAATTCAGTTTATAATTGTAAAATTATCTTAATGACATGACTTTAATTAAGGGGCTCCTATATTTTGTCAGTCCAAGGGTCTCTTCTGTTGAACTTGCGCCAATGGTCTATCGGTAACCAATCTCCATTTTTTTGCGTGGATTGAATAAGCAATTTGGGTATGCATGACACACTTAGAAGCTTACATCATCTTAGAAGCTCAAACTTGCTTGTCTCGCACGTCTCCGCACATTAACAGCTAATTATTAAAAATCAAAAGGTCTTGGTGAGCGCTAGGCTCATATTCCGGATGAAACTCGAACAGATTGACTACATACACTGAGCATAATCGAATTTGTACTAATATACAAGAAATGGCATGTAGTATTGAATCTATATTGCATATATTATATTTATTTATGATACGGGAGGTAAAAGTGACATTTTGTTTTGCAAGTAGGAAAGACACGACGTCGAGAGGCGAAATAAAATGCCTTTTACCACGTGTGTCCTACATTACATTTAGACTGGCTTTCATTTTATTTTAATTCAATTTTATTTCAATTCGCTTTTAGAACTAGTGGTAAATATTGAACTTATAAGCACGCTATGTATGTTGTGAATATATTGTTACTTATAAGTGAAGTTATCGTTACTTATAAGTGAAGTGAGAACTTATAAGCACGCTACGTATGTTCGGCTTTTACTAGTGGCTGTCTAAAAATATATTTTCTTCTTTCGAATATTTTATGAATTTCTTCTGGGACGTGCCACACCCGCTGGTGATGCGCTATTGTTCGAATAATATTTCTGTCTACTTGACAGCTAGCGACTGGCTGGAGAGAGGTGGTTCCGTTATCCAATCAGAGGTTTCAAATTCTGCTGACGTCACTGCAGAGTTGCCGATACTTATAAAGAAAAAAAAAGCGCGAAGCAACAGTCAATTGAATCGTTTATTTCAGAAACCCGTCAACCGCCAAATTTCTCATTACGAGAAAACTGAGAAAATGTGTTCTACTTTTTTCTGATTTTAATGTATTTTTTAATATTAAAGCACTTAATAAATGAATATTTTTCAGGTCAATATACACTAAACGATGTGTCTACCCTCATGGAAAAATACTCCACCGCTAAAGCGCTTTTTAGATTTTGGCGTTGACGGGTTTCTGAAATAAGCGATTCAACTGAACAGCGGCCTTACGTCTTTGGTTACGCATCGTGTGTGCGGGTGTGTGTCGTGTGCTCTTTCTACTGTTGAGATCTGCTGCAAGAACGACCACGTACTGTGCCGCCCGAGTGAAGTGGCAACATCGCTTGAGCCCCCTCAGCTGTGAATGGTGCTAGTGGTCGCTGTCGGAGTAGCACTCCCCGGCCGGCAGCGCCTCGTCCGCGTACAGCAGCGGCTGCTCGCCGTCGGCCTCCGCGTGGCGCGTGCCGTGGCCCTGGCACGCCAGCCACGGCAGCCACGACAGCCACGGGTACGCGCACAGCCCGCGGTCCGCCCAGTCGAACATCAGCAGCGCCCTGCAACACCGCCTTTAGCCATTTATTTACGTCAAAAAACTCCGTATGACGTGCTATGGGGAGAAGTGAATATGGTGCACGTTTTCAAAATTCTGTCATCCCTACACTAAGCCATATGCTACTTGAATTTAAAAAAAAAAAAAACACGCTCCGATGTAATAAGATCTATTTCCAAGGATAAATCAGCAATACATTTTGGGCTTTATCCAGCATGTCCTTTGTTAAGGAATAATACTTCCTGACGCGACAACATGGAAACGATAATTTGAATAATTGTATTTCCCACTGAATTCTAGAAGACGTGCACAGAAAATGAAGTTACATTTATGTCCAGAAGCAAAACAAGGGGCCATCTCAGCATTTGCTCAATGGATCAGGGAAACTGGAAGAAAACCTGATCGAAAAACCTTCGCTACTTGCACTGCGGTTTCCACAGAGCTGGACCTCAAGGTCACTGAAGGCCTCTCACCACGGTACCGTTTAGGTACGGTTTTTCGCGTCTTTCTCACTCGAGCCGCTAGAGTCGCTTCGTCTGCGGCACTGCTTGGTACGGTCGCGAGCCTGCGGCACTACTGAAAAAGACGCGGAAATCCGTGCCTAAATGATACAGTGATGGCGGGCCTTCAGTGACCTTCAGGTCCAGCTATGAGAAAACCGCAGGATATACTTGGGGTTTCGTAACGTGGCATCTCAAGGTCACGCGCGAAAGAGGGGGAGCGAAGACGGACTCCAATGGGGAGCAGCAACGTCACTACAGCTCCGACTTATACGACTCCTATTGGATGGATTGTTACTAATTCCAGGCGCGTCAACTACGGACGTTATTACTCCCGTAAGTGTAGTGCATGTTTTCCTCTAGATGGTGGTGATCTTCCCCCGCTGGATGGCGAGATACGGCGCCAACTAACAGGGTTTCCCCTAACCAGGACTCTCCCACAAGCCCCCGCTAGTGGTCGGGACAAACTCTAAGTTCCCGACCAGTGTCCCGGAATATGTGGTAATGTAGTGTATGTTAGTGTAAGTGTGTGTGTTTAAGGGGAGAGAATATGACAAGGAAGAGGAAGGAAAGATCCCGCGCGCTCCGTGGCCCGTTTGGTAGGGTCCTGCTCCGGCATTCACCTGGTGTTGATCGGAGAAACCACGGAAAACTGCCGATCACAGCAGCTGGCCGCTAGAATTCTCCTCCAGCCAGCGACTGAATTCGACATACCTGAAAAGCTAGTGTCGAAAATCCTGCCGTCGTCGGGTCTTGAACCTGGGATCTCCCGGTCAGAGGCGCTGCAGTGACATCAGTTTCGAAAAATTCAACGTGACCTTACTGCAAGATCTGCCTTTAAAGAAGAGATTTCATTAAGGGAAAAAATCACCATCTTCAATATTTTAGTTGTTGAAAGACGCCCCTAAAAACAACACTTTGGAATTTTCGAAAAATCTAGAATCTTAAAGAACACGAGACCTGCACAATTCTCTAAGCGTTCTGTAGGATATCTGTGGACAAAGTTTAATAAAAGGATTTGGAGCAATTTTTGGGGAAAAAAAATGAAAATATTTTTGAAGCTTCAAGTAAAATACTCTCAAAAATATTCAATTGAAACTCTCAAAGCTTTGAGTTTGTACAGATCGATCGAGGAATATCATTTTTTGAGAAAATCGGCTAAACGATTTAGGTGCTTGTGTTGACCACACGCGGACTGACAGACGTTTAGCCGTCAATCGATTTTTGGTATCAAGGACCCATAATAAAATGGATTCTGGCTACATCACGAGCTAGAGGAAGTAATTTACTATTTATCCTCTTTTTTGTTACCATATATATATATATATATGGTACATATATACAATACACATATATATATATATATATATATATATATATATATATATATGTGTGTGTGTGTGTGTGTGTGTGTGTATTGCCATGACCTGGTAACTATATATATATATATATATATATATATATATATATATATATTTTTCTTTTGCCGAAAAATTGCCTTTTTCCGACGCACCATTATATAACTTTTTCTTCTTACAAAATGAATGCGAGAGAGTATAACGATTACTCAAACACTTCACAGGATTATAATACGATCTGTCTCTGTTGACAACCACTGCCCGAATAATGACAAAAACTTGGAATACAGAATATATTGTTATGGCCATCTGGAATGTTAGATGGATTCAATTGAAGGAGTCTGAACTGGCAAGAGAACTCAAGGAGAAGAATGTAATCATATGTACCGTTATTGAGAATAAGATGAAATTAAAAGGAACTAAGTAATTAGAAGATTATGTCATAATAATCAGCGGAGTAAATGAAACAGTGGAGCTCAAGCAGAGTTTGCAATTCTAATAAAAGAAACATGGAGGAATACAATTGTGTCTTAACAGAATCAATGAGAGGTGTGTAACAACGAGATTGAAGATAGAGAGAGGACATTTGACTGTATGCCCCAGAAAAAGGTAGGGAAGAGATGTATGCCTACGAAAAACGACAAAAGTGCCTGAATAATGTGAATGAAAAAGATTATGTTGTACTATGCAGAGATGCAACCAAATTCCAAACATCTTGGGTACAATGGAAGGAATTTCACATGAACGATAATGGAGATTCGCTGAGACATTTTTGTACGTGTAGCTACTTGAAAATATGTAACACATTTTTTACGTAAGAAAGATAGAATAAATTTTATTATTTTAAATACAAAGATGTGCCTATTATAATTAATATGTTGTAGATGTACATGTCTACAGACGATGTGACATCAGTTCGGAACATTTTCTAGTTGTCTTAAAAGTTTCCTTGTTTGTTCCATGGAAGAGAGGGAGTCAAAATATAAATCCTAAGGCGGATACACCTTAGATGCGAAGTTAAACTCCTCAGTGATCTAAGTACAGGGTGTCCGGGGAGGAAACGTCGAAAATGAATCAATATTAATGAAAATACTGCTTATCTAACATATGACAATATGTACATCATTGGATTCGTCATTTTACGCTCGTCACAATAGACTAGAAAAGATGCGTAGATGCATTTAAAGAAAACAACGTTAGCTCAATATCTCAAATAGAAGTGATAAAATGAATATATGTATAAACTAGATCCATTCCCTGTTGCACTTCCATGAAAATTCCATTGCAATAACTTGAACCGTTGACACACTGCAGGAGGCGCTACAGTTCCGTGCCTCGCCCCGTGCGGGACGTGGCGCCACAGAAGGCTGTGTGTGTGTGTGGTGTGTTTGTGTGTGTGTTTGTGTTTGTGTGTGTGTTTATGTGTGTGTGCGTGTGTGCGTGCGTGCGTGCGTGTGTGTGGTGGGGGAGAGCGCACCTGGCGGAGGCGGGCGCGTTGAGCAGGCGCTGCGCCGCCACGCGCAGCGCCACCGACTGCGCGGCTGCGCGCACGTGGGGCAGCTCCAGCAGCTCCTCCAGGGCGTGCGCGCCCCGCCCCCGCGTCGCGTTGGCCGCGCGCACCAGCAGCGCCAGCGGAAGCCCTCGCGGTTCACGGCCGCCAGCAGCTCCTCCACCGACTCGCCCGCCTACGCACACACACCACCAATCAACGAAAGCAGTCTTTCCCTCCTCCACCCCCATCGCTCCCGTAAGTGTAGTGCGTGTTTTTTTATCGTGAGAGGGGGTTGTGTTTTTCCTATGCTGAATGCTGAGATCTGGCGCCGACATACACGTCTGCTAGCATCTCCCACCGGCGCGGGGCACCGCCCCAGCCGGGACAAGCTCTAAGCTCCCAACCGGTCTCCCGGAAAATGTGGTAGTATAGTACATGTTAGTGTAAGGGGAGAGGATAGGACAAGGAAGAGGAAGGAAAGATCGCGCGCGGTCCGTGGCCCGTTTGGTAGGGTACTGCTCCGGCATTCGCCTGGTGTTGATTGGAGAAACCACGGAAAACTACCAATCAGAACAGCCGGCCGCTAGAATTCTCCTCCAGACAGCGACTGAATTCGACCTAGCTGAAAAGCTAGAGTCGAAAATCCTGCCGCCAACTGGACTCGAATTCTACAAGAGGTGCTGCAACAGCACATACTTTCCCGCATTATTTCTGAATTTGTAATTTGCGAAAATTGTGAGAGTTCAACGAAAATCAGAACTGCGCTATTCTGTTAAGCGTTTCTTCTTCCATCAGAGGAAAAAAAGAGTCATTTCGAGCCATTTTTGAGAAAATGTTGAAGCTTCGAGTACCACTTAAAATTAAAATATCAATTTCAAACTCGCAGAATCTCGAATTCCTTTAGACCGATCGACGAATGGAGAGAAAAGCCAGATTTTGGAGAAAATCGGCTGGACTTTGATGCTCTCGTTGACCATGGACAGACGTTTTATTAATTTTTTTCGGTATCCAAAACCCACAAAACATGGATTCTGTCTACGCACAACATGTTTGAGGAAGTCATTTACTGTACATAGAAACACGATCTATCCACTTTTTGGTTAACAGCGCTCGGCAACGAGTTTTTTCTCTCGAAAATTCACCTTTTATCGGCGCACGATTATAATTCTTTCTTTCCTTACGAAGTGAGGGTGAGAAACTAACAAGTGAACAAAGTAATGATAAACACGGAAATATGCCTCTTATTTTCACTTCTGCCTTGGAATTCACTCACGATGTCAAAGAATGAATTTCCCTCTTCATTTGGGAATTTTTTTAAAGCAATTGATTTTCTTCAATAAAATATTTTCTTCTAAAGCACGTTCATTCGTCAAGTGTTGTGTATTGCATTAGGCTTCGTAATGAAGGAATATAAATCAAAACAGTTTTTAAATGAAATTTTATCTTTCTTAGTTTATTTCCAAGTAATACAGTTCAGATATTTTCAAAATCTTTTTTCTTTATTCTTTTATTTATTGATTTATTAATTTTTTATTTATTTATATTATTATTTATTTATTTTTGATTAGAAGTAATTCGGAAGAACTATTATTTTAGTTCTATTATTTTTTCCATTTATCCGTACTTATTATTCCGATTAGTGGTTATTGTATTAATATTCTAGAAATTCCTAAAAATATCCGCTATTTTCACTCTCTTAGTATTATTTACGTAGTAAAGAGATAGTATTGTAATGTTGGTGCAAAAGCGGCAATTTTTCGGTAAAAAGTCGGTTTGTGCGGCCCTGATAACGTGGATAAATCTTATTCCTGAATGTATAATTATTACTTCTTATATGGGCAAATATTATTCAAAAAAATTGTAGCGGTCTAATTTTCGTTAACTCTCTGAATTTTCGAAAACTGAAAAAGTTACAAATAATATGAGAAAACCTCAAATTTTAAATAGAAAGTATAAGATGAGGAGCACATAACTAATATGACTTGTTACTTTTCATTATGCGCACACAAGTGATTTGTTTGGAATTAATTGAAATTTTCAATAGTAATATGACATATCAAGAGAGGTAATGTAAATTAAGTTACATAAGTTGTTTCTGAAAACCTTTAAAATTACAGTATCATACTTACCACATATCCGCAGAGGAATACGAGAAGTGCAATGGACATGTGAGCCATTTCTGAAACTTCTAATTGAAAAAAACTTGTTCAGTTAAATTTTCAGGTTAATATACTCGGAATATTTTCTATTCTTGTTGCAATGCACGTTCGTCACGATATAGTTTGGCCCCGATGTGACTATCGTCAACGTTACGTGACTGATAACTGCAAGCGCCTCATTTCGCTCATTTTCGTTTGCGCACCCGAATCCCCTTTGAAATATCATATCACAAGAAGTGCAAAATAGAATTGCTCGAAGATAATGTACACTCTTCCGAATTAGTAAATAGGGCGTAGCGTGGATCTTCACTTGAGCCATCCATTTTGAGAACAGCACATATCGAATACTTCAAGAAGACCAGAGTTAAACTTGGGTTTTTGTGGCACCTGCGGGTATTATCTTCACAATGGAATAAGGCACGGCTTTTCGCGTCTTTCTCGTTCGTGCCGCTAGAGTCGCGTGATCTGCAGCATTGCTTAATACGGTCGCAATCATGCAACATCTTGCGGCAGGACCGAGAAAGAGGCTAAAAGGTCCAGCTGCTTAGGTTAAGATATAATTGACTGGGTTTTAGTCTGTTCTATTAAATGGCCGAATGTATACATTGCAATATCATCGGCAAAATGCGCTATTTTTATTGAGTTGGGTTTGGGTAAAATAGTTTGCATATAGTTGAGATAAAAAGGTGTACCTATTTCTTTGAGTTTGTAGGTTAATGCAATGGGCCAGATTCTGTGGAATGCTTGGGCAACATCTTGAAAAATGGCTATCGTGTGATGTTTCATCTGAAAGGGGAAGTACATGTGCTTTGACTTACGAAGTATTGGGTGATGAGTACGTGTTGTGAAAATCCTAATTGTTCAATGGGATTGGGTTGGTGGCGTAGATATGCGTTTTTAAACGTTTTAACGTTATTTTTTCTAAGTTTAGAGCACGTGAGGAGTAAACGGATTGACCTATCATTTTCTACAAGGCTTTTTTATTTTACTTGAAAATTGGAAATATAACAACATTTTGCCATGTTTGTGGAAAATATTCTGCTCCTAAACACGAGTTGTAGATATTTGTAATGTGCTATGTCTCGATCAGGGAGGGTTTTGAAGATATTGTTATGGCTTTGATTGGGGGGAGTATATTCGATCTTACATTGTTATGACATTTGATATAGTTATTAGTAATAAAAGTACCCAAACCTGGGCTCTCATTTTGTTTTCTAACATTTTTAAATCCAATTTTAGACATAATTAAATCAAAATATTACTTTATACTCAAAATTATTGTCAAAGTAGTTTAAAAATAAATTATTTTTTCGATAACATTACACTTTGTGGATTTACAAAGGTTTCCTAATGTGAGTCCCCCGCAAACATTTAAGAAATGGGAAAAACTAAATGGAACTAGTGGTATTACAAAAGCACATACTTTCTCGCATCATTTCTAACTGCTCTGCTATATTATACCACTACATAAACTTGCAAAAGTGTTTTCAATCAGCAACAATTTATTTCCACTCCGAAACCCGAACTCAGATCCTCAGAGTTGTGGCTCATACCACTACTATAGGTAGTGTCTACTGTGACGCGTCCAATGTTTATTTATTTATTTTTTTTTTTATAAAAAGGCGCTTGATTTGCAATGCGGAGGCATGGACAAACAAATGAAAGTGCATTGGTGAAATGTAATAAATCGCAATTATTCACATTATCGGAAATGAAGATTAAAATATACTATGGGGACGGCAACAAATAAAATTATGGCAATTTTTTGACGATATAAACATGTCACCAAGTTGTTTCGTTCAATAGAAAATAGAATTCGTAATGATAAAAAATATTATACAATGTGAGAAGACCGTCAGATGTTATAAAAAGATGACGAACAGAACTGTATTTATTTATTGATGTACATTAATGTACATATTATTGTACATTGTTACATGTTATTTTGGAATACACACACACACACACACATTGCTTTTTTCTTATAGTAAATTCCGTCCCCACTTATCAGTAATCAGAATGTGAGGGAGAGCATCAAAGAACGTGTAAAGGAAAGGAATAAAACATATACATAAGTACGCAAATATTAAGAAATAAATAAATACGGCGTAACACGAAAATGAAAATATATAAAACTTTAATACGTCCTGTGGTAACATATGCGGCAAAGGCCTGGACATTAACAACAAATGATGCAAATGAGCTAAAGCGATTTGAACGGAAAATATATGGAGATATAGGCACAATGATGAGATCAATTTTATATTGGAAGGAAAAATATTGTCAGATTTATTAAGGCACAAAGATAAGGTGGTTGGGACATATAGAAACGATGGGACAATCAAAAATGCTGTTGAGCTTGCAAAATAGCTTCATGAAAGTTTTGGGAGAGCCACAGAAGCTGAATCGGGTTGTGTACAAGAGCTTGGCCCCAGTCCACGCTTGGCGCTATGGAAATTTCTGAAAGACAATCATTTAAGAACTATTAGTTTATCTCAGCGTAAAAATTATTGAATATTGTTCCTAGACGAATCTTGTCCTAGGCGAACAGAAGATTGTTTTCTGTCGTAATTCGGGCGTAATACAATTTCATGCTAATTCACGCACCAAAACACCTCTGGGCACAGGATCTACAACGGCTGTAAGATTGCCACCGCTACCAACAGCCAAAAATCAAATTTGTCAATGCAGCCAGGATGTGAACTACTACTACACCTTTTAACTGACGAGGCGATCATTTGTCAAAATGCTCGGATGAAAACTTCTTCAACAATTGACTCTAGTGGCTTCATATTAAGAAATGCATTTGATTCCTGGAAATGTGTCAACAATGCGGGCCCCCAGTATCTGGGGTGATCTCGCGAGCGTCTATGAAAGCAGTTCAACTTTTCAAAGCGGTTTGTCCTTCCAAAGAGTTTCATACGAAAGACGTCTTTGCCGTTCTCTCTGGAAACCAGCCCGCGGTTTTTAGAAAAAAAAAAATACACGTCCAACGCGGGACATTTAAAATACACACCCTTTGCTATTTGCCACAAATGCCAAAAAAGATATTAGAAGGTAGCTTCTTCTCAAAATAGTGGAGAGACCGTCCCGAAAAAAGATGGAAAGATCATGACTTGAAAGACCTTACCATCATGAAGGTGAAGAACTGGAAGACAGAAGATGGAATGTTGTTGTGCGTGAATCCGAGGTCCACAAAGGGCTGAAGAGCTAGATAAGATGATCCGGGTTTATGGTTCTTCCAGTTTTCGTTCTTCTCGCTCTTAAGTCAGGTTTTTTTTCTGGACGAGGGTTTTCAAAGGATTCCTTAACCCTGCGATCGCCCCATACGAGTCCCACGAGTATCGAGGGAAAAAAAAGAAGAAGAAAAAAAAAATACTTCTACAGCACGGTCCACGAGTACTGCAACTTGGGTGCGTTCTGGTGCCCTGAGAGCATCGTTTGCGATCACTGAGAGGCATACACCCTTTGGCACGATTCGTACCACCGTAGGCTACGGTTTTCAATTCAAAGTACATACACTTGGAGCTGTAACAACTATCGCCCTGTTAGATATTTATTATTTCTGCAGGTAGGTATATACAACCTGGTGGCAGGACACTACAATTTACATATTACAAATTGGAGTATTACCTTTAAATTACTTAACAATGTAACTTTAAATCATTTAAAGATATAACAATAATAATAATAATAATAATAATAATAATAATAATAATAATAAGAATAAGAATAAGAATAAGAATAAGAATAAGAATAAGAATAAGAATAAGAATAAGAATAAGAATAGCATTAACTGTATTTTATGGCTGACCTGCACAGTTATTTTAAACTATTAAATACAAGACTACCCGACTTTTTAATTGGTGGTTTATGAGACAAACTTGTTTAAGCATTTTTCTTAAATTTTCACTATTTCACTCCAAAATTACTAAAAAAAACCCTCACGTTTTCAAAAATCTGAACTAGACATTATTATGATCGAATTTTATTGAACAAATTTCGAATTAAAGAACATCGAAGACAATATTATGGTTGTGGGAGGGGGTCATAAAAATTGTCCACTTTTGCAATTTTCAAAAAATTCATAGAGTTAAATCGAAATCGGCCTGGCGAATTTTTGAAACTGTATATTTCTGTAATCGAGCATACTACTTACTATTTAAAGAAAAAACCTGGAACCAAGTTTGGAAAAATTTTGAAAATCTTGTTAGAACTTACGCAAAATCTCAAAAATTTAAATATTCGTTTTCATTTCAAGGGATCATTTGCGACGTCAACCAGATCGATCGGAGAAAGTCAATTTCCATTAAAGTCGTGCGGTTTACGCCAGGTGCTGTTGACAGACGAACGGAGACACGGACACACTTTTCCGGTAAAACGTGTATTTGCGCCACAATCGCGAAAACGTGTATTTGCGCCACAATCGCGACATCGATTTTTTGAGGGATTATTACTACTTAAACATCTTTAGAATAACTGAAGCACTGTTTTTTATAACGACGTGTACCAAAATACCGAGTTCAAAGATTTTTTACATGTCTATGACTGTTCACAGGTACAAGAAGACCAGTTCGGATAAACTCATACTGCTACGTTAAATGAAAGTAATTACAGGCAAAGACTCAGAATATTATATATAGCGAACATGCGCTATCAAAGGTGTTTAATTGCACCAATGATATACACAAAAAACAAAAAAGCACAACAAAACGCTACTTTTTAATGCCGAAAACAAGACCTTGTTTGCAAAGATCAAGTGTCTTCTAAGCATCTTATATTAGAACACAAGTACTCTTAGAACGTTCTTGACAAATTAATATGAACGCCAACCACAAGGCCGCACTGACACGGTCTAAAAGTTAAAGTATTCGAAGGTACTTGGTGTCAAAGGTACAACAGTGTCCCCTAAGGAACAACTTAGTATTATATATCATCATATTGTATTTATCGTATGTGATCGTTGAAAGATGAGATGAGAAATAATCCTAAAAGTGAATAGTTAGGAAACAAATGTACTTTAGAAGTACAATTTTAAACAAAAATATCGTGAGGTTCTGGACACTTGTCTTTGATGGTGTTATTGGAAAATCCTTCATCTTCTTTCGAAAACTGATGTTTTTTCAAAAACTCCATGTGAAACACTTTGAGCTTTGCCATCATTTCTTTTAGAATGTCCATCTGAGGAAGAATGGTGGTTCTGAAATGGAAGGTTCCTTTTTGTTGCCCAAATCCTGATCCTGGTACAACGCATACACCCGTCTCTTCCAGCAATTCAAAAGCATAGTATGCATCAGGGCTCATTTTCTTTTGCTTAGCAATTTCTTCAGCTAAAGGTGGTAAGTATATTCGCGGGAACGCATACATAGCACCTTGCACTGGATTGCAAGACATTCCTTCAATGCTATTGATTGTATCCTCAATGAATTTGGCCTTTTCAGCAAGCTCTTTCCTTATCGTTTCCTTTTCTTTCACAAATAACTCATGCGATGGTTCTCCTGGCTCTGGCGGTTTAACCATGCAGTCCATTGCAATCTGTCCAAGAACATTTGGACAAAGCAGTACAGTAATGCTTTTCATGAACATAGCTTTCACTTTGGAGTCAAAATTAATAACTTCAGCGTACCCACTTCGCAGCCCACATTCTCCCATATAGCCTTTCGAGCAAGAGTTGAAACTAGCTAGTTCCATAAAGCAATAGGGTGGGCCCATCTCCATCATCACTTTCTTAAAAGAGTGGAATTCAGACTTTTTGTCGTGGACATTGTATTGATATACTTCGTCTGCCAAAAGTAACAAATGTGAATCGTAAGCAAATTTAATAATCTCCTGAATATTTTTCTTACTGAGCAACTGCCCCGTGGGGTTTCCAGGATTTATGACAACAATAGCTCGAGGAATACACACGTTTTGTGCTTTAGATAGTGCCTCTTTTAGTTCCTCTACGTCCAAACTCCACCCTCTGGATTCGTCTAGGTAATAACCAATGAGGTGCAAATTAAATTCTGTAATAGTTGCAGAGTAAAGGGGATACTGTGGAATGGGGACCATTACACCAGATTTCAAACCAGACCGTTCGTATATGAATAGTTTCATCACAGATTTGATCGCCATCGATGCACCATCACTCAGTATTATATCTTCCCAACTACAAGGGAACCCATCCCTTTTAGCGATAAATTCTGCCACATGACGTCGAACAAATTCGATGCCTGCAGAATCACTATAGGATCCCACACTTCCCCCCCTGCAGTGTGAAAGCAGAAGTTCGGCTCTTTCCGTAACGTCGTCAGGAAATACGGAACACGTGGTCAACGGTGGAAAACATGCCGTTGCCACGACTTGTCGAACAAATGTAATTGGAGGTTGACCCACCGCATGGCTGTCCCCAATATTTACCCTGATCACTTCTTTGAATGGTTTCGTTACTCCGTTCTTCAGTTCATTAATAAGTTCATTTGCTCTTGCGACAATTGGACCCCGCACCTCATACTGCATTTCTTGAATATTTGGATTTAAGTTTTCTAAAGTAAGAAGACTGTAATTTCTTGCACTACTCGTGTCACTATCTTGGCTTTGTGCATTTAAAGATACTAAATCTGCCATTATAACGAATATAACAGTTCACAACTGAGGATGTTTTCTTGAATCTTTCTCTAATGGTGAATACAAAAATTTGTCTTCCGAAATCTAGAAATTGAAGGTTGAAAGCACATAAAATTTCGCTTTATATTTACACTAAAAAACAATAATACGAACTAAACTGTACTTTAAAATGAAAGACGAAATTGACGTATCTCGAAATCAAAATAAAGGATCGATAAGTGGCTTCGAGAATATATCAAGCACCTTTGGCAACGCAGCGAAACGTATCGTAACCTCTCCCAAAGACACATAAAACATACCAAAGATATTGGATAGTATTACCTAGATGCACATATAGCGCTAGTGTAGCGATACAAATTGAAGGCTGCCATATTGTAGGCAACTAGTTTATTTATTTATTTATTTATTTTACGTCAAAAAAACAGTTAAAAACTGCGTATGACGTGCTATGGGGAAAAGTTAATTGTGTGCACATTTTCAAAATTCTGTGATCCCTACACTAAGTCATATACTACTTAAATTTTGAATTTTGAAAGGGAGAAAAAAAACAAAAACTCCCATGTAGTAAAATCTATTTAAAAAAAAAATAAGCAATAAATTTTGAATTTTGAAAGGGAGAAAAAAAACAACAAAAAACTCCCATGTAATAAAATATATTTTCAAGGATAAATAAGCAATAAAATTTTGAATTTTGAAAGGGAGAAAAAAAACAAAAATCTCCCATGTAATAAAATCAATTTTCAAGGATAAATAAGCAATAAATTTTCGCTCTTATTAATTCCTGCCGCGACAACATGGAAACGATAATTTGAATAATTGTATTTCCCACTGAATTCTAAAAGACGTGCACAGGAAATGAAGTTACATTTATGTCCAGAAGCAAAACAAGGGGCCATCTCAGCATTTGCTCAATGGATCAGGAAACTGGACGAAAACCTGATCGAGATGGGGTCATTGACCCGGAAGCTGTAGTACAATAGTTGTTACAGGTTGTTTATACTCATTTATACAGTCCAAATGGTAAATAATGCATTATGTATCATTGTTAAAATTAATGTTACTTTTCTTGTGATGCTCAGTATAGTCTCTAATTGTATAGAAACTGTTATGCAGCAGAAACGATTTCACTTGGATTTAAACTTTTCTATTGAATTTAATCGTTTAATGTCATCTGGCAAAGTGTTGTAAAATAATGTACATGTATTGTATGTGAATTTTTTGTAATGAGCTGTTGATACTGTCACCTGATGAATATGATTTCTACGTCGAGTGTTATAGTAATAGACTTCGGCATTTTCTGAAAATATATTCCCGCCCTTGAGCAAGTCATTTTTTACAAAAATCACTGATTCGTAAATAAGAAGACACGGTAATGGTAGAATTCCTAGATTAATGAAGAGAGGCTTACATGAATCACGTGGGTGGGATTTGGTTATTATTCGTACAATTCGTTTTGTAATCTAAAAGTCTGGGAGCTATAAGATGTATTTCCCCAGAATATTATGCCATATCTCAGGCGGGAATGAACATTCGCGAAGTATACACAACGAGCAGTATGAAGGCTGACTGAATTTGCAAGAATTCTGAACGCGTAGCATAATGAACTTAATTTTGTGTTCAATTCATTTAAATGGACGTTCCATTTAAGGTTTGACTGAATTGAGAGACCTAAAAATTTTGTTGCCTTAACATCAGTCAATGGTACACTGTTCATTTTCAATGGAGCACTGAATTGTTTATTTGAAATGGAAAACTGCATTAAAACCGTTTTCTTTTCGTTCACTATTAATTTGTTATTTCGGAACCAATTTGAAACATCTGATATTGTACTATTTACTGTTTCTTTATTGCAAAGGATGTTCGTATCATCCGCAAAGAGAACCGTTCTTCCGTTTCGAATCGTCGAGGGCGTATCGTTTACGTAGTTCCCTGGCAGGTGCTGACAGGCGTGTTGTGTCTGAACGCGACGACAGTTGTGGGTATTTCCCATGTAAATTAGTACTTGGAAGTGCTTTTATCGTACTATAAAAATATTATTATTTACGCATCAATAAAAATATATAATGAGAGCTTCAGGGTTCTGTGACCTCAAGGCCAATGTTAGAAGCATTAGGGTTACAAGAAGCAACTTTCAATTACCCAAATGATACAACCAAAACATGTTTTATTTAGTAACATGAGCATATTTCCTTCTAATTGAAACGTATACTTTAATTTGGTCCTAGCATATCTGCACACGGAGTAAGAAAATGTATTCGTTACATATACCCAAAATATTTTATTAATTCGAAAACTTGTTTGTATTATTAAAAATATGACTACATGGTTAAAGGAAGTAAATTACTACAGTTTTGAACAGAATTTATCCACCTTTTCTGCGGGCCCCACAGTACGAATTTTTCTGTACAAAAACCACCGTTTTTTGCCGCAGCATTACATAAATTTCTCTATACTACGTATATTACTCTGTATTTACGTACGTATACGAGAAAGTAAAAATCAGAAGACAGATTACATGAGTTTTGGTCATTTCATAGCATTCTTGAGAATGAAGATTTTTGTGTGCCAATCTTTACTTAAATCATTTTCACTTTAAAGAATAATTTGAATCTCTCCTTCAGAAAAAAAAACTATGTATTAACTACGGAGGGCAACAAAAGATGCAAGAATGATGAAATTGTCTTCGCTGAACTGAAAGTCAAACCGTTCGAGTTATTTTCAATTACGTTATTTTTAAAACATTAATTTTTTTCTTAATTTACTTATCATAGTGTATAGGAACAATAACAATGTGATTTTCGGAGTTTTGAATATCCCGTGAAAAGCGTTAAAACACACAGTTTCAAATGACCGCTCCCACATTTGTCTACATCATGGCGGAGAGCGCAATGTCCAGTTTGTTACGCTAGTGCTCGCCTCTCGCCATAGGAGTAGTGGGCCTTGAAAAATACTGGATTTTTATGAAGTAGCCCGCTGGTGATTGCTGGCTCTCTTGACGACATGATAAACAAAACATTACTTCCCTCAAATGAGAGTGTACTTCCAGAATAAATATTATCAAAATGCTCTCATCACTAAAATGTGGAACGAAAATTTCTACATTGATTCACTTATACAGAACAATAATCCAAACCAACTTAGGCACTGAATCTGTTGTGGGTAGCAAGGAAGTAAAAAAAACAGCAATTAAAAACGTCCTAGATCCAGCTATTAACACGGCTTGTCGTTTATTCCTGGGAGCCTTCAGAATCCTTGAAAATAGATTTTACTACATGGAAGTTTTTTTTTCTCCCTTTCAAAATTCAAAATTTAAGTAGTATATGACTTAGTGTAGGGATCACAGAATTTTGAAAATGTGCACACAATTCACTTTTCCCCCATAGCACGTCATACGCAGTTTTTAACTTTTTTTTTTTTTTTTTTTTTTTTTTTTTGACGTAAAATAAATAAATAAATAAATCAGCCCAAGTAACAACCTACTGTCGGAAGCTGGACTATCTACTTTAGATTTACACAGGAAATTTTTATGCTTGAAATTTGCAAACTCCTCATCTTCAAACCCCGCTAATCAATATGTCTTCAACCCTTCCAAAACACCACTATAATTTCTCCGTTCAAATTATTCGAAACCCCTACATGAAAGTCCTGAGTTACTGATCTGAAATTAATATCGGTCTCTAGAAGTCTTAATTTCATTCATCCGTGGATGCATGACTCCCGATCTATAGAGCAATAAAAACAATTGCCTTATTCAGAGGCCCCAAAATTAGTCGTGCCTTTACACTCTGAACACTCGGAAAAATTTTAAACTGACAAAAAATTTACACGGATAGTTCAAAACAATAACAATACATCCAGATCTTGGATGTATCGTTATATCCTATATATTATATCGATGAATTGTAATTTCGTTTGCCAGAGTACTTTTCATTTTTTCCTTGTGAAGTCTGGACTGGTCTTACAGCCCTGGATATACGTACCCAGAACTCCGCTAACCCTAAAATCGCTAGCAATTTTAATGTATATCCAAAATCGTCAATATAAGAAATTTTGATTAATTTCTTTTAAGAAGTCTCCCCTATCTTGTTAATACTGAATTTAATATCATATTTGCTTGTGTCCCATCTCATAAAGAATCTCAGGAAATGAATAGGCAGACGCTGCTACCAAAACAGCAATTATTACACTCGCAAAGACTGAACTAGTGGGGCTACAACAGCACGTATATTCTCGCATTATTTGTAACGGCTCCCGCAATATTATAATAATACATGAGCTTTCAAAAGTGTTTTTAATCGGCAAAGTTTTTTTGAACGCGCCGAGACACGAACTCAGATCCATCGAGTCAACTTATCGTGTGCGTCACCGCTACATCAAGCAGTGGCTCTGCCGTACCAATCGAATTCTCTCCCCCTTTATTTTCTACAAGCAGTTTTCGAAAATTCAGATACGAGGGTTTTCTGCAAAATAAAGTCTCCATGGCCGATCCAATAGACGAGATCGCCAAGGCAGTAGTGTCGTCGCGATCTCGGATCGAAGGGTCGCGGGTTCGAGTCCCGCCTCGGGCATGGTTGTAATTGTGTTCGTCCTTTCACCCCTTATCATCATATCGTTTCATCCTCATAGTTACCATGCCGTTAACTGCAATAGTGGTCGCTAATGACTAGATATTGATGCGACCTAACAAAAGTCTCCATCGTGGTGCAGTCGCGAGGGACCCATTCCGGCAATCCGGCGTAATCCGGCAAATATTGGCGTGTAGCCTGATGCCCCAATCTAAATCCCCACCACACTGAGCTACAGTGGCGTTTCCTGTGGGCTACCGGGCTTTCCGGCGGTAGCCCGTAAAAATTACGAGAGCAAAACTATGTCAAGATAAATTATATTAAAACGGCAGTGGTAGCTCAGTGCTTCAACTGATGTCACTGCAGCGCCTTTATCCGGGAGGTCCTAGGTTCGAGTCCTGAAGGCGGCTGGATTTTCGACTCTCGCTTTTCAGTTAGGTCGAATTCAGTCGCTGTCTGGAGGAGAATTCTAGCGGCCGGCTGCTCTGATCAGTAGTTTTCCGTGGTTTCTCCGATCAACACCAGGCGAATGCCGGAGTAGTACCCTACCTAACGGGCCCCGGACCGCGAGCGATCTGTCCTTCCTCTTCCTTGTGCTATCCTCTCCCCTTACACACACACTTACACTAACATGCACTACACTACCACATATTCCGGGAGACCGGTCGGGAGCTTAGAGCTTGTCCCGATTGGGGCGGTGCCCCACTGGTGGGAGAGTCCTGGTTAGGAGCAAACCCCACTAGCCGGCGGTAGATCGGCGCCGGATCTTGCCATCTAGCGGGGAAAGATCACTGCCATCTCCCAAGAAAAAACATGCACTACACTTACGGCACTAATGACCAAAGCTGTTGACGCGCACGGAAACACGAAAAAATCAATTAATAAATTATCTAAAAAAATTACAAGACACGTTCTTTTTCAGTGACATACATTTTTCAAGATTCTATATAATCTGTTCGGTTGAGATGTCTATTAAATCGCTCGCTAGTCGGCGCATCAGCCCTCTGAAGAGGCGGCAACGCCGAAGAAACCGCCGCCATTCAGCGGCATCCACACAGCGTGCGTTCGTTGCATGACTCACTCCCCCTCCTGCTGGTAACAAAGGGCCAGCCAATTAAAAATGCCCTAAATCCAAAGAAAAATGACGTAAACATCTTATCAAAACTAGTTCGGATGAGCAACTCAAGCTGTTGGATCCGTTACTGATGTAATCGAGGCTTCTTCCATTCGTTCGAGTGAACTCAGCTTGCAGACTTTTGGTTTGGACTATTCTTTACCAGGAAATCTCTGTCTTCCGTTATCCCGCAATCGGCCGAACCGGTAATGGCGCTGATATACGTCACAAGAACTGCATACTCACAACGGCTGTCAAAATTTCTGAGCGAACAAATTGAATAGGGTACTGAGTAATTCTCTGAGGAACATTTGTTGCATCTCATAAATATTACTTGAAGCAAGTACCATTAAAAATTACATTAAAATCGATGAAATCACCAAAAAATGCATTAAAAATGACGGAAAAGGAAACAAAAGACTTATTTGTCGAAATCGACAAAAATGTAAAATAACGACATATTAAAACGGGTCATTTCCTTTTGTTATCACATAAAATGAATTTCTATACTAAACGGCATTGTTCTAAAGTGAAAAAAAAAAAAAAAAGGACATTTTATTAAAATCTGCCCCCTAACATTTAAGCTTTACTTCTATGGCTATTTCTGAAATTATTGTAATGTAGTTTGCAATATTCGCAAATAGGCGTTCGCATTAAAACTGCACAAAATGGAGGAGCGCCAAGCGTTTGCAAAAACTCAATGTGCACGAACAGAAGATTTCCTGGCTTTTGGCCGATCCCCGTCGAACTAGCTCGCAGGCACGATGGACGATACTTCCCGCTTAGCTAATATTCGCTCTAACTTACTCGTCAAGTTTTCTGCTTAATATAGTCCTAATTCAGTCCTTATGTCAGTCATTTATAGCATAACATTACTTATAGTATAGAAATTCAAGGACAGTCGCTTTATAATACGGTGACATAACATGAAGCTCATGATCTCATTATCTCTACGAGCAGTGGGAGAGGTCCAAAGTCGGTTGGTTGTCAAGCGGGACCTATTATGACCAGATAAGCACCATTATTATCGCTTTTTTCCCTTCCAACCGCATCTTTGAGGTATATTCTTGTTTCTTTGATAAACAATGAGCGTTTCATAATTGTAGGTTTTTAATTTTTTTTAATACAACTGTAATTGGAGTACATTCTTGCTGAATTGATGTTTATTTATGTTGCTCCATTTAAAAACATTCAGCTTTACACCATTCCTTAAAAATAGAAAATAAATTTGAAAAATAAGTCTGAAATTCTCTACGATATGTCCATTTTTTCAGATTCTTCTGAGAAAACCTTTCAGAGAAATAATTTCTTTTTGAATACCTTTACAATAATCATCTGTCAATATGGCATCTGTAGCTGTTATTGGAGCTGGGGTGGTAGGTCTCACTACGGCTGTAGCTTTACAGCGTAGAATGCCGTGGGTTAGTGTGACACTCATCACAGAACGCTTGAGTCCAGAAACAACGGGAGATGGATCTGCAGGTTTTTGGGAGCCTTATTTACTTGGAGACACACCATCTGACAATATATTGTGAGTAATACTACTCAAATTATTATAGATTTTTGATCAATTCTCTATTCCAAGAGCAACTCACGTTGAGAAAAATGACAGTTTCAGTTAGAAATACGTAAGGCTTGTCAGATTTCTACTCCTTTCACTATTCATTTTCTTAAATATTGTTTAGTCTACAAGTCATTTCCAACATAAGAAAGACTTATAAGTGAAAACCTAGCATTTTTTTGAACAAGAACTGCTCAATATTTGGATATCAATAAATGAATATTTAAAAAATAATACTAATATACTTGGTTACAGACGATGGTCCAAAAGATCTTATGATATTTTCTGTGAATTGTGGAGAAGTCCTTTGGCTGGAGAAGCAGGAGTATCACTGGTACCAGTGATATACGTATCTGAAGACTCAAATCAATCATTACCAGATTGGAGCCAAGTGGTTTTGGGATTCAAGGAAATGAATAAAGCAGAAATCTCTCAGTTCAGTTCCCAATTTGGAAAACAGTATAGGTAAGTCATAATTAGGGAACGGAATTTTTTAAATTAAAAGGGTAAAATATGTACATGAAAATGTATTTATGATTTCCAAAATTTGTTAGAAAAAGTAGAAAATATGTCAAATAAAAATTATTATAGTGTTGGAAATGTCTCTATATAAGCATTTTCCGAGCACAGAATGTTGCTGGTCACATCTTAACATGAATTCAAAGAGACTGAAAGAAAGTTCCACCTCTCAGAAGTAATTGTAAACTAGATTCTTTCGAAATATAAAATATGTTCATAGTATGCACTGTGTTGTTTAAGAGGAGTTGGTGCTCATTTGAATTGTAGTACTGTAGTGTCGATGATGGATCCAGGAGTTTGAAGGAGACTTCCGCTCTCTGCCCCCCAGCCTACTCCAACATCACAATAAGACAATGATTTGTAAAAATATTTGTTAGTTTTTAATCAAGCTACACATAGGATCTAGGAAACATCAGCAAGTACATGACTGAAATTACTTCTGCTTCACATATATCCACTCATCCTTGATACCTAGGTTCTAAGAAACAGACGGGGTGGGGAGTGTTTGGAAATTCATGAAGAAAGTCCGGTAGACACTGAAGCGCATTGCATCGCTTTGCAAGAACATTTTTCAGTAACATATATTGCAAACTCGCTTCTGAAATGTTCCTTTTTGACTTATAAACATATTAAAATGTTGTGAAATATGTAGTAATAGGTAGAATATGTAAAAAAGTAATTAAAAATTTAAAAAATATAAAATAAAAATTTTTTTAATTCATTCAAAACCAATCTGTTCCTAGTCATAATAATGTATTCAAGTTCATCAGATTGTTCAAAATTACAAATTTTTACTACAAATAATAGAATAATTTCAATTATCAAACAGTTTTACAGAATTTTAAGTAATTCAATTTTTGCATCAGAAACTAAAGTAATAATCCTCCTCATACTAATAAGTTTTATTGAAACTATAGTACAGTGAAAATATAGAAACCACTGTGGTATAGAAATTCACCATTCAATGAGTTTATCAAATTTTAATTTTTGTGATAATTTAATAAGCTGCGGATTTATGGGCAAAAAAAATCTGTAGAAATAGGCAGGCAAAATAGGCATTGAAAAAGGCACTATACATATTTCTTATCCTTATTTATGTACTTGTGTAGAAATTTTCTGAAGTAAACATAATATAACCTTCATGGAATGTTTGCTTTCATTGAATTTCATGATTAAAATTGGAGTGACTCTCTATGATTTCAAAATAACTGCCTTTTTTATATTACATGTTTATTTAGATTATATGAAAACCAATTCAATTGGTGGGATAATCTCTAGTATGTCTAAATAGCTTTCAATGCTGTTTTTACTGTTAGGTAGGGTGTTTTGTCAGGAATAACTAGGCTACTTTTTTCAAGTAATTATTTTACCTTATACAAAGACAAATGTTTGTTTGCTTTTTCATATAAATCTAGTTTTATTGCAATTTTAATTGTATGGAAATTTTTCACTCATGACCTTCATATATTCATGACCAGAGAAATGTTAGTCAGTGTCTGCTTGAGATTTTATAAAAATTACACCTATGCCCTTTCCCTACTCCTTAGAGCAAAATTAAGTGTGTACTTTTTCAGTTTTCTGTAAATATTTTAAACATGGTATGAGAAACCATCAAAACACATTAAATGTTTCTTAAGATTATATAATTTTCTTCTAAATGCCTTTTAATTCATTCCAATAACACCATTACATTTGAGTAATAAGCCAAAATTGTTGCTGGTAGTTTGCCACGAGTATGCAACAATGCATCAGTTTACAGCTGGTGGTGGCAACAGTGATTGGCAGGTCAGGGAAAGGATAATGGGAAGGAGCAAGGAGGGTTTAGGCAGCAATACTCTGTTGATAGAATTCATTTCTTTTTTGGTTTAATTGTGATTAACAGATAAGGAGATTGTGAGAAGTAAATTCCAAAGCAACATGGGGTACTTCAGCTAGTTAGGAAATACAACAAAAAAAATTGCAGTTTTTTTAATGTTAATCTTTGCTTCTTATATTTTCATTTACAGGTTTGGATTCCGGTATATTTCATTCACCTGTGAACCTACAAAATACCTGCCGCTGCTACTTCGGGAGTTCAAAACACGAGGAGGGATTTTGCAGCTTCGTCGAGTCTCTTCTTTGAATGAATTCGCAAATTCTACATATAGCGTTGTTGTTAATTGTACTGGCTTGCAAGCAAGATTTGTTGTGCCAGATTTAGATATGCATCCTATTCGTGGTCAAGTATTGCGAGTAAGAACATTTAAAGTTTATATAATACCTGTTCTTTATTTTTATATTACAATAATAAAAATCTAGTTTATTTATGCATCAGGTTAACGCACCAGACGTGTTTCACTGTTTCATGGATGACAGTAACAATGGATGCTACATAATTCCAAAGTAAGTATTTGCACACAAATAAAAATAATTATTGATTGTAAGGAAAACGTAAACAAATGCACTATGTAATGCCATAATATTAATTTTCATTGCAGTCATGAAACTGTGATATTAGGAGGTACAAAACAAAATGATTGGAATTTAAAAGTAGATCCTAAAGATTCTCAATTTATTCACTCAAGCTGCTGTAGTGTTTTACCACAACTCAGAGGAGCAGAATTAGTCAAGGAATGGGTAGGATTACGACCTGGTAGATTTCAAGTTCGTTTAGAAAGAGAATCTCGTAAACTACCACATGGACAAGAAACAGAGGTAAATGTATTTTGAAAAACATTATTCAGTAATTACTTTGCAACACAAAACTTAGAATGATAACATTTTTCTGCTTCAGATTGTTCACAATTATGGCCATGGAGGAGCAGGGGTAACCCTATCATGGGGATGTGCACACGAAGCAGTTGATATAGTCCACACAATTCTTGAAGAAAAGACACCTAGAGCTATGCTATAGGTAAAGCTTTCAATCAAAAACATTTCAAAAAATGGTTTTAACAAATTTCATGTAATCAGTTTGATTACCAAATTTCATGTAATCAGTTTGATAAATAATTTGAACAATATCCATTCAAGATAAAAATTATCTTTGATGTTTTATGATGATTTGTATGGACATATTTTTTTCTTTTCATAGATGTAGTATGTAGTCATTGCAGAAATAGCTGAAACTGGTGTTTCTACTGAATGGCACAAACTTTCTTGTACTAATTAGTTTCCTAATCTGTTTAGTTTGGGCTAGTTTTTCATTTTTTTCCTATCCTCTTCCCAGCAACTACTTAACAATACCTACAATATATTTCCTTTCATGTTTTCTAAATTCTTCACTCCCTTAACAGTTGAATTGAAATATTTTAATAATATCTTAGAAAAGTGCAATCTGTTTTTATATGCAAATTTCCAATGAAAAGTTTGTAGTCATTTTTGAAAAAACAACAACATTGTTTGAGTGTTTCTAGAAATGCCCAATTTTCAGTTCATTGGAAAAAAAAAATGTTTTGAGATTTTTAAAGAACTCCATGTTAAGAAAACATTTTCATATTCAATATTGTAATGAAGGTAGATGCCGTTAAAAAACTTAAAACACTGGCAATATTTGAAAATACCGGGGCAAACATCAAAATCAGACCTAGGTTATATTTATAAGTGTATTTAAAAATTCTCTATTCTTAAAAGAAATTTAGAGCCACTTTTGAGAATGTTTTGAAAATGTCCAAGAGGCAACTTTCTCAGTATTAAATATCTTTATACATACTTGTACATATGTAGGTATTGATTTTTCTCCTTATTCTCTCAAATTATTTTTGTAGAGTTTATTGCTTTCGAGTTATTGTCAACAGGGCTTCGTATGACGTTTTGCTATTTTCACTGTTAATTGTAAGTTATTTCATAGCATTTTTTTTTCTTTTTAATAAAAGTTCCAATAATTACCTTTTATAGACAGTCACAAATTCATTTATTAAAACATAAATGATTTTTACATTATAATGGTATCTTGAAACAAGAAACAGCGTGGCAATGTTTAAGAGGTCAAGTTGTGCCTCCATTATCAGGCCTTAAACAATATGGAGGCACAACTCAACCTCTTAAACTTTGCCACACAGTTCCTTGTTTCAAGATACCATTGTAATGTAAAAACCATTTATGTTTTAATAAATGTATTTGCGACTGTCTATAAAAAGTAATTATTGGAAATTTATTAAGATAAAACTTAGTAGCAGACAGCCTATGTTTCATCTTTATTTCATAACATAATTAAAATTTTTTTGATCCAATCTTAACCATTTATTGTGTAGTGTAACTCAGCTGTAACATGATGTTTTTCAGGTCATAAATGAATTCTAATGATTTAAATATAAACTATTTTATATTTGTTACAAAATACTTATATATGTGATGTACATCATGGATTTATGTCAACCCATGCATTGTTAGGCAGTAAACGCGATAAGATGAGTTGAAGTGATAGTAATCTAGTGGCGTGAATTGAAACTTCCTGTTTACATACTCTGTTTCCATATATCAGAAACAAAAGTTTTTAGGAAAATAATCAAAGAAAAATACAAATGATATTGCTTGATACTTATTTTATCATATAAATAATTTGAAAAGCAAGTACATTTTTCTAAATCGTCAAATAGAGTTTGTTTTGTTATGTAACTCGGATGTAACATCATGCATCTACAGCATGCTATACATACTGTGTAGTTATGCAGTGACGCTACGAAGATGTATATTTGATCCTGTTGTATTGTGATATTTTTACTTTGAAAATGCTTTTTGGAATTTACATAAGTTTATTTTCAGATGAAATGATGAAAACTCTTCTTTAGACTATCGGAGAGTTTATTGGAACAGGAAATAATAAATCTTTTGAATTTACCATATGTCAATGAGTATGAATTAGTAATGTTAGTAATTTGGGAAGATAAATGGATGCCGTTCTCAAAATTGATGAGTAGTTTATTGAAAAATAAATGGTTATCTTATTTCTTAAACTTTAGATGATACCGAAATACCTGTGAAACCTGAACAGAGGGAAACCAAAGTTAAATTAACCCATGCAGAAAAAATTGTTTTTCCTTCAATTCCACAATTCAAATCTCTTTAAAAATATCAAAATACTCTTATGTACATTTATTATAATAAATGCTATATAAAATCAATCTCTTTCATCCATTTCGATATTTTAGATTAATTTGTCCATCTTCTATGTAATCCAGAAACAATATGCAGGGAAGCAGAATTTTCTATCCTTATTGCATGATGTAACTCAGGAGTAACATAATTTAGTTTTGTGTTTTTCTCACGCAATATTTACTTCTGAATTTTTTAAACATTTTACCCTTAATTAAAATAAGTAAATGAAATGAAATATATTTATTGCACGTAAAAATAAAAAATCATGCAATAAGAGGTTAAAGTCAGGTACGTAAATGGTTCATGGCTTATCAGGGGAAACTTTTCATTTTATTGGTTATATTCTAGGTAGAGTCCAAAAGAATTCAGATAGAATTGTTAGTGTGTCCAATGCATTGAAGCTGATCACACTGAATAACTTTTGTCCAATGCATTCAAAATATAGTTAATATTAAATGTTCTTAAACATTTGTTACAGATTTTCATTTCTACTAATGACATTAAAATTACTAGCATTCAACTGTAATCGAGAATAATAAAATTACCATTTTTCATAAGAATAGTGTTATTTAGATTTTGCATAAGGCTAAAATCTCGGCCATGTCACGCTGGCACAACCACCATAGCACAATCACATCAAACCAAGTGGAATATTTAGTACTCATTTATTACTAATTTATTACCCAAAAATTAAATTTATTACTCCTCCCGTTTCTGAAATAAAGGTGGTTGTGCCAGCGTGACTGTCACGCTAGCACAACCCAATTCAAAAAATGAGCACAAAAGATCCAAACTAATACGAATGTTTAGAGAACATTTATTACTAATTTATTACTCTAAAATGAAAGTCATTACTCAAGCGGTTTACGAGAAAAAAAGTCAAACACAATGGATATGCAACCGCAGACATTTGCGTATATTACTAAATAGTACTAACGACCTCAAAACACTACAAGCACTTACAAAAATACAAATACAATCAAACGTACACTCAGTTTAAATCTTAACACAAGAAAAAAATTGAATGTAAAAACGAATTAAGAAATATTGTGTAAAATAAATAGCAATCGTCAAAACATGCAAGAGATTCAAATTCAAAAATGAGAGAACTAAGAGCACAATCGCATAACCCAAACTCAACATTTAACAGACGTATCACACTATCACTTAACACTAACTAGAAATTTATTACTCCTATTGTTAAAGAAATAAATAATTTGTAAAAACGACATGCATACGCAAAAAAGAGCTGTATTCATGAAGTAATTGTAGAGTATAGTAATCCACAAGAAAATGCAACCAATCCTCTACAAAAGTAGACCTTATCTTCTGTTATATAACACCCAGTAGAAAATTATTAACGCAAACGCATTTAAGAAATATTGTAAAAACTCAAACGCAATGGTCAAAATATGCAAGATATTCAAATTACAAAATAGAGAGCACCAACGAGCACAATCGCATTAAACCAAACACATCATTTAAGAGACGTTTTACACTGTTATTTAAAACTAATCAGAAATTTATTACTCCGGTAGTTAATGAAATAAATAATTTAAAAAATCGACATACATACGCAATAACGCACGGAATTCATGAAGTAATTTTTAAGTATAGTAAGCCACAAGTAACTAAAACCTATCCTGTAAAAAAGTATAAATTATGTTATGTTTGATTGAGTTACGTTACGTTACGATTGAGTTTACACAATATTTCTTACATGCGTTTCCACGTTCTTAATTTTCTACTAGGTGTTTCATAACAGAACATAATGTCTACATTGGTACTGGAATGGTAGCATTCACTTGGCTAGTATACTAATTCCGTAAAAAAAACTTACTTCGTGAAAACCGTGCGTTATTGCGTATGTATGTGGTTTTTCAAAATTACTAATTCCGTAAAAAACGGAATAATAAACTTCTAGTTATTTTAAATAACAGTGTTACGTCTCCTGAAAGATGTGTTTGGTTTAATGCGATTGTGCTCGTTCGTCTTGTTTAATGCGATTGTGCTTGATAGTACTCTCTATTTTTAAATTTCAATCTCTTGCATATTTTGCCCATTGCGTTTGAGTTTACACAATATTTATTAAATGCGTTTCCGCGTTAATAATTTTCTACTGGGTGTTAAATAATAGAAGATAATGTCTACTTTTGTACAGGATTGGTTTCATTTATTTGTGGCTTACTATACACTAAAATTACATCACTAATACAGTGCGTTTTGGCATAGGTATGCCATTTTTTAAAATTATTAATTTTTTTAACAATAGGACTAATAAATTTCTAGTTAGTTTTAAATAACAGTGTAATACGTCTTCTAAATGTTCTGTTTGGTTTAATGCGATTGTGCTCGTTGGTTCTGTCTTTTTTGTAATTTGAATCTCTTGCATATTTTCACCACTGGCTTTATTTACACAATATTTCTTAAATGCGTTTCAGCGGTAATAATTTTCTACTGGGTGTTCAATAACAGAAGATAATGTCTACTTTTGTACAGGATTGGTTTCATTTACGTGTGGATTACTATACAATAAAATTCCTTCATGAATAACGTGCGTTGTTGCGTATGCATATTGATTTCTAGAATTATTTATTTCGTAACAACAGGAGTAATAAATTTGTAATTAGTTTTAAATATTAGTGTAGTACGTCTTTAAAATAATGTGTTGGGTTTAATGCGATTGTGCTTGTTGGTTCTCTCTGATTTTTAATTTAAATCTCTTGCATATTTTGACCATTGCATTTGAGCACAATATTTCGTAAATGCGTTTCAACGTTAATAATTTTCTACTTGGTGTTAAATAACAGAAGATAATGTCTACTTTTGTACAGGATTGGTTTCATTTACTTGTGGCTTAGTATACTCTAAAATTACGTCATTAAAACCGTGTGTTATTGCGTATGTATATCGATTTCTAAAATTATTTATTTCGTTAACAACAGGAGTAATAAATTTCTAATTAGTTTTAAATATTAGTGTAATACGTCTTTAAAATAATGTGTTTGGTTTAATGCGATTGTGCTCCCTGGTTCTCTCTGATTTATAATTTAAATCTCTTGCATATTTTGACCATTGCATTTCAGTTACACAGTATTTTGTAAATGCGTTTCAACGTTAATAATTTTCTACTTGGTGTTACATAACAGAAGATAATGTCTACTTTTGTACAGGATTGGTTTCATTTACTTGTGGCTTACTACATTCAAAAATTACTTCATGAATACCGTGGGTTATTGCGTATGTATATCGATTTCTAATATTATTATTTTCGTTAACAACAGGAGTAATAAAATTCTAATTAGTTTTAAATGTTAGTGTAATAAATCTTTAAAATAATGTGTTTGGTTTAATGCGATTGTGCTCGTTAGTTCTCTCTATTTTTTAATTGGAATCTCTTGCATATTTTGACCATTGCGTTTGAGTTTACAACACATATTTTTCTTAAATGCATTTCCGCGTTAATTATTTTCAACTTTGTGTTAAATAACAGAAGATAATGTCTATAATGGATAAGATAATGGATCGTTTGTGCTCATTTTTTGAATTGGGTTGTGCTAGCGTGAGTCACGCTGGCACAACCACCTTTATTTCAGAAACGGGAGGAGTAATAAATTTAATTTTTGGGTAATAAATTAGTAATAAATGAGTACTAAATATTCCACTTGGTTTGATGTGATTGTGCTATGGTGGTTGTGCCAGCGTGACATGGCCCGGATGAAGGGAGCCCATGTTGATATTTCCCCGGGGAACTAAGGGCTCGATCGCTGAGGCAAGTGGTGCGTCATCTTCGGCGAAAGATAAAATAAACACCGGGTATTATTTACGAGTTTAGAGATAAATTTATAGAGATTTTAAGATTAACACCTAATCATGGAAATAGGTTTTGTGAACAACTGCATCCTACAGGCGGTTTAGAGGAAACGTATATGAAGACGGAGTTCAAAAACTCGTCAGTACTGTTACGTTTCTAGGTGTTGAATTAAAATTCTGGTATTATTTTTACAAAAACGTTTATTTTTGTTCTTAACACAATCACTAAAAACACTTGATTATTATTTATACATCACACGTCTTTTGATTATTTATTTACACTACACTTGTCTTGATTATTTATTTACACTACACTTCTCTTGATTTATTTATTTACACTACACTTCTCTTGATTAGTTATTGACACGGTTCACTTCTCTTACTCACTCGCACAGTTCACTGCACTGATAACATTTCGATGCACTGACCACGGTTCATGTCACTGAGCACAATCACTGCACTGCTATTCACGCACTTCACAGCTCAGCTTCCGCTTCGGGAGCTTCGGACTGACTCGCGGTCGCCGGTCGCCGCGTATTTATACTCGGAGGGTGCCGTCGAGAACTTCCCGGACCCCGCGAACGTTCTGGAATAATCTAGCGCAGGGACCGCCGGCAGATGACGCAATCCGCGCATACAGGTAGTTCGTGGTGGTGCCGGCCGGTGACGCAAAATTCGTTACAATACATAGCTCTGGACATCCTGCAAAACAACATTTCCCAAGTATGACCGCTCCCGATGTGCGCCTGCAGACAGCCGCCGCCCTTTTCAAGTCCCATGTTTCAGTTTTCACAACTCCAAAGCATTGAGCGTCCGACAACACCCATATTTGGCTACAGTGTCATAGGACACTGTTCTCGAACGTCCAAACGAATGATGGGAAACCCGGAACATTAAATGCCGGACTTTTAGAATTCTGAAATCGGAGTATAACGTGGCAACTAATTTAACATAAAATTCTATACAAAAGGAAAGGGAAGATGGATGTATATTATTAGGAGGGCAGTGTCCTTGAACCCCTGCAGTAGCCGCCACTGCTGTAGAGGTCTTCGGGTCTTTTTTTTCTTTCTTCGGGAACGTTAAATACAGGAAAACGACGTTGTAACGACGTCTTTTACCGTATTTTTATTTGAGAGATGCAGAGGTTGCTATTTGTTGCCCCAACGGTGGCTCATGGCGTGCGCAGTGGTGGAAGCGCGCGTGGGGCTTCCGCTGGGCAAGCTGCCGGCGCGCGTGACCTGCCCGCAGTGCCACCAGTCCGTGCTCACGCGCGTGATGTTCCGCCCGACATCCGCACGCACTGTTGCGCGCTCTGCCTCTGCGTTTGCCTGTGAGTGCTAACATTATCGTGTGACAGCAAATTGCGAGTTAATACGGACAATTTATATCATTAGGCCGTAGGAGCTTCTGACTCTTCGTGTGAGCATTATTTTAGTTCTTTGATAATATCGAAATTTAGACGATTGTCTTCTTTATCTTCGCTGTGTTTAGTACAAGCCCCACCTCGCGGATCCGAAGGAATTTTTAATCATCATATAGAACCAATTCCATTAGATCCGCGCCTTTAAAACACTATATTTGATTCGACACTTCATGACTCCTTCTTACAGAGATTCCATCAGAGGATTCACTGAAAGAATTGAGAAGGGCTTTCATCTATTTCTATAAGAATCTATCCCGGGTAATGATAAAATTGAAACAAGTCGTTGTAGATACTGGAAGTAAAATCATGGTGCGAAAATCTTCGTGGAAATAATATTCTGAAATAGACTTTTACTTAAGCTAATCACAACTTCAGTAGCGAAAAGAGTGACGGATAGATGCTCTCTGCCACTCACTGTTCCATCGTTTTTCCATTCCTTCCTCACCCATAATGCGTGCGATCTCTTGATTTTGCGCGCGGGTATCTAATTCTGCATTCCCTAAAACAATTGAATCACAAGACCAAAAAGTGTACATCGGCGGTAACGTATCTCCAAAACGAGCACTGTACTCCGATTTAAACAGAGTGACACTTCGAGATCACGAGCTAGACGGAGAGTTACCGGACTGCTATCAATTCGAGCTTCGTTACGACCTAAATGTTTGGTATTGGAGTTCCAGAATGGATGACATTGCCTCTCTCTCCTTCCAACTTGTGACCATGAAGTATCACTATTTAAGTGGGAGTATAATCCCAGAGCTGATGGATTGGCAGCTAGTACCCGATTCCTCAGATAGGGGTGTCTCCTATCATCTGGTCACTCTGGTGCAAGGAGGTTATAATGTATGGAGGTGGCATGGCCGACCTTTCCCTTGCGAGCTCGATTAGGCTACCCACTAAACAGTGTGCTGTAAACTTCCACATTTATATTTTCTTTATTCATATTTTGATATTTACATAAGGAAGATCTTGTATATATAATTATCGGACATAAATATTCAGAGAATAAAGCAAGACAGACCTGGGAAAAATGTTAAATCTCCCAAAAATTTATTAAATGGCAGAGGAAATATATTTTAAAAAATGTTTCATTTGTGTGAAGCTGATTAGAATTTAATTTATGTGCTTGGTGACATGTATTATTCAAACACAAAAAAACAACCAGCAGTGAACACATTCTGAACGTAGGAGCTTTTACAATGTGTTGCATTCAACATGCTAGGAGCTTAACTTAATGCCACATAAATTGATACTGCGAAAACTGCTAATCATATTCCAAATTTGACATAAGAAAGTAATTAAGTTTGTGTATGCGGAGCCTGCAAATTGAAAACTTCTGAAAGAAAATAGTAATCAATTGCCAGAGCATCCAATAATAAGTTTTAATTCAAATTGCCCTGAACAGAAGCGTTCAGGATTCAATGAAGAAACCGAAGTGAAATTCAAAGACATGAATAAAATTTTTAATCTTCTCAAATTTAGTTTTTCTGAAGCCAAATCAATTTAAACAATTTTAAAACAAATATTTTTCAAAAGCAAATTCATTATTTTATTCGAAAAACAATTAATATGTATAGTTAATATAACACATCTTGCAGATCTAAGGAATAAGCAATTCAAAGGGGAACACATTTAATTTTTTATGTAAGGTAAACAAATAATACAAAATAGTTTTGCAGATGAACTGTTTGATTTATTTCAATGTTTACATTTGTGACATTACTATTTTAATATTATATAATAAATATTATATAATAATATAATGCTTTATTTATAAAGCAAAATAATTTTATAAAAATAGCTGAAGCTTTTAAAAACGCTAAAGGGTAAAAGCAGCTGCTGTAATAAAATATGCCTTGGTGTACGATGTATAATTACGTCTGGCCTTTTCGTTAGATACTCACCTTGAGAAATACACCTTCAAACAATTTATTTCTCAGGAAAAAATGTTCATTAAACTTTTTGCCCCAGGAGTAAAAATAAATCACTCGCGGTACAGTGGAACGCAAAGCAATAAACAGAAAGAAATTAGCTGGCAAGCCGGAATACACTGAGACGCACTCTGATGTTTTGGTCAACAAATCATGGCGGACACACCAGTGATCGGCTTCACTTTCTGGGGTCGACGTCACCTCCATATATTACAACCTCCTTGCTCTGGTGTGTTCTGCTCACTCGCTTGCTGCAAAGATGACTAATTTTTTCAACTATTTACCAATTTGCATCATATCGACACTAATTACCAGAGAGTGGCTACCCAACACCATTTGTTGACGCTGCAAAATAGCTTCAGTAAATTGTTTGGGAGAGCCACAGAATGTTGGATTGGATGCTTGCAAAGCTTGGCTACCCACTTCCTAGCTAGCCTCAAGGGAAAATGCTGAAAGGCAAGTATTCGAGAATTATTAGTTTATTTCAGCGGGATAATTGTTCATGATGGAAGAAGTTTGTCAATGTCATTTTGTTGTCAATGTTTCCTTAGACGGACGATTTGTTGGACGGAAGATTGTTTTCTGTTATAATTTGTGTGACATACAGTTTCAGTTCACTACCAGCTCTTACGCGCCCAAAACACACACTGCTACCACTAGTCAAAATTTAATTTCTTCAGTGCCGTCAAGATGTGAATCACACGGCTTTTTACTGATGAGGCGATATTTTGTGTTAACGCATGGCTGAACATTTCTTCAACAATTACCTCTCATGGCGTCATATATGTATATATATCCGAATGTATCCCTCCCTTTCCTCGGTTATTATCCCCTCTCTGCTATCCTTGCCCCTGCGTTGGGCAGCCATATGTAATGGATCCCCTGTTTCCCTTTCCTTTCTCGACTACCTAATATTTCCCAGCTACCCTGGAACTCGCGTTGGGCAGCCAAAATGTAATGATTCTGATACCGTGGATAAGCTGGTGGTCCTATACAGAAATCAAGCGAGGTGACTGGATTGTGCGTGCTAGGGTAAATGACAACGCATGCTCTCAATTGATAAAAACGAACCACATTTTGGTTCGTTCGTTTATTATTATTTTCTAGCGTTTCCCTCTTCTCATCATACACGGCAACAATTTACCGTCTTTCCCTCTACACTAATACACAGTACCCTATAACATAAACATTCCAAGAAACAAAACACAACAGCGAAACTCATTCACAACAATACAAAACAATATGAAATCCCACTCATACATTGAATGCGCATTCCTAATTTTCCTTTGAACATTTCTTAATTTAATTTTATTAACAAAACTTGGTCTTCAATAAATTCCCTTTTATTACGGAACGCGTCTTCAGATGAAGCATCTGCAAAGAAATCAGGCACTCACTCACTCACACACACACACACACATATACACGCGTGTCACTTCCCTGTTTTGCGGCTCAGCTCTCGTGGCAATGATGTCTGGTGGCCGCCGTCCAGTGCCCTTCGATGCATGGTCGCCGTCCACTCCTGCTCGCGGTCGCCTTCGAAACCAATTCTCGCGAACCGCTATTGTCCGCATAAATGATACCACTCAGCTGCTAGTCCGTTACGCTTAATAAAATTGTACGTATTCGTGGCGTACTGTTCGGTAAAACAAACAAAAACGAAAAAACAACTATTTTTCGCGTGTCATCAAACACATCACTTCTTGAAATTACTATCGCTCACATCCATTTACATTCAAAATAAGTGTCCAATTGTGCTGATCCCGGCATCTATTCTTTTATATTCTATAACGAGATGTTCGTAGCGTTGAATTTTCTTACAATAAAAAAATAACATGTGATTGTCCGTAATCACTAAAAAATCCTACTTGAAAAAAATAAATTAAAATTACTCCCGAATTTTGTTCCTTTTACTAATACTTCAAAGTTCCAACAAACATCACAACGTTACACTCTATGTGATTTACCACACGTTCAAAAGAAACTTAACAACGCGCCACTTTCGCGCACACGAAGCGTTCATCACGGTATCCACGACACATCTGTCTTCACATCGGATTTTTTTCAGAAACTTACATTGTTACAGAAGATTTCTGGAACAAAATATTGCCACTCGCTTGCTTTTAATCCTCTGTTGATTCCAAATGACTTTCTTCTCTTCGTAGCATGGCGTCATTTGTTTATACTTTTAGTTTATTGTAAACTTCCAAATACATTAATTTTGTCGCCTTCCCCGTGTTTTAGTCTATTGTTTCCCAATGTTTCAGCCAAATTGGTTTGCGCGTTTTGTCATAATTCTTAAAAAACTCTGTTTACAATCTTTCTTTTCTAGCTCAACAATGGCCATATTCTGTTCATGTTATTAAAAAATCCCAATTCTATTTCAATTTATATCTTCCGAATGCGTTGACCAAATTTGATGCCGTTTGTTTTATTTAAGGGGAGGAGTGGGTGAAAATTGGCAAAAAAATTTGAAAAATACGATTTTTAATTTTTGATGTGATAATTTTGTTTGGAATGTGTGGTTAATTTTGGCGTTTTAATTTTTTCGTTATCGCGATTTAAATGGCTTCTGGGGCATTTAAAGATCTCAATGCGTCGATGGCCACGCCCTTTTCAGTTTCAAACGTTTTCATCTCATAGAAGTTTTGAATGTATTTGCTTTTGAATTTCCGCATGAACTTTATATAGATGTTCTCTGGAACAAATGAGCTACAGAAAACACAAAATACCAACGGAAAGTTTGCATAGCCTGATTTGGAGTAAGTGCCCCAAAGAAATATTTGTTTCGAAGAAGAAAAAATTGCTGTCACATCAGCAGTTTCTCAATATAATACGGGGTGTGAAGCAAGTGAAAAGATAAGATCAAATATAACTGGCATTAACATGACACCTCAAGGAAGAAAATAATGGCAATGAGGATAAACGCCGTCTTCAGAAAAGTTAAGTAGCTGCACAACCAGGTTTTCAAAATGTCAAAAAGCAACTCAAAATTACAAATGCAGTTCTAGAAGAAAGAGAATAGTTGTTGAGGTGCTATGTATGGCTCTGGAGAATTTTAAATGTAGTTGATAAAGTAAAATGCATTTGTATAAAGTTAAATTTTCATTTTCAATTTCCGCATTTCACTTTCCTGACCTTTATGGAATTCAAAAGTTCCACGTTCTACAATTTTATTATATTTCAGTGAAACTTTTAAAACATCTTAAGAAAATGTAGTTTCATAGAACTATGGAAGCTTTTGTGTTATAATCATTAATTACTAAATTAAAAATATTTATTTTTATGTGTTTTTATAGCCATCAGGTAATAACTGTATATTTTATAATTTTTTCTCAGAAACGCTCTCATTTATTTTATTTATACTCCATGAATGTAATTATATACCTTTTATGAGTAAGTCATAAAAATTCAGTGATGAATGTTGCTTCATGTGGAACGTAGAGCATTTTATAAAATAATAGAAATTTTAAAAAAATTCAAAAATTTTTTCTTCAAACTAAAACAGCAGAGTAACCCAAATATTATATTATTATTTTGCTTCTGAACATGCGACAAAGTAGACACTAATTCTGTCGTCTTCCCCGTGTTTTAGTCTATTGTTTCCCAATGTTTCAGCCAAATCGGTTTGTGCGTTTTGTTATAATTCTTAAAAAAACCCTGTTTACAATCTTTCTTTTGTAGCTCAACAATGGCCATATTCTGTTCATGTTATATCAAAAAATTCCAATTCTATTTCAATTTATATCTTCTGAATGCGTTATTGAAATTGATGCGTTGTTTTTAATTTCATATTTCTGTTCTACCGGACGATTATGTTCCAATTTCACAAATTTCACGCGCTATAATTCCTTTATTTTAATTTGGACTTAATGTTTCTGTCAGCACCGTTGTAATCAATACACAAGTTTATTCTTTATACATTTTGTAAAGTTGCATCTAGGGTTTGGTCTCGAAATGATAGATCATTACTATATATATATATATATATATATATATATATATATATATATATATATATATATATATATATATATATACACACGATAATTTAATAATTATACACTTAAGTCATTTATACTAAGAATGCAAAAAAAAAAAATGTAAAACGCGAAACTATAAGTAGTGAGCACCGAGTCTTCAGTGGTCCAAGAGTCTCGATTTCGGCGATTACTTTATCTTACCTTATCGTTAATCTTGATATAATAATCTACAAATTATCTTTAATATCGTGCAAATATACTTGTATTTTATTAAATAATGTATAAACTATTCAGATTAGATATTTTTATTTTTAATTGGGGAAGGTGACACCATTAGTTTGCCCCGGGTGACACCAACTCAAGCTACGCCACTGATTATTACTATCCTTATTACTTTTTGTTATTATCATTTGCTATCATATTGTATTATTACTATTTCTGTAATAATAAGATTAATAATAATTATTATTATTGCTATTTAAAGAGTACCCATATGACATTGTCATGAAGATGACCCATTGTCGCAACTCCTGATTTAGTTTTATTATCAATTCGAGATTTGTCCAGTTAAATTCATATAGATAACTAGTCGTTAAAAGGATTATTTGGCAAAATGTCACGGAGATGATTCTTTTGTAAGACAATCACATCCACCTGGATAGTCCAAAAGCAGGACAGCTCTCTACGAGACAACAATGAAATCTAGTAATACAATAAGCCAGAAAATTAAAATAAAGCACAAATTACATCAATAAATTATATATATATATATATATATATATATATATATATATATATATATAAAAAATTGAAATAAGTGGTCATATTAAAGACAAGTTGAAATGTATTGACACCAATTTTTAACAACACAAATTACGACTTACAGAATGTTAAAAAATTAATGATAATATTTGAATGTTTGAGAAACGAAGTACCTTCGGATAATTATAACTTGTCATAAAGAGGCAAACTAAAACAAGTACATATTTTATTGGTCAATTATCTGTTTTCTCGCCTGATTGGTATTAATGTTTTTAAATGACGGGTATATTATGTGAGGTAATATTCAATCTATAAACACGTTAATATTATTAAATATCAGAATTTTTTTCGCGAAATAATGTAAATGAATAAACTTATGTTTGGTTATAATATAACACAAAACAATAAGTACGTTTGATTATAATATAACACAAAACAATAAGTGCGTTTGATTATAATATAAGACAAAACACTCAGTATGTCATTATTTAAGTTATTTTGTGAATGTCCGTATTAAATCAATATTAAATTAATGATAAAAATATAAATCGAAATTTTCAAAATTAAACATCAAACAACCACGTAATAATATTTGTATAACAATTGTTGTATAAGCAGGCATGTAGTAAAGTTAAAAATCGCCAGAATTATTTTTGATAATTATTATTTGTGACACTCATTTTCAAAGAAAAACGCACATCTTTACCTAAGGAATTAAATGATGTAATCATTAAAAATACCTTCGCAATAAAATATGGTCTGAATAAAAAATCTAATTTCCTTATGAAAAAAAATTTAATTTTAAAATGACAGGCATACAATTTACAAACTGGTAGTTAAAGCTCGTCCCTCTTGAGCTTTAGTGTCAGCCGTCGTCTTCTTCATCCCAGCGTAGATTTCTGCAGCTTCCAGCCAGGGTAGACCATCCACCTCCGCGCCGCCAGTTATACACGCGACGAATGACCACTTGTCCTTTGTGAAAGTTGCACAGGCACACGATGAACTCGCAAGGAAGAATTTGTTGTAATACGCCGTACCATAATTAGTTAGAAAACGTTGCGTTCCAGATACAAGTTCAGGCGAGCATTCCCCGTCGAAATATTTCAGTACGTTCGACCATTCTGGATCATCACCACGGAAATTAGTCAAGAGAAGCGAAATATAGCGCTCGTCTCTGCTTCCGGAGAACATCGTTAGTAGGGCTGCATGAGTCCATCTTTGTAATTGAATTATCACCGAGCAAGACCTATTAGCACTCTACCAAACTGCAATGCTGGTAAAGTGCTTAGCTTATTCGTTTCCAACATCACAACTTCCAAAGTCGATAAATCGCTGAAAGTGTCATTACGACAATATTCAATAGAGTTGGAATTTATATCAATGCCTCTCAATGATTTCAGTCCCTTGAATAAATCGCTTGGTAAAACTTTCAAATTATTTCCTGTAAGTCGTAATGATTGAAGATGAAAAGAGTTACCAAGCATCTTTTTCTAAGATGCTTATACTATTCCTGTTAAGTCCAAGGCTTGTAACAAAGCAAGATTTTTAAACGAGAAATCACTGACTCGTTGAATTTTATTGAAAGCTAGATTTAACATTTCCAACTTTGAAGGAAGACCAGACACTTCCTTTAAGTTATTTTTGGAAAGATCCAATACTTGGAGTTTGGTCAAGAGCACAAGTTCCTTATTTACTTGCGAAATCTTATTGGCAGAAGCTTCGAGAATAGATAGATGAGAGCATTTTGTAACTGCCTTTAATGTCTTTATCTTATTCTCAGACACATCTAAATGAACAATGTGGCATTGTCCGTTTAAGAAGTCGTCTAATAGGCCGAGATGGTTATTATTGGCAATTAAGTTTTGGAGAGATTGAAATTTGTTTTCCAAGTCTATTTGTAGAATGTTATTTCTTGACACGTCTAAATACTGCACTTTCTGATTAACTGTCGCTTCCAAATGTTCTAGAGAATTTCCTGATAAATTTACCTTTCTGAACTGTTGTAGGTCATTATGAAATTCTTCCAGTTCGTTTTCCGAGAGGTCTATTTTCCAGAAAGCGTTCTCACATCCCGAGTCCTTCTTGTGAAATTCAGTCAAACTCAGGCCCTTGCAGATGACGGCCCGAGTTATGAAGTCGCATTCACATGTTTTCGCTGCGACCACTGCCAGCAGAGCAACCAGTAGAATCAGCACCTTCATGTTGAAGTCACTAGAGACAATTCCCTGCACCACTGCCTGACAGGAGGAAACTAACCCAGCGACAATTCACATCACTGCCTAGCACCTACAGGAGGAAACTAAATCAGCGAATACTATATAAAAGAAGTGAAGTAATCTTGGTAGCTTAATCAATTCTGAAGGATAATATTATTCTTCAGAACGACAAATCTTTTATCTTAGAATGAAAATATTTCTTCGAAGTGAGTTATCATTATGAAATTTCCACTGATAAGCTGATTATTATTGATATTCTATGAAAAAGGGGTCAAAGACCCCATTATCAATAGGGAGTTTGACCAATACCTACTAATACTAATACTAAGCATTAGTATGCATTGTATAATTAGTATGTATTGGTTTGGCACGGTAAAGCATACAGAAATGACAGCTGCATTTTTGAGCCTTTGCACATGCTCAAACTTCAAAATTGAACTCAAGTGATATGAGACCTGCTCTTCCTCGGTTAAGCTTCATAGATTTGTTCCCAACTCTGGTAGCAGAGTGTGCACGAACTCTATATTTCCGTGATGCAGTATGAAGTTCGTGGCATTCATTTAGGCTGTATACTTCTTTGGACTGTATATTTCTAAACAACCTGTAACAAGTCTGGTGCCACAGCCTCTGGATCAATGACTCCTATATCGATTAGGTTTTTCGACCAGTTTCCCCGATGCATTGAGTAATTGCTGAGATGGCTCCTTGTTTTGCTTCTGGACATAAATGTAACTTGATTATCTGTGCACGTCTTCTAGAATTCAGTGGGAACTATAGTTATTCAAATTATAGTTCTCCATGTTGTCGTGGCAGGAAGTATTATTCCTTGACGAAGGACATAATGAGGGATAAGAACCCAAATTTATTGCTGATTTACCCTTGAATATATATTTTATTACAACGGAGCGAATATTTTGATAACAATCCTTACAAAAACCGCTCATTTTCTTTCTGTATTCAAAATTCAAGTTGTGTATGGCTTAGGGTAGGAATCACAGAATTTTGAAAACGTGCACAGAATTCATTTCTCCCCATAGCACGGCACACACAGTTTTTTTAACTGTTTTCGACGTAAAATAAATCAATAAACAAACAAAATAAGCAAATAAACAAACTAAGTAAGCAAATAAACAAATAAACAAACAAATAAATAAACAAATAAACAAACAAATCTGTATGTGTAATTATCTGTACATACGGTTATCAATTATGTGCTAAGTGCGTCAGGCAGCAGCTGCCAGGGGAGCAACCTTCAAGGGAAGAACTTTGCAAACACAGCCTGCAGCCCTTTGAGGCACAGACATACAAAATTAAAACATTATTCTAACTCCCATAAAAAAATTCTTCTTCTTCGGCATTTTCCCCTTAGGAGCTTGCCGTTTTCACCCTCCACAACTCTCGATCCTCCCAATCTCGTGGTTTGAGGCCTCTATCCTTCATAGCTTCTTGGATGTATTTTTCCCATTCTAAAGCTGGTCTTCCTCTTTTTCGCCTCTCAGGTGGTTGCCATTTTAAGATCTTATGTGGCCATCTGTTTTCTGACATTCTCTGAACATGTCCATACCACTGTAGTGCTCTATTTTCCAAGGTCTTCGTAACAGAAAAAATTATATTCATCCTTCTCCATATTTCTTCATTTCGCACTGTCCTTGCAAGTTGTAGGCATCGTCTCTGTGTAGTCCATTTCCACTGTCATATCTTATCTACTTATTTTTTTGTGTTTGTGGCCACATTTTCCGCTCCATATAGTACTATGTTTTCTACTACACAATGGAATATCCTTCTTTTGACATCTTGGCGGATATTGTTATTCCATAATATGCTGTGTAAAGCTTTGGTTGCTTTCTTTAAAATAAAAAAAACAACTAATGGTGCTAAAACAGCGTGCTTTATCGTCCGTATTTTCATGCACAATTACGCGAAAACTACTGAAATTTTCGAAAAGTTGTACGTGACCTTTTTCAATATCTATCTTTAAGAAACATATTTCATTAAGGGCAAACTACGCTTATAATTGTAAAGTTAAAGGAAGACTCAGAAAAAGTTTTTAACTTTTGAAATTTTCGAAAAATGACAGTTATTAACGAACATTAGACCTGCATCAATCTCTTAAACGTCCTTCACGGTTTAGCCACTAGTGTTGTTCACAGATGGACGGTCAGACAAACGTATTGCCGTCGTCGATTTTTCGGTATCAAGGACTTACAAAATATGGATTCTGGCTACACCAATTTTTTTTTCTAAATTTACCATCTGGATTTATGCACTTTTTTGTTGCCAGAGCCCTGTAATAAGAGTTTTTCTGCCGAAAATTCGCATTTCGCAAATTCGACATAACTTCTTCTCTACTCCGTAGCGGGAAAGTAAAGATATAGATTACTTTGCACTTCATAATTACCCTAAGAATATGTTTTAATGACAAGTTATTCGAATATAAGCATTGCACTTCGACCAGCACTGATGATGTGAAAAATCTTTCAGCAAAATCTTTCAATAAAACTTTATTTACGATCGTAGATTGGTCAATAAAGTTTGAGTCATTTCGCTATACTGTCGATTGAGTATGACATTAAAAAAAATTAATGTAGATCATATTATGGACAAATTCGCCTCAGAAAAGGCCAGAAAAGTTAACTTTTAAGAGATAATGCAATGCCTAAACGAACGAACTCCTGTTGTTTAGTTTCCTACATACTAGTAAGAACTAATTTTATGTTTCCATGTATATACAACTTAAATATAAATTAAACTTTCAAAATTATTGTGTTATTTCTCTTCTAGAAAATGTCTTGGGGGTTCAAAATTCAAATCTTTTTCAGGGGCGTTCATGACCCTAGCTACGACTTTGATGGTATTTGCTGTATTTAATTAATACAATGATATTTAAAAATACTATACTACCAGGGCCGGATTAACGATTTGCGGGACCGTAGCACTTTTATCATGCGGGGTACCTTTTACTAATTTTTCTAATGTTTTCAAGACATAGGTAAGGTCGTTGTGCGTGAAAGAACTTTAAAACATTTCCGATTATAAATTTTTAAAATCGATCCTTAGCGAAACATGGCTTTGTTAATCAATACATAGACAATACTGTACATTGTAAAAAAAGATCTAAAATTAAAGTACATCAATACTCGAATCCAGTTACGAGTACTCTGAGCCAAGTTCTGGATCAATGTCGGAAAATTAGTACATTTTTTCTATTACCTGATATGATTTTGAAGTAAAGAAGTTATTCCAGTGCCTAGTAGACATTAATATTCCCAAATTGCGTGCTTACGACTTAAATGAAATATATTTCATTTTATTGAATACTTACAAACATGTTTGAAAACAATATCTTTTTCAAAATAATCCATTTTCAAGTATAGACACAGATATAATCTAATTGAGTCAAAGTCTTCTGAATGATTCAAAATATTTAAATATTATAGTAATAATTCAAATAAAAATATTAATTTTCAAATTATTAAATTATATAAACATTCAATTAAACAACATCAATGATTAATTTTCAATTTTGTGTGAACTCTGTTATCTAATCAAAGTTTACCGCAATTTTGAAGTAGAAAACTCATATAATATTATTCCTATTATCAACCTTTTGAGGAGTTCGTATTCAATAATCACGAAAGAAGATTGGTAAGTCACGTAAAACTGGCTCTTATCTCACTTATTTCGTTTTCGTCGTATTGATAAGCGATGTTTTAAGAGTGAGAGTGATAAATTCAATATCGTAATTGAAATGGTGCGGATTAAGCTTCAATACCCAAAGAAACATTGACGCGATGAATACGAACGTAAGAGAATTAGCAGATTCATTTCCATGTAATTTATGCAGCCCAACAGTATCCACACACTAACAAATCACAAACACACAAACAAACTGTTGCATTTTAAACTGATTAATCAACAATCATCAAACTGAAACCCCATCTCGATCAGGTTTTCGTCAGTTCCCTGATCCATTGAGCAAATGCTGAGATGGCCACTTGTTTGCTAACTTCTAAACATAAATGTACTTCATTTTCTGTACGTGCTTCTAAATTCAGTGGAAATACAATTATTCAAATTATCGTTTCCATGTTGTCGCGGCAGGAAGTAATAAGAGCCAAAAATTTATTGCTTGAAAATAGATTTTATTACATGGGAGTTTTTTTGTTTTTTTTTCTCCCTTTCAAAATTCAAATTTTATTGCTTATTTATTTTGAAAATAGATTTTACTACATGGGAGTTTTTGTTTTTTTTTCTCCCTTTCAAAATTCAAAATTTAAGTAGTATATGACTTAGTGTAGGGATCACAGAATTTTGAAAGTGTACACAATTCACTTCTCCCCGTAGCACGTTATACGCAGTTTTAACTGTTTTTTTACGTAAAATAAATAAATAAATGTCGTTAGTCATTGAAAATTAAACATTAACATCATTGTACAACCTCATTATTAACACATTTTTATTCAACAAAATCAAATTTTTCCTTGTTACTTTATTTGCTGTAGAGAGAATGTTAAGTAATGTTGCGCCGAAAAACATGGAATTTTCAGCAGAAAAACTCTCATTATAGGTCCCTGGTAACGCGTATGTGGAAAAATTCTGATGCTACATTTAGAAAAGAAATACCCCAATCCACGTGGTGTAATTCAAGTCTAATGTTTGTAGGTTCTTGATACCTAAAATAGAATGAGGCAAAACCTCTCTGTCCGTCTGTCTCTCCGTCCGTCTGTATAAACAATTCCTGGCAGCTATAAACCGTTCAGCCCAGTTTCTGCACAATTGATGTTCTACAATTATGAAGATAGAGATTTTCCTTCGCAAAGCTGTTCCTTAAAGATAAATTTTAAAATATGATCATGTTCATTGTTTCGAAAGTTTGAGTACCTAATTTTCGCGTAATTTAGCGTGAAAATACGGGCGGTAAAATACGTGCTGTTTCAGCATCACTATTTACCTTCTCGCTACCGCTTAGGCAGCAGAGGAAACATTATGAAATTCTGCGGGAAAAAGTGGCGTATTTTCGACAGAAAAACTCTTATTGCCAGGCCTTGCTAACGAAAAAGTGGATAAATACATTTGTTAAATTTACAAACAAGAAAAAAATCCTCTAACATGGTGTAGCCAGAATCCATGATTTGTGGGTCCTTGACCGAAAAATCTATTGTCGGCAAACGTCAGTCTTTCCGTCCGTCCGTCTGTGAACAATGCTAGCCCTAAACCGTCCAGCCGATTTTCTCAAAATTGACATTCTCCTATCATCTGGCTGATGGCCCTGCTCCTGGAATTTAGACCAAATTTTAATTTTGGGGTTATATAAAGCCCCTGAACATTTTCAAATAAATAAATAAATAAATAAATAAATAAATAAATAAATAAATAAATAAATAAATAACTAAATAAATAAATAACTAAATAAATAAATAACTAAATAAATAAATAAATAAATAAATAAATAAATAAATAAAACAAAGCCTCATAATGGATGCAAGTCAATGTTCATCAAAGAGAAAAATTCAACACAATTTCACATTGCATTATCTTATATTATTGCCGTTCAACAATAAACTTCTGAAATATACAATGCTGCATTGTTTCCCAAGGCAGCGTATGTAGTAATATAAAACGAAAATGTTCATAAACATTAATGGTACTAAATTTTTCCAATTTTTCTTTCATGTAAAGTATTAGAAGTAATGCTAATATAACCTAAAGCCCAGCAATTCAAAGTAAGCGCTTGAGGTGGATACCTGCGTTTATTTCGATAGCAGGAACACACCTATCACACATTTTGTGTTTTAAATATAAATGGGTAACCACACACTATTTTGGGTGTATTAAATAGCTTTTCCAATCCTGCGTTGGTTCGACTTCTCCAAATTTCATTTAATTTCGTTCTTTACGACATCGTCATGTCTAAATTTAATAAAAAATGTTCCGATTTTAAGTAAAAATGGTTTGAAGAAAATAAAAATTGCCTGTTTGACTCACTTTCGTAAAAAATACTCACGTTTTTGAAAAATTGACATGAAATTATTTTTAGATCTGTTTTTCATGAACACATTTTATTAAGAAAACTAGTGGTACTAAAACAGACTTAATTTTTCACCATTAGTAATGGAAATTTAATAGTTTCAAGCCAATGATTTTTAATGAAAACTTTAAATGAAAATATATTTCTGGCATTGAATTTATTGTATAAGATATGAAGTGTAGCTATTCATGAACATATCGGGTAAGTTTTTTAACTTTACAATATTCTTCATAAGCGGTATGCGAGAAAGAAAAATAATTGAAAGTTAAAAAATAATACGTTACTAATAGCATTGAAAAAAAATGAAAATATATAATAGTAACAATTAAACACTCTGGTATTGTAATATTTTCAAATATATAAAAGTATTAGTTTATATTACCGGGAACGAAAGGCAGCCGTCATTGTTATTATCAGTGCGGCGTTACAACAATGGGTTACAACAACCAACAATGACCGCTCATCTATTGGTTTTCATATTTAACACAAAGGATGCAATTTAAAATGAATTAATATAAGTATGATACATAAATAATAATAATCAAACGAAATACGAAATAATATACAAATTCTAACTTTCGTAGCATCCAAATGCGTAAATTGGGAGCGGGCGACTGAAGGATAGCAATTTTATTTCATATTTTTAAATAATTTATAAAACATTAATTTGTAAACGCTTATCAAAAGCTCCAATGTATGAAACGAACAAATAAATATGAAATAATATACACATTCTAACTTATGTAGCACCCAACTGCCTTAAAACATTCCTTTGTTGTTATTTATTTATTTTATAAAAACAAGTTAAAACTGCGTACTTGATGACGTCCTATGAAAGAAGTGAATTGTGTGCACATTTCAAAATTCTGTGATCCTACGCAGTCATATGCTACTTAAATTTTGAATTTTGAAAGGGAGAAAAAAAAAAAAAACTCCCATGTAGTAAAATCTATTTTCAAGAATAAATAAGCAATAAATTTTGAATTTTGAAAGGAGAAAAAACAAACAAAAAATCTCCCATGTAATAAAATCTATTTTCAAGGATAAATAAGCAATAAATTTTGGCTCTTATTACTTCCTGCCGCGACAACATGGAAACGATAATTTGAATAATTGTATTTCCACTGAATTCTAGAAGACGTGCACTGAAAATGAAGTTACATTTATGTCCAGAAGCAAAACAAGGGGCCATCTCAGCATTTGCTCAATGGATCAGGGAAACTGGACGAAAAACCTGATCGAGATGGGATTTAAGGGATGTTGAGCGCTTTGCACTCGGGAGTAATCCTCCATTAATGTGCTTTTTACTTTTTTAATAATTGTAAAGTCTCGTCGTCGCAGTCAGTCCAGTGCTTTATCCCACTCGGCCAGGGGCTCAGCCGTTAGATCGGGGTTTCTGGCCGGGTACTAACCACGACCCCGCGAGTCTCGAATGCGCCAACCTTCGTGACTTCACGGAGCGTAATAAATGCATTCGGCTAGCGCCGCAGAAACTAAAATTACGATCACAACGTACAGGATTTTCAGAATGGGAATGAATTTTGACGAACTAGTCAAAAAATACTCCATATTTTTTTCGTAGTGGTATATATTTTTGTAGGAGGTAGCAGTGATATTCCCGCCTGGATCGCGAGATCCGGCGCCGACCTACAGTTGGCAGGCGGGATTTTCCCCAACCAGGTGTCTCCCGCCAGCGGGGCATCCTTCAGCCGGGACAAGCTCTAAGCTGCCGACTGGACTCCCGGCATGTGGTACTACTCGCGCAACTTTTCTTGAACGATGACTATTTTTTTAAATTTGTTGCGTCTCCACCTTGACGCAACGCGTCTCCAAGCCCCTTAAGGGGCGTTGAGCGCTTTGCACTGGGAGTAATCCTCCATTACTGTGCTTTTACTTTTAATATTTGTCAAGTCTCGTCACGTCGCAGTCAGTCAGTGCCTTTTATCCCTTCGGCCAGGGGCTCGACGCCGTTAGATCCCGGGGTTCCTGGCCGGTCACCCAACCAGGAACCCGCGAGTCTCGAATTTGCATAACCTCCGTGACTTCACGGAGCGTAGTAAACGCATTCGGCTAGCGCCGCCGTCGGATTGAAGAAATGCGGGCGAAGTGGGGGTATTAGTTACAAAGTCAGCCACTAGAGTATTTACAGTAATGTCAACCTATGTCAAACCTACTACGGCCAGGCCAGGTCATCGCTCTGGGTAGGCAACAGCAGGAACAGTAGATAGGCGTTTTAGGTGCCTCCCTTAAAGGATCTGGACCTGCTTCAGTCATTTCTTTAGATAATGGCAATAAAGTTTAACAGAAGTTTTCGACTATGAAAGCAACGAGCTTTGACAGCTTCTGTTTTGCGCCAACCAAGTTTTAATGCTTGGAATGTTGTCATCAGTGCTCGCTGCGAGCTTTGCTCTTCAACTGTTTATTGCTTAAGGAAGAGGGAAGCAAGGTCATCGTTCAAGAAAAGTTGCGCGAGTAGTACATGTAAGTGTATGTAAGTAAAGGGTAGGATAGGATAAGAAATGGGAAGAGAAGATCGCACGCGGTCCGTTTGGAACAGTACTGCCATTCGCCTGATGTTGATCAGAGGATTAACGGAAAGCTACCGGCAGAAGGAGCCAGTCGGTAGAATTCTTTTCCACACAGCGACAGGACTCAATCAAGCTAACCGGCTAGTGTCGAAAATACTGCCATTGTCATGACTCGAACCTAGCACCTCTCTGTCAGGTGCACTACAATATTAGGTGATGCCCTGAGCCACCTCTCCCGGTCAGCAGTTAAGGATAAATAAGTCAGTCCCATGGATAGTGTATACAGTCCTCTCCCGTTATAGTGAACTCGGCTGTAGTGACCCTCAGTTATAGTGAACTTAAGTCACTAAACAACTCAAGCTGTAGGATAGGTTTCTGATGTAATCGACGCTTCTTCCATTCGTTCGAGTGAACTCAGCTTGCAGCAAACTTGGTTTGGAATGTTCTTTACCAGCAAATCTCGGTTTTAGTTATCCCTAAATCGGCCGAACCGACAAAGGCGCTGATATACGTCACAAGAGTTACATGTTTACAACGGCTGTCAAAACAATTTCTGAGCGAACAAATCGAATAAGCTACTGAGTAATTCTATGAAGATCGATTGATTGATTTTTTCATGTTTACGAGCGTGTCAACTGCTTTGGTCATTATTCCCGTTAGTGTAGAGCATGTTTTTTCTCTGGAGATGGAGTTGAGCGAAGTGTCGAAAATCCTGCCGCCACCAGGACTCGAACCTAGGACCTGCTGGTCCGAGGCGCTGCAGTGACATCAGTTGATGCACTGAGCTACCGCTACCGCTCTGTGCAGAACATTTGTTCCATCCCGTAAATATTATTTGAAGCAAGTACCATTAAAAATGACATTAAAAACGATAAAATAAGCTAAAATGCATTAAAAATGACGGGAAAAGGTAAAAAATGACTTATTAGTCGAAATCGACGAAAAAGGACCTATAAAATGTTTTTTTTTTCATTTGTCCTAACATAAGATGAATTTATAAACTAAATGGCATTGTTCTAAAGTGAAAAGAAAAAGAATGACGTTCATTCAAATCCGCTCCCTACTGATGACCTTATGCCACTCAGTTTCACAGCGGAAACAAAGGACGTATCCTGCGTGAGCTGGAACTGGCGGCGGCGACGCGCGATTGCTTGCTTCAGTGAAACAAAGGACGTATCCTGCGTGAGCTGGTACTGGCAGCGGCAGCGACGCGCGTTGCTAGCTTCAGTGAAGACAAAGGGACGTACCCTGCGTGAGCTGGTACTGGCAGCGGCGACGCGCGATTGCTTAGCTTCAATTATGAAACAAAGGACGTACCCTGCGTGAGCTGGTACTGGCAGCGGCGACGCGCGATTGCTTGCTTCAGTGAGCAAAGGACCCGTATCCTGCGCTTGAGCTGGTACTGGCGGCGGCGACGCGCGATTGCTGCTCAGTGAAACCAAGGACTATCCTGCGTGAACTGGTACTGGCGGCGGCGACGCGCGATTGCTGCTTCAGTGAAACAAGGATATCCTGCGTGAGCTGGTACTGGCAACGGCGACGCGCGATTGCTTGCTCCAGTGGGAACAAAGGACGTAATACCGTGAACTGGTACTGGCGGCGGCGACGCGCGATTGCTGCTCCAGTGAACAAAGGACGTATCCTGCGTGAACTGGTAGCGGCGGCGACGCGGGGGTGCTTGCTTCAGTGAAACGGACGTACCTGCGTGAGCTGGTACTGGCGGCGGCGACGCGCCCCGGTGCTTGCTTCAGTGAAACAAAAGGACGTATCTGCGTGAGCTGGTACTGGCGGCGGCGACGCGCGATTGCTGCTTCCAGTGGAACAAAGGACGTATCCTGCGTGAGCTGGTACTGGCGGCGACGACGCGCGATTGCTTGCTTCAGTGAAACAAAGGACGTATCCTGCGTGAGCTGGTACTGGCAGCGGCGACGCGCGATTGCTTGCTTCAGTTTCAATCTTTGAGTTACTTGATGTTCAGCGGGACAAAGCCGCGGCCGAGATCGCTAAGGCAGTAGTGACGTAGTGATCTCGTTCCGTAGGGTTGGGGGTTCGAGTCCCGCCTCGGGCATGGTTGTATTTGTGTTCGTCCTTTCACCCCTTATCATCACCATATCGTTTAAATTCATAGTTACCATACCGTTACTCCAATAGTGGTCGCGAATGACCTAGATGTTGATGCGACCTTAAACAAAAAAATCAATCGTTATAGAAATATTTGCCACCACACTACTGCCTTAGCGATCTCGGCCCCCGCAGCGGGTAAAGTGGTAAACACACAGCTCTAGCAAAATAAATAAAAAAACAGAAAACGACATCAGCCACAGCGTTGGAATTGTTAGAAAATTAGTAATCGACTCTGACACTTCTAACTAGTAAAACGTACAAGAAAGAAGTTACTGAATCATGTTACGGAGTCATTGTACTTTTGAGTGTTCATGTCTTCCTAGAATATCAAATAATAATCACCATATCACTGGAAATATAACGATAACTCATTTCGGTGAATTATCTTCTCTCAAGATAAAAAAAGACTGTCATTCTTAAAGTAATCTTATCGCCAGAAATGAATAAGCTCTCATGATAACTTCACTTCTTTCACCGATACTTCGCTAGTTCAGTTTCTTCATACATATGTGGACGGTAGTACGAATTGTTTCTGAAACATCAACATGGAAATCGCTGAATTCTACTGGTTCCTCTGCTGACAGTGGTTGCAGCGAAAACATCCATGCAGAGTGTGACACAAGTCAGACTGTCATCTGCGAGGCCTGACTTTGACTGAATTTCTAAAAGGACTCGGGATGTGAGAACGCTTTCTGGAAAATAGACGTCTCCGAAAATGGTTGCAAGTATTTCCTGATGATCTAACACTTTCAGAATGTAAACTTGTCACTAAATCTTCTAGAACGTTTACAGACTTCAACTGAGCGAAAGTGATTTACTTAGACGTGTCAAGAAATAACATTCTACAAATAGACTTGGAAAACAAATTTCAATCTCTCCAACTCTTAATTGCCAATAATAATCATCTCGGCATATTGGACGACTTCTTAGACGGACAGTGCAACATTGTTCATCTAGACGTGTCTGGAAATAAGATTAAGAGGTTAAAGACAGTTACAAAATGCGCTCATCTCTCTATTCTCCAAGCTTCTAGCAACAAGATTTCGCAAGTAACGAAGGATCTTGTGCACTTGACGAAACTCCAGGTACTAGATCTTTCTAAAAATAAATATAAAGGACGTATAGGTCTTTATCAACATTGAAACATTAGATCTCTCTCATAGCATACAGCGAATCAGGGATTCCTCGTTTAAAGGTCTTGCTTCGTTGACCTTGAGCTTAGCAATGAATAGTATAAGCATCGTAGAAAAACATTCATTTGCAACTCTTACATCTCTAACATCATTATCACTTAGAGGAAATAAATTGAAGGTTTTACCAAGCGATTTATTCAAGGGGCTGATGTCATTGAGAGGCATTGATCTAGCTTTCAACTCCATTAAATCCTTGTCTAATGACACGTTTAGCGATTTATCTGCTTTGGAAACGGTGACACTGGAATCGAATAAGCTAAGCACTTTACCAGCATTGCAGTTTGGTAGAAAAGTAATAAAGGTCTTGTTCGGTGGTAATTCAATTACGAAGATGGACCATGACCTAACGATGTTCTCCGGAAGCGAGACAGGCACTTTATATTTCCGCTTCTCTTGGCTAATTTCCAGTAAGTGATGACCCAGAATGGTCGAACGTTCGTCTTCAGCAGGGAATGCTCGCCTACACGCCGATCTGCGACACAATATTTTTTAAATAAATATGATTACGTGGATCGTTATGAGAAGTATGTACTGGACCCTTCGCCGTGTGCCTGCGCAGTATTCACAAAGGACAGGTGGGTTTTCGTCGCATGCATCGCTGACGGCGCGGAGGTGGATGGTGTACCCTGGCTGGAAGCTGCGAAAATCGACGCTGGGAAGAATGAAGAAAACGACGGCCGACACTCAAAGCTCAAGAGAGACGAGTTTTAACTTCCAATGTGTAAATATTTGTAAAAATATGTATTGTAAAATGTGTAAACGTTTAAAGAACCATATTAAAATTAATTTATTTAAAAAGAATGTTTATTCAGTTTAGATGTTAGGAAGCTATTTTGAATATTTAAATTATTTAATTCGTTAGGTGAAGTCATACTATTACTTCAAAGTTAATGTCGCAAAAAGCATCAAAATAATTTCTTGCTTATGTTTATCTTCAGAGTATGTTCGTTAATGCAAAAATATGATCGATATTCACGTGGTAGTATAATAGGCAATTTTTGGACTACATGATTTTGTATATTTATCATCAATTTATGTGATTATAAATATGAAAAACAATATATATATATATATATATATATATATATATATAATGAAACGATGATGTAATAATGGGTATTAATTCAGGAGTGTAATATTAGGATACGAGTGAGTATTTTTAACTCCACACGAGTGTATTAATACCCATTATATCAAGTTTCATCCGGTATTTTTCTACGACTTTTATAAGTTAAACTTTTACATTGAATCGTATCGTGGCAGTTGATATGCAGGATTAAGCCAAGGCCATCTAGCGCACTGCTCTCAAACCCTACCCTCGCATGCTGCCGCAGGTGGCTGTGGTTACTAATCCACCTGTGAGGAAATACAGCGCTAGTAAAATTGGATTAAAGTGAAATTACGATTAAATTGATTGGAAGTAATATTTCACGAAAAATACAAACAATAAAATAAATTAAATTTTGATTGAAAAACTGACAAGCATAATATAATATCAAATGCAACTTTAATGCACACAATCGAACGAAATATTTACTACCACTAACACTCTCAATGATTAATTGTCAATACTTGGTTTGTAAACTTCTCTGTAATTGGTCGAGAACCTGTATCATAATGAAATCTGTATCGTAATTGCTATCATTATGCAACTGGTTGCAGCTATCAAATGACAGAATGATACAATGGGAGTAGAAAAACTAACATGAAGACTCACCATTATAAACAACAATAGAACATACAAAATTAACGTAAAATATTACCAAATGAACAATTAATTGTGAACGCACGTCCAGCATGGCAGTCATAATAATAGCATTTGAAATGAATGTAAAACAAATGGCTGCGACCGTTGTAAGGTAGTTGGAGAAAGCGGGGGTGGGGGGAGGTTTCAAAATACTAATACAAGAAATAATGTAAAGGGACAAAATATTCATGAGTTCCCAAATGCATTAGGAAAAATTATTATATATTTAAGGGACAACTTTCACTTAATTTGAATGGGCGGGCAAAATATAAATATGGCAAGCAATCATGAAAATAACTATTCATCTAAAAAGTTCCATAATACAGAGCTATAAAGAGACGTTAAATTATTTGTTTCCACCTGCCTGTATTGAGACAAATGTTTTATATATAGCAGTGTTGAAACGCGTGATATACGGCGTTCTTGAACTTATATCTTAATTTTTTGTATGTTGTATTGTAGATTAACAATCTCGTGAGTCTTTGTGTTAGTTTATATCGGCATTTGTTTTTGTTATTATAACGACTTCATTAATATTGATTCGTTTATCTCTGTAATTTTTCACATTTTCTGCACTTATCGGCTTCCTAATGCTATAGCGACACAATTATCTCTAGACTGATATAGAAGTATACAGACCGTATCCAACACGAATTGCCGAGCTGGGTAAGGTGTAAACAGATCGAACGCTTTGGGTAGAAAGGAACCGGGTTTGAATGACAGGAATTTTAATTTATTGAATGTGTTGTTGCAAGAAAGCTAGTGAGGATTCCAGACTTCATTCAGAATCATTTGAAGTACTTCTACTCACAAAGAGAACCAATGCTGATAAATATACTGGAAGCGATATACTAGATATACTTCCAATTTGCAACTTTTAAATATATTTTCAACTCTATTATTCCATTTCTAAAACTTTTATGTCACGTGAAATCAATGTGCACATTTGGCATGGAAGTGAGAAGTAAACTAATCAATCAACATTAAATTTAAATGCTTTATGGCTTACCACCCGTAGGACCAACTTAGATACTAACCTCAGGAACAATAGAGAGTTTTTGCAAGACGGGGAATCCATTGTCGTAGTACGTAAACATTATTGTCAATAGGAAATAACGTGTCTTCAGAAAAATGAGATTTTGTATGTGGCTAATCGAAAACGAACGTAAAGCTAAGAACTAATTGGAATATATTACGTCTATCAGGATCTAAAGCGTTTTATGGAACCGCTATATATTTCCGACTATTTTTGCTTTTATTAGGATTACAACATATTAAATACATAATACATGAAATATCATCGAATCATACCAATATGTAATGCCTTATCTCAAAGAAGCTATTCTAGATAACCCTGCTATTTTACTATAACATTTATATTCTTATAAGGAATGGGAAATGTTTGGAAATTATAACATCCTTAGAATAAATAATTAATTTTTTGTGACAATCAATGTAGCCGCACTATACATAACCTCCAAATCTTAAACAGTTACATTAGTTTATTCCTGACACATTTTGAATTAACTTGAGAAAAAATTAACCATTAAGTTCCTGCCATATTATATTGGTAGTATGGATATTGTATTTTTCATTACTTCCATGCTCATTGTGTGTTAGTGTTGAATTCGTGTTTAGTGGTGGCGGCGAAAACTACGTAAAGTGTATGTTTGTCGTAGACGACAAAACAGGAGAATGACAGGACCCGACAATCGAAATCCCGTCATTTGATGCCGGCGCATGCGCAGTAAAATTCTTCCCAGAATTGTCGTGTTACGTCTTTCAAAACAACGACTTACAAAAACTCTCTGTGCCACTTTCTCACCTTACGAATTACTTCTACGCGTCATTACATTGAAAGTGAAACAATTACCCCACAGAGATAGCCGAGGTGGTTAATGTACCCACAGCTCTTCCGTCCGCTGGTTCGAACGTTGGTTGTGCATTCTTATTTGTTACAATTCTCTGTTCCCACAGAAACCAATTGAGAATGAAAAAAACAAAAAACAAACAAAAAACGAAAACAATTGAAAAGCAATTATAATCACAAATACAATTAATAGATAAATAAGCAGAATTCTATATTCATTTCAGATTTTCAAATTTTAACGTTTTACGCAATTTGCTGGATTTATTAAACGTGTACCATCAGTTATATTTGTTTTATTTACTTAATTATTTACGTCAAAACGATTAAAACTGTGTTACGTGCTATGAGGAAGTGAATTATGGTCACGTTTTCAAAATTCTGTGAACCCTACACTAAGCTATATACTACTTGAATTTGAAAACAGAAAAAAATTTGCGTTTTTTTTGCAAGAAACCGTTAAAAAAACTCCAATGTAATAAAATCTGATTTCAAGGATAAATCAATAATAATTTTGGGCTCTTATCATGTCCTTCGTCAAGGAATAATACTTCCTGATGCGACAACATGGAAACGATAATTTGAATAACTATACTTCCCACTGAATTCTAGAAGACGTGCACAGATAAGGAAGTTACATTTATGTCCAGAAGCAAAACAAGGGGCCATCTCAGCATTTGCTCAATGGATCAGGAAAACTGGACGAAAAACCTGATCGAAATGGGGGTCATTGACCCGGAAGCTGCAGTACTTTACTTGTCACGGGTTGATTACATTTATACAGTCCAAATGGAAAATAATACATTAAATATCACTGTTAAAATTAATGTTACTTTCCTCGTGATTCTCAGTATAGTCTCAATGTATTGAAACAGTTATCCAAAACGATAGACCAAGTTCGTAAAAAGGAATTTTATTACCACACACTTTACAAAAGAGAGTACCATAGACAAGCGCAAGTGCCGTATAACCAGAAGAGATGCCTAAAGAATGCCTAGTCGCCGTTTTTGCCAGTAGATGTCCAAATGAACTTTGCCTAATCGCCGAAAATCCAGGAGAGAATGTCCGTTGCCTTGCTGGTCGCTGCATACTTCACTTGCACTCGTAAACCACTACTTCGCTTCACGCCGGGATCGCTTAGACTGCCCTTAGCTCCCGGAGAGGGCTCATTTATACCCCTCCGGACTGAAGTTTTGCCGCCCAGCCCGGTCGTATGGTCTGTGACGCGTTGCAGGGCGCCGACCGAGGCGTGACGGTGGCGCGCGTTCCGCCCGCTCTGCTCTCTCCCGGCCCCCGGCTGAACTCTCCGGGGACGATGACGTCCCGCCGCTGGTCTCCAACGGCGGGTCTTTCAATGGCTCGCGGGCGGCAATTTTGCACCATCCATATTACTCTTAGATCGGGGCCCTTGAAGACACCGGCTGAAATTGGGGTAAATTTGCGGTTGGGGTTTGTTCAATTTTACTGTAAAAGAATCTATTACCCCAAAGCATTTGATTAGATAGATATTTGGAACAGATATTATAGAGTCTAGATTACATGTGAATAATACTTCATTGTACCAAAATTTTATCAAACGCCTGCGCAAGTCTAAAGACCCCATACGCAGAAAGTTTAGTCTGATATTCGCACCACTTTCGCGCATCTGCGCATGCGCAGAAGAGAATTATGCTGTCCGTTGCTACGGCGTGCACAAATTCTCTATTGTCCCAGAAGTATGTGCACCCTGGAATCAAGCACTATCAATCCTCTGCGCATGCGCAGTTCAAGATCTTACCACTTTGTACATCTGCATGCGCAGAAGAGAGTATGCTGTCCGTTATGGCGTGCATTTCTATTATTAGAGTATGTACGCCTGGGTTTAAATCAAGCACTATCGATCTTCTGCGCATGCGCAGTTCAAGTTTCACATCAGATCTGCGCATGCGCAGAGCAGCGATAATGCTGTCAATTGCGTTACTTTATAGGGAGATTGGGCACTCTCGAACGTTAAAGCACTATCAATCTTCTGCGCATGCGCAGTTTGTTTCACATAACTTTTGTGCATCTGCGCATGCGCAAAAGATAGATAATGCGGTCCGCTAAGGCGTGCACAAACTCTCTATTATAGGAGTTAGTGCACGCCATAGCGAACACCACTATCAATCTTCTGCGCATGCGCAGTTCCGTCGCACCACTAGCGCATCTGCGCATGCGCAGAAAAGCAATTGTGCTGTCCGTTATGGCATAAACAAACTCTCTATAATCTATAGGTAACGGTGCAGTTATATACGGGTCATTTGGAAATTTCGGTACAGATATTTTCTGAGGCACCACCCAGCCGAGACAAGCTCTAAGCTCCCGATCGGTCTCCCAGAATATGTGGTAGTGCCGTGCATGTTAGTGTAAGGTAACGGGAAGGATAGGATAAGGAAGAGGAAGGGAAGATCGCGGGAGGTCCGTGGCCCGTTTGGTAGGGTACTCCTCCGGCATTCGCTTGGTGTTGATCGGAGAAACCACGGAGAACTACCGATCAGAGCAGCCGGCCGCTAGAATTCTCCTCCAGACAGCGACTGAATTCGACCAAGCTGAAAAGCTAGTGTGAAAATCCTGCCGCCGTCAGAACTCGAACCTACGACCTCCCGGTCAGAGGCGCTGCAGTGACATCAGTTGATGCACTGAGCTACCACTACCGATGCTATATTATACTACTACATCAAACCCCAAACAGTTTTCAACTAGAAATTTTTTTGCGCGGAGACGGGAACGCAGCTCAACCGTGTTTTCTGGCTGGGAGCCAGAACCCTCTACGTAATTAAAACGTACTCTTTCCAACAACTCGGCCTCGCAGTTTTGAAATAACTTTTTGCAATTCTAAAATATGGAGAGTACGCCGTAAATGCGACCAGCATCATATTTTTACTGTTCCATTACACAAGGAGAAAATGAAATGAAAATGAAGCGATTTTTGAGAATTTTTAAATTACATAATTTTCAGGACTCAATTACGCAAAATCAACTGTTTTTCCAAAAATTGTTCATGAACATTTTTAAATAGCGGTTTTTTTCAACAGACTTAATGAAGTCAAAAATCTGTATCTTCAATTTTATAGTTTTGAAATGTTACCATTTGCAATTTTCGAAAATACGAAGAAAATTAAAAAAAATCGGAATAGCAGCTGTTCATTGATACAAAGAGGGCAAATATTTGAAGAAAAATCTGCAGCGGTTTTTGAAAAAAAAATAGTTTTAAGAAATTTAAAATTGTCTATATTTCGCGCAATGTATTTTCGAAAACTTGAGCATTATATTATTTTAAGATCTGTCTTTTCAGGTTTAAGATTTCATTAAGGGAAAACCTCTATAGTATTATAGTTGTTGGAAGAAAAGAATTACACTTTTGCAATTTTCGAAAAATTAAGGAATTTCGATTAAATTTCAACGATTATAAGACTGAGCTATTCTCTGGAACATTTTTTAAGCTATCCGAGAAGAAAATTTTATTACATAACTTTGTTCCATTTTTTAAAAAATTGAAAATATTTTACTTCATGTAACGTACACTCAAATATCAAAATATTCGTTTGAAACTTCCAAAGCTTCAAGTTTGTTCAGATAGCTCGGGGATTATCACGTTTCGAGAAAATCGCCTGAACGGTTGTCGTAAATTAATCGAAGATAAAACCGGGAGCGATAGCTCAGTGCATCAACTGATGTCGCTGCAGCGCCTCTGACCGGGAGGTCCTAGGTTCGAGTCCTGACGGCGGCAGTATTTTCGACACTGGCTCTTCAGCTAGGTCGAATTCAGTCGTTGTCAGGAGGAGAATTCTAGCGACCGGCTGCTCTGATCGGTAGTTTTCCGTGGTTACTCCTATCAACACCATGCGAATGCCGGAGCAGTACCCTACTAAACGGGCCACGGACCGCGCGCGATCTGTCCTTCCTCTTCCTTGTCCTATCCTCTCCCCTTACCCAAACACACTTACACTAACATGCACTACACTACCACATATTCTGGGAGGCCAGTCGGGAGCTTAGAGCTTGTCCCGGCTGTGGCGGTGCCCCGCTGGTGGGAGTCCTGGTTAGGGGGAAACCCCACTAGCGGACGGTAGGTCGGCGCCGGATCTCGCTATCTAGCGGGGGAAGGTCACTGCCATCTCACGGCGTATTTTTTTACTCTAGCAGGAATAATGACCGAAGCGGTTGGCGCCCGAAACACAAAGAATTCAATCAAACGAAGATAAAATGCATTCGTCTGATCAGTTTCCAGGTTGACCACTTGCAGCAGGCTGAGACTATTTGACGTTAATCGATTTGTGGTATCACAGACCCACAAAACATGTATTCTGACTACACCATCAGTTAGAGGAAGAAATTGCTATATGTAGGAAAAATATTTTTTCTCTTTTTCGTAACCAGGTCCCGGCAATAAGATTTTATGCCGACAAATCACTAATTACCATCGCAAAATTACACAACTTTCTTTTCTTATGCAACTTTCTTTTCATATATGCAGTATGACAAAGAGAGTAAAATCTGTAATACTATAAGTTACTCAATTTAATAAATAAGAAAGCACAATTAACGGCAACAAATTATGCATATAATTGTGTGATCAAGTTAAAGGTGAATTTAAGAGTATTGAGAACACATAAATACAATTTTACGCAGACCGAAAGTTAAAAATATTATGTATTTGATGTTTGAGAGTCAGGTAACTTTGAATTAATGTAAATCGTGATATATACATTTTCATTTCAGGAGAATCATTATTTTCTTGTGTGATTAGTTTAAATTTTATTTAAATGGCGTGAATTATGTTACATCATATTCAAACTATGTACTTGTCCATTTACTATTAGTAAATATTAAAATTAAAATATTTTCCCAAACAAATGACATTAATAAATTAATATTTGATTATAATATAAAACTAGACAATCAATATTTCATATTGTAACAGTTATTTTAAGTTTCAATACTAATTCAATATAAATTGATGATGACGTATGAAATCCAAGTGATACAAAAATTGGACATTTTACAACCACGTAAATATCGATCACAATTTTAATATTAACAAACATATATTTAAAATACAAAAATGCGCAAGAAATAATTTTGATAAATTTTGCGACATATTTTCAACTGGCTATGTTCAGCTTTCTAAAGTTAGATAAATAAAAGAATCAAATCTGATGCTAATAAAAATATATTGTTAACAAAAATTAAATTTTTATGTGGCTGGCATCTACACTTTACATTTTTTACATTGAACGTTTTACAGCTATTTAAAACTCTTCTCTCTTGGTCTTTGGACTGGGCATGCGTCTTTCATCTCAGCGTTTTCTTGGGCAGCTTCAGCCAAGGGTAGACCACCCACCTCCGCAAATCAGCAATGCACATCCAATCTCCTGTCCTTGGTAGAAGTTGCACAGGCACACGGCGAAGGGGTCAGTACATACTTCTCAAAACTATTCACGTAACCATATTCATTTAAAAAATTTTGTGTCTTAGACTTAACTGTAGGCGAGCATTCCCCGTTGAAATATTTCAGAACGTTCGACCATTTCTGGATTCTTCGCCACGCAAGTTATTAATAAAATGTAATGCAACGTTTGTCTCCAGTTCCAGAGAACATCGTTAAAAGGGCTGAATGGTCCATCGAATTGAATTACGAGCTAAGATGATTCGTATTGCTTTCTGCCAAACTGCAAGGCTGGCGAGTGTTTATCTTATTCGATTCCAGTGTCACCGTTTCCAAAGCAGATAAATCGCTAAACGTGTCGACAGACAAGATTCAATGATTTAAACCTAAATTAATAAATCTCAATGATACCAGTCCCTTGAAGAAATCCTTGGTAAGGCAGTAATTTATTTACTCTAAAGTGATAATGATGTTAGAGATGTAAGGATTGCAAATGAAAGTTTTTTCTATGCTGCTGATTCTATTTGTTTTTAAGTCCAAGGCTTGTAACGAAGCAAGACCTTTAAACGAGGAATCCTGATTCGCTCAATGCTATTATAGAGAGAGATCTAATGTTTCCAACGTTGATGGAAGACCCGATACGTCCTTTATATTATTTTTAGAAAGATCTAGTACCTGGAGTTTCGTCAAGTGCACAAGATCCTTCGTTACTTGCGAAATCTTGTTGCTAGAAGCTTGGAGAATAGAGAGATGAGCGCATTTGTAACTGTCTTTAACCTCTTAATGTATTTCAGACACGTCTAGATGAACAATGTTGCACTGTCCGTCTGAAGTCGTCAATATGCCGAGATGATTATTATTGGCAATTAAGAGTTGGAGAGATTGAAATTTTGTTTCCAAGTCTGTTGTAGAATGTTATTTCTTGACACGTCTAAGTAAATCACTTTCCTGCTCAGTTAAGCTTCAAACGTTCTAAGAGGTTAGTGACAAGTTTACATTTCGAAAGTGTTGTAGATCATCAGGAAATACTTGCAAACTATTTTCGGAGACGTCTATTTTCCAGAAAGCGTTCTCACATCCCGAGTCCTTTTTGTGAAATTCAGTCAAAGTCAGGCCCTTGCAGATGACAGCCCGACTTGTGAAGTCACACTCGCATGATGTTTTCGCTGCAACCACTGTCAGCAAGAGGAACCATTAGAATCAGCGACTTCATGTTTGGTGTTTCGAAACAATTCGTATACACTACTGCACGACATATGTATGAAGAAATTGAACTAGCAGTATTTGTGAAGAAATGAAGTTATCATGAGGAGCTTATTCATTTCTGAATGATAAAGATTACTCTTAAGAATGACAGTCTTTTTATCTTGGAAGATAATTCCACCAGAAATGAGTTATCCTTTTTTAATTCCAGTGATATGGTGATTATTATTTGATATTCTGGAAGACATGAATACTGAAAAGTACGGCTCATTTCAATATATTAATTAACTTATTTCTGTATGTATTAATATTTAATATAAAACATAAAATATATCATAATTTTATGTAATTGAACAAATGCAATTAAACTCCATACAAATGTAGTACTGGAATGATGAAACATACGTTTGGTTATATCGTGACATTTCTCTTAAAAGCCCATTATATTTCCCCATAGTTTGTGTGCTAGGTTGGAGTCGCCGACCACCTTTCTCACACTTTAATCGCACGTCTTGTGGGTCCTTGATATAAAAAATTCGATTGACGGAAAAACGTCTCTCCGTCTCCCCGTATGTCTTCCGTCTGTCTGAACAACGCTAGCGGCGACAAACATATTCCCCACTCCCAAAGTCGTACAGCGCTACGTGAACGTAAAACGAAAGTATTGTTAGGCAGATGGATCATGTAACCTGCTAATTTGCCTGTATTTCATATTTCTTTGTTCTTTTTCTTTGAGATTTTTGTTATACAGTTTTAAACTTTTTAGAAATTATTTAAAACCTATTTTAGATCGCGCCCTTTAATTGAGTTAAATCTGAAAACGAATAGATAATTTCGCTTTGCTTGATAAGATGTGGGAATGAGAAGTAATGCATGTAAAAATCGAGTAATTTTGATGAATAGAAAAATATTATATTTAATTTTTTTACCCATTTGATTTTCTTGCTAGCGGAATTAACAACGCTAATTGGAAAATGTATTTTCCACACTAATTAACGTTCATTGTTGATTGTAACCATTGTTGTATAGCCGCACTGATAACAGACAGGGATAATGACTGCTGCCTTTTTCTTCTGCGTTAATATAAACTAATAATTTTATTTACGACTAAAATACGCATCGTGCATGCGTGGTATTTATTTATTTATTTATTTATTTATTTATTTTACGTCAAAAAACAGTTAAAAAACTGCGTATGACGTGCTATGGGGAAAAGTGAATTGTGTGCACATTTTCAGAATTCTGTGATCCTACACTAAGTTATATACTACTTAAATTTTGAATTTTGAAAGGAGAAAAAAACATAAAACTCCCCATGTAGTAAAATCTATTTTCAAATAAATAAGCAATAAATTTGAATTTTGAAAGGAGAAAAAAAAACAAAAAACTCCATGTAATAAATCTATTTTCAGAGATAAAATAAGCAATAAATTTTGAATTTTGAAAGGGAGAAAAAAACAACAAAAAACTCCCATGTAATAAATCTATTTTCAAGGATAAATAAGCAATAAATTTTGGCTCTTATTACTTCCTGCCGCGACAACATGGAAACGATAATTTGAAAAATTGTGTTTTGCAATTCTAGAAGACGTGCACCAAGAAAATGAAGTTACATTTGGTACATTTATGTAGAACGTGAATACACCAGATTCAATGACAAGGATTGTTTCGTTTAAGTATTTGAATTAAAAATATATATGAATTTTTCACACTTCGTTTCTTTAAGAATTTTTAAATAGTAGTTGAAGTGTAAGACAGAAATTGTCATATTAGAGTATTACATAGCCATTAACAATATCGAAAGAGAGCGTGCTGTTGTAGTACCACTAGTTTTAAATGGCGTTATCTCTGAAATAGTGAATTAACACGGAGATAATGTGTAAACCTGGATCCCGAAAATTGCACATTAAACTGGATGTTTCCGTGTCCAACCCGATGAAGTGGCAATTATATTCACAGATCCGGTGCAATAATCATTTTAAAAATGTCCATACCGTGGTTACCCCTAGAACGTATGGTACCGGATTAGGGTGGCTCAGGGCATCAAGAGATGTCACTGCAATCCTTTAACCGGGAGGTTCTGTGGTTAGCCTGGACTGTGGCAGAATTGTCGATACTGGCTGCACAGTTTCGTCAAATTCGACCATAGTCCGGACGACAATTCTAGAAGCTGGAGATGTCGTCTGGACCATAGTCCGGACGACAATTCTAGAACTGGAAAATGTTGCCTTCCAAATTACAAGCAGTTAGGAAGAATATCGAGGAATCTCCCATCACTTCCATTAGACTTAGCAGAAGACATCAAGTGGTTATAACCAGACTCCGTATAGGACATTTTAAACTCAGTCACAGCTACCTAATTAAAAAGGCTACTCCTGATCCTTGCCCAAATTGCGGACTCCCAGTTTCCACGAAGCATATTATAGTTGATTGCCACGTGATGGCGACTGTGAGAACAAACCTTGACATCAATGATAATCTCTACTGTATATTCAATTTTTATCCCGGTCAAAAGAAATTTATAGAACTTCTCACCAAATTTAATATGCTAAATATGTTAGCTAGTGACTATACATTATCTGCCCTATGTATATCTAGGTTTAGGATTTGTGTATGTATCCATGAAAGGGTGTAACTAGTATGTGAATTTGTAAATACTGTATTTTTGTAACTGGTCATAATGACCTAGCTGTTTTAAATTGGTTATTTAGGTCATCAACATCTTAGGTCATTAGCGGCCACTATTGCAGTTAACAGTATAGTATACTAGGGATGAAACGAAAATAGTGATGATAAGGGATGAAAGGACGAACACAAATACAGCCATGCCCGAGGCGGGACTCGAACCCGCGACCCTTCGGTCCTCACTACACTCAGGAGATCACTACGGCACTACTGCCTTGACCTAGCTGTTTTGCCAAGGCGACCTAAAATAAACCATTAAAAAAAATTCTAGAAATGGCTGTTCCGATTGGCGGATTTTCCGTGTTTTGCGATCCGCACAAGGCGAGTGCCGGAGCAGAACAAATGGACCACGCACCGCGCGCGATCTCTCCTTCGTTTTTCCTTGAACCATCCTCACAGCGTACTTCCCACACATCTACACTCACATGCACTGCTATCAAACGCCGGAAGTTCGGTCAGGAGCTTAGAGCTTGCCACAGCTAGGGCGATTCTGTTGGTGGGAGATACCTGGGATTGGAAACTCCAGCAAGCCGACATTAGGTCGGCGCCGGATCTTGCCACATCCAGTGGGGAAGATCACCGCCACCTCCTCGATAAAACATGCGCACTACGTTTGCAGGACCAATGTCATAGCATTTGACGCCAGAATCACCAATCTATCAGAAATAAAATACAACAAATATCCTTTTGAAATTCCCAAAGCCTCGAGATCATTCAGATCGACTAGGGAATATCAATTTTGAAGAAAAACCGTTGAACGGTTTAGGCGCTAGCGTTGATTATGGACGGACAGTGTTTTGCTCTAAATCGATTTTTCGGTATTTAGAACCAACAAAACATGGATTCTGGCTACATCTGTTAGATGATTTTTTTCTAAATTTAACAGGATTTATCCACTTTATTGTTAACAAAGTCGGGCAAAAAGTTTTCTGCTGAAAATTCGTCGTTTTCTTCTTACTTTCTCTTCTTACGAGCTTTGTAAGGCGAGAAATGCATTTGTATACAGTTTGCAGCGGGGTTGAAACAACTTTCCGTTTCTCAGTTTGATTGCGTTAATTTTGATATAAGTAGAGCCCCGAAATTAAGGCATTTTTTCCTTTAAATAGGCAGGAAAAAACGATTTTTTTAACGAAAATAGGCCAAAAAGCCATTATATAGTAAAATTGGCGGAAAGGGCATATATTTTTACTACGACAAGAAAGAAAAATGGCTTTATTTTTTATAAGCAGGAAAAGGGCATTAATATTTACTACAATAGGTATGTAAAAAGCCATTATGGTTAAAGTAGGGTGCAAAAAGTTATGTAAACAAGGAAAAAATCCAATATAAAAAGAAATATTGTAACAAGAATTCACATTTTTACACACGTGATTCACATTATTCTAACGATAAAATTTATATTATCACTTACGTGTGAAACAATCTTATCCATAGTAATCTTCCACTGCACAGGACCTCTGATAACGGTGACTACGAAGCTGTTTACTCGCGATGGTGTAAATACGACATGCTAGTGGACCCGTTATAGATGCTTGTAATGGCATCGGTGAAAGCGAAATTATGTTTTTGTTCTTCGCACTTGTGTAATCATCAGCACCAATAAATACATCGTATAGAGGGAACTCTGTCTTCAATAGGCAGCGGAGGTCATACTCAAAAGTAGGATGTAATTCCTTGTCAATCAACAAAGCCGGTCGGCTACAATAAGAAAATCCTCTTCACTGATCATCGTTCCTTTTTATTTAGTTTTCAGACGCTCTTGCTCTGAAGCCTCCGCTACAGAAAATAAAACACGACCAGACCTTCGTGTTGATCAATTATACAAACGTTTTTTCAACCCAGTCGAAGGATCGGTGCCGGGAAAAAAGAACAAGAAAAATACCAAAGAAGACATCAAAAGATAAAATAAAAGAAAAAAGGCATAATGAGAATGTACTAAAAGAACTTCTGAAATACTACGTGATTCCTATTTTTTAAAAGTAAGAATATCAAACAATAAATAGTCATTTTGCCAAACTTCAGGTTCTAATTCTAATAAAATAGTATTACGAAACCATGAGAGGTGGCTCAGAGAATCAACTGATGTTACTTGCAGTGTCTCTGACCGGGAGGTCATAGGTTCGAGTTCCGACAGTAGCAGAATTATCGACATTGCCTATATAGCCAGGAGGAGAATTCAAGCGGCCGGCTGTTCTGATCGGTGGTTTCCAATGGTTACTTCGATTAACACCAGGCGAATGCCAGAGCAGTACCCTAACAAACGGGCCACGGACAGCGCGGAGTCTCTCCTTCCTCTTGTCTTATCCTCTCCCCTTACACACACACACACACACACACACTCACACGCACTACACTACCACACATGTCGGGATCTTAGAACTTGCCCGGCTGTATTGGTATCGGCTGGTGAGAGAGTACCTGGTTGGGGAAAACCCCGCGATCTCAGCCGCGGGCCGATCTTAAAAAGTTCTTCGTAAGAAGAGACAGCTGTGTAATCGTGAGTCGGAAAACGGCGAATTTTCTCCAGAAAAATTGTTTGTGTCGGACTCTGGTAACAAAATACTGGATAAATCTTGTTGCTAAATTTAAAGAAAAATCCTCTAACTCTTTGTGTAGTCCAGAATACATGTTTTGTGGTCATGATGCCGAAAAAATAAGACTGACGGCAAAACGTCAAATCTATAGTCAACACTAAACAGTTCAGTCGATTTTCTTCAAAATTGATATTCCCCACTCGTTTGGTTCTGATTGATTGATTGTAAGTGATTCCGGGCACGTCCACTTCTATGGGGGCAGTATTCCCGTAAGTGTAGTGCGTGTTTTCTCCTCGAGAGGAGGCGGTGGCCTTCCCGCGCTGGATGGCCGGATCCGGTGCCGCCCTACCGTCCGCTAACAGGGTTTTCCAAAACCAGGTATCTCCCACCAGCAGGGCACCGCCCCAGCCAGGACAAACTCTAAGTTCCCGACCGGTCTCCCGACATGTGTGGTAGTGTAGTGCTTGTAAGTATGTGTGCGTGTAAGGAGGAATGGGACAAGGTAGAGGAAGGAAAGATAGCGCGCGGTCCGTGGCCCGTTTGGTAGGGTACTGCTCCGGCATTCGCCCGGTGTTGATCGGAGAAACCACGGAAAACTACCGATCAGAGCAGCCGGCCGCTAGAATTCTCCTCCAGACAGCGACTGAATTCGACCTAGCTTAAAAGGTAGTGTCGAAAATCCTGCTGCCATCAGAACAGACTTAGAACCTCCCGATCAGAGGCGCTGCAGTGACGTCAGTTGATGCAGTGAGCCAACGCTCCCGGTCGTTTGGTTCTGTATTGCGACGCTGCCTGTCCGGTTGTTTTTTTCCCGAGTAGCGGGTTTTCCTCCGGACCTGAATAGCAGTCGAGACGCATCGGATAACTAGTCCCTGGCGGTGACGCAGACGGTAGGACGCTTCGCGGAGAGTAAGTAGTACGTATGAATGAAATCTCTCTTCACTGCAGTGATTAAGATACCGAATTCATAGCCGGTACTTACGTATTTAATAGTAATGCCCAATCGTACAGTGTTTTTACGGGTTTTAATTGGGGTGTGTTCAGAAAATTTATGGGCTTGATATATGTTTGTCTTTGTATACTACGACAACAACACACACAATAATAAGAAAGCTGCAGATATTTAGGCAATAAAACAAAAATAATCATGCAAAATATGCAATTAAAATTATAAAATAGGCAGAATTAAATGGGCAAATAAAATTCGTAAAAAATTTAAATAATCACAATAAATATTATTTTCAACTAAAAATACAATAAGAAAAGTATTGCAACATGAATGTCATTAAAATATAGCAATGACTATTAAATGATTATGACAATACTCCTATTAATGTTGTCCAAATTCTGCGAAGTAAAAGGTTTTCTTCACCCGTCTGGTGTCTGAAAGGATATTCTTTAAGTGGGCGAAACTCCTTTATTCTTTTAAAAATATAAAAGTGTAATTAAATGAGCGCAAGCTGACGCACGCTTCTAAGACATCTGAGCTATTCACTCCCCGTTTTTTTACTCATCTTCCAAAATACGAAATATGCACCCTCTGGTGGTAAAACGTTCACACACGAGACAGGGGGTAGTTCGTATTGGGATATACAAAAATTTCTCTCATTAATATCTGCCAAGATCTTGGCGTGTTATGCCCACTTATGTTTCTGTATTTTTGATTGAAGAAATGTCAATGTAGAATTTGGAATTCATGTATTTTTTTTACTGTCATAATTCCATGCAAAGCTGCACTTTCTTCCAAGGTCTTTTCTGTTTCGTTTAATTTTTCATTTATGCCTTTCTATTCTGGGTTTTTGATGCAGCTCCCCAAACACAAATTTCATATCTTTTGAGAGACTCAATCAATGCAAAATATATTAATTTTAAAATTGGGTAGATCACAAGATCCCTTATTCTCATAAATTTCCAAATGCATTTTCTGACTTTTTTACTTAATTCCAAAATACGCTCCCTCGAACTCAGATTCTGATAAAAAATCATATTTAGGTACTTAAGTTTACTTACAGAATTGATTTTGGATTTGCAATGGCAATTTTTAAAACATTGTGTATACAAATGATATTGGCTGTCCAGGTGACGCCGCGTGGAAGGCTGTGTTGCCGACGTTTCGACCATCTTGTCGTGGTCTTCCTCAGGGCTGTTGTGCGACATTTGTTGTTGGCACAACAGCCCTGAGGAAGACCACGACCAGATGGTCGAAACGTCGGCAACACAGCCTTCGACGCGGCGTCACCTGGACAGCCAAGATCAGTTACATGACTCTGGCCGCGGAAGCCTACGACTTCACTTATTGTGTATACAATTTTAATTATGATATAATACTTCTACTTGGGTTTTGCTAATCCGAGGTGTTGTGACATGTAAAAGTTTTGTCATTTTTCATTAATAATTAATCCCTTATCATGGCACAATTTTTGGAAAGTTTCAAATTCCTTCTGTATGTCTTTCTCTGCCATCTTTTGGTGTTTATTTGCAGGTATTATCATTTTGTCACCACATATATATATATATATATATATATATATATATATATATATATATATATATATATATATATAATAAGATCCGGTTTTTAGGTAATTTCTTATGTCGTTTACACATATTTAGTACAATATTGGTCCTAGAAAGCTGCCCTGTGGGATTCCCATTTTTCTTTCACTATATGGTATCAATTTTTACTCTATAGCATCTCCCATTCAAGTAGCTTTCAAAAAGTTGTAGTACTTTTTCTCTTACTCCGACTTTCTCTAGTTCTTCTAACATTTTTGTGTGGTTTATTATATCATATGCTTTTGACAAATCGATACTTAAGGTCATGACATGGTTTCTCTTGTGTAATTTCTCATTCAATTGCTCTTCTACATTTTCTAACAACTCTATGGTACCTTTTGTTTTTTTTGATAAGTTAATTGATATTTGTCTAATATTTGATATTTCTCTGCAAAGTTGGATAATTTTTGAGATATATATTTTTCAAATAATTTACTAATCTAGTTTAGAAATGAAATTGGCCTGTAATTTTCATACGCTTTGAGACTGTCCCCTTTGTGAATAGCTCTTATTATTGATTCCTTTAAATTTTCAGGGAAACTGCACTCGTTAATGTTGTGATTTATTATTTTCATAATTACAGGTGCTATTGAGCGTATGTTCTGCTTTATGTCTCTCATTGTTATTTTATTCATACCTGGATATTTGTTGCTGTCCATTCCATTAATTAATATGTGTTTCACTAGTTACAATTAGAGATATACTGAGCATCACTTTCATAATTACAGGTGCCTGTAAAACTTTTACTACAGCTTCGTCAATGACATCTCGATCAGGTTTCGTCAGTTTCTGATCCATTGAGCAAATCTGAGATGGCCTGTTCTTCTGGACATAAATGTAACTTCACTGTGCGTCTTCTAAATTCTGAATACATTTATTCAAATTATCGTTTCATGTTTCCGCAGGAGTAATAAACAAATTTGTTATTTTCGAAAATAGATTATTATGGAGTTTTTTTTGTTTTCTCCTTTCAAATTCAATTTATTGTATTTATCCTTGAAATGTTTATTACAGTTTTCTCCTTTCAAATTCAAATTTATTGTGTTTATCCTGAAATAGGTTTATTACATGAGTTTTGTTTTCCCTTTCAAATTCAAAATTTAAGTAGTATATGACTTGGTGTGAGATCGGATTTGAAAATGTCACACAATTCACTTTCCATAGCGTCATACGCAGTTTTAACTGTTTTTGACATTAATAAATAAAAACAGAAAATGTATTATTTCTGAAGTAAAATAGTTGCACTGTATTGATTCACGTTATCTATTGACTGTTAAATTTTATTTTACATTTATGTTCTATTTTACTGGTTTGCTGTTGAAACGTATTTGCGAAGTTATCCAATACTTTTTCTATTAAATTTTTATTACCCAAATTCCTAATAACAATATCATCTAATGACTTTCTTTCAGATAGCCATTTGTTTATAGTGTTCCAAGCATTTTTGCTGTCAAGTCCATTGTTTTAAAAGTTTTCTAAAATGTTCTTTCTTTCGTACTTTAATCTGATGAGTTATTTCATTTATAATTTTTGTTATAATCATTTCTAAGTGCGCTTTTAGTTTTTTTTTTTTCTGAGGTTCCTTCTATTTCCTAAAGAGGTTATCTCTGTGTTTTACTAAGTTATTAAATATCAGAATCCTATCCAAGGGGTTTTATTATCGCATTTTTTTGGTGTTAGTTGATTCTTTTAAAATCGTAGACCTAGAAAATATATTTTTGATTGTCTTATACATTTCATTTGGTGTTGTGTTTTTGAAATTCATATCATTTAATTTCAGTAGTTCGTTTTGCTGTTTGCTTTTAGTCATATATTCATATTTTTTAGTAATTTTATCTACAAATTTCTTTTATGAAGAATATTACAAGAGATACCTATTAAGTAATGATCCATTATTTTACTTTCAAGAATATATGGAATTATATTTTTTATATTTACACTTTTTGCTATGTGATCTATATATAAATTAACCTGTTTTTCTTTTCTCATTTCCACCCTAGTATTGTCTTTAATACAATGTTCTATAATAATCTCTCTCTTATTCATGGCTCCCACGCTGGGCTGCCAATATAATAAACTCTCTTATTCGTGCCCCACTTTGGGCTCCGATATAATAAACTCGACTACTCCCTCTATTTTATACATTAATATGCCCTTTACTAGCTGACTTTTCAAAATTCTAACAATTTATGCGGGCGTGAACTTGTGATGGCCCCCGTACAGGGACCGAAACGTGGTACTCGTGCAACGCGCGCGTGGATCAGCATCTAACTACCTTAAACACAACACATTCTCTTATGGTTATTGATGAACCCGAATGCATTCATCTCAATTTATTTACTACTTTTATGGACTGTTTCTTTTCCTCTGATGTCCCAAAATGACAAACATATGTACAATGATAGTGCCCTCTGACGGCACACAAAACCAAACATCGCAAACAAACAATACCCTTAATATTAAAACACAAAGAAAACGAACAAAATAATGATCATTTACACTGAAAATTACATAGTACAACATTACATGCGAAAATACAGTCATCCACACCGAATGCGCATTCTGTCGTTTCAGATTGTTGACCCTCTTATTCTATAATAAATCAACAGGACTTGGTCTTCGACAGATGCCTTTGAAGTTGCCAGATAAATAAAAAATATCCATGCATCACTTCCCTGATACCGGATGAACACTGCAACATGCGGCCATATCACGCGTCGCCGTCGGCAATAGTACCGCCTCTGCTTCCACCAGTTCCCAGGACCACATATACCACCAACTCACATGGTTAAGAAAACCACTACAAAACGTTTTGCGATGAAACGCAAAGTTTCTACTACATTTAAAGTTCCCTCGGCGAAGAGAGACTGTTTCGTTACGCGAACCAAAATAAATTAATCTGTTCGTATTAGCTCTTACTGTCCGGAGCACGCTTAACTTTGTGTTGTAAACACTGCGACAAAATGTCCGCAACCATCGTCCAAAAGTGCCACCGCGTAAAATTAATGTTCGCTTTTACCCGTAAATTATTCACCCTTACTTACGAATTCATTCACCCGTTTGTTACGACCCTTTTCGTCTGCATCAACATATCTAAAATATTTTCAAAGTCCACTTCCGAACAATAATTTTTTAAAATATTACATTACGCTAACACGGAGCTAGCATCTTCACAAACCATACAACACTGCACTTTTTCCTCGTCTCTCTACACTGGCATTGTTGTCCAATGTCTTATATAGATTTTTTTCTTGAAAAGCGCCGATCGCTCGCCCGTGACCACAAACAAGATTACAGAATGTTTCTTAATTTTCTGTTTTTAAACGTTATTAGGCCTTGTCACTGGTTCTCAATACTGTCTATAATTTCTCTGATAATTACTGTGCTATCTATTTCTCCTTTCATTGTTCTATTTCATTAAATACAACCATTTTTAGTTCGATATGGCGTCGTGACGTCACTACGATGCACCTCTTGTTTTACTATGTATTTTGATTATACTTTTCTAAATTTAATTTTAATTAGCTTTCTAGATGTTTCCCAAAATCGTGATTAGTCTTGAAAACGTTCATAAATTTCACCTCGTTGTTCTATAAAGTTCCAGCCCGATCCCTTCAAGCGTTTTCGTAATATTTATTGGAAACTATATTCTTCCTCAACTTTACCTTAACAACAATGGTCTCCATGTTCACGCTTTTTAACTTGAAATGTAAGATCACGATTATCTTCGAAATTTTGTGAACCCCTTGCCCGATTTTGCTGATTGTTCTTTCTAACAATTCTAAATATTATGCTTTATTGAATGTTTATGTTAAATTTGACTTTCTTCCGCGCATTCGGTTAATTTAGAAAAAAATGTTTGCGCGCGTCGCTGCTTTCTTCTGTCTTTTTGAATATAAATCTTAACATTTTATTGGAAAGTCTTTATTCTTTGGAACACTAAATTACTGAAATGATCGCAAATTATTGCAGTACTAACCTGTGATTAAGTAAGGTATCCAGGTAATCGATAGTAATTTGTTTTCATTATTAATATCTAAATTGCAGTCACCAATTAAGTTTTTATTCAAATTCCTATCCGAATTCAGCACTCTATCAAGTTCTTGTACATAAAGAACTTTACTTTTCTCAGGTGGTCTATATATTGCTAAACTGCTTATTTTTACTTTTGTATCTATCTCCATATTTTCTGTTAAAAACTCAAACATATTACTTACCAGACCAAGAGGTTCGAAATTGTAAATTTCATTCACAAATACCATTATGCCTCCTCCAGTTTTTCCTTCTATTTATTTTACGTATCTATTGTACCTAGGAAAGCTATATTCTGAAAGCTCATCAATATTGTTAACCCCAATCTCACTTAACATAATCAAATCCATACTGCTTGAATTGTCTCTAATCAATCCACAAAATTCATCCTAATGTTTTTTAATGGATCTAATGTTTATGTGAATGATGTTAAATTTTTCGTTATTTTATTCTATAAAATTATTAAAATTCAGCATCAGAGGCCCCCAAAACATGTATTTTCTTTGAAATCTCTAAATCTATTTTCCGCAGCATTACATAACTTTCCTATGTCTTACATATACACGTACGTAATACCAGAAAGTAACTAGTACTGGTACTGTAGAATGGCACAGACTTTCTCGTTCTCGTTTTCTAAAGTCTTTTTCTGGTCTAGCTTTCCGGTGTGGTCCCATCCCCTTGCTAGCTGCCATCTATCACCGCCCAAACTACATTTTTTGGGAAATTTTCTCAATGTTTTGGTTTTTACTAATGGTAGAACCGAAATATTACTTAAAGAATATTAAAGAAGAGTAATACCTTGTCCTTCATGGCAATTTTCAATGAAATGTTTGGAGTCGTTTTTAAGAAAGCGTTTAAGTGTCTCTGAAAATGCGACATTTGAAGCTCTTTTTCACAGAAAACGTTTGAGTTTTCAAAAACTTCCATCTGAAGTCATATGAAGCACTTCAACTCATAAATGCAAAAATGTTTACAAAACACTGGAGTGAGATTAACGGGGGGAGAAATATTAAAAAAATTACATTTGTGTAAGTTTTGAAAAACAAAAGAATACACCAAAATACATTTTACGTCAGTGCAAATAGCACTGTCCCTTTGAAAAGTTTAAAGACAAAAATTAAAGACGTTTTTACAAAAATGTCGTTTAAACATTTCTGAAAATGCAAACTTTGAGCTCATTTTCCCCGGAAACTTTTCAGTTTTCGAAAAATATTTTAAGACATCATTTGAATTACATGCACTCATAAATGCAATAACCTAAACTAATCACCACCAATATAAATATTAACAAGGTAAGAGACAGGTAAAAAATATATTTTTATAACTTTTGGAAAAAACAAACAATTGAGCAATATGGCGCTCATGTCATCCTATAGAGTACATGTAATAATATCCCTATCAAAAGTTAAAGAAAAATATTGGAACCGTTTTCTTGAAAATCATATTTTTGTTATTTTTTATAATAGCACATATCGCACGCAGTATTGCGCGAAACAACTAAAAGTTTCTAAACATGTGCATGACCTTAACGAAATTTCTGTACATGGAGAATAAATTTTACTTGAAGGAAAAATTCTATCTTCAATTTTGTAGTTGTAAGAAGACGTCGGAAAAATCCAAACTTTTTTAATTTTCGAAAATTCAGAGTTAACGTTGAAAATGGGGACCTATACCACCTTTGTATGTGTATTTTACTCAATTATTTCAAAAAAATTTATGAACAACTTTGGAGCCATTTTTGAAAACAAAAATGGAAAAATCCAAACTT